>JAQPPZ010008703.1:5000000-7500000 GCA_028583015.1 Wollemia nobilis
TGTAGAACCTTTCCAATACAATGTGAGTAGTCTAATGGTGTAGATACTGGAACTTTAAATATAAGTTTGAGGTTCAAATTTTGAGAGGATAGGACTATACACTATATTTGTATAACTGGAGTATGGTTAGGATTAATCATATCTTGCATAAACAATGTATGTTTCATATGACCTATGACTTAAGGAACATTAAAACTATTTTGCATTTTATCCTTTACCTTTTTATTTTCTTTTGGATTTGGTTAGTGTGAGAAGCTAGCGTTTACCATTTTTTACCAAAGACTTATCTCCACCCCCATGGAATAAACATATATTGGATAAACAATATATGTTTCATATGACCTATGACTTAGGGAATATAAAAAACTACTTTACACTTTAGCCTTTACCTTTTTTTTATCAAAGACTTATGTCCACCCCCATAGTTGACATAAACATTTATTTGATAGATTTTATAGAGGCAACATCCAATGATATTACTGATTTCCCTATGTATCCAAAATTTTTTTTATCAAAGACTTATCCCCACCACCAAAATTCACCTAAAAATTTATTTGATAGATTTTAAATGTTTTGCTAAAATTTATGTTTTAACTATTTTTAAAATATTTTAATATTTTTAAAGTGTTATTCATTTGTAAAAAAGAATTGGGATCGAGTCTTGTTATTTTTATTTTAGAAAGCAAAAATGTGTTACACTTTAATTTTTTTTGTTATGGATATTTTCAAGCCTTTATTGCATTCCATAATGATTAAATTTGAACAAAGAGAAAGGAATCAAGTAGATTATGAAAATATTGCATTATGATGTTATAAATGTTATGGTATTGGACATATGCCAAGAGATTACAAAGTAAAAATTATGGAGAAAGAGATGGAAAATTTTAGGTACAAGATGAACTTTAATATGAAACAAGAAGATCATATCATATTAGAAGTTGGATCTAGACAAGTCAATCGCAAAAGTTTTAAAGGGGATGAAACCCTAATCTAGACTGAAGAAGGTAAAAGAGATTTCCAAGACATAAAATATACCATCACTAAAGTATCGATCCTTGTCAAACTTGATTTCTCCAAAGACTTTAGGCTATATGTCTTTGAGACAAATGAAAACATTACCTCGATATTAACCCAAAAATAATGAGGATGAAAAGCAACCCATTCCTTCAAGAGTTAGGTCCTTCATAAATATGAAGGAAGGTACACATAAATAGGTATTTTCCATCATCAAAACTCTAAGAAATTTTAGGTACTACCTATCCCAAAGCAATACCACCATCTTCATAGTCCACCTCATGTTCAACCTACAATGATTCATGGTGAACTAGAAGAGAATGTTGAATTTGTAATTTCATTTGCTACTTCTATTTTAATTCAATCCATCAAATTGAAAATGTGTTTATTTTTTATCTTCCAAAGGAATAAAATTATGCTTTTGGTCTTATACATATCAAGTTTCAATGTTCTCATGAATTTGTAGTGCTTTTAGGTACTTGCTAAATGAAGGTTTTTTATGCCTTAATACTACCACAAATATCATAGGTTAAATATCACAGGATCAAATATAATATAGCCACAATATAATAAGGTCAAGATAATGATAAGAGTAGAATAATATGAACAAATTAATATGTATATCAAGGCTTATAATATACTCAAATAATATTCAATAATATGAATGTAAATAGCCTGAATCATTCATGTACTATGCATGAAGAAAAACTTACAATATTAATTGCTCAAAATGTATGAAATCTTTATTACTCCTCTTTCTCTTATAAATATGATAGTAATGATCATGATTGTTTGTGATATTTGCTTATGGAGTATCATATCCATAATATATCCATAGTAATATGACTCTTTGGATACTTGACTAATCCTTTCCAAATACCAAGTCTCATGACTCTTTACTTCTCTACTTGACACTTTCATACTTGACGAACACCTGACTCTATATTGGATACACACCTATACATGACTCTTGTACTTCTATAACTTGCACATTCTAACCTAAGACACTTATACACATCTTTACATTACATATTTGCACTCTTACAAAGACACTTGTGCACATACACTCAACTTAGACTTGCACTCTAACTCATGTGACACTTGTAACCAAGAGTCTAACACTTCTTTTTTTGCACTTGATACCTATATTTTTTTTATTCTATATATTTCCTATTTTAATTTATTGTGGAATTTCATTTGCTAATTATATTTTAACTCAATCCATAAAATTGAAAATATGTTTATTTTTTATCTTCCAAAGGGAGAATATTATGCTTTTGGTATTATACATGTTAGGTTGTAATGTTATCATAAATTTATAGTGCTTTTAGGTAGTTGCTAAAGAACTTAAGGTGAATTTAGTAATAGATCAAGGCCATCTACATTTAGAAAATATTTTACGTAATTGTTGTCCATGTGGACTCCTCCATACCCAAACTTGTTAATCCATTATTCTAATATATATATATATATAAGGGTTACAAAAACTGAATGCAATATTCTAGATAATTTGATAGAAAAAATTGAGGTGATTTGTGATACAAATTGTTTCTAAGACATGTATGTTGTTATAATGTTGCTAGATGGTTGTTTCTAGAATTAAAAATCTAAGTAGATTTTATGCTTAAAAAATTTATAATTACTAATTGATGATTGGTTTCATCGATGTATTAGATATTTTATATCGGTTACTATTTTTTCAAATTATACTTGAAAGATATCTTGGAAATCAACACCTTAGATTGAGTACTAACCACCAAATGAAATGCTACTTTTAGTTTGGTTAAGTTTTTAATTTTATTTGATGCAAGGTTTATATAAATATGTTTTATTCCTAATCATTATAAAGGCATTAGAGGGTCAAGATGTTATTCATTTTAATGTATATTACCCATGATTATTTGTTTTAATTTCACTTAAAGGGTTATTCAAACTCTTTGATTGGTGATGAACTATTTATAGCAGTAATGAGTTAAAAATTGATGTCTTTGTTAACTAGGCTACATTTGAAATGTATAGACACCCAATTTTATGAAGTTCAATCCACCAAAGCCTGTGTCTAAAAATTTAGAATATTTTGTGCTCCAAAATCAATGGTATATTTGGAGCCTTAATAAATCCTCATAAAACTATAAGCAATCACTCTCATTGGAATAGGCTCAAAAATAACTTTCTATTGAGTATAAATATTCCTATAATCCTATGGCAATTGATGCCCCAAACCTTGCTTGACAAACCAATTTGAGCGCTGTATGTCCAAAGGTGTTGCAAGTTCACCTTTGCAGCACTAAGTGTTGCAAGGCTACCCTTGTAGTACCTTTAGCACAATATATCATCATACACTATGGGTCTCACATTATAGACCTATAACACCTTTGGTAGTGGTGGTTATTGACCTATAGTGAGTCAACAAGTAGTCATAAAATGCTAATGCATACCATTTTTTTAGCCTCATAAGGAAGCTAGCCATTATCGATGTGGTATTTTTAAATTTACATATTAGGTCTCCCCTATTTACTTTTTTGATTTTGTGTGGAAATGCTCTTGACTATGTGCATCCTTGGCATTTTTAAACTAATTGCATACTTTAACAACATTGTCTTAGCAACTTAGCCACCCAAATATAATCATATTTGTCTAATCAAACACATCCTATATTTTCATTTGCTATTTGATTCAATCAACACCTACCTAACACAATCCCATTGGTTGTCCATGTAGATTGATTCGACCACACTTCATTCATTGAATACGTTGACTACCTTCTTGCTTGATACAATCCCATTCATTACTTGCATAGACCATGTCCAAGCACATTTTCTAGATTCATCTTGAGTTGGTTGTCCCTCCCTAGAAATATAATGCATGAGCTCCCAATATACCCCAAAATACTCTATAATAAACTATAATTCCACCCTTGAAGAGGGCATAGGACCATGGGGCACACATAATTAAATGCTACTGTAATCATTAGAAAATGAATTTAGGTGATAAAAAAACTTTACCAAATCTTTGAGCAAAGGATTTTATAAAGATTGCAATCTAGCACTGCCTTATCAAGGATTTTTTGGACTCTTCAGTCCATATTGGCCTACTTTCCATTTGCATAGCATCTTATTGTTCATCTCCCCAACATTCTTGTGTGTGACATATTCCTAGCTCTATAACTGATGCACATGGGATCCAACAAATTCCTTGGTTCTATGTTTATCTGCACCATGTCTTGATGTGCATCTCTTTTTAACCCTTTTCCATGTGACATATTAGTAACATGACACACTCAAGACATCCAAGATTTGCCCATGAGAAAAGAAGGTGAACGACTTGCAACGTTAATTGCATTGCCTATGAGTTCCTCTCCTTTTTGCAAAAAAACCGACTACTGCATAGTTTGCGATTTTGTTGTGCCCAACTCACCAACTTTACACTTTTATGTACCTTAATACTTTTGATTATTGTCAATATTTATCAATTTTTATTTATCTAAGCAAGGGCCTTATTATCTCAACCAAGGAAGTACATCACCTTCCTTAGGACTAGATAGGCCCCCCTACACTAATCATATTCCTTGCCTATTTATGTTTTTTAGGGTTTTGTATACTCATCAACAGCAAGAGAGAGCCTTCATATTGCATATCGATAGGCCTCATGGTACCTCCATTTTTAAGGCAAAGATCTAGGTGCATTTTCTCCTTTAAACTTATACTTTTGTCCTTGTAATTCATCACTTTACTATCTATTTCTATTTTAGATTTTGTTTTCCTGCTCTACCATTTATTTGCTAAAAATATGGTGTATTGTATTTGCATGCACCATTTCTCACCTTTTGCTTGTCATTATATTAGAGTTGCATTTATGCTCATACTTTTATTTTGTTATTTATTTTTCAAATAGAAAGTAGTTTACTTATATGACATTATAAAAAAGAGTCATTGTTCTATTTTAGGAAATAATATTAAATTTTATATATATGCAGTTAGGATATCTTGATTGTTGAATTTATCTTTTACACCCTATCTCTTGAAGGAAATAAAAAATATTTTTTCTATACTCATCAATGAGTTGAAAATCATATATAACATAAATCTTGTATTCCTGCATCATAGTCTAGATTAGGCTTCTTTGGTTTAAGTGGATGACCTTAGGTGGAGAACTTTGTTCCCCTTGGAATATTAGGTGTTTTTTAAATGTACACATAAAACATAAAATAAGCTCTTATATACAACCTATACCTAGCAGGAAGCGTTGTAACCCATATAAGTGGTACAAGAGCTACAAGTATATTTATAGTAGATAACTTATATCTTGTACATGTCAAGGTGATAAGGGTACTTTATCATTCACATATTGAGAGGGAATGCCTTTTACCCTAATCACATTTTTGTGAACCTGACATGAATACTTCATGTGCCCCAAATATTCTTTGGCCTTGACCAAGCCTAATCAAGATAAAATTAATTAAACTTCTAAGCAAGACCAATTATTTTTTTTGTGTAGTTAGAAAACATTAATAAATATTAATAAGAACATAACTAATTGCTAGTCTTACTAAGGATTTTGTAGGCAACAAATCCACCTCCTAAAAGAAGAAGAAATAACAATGCATAATGTAGGGATTTGCACAATTTTGAGTAAATGTACAATGTAGGGTTTGGCTAAATATACAATAATAAAAGTGAAATGAAATGAAATGTAATGACATATGCATGAAATTTAATTTGATAAAAATCAAATTAGAACCTTAGTGAACTTTAATAAATTTGTTAATCTAAGAAGTTATGGGTGGCAGTTGTGAATAATGTGGTCTTAGGAACCGCTTTGGAATGGCTTGGACAGGTATTATAAGCACCCCCATGCACATTTTAGATGTTGTTTATGGTTGTTCATTGATAATGGTTCATGCATGTTAGAGGATTATTGTTCAATGCAGTTCATTGTGAAGATTGTCCATAGTTGTTCATTGTGGTAGGATGTTGTTCATTCATATTATATCTGATGCAAAGATATTAATGAATAACAATGATGCTTCCATGATGCAAGTTGTATACTGTTTATGATTTTAAAATTTCTATGTGGGATAACCAGAAATAATGTTAGTCTATGTATCTTAGATCTTTGTATATATGTGATGAGAATGAAACATATGTGCAATGAGAATGTTATCTATGGAATTATTGGTCATCGTAAGCACTGATAACCTTGTTGGTAGATATGCATTTTTAGAAATTGTATAGTTGGATAAATGATGTTACAAGAAACATAAAATGAGGGTAGAACAAGTTCACTGATAGTTATGATCATTGGCCATATTATTTTTGAGAATGGTAGACAAATGGTAGTTGTAGGATTAAGGTATTTGACATATTGAGTGTTTACTAAATCATACAATAAGTTTACCTAATCATACAATTGATCAGTTACCCCCTAATTAAAATATGAATTCATCATTGTATATTTTGGAGTAATATTGATGAATTGTTAAGTGAACGATTGCTAAATTTGACCAATAAGACCAAGTGATTGTTGATTGAATGTTTTTGATAGAGTGTAAATTTTTGCAAATCATACAATCTCGGGTTATTATACATGTGAGATCATACAATTGTACAATGTATGTTTTATAATCGTACAATTTGTTATTGTACATTTTGGAAAGATTGTACAATTGTAATCCTATAGTTGTAGGATTACCTTGTTGCATAGTAAACCTTAAGGGAAATTTCCAAAAATCTATCATCACACCCTCCCTCATGGGAATACGCCACACATGCTACAAATTGTACACAATCCTTTAAGTAACCACCATATAAATCAATAGGCTACATTGGCTATATTGTGATCTTGAGATGCCAACTTCCCATATAAGGTCTTAAGGAACTTTAAGCTTATTTAGGAGTATATTATGGTGGACTAGTGGGAGTCATAAAGAGGGTTCTTATTACCTATCATATACTTATCTTCGATCACGTATCTAGGAGGTCACTTTCATACACCATGGTAGCCTACGTACCAATTGCCTCTCATGTACTGATGGGTATATAAAGAGCAATTAGGTAAATAACGACCTTTAGTATATAGGGAGGCCCCTAAGGTATATTGAAAAAATTAGTATATTGAGATAAGGCAATATAATGAGCCGAGAACATCTTCTTTTCTTCTTATTTCTTAATCAACTTTGTAAACAAAATTAATAAATTTCCTTTCTTTCTCCCAAACCTATCCAATGGATGAAAGGCACTATAAGACCCGCGTTTTACTGTACATCAAGTGACCCCTAACCCCCATTCCTTAGAAAACAACCTTAAAGAGGTAGATCCTTTTATAGATCCTAATACTGATGGGGATGAGGATAATATTACCCCTCAACCAATATGCCTTAGGAAGGGTAACATTTAGATTTTATGGATAGTTAAAAAACTTTATACAAGAGCATAGTAATGTTTTTGTAGATCTCCTTAAAGATAATAATAATAATAATCAAAATACATCCATGGGGGGGTAATTACTTTTGGATTTCCCCCAATAACATCACTCTAAAACCATGGATTTAAATCAAATAATTATTGATATTAGTCAAACACATGTGAATATTAATCGAGATAATATGAATCATAATCAAACCACATCAAACATTCATGTACAACCTCAAATTTTGTATACTCTACCCCTCCTTCCATCACCTCTTCCTTGGGTGGTGGGATGCAAGATGTATCCTTATATTTAGGATATAGTGCACCTATGCCATCCCTTGAAGAAATTTTATGGGACAACATAAGTTACCCAACAAATAAACCACAAAAAAAATCCTACATTCCTAACTTGGATGTACTACCTAGTGCACCTTTAACCATCTATTTAATTTAACATCCCTATGTCTAATCCTACTAGCACAAATAAAATATCTACCCAAAACATATTCCAATCATCCCAAGTCTTTTTTACACCAACGCTTTCATTTCAAGTGATTTGGGGGTGAGTTATGTAACCCTACCTATGGTATCACTTTCCCAACCTTTCCTATATATCAAATCCCATCCTTCCTTAATACCATTACCCAAATCTCACATTTTCAAACCAACACCTTCCTAGAATTTAAAATTTAACCTCCCACTTGGAGTAACTAAAACAATAAATGACCTCCATTTAAGGGTCCTCATCTAGCCATAATTACTCATATTATGAATTATAAAATCAATATTTAGAGCCCATCATAGAAACCCATCTCTTTCCTCATAATTTTGAAACACCAAAATTTCAAATGTACAAAGGAAAAGAGGATCCAATCAACCATCTTAGACTCTTTCAAAATGCTTGTAGTGACATCACTTATGATGAGATGTTGCTTCTTGTGATGTTTTCCAAAATTATTACTATCCCAACCTTAGAGTGGTATTATCAAATACCATGTCATTCTCTAAAAACATTTAAGGATCTTGTTGAATTGTTTGTTTTACAATTTTCAATTTTCATAGAAGAAAATATCACAATTAATGATTTGTATAAACTTAAACAAGTCAAGGATGAGGAATTTGATGATATATTTGTGAGGTGGAGAGCTTTGGTGGGGAGGCTCCAATATGCTCCCCTACAAAAGGATTTGTTATTCACATTTATAGGCAACCTTCATGAGCAATTACCCTTTTATATGAAGAGAACCAATGTGTCTTATTTTGAGGATGCAGTCAATATGGCTAAATGTGTGGAAATTGATATCTAAAAAGGAGTAAACTAAAGACCAAAAATGAGGAAGAGAAACCTTCAATAAAAAAGAAAAATATAAAAATAAGAATGTTGTAGGTGACAGATTCATAGATTCTCACCCAATTAACAACGTAGACATGATTGCAACTCTTCAATAGCTCGTCTTAGCAAAACAACAAAAGTCTAAGCATAATATTACTAAGTTAGACCAAACTCCTATCATATTGAAACAAATTCTTGAAGCTAAAATAATAGATCTTCTTCCCATTAAATCCATTGATACCACAAAGGAACTGCTTTCTTGGTATCAATCTGATGAATATTTTGATTTCCATCATGCTGATGGTCATAAAAAAAAAAATGTAAGACCTTGAAAAACCTCTTTTAGGACCCCATAGAAGGTGGAAAAGTAGTTATTAGTAGCTCCAATCCCCTACTATTTAACAATCAGGAATCCCCTACTATTTAACAATCAAGATCTTGGAATCTTCCAAGACCCATTATCTAACAATGATAAAAAATTGACCAACCATGTCCATCATCAAAATATGGTAGGCATAATACATTCTTGTCATGTCTATGTTATAACCAGATATTAACATAAGAATAAATTATCCGAATAACCTCCTTAACCTCTCTTGATCTTGCACCAAAGAAGAAATATTTTCATCTAAAAGACCACCTTTGATCATACAATCATTAAGCAATAATAGGAGTGTTTTTAGTCTATGCTAATAACTCAAAAATAATCCCATCAAAACTTCTCTCCTTGAGATTCTAAAAAAATCTATAAACTATAGAGAAACCTTCTCAAACTCTTGACTAAACAAGTTGTTCCTTAAGATCTTCACCTCAATAAGGTCACTAATGTTGTATAATCTATGAAATTTAACCATACCACTATATCATTCCATGAGAGTGATATCCCTTCATATTCTATGGATTGGGAATCCCTCCCTTTATATTATAGCTTCTATTAGTGTTAAGCTGATAAGATGATTCCTTGTCGACAATGGTTTTGGCCTTAATATCTATAGTCTAAATTTTATAAATAATTATGGGTTAACTAACCTAAACTTGGGAAAATCCAACCTTATCATAAGGGCTTTATATAATAAAGAGCAGGAGGCTAGTGGCAAAATAACCATGCCTCTCAAAGTTGGGCCACCTTAATACACTCTTTTATGTTGTCCCTTGTGACCTAGTATACAACATTCTCCTTAGAAAACCATGTATTCATGCAATGTAGGTTGTCTTATTTACTTTGCATCAATGCCTCAAATGTGAATATCAAAGTAAGACAATTCATATTCCTATATATCTTGAGCCCTTTGCTTATTTCTAAGAAATCATGGCTGGCCATCGTAAGATGTGTCTTTGCCCTTATATTGATTTATCTTCACCTTCTTCTTACTGTAAATGGCCAATCTAGATAAACTAATGAGTGGTCTAAAGGCCAAAATATCAATCACATTAGCACTAGTAATAATAATTAATCTTAGAACAACAATCAAACTGATCATGAAAATAATTATAATCAAAATGACAATTTTTTTTTGGGATCTAGCCAAAATCTTTCAATCTCCCCAAATGATAGGTTTACTTACTAGAGAAGGTCACATCATGAAAATAGGGATTTGTTCCTTAATTTTTATTAGTGTTTCTAACAATGAACAAATTGATGGAAATAACACTTTCTTGGTTGAATGGTAATATGCTTCATGCTATTCATTATCCTCATATCCCATCCCTAAGCAAATACTTGCCAATATGGGGTATCAAGGAAATATGTAGGCCACCTTAAAAAAGGCATTAAGGAACCCTTAGAGGTTGAAGCCTGGTTGGATCACTATGAGATAGGTTATATCCCTACCAGAAGCCAACTTCTTTCCACTTTACTACCATATGATGATGATGATGAAACCAATACTCTTTTTTAGGAGTCCCTTGATGACACCATTTTGGTAAACATGTTAAATTTGGATGAGGAGGATGAAAATGATCTTTAGTCCCTCTAACGATCTGGCTCTTGGTGATATCCACTCCTTTCTAGTATAAACATTATGACCATGGTTCATCCTAAGTTGATCTCTAGTGAAATAAATCATGAGGGTGATGGTGTTCCCCACAATGCTCCCCATGATGGTCCATCGAATCATCTTGATCAAATCAATTCTTCTTTTAGAGGATCCATTTCTCATGTCTCTAGTATTGTCACTTTAAATGCTATGATTTTGAACAATTGCTTTTAGATCCTATAGACTTTGAGAGTTTAGGAGTTCTACCTACTCCTTTACAACTAGAGTATGAATCTTGCATTGTCATTGCAAAAAAATGGACATCAATGTTGGTACATAGGACAATCCTAGAATATTGAAGCTTAGAAGGGTTTTAACCCCTAAAAAATACAAATAAAACACTAAAATCCTAATAGATTTTTATGATATATTTGCTTGATCATATGTTGACATGCCAAGGCTTAACCTATCCCTAGTCATTCATCACTTGGTTGTGTGACCATTTGCAAAATATGCATCCAAAAGTCACTCTGCTCATTAAGGAAGAGCTTCAAAAGCTCCTAGATATCAACTTCATCAAGGCTATTGACTACATTGACTAGATATCCAATGTAGTTTTGGTTGCTAAAAAGGAAGGTAACATTCAAGTCTACATTAATTTTTGGGAAATCAACAAGGCATGTCCCAAGGATGATTTTCCATTGCTTAATATTGACATGATTAGTTTTACCATTGGTTATGGCATGTTATCTCTTATAGATGAATTATCAAGGTACAACCAAATAAAAGTCATACCTGAATATCAGCCTAAGACAATTTTAATCCCCTTAGGTGATTATCAAGTCATGTCTTTGGGCCTAAAAAATATAGCCTATCAATTGGTGATGGCATATATCTTTCATGACATGATGCATGATATTATGGAGGATAATGTTAATTATTGCCTTGGCCAATATTTAAAATGTAAAGATCATGTTAGAGATCATATACTCATCTTTGAGTGACTACGATAATACAAACTATACCTTAAGCCTCAAAATTGTATCTTTAGAATAACATCAAGAAAATTATTGGAATTTATAGTATCTCGATGAGGAACAAAAGTGAATCTTAATACAATATCAACTATTATAAATATGCCACCTCTAAGAAATTTGATTGAACTTAGAAGTCTTAAAGGTAAACTTCAAGCCATTTATAGATTTTTCTCCCATCTCACTGACAAGTGTCATCCCTTTTCTAAGCTCTTGAGGAAGGATGTAGTATTTAGGTGGGACATAGATTTCCAAGCAACCTTCGATGTTCTAAAATATCATCTCCTATCACCTCCTATCATTGTTCTTCCTAATCTATTTAAATATTTATTATTTATTGCAACAATTATGTGTTCCCTAGGTACTTTATTGGCGTACTATGATGGCCAACCTAGGTATTTTTTTGGCATAATATGATGTACAACATAGAAAATTAGCCATCTATAACATCAAAGAAAAATTTATCTAGTTATGAGGTCTGTTATACTCCCCTAGAAATACTTTTCTTAGCAGTAGTGGTTGCTCCTCAAAAACTTCAATATTACATGTTAAGTCACAAAACTTCTATCATAGCTAGAATAGATCCGTTATGATATTGCATGTCCAAACCCCACATTTTTTTTTTAAGCAAAAACCTCTTGTGGGGATGCCTTGGTATGAGAGACCATGAAAAAGGGGTTCTAAACCATCAAAGTTACCCAGGAGTTGCGCTCAGCCCTACCCGCACCAACATTATCAATTGGATTTTAGGTACCCAATTCAACTTTTTGGTAGGGTGGATATTTGAACCTAGGATCTCCCTTGGATGATTGCCCTATCCTCTCCAAATCACCTAAAACACCTGGGTTAACCCCACATTTTTTAGTGTACCACTAAATGAGTCATTTCCCTCAACAAATTTAACCTTGAATTATTCACCAAAAGTTGTTTAAAGGACAATTAATCACTGATCAATTAGCCATGGTGCCTCTCGAAGATAGTCATATCCTAATTATAGAATTCACTAAAGAATTAATCCTCATATTAGAAATTTACCATCTATATTCTTGAACCTTATACTTTGATAGAATTTTATGCATCAAAGGAACAAGGATAGGGGTCCTCTTGGTAACTCCACAATGATAGTTCATTTCTCTGTCTTTTAAGCTTAAATTATCCTACACTAATAATACTATAGAGTACAAAATGCTCATATTAGGACTCTGAATAGGTTTAGATTTGAAGGTTAGGACCATATTTGCCTTTGAAGACTCCCAATTGGTAGTCAACCAAATCAATGGCATCTACCAAATGAAAGATGATAAATTAAAGCCATATAAAGACATTGTCAAAAACTAATGGCTTCTTTCAACATCATTATTGACACCATATTGCAATCAAGTAACCACCATACTAATGCTATGGTTGTAGTAGATTCTCTCATTCCTTTAGAACTAGAGGATGAACAAGCCATAATTATCATTCAATAAATCAAATAACCTGCAACCCTTGAATCTAGTTAGTCTCCCCTAGAAATATTTACAATAGAAAATTATTTGTCACTAGATCATTGATATAAGGATATTTTTGTCTTCCTAAAATATGGTACTATATCTAAAGGATTAGATTACAATGAGTGTAAAAACCTTAGGTAATGTATCTTTTAGTACATCATCATTGGAGATATCCTATATCATGGCTCCTTTGATGGCATCCTTCTATGTTTATCTTCTAATGAGGCTCAAATAGTCATTAAAAACTTACAATGGGTCATGTGATGATCACTTTAGTGACATCACCATTGCTAAGAAACTCTTGTGGATGAACTATTATTGGCCATCCATGAAAATTATTCCTGTGATTATGTTAAGAAATATGACAAGTGCTAAAATCATGATAATCTAATCCATGCTCCATCCCAAGTTGTCCAATTGATAACTTATCCTTGGTCATTATCCATTTGGGGATTAGACATTATTATCAAAATCAACCTGACATCCTCTAATGGGCATAAGTTTATAATCACAACCATTGAATACTTCACCAAATGGGTTGTAGTTATACCCTTATCCCTGTAAAGCGAAAATTGACTAACACCAATAAAAAAAATGTACCAAAAATAATCAAACATAATATTGCACAAAAATAAAATATTTCATTAATATATGACTGGGGGAGCTTGGATCTCCATAATGTACAACAAATATACCCCGAATATGGGGTTACAATGTGCTCTTATTTCACTCTTGATATTGTATTACAAATGATAGGGTTTTAAACCCTAGTTACAAATAATAGTGGTGTGTCTTCATCAAATTTTTCTCCAAACAAGTGTGCGGGTGGGCTTGTGTATCCCTATGGGACCACCCTAGCTACAACAACTTCCAAAAATGTAGTTCTTGCACCTACAAATAGAAAATAATACCAAAAGGGTTAATAGCACCTGTGAGGTCTCCACTGTGTGAGGCCCTCTAAATTATAAAATCCTAAAAATCCTAAGTTATATAATATTAAACTATAAAAAAAAAGTAAAAATGTAAATATATGCAAATGAATATCTTACTTGTCAAGAAAACAACTACAATGCTGATCTATGCTCCTATTTCTATGTTCTGAAGTCATGTGAATGCTCAAAAGCACCTGAGGGCTTGTAGACTACAAATCAGCTATGGGAAACATCCAATAGCATTCCAAAAGGATTGTGAATGCCCATCAGTGTTCCAGGAACACTCAACAACATTCTATGAACTTTGGGATGCGTTCAGGGGTGGATGGGAGCAATACAGAACCAAATCTAGTTCTTGACAGTTTTGCAGTGGTAGAGACAAAAATTACGATGGTGACGATGAGGGAGGAAGATGGTAGAAAAATGGCTAGGGTTTTGGGAGTGGATAGAATACTTGTATGCTCTCGAATATTAAATTTTTGGACATTGATTCATAAAAATGAATCATTTTTATAAACTATCCTTGATCATGTTAGGGTTCTGACAATACCAACGGATGGTCAAGATTAAAATATGAGGAAGGGTTGAGATTGAACTTGAGCATGTAACATGGATTAATATGGATGGGTGGCTGGGATTAAGTCAAGACAAATGGCTGGAATTTATTCACATAAATACATATATATCTATTAAATATATATAAATATAGAATATAGAATATTAATATTTATATATATTAAATAAATACATATATAATGAATGACTATGATTTGAGGATACGAATGGATGATGAATGGATATATTTTGGTGTCTACAGATGTCTGCTTTTATATCGCATTGAGTGGAACACAATGTAGTGCAAAAATATGAGACACCTGGTTTGGTGTGGTGAAGCAACTTTATTTCCATTGAGTGCAAAGAAGATATTGAAGACAAAGAATTTGTTGGTGTAGCTTACTCCCTCAATTGGCGAATGAGTAAAAAATAAATCTCACAATCCAATTGATAGAATTATGGGTAATGATGCAAGTGAATGGTGTAAGTGCAAGTGTATGGTGTAAATACGGATTATATGAATGATGTAAATGCGTATGAATGATGTAAATAGTGGATGGATACTCTCTCAATATTATCAATTATCTCAAGAACATTAATTCCAATCCTTCTTGCAAAGTCAAAGACTACATTGAGGAAGCTAGTTCCATCGTCCTCAATAGGCAAGAAGTCATATGCTAAAACACATTTAGAGAATCCAACAAGGTGGTTGACAGTTTAGCTAATATCGAGGCCAACATGGTTAATCTCCAAGTTTGGTACATGAATCTCCTAGAGGAAGTACAGAGAGTGGTGAACCAATAGAAGCATCATAGAAGCCTTCCTTAGTAGGAAGCCTGTCCCCAAGTCATCGCTTCTGATCCTCATGATCAAAACCAACAATAATTTTTGTCTTCTGTCACCTTGTCACATGATGAGCAATTATCATTTTTGGATCAATCCCCATGTGCTTCAACACCTTTACCATATTCCTAGTTAGAATTTTCATGTATTTCCTCTTTCTTCTTTCGTACTGGCCCTCGACCCATGCACCACGTGTCTCACTCTACCTCCATTCCTGACCCCTTGTACATCCACCAACGTCCTGTCATCATAACCACCCTTCCACTGTGTTCATACCATTGGGTAAATTTTTGTGGCATGATTTCTAATGATTATGGAAATCAATGTTTTTATTTGTCACACTTGTGTAGGTCTTGGTGTGCAGATATCAATGATGATAGCGTGAAGTTTCATTATTATTTCCATCACACCGCCTCCTGGTAGCTGATTCGGAGGCATCCTTCCTTGGTTAGCGGGGGTGTTCATTCCAATGCTCAAACTTTGTCTAAGGCCCATGCTAAGATCAACTTCCATGTCATCGAGCTCCACGCATGGAAGGCATTAGGTGTGAAAATCATTGTTAAAATATTTGAACACCTGGATATTTAGCCAAGAAAAAAGAGGAAAGTTCGGTTCTACCTTGGAACTCCTAGTACTTTGCATGGTGATTTCCTAGCCTTTCGCATGATTTCAAATATTTATCTACACCTTGGTAATCGGCCCTCCTTGTTTAGGCTGCCCTTCCCCACATGTGAGCCTTCTTTCTTCCACCTATCCCCCCTTCATTGCTTTCACCATGATCACTTTATTTTTTCACTTCATACTTACAACCTCTCCCCTTCCTTATCCATTTTCACTTTCACCCATTTTTCCTGAAGAACATGAACTTATACTGAGAGGGGGGGTGAACAGTATAAGACTTAACCATTTAATAATTTTAAATTCAGATAGCAGTGGCATCAACACAATATTAAACAAGACAGAAAGCATCACACATAGAAGACTCATTTTTAACGTGGTTCACCCAGAATGGCTGGGCTACGTCCACAAAACTTTTCTCTAAAAGTTTATTTCAAATTCTTTGGGAAACCTTCCCAATTACAATGTTTATGAGCCTCTGCTCAAAGGAGATACCTTCCCCTAACTCTGCTCTGGGTGGTGATCCTCTAGAAGACCTCTGCCTCTTCCGCCCTTAGCAAGTGGAACTCTATCCACAGAAGACACCTGTCTTCCCTGCTCTGGTTGGAGACCTCTGTCCTCAACTCTATCACCTCAAAGCTGGTCCTCGAATTTGCACTAAACACAGTCCTTCGGTCTAGCACAAATTGTCCTCTTCCTCTATTCTGCAAAACATAGTCCTTCGCTCTTATTGCACAATTACAGCTGCACTCGATCGAACATCGACCTTTGCACCTCTACGCAAACACAGCAACATTCAACACTCTATGATCGAACTTCTCACAGTGCGCATCAACTCGCCACTTCTACACTATTTGCGTTGTTATGGCTGCATCTCGCACACTTCGCACTAATCGATTCGACTCGGTCTCTATGCACCGTGGACTTAACTTGCACAATTTTGATACACACACTCAATTCCTTCAATCTCAAAACAGCCCTCCTTTTATAGAATAAATTTCACGATCAAAACTCTCAAACTTAGTCGGTTGTAACCCTCAAACTACGTCAACTGCAAAACCTACTCACCTGCATCCACCCAGATTTAACTCTGTCGACTCAAAGTTAACTCTATCCTTCAACCGCCTCTGGTTCTGTAGCTTTTCCTATGAAACTACAACATGTCACGATATCGCGACACCTTTGCCTGTCGTACACCTTCTTTTGCCTGCTGTCATGAAATCATGACACTTTTTGCCTTTGTCTGCCTTGACTGCGTCCTTGTCATGAAATCGTGACACTTCTATCTTTTGTTGACGTCATCTTCACTCCTATCATGAAATCGTGACACTTTAGTCTTCATTGCCTTCTTCTCTGCTTTTGTCATGAAATCATGACACATCTGCTTCTACTGACGTCATCTTTAACTCTGTCATGAAATCGTGACCCTTTTGTCTTCAAGGCCTTCCTCTCAGCTTTTGTCATGAAATCATGACACTTCTCCTATAGAAGACCTGCTTCCAGTTTCTATCATGAAATCGTGACTCTTTCACCATCCGTACGCTTTTCTTTCAGCCTGTCATGAAATCGCTACAACTTCATCCGTTGGCTTCTTCACTTCTACCTGTCGTGAAATCGTGACACTTTCTGCATCCGTACATTTTTCTTTCATCCTGTCACGAAATCATGATGCTTTCAGCTTCTGAAAGCTTTCCTTGCAACTTGTCATGAAATCATGACGCTTCTCCTTTCAGACTCTTCCCTTTGCTGCATGTCGCGAAATCATGATAGTTCTCACTTCGAGCTTTTCAGCATGTCACGAAATCGTGACAGTCCTCAACTTGACCTCTGCAGCATGTCACAAAAATGTGACAGTCCTCACTTGGAACTTTGCATCATGTCACGAAATCATGACAGTTCCTGAATAACTTTCTCTCTCTTCGATCTTGTCATGAAATCGTGACAGTTCACACTGCGGACTCTCTTTTCTGCATTATGTCATGAAATCACGACACCTTTTTGTCCGTACAACTTTCCTGGCAATGTGTCACGAAATCGTGACACTTTTCCTTCTCTGCCTTCCTGCACTTTTCGAGTCACGAAAATGCGACATGTCGCGAAATCGTGACACTTTCCAACTTGCTCTCTTTCTCTGCCAACATGTCGCGAAATCGTGACAGTTTTGCCAGCTTCGTCTCTGTCTTCCAGCATGTCGCGAAATCGTGACACTTTTGCTAGAACTTTCTCTCTCCTCAAACATGTCACGAAATCATGACAGTTTTGCCAGCACTTTCTCTCTCCTAAAACATGTCGCGAAATCGCGATAGTTTTTCCAGCACTTTGCATACTTTTTCTTACTTGTCTTTTTCTTGATCTTTTGCAACTGGGCTACTTTGATCTTCTTGGAAACTCACTTTCCAAACTGAAACCTTCATCAAAACACATTCTTTGACATCAAACCAAATTGCTTCAAGACCTTCTTGACATCAATGACAACATCTACACTTAGAGCAAAGGCAATGTACCCAAGGTACCCAAAATTGCCAACAATCTCCCCCTTTGTCATTGATGGCAAACCTTAACTGAAAACACTAGTCAAGAGCCAAAACTGAAACCAACTGATCCAACAACTGAGAATCTGCCTTAGAAGTTTTTGCTCCCCCTGACTTGAAGCTCTCTTCTTCACTATGAAGCTCTCCCCCTTACTCATATCTCTCCCCCTTTGTCATCAATGGCAAAGGGCCACCTTTGGGACTCGGGACTAAGAAAGAGCCTCTTGGCTTGGTCCCTCCCCCACCTCTTGATGAGGTGATTAATTCCGAGGTGAGAGTACAACTCCCAATTTCTCCCTTAGATACTCAAACGTATCTCTTGGAAGAGGTTTGGTGAAGATATCTGCAATCTGCTCTTTAGTAGGCACATACTCTAGCTTGACCTGCTTCTCTTGCACTTTCTCCCTTAGAAAATGATATTTGATGGAAATGTGCTTCGTCCTTGAGTGCATTACCAGATTTTTAGAAATACTTATGGCACTTGTATTATCACAGAGAATGGAGATGGGTTGTTCATGCTTGACTTTGAAATCCTCCAAGGTGGTTTTCATCCATAAAACCTGTGTGCACCCAGCCACTGCTGCTATGTATTCAGCTTCTGCTGTAGATAAGGAAACTGAAGGTTGTTTCTTACTTAGCCAAGAAACCAGACTCTTTCCCAGAAAGAATGCTCCACCACTAGTGCTTTTCCTATCATCAATATTGCCTGCCCAATCTGCATCTGTATAGGCTGTGAGGGTGAAATCATCACCTTTGGGATACCAAAGCCCAAAGTCCATAGTGCCCTTCAAATATCTGAATATCCTCTTGATTGCTATAACATGAGATTCTTTTGGAGCTGCCTGAAATCTTGCAACTAATCCAACAGCCTGCATGATATCCGGTCTGGTAGCTGTCTTGTATAGTAAACTGCCAATCATAGATCTGTACAACTTTTGATCTGCCATTGGAGATTCATCATCTTTACTCAGATTGCACCTTGTAATCATAGGAGTACACACGGGTTTGTTGTCCATCATCCCAAATTTCTTCAACATTTCTTTGATATACTTTTCCTGAGAGAGAAATATACCATCTTTTGATTGCGCAATCTGAAGCCCTAAAAAGAATGACAACTCTCCAATCATAGACATCTCGAATTCCTTCTGCATGGTGTTAGCAAAAACTTTGCACATCTGAGTATTATTTCCCCCAAAAATAATATCATCAACATAGACAACTATAATCAACATATTATCATCTTCATTCTTAATATACAAGTTGCTATCTGCCACGCCTTTCTTGAAGCCTTGCTCATGAAGATAACTGTCAAGTCTTGAGTACCACGCCCTTGGAGCTTGCTTTAATCCATATAAGGCCTTTTTTAGCTTACACACATAGTTTGATTGTTCTGTGAGAGAAACTCCTTCTGGTTGTTCTATGTAGACTTCTTCTACCAACACCCCATTTAGAAAAGCCGACTTTACATCCATTTGGTATACCTTGAAATATTTGAAGCTTGAAAGGGCCAAAAACATTTTGATAGCTTCAAGACGAGCAACAGGCACAAACGTCTCTTCGAAATCAACACCTTCTACTTGAGCATACCCTTTACAGACTAACCTAGCTTTGTTTCTGACAATCTTTCCATCCTCATTGAGTTTATTTCTGAATATCCATTTTGTGCCAATGACATTCTTGTCCTTAGGTCTTGGAACCAAATCCCAGGTTTCACTTTTCTCTATTTGATTTAGTTCTTCATCCATTGCTTTTACCCAAGACTCATCTGTACATGCTTCACTAAATTTTTTTGGCTCAATCTAAGATAACAATGAAACATTCGTAGATTCATGTGAAGGAATGACTCTTCTTCTTGTTTGCCTGCTATTTGGATCACCAATGATCAAATCTTTGGGATGATGTTTCTGAACATACCGTGAAGGAGTTTTGGGAAGTAGTTGTTGTCTTTCCTCTTCTTCATCTGACACCTCTCTGAATTCTTCTTGACAGATTTCATCACTGAGTTCCTTGACTGGTTCTCTTATCCCTGTCTTTTCATCTATTGTTACATTCATGCTCTCTACAACTGTATGAGTTCTTTTGTTGAAGCATCTCGTAGGCCTTGCTTTTGCTGGAATATCCAAGAAAAATTCCCTCATCACACCTAGGATCAAACTTACCCAAATTCTGATCTTCTCTTCTGATGAAGCATTTACTCCCGAACACTTTGAAGTATTTTACTGTAGCTGGTCTTCCTTTCCACAACTCATAGGGAGTTTTATGATGATTGACTCTGAGTTGAGCCCTGGTGATGATGTAGACTGTTGTACTTACTGCTTCTCTCCAAAAGCCATCTGAAAGTTTTGACTCATTTAACATTGCTCTAGCCATATTTTCAATAGTTCTGTTTTTCCTTTCAACTACTCCATTTTGTTGAGGAGTTCTTGCTATTGAATATTCTCTTTTGATTCCGTGTTGCTCACAGTATTCCACAAATTCATTTGAAGTGAACTCTCCTCCTCTATCTGATCTTAAGCATTTGATTCTCTTGTCAGTCTCATTTTCAATCATTTCTTTAAAAGCTTTAAATTTTTTAAAAGCTTCAGATTTTTCTTTGAGAAAAGTAACCCAAGTCATTCTAGAATAATCATCTATAAACAACATGAAGTAGCTATCTCCCTGAATGCTCTGAGTTCTGGTGGGGCCACACAAATCAGTATGAATAAGATCCAATGGTTTGGAAGAAGTATACCCTTTTGATTTGAAACTGGTTCTGGTCTGTTTACCATGTTGACAAGGACCGCAAATGATGTTATGGGGCCTTTTTATTTTAGGCAAGTCTCTGACTGCTTCCTTGTTACTAATACTGACAAGATTATCAAAACTCAAATGTCCCAATATTTTATGCCATAACCAACTCTCATCTTCTTGAGTTATAAAACACTTTTCCCTTTTTATCTCACTTAGCATGTAAAGATTGTTTGGAGTCCTTGTAGCACTAGCAATGAGTTTTCCATTTTTTTCTTTACTTATCTCACATCTATCCGAAAAGAAAGATACTATGTGCCCTTGATCACAAAGTTGACTCACACTAAGAAGATTATGTCTTAGGCCTTCTACATAGAGCACATTCTCTATTTTGGATTTCCCATCCAAACTAAGAGTCCCTTTACCACAGATTTTTGCGGACCTGTTATCTCCAAAGTTGACTGTTCCTCTGTTTGTTTCTTTGAAAACCAAAAACTTTTCTTTTTCACCAGTCATATGTTTTGAACAACCACTATCAAGATACCATTTTTCTACTTTGTCTTGAGCATGAAAAGCAGTTTGAACTATCATTGACTTAGATTTGATCTCATTCCTCTTTTTAGTGAACTCAAAGCTAAATCTATTCAAACTGCACATCCTTGCTATATGCCCAAAATTCTTGCACTTGTAACACATGATATTTTTATTCATAAGAGGTGCAAATGAGTTAACATTTTCCTTACTATGGCTATTCAGAGATTTATTGCAATGCATAGCTATGTGACCAAATTTCTTACAGGAAAAACAATAGCCATGGAAGGTATTATGTAACCTGTTTTGATGCCTTGGATGATTGTTCTTCTTGCGATCAACTGGAATCCACTGCTCTTCAGGATGAAGATTGATCTTGCTCGAAGACCCTGTTTCATGAATGGTGATACCATCCTTCTTTTCACATGGAATATTCTGTCTGAGAGTCAACTGTTCCAACTTCACTCTAAGAGACATAATCTCTTCTTCTAGTTTCTCACAATCAGCTTCCTTTCCTTTTAGAGCCTCTGTTAGAACCTGTTCAACCTTCTTCCCTTCTTCAACTAGAATTTTGAAATCTATAACACTTTGAGACAATTCTGATCTTGCTATCTCTTCTTCCTGACATTTATGCTTGAGAACAGAATTCTCTTCCCTGAGTTTCTCAAGCTTTCTCAAGGCCAAGAAGAATTCACTTTTGAGATCGAACTCAATCTCTTCATTTCTTTCTGAATTTATATGTTCCTCTGATAGATCCTTCTCCAAGCTGTTAGGCTCTTTCTGGAGTGACCTGCTCTGATACCAATTGAAGAACATGAACTTATACTGAGAGGGGGGTGAACAGTATAAGACTTAACCATTTAATAATTTTAAATTCAGATAGCAGTGGCATCAACACAATATTAAACAAGACAGAAAGCATCACACATAGAAGACTCATTTTTAACGTGGTTCACCCAGAATGGCTGGGCTACGTCCACAAAACTTTTCTCTAAAAGTTTATTTCAAATTCTTTGGGAAACCTTCCCAATTACAATGTTTATGAGCCTCTGCTCAAAGGAGATACCTTCCCCTAACTCTGCTCTGGCTGGTGATCCTCTAGAAGACCTCTGCCTCTTCTGCCCTTAGCAAGTGGAACTCTATCCATAGAAGACACCTGTCTTCCCTGCTCTGGCTGGAGACCTCTGTCCTCAACTCTATCACCTCAAAGCTGGTCCTCGAATTTGCACTAAACACAGTCCTTCGGTCTAGCACAAATTGTCCTCTTCCTCTATTCTGCAAAACACAGTCCTTCGCTCTTATTGCGCAATTATAGCTGCACTCGATCGAACATCGACCTTTGCACCTCTACGCAAACACAGCAGCATTCAACACTCTATGATCGAACTTCTCACAGTGCGCATCAACTCACCACTTCTATGCTATTTACACTGTTATGGCTGCATCTCACACACTTCGCACTAATCGATTTGACTCGGTCTCTACGCACTATAGACTTAACATGCACAATTTTGATACACACATTCAATTCCTTCAATCTCGAAACAACCCTCCTTTTATAGAATAAATTTCACGATCAAAACTCTCAAACTTAGTCGATTGTAACCCTCAAACTACGTCGGCTGCAAAACCCTACACTACGTCGGCCCAGATTTAACTCTGTCGACTCAAAGTTAACTCTGTCCTTCAACCGCCTCTGGAACTCACCTGTAGCTTCTCCTGTGAAACTACAACATGTCATGATATCATGACACCTTTGCCTATCGTACACCTTCTTTTGCCTGCTATCATGAAATCATGACACTTTTTGCCTTTGTCTGCCTTGACTGCGTCCTTGTCATGAAATCATGACACTTCTATCTTTTGTTGACGTCATCTTCACTCCTATCATGAAATCGTGACACTTTAGTCTTCATTGCCTTCTTCTCTGCTTTTGTCACGAAATCGTGACACATCTGCTTCTGCTGACGTCATCTTTAACTCTGTCATGAAATCGTGACCCTTTTGTCTTCATGGCCTTCCTCTCAGCTTTTGTCGTGAAATCATGACACTTCTCCTATAGAAGACCTGCTTCCAATTTTTGTCATGAAATCGTGACTCTTTCACCATCCGTACGCTTTTCTTTCAGCCTGTCATGAAATCGCTACAACTTCATCCGTTGGCTTCTTCACTTCTGCCTGTCGCGAAATCGTGACACTTTCTGCATCCATACATTTTTCTTTCATCCTGTCATGAAATCATGACGCTTTCAGCTTTCGAAAGCTTTCCTTGCAACCTGTCATGAAATCGTGACGCTTCTCCTTTCAGACTCTTCCCTTTGCTGCATGTCACGAAATCGCGACAGTTCTCACTTCGAGATTTTTAGCATGTCGCGAAATCACGACAGTCCTCAACTTGACCTCTGTAGCATGTCACAAAAACGTGACAGTCCTCACTTGGAACTTTGCATCATGTCGCGAAATCGTGACAGTTCTTGAATAACTTTCTCTCTCTTCGATCTTGTCGCGAAATCGTGACAGTTCACACTGTGGACTCTCTTTTTTGCATTATGTCATGAAATCGTGACACCTTTTTGTCCGTACAACTTTCCTGGCAATGTGTCATGAAATCGTGACACTTTTCCTTCTCTGCCTTCCTGCACTTTTCGAGTCGCGAAAATGCGACATGTCACGAAATCGCGACACTTTCCAACTTGCTCTCTTTCTCTGCCAACATGTCGCGAAATCGTGATAGTTTTTCCAGCTTCGTCTCTGTCTTCCAGCGTGTCACGAAATCATGACACTTTTGCTAGAACTTTCTCTCTCCTCAAACATGTCATGAAATCATGATAGTTTTTCCAGCACTTTCTCTCTCCTGAAACATGTGCAAAATCGTGACAGTTTTTCCAGCCGCCTGCATACTTTTTCTTACTTGTCTTTTTCTTGATCTTTTGCAACTGGGCTACTCTGATCTTCTTGGAAACTCACTTTCCAAACTGAAACCTTCATCAAAAACACATTCTTTGACATCAAACCAAATTGCTTCAAGACCTTCTTGACATCAATGACAACATCTACACTTAGAGCAAAGGCAATGTACCCAAGGTACCCAAAATTGCCAACATTGCCTGCACCACCCTCCCCTTCGTCGACCTGTCTCTGTCCCGCTCTGTTACTGATCACCCCATTATCCCCAAAATGTTGAGTGATTATATCGAGCCTAATATGTGTATGATCAACTTGCTGACCCAGTACTTCAAGACAAACATTTTTTCCCTTTCCTTCACCTCTTCTCTGGTGATGAGATTGAGATAACTATGGCTTTCCTTGAAACCTGAGATAATGGCATTATGTCTATCTGAGGGAGGGAATTTTTCATCGATGTTAACCTCCTTGTTTACATAACTAGCCAATTTCATGAAGGTTGTCAATCCATCCATCGCCACAAGCACCATTGGGAAGTTAAGTTGGAACACTTCAAGGGAAATGAAAAAATCATTAAGAAAGTCAAGGGTCCAGGCCTCTTCATAAGTGACTTGTCCATACCCTAGAATGTTGTCATGAATCCCATTATGGATTTCATTTGCATCTACGACCCTGAAAAAGACATGAAAACCTACCATTTGGCCTTCGCCAATCATATCAAAGAATTAAACTCCTTGAGAATCCCTATGTTCTTCCTAAATTCCATGAACCACTCTATTTTCTCCTGTAGAGACAACCTTCCTTGAAATCAAGGTATGTTTAAGGTTATCTACACGTATATCATTTCCAATAGTCCTAAGGCTAACCAAAACCCTAATAGCCCTACCCAAAATAATTCCCCTGTCGAACGCCTGTCTAAAGCGAAAAAGAAGAAAAAGGCAACTGAAGCCCTTTCCAAATTAAAGACAAGGAAAATCATCATCTTTGATAGCAACAAAGGACCGGTGAGGAAGTCGACAAGGATTCAGAATTTGGATGCCAAGAGTAAGGTGATTGACATCAGCTATGACAATGAGGAGAACAATAAGCTTAAGGATTACATTATTGCCTCTACTATGACAATGATGAACTGCATGATGAATTGTACTATGGACATCAGGGAGGGGCTCCACAAGCTATTCTACAATGATCAGATGACTCAAGCTGACATTGTTGTTGCTAAACCAACCTTAGTGACTATCAATATTGAACCTAAGGATGACGAACCTAAGGAAACGGTTGAAGAGGACGATAAGGAAGAAGAAAAATTTGATGTTGAGGAATGACTTCCTCTGTCTCACCATGCTCCCTTTGTTATTTTTGTTTAAGTTTTTAAGTCCTCTTCATCTCCCTACATGGAGCATAAGTTCTACTGGTCTTTAAGGTTTCTATTTATTTTATGTCCTGCATTTATGTATTTCTTAGACTTTCCCATCTGTCTAAGCTCAGGTTGTGGTTTGGGGCTGTGTCCTCGCTTTTGGGTCTTCAGGGTTGTCTCTAGTTTTTCTAAAGCTGAGGTTGCGTCCTCTTCTACGACCTTCAATTTTTGGTCTTCTACTGGGGTCTTCAGTCATCCTTCCAGCATGGTACTACTTTTTTGATGCTTATGTAAATAGGTTCAGGGATCCTTAAAACCTTTTTTTTGCAATATAAACCTTTTACTTAGCAAAAAAAAAAAAGTGTATGAATGATTGATGTCATTTTTACCCCAACAGAGAAAAGGGTTTTTGTATAATGCAAGTGGTTGATTCATTTTTTATCCCAATAGAGAAGGGGTTTTTTCCAAGTGTGGATGTAAATAAATTTTGTTTTTGTTTCAACAGAAAAGGGATTTGCGCCAAATGTAGATGTATGATGAATAATGTAAATGAATTATATTTTTTCCCCAACATAAAAGGGATTTTTTCCAAATGTAGATGTATGATATAAATGATGTATCCTGATGTAGGAACTCAAAATCAAATTTAGTTACCCCAAGTTTGGGATGATTCTATGCTATTGGAAAACATGCCAATTGGTGTCATTGAAATGCAAAGTGATGAAAATATAAAAATAAAAAGAGACAACCTTGGAGGGTTGACTAGTGACTGTAGAATAATTCCCTCAATTTTAACCAATCAACCTAGGAAGAGCATGTGTTTGTGATGACTTTCAATGTAAAATAAATATTTATATGTGATTTTTCCATGTTTCTAGTCCCACGAACAAGGCCATCAATAACAACTTTTTGAGCAAGTTAACTTGGGCATAGTATCACTTGTGAAATGAGTAACCCAAAATGATTTTTTGTTCAAACAAGAGGATGTTGAATGATGGTGGGCAAGTGTCCTTATGGTAATTTAATCATATTACTAATTTGCATGGACAACCAATTTCTACAATCGCCAAGGGAGTAGAGTAGACCACTATATACGAGGTTCACTTGAAATTGTAATTGAATTTAAAAAATATTTAATGCAAATGCAATGGTTTATGGATTTGAAATGAGAATGTGCTATTTAAGAATGCATTGATGATTGGATTGAATGAATTTGTGAAGTTTTGCATTGTTTTGAAGCATATTTAAAAATAATTTTGTATAACTTTGTGACTTTTTGGTCGCAAAAAAAAGTTAACCGCCCAATTCAATCCATGTTATAATAAATAATGGTGAAATTATGGGATGGATTATTAGAATGATGAATGTGATTGTTTTGTGAAAATTTGAGCCATTTTGAGGTTTTTGGAAGTTTGTAATGCAATTTCGCAACTTTTGATCACAAGAAAAAATTAAATACCCAAATCAGTTTGGACTTTCAAAAAGCATAATATGATAATGATATGAATGCATGGATGAAGTATGGAATGATTTTATAGGGGTAATCTACATTTTGAGGCCCTTTCAACACCTTTTATAATGTTTTAAGATCAAACACTTGCCAATGTTCATGTCTAGATAGAAGCAGGCAAGCGTCTACCATACTGCAAACACTGGTGGGCATTCAGGTGTTCTTGGAAAATTCCTAAGGGTTTTTGAGTGCACTCCAAATAGTTATAAAATGCTGCAAGGGCTGAATTTATTTTATTATTACATTCACAAGTTTTAGAATCTATGTTTGAAGGAGAGTGAGTGAGTGAAGGGGTGTGGTAGAGTGAAGGCCATGGCAATGGAGGAAGCGAATGCGACAACAAGAGTAGAGATGCAAGTGGATGAAGTAAGTGTCCTTGGAACTATTATTTAAATTTTGTGCAAAGATGATTTTTTTTAAATTATGCAATGAATGTGGCATTAATGTGCTTGCATTGTGCATGTACTATGTTGTAGTTGAGGATCTTGGAGGCTCAACATCGGTTGTCGCCTATCATACTAGGGGTGGGAAAGGCACTACAGATAGAGAATTGAAAGTGGTTGGATATCATGGGGTTGGCTGGAGCTACACGAATTGAGGTGGTGAGGGCTGATGAGGGATATCTATCTACCTTGGTAGAGAGATGAGATCTAGATAGGGGACCTTTAAGCTCCTGACTGGTGAGGTAACAATGAAACTCAAGGATGTATACCATATTATTTGAGTGTTTATGGAGGGGTTACGTGTCAAGGTTGGACATGATAATGAGCATAAGATGAGATGGATCTTTAGAAATTGATGGAGCAGTATGAGTGTGAAGGGTGGAGGGATCATGTACTTGGTCATGTATGCAAAGAAGGAGTAGGAAGTATTGCCTACCTTGGTCATGTTTGTGTTGGCCAACATAATGGTATCTAACAACACTGGTTGTTGGTTCCCATGGAACATGATTAGGCTAGTGTATAATATAATCAATGAGCCTTGGGTGTATGCATAGGTATCAAATTTGTTAGCTCAAATGTACCTGGAGCTGTATGAGGTGAGAAGATAGGGGAGGAAGTAGTTAGGTTGTAGTGTATTGCTACAGTGTTGGGGCTAGGAGCACTTTAGTGTGTCTTGGCCTATGAGCCTACCTATTGAGGCATGGGATAGGGATTAACCCTATGCTTTGAGATGGTGGATGTTTGAGGAGGTTTAGTTGAGTCATCCTATCCATAGTGGCCAAGAGTATAGAGATTTATGGATTGAGCTGATACCTGATTAGGTGCATTGGAGACCATGGCAAGGTGTCAGTTGGACTGGTTATGGGGAGTAGCTATAGAGAGTTTAGTAGGCTAGATGGGTGGTTGGGTGACATGGGAGTGAGATGGAGCTGATATAGTTCTCATAGGTACAATGGTATTTTGGGATACAATGAGGGATACCTGAGGTGCCAGTGCTATATAGGTGTCATCATGATGAGATGAACCTACCCTGTGTGGTGGAGTGGCAAGTTACCTATGAGTATGATGAGGAGATAGATATTCTAGATATGGATAATGTGAGGACTACCATTGAGTATGATGTATGGTTTGCTACACAACCACCATGGGTATCCAGTCAGGTAGTAGATGAGGACAACAAGGATGATTATGAGGTAGAGATCGAGGTAGAGGAGACTCCTCATTGTCAGAGATGTCAAAGGTCTGGTAGTGGCAAGAGGTAAGCTAGGAATGTAATATATTAGTATCTAAACATTAGAGGTGATGATGATGGAATGGATGGTATGGAGGAAGTTCCATAGAGACATCTAGATTAGAGTGAGGAGGATAGGGATGATATCAAGGTAGAGCAAGATCAAATCTGGTAGATGGTGGCAGAGCGATATACAAATATTGCGATACAGGATGTAGAGATAGCTTGACTATGAGTAGAGATAGAAGTACAAATGGTTGTAGGTGGAGGTGAGGATACAATCATGAGGCTCCAGGTAGAGCTAGCATGGAGGGACCATCATTAGAGGTATGATATACTACACCTTCAATACCAAGAGGGATACATCCAAGAGTTAGAGAATCTATTGATGCAACACCACATTGGGTTGCTAGATCAACCCTCTTCCTCTATAGTGGGTTCTGTTAGGCATAGTGACTCTAGGTAGGGCGACTCTAGATCTAGGGCTCCTGTGGGGTCACAGGGATCTTCTTTTGGACATTAGATAGTGCTTAGATGCACTTTTTGTGTATAAGCCTTGGTTCTCCATTGTATATAGTCTTCGGGAGTTCATTGTAAAATGTGATTATATATACATGGCTTTTGATTTTTGTGTTGTGTATATGTGAATGTATGTGTAAGTGCATTGTATGGATGATAATGTAAATGCTTTATGTAGATGCATGTGAATTGAAAATCTAATGATCATTAGTAATTTAGATTTTGTTTGACCATTATTGTTTAATCAAGGGTATCAAAATGGTGATATGTGAAATGGAAGACTCATGTAATGATATGGATGTTGTTGGCTTATGAATAACTAGCTATTTTGTAGAGACTCGAACATACTAGTGATTTAAACCAAAATATCTAAAAACTATCTAAATTATCTAAGACCAAATGTGTGTGTAGGTGAGATGTTCTTTCACCAAATCATGAGCATGGTAAGGACTCAAGGCAATAGAGAAGTGATGTGTTTGCAAGTGAATTCATTAACCCATATTGAGTAAATTGAGATGAAACCTATCATGGAGGAGACCAAGAAGCTAGATTGTCCTTATGTGTGATCAAAGGTCTCTTCAAGAGAGACGTGTCACCACGCATGAGCGTACTCCACTGCCAGTCAAGCGTCTATAGCCTTAGTGAATATTAGCTCCATAGTCCAAGAATATGATCTCTAAGCTTTGGGGCTTCTGACTACCTAACCATATGACTATAAATGTAGTTATATCATTACAACTTGAGGATCTATGGTGTGTGATGTGTAAAATATTTAGATATTTGGAGATTTGGATTCTCAACCATAGTGTGATGACAATGTAACCCTAACCTTACTACTCGTTCTTTTATTTGTGAGTAGTAGTAAAAACCACTATTTTTTATTTTTAGACTCTGTGCATAATGGGATAGGCAGTGATAAATTTTTTGCTTTGAGGTTCAACCCAATCATGGTATTATCCCTCTTTGACACAAGAGGTTTTTAAGATGTGTGATTGTGTTTGGTTCAAGAGTGTTAGAGTCAATTCCAAGAACTCAAGATTTTCTTAGTGAAAATGTGACTTGGTCCTAAATAAAGTTCGACGTGTATTGGAGGTTGCTTAAAATACTAGGAGTGGCTGAGTGACCAAAAAAATTTAGGGGTAATGAATTGATAATGCAAATGATAAATTGACTTGTGAAGTGGTGTAATGAAATGGATGTAGACTTGGGGGTGCCATTGATTAAGGTAACAAGATTTATTGTATCATTTATTATCTAAATTGAATAAATAACCACTTAATATGAAATGAAATATGTGAAAAATGCAAATGAATGTGAATGTGGGATGAATGTATGAGATGTAGTGGATATGCATGTTGTTTTTATGTTTGTTGCTTTTTTTTAGCCATGTATATATACATATATAAATCACATTAAGCATAGAATGCTTTCAAGTGGATGATGTTAAGTGGTTTGAGCTCTTCGAATCCCTCTATATTGGCAAGCCTATAAGCTCCTTGATCCATTTTTTGAGTGACAATGTATGGACCTAGCTAGTTAGTCGTGAATTTATCATGTAGGTGTGGCAATGCATTGGTGTTTTGTTGATTCTCCTTAAGAACAAGATCTACTTGGAATTCACGTAGATGAACTTTAGCATTGTAGGCATGCTTTAGGTAGTCTTTATAAACTCGTAAATGCTCTAAAACATTGAACCACCTTTCATCAAGGAGTGTGAGTTGATCAAAACGTACTTGTCTAGAAATATCATCATTTATGAATTCCTACAATAAAATTCATAATGAGGGGATCTCAAGCTCAAGAGGCATAATTACTTCAGCTCCATAGACTAGTGAAAATGATGTTTCCCCAGTAGGCATGTAGATGCTTGTTCGATAAGACCATAATGCCAAGGGTATTTTAGTATGCCAATATCAGTAATTTTCTTTGACTAGTTTCTTGAGAATAACAATTAAGGTCTTGTTGGTAGCCTCAACTTATCCATTTGTCTATGGATAGTAAGGAGTCAAGAAACTGTGTTGGATATTATATTTCTCGTAAACTGCTCAAACATACTTGTTTTTGAAAGACTACCATTGTCAGAGATAATTTTTGAGGGAATACCAAAATGATAAATGATATGATGAAGTATAAACTCCATAATTCGAGGTCCTATCGTACTAGTTAGAGGAATTACCTAAACCCACTTCGTGAAGTATTCATTGGTTGTGATGATGAATGTTGTCCCAAGGAAGAAGGTAAGATTTTTCCAATCAAATCAAGACCCCATTGTGATTAATAGGCTATAATTCTTGTGATGAAACATGAGTTAAATTAGCATGCTATTGAAAATTCTAAAAATGATTGACGTAAGTGCAACAATCACATTCCATGGTGGTCCAATAGTAACCCATGCATAGAATGCACTTTGTAGTGGCTATTCCACTAAAATGCACACTATAAGTACCATCATGAACTTCAACTATGGCTATTTTTTCCTCTGTAGGCTCGATACAACAAAGGAGTACTCCATCATAACCATGTCTATACAACATGTACCTCAAGAGAGTAAAACAAGCTACCTTTTGCTTGAAAGTGCATTTAGCAGTATATGATATGTTTGATGGGAGTGTTCCAAACTTGAGAAAGGCTATTATTTGGTTGGACCAAGGCTCATACAAATCTATATGGATAAAGCAAACATCCTTCTCATCCTTGTAATAATAAGTGGTTGTACCTATCCCATGGAGTTATTTGGAATCAAGGATCCTAGAGAGGCCATCACATCTAAAAATCTATTAGTCAACCATGGCAAACTATCAATTTCATACCAGTCAAATATTGCAAGCAATGTCATTGCTACTTCATGGTAAAGCTTTATTACTAGTTCTTTGCATTGGTATCCTTTATTTATTTGATAAACAACAAGTTAGGAGTCAACAAATATCCTAATATGCTTTAAGACCATAGCTATGGCTACTTAAAGACCTAATATTAATGCTTCATACTCTGCATTTTTGTTTGTACATTAGAAGTCAAGTTTGAAATATGGGAGAATAGGTACCCCTGTGGTGTATGAAATACTACTCCAGCACCTTGACCTTTTTTGCACTTAGAACTGTCAAAGAATAGTGTGATATCGACATCTTCCTTCAGAATGACATCTTCTTCTTATTCAGTGAAAGTGAATACTGAATCATCTAGGATCTCAATAATCAAAGGTTGATCACTAGGAAGTGGAGCTTCCACAAAATTATTGGCTATGACTTGACCTTTAATGGATTTTTGGCTGATGAAATCAAGATTAAATTCAGTGAGAAGCATTATCCATTTTGCGGTGTGGGTGTTATTGTAAGTATGAGACATCATGTAATGCAGAGGATTTTTACGAGATGTGATATATGTGATGTGACTAAGCATGTAATGTCTAAGTTTCTTAGTGGTAAAAACCACTGCTAAGCATAATTTTTCCATGTAAGAATATATGGGTTCATAGCTTACCAATATTCAACTAATTTAGTAGAAAAATTGCTCTCGATTGTTTTCATTATTTTGTGCAAGCATTATCCCTAATGCAAAGTTCGTTGCTGAAACATAAATATGGAAGGGGACCCATGAACAAGGAGTTAAAACTAGTGGAGAAGCCAGATATTGCTTGATGTCATCAAAATATTTTTGGAACTTATTTGTCCATAAAAATGTCACCCTCTTTTGTAGCAGGTGATTGAATGACCTGCATTTATTAGAAAGTTGCATGATGAAAAAATGAATCAATTAGATCTTTCCTTGTAAACTACACAAATCCTTCAAGTTTTTTGGGGGAGGCATCTCCATGATGGCCTTAAATTTGTTTGGGTCCACCTCAATGCCTCTTTTGGAGATAATTAATCCTAGTAGTTTTCTTGAGATGACACCAAAGACATACTTTTTGGGGTTCAACCTTACATTATGCTCTAGAATTTGATCAAAGACTTTTTCCAAGACACCAATGTGCTCTTATCGAGTTTTAGATTTTTCCAAGAGATCATCCATATAATATTCGATGATCTTGTACATGTAATCATGGAAAATGTATGTCATAGCACGTTGATAAGTGGTACCTAAATTTTTGAGGCCAAAGGGCATCACCTTGTGTTGGAGACCACCCATTGTGAACATGGTCCTGAAATGGCATTAATGACTACATCTTCATATTTTCTAGATAATGCATCAGCCGCCACATTTTCTTTACCTTTATTATATTCAATCACAAAATAACATCCCAAAAATTTAGTCAACCACTTATTTTTTTTGGGATAAGAAAAATTTTGTTCCATAAAGTGCTTGAGACTGTTGTGATCAGTTTTAACAATAAAACGACTATTGAGTAAGTAGTGCCTCCATTTTTCCACTGCATGTAGAATAGCTAACATCCATTTTTCATATGTAGATCTACCTAAATTCTTACTTGAAAGTTGTTTACTTTCAAATTCCAAGGGATGACCTTCCTGCATTAGCACTACACCAATAACTATTCATGACATTCAATGACAAATGGTTTTTGAAAATCTGGTGTAGCCAAAATTGGAGTTGTACACATTGCCTCCTTGAGATCCTCAAAGGCTTTGGTAGCTATTTTGGACCATTGAAAAGCATCCTTCTTGGTAAGATCCATGAGAGGACCCATAATTTTACCATAGTTATGCACAAATTTGCGATAATAGCTAGTGAGACCCAAAAAACCATGAAGTTTCTTGATGGTTTTAGGCAAGGGCCAATATTGTATTACCTTAATCTTATTGGGATCTACCTTAACACCTTATTGAGATACTATATGACGAAGGTACTCAAATTATTGAACACCAAATGAGAATTTATATTGTTTGAAAAATAACTTTTCCTTGTGTAGAATATGGAGAACTCTGTCCACATGTACTAAGTGATCTTTCCATGATTTACTATAGATGAGTATGTCATCAAAGAAGACTAGAAAAAAATTAGGAATGGACGAAACACCTGGTTCATGAGAATCTGGAATGTAGATGGTGCATTAGTGAGACAAAAGGGCATGACTAAGAATTCATAATGACCTTCATGAGTTTGAAAAGATGTTTTGGGAATATATTCTTCCCTAACTTGGATTTGGTGAAACCCTAAACATAAGTCTAATTTGGTACCATGTAGTTCATCAAGTAAATCATCAATGACAGGGATAGGAAATTTATCTTTGATCGTGATTTTATTGAGAGGATAAAAATTGGGACACATACACCAAAAATTATATTTTTGATGAGCTAAGACTACTGGTGAGGAGTAAGGGCTAGTACTATGATGGATGACACCATGGTCTAATAGCTATCGGACAATCTTCTCAATTTCTATTTTTTGGGGTTGGGGATATCGATACAGATGACCATTGGATGGAAGACTACTAGGCACTAGATGTATGGCATGGTCATGAGATCTTTTAGGAGGTAGTCCTGTTGGTTCTTGAAAAACCTCCCCATAGTTAGCCACAATGATTTGGAGATCGTCTTCTTTGATTTCAGGTATATCTTGGTCTAATTTCTCTATGCAATTGATTCAGGCTACGAATCCCCCACCATATTTTCTTAATATATTTTGCATGCTATGTGAACTTACAACTTTTGATGGAGGTGTGGGTAGTCCTTGAAGACGAATAGTCCTCCCATTGGCTTGCCATTCAACAAAGCAATGTTTGTGGTTAAAACCCACCGTGGTTTCCAATTGTTCCATCCATGCAACACCTAAAATAACTTCCGAATTTCCTAATTCCAAAACAAAAAGAGGACATTGCCAAGTATACGTACCCATTTGTAATGAAACTGAATATTTCTTACCTAGACATTGAGAAATTTCCCTACTTGTAGTTTTGACTTGAAATCGATATTGACTAGAAGAGAAGATGTGCAACCCCAATGTCCTTGCAAGTTTTGCATCAATGAAGTTGTGAGTACTTCCAAAATCAATTAATACTATTACCCTCTATTTCCGAATGAAACCTACCACCTTTATTGTATGGTGAGAGGATAACATTATAAGAGCATGTACTAATATAGTCATGGTATCCTCCTCAGTGACAACTTTGTTGTGTTCATTTTGGTCCTCCACTGGGAGATCCTTAGGTGCGTCATACTCCTCTATTTCTTCTTCTTCCTGGTCGACATATTTAATCTAAAATTTTTGTCATGGTGTAAAAGCTTGATATTTTTTATGATGAGTGTGACATTTGTAGCAGAAGTACCGTGATGGTTGATCATTTTTGCAAAAAGAGTTGTTGCAGAATGGAGGTTGTCCATATGAATCACGTCGTATGGATGGACCTACGTGCGCCTTTGTATCTACCAAATCAACAATCCTTATATACTCATCTAACTTGGATGGATTGTGTAGGTCTACTTCAAATTTAATATGTGCTTTTAATAAATTTCAAAAAGTTGCTACTACTACGTCCTATTGTAGATATTGTGCATAGTGAAGCATACTGGTGAATTCTGAAATATAGTCCCCTACTGATCCTGTTTTCTTAAGTGACAACAATCATACTATGTATGAACCTGTGGGACCCTTGTCGAATCTATGAAGAAATATTTTTTGAAAGTATCCCAATATAATGCATACTGGGGATCCTCATGTTTATACCATGTAAACCACTGATAAGCTTCAATGCCAAATTTGGTTGCTACAAAAGGGACTTTGTCCCCTTCCTGAAATTTGTAAAATTCTAATATGCCTTCCATTTTTGCAATCCACCCACGTGGATCCTGGCCTTCAAAGTTCGGCATGTCAATGCATGTATAATTAAATCCAGTTGGACCTCTTGGTTGGGAGTGAACATTATTTCTATCTTCTTCCTCGTTACTCCTCTATCTCTGGTTATTATTTTGATAAGGTTCGTTAAAACCTCTTGCTCCATATTTTCTTTACTACCCCTACCCTCAATATTTTGGTGACCATTATGATTTAGGGACTAACTATTTTGACCTCTATGGTGTGTATAGTCATCATAGTAGACATCAGTACTCTAGTGATTAGAACTAAAAGGATTTGGTTGGGGCGGTTTCCTAGATGCATTGAAGCTTGTAGTCATCATCTAAAGATTTAATATTAAATCTTTTAAAACCTCATAATTGATCACTGGAAAATTAATTTCTACTTGTGTGATGTTTTCTTGTGTGGAATCTGGAGAAGAATTGGATGCCATTGGGTTGACCACTAGAAAAACTACCAATTCCATAAGGAGAAGGAGAATTATTTGTACCTTGGTTTCGACGAGATCTTCTTGCATTGTTGTTGGGAGTCTCTAAGCTTTAGAGATGACCATCAAATCCTTTGGTTTGCTATCTGCTCATGCACTAATAGAATTTCCTACTTAGAGGCTCTTGTGCTTCAATTTTCTATAAAATTTTGATTGACTTTGGCAAAAAATTTGGTTGTTTTTTTTGCTTTATTGTTGCTCCAACTACAACACGGATTTGAATTAGTTTGTAAACGGCTATTTGAACTTTGAATATTTTTTCCAAAGACTACTTGAACATTTATTGAACACAAAATTGACCACCAACTCAACCATCAAAGTGAACAACACAATACGACCAGATAAAACCACCAACACAATAATGACACGACAGGACGCGAAACCCAACACGCAAATACTTTTGGATAGGACCCGACATGAAACCTATGCACACAGATGGATGGACAATACCCCACAACTAGGACCGATATTGACACATGATAAGGATATTGATGACACAAGGAATGCAGACGATGAGGAAGGGCAATAGACACAAGGTGCACATGACACACAACCAAAGACCAACAACCAAAGCTCAACTTAGCTAGGACCAAGACTGGACACTACACGACATGATAGAAGGGACCAAGACTAGACACTACATGACACGAGAGAAGAGACAACTCAATGAGGTTTAATAGAAAGCAAACATGAAGATGGAAAAGCAAATGGAAGGCAAGGTTTTATTTGGTAAGATGCACTGACGGCTATGCACAAGGAAGGTAAGCTATGTGACCGAAGTCACAGTTAGCTATAGGTGGCTTTTGATATTTAAACACCCAGAAATACACCACACTGGTCATGTGGGATGATGCTCCTCGAACTAAAATTAAAATTAATAAATACCTTAGGTTTTTCATAGATAATTTTATTTTTCTTGTGCTATGATTGGTCGGCAGAGATGGTGAGAATTGTTGCTTGTTGCGCATAATAAATGATTTTGAGCATGATGTGGTCTGATGCTTGTGCTAGATGCCACCAAAGCCACAAGATTCTTGAGTTGACCGAGAATTGACATGAACATAACTATAAAACAAACACCGCAAGGATTTTGAAACGTCAGTTGATTTTTGTCCCATGATAGTGTCACCTGTGCTTTCTGTCATTAAGGTTTGTATGTTATGACCCCCTAGCAATAGGTTTTAGGAGGTGATATAGGAGTACTTGTTCGACTAAAAGAATAGTGCACTCTATTTATGGTCATCGAGTATGTAGTGGAGGTTTACAACCATAGATACGAAGAAGGCTACCCCAGGCCCTATTTGGCTCATAGAAAAATCCGATACCACTTTCTGGAGACCAGTACCCGATCTCCCTTGAAGTCCAAACAAAATATAACTGTCCAAAAAAGTAGTAGAATAATATATGGAGGCTCTTAATATTTCAAAGAATGAACGAATAGCAAATCAAATCTTAGAAAATAAATTTCCACTTCAGGTGGGCACAACCCCATCGTAAAGGCTATTGTGTGAATAACACAAATTAAATATGAAGAATAAAAATATGATCAAAATAAAACACATGGATCCTATTGTATATACACAATAATCAAATAAGTCATTCTAAAATATAGTCGTCGACTATATTATAATTGGAATGTAGCACCTTGTAATAAAATTCCCCCAAGGTGTAGTGAATGTTGTTTTGTGTTGGTCATCATGATTGATTCGAATTTGGTTGTATTCTAAAAAATAATCCATTAGAGAAAGTATTTCATGGTCAGCGCAAGTTTTGACAAGAGTATCGATGTTTGGTAGAGTAAATTCATCCTTAGGACACACTTTTTTAAGGTCTCAAAAATCAATGCAAATGCATATCATCCCATTAGGTTTACGAATAGGTACCATGTTTGAAATAAACTCAAGATAATCAAGGGGTTAAATGAAACCCACATCTAAAAGCTTTTGAAGTTCTTCTTTGACCATGAGGGCAATGGTAGGATGCATATTTCTCAATTTTTGTTTGATCGGCTTAGCATCAAGGTGCAAGGTGAGATTGTGGACAACCAAGTTAGGGTCAAGACCAGGCATATATTTGGAGGACCATGAAAAAATATTATTTTTCTTCTTGAGGAGAGCAATTAATTGCTCTTATTCATTGGTAGATAAAATTTTTACAAGTTTGACGATTTGAGGATTGTCTACATCTGAAATAAGGTTCACATCGATAGTATATTTAATGGACATATGAGAACCTTCCTCAAGCTAATGGGGTGTTGCGATCAGATGAATGTCATCTATGACATTATAAAACTCTTCTAAGACAGTATCTTTCATATCTACTTGGAAAATCATGGAATCTAAAGGTGAAGGGGGAGGCGACAGAGGAATGTAGTTGGTTGAAGCCCTTAACAATTACTTTAAAAATATGAATTCAAAAAAGGATGGAGGTGAGGAAATGTGGTCCATATCAATAAAGCTCATGTCAATTGGAATTGGCTTTGCCAAATCGTATGGATTACAAAGTGGAGTGAATAAGTCAACATGATTTATGTTAACTTAAAGGGGAAACTGGTGGTTGGCAATGTGAAGGATGGATATATCTTTTCTTCTAGAATCAATGCAAGAATTTTAGAAACCTGAACAACAATGAGCAAAAAAAATAAATGCAATAGGAAAAAATCCATGCACATGCAATGCAATGATGGTTTTTGTGTTTTTAATTTTTTTAATGTACATATATTACAAAATTGTTCAGTGAGGTGGACCAATAAAGTGGAGGTAGTTCATTTTTTGGTTTAGTTTGCTTCCTAAGGAAGAAAATGAAATATGGGCTAATGTATGGAGAATATTCTAAGGTAATACTCATCCTATTCAATAAATGGAGTGATGGGTACCGATTCCTCATAAAATTCATCAAAAGGTATCAACATAGCATCATATTCTTTATAGATTTACTCCTCAAAGTCATCAGTGTGATGGATTTCTTCTTATGAATTCAAATGAAGATTTTGAAAAGCTTGTTCAAAAGAAGAAGTGGAAGAATGAGAATGATAGCCTAAACCTGAATGGTCATGAGCTTCTCAATATGAAGTATCGATTATCTTGTGCATTCCTTTTTCATGTCATCCTAGGCCATATCCTTACCAATTTATCTGATGAAAGTATCAAGATGGAAAACCCAAAATGTGTTGTATATTAGCAAGGGTTGGTTGTTTGGGTTCATCTAGGAAAGATGGATTGGATGATGAATCAATCCCCCATACATAAAATTTATGTTTTTAGGCATTGAATCCATGTTTTACACCACTCCTATGGATAAGGGTGGATCATGTGGGTGACTATAATCCCTAGTTATTTGGATGCTAAGTGGTGTAATAGTGATATATTGGACCATGTATTCACCAATTCCAAGACTAGTGAGGTGGACCACAACTTGGGATGATGTGGAGGTGGATGCGAAAGGCTCATGATTGGCTTGTGGCTTTGATAATGGGAGAGATGTGGGCTAGAATGATATCTTATAATTCATTAATTTGACTTGTGTGACATCAACTAATATGGAAGAAGGTGGATTTGTATGAGGTGTTTGATGAATGGGCGATGATGTGGAGGAAATAATTATGGGGGATGTTGATATTGATGATGTGGATAATGTGGATTGGGCTCAACCACATGCACATGTAGGCAATGGTGATCAGGATAGGGGTATGAAGGTGGAAGCTTGATGTGGGGTAGTGATGGGGATATCCTTGGGAATAGGGGCTTTGGATGAAAATATGGATGGTGTGGTGGATAATGTGGTTGATGGGGTCGAGAAAATGAGTGGATGGAAGAGTAGATTCGTAGGGATTTGAGATGAAATTGCAATACTTAAATGGTTTGATATCCATTGGTATACAATAAATTTATCCCTCATACATATTTTATACATGGAGTATAGAGGGGATACATCTCATTTCCCTAATCCAAGGACATCCAAGGAGTACATTGTATGCCATGGATCCTTCCAAGATGTGGAACATTGTATGTAATGTTTTTTCCCCCACTTCGATGGGTAAAAAATAGTACCAATTGTGGAACAAAAAGCATCATTGAATGCTTTCAAGGTGAAGGTGGATTTAGTTATATGAGATGGTGGAAGATCAAGATGTTGAAGAGCATAGGTGGTGATGATATTGATGGAGGAGTCGGTATCAATAAAAAATTATTTGAATGGCTTTCTATAAATTTGAGCCATGATGTGTAATGGAGGGTCCACCAATTTTGATGATATTGATTTGATTTCAAAATCATAAAATATAATGGAAGGCTCCACACATGTTCATATATTCTCCACAAAATTTCTAAAAGCATTAGTATCTTGAGATTGCAGTTCAATGGATTTTAGAATATTTATTAATGCCTCGTGGTGTGGGGGAGATTATTGTATTAGATCATAAATAGATAGTTTGGTTGAAGCTATTTTAAGGCTAGTGGTTAGCCAACTACTTAGAGATATGATTGGCCTTTGTAGATTATTGGAAAGATGAGTGTGTGGAGATGGATAGCTTGGAATGTAAATTGGTTGGGGAGAATTAGCAAAGAATTGAATAGGTGATGATGAATTAGCAGGTTAAAGAGACATCCTTGCCTAAGGTACTATGGGAGATTGGACAGTCTACTATTGTGCATTCTATTGATTGATGTGTTGTTTACATCAGGTGACTACATGAATAGCACCCACAAAACCTTGGTATTGTTGCACATGGTTGACTTGATTAGGAGGAGTCTTAATGTTTGACCCTCCTATTATTGGTTGCACTTCCTCATGATGAGAAAGTGGTGTTTGATAAATACCAAGGTTCTGATTTTGCTGAGCCAAGGGACTATCAAAATTGATGGCCCCTAGGTCAATTAGGTCTTGCACTATATCTTTGAATTGATAGTAGCTATTAATGTCATACCCATTTTTTTAATGATAAGGGTAAAAGAAATATTCCCTATATATTTTTCTATGCTTGGTAGGATCATCTGGTTTAACCTTAGGTAAGACAAGTTGATTTGTGTCATACAACCTATGAAAGATGGAAGCATATGATTCAGAAAAGGGTGTGTAATGACGATTTTGTCAAATAGATTGTCGATATTGATGATTATACATAGTTGGCACTATGTTATAAATTTATTGGGGTGGGGGAACCACCTGATATAGATTTTTTTATGGTTGTTATTGCATTAATTGCTATTGTTGAGCCATTATTGACTGACATATGACCACTTGATTCACTTGATTTGGCTTAGATTGTCTATAATAAATTCCTTTTGATTGACCATTGTTCTACCATTATTTCTTCTTAGGATTTATCACACCTTATTGGATTTTTATTTCCTCTATTATGCTAGCTTCGGTAAGATATTATTTAAATGATCTATATTGTTTCAATTGCAATAACCAGGAGATGGATTTTAAGCAACTCTTGGTTAACATTCGAGTTAACTCTTCCATTGGTAGGGAGAACGGGAGTTTTGTGATAACAACCCTCCAATGGTTGCAAAAATCATAGACTGACTCATCATCGAATTGCTTAAGGTTGTACAAGTCAGTTAGTGTGATTTTATTACGAACATTGAGGGAGAATATTTCTAGGAATTTTTTTACCAACTATTCATATGTATAAATACTATGATGAGGCATATGGTTATACCAATCCAAGGCATCTCCCCCAAATGTCCGAGGAAAGGTTATGAGAATTAAAGCATCTTGATCTTGGATTCTGAAACATGAGTGAATAAATGTGCTTACATTCTCTCTAGGGTCCTTAGCCCCTTTAAATTTATCAAATTTTGATATTGTGAAATCTATCGAATATGGTGGTGGTGTTACCAAAACGTGAATGGGTTGATTGATTAGGTACCTTAAGGTAGGATTTTGGTTCATCATACTAGAAGTGTGTTGTATAAAGCTATCAATATGCTATTGCATTACTTGAATTTTAGGGTCTTCCCTAGGTATGTGGTGAAAGCACTTGGATACGGAAGCACAGGCACACCGGGTGCGATGCAAACAAAAGTAGTTGTATTAACGAAACGCTAAGTGCATGAAAAAGGGAAAGCGAAGCATGAATGAAATGAGATGTAAAGCAAAAACAAAGGTGCAGCCTATTTTATTAATTTTTCTTATGATCAGGTTACAATACGTCTCCCCCCCTTTTCAGGGGCTCGGAGCGTTCGATACAATTTTGTTACACCAACGGATGGTGTGCTTCCCTTCGGGATCTTCCGCGTGCCCACATTCGAAATGGGCGGGCCAAACATCATCGTCGCTTGCGTGAATATATTCTTAGTTCCTTGCTGCCCCTCTAGTGTCGAGATCCTATGTATAGAGAAACAACAAATGATTAATAGCACATGCGGATGGAGGGAAACATGCAATCCCCAAGGCCTCCGGTTAATGCATACATGAAATAATTAAAACAGTGATCAAAACTTATCAGAACGGAATGAAATTTAAATAGAAGCATGTAAACACCATCAGGGACACATTGCAAAAATAACAGTCAAGAAATCTATTGTAGATTTCTAATCGCTCGGGGTGGGACGATTAGGACTGTCATAAAACGTCCGAAAGTGACCTCCCAAATGTCCCATCCAGAGGCCTCCAAAACACCTGAAAACTTGGGGTTAGGCAAAATGGGGCATTTTGAGACGACCTAGAAGGTCGGATTTTGCATATTCTACCCCTATATCCCTATATCCGAAGGCGCTCCCTGTATGTTAGTAAAAGCGTAAAACAATGAAAACACAGTCAAAACAAGTCAGAATGCATTGAAATTTGAACAGCAGCATATATGAAACACACAAAACATGATGCAAAAGAAATAGTGAAGAAATATATTGTAGATTTCTAATCACTCCGGGGTGGGGCGATTAGGACTACAACAGTGCGGGGGGCACCCGGGGGCAAGACGCCCACCGTTTGGGGCTTGGTTTTGACACCAATCCACTTGGGATGGGTCCAAAACCTCCTAGGGGGTTGTGTCAAAAAATTGGGTGTGGTATTGTGGCCAATTGTTTGGGTTTTGGGTCCGGATTGTGCTCCTAATGTTCACCCGATAACCTCCCTTCCAAAAGAGAGATCAAGGATGTAGGAAGCACAATGAGGGTGAGGGTATAATTCGGCAACACTCCATTGCTCCAAATGCTCCTGCTATGTCTATTTTTTGGGGTGAGAAGACTCACCATTTTATAGACCTGAAGGTCTACTTTGAATGTGCATGCAGGGGCACCACTTGGCCATCATGCCTTGTCAGGGGAGAGAAGATTCCTCCCTGATTAAGGGCTCCATGACTGCCTCTATGACTACCTCTTTGAGCTTTGAAACACTCACTCGCACTCCCATGCATTGAAGGTGGAGTTGAGTGGTGGATCTGGGCTACCATTTGTCAAGGTTTGACTTTTTGCCCATCAAACCTGCTATTCGCCCCACCCTGGAGCGATTGCTGCTAATCGTCCCGGGGTGGGGCGAATAGCATTCTAATCATCCCAAGGTGGAACGAATAAGGAGTAGGGTGCTTGAAAGGTGCCAAATTGACCTTTGACCTTCCAAAACTACTTTGGGAGTGGTTAGGACCACTGTTTAACCTCTGGGGGCTGCCCTAGGGGCTATGTATGCCAATTCGGTCAGTGCTTGTAGCCACATAATCAGATTGGTGCTGTTTTGGTGTCTACAGATGCCCCTTTTTGGGATGCGCTATGCGTGGCGCAGTGTTGAGAAAAAATAGATAACCAAAGCACTTAATGATTAGGGTTTCTAAGTAACCTAACCAAATTTTGATGCCCCAAGTATGGAAAGGGCACGCATTCTTGAATCCTTGCTTCTGACGAGCTAAGGAGCTTAATTCAAGTGTTAACCTTTTTCGGTGAGGTGTTACTTGATCTTGGACATTGTTCAGTCATGAATAGGCAAAGGGCGCAACCTTTTGTCTATGGGAACCTTGAGTTCATGATTCTAGAATGCCAAGTGTTTGATCAGCTTGTGATTATTGCTTGTTTGTTGCCCCAAGCAGGAGCGTGATTGTCTTTGTCAATGATTCTTTGAATGCATGCCATTTCCTTGATTGGGTGTGTACTTGTTGATTGGTGACTAAGTGTGACTACCCCCTCAAGCGACGAATCGATGAGGGAATGACCGACATGAGAAAAGCGACGAGTCACTTGACCCAAGATGACTTTTGTAAGGGTGCCTTCAGTTGTTTTTCGTTGAATGCTTATGCAGTTTCCCAACAATCGGACCTATTTTTGGTGGGTTTTAACCCTTTTTGTGACGCTTATTGGGGCTGAAATTGTCAAAAATCCGTCCTCCCGTGGAGCGGTCCGGCTATGGTAGCCTTCTTAGGGAGTAGGATATTGATAATTTGTGGCCTCGACATCAGTTTTGTATGCCAAGAATGTTAGGCGCAAAGGTGCCTTTGTTCGGCAATTTTATTATTGTTTTTGGGTGGGTTTTGACCCTTTTTGTGATGCCTTTTGGGGATGAAATTGTCAAAAATCCATCCTCTCGTGGAGCGGTCCGGCTATGGTAGCATTCTTAGGGAGTAGGATAGTGATAATTTGTGACCCCAACGTTGGTTTTGGATGCCAAGAATGTCAGGCGCAAAGGTGCCTTTGTTCAACAATTTTATTGTTGTTTTTGGTGCATTTTGGATGCAGTTTTGGTTGTTTTTGATTTTCTTGCTCTATAATCGTCCCAGGGTGGGACGAATACCAGTTTTGTAATCATCCCAAGGTGGGACGAGCACTAACTAGAGCACTCATCCTAGGGTGGAACGATTACAGGCCTAAGAGCCTATATAAGGGCCAAAACTAGGTTTTGGGCTCATTTGCAATTGTTTTTTTCTGGCGATTTGGAGCTGTGGGGAGGAGTGCTAGTTTGCGAAGCGGAGCGCTACCAAATTTTTATGGACACCATGAGTTCAAGGACCGGATCCTCGAGTGGCGGAGCCGAGGTGAGACCGGTAGGTGCTCCTTCCTTCTTTTTTTTTGTTTATTTTTATATGAATTTTTAAAACTCGCATTTTATCATTGTTCTTTGTCACATTAAGGTTAAAACCCTAAATGAATGTTGTGGTTTTATTTGTTTTGTTTTGTGCATCATAAGGTTAAAAAACCCTAGTTTGAATTTTTGTTGTTTTGATTTGTTTTTTGTTCATAATAAGGTTAAAAACCCTAGATGATTTTTTTGTTTAAACTTAAGGTTAAAAACCCTAGTATAATTTTGTTTGTTTTAATTTGTTTTTCTGTGTTCATAATAAGGTAAAAAACCCTAGATAATTTTTTTTGTTGTTTTGATTTTTTTGTTTACACTTAAGGTTAAAAACCCTAGTATGATTTTGTTTGTTTTATTTGATTTTTTGTTCACACTTAAGGTTAAAAACCCTAGGTTGAATTTGTTTTATTGTATTTTTTTTTGTTCTTGATTGTACAGTTTAGTTGATTGATCTATACTTTGGTTGTACAGTTCTGTACTTTTGTTTTTCTGTACATTGTTTGTCGTCTGTACAGTTTATTTGAATGTTTTTGTTTAAATTAAGGTTGAAACCCTAATTTTTTTTTGTTGTTTTATTGTTTTTGTGTACACTGTTGTACATTTGTTTTGTTGTCATGTTTTAATGTTTTTGTGTTGTTTTTGTTTTTTAGGTTGTGAAGAGTCGGTATCGTCAATCGATGGTATTTTTTGATGCACGGGATGCGTTGACTATGGTAGATTGGGATTGGCTTGATGCCCTTGGGCTCAAGCAAGTGACGCGGCTGGAGCCTATGGTGGGGGATCGGGCATATCTGACTGCCCTGATCAATTTGTGGGATCCTCGCACCAACACCTTTCATCTCCCAACAGGGGAGATGACAGTGACTCTGGAGGACGTGTATCGGATTCTACGGATTTTGATAGACGGGCTGCCCATTCGGATGACTCCTCGTGAGTAGCAGATGGTGGTGCTGACATGGTGCTTTGGGCATGCAACAGAGATGGGGGTGGATAGGGCGGTGGAGAGGGCAGAGGGGGACTGCCTGATTGGTGGGATTCTAGTGCGATGGTGGTTTGAGAAGGGCATGTTAGGGGTGAGGCATGCTCTGATGATGACCCTCATCTCTAACATGCTACTTCCTGACTCCTCAGGTGTGAGGTTCCCTTGGAACCTCCTTGAGGTGGTGTTCAGACTGGTGGAGTTTTCGATAGCAGTGCCACTGATTATGAGGTGGGGTCAGACACTACTGGCACAGCTATATGACGAGTTGTACGAGGTCCGCTATCGAAGGCAAAAGGGGATTGGGTGTAGCTATCTGTTGCAGTGCTGGGGGTGGCAGCACATAGCTGTGGAGCGGCCGTAGGGGTTTCCTTGGACCACTCAGGGAGAGATGGTGGACAGGGAGATTGGGTATGCTGCTCTATGGCAGAGGTCCGAGGAGTAGGGGTAGAGTCGGTGGTGGGCAAGTGTCGTAGGGCACTATACTGATGCCTTCTCATGTCTTGCTCCAAGGGAGGTGTTCTAGTGGCCATATCGGGACTGTCCAACTTGGCCTGAGGCTGGAGAGTGGCTCCGGTGGGTGCGCAGGGGGAGGTGGTTGATCGGGCGACATGGGACCGAGCAGGAGTACTTCCCATACGTCCAGGTGACTCGATAGTTTGGGGTGCACCAGGGATTTCCTGGTGAGCCCTTGATCTATCGACATCGGGGCGACGAGAGGACTCTAGCCTGGCCGATTATTGAGCCACTGGGCGAGGAGTCTGATGCAGTGATTGATGTCCCCAACATGGACAATGTCGGGGTGACTACAGAGTACGACCAGTGGTGGACGATGCTACGATGGCGGGGTGAGGGGCCTCTAGGAGGTCTGGATGTAGCAGCAATAGGCGGTGGGGTTACGGAGGCACCGAGGGAGGGTTGGGGGGCTCCGCTCGATGATGCGGATATGGTGGAGGTTGATGACTTGACTGGGGATGATTTAGGGGTTTTGAAGCAGTCAGATACATAGGACATCCTGGAGTAGTGGGTGCTAAAGCAGCATGCCATCCTAGAGATGCCCATGCCTCAGGTAGTCCCAGGGGATATGGAGGCTAGGTTTCATGCGAGATAGCATGATTGGAGGACCTACTATGGAGACAAGATGAGGAGAACATCATCGAGAGGGATCACCTGTGGGCTCAGTTGGTACAACGGGATGACGCATTGGCTATGTACCACCGATGGGATGTGGAGTGGGGTCGGTGTCGGGTGGAGTTGGAGGCCGAGATTATCCGCCTCGGTGGGTAGTTACCTGAGCTCACTGGAGGTGGATCGTTGTGTCATATGAGAGGCAACGAGACTGAGCAGTCAGCATCCTCTCATCACAGGCGACTGGGTGAGGGTAGCGCTAGTGGGCATGATGCGGGGGCTGGCAGCAGCCACCCTGAGAGGTCCCATAGGACCCACACCACTGGGGGTAGTTCCAGTCGCACCGATCCTACGTGATCATGGTGGCCGACTCCCTAGGCTTGGGGTTTTTGAGTTTTTGATTTTTTTTGTGAGGTCAGAGGACCAACTTATTGTAGCCTGTGGGCATTTTTGGTGATATATATACATGAATTTCTTTTTGATTATACACTTGTCATGATTTATTGTTACTTTTATGCACATTTATTTACGTTGATGTATGCATATGTTATTATGAATGTGACTGTTTCTAATTATATGATGTATGCATATGGAATGGATGAAATGATTTGTTGATAACTTGGCGGTGGCACCATAGACTGTATAGGATTTATTGGCTTTCGTACTATGTGATTGCTTTGTGGAATGACTTTGCATGTGTAATATTTTTTTTTTTGTATTTTTTGATGGTGATGTAAGAATGGAATGTACCACGGGTGTTCTAGAATGTAGTTAAGGTTTTCTGAGACTCAGATGTTTTAACTAACTAGCCAAGACTATACATTTATCTCACAAGACTTTTGAACAAGGTACGAATCGGACTTGAGTTTGACCAAGTTATTTCACATCCCTGTGTGTGCGATTGAATTTGTTTATGTGGTAGTTGTCAGGATACCGCCAGTGCCAGATAGGTTGTCAACAAAACCTATATCGAGGATCACCTAATTAGCTCCACTAACTCCTTTGTTGTATTTAGTAAGATTAATCTACGGTGCAATCTAGGATACCATAAGCTAGCTCATCCACATGCAAACATTGATCTGTACATAATTTAATGCGATAGATATATCATCATGCGGGAGGTTTTCCACCAGTGACCAGCAGGCTATCCACCAAACCGGTACTGAGGATCACCTCATGACCTTTCGAATGTTGAGAGTTCCAGGGATTCAAGTTCGACTCCCTTCTTTTCTTTACTTTTATTGGGATACTTGCTCTCGTATGTAGTGATAAAAATCACTGTTTATTTTTATTATTTTTTTCTTTTGAGCAAGGGATTGGAATTTTGAGTGATGAGAATCACTATTTCTTGTGCTTTTTGATGTATGCACTGTGTGGGTTTTGATGTCAAACTTTGGAGTTTGTACTTTGAATTTTTGCAATTTTTTTGGATATTTGCAACTTTTTGAGAATTTGGGATGCTTGGGGAATTGGGTAGGGAAGATGCTTGTCCTTTTGCCAACTCTCAACATTCTTGGGGTCATTCGCATAGGGGGATGAGCGAGATAACCTTTTCACTGTATGGTATCCTAGATTGCTTTGCAGGTTTCATCTTTCGTTCACACAACTTGGGAATTTTTTATGTGTTTTAACTTGTGTTGGGATGCGACGTAACAAGGTGTGATCCAAGTAAAACTCTACCTTTGTAAAAATATGTCTGAATTTGTACAATTTTTGGCTAGAAATCTAAAGACAACTGAATGACGAAAGCCCTGGATACATTAGAAGACAATTGATTATGATATGGTGAAAAATGTGGATGGCGTTTATTTTTGTTGGACTATTTACAAAGTGGAAAAATGCAGAAAATGATGGAATTGCCGAGTAATTACAGTCTATGGTGCATTTGACCTGTATGACCAACAAATATGCAATGTATGTTTGCGATGCCTAATGCAACTTATTTTTTTTTGTGTTTTGATTTTTAAGAGTATGCATGGAAGTGAGATGCAATTTTTTTGTTATTTTTTATTATTTTATTGTTTTTGAAAATTCGTTATGGTTGGTTTATCCCGAGTGGGTGCGGACCAAGTGATTCTTTCGGATCCTTGGAGGTTTTGACCAAAGGGATTATAGATACCTTTGGGGCATTTTGGGTGACCAAGCGGTTGTGGGAACCCTTGGGGCTTTTGGTTTGACCAAAGGGTTTATAGATACCTTTGTTTTGGGGTGACCAAGCGATTGCGGGAATCCTTGGAGCTTTTGGTTTGACCAAAGGGATTATGGGCACCTTTGGGGCATTTTGGGTTGACCAAGCGATTATGGGAATCCTTGGAGTGTTTGGTTTGACCAAAGGGATTATGGGCACCTTTAGGGCATTTTGGGGTTGACCAAGTGATTATGGGAATCCTTGGAGCTTTTGGTTTGACCAAAGGGATTATCACCTTTGGTGTGTTTTGGTTGACCAAGCGATTATGGGAATCCTTGGAGCTTTTGGTTTGACCAAAGGGATTATGGACACCTTTGGGGCATTTTTGGGTTGACCAAGCGATTATGGGAATCCTTGGAGCTTTTGGTTTGACCAAAGGGATTATGGGCACCTTTGGGAAATTTTTGGGGTTGACCAAGTGATTGTGGGAATCCTTGGAGCTTTTGGTTTGACCAAAGGGATTATGGGCACCTTTGGGGCATTTTGGGGTTGACCAAGCGATTATGGGAATCCTTGGAGCTTTTGGTTTGACCAAAGGGATTATGGTTACCTTTGGGGCATTTTTGGGTTGACCAAGCGATTATGGGAATCCTTGGAGCTTTTGGTTTGACCAAAGGGATTATGGGCACCTTTGGGGTATTTTGGGGTTGACCAAGTGATTATGGGAATCCTTGGAGCTTTTGGTTTGACCAAAGGGATTATGGGCACCTTTGGGGCATTTTTGGGGTTGACCAAGCGATTATGGGAATCCTTGGAGCTTTTGGGGTTGACCAAGCAATTGTGGGAATCCTTGGAGCTTTTGGGGTGGGCCATGGCTCTTTTAAATGTGGAATGGCCTCAAATGACTGATGTTCAAGGGTTCTAGTTCCTTGATTCCATCAAGAGAGGCGAGCCGGTATGTTCCAGGTCCTATTTTACTATCAATTACATAAGGACCTAACCAGTTTGCCGTGAACTTGTCCCTTAGATGGGGTGACAAGTTAGAATTTTGTTGGTTCTCTTTTAAGACCAAGTCACCAACCTGAAAGTCCCTCAGGTGAACTTTCATGTTGTATGCTTTCTTAAGTCGCTCTTGGTAGATACGTAAATGCTCGAGAGCATTGATGCGTCATTCGTCAAGCAACGTAAGCTGGTCTAACCGGGCCTACTGCACAGTGTCATCATCGATGAACTCTTGCATTGATATGCGTAGGGAAGGTATTTCCAACTCGAGAGGCATGACTACCTCGGAGCCATACACCAGCGAAAATGGAGTTGCCCCAGTGGGCATCCGAATGCTAGTGCGATAAGCCCAAAGAGCAAGTGGGATTTGAATGTGCCAATCCTTATGACTATCTCGTGACCATATTTTTAAGGATGGCAACTAGCATTTTGTTTGACGCCTCTGCTTGCCCATTTGCCTACGGATAATAGGGTGTTGAAAAACTGTGCTGAATTTTGTACTTTGTTGTCAAAGCATGCACATATTTGTTCTTAAATGACGTCCCATTATCCGAGATGATCTTGGATGGAATACCAAAATGACATATGATGTTATGTAAAATAAACTCCACAATGCGAGGTCCAATCATAGAGGTAAGCGGAATTGCTTCCACCCACTTGGTGAAGTACTCTGTGGCCGTTATGATGAACGTGTGATAGCCTGACGATGCAGGGGAGATCTTTTCGATTAGATCTAAGCCCCACTACAAAAATGGCCAAGCCGATTGGATCGGCTGCAAGGCCTGAGAAGGTACGTGTGTCAAGTTAGCATGGTGTTGACACTTCATGCACTTCCTCACATACGCGCAACAATCTCGCTCTAAAGATGGCCAATAATAGCCCATGTGAAGAATGCGCTTTGCGATGGCCATACCGCTAAAGTGGCCATCGCATGTACCATCATGCGCTTGGGTGATCGCCCAAGAGGACTCCTGCTGGTCCAAGCAATGGAGGAGGATCCCTTCGTAGCTCCGATGGTACAAAATGTCTCCTAGCAAGACATGTTTTGCCACTTTCTATTTGAATGATCTTTTCATGGCGTGCGACAATCCAAGTGGGAGGCTACCTAACTTGAGGTAGTCTCTTATGGGTGTGTACCAATCCTGCTGATCAGAAACCTCGATGGTATGAACGGCCAATCCCTCTTGAAGTTCATCCCTAGCAAAAGCTGAGTGGGAAAGAACTTGTAAGAATAGCGTTGTGTTGCTATTAAGAGGGATTGGGGAGAACAAGGACCCCAAGTTGGCATGATTCAGACTATCATGGATTCGAGAGAACTTATCCTGAGATGGTTCAATCTGGATCAGGTGGATTCCTTGGCGTTAGGTCAGAGATTGCACGCTCCATCATGGATTGCGATAATGTTTTGACTTGAATGGTTGTCATCTCACCGGAAGGGTCTTGCGGGATTAGTGACCCCAAGGAGGCCATAGTGTCCGCAAAATGATTCGATGATCGAGGGAGTGCCTCGATGTCATACCATTCAAGCTTTGCCAAGAATTTATCCACAAGGGCTTTGTAGGCCTGCAGAACTGGGCATTTACATTGGAATACCCCTTTCACTTGGTTGACAATTAACAGTGAATCACCAAAGATGTTCAAGCATTTGATGTTCATGGTGATGGCTGTCTGAAGACCTATGAGCAAGGCTTCATATTCGACATTGTTATTGGTGCATGGGAAATCAAGTTTAAATGATAGAGGCATTGGAGCCCCTTGTGGTGTGAAGAATACGATTCCCATGCCACCCCCTTGCTCACATTTAGAACCATCAAAAAATAGGGTTATGTCGGCCTGTGACTCAAGCTCATCAGAATCTGGCGATTTTGAGACATGGAAGACCCCATCATCGGGTAGCTCTACGGTCAGAGGCTGATCATCTTCGAGAGGAGCCTCTGCTAGTTGATCGACGATGACTTGACCTTTGATGGACTTTTGTCCAATGAATTCGATGTCAAACTTTGTCAACAACATGATCCATTTTACCGTGCGGCTACTATGATAAGTATGACTCATCATGTACCGCAATGGATTCTCCTTAGACACAACATACATCGTATTGCTCAGCATGTAATGGCATAGCTTTTTGGTGGCAAATACCACTGCTAAGCATAGCTTCTCGACGTATGCATAGTTAAGTTCATAACTGACTAGGGTGTGGCTAAGATAATAATTAGCCTGTTCTTTATGTAGTTCATTTTTTTGGGCTAGCATGGCACCCAATGCCACCTCAGTAGCTGAGATGTATAAATAGAATGACACTCCTGGTCTAGGTGGTGCCAATACTGGCGACAAAGCCAAGTATTGTTTGATGTCATCGAAGGTTGACTGGCACTCATCATCCCAATGAAATGCTACCCCTTTGTGTAATAATTTATTCATGGGTCGGCACTTGTCAGATAGTTGCGCTATGAAGCGCTTGATTGATGCGACCTTACCCTACAAGCTTCTGAGCTGCTTGATGGTGGTTGGGGGAAGCATTTCAAGGATTGCCTTGACTTTATTTGGATCTACCTCGATGCCTCATTTTGAGACTATGAAACCCAAGAGTTTTCTAGATGTGACGCCAAATACGCACTTCTTGGGGTTTAGCCTAACTTTGTGTTCAATGAGGCGATCGAGGATCTTGCTTAAGTCATCGAGATGATCTGGGCACAAAAGAGATTTGGCCAACAAATCATCCATATAATCTTCCAAAGTTTTATGCATGTGATCATGGAAGATGTATGTCATAGCGCGTTGGTAGGTGGTGCCAGCATTTTTAAGGCCAAAGGGCATGACCTTATAACAAAATGTCCCCCAAGGCATTGTGAACGCCGTTTTGAGTTGATCATCGGGATTGATACGAATCTGGTTGTATCTCGAGAAACCATCCATGAGGGAAAGCATTTCGTGGCCTACTATAGCGTCTACCAATGCATCGATGCTAGGCAAGGGGAAATCATCCTTGGGACTCGCTTTGTTTAGATCTCGAAAATCGGTGCATATGCGAATCCTCCCGTTCGACTTCTTGATGGGTACCATGTTGGACAGCCATGGTGGGTAATCCATGCAGATGACAAACTATGCATCCAACAACTTTTGTAGCTCATATTTGACCATTAAGGCTACTTTTGGGTGCATCTTACGTAGTTTTTGCTTGACTGGCTTGACTGTCGGATCAAGCGTTAGATTATGCATGACTAGCTACGGGTCTAGCCCTAGCATGTCTTTGTAGGACCATGCAAAAACCTCCTTCTTCTCTTTGAGAAGGGCAATGTAATCGGCTTGCTCTTCGAGGGATAGACTTACCCCAGCTTGATGATTTGCGGATTCATTGGATCAGAGCCGATGTCTACATCAGTCGTCTCTTCGACTGACATGTGGGACCCGTCCTCCAACTGGTGTGGAGTTGGGATCAGGTGGATATCATTTGCTGAATTTAGATCTATGTTTGGAATGTCGGGTTCCTCTTCAGCGTGGAAGATATCCTGAGTTGGTCCTGGGGTGAAATGAAGCATCTCACCGCAAGGCCAATACTTTGATGGGGATGGTGGTGAGTTAGCGTGATCCCAGTCTATGGCATCTAGGTTTAGATACAATGGTCATGTTGGATCGACTGGATTGTGGATGGGGGTGGTTAAGTCAATGGAGATCATGTTGATGAAGTGAATTTGGTCTCCATTACCATACGGGTGGTGACTCGGACATCCTTGGTGATCTTTGTGCTTCGGATCTGGCTCTGTGGGTATTGGCACAAATGGATCGGCCCTATGTGCAGATAGAAGGATAGGGTCTACCTTTGGCACTGATGGCTCTATAGGGTCTTCGAGTGGAAGGTGCTCTCTGTATGCCTGAAGTGGCGGATGCAGCACTTGGTCCAACTATGCTTGGTTCAAATGCCACCTATGCCTTGGCCCCATGTTTAGCTGTTCAAACATGTCATCAATGTCCATGGGGTATTCTCGTTGCTACATATGGTTGAGATATGCCATCTTAGTCTCATATTCATAATCGCTATCAGAGATCCATAGGCCTTCATTGGCTTCGACAACTGTTTGCGACATGTGAGGCTCATTCTATTCGAGCAAGTTGATTTGGTCCCATCGGGGTTGTTTCGTTCTCTACGGGAGGACCTGATTCTCTTGGGGTGGCAATTGCTCGATTGGAGCATTCAAGGGGAACATCACCATGAAGTTCTCCTGATAGTCATCTATGGGTGTCACTTGCGAGTGATTGCTATCGGACTCGAAAGGGTCCCAAGGTGCTACCTCATACTCTGACTCATCTTCTAAAGATCCTTCTTGGCCTTGTCTATATCCCTCTTGGAGGCAAGTTCTTGAACTTTCCCCTTTCTCGATCGAAGGGGAGGAGTTGTTGAGGCCCACAAGGTTGGTTGTTAACAATGGGAGATAATCCCCCAATGTGTATGTTGTGTTAGGATTGGCATATGGATCTTGTGCCAACCCATCCTTGTTGCCTAGCCCTAGGCCTTGCATGTTTTCTACCAAGATGTCAAGGGGCAGAGGGTGGTTGAACCCTACTCCTGATTTGTCGTATGGCATCTGATATCTTGGTTGACAAAGAACGCGCACCCCTTGTTCATATCTGCCCAACCCATATCCATGCCAATTACATTGGCCAAGGTATTTCAAAGTGAAGTCCGGGTTGGACAGATAGTTGACATTCTTAGCAAAGGGCTCTTCATCCTCTTCCTCTTGTAGGTAAGGTTCAATGTCATTGTCGAGGCCCCCATATACAAAATTTGTCTGATTTGGTGGGTAGCCCAAAGGGACAATAGTGTCGATGGGGAGGCGAGGTCTCCCCATGTCCTGCATGGACTCAAGCGTGGGTGTTGCTACAATGTTTCGCACTAGATACTCCCCCAAGCCCGTATTGGCCATCTCAATGGTGATCGTTGGTGGTTGAGGGGGAGGGAATGGGAGTTCTTCCTGGGTCCACTCCATGTTGGGTGAACCAGGCATCTCGACTTCCATTCGGCTGGGCACCTCTTCGGTAGAGATGGTTGAGACCAATGGTGGTATCTCTTCCAGGGGCTTCTTCCTGTTGTCCTTCGGTGTGGCCACCGTAGGTGGCATCGTTGGTGAAGGAACAGACGATGAAGATGGGCTCGATTGGTGATTTGAGGGACTTAACAATGGGGATGTATGTAGAATCAAACCCTGTTTGGATGGATTCAACTAAAAGTCCAAATGTGTCGATGGGAGGGTCGATTGTGGCATCAGCTACACCGCATTGCAATACTTGAAGGGCTCTAAGTCTTCTGGGACTACATGCACTTGCCCTTCATATGTGTACTTTAGGCATTGATGGGCTATCGAAGGGACACACTTCATGTCCCTGATCCAAGGCTGGCCCAACAAGATGTTGTAGGCCATCTCACCTTCCAGGATGTGGCACAACGTAGGAATAGTCTTTTGTCCCACTTGGATGGGCAGGACAATTGTGCCAACCATCGAGCATATCGCGTCATTGAATGCTCAAAGAGTATAGGTGGAGGCCACAATGTGAGATGCTGGCAACTTGAGGTGTTTCAATGCCATTGTTGTGATTATATTGTTGGATGAGCCAATGTCCACCAACACCCTCTTAAATGGAATCCCATTGACCCACACAATGACGTGCAGGGGTGGATCCACCATATCACCAGTCATCGATTTTAGTTCATCTTCTCTAAAGGTGATGACTGGTTATATACATCATTTTACATGTCCCACAAAGTTGTTGAAAGAGTTTGCTTCGTGGGGTTGTAGCTCGATGGCTTTGAGTATCTCCATTAGAGCCTCCCGATGGGGTGGTGATTGTTGGATGAGCTCATAGATGGAGAGCCTAGCCGACGTGGTCCTTAAACTTTGGGTAAGTTTAGTCCGAATCGTGGCCACTGGTCTAGGTGGAGGAGGTTGTGTAGGGTGTTGTTGAGGTTGTGATGTTGATGGAACCTCTCCTATAGCTGCAATGGGGGCAGCTGTGCTTGGGTACCTCTTGTTCCATGTCACTATGCTTATCATCCCTACATACCCCTGCATGGGGCAGTTTTGTGTCACCTCATTGACTTGTAGAGTCTTTGCCTGCGCATCATGGGCAGGTAAGGGGTCTTTGAAGACCTCCATCTATTGGTTTCTTGGTGCTACGGGATTATCCACCGCTAGCATTTTGTTATCTATTAGGTCTTGCACTAAGCTTTTGAACTTCCAACATGCGTAAAGGTCATGTCCTTTTTGTCGATGAAATCTACAATACAAGTCTTCCCTATAGCCCTTGGGTTTTGGCACGTTGGGGTCTACGGGTCGAATTTTTGGCAGGTTTATCAAGTTTACCACGGACAAGTGATCAAACAAGGAGTCTTTAGACTCTGTGAAGGGTGTGAATTGTCGCCTAGGGCAATGTCATTGATTTTTCTCTTGCCTATGATTTTCCTTCTCATAGTTGTCAAGAGGAACTACCTGATAATTAGCCTTTGGGGGTTGTGTCATCTGTGTAGGCTTTGGTATGTTTATGGCAACCTGATTGACCGTGGCGGGTTTTGGTTGCGTGGACCTAGTTTTGGTATTTTTGGGCCACTCTTTCTTGCGTGGCTTGGCAATCTCGCCATCTTGTATCTTGATCTCCTCAATTATTTTGGCTTGCGCCAGGGCTTCCTCGAGAGTGGCATATTGTTGCAGTTGCAATAGCATGAAGATCGACCTTAGGCAACTTTTCGAGAACATTTGGGTCAGGTCGGCCATGGGAGGGAGGTAAGGAAGCTTTGAAAGCAATGTTCTCCACTAATTTCCATAAGCCACCATGGTCTCCTCCTCATATTGTCTGAGGCTAGCTAGGTCGCTTAATGATGCCTTCTTCTTGGTGTTGAAGGCAAAATGTTCGAGGAACACATCCACTAGCTAGTCTAGGTTGCTGATGCTATGCTTTGGCAACTGGGTAAACCAATCCGAGGCAGGGCCTGCAAACGTGGTTATAAATATTCTTAGAAGCAATGCATCATTGTCTTGAATGCCAAAGCATTGGCTTAGGAATCTTGTCACGTGCTCTTGGGCATCTTCATCCCCTCTAAAGATTGCCAATTGAGGCATTTTGAAGTGTTCAGGGTATGGGGGTGCCGACACTGAAGGATGCACAGGGTGACTGCGGAGTTGGCATAAAGTGGGTTTTTGGGGCCCCAAAGTCTTGGTCTCCATAGACTCTAAGCACTCTAGCAATGCTTTGTATGCATCGAAGAATTTGATATCTTCCTCCTTGGTTTGTTCCCATTGCGAATTGCGGGGAACTGGAGGCCTATGGAGGGGTAGCCGGATAGCACCCCCCTACCTTGGTAGGGCGTTTCAGCCCGCTATTCTTCTTGCTCAAATTCCTCATAGGCTTCTTGAGGAGTTCCTAGGTGTGACCTATAAACATGGGTGGGTGCCCGAGGAGGGTGCCCATCATTGGCTCTAGGAGTGGCCTCCCGCTCAGGTCTAGGAGGTCTTGGAGGCAATGCTTGATAAGGTCATGGAGACCTGTCTCGCACCAAGGGGTTGTGCCTCTCATAAAGCTCTATCTTCTATGTGTGAGGGGTTGGAATCCTCTCATGCATAGTGTTGTGGAGCAACTTGTCTATCTGACGTTGAATGTGCTCTTTGCTAAGATGATACAGGTGCTCTAACTATTGTTGATCCTACTCAAGCTGCGTGATTTGTGCTTGGCGTGTGACATGTTTGGCAAATGCCAAGTCAATTTGTTTCACCATCTTAGGTCTAGGGGGCCTAGATGCTTCCCCTACATGTCTATCTCGGTCGTGGTGATCCAAGATCTCTATAGGTCGCTTCCCTCTATCGAGGTTAGTGGCATTCACCCGAGGCTCTGGCCTCAGTAGGTGATCCTAATAATTAGTAGGTGCGGAGGTGCATTGCTCCTATGTTGTGTATTGCTCTTGAGGAATATAGTGGTTTTCCTCATGCTCCCTTTCATATATGTGAAAGGGGTGGGCAGAGTTGGCTCGCCCTATCTGAAGAGCCTTGTGCTCTGGGTTTGGTCTACTATTTTTGATAGTAATGAGGGGTAGAGGAGGGATGATATAATCATGTGGCCCCTCCTTATGGACCCTATGTTGTTCTAGCACTTCATCACATGGTGGCCACTCATAATGAGTGTCTAAGGGGGCCTTCCCATGTATGTACTCCTCCTGAAAGGGTCTATGTTGAATGGGAGTGCCCCTCGAAGGGGTGCCTCTATAGTCCTATTCCGTCATGGTATGATGTGGACTATGTTGTGGGTCAGGCCGCCAAGGTGGTATAACCAAGTCCTTGAGGCTATAACGGAGGTGACTTGTGCCCCCTTGTACACTTTTTGCAGCTTCTGCTCGTGATTGGGCTTGGCTATGGGTGTACACCATGGTGGTGGTTCTCTAAAAGATATGTATGTTTTTATCTTCTTTACAATTTTTTATGCTACACTAAACAAAAAGGGGCCACACAAACAAAGAAGTGATTATCTCGTTTATAGATTAAATGTGTGCCCTAAATCTAGTTCAGTGTGTTTTGATTTTTGTTTTGAAAGCCTTGTAAAGAAAATTTTGTTGTACATGCAATATGAGGGCTCTTATATCTCCCAAAATGGTCACCCCTTCAATATACCACTGCCAGGATGTTATACCGAACCTCTCAATATACCCGCCCTTACGTGAGGGAAACTATTGGTACGTGAGAGCAGAACAGTACATGGAACATAGGTGGTACAAAAGGGGAATCGCTCTATTTTTGACACCTACCATAGAAGAATTATCCTCATGTGCTAGGAATCACCCCAGCTACACTTGGTTAGCTTTCGTCAGGATTTACGTCTAGCAACAGTCACGATCGGGGTTATGTATGCAAAATTCAAGCCAAGGTGGTGATGAAATCTACCGTTGGTCTTGATCAAGTGTTGGGATTTTATGACAAACTCCTTGATGTTTATATTATCACATGGTGTGTGTGGTTATTTTTACTTGCACAAAGAAAGAAAACATGCAGTAGACTTCTCTATGCAAGCAAAGAAAACAACAAAATCATAGAAACAGAGACAAAAAATTACAGAGGATGTTCAAAAAACCTACCTCTTCTCTGCCCAAACTGGATGCCCCTGAGTTTTTGCTCAAAAAATGCATAGAGAGCTAATCATCTCGGGGTGGGACGAATAGCATATCTATATTCGTCATAGGGTGGGACGAATGCCTTATTCGTCCCAGGGTGGCACGAATTCCAGTTTGTATTCATCACAGGGTGGCACGAGCAACAGTCCAGCACCTAAAGGATTAACAATTTTAAGCAAAAACATAAGATTTTGATCAAAAAATTGATCCCAAAATCAGGGGACAACGTCCCACAATGATCGCCATTGAAAGCACTTGGATACGGAAGCACAGGCGCATCGGGTGTGATGCAAAAAAAAGTAGTTGTATTAACAAAATACTAAGTGCATGAAAAAGGGAAAGTGAAGCATGAATGAAATGAGATGTAAAGAAAAAATAAAGGTGCAGCATATTTTATTAATTTTTCTTATGATCAGGTTACAATATGTTACACCAACGGATGGTGTGCTTCCCTTTGAGATCTTTCGCATGCCTACATTAGAAATGGATAGGCCAAACATCGCTACCACTTGCATGAATACATTCTTAGTTCATTTCTACTCCTCTAGTGTCGATATCCTACGTACAAAGAAATAGCAAACAATTAATAGCACATGCGGATGGAGGGAAACATGTAATCCCCAAGGCCTCCGGTTAATGCATACATGAAATAATTAAAATAGTGATAAAAACTTATCAGAACAGAATGAAATTTAAAAAAAAGTATGTAAACACCATCAGGGACACATTGCAAAAAGAATAGTCGAGAAATCTACTGTAGATTTCTAATCGCTCCGGGGTGGGATGATTAGGACTGTCATAAAATGTCCGAAAGTGACCTCCAAAATGTCCCATATAGAGGCCTCAAAAACACCTAAAAACTTGGGGTTAGGAAAAATGGGGTATTTTGTTATGACCCAGAAGTTTGGATTTGGCAGATTCTACCCTGATCACCCTGTATCTGAAGGCACTCCCTGTATGTTAGTAAAAGCGTAAAATATTGAAAACATAGTCAAAACAAGTCAGAATGCTTTGAAATTTGAACTATAGCATATATGAAACACAAAACATGATGCAAAGAAATATTTAAGAAATATGCTGTAGATTTCTAATCACTCTGGGGTGGGGCGATTACGACTACAACAGTACGGGGGACACCCGGGGGCAGGACGCCTACCATTTGGGGCTTGGTTTTGACACAAATCCACTTGGTATGGGTCCAAAACCTCCTAGGGGGTTGTGTTGGCAAATTAGGTGTGGGATTGTGGCCAATTGTTTGGGTTTTGGGTTTGGATTGCACTCCTAATGTTCACCCGATAACCTCCCTTCCAAAAGAGAGATCAAGGATGTAGGAAGCACAATGAGGGTGAGGGTATAATTTGGTAGCACTCCGTTGCTCCAAATTCTCCTGCTCTGTTATTTTTTGGGGTGAGAAGACTCACCATTTTATAGACCTAAAGGTCTGCTTTGAATGTGCATGCAGGGGTGCCACTTGGCCATCATGCCTTGTCAGGGGAGAGAAGATTCCTCCCTAATTAAGGGCTCCATGACTGCCTATATGAATGCCTCTTTGAGCTTTGAAATGCTCACTCGCACTTCCATGCATTGAAGGTGGAGTTGAGTGGTGGATCTGGGCTACCATTTGTCAAGGTTTGACTTTTTTCTCATCAAACCTGCTATTCAGCCCACCCTGGAGCGATTGTTGCTAATCATATTGGGGTGGGGCGAATAACATTATAATCGTCCCAGGGTGGAACGAATAAGGATCAGGGTGCTTGAAAGGTGCCAAATTGATCTCTAACATTACAAAACTACTTTGGGAGTGGTTAGGACCACTTTTTAACCTCTGGAGGCTGCCTTAGGGGCTGTGTATGCCAATTCAGCCAGTGCTTGTAGCCATATAATTAGATTGGTGCTATTTTGGTGTCTACATGTGGATGCCCTAAATTACTTGTTGATTCTATAGAGATGGAGTGGTAAAATACTAGGGTGTGATGAGATATTGATGGCTTGATGGATTATATTGAATTTGATGATGTTGGATTTGATGAGGGAATTATTGTGGGTGATGGAATGGAGATGAGTTTTGGGGACTGTGAATGTGCTAAATTGTAGGAATGGAATGGGTGTGTGATGAGGGTCATTGATCATTCATCATTTAGTAATTATATGTCAGTCTAGGGCGGTGTCCAAAGGCTGTATACGATAGGAGGTGTCACAGTTGCAGGTTCAGTTTATCCAAGAACATGTTTTTATTGATGGATCAGTTAGTGTTTGGGGTGTTTGGTGTATCTTCCTAATTTATAACAAAGGAAATCAAATTGCAGAAGCTAAAACTGAATTTAAACTGCAAGAAAATGAAACTGCAAAATCTGAAGTTGACAAGAAATAAAATGCTGCTAAATTGACCAAAATTATAGAAAAGTAAACCACAGAATGGAAATTCACACACACACTTGTAGAAATTAAACCAATGATAAAACTCACAATGATATGAACATAAGTTGAACCAAATTAATGTTTATTGCAGTAAAACTAAAAATGACATAATTTTGCAAATTGCAGAAAATGCTAGAAATGATGTAATTATAGGTCAAATGCTAAATACTATTCTAAAACATGATTGAACCTATTCTATATTTTATGGTGCAATTCTAAAGTGAAACTAATGCTGCAAATAAATGTTGACCGAGTTTTGCTGATCTGCTGTAGCAAGAAATCAACAAGAATTTCCTGTCACTAAGTTGCCCTTCCTTTGATCCTGTAAGTGGGACCTTGCTTCCAGAACCATAAGAGGGTGAAAAATTATACCAAGTAAATTAAATGTGCACTATAAACCATCAAATGCTAATAAAATCTAAAAAATGCACCTTTTATTCCATCTGCAACTGCATTATAGTAATGCAGGAAAAATCTGCAATTTACTGTAATGCTACAAAGACTTTATCTTCTGCTCACTTCTGCTAATGACTATCTCTAATTATAAATATATTATCTATCATGCTCAACCGTGCTGGGAGTTTTATTTATAAGATAAAGTTGATACATCTGTTTTATGAGTTTTAGGGATTTCCAACTGTTTACAAAACAGTTTCTTGGAATGTAGGGTTATAATTTGTCAACCTTTATCCCTTTATCCCAGCTGGTCTACCTATGGTGAAGGAAAGGAGTCCAAATAGGGTGGAATAATTACTTGGTCAATTTCCAATCATGATTTCCACATTTTTTGTGCATTTTGACTATTTTCTGTTGTTCTTGCGCTATTCCCTATTCATGTGCCGCTTATTCCTGCACTGCTCCAGAATAATAGGCAGGTGACCATTCATTGCTTATCTGTGCTCCAAATGCATAGGGAGGAAGTTGTTGATTGTTTGGATAGTTTTACCTTATCTTGTACACCCTTCTGCATTGGTGGCACGTGCTGGAGTGACTGATTCTAAGCCCTGCTATATATGTACAGCTGGCTGGAATTATCATAGTTATAGTCTATTTTCCTGCACAGTCAGCTATAGTGGACAAGTTCTTGGCACATTTTTCCAATTAAATTAGTTTAAATAGAGGAACACAACATTACTAAGCACCAGATATTCAACAAGGTCTATATTATGATTCTGAATTACTACAACACTACTAATTAATTAACTGAAAGCAGGTGAAATTGTAGTAAAAATAGTAAAACAAAGTATATGCACTTTGTCATTTCAGAATATGCAAACACCATTATATAATGCATTTTTCCCATAATTAACATAAAAAAATAGTAAAAAGGGTGAGTCAAATAGTTATAATGTATCAAAAAGTGTTCATGGATGAGACAATTCCTGGCCTCATCATTTCCCCCCAAATTATGGTAATGCATGCCCTCATGCATTTTGTGCAGCTACAGAGGCACACAGATCTAGGTCTAGATATCTCTCATGAAATTTTAGCAATGTGCCACCAATTTTATAGAATTCGTTGATTGCTTTGATGGATTGAAACCACTGTTGGAAGTGCATGTCATGTTGTGGGTCAGTATCAAAGAAGTAGGGGACATGAGTGATAATTATGGGCATCCTATATCTCAGATATATCCAAAGTTCCTTGATTTCTAAGATAATTTGGACAATGCCTTCTGCTCGTCTCCTTGACCACAGCAAATTAGTGGGAGAAATTGGCTCCCTTTTCTATAGAGAGATAGATAACTCACCCCATCTATTTTTACAAGCTGCCAAAGCATCTTCAAAGAAGTCTACACAAAAACTTTGAAACTGAGTTATACATATTTGAAGGTTCCCTAGATAGAGCTATTTCATTCTGGTATTTCGCATGAAGGTATAATGAGTACTTGTACAATCCCTGTGATTCAGGGGAGTAGGCTTGATAAGTAAAACAACTTGTGATTCCAATTCTTTAGTTAATTTATTTTCTGTGTCCCAATAGATATGATATTACAGAGTGGACATAAAGGCTCTCAACTATAAGTCACCTGTATAAATATGAGGCAGAAACATACTTTCTATTGGCAAAAGAAATTATGCAAAAATAACTCACATAACGAGGTTTTTTGCTCTACTGGACTCTGTACAAATGCCTCCACAAACTCTCCAGGAGTTTTCAACTGATGAGGCAGCTCAGAAGCAAGTCTCATGATTTGCCAGTGAAGGTATTTCTCCTTGAGTAGGAGGCTATAAAACCTAGGTGGTCTTTTGCATTGTATTGCATATTCTACAATTTGGCATACATCCTGCACCTATGATTTTAACCTATTAATTTTTGCTTCCTTCTCTGCTACTTTGGCTGTTACAGAGTTCAAAGTGGCAACCTTTCCCTCTAAATGATGACATTGAGTCATCCAATATGCTAGGTCTTCATTATACCTAGTTAAAGACACTGTTTCTGAGGGCCTTACAATGGGTTGCATTTGTGCCACTATATTTACTTGTACACCAACTTCCATAGTTGGTGTTACAACTGGCAAATCTATTTGTGTTCCTTGTTCTGCTATAACTGTAATAATTGGATTAATAGAAACAAGAGGAGAGAGTGTGGATACTTGCTCTTGAGCTGCAACCTCTTGTTCCTCCATAGAAAGTGTTTGTGTTTCCTACTGAAGGGCAGTGTCATTTTTCATCAGAATTCCTGATGGACTCTCATGTTGAATCATACTATCAGATATTGCTATTCCTACTTCCTCTCCAATAGGTGATCTTTGTGTAGGTGCTATGTTAGCCTTTGATTGTTCAGATAAATCCAAGAGGATCTATGCCCATTCATCAGGTGATGCCTCTGCTAACTATGTAGATTGATGTTCCAGTTGAGACAATTTGTTTTGCAAATCTTGAATTTGCTGTTGAAGTAGAGAAATTTGTTGATCTTTGTGTTTTATGGTTTCTTTAGCCTATTCAATCCAATGGGTCTGGGTTTTAATAACACTCTTTGCAACATGCAATTGAGTGTGGATATCGATTTCTTCTTCAGACTCAAACTCAAAATCTTTCTCAGGCTCAGCATGCACTGGAGTGTGCATATCAACTTTAGCTGGCTTAGAATCAAAATTCAAATGCTCCTCAGGATCAGAGTTAGTATAATCAACTAGTGGACGTATAGGGCTTATTGGAGTTTCTTCCATAGTTGTATCCAGTTCCATTGGTTGTATCCCTATGTCTGTCATTTTTGTTTCAATGTATTTTTCTTGTGCATCTTCTGTCCTAACTTCTCCTTCACTTGATAGAAATATTGGGTCTATGATTTTCATTGGTGTTTTTGGTAAGGTTTTAATTTTTTGAAGTCTAGCAGACCTTCTTAACCCTATAGAACCTGGATATTTCTTAACAGGTGCAGTTTTTGGATGTTCTGGAGCAACTACAGATTTTGCTATTAATTCAGGAGCAGATACAGGTTCTTCTGTTGATTCTGGAGCAGGTGCATGTTCACTTGAACTCCCAATTTCTCTGTTGGGTTGTACATTTTTTTGCAAATGTTACCCTTTTTCTTTTTAACTGGGAACCAAATGTGGATGCTTGTTGTTTTCTAGTTCGTGAATATGGGGGACCGTCGGGAGAAGGAGAAATTTTGATCTTAGAGGGCTCTAGATTAGGGTTTTCTTTAGATTCTTCCTCTATTTCCTCTTCCTTTGGTGCAGAGTTAGAATCATTTGTCTCTGCCCAAGGAGAGAAGAAGCGGTCAAAATTCCTAGGGTTTCCCCTAAAGTGATACTTGCAAATGAGTTTGATGAGCCCATGGTGTTTAGGGCTTCCCTTCCCTGCTTGGTATTTTAGGGCCATAGCCTTAAGATCCTGATAAATATATAAGGGAATATTGACCCTATATTCTGGTTTTACTGATCCATGGCACATATGGTTGAGAATACGAAGGTGTGGGCCAGATACAATAGGAAATTGGACATCACAAGTGATGTATCTCATAACCCACATTGCAACTTCATCCCAAGGGGACGGTAAAATAGGTCTTTTTACCCCCTTACAAACATTCCTATGCATCAAGAATTCAATTTGTCCATCCCCTTATTCCTTAAATTGATTAACTAGGTCAACTAAAATGTTTCTCCCAGTTTTCACAATATGCAAACCCTGAAGGGGTAATTCAGTGATTTGGTTGAGTATTTCGAGAGTTACCTGGATGGTCATCCCGCTAATGTACACTCAGTTTTGTGGAAGGTGCGTGCGAACTATGCCACCAAGCCCTCAGAATAGCCATCAAATTTTCATAGGAACGACATAAATCCTCCATCAGTAAATATTTGCAGATATGCAGGATTGTTCTCCAAGTAGCTGATATTTTTAGGTTCGGCTCTGATTTTCTTTCCCCCCATGGTGTAGTTGTCTGCCTTCTATTCTGTAGTGTTTGTAAATTGATGGACAGTATGAGCTTGCGTCTGATTTTAGGGTTTTAATCATCTTAACAAGAATAATTATAGTAGCACAAGAATTGCTTTGGAACTTACAGAGTAATCAGGGCAGGTGATGTGGCAGCGTACATGAAGTTGTCAACCCTTAATTTTGCTCATTCTTGTTATGGATGCCAGCTATCACATGCTACCTTGAGACCTGTCCTTTTTCAAAACCAATTAAATCACTGCAGGCCACATGTCGTAGAATTTATTGCACAAAACTTCATTCCTGTGCTTAGTGATTTATTCCTACGCTTAATAAGTTATTCTAGCATTTATACATAGCTTGTTCCTATGCCTAAAGTATAAACAACTTATTCCTGCACTTGATGAATCATTCTTGCACTCTAGAATATAAATAGTTTATTCCTATGCTTTCATTTTTTATTCCAGCACACTTTTGTTTTTTTTTCATTCTAGAGCAGAACTAGGCAGAGGCATTTTTGAAACACTAACAAGAACTTTCCATTTTTGATTCCCCTTTTTATATGCTTTTATACTAATCCTAGATATATACACTATATACTAATGATTTACATTATTCAAAAAATGAAAAAGACACATACCTATTAAAACCATTTTATCTACATTTCGGGGTGCTCCTGTTGAGATTTCTAGCTAATCAATATTTGAACTAAGGCAGGTGCAATCTGAAAATAGATGAAACAATCGTCATGAGACAAGACCGAACAATTATGGTGAAACCAACTAGGTAATCATGCCAGAACACCAATTTTCATGTAAATGCAACTCAAGAGTGCCTCAAAGAGGTTTTCACTTCCTGAATTATATATATTTTTATATTGTGTCAATCTGCTGAATTCGGTATGGAAGAAGTGGTTTCTTCCCAAATGTGTACATCCAAATTTTCCACTTGCTTGAGAAATTATTCCCTGTTGTGTGGTTTGTGGTACATACAAATATGATGTCCATTCACCAAAAACTTGCGCTATGAGTCATCAATAGGTGTAAGGCAAACAACTCCATTGTCAAACACTTTCTCAATTTGGTACGGTCCAAGCCATCTGGTCTGTAACTTTCCAGGGAAATCCTTGTATTGTGAATCAAACAACAAGGCCCAGTCACCTTGCTAAAATTTCTACTACTGTATGTGACTTTCATGCCACATCTTTCATTGTGCTTGGATTATCTCTATCTGATGTAGTGTGTCCATGCGTAGTTCATCCAATGCATCAAGTTGCAGATTACGATCTTCTTGTGCCTGTGATAGATCAATACCTACTTCCAAAGTAGTTCGAAGAGTTAGTAATTCAAACTCAATAGGCAAAAGAGGTTTTTTTCCATAAACTAATTCATATGGCGTAAATCTAGTGGTAGATTTCCAAGTGGTATTATAAGCCCAAATAGCTTCTGGTAACTTGTCCAACCAATTTCTTCTATGGATTGCTATGGTTTTGGTCAAAATTCATTCTAATTCCCTATTAGTGACTTCAACTTGGCCATTGGATTATGGATGATAAGGTGAGGAATTTCTGTGTTTGACTTGATAGAGTTGAGTGAAGGCTTCAATAAATTTTGAAGTAAACTGGGGTCCTTGATCTGTAGTGATGGGGCTCCAAAACACAGAAAAATCTGTGAATACAGAAAATCAACAACTTTTTCTTCTCTAGCATGCTTAAAGGCACAAGCTTCTACCCATTTGGTAACATAATCAGTACATACCTATATATGCACTTTGCCTTGGGAAGGAGGATTAATGGGTCCTACGAAATCTAAACCCCATATTTCAAATGGTTCTGTTCCTATTTGAGGTTGTAATGGCATTTCATTAGTAAAGGTAGGTTTTCCCATTCATTGGCAAGCATCACAATGTCTAATGTATCTTTTTACATATTTGTGCAAAGATGGCCAATAGTATCTGGTTCCCAAAAGTTTGCAAATAGTGCTTTTGACTGAATAATGCCCTCCTAATGGTTCATCATGGCATGCTCGTAGGATATCATATACTTCATTCTGGGGGATACACCTACGTAAAACATGATCAGGACTACATTTAAATAGTAATCCTTCTATCCATTTAAAAGAAGAGCTTTTCTTGATGTTTAGGGGTAAAGTGAAGAGGAATCTTCCCTGTAGCTAAGTAATTAGCTATGTCTGCAAACCATGGATATTGTACAGAGACAACAAACAACTTTTCATTTGGAAAGGTATATTCCACCACTTCTCCTGTATCTGCGTTTGGTATTCTTGACAAGAAATCTGTGACTACATTAGATTTCCTAGGTTTGTTCACTATGGTAACATCAAATTCCTGCAACAGAATCAACCAACAAATAATTCTTGCACTAACCAATGGTTTATTCATCAAATATTTGATTGTAGCATGATCCGTATGGATAAATACTTGGTACCCTGTGATATAGTGTTAGAATTTATTAATAGCATAGATTATAGCCAAGAATTCTTTTTCAATGGTAGTGTAGTTTTTCTCAGCTCCTGTCAAGTTTTTATTAATATAATAAATAACATAATGTTCCCCATTTTCAATCTATCCTGACATAGGTCCAATAGCAGTATTGGAAGCATAAGTTTGAATATGAAAAGGTAACTCCCAATTAGGACCTCTTAGTACAGGTGGAGTGGTTAACTTCTCCTTTAAGTCTTCAAAGGAATTTTGACATTCAAAAGACCAAACAAATTTAGAATCTTTCATGAGTAAGGCAAACATGGGATTTGCTATGGTACTAAAGTTAGCAATGAATCTGTGATAAAAACCAATGTGTCATAAGAAACTGCGTACATCAGTCTGAGTCTGTGGAGGAGGGAGGTTTTTGATGACTTCAACCTTTTTAGGATCAACATTGATTCCATAAGAAGAGATATGATGTCCAAGAACAATTCCTTCCTCCATCATTAAGAAGCATTTCTCAGGATTAAGAGAGAGGTGGTATGTTTCACAGCGAATCAACACCTTTTCAAGCTTTTCTAATGCATATTCAAAATTATTTCCAAATATTGTGAAGTCATCCATATAAATTTCAACACTTTCATTTGTTAAATCAGAAAAAATTGCTAAAACAACTCTCTGAAATGTTGCTGGAGCATTACATAACCCAAAGGGTAAAACCCTGTAAGCAAAGGTTCCCCAAGGACATGTAAAGGTAGTCTTTTCTTAATCTTTTGGCGTAACTTGTATCTGGTTATACCCACTGAAACCATCAAGAAAACAAAAAAATTTCTTTCCAGCAAGGGTATCCAATACTTGGTCTATGAATGGTAATGGGAAATGATCCTTATGTGTGACCTTATTTAACTCCCTATAGTCCACACATACTCTCATTTTACCATTTGTCTTTGGAAAAATGACCAGTGGTGAAACCCACTTACTATCTGAAATTGGATAAATGAATCCAACATCTAAGAGTTTTTCAATTTCCTCTTTCACAATCTTCTTTAAAGTAGGATTCAAGTGTCTTTGAGGTTGCCTTACTGGTTTTACATCTTCTATGTATATCCTATGTGTACATACCTCAGGATGAATGTCTGTCATGTCTTTATAGTTCCATGCAAAATCTTGAACATGTTTTTGTAAGACTGCAAACAATTTGGTTTCTTGGTCCTCAGTTAGCCAACTATTAATGTTTAGAAATTTACCTGGCTGTATTTCAATTTGTTTGATCCCTGGATGGACAGAACTAGCTACTTCATAGTTACTGATTAATGCATTTAATGGACAATTATGTGGATGTAGAGTATGAAATACTCTAGAATCTATCTCAGAGATGATACCTGATGGAATCAGAGGACATTTGAAGGTGTTAAGGATATGATGATGCCATCCATGTGGTAGTATGAATGATCTTTCTTGAATAGGCATAGATGAAAAAGGCTCTAAATTTTGTTCCTCCTCTTTCCACAACAATCGATGAACAAGAATTTGATCATCAGTTAGTCCTTCTGATTGTAATGTTTCAATTAGGACAGTTTCATTCTTGAATGTTTCTCTTTCTGGTGTAGTGATTTCCTCAATATGTTCCTTCACTACAACTATAGCCAAAGTGGCAATGGTTTCTTTTTCTTCATCAAATTCAAGATACCAAATTTGTCCAAAAAATTTAGTTGAAGGTTGAGCTGGTGGATACAAAGAAATTTTCTTCAAGTCAACACCATTAGAAATGGTCATTTCCCCTGACCTGTAGTCTATAAAAGCAGCTGCAGTAGCCAACCAAGGTCGTCCTAGAATGATAGGGTATCCATTGACTGAATTTCTAGGATGCAACACTAAGAAGTCTACAGGATATTCCCAAGAAGAGACTTCAATGGATATATCTTCTAGGATACCTTCTGGTTTAGCAACTGACCTATCTGCCATTTCCAAAACTATGGTGGTAGGACTAATATTTTTGAGCTATAGTTTTGATTTGTGTCCTTCGTCATGACATTAATTGTAGCTCCAAGATCAATTAGCACATTAGGAATTTGCATTAATCCAATAGTAATTGTAACTATTGGACTACATGGGTCACTATACTTGGGAGGAACTAGTTTCCCATACAATAAATCAACTAATTTTCCTTCTACCTAAATATTTTTAGGAAAGGCCTTATTTTTACCAGGATTCTTGATACATAACTCCTAAATAGTCTTTTTTATTAAAGACACACCCCTTATTGCTTGCAACAAATGGAGAGAAATTGACATCGTTTTAAGTTCTATCACTAATTCTGATTTAGGGGCAGTATCAATATGATCAAACATTTTAGGGTATGGTAATGCTACTGGAGAAGATTCTTGCATTTTTTTTGTTACTTCTTCTTTTTGTTTTTGTTGTATTGTCTCCTGATTTGAAGGTTCTTGTTTCTCACTAATTTCTTCAATGGTGGGTGGAACAGGTTTAGGTAAAACCTTCCTTGAATGCAGCTGGATGTTACTACAGTCAAGAGCATGAACTGCAGCAGAATCTTCAGATTTAGCCTCATAAACAGGGGTTGTTTGTCTGGTATTATTTGGGTTAGTCATAGGCTGAGCTGGGAGTGGAGGTTATTTCACTAGTTGTGTTTGTTGATGTTGTAATTTTCCCTAAAAATTTGGATTAGGAGCGGGCAAAAAGTTTTGAGCTTGCCCTTGATACCTTTGTTGTCCTTGATATGGTGGATATTGCTGTCCCCATCTTTGTCCTTGCTGCGTCCATTGTGGATGAATTATATGCCAAGGTGGAGCAATCTGGGGGAGCTATCCAAGGTTGGTTCCAAGGTTGTGCAGAGACTTCTGCATGTCCCCATGGCACATTCATATTCCAAGGAGGTTATCCCTAATTTGGAAACCGAGGAGCATTGGGATATTGTGCATAGCCACCACCAGATCTCTGACCAATAGCATTAAGTTCTTCTGTTTGGGTGCCCAAAACAGATTTTAGATGAGGCAAAAAAGGACATCTATCTGTTGAATGTTCCTTGGAATAAATTCCACAAATAGAAGTTTTGTTTAGAGGGCAATCCTACAAGGCATGCTTGTTTCTACATCTCAGGCAATAAATTGCCAAAGGTGGTGTAGAATTGGGTTTTGTGTTTCTCTCACCTAATGCAGAATTAAGTTGAACAAGGATATCAGTTTTTAAATTAGCCATTTCCTCCATCAAATCCTTTATGTCATTATTTCTAGAATTTCATTTCTTTCTTCGTTGGTGAGTGTGGGAATAATTTTTACATAACTCCACAATATCTTCAAGGTCAAGTTGATCTATGTCTCCTTTTCCCATTAAATCTAACACTTCCCTAGATTCATCCTGCAATCCTCTTAAGAAGATAGGATTTAATAAATAAGGTTCTACAGGACCACATCTCTTTTGGACAAAGGCAAAGCAATCAAGATAATCCTCTAAACTCTCATATTCTTCTTTCTTGATCCGAAACAACTCATCTTTCCTATTTCGTACTCTATAATAATCTTGATATTTATGTAAAAATGCAGTCTCCATGTCATCCCAAGTATGGATTGAATTAGGTTAAAGATTACTCATAAAACATCGAAGAGCAGCATCCTTAAGCATGGAAGGAAATAATTTTAATTTATGATTATCATTTATGTAGTCATAAGTCTGACATAACACTTTGAATTCAAATAGAAATTGATCAGGATCTTCTAAAATAGTTCCCCTAAAAATGGGCAATATGGATGGAGAAATAGTTTTTATGGGAGCATCTAGAGCTGGATCCAACCGTATGGGGTATTCAAAAGTCCTAGGAGGATCATCAGCATACCCACCTGGTGGTGGTGGTGTTGCTGCCATAGTTGTTTTATTTCTTGATTTTGATGTGGATGGTTCAGGCTTAAGGGAATGTTTAGTAGAAAGTGCTGCAAAAAGCTCTTGTTCTAATCTTTCCAAGGCTTCAGTTGGTGAAGAAGGTATTTCTTACTCAGGAAATTCTTCATCTGATCATGAAGAATGCCTTGGTGGTTCGAACTAGTTCTGATAAACCTCCCTCTTTCTTCTCTTGGCCTATGCATTCATGCCTATTCACTAAATAAACTAAAAGGCAGTATTTCAAAAATTGTAACACAATTCTTGACCTATTTCACTTTTCCTAACAACTCCATTTGTTCCCTGGCAATGGTGCTAAAAATGATGAGGGTCATTGATCATTCATCATTTAGTAATTATATGTCAGTCCAGGGCGATGTCCAAAGGCTGTATATGATAGGAGGTGTCACAGTTGTAGGTTTAGTTTATCCAAGAATAGGTTTTTATTGATGGATCAGTTAGTGTTTGGGGGATTTGGTGTATCTTCCTAATTTCTAACAAAGGAAATCAAATTGCAGAAGCTGAAACTGAATTTAAACTACAGGAAAATGAAACTGCAAAATCTAAAGTTGACAAGAAATAAAATGCTGCTAAATTGACCAAAATTGTAGAAAAGTAAACTGCAGAATGGAAATTCACACACACACTTGCAGAAATTAAACCAATGATAAAACTCACAATGATCTGAACATAAGTTGAACCAAATTAATGTTTATTGCAGTAAAACTGAAAATGACATAATTATGGAAATTGTAGAAAATGCTGGAAATGATGTAATTACAGGTCAAATTCTAAATACTGTTCTAACACATGATTGAACCTATTCTAGATGTTATGGTGCAATTCTGAAATGAAACTAATGCTGCAAATAAATGTTGACAGAGTTCTACTAATCTACTGCAACAAGAAATCAGCAAGAATTTCTTGTCACTAAGCTGCCCTTCCTCTGATCCTGTAAGTGGGCCCTTGCTTCCAGAACCGGAAGAGGGTGAAAAATTATACCAAGTAAATTAAATGTGCACTATAAACCATAAAATGCTAATAAAATATGAAAAATGCACATTTTATTCCATCTACAACTGCATTACAGTAATGCAGGAAAAATCTACAATTTACTGTAATGCTACAAAGACTTTATCTTCTGCTCACTTCTGCTAATGACTATCTCTAATTATAAATCTATTATCTATCGTGCTCAACCATGCTGGGAGATTTATTTATAAGACAAAGTTGATACATCTATTTGCTAAGTTTTAGGGATTTCCAACTATTTACAAAATAGTTTCCTGGAATGCAAGGTTATAATTTGTCAACCTTTATCCCTTTATCCTAGCTGGTCCGCCTATGGTGAAGGAACAGAGTCCAAATAGGGTGGACTAACCGCTTGGTCAATTTCCAATCATGATTTCCATGTTTTTGGTGCATTTTGACTATTTTCTATTTTTTCTACGCTATTCCCTATTCCTGCGCCGCTTATTCCTACACTGCTCCAGAATAACAGGCAGGTGACCATTCGTTGCTTATCTACACTCCAAACACATAGGGAGGAAATTGTTGATTATTCAGATAGTTTTCTCTTATCTTGTACACCCTTCTGCATTGGTGGCATGTGCTAGAGTGACTGATTCTAAGCCCTGCTGTATATGTACAACTGGCTAGAACTATCACATTTACAACTTGTTTTCCTGCACAGTAAGCTACAGTGGATAAGTTCTTGGCACCTTTTTCCATTTGAATTAGTTTAAACAAAGGAACACAACATTACTAAGCACCGGATATTCAACAAGGTCTATATTATGATTATGAATTACTACAACACTACTAATTAATTAACTGAAAGCAGGTGAAATTACAGTAAAAATAGTAAAACAAAGTATATGCACTTTGTCATTTTAGAATATGCAAACACCATTATATAATGCATTTTTCCCATAATTAACATAAAAACGTAGTAAAAATGATGAGTCAAATAGTTATAATGTATCAAAAAGTGTTCATGGATGAGGTAATTCCTAGCCTCATCATTGTGGACTAATGGATTTGTGGGGATAGAAATCATAGAATATTGTGATACCCATGATGGATTTAAGGTAAAGAAGGTAGGCTTGGTTGGAATAGATTGGGGTTTAAAATCTACCACTTGTATTTGATGTTGGGGATAAGAATGAGAATCTTGCTGACCCATGAGCAATTTTTTGAGGTGTTGCCATGCTTGTTGTATGGCAATTTCTAAGGTAGATGGTGTAGGTGTGGTGGAAATGGATGAGGTGGGTGGAGGATAGGTTACAATAGGAATTGCAACTAAATGGGGGATATTGGATGAAATGGAGACTAGAATTTATGAAGCATCATTGATATGTGCTTCATACAATGGATTGCCATAGATGGTGGTATAGGAAGATGTGATGGAAATATTTTGGCCACATGATTTTTGTGGGAGAGATAAGTGATGGGAAGGTGCAGATGATGCCTCAAAAAGAGGGTTGGTATACACCTAGTTAAAGCTGGAAGGATGTGAGTAGGCAAGTTCCTATTAAGAAGAAGGACTATGCCTAGATGGGCTATTGATTTGTTCTAGAATAGAGTTAGTGGATCTTAGATAATATCCAAATTTACCCATATCTATGTAGGTGATGGCGGGATTGGTAGGGAATGATGGACCAGTTTCTAGAATGGGGGTATTTATGGATCTATGAAACACATCCGTATTTAAGGTATACATAGCATGTGAGGGTCCTATAGATAAACCATAACAACTTGTCTATATCACACTTATAGGATTAACCACATAAGTGGAGGGGAAAGATGTAGAACACTCCATGGATGAAGTGGTTTGGATAATAGAGGATTGACTCAAAATATTTGCTTGGCTTTGCTTTGAGTTGAAACCATGAGCTAATGAGTCTATTGGGAATGGTGAATGTGTGGAATGTGCAAAAAATATGCAATAGAAATTACATATAATCAAATAAGCAACTCAATCCTCTGTTTTGCAACCTTTTTTTTTGTGTGGTTTTGTGTGTTGTAATGTGCAAACCTAAGCTAACATGCAAGGTGGACTTTTAGGATAGATGGCAAATGAGAATATTTTTGGTGATGAATCTAGAAATATTACTCATGAGTTACTATGGTTTATATGGGGTGAGATGGTGGATGGAGATGAAGCCCACCATCACCAATCTCGAATAATAGTTGGTGATGAAATATAAATCACTATTGTCAAACGTGTGATGTGCAAAGTGTGTGATTCATTTTTTAAAATTTATGTTGTCTACAGTGTTCACTCAATACTAAAAAACACCCTATTTCACCTATATAATCTAGAATCCAAGTACATTAACACCAATTTCCTCAAAACAACTTAGGGTACACCACTTAAGATCCACCCTGAATCATCAAGTGATTCCAATAGTGGAGGGTTTATCCAGTTCTTCCACCCTGAATCATCAAGTGATTCCAAAAACGAGAGTGTACTCAGGTATTATGAACTTGTTCCAAATTAGAAAAGCAAAAATGGAAGCCTTTAGCCCTAATATGCAACTATTTATGCTTTTATCATTTCAATTACAAACAACAATAAAATGACAAGTGAAAAACCATAAAACAACAAAAATCTGAATCAAATGTGATAATGAAACTACAAAAAATGAACAAATGCAACTCTACCCTATATGCAAACTATATGAAAGATGCAAATGCCTAAAATAAAAAATATAACTACTTTTTAAAATAGAAACTATATGTTTTCCTATTAATTTCACTATTAAAAAGTAGAAAAAATGGAGTTAGGGTTTGAACTAGGCTTACTAGGAAGCCTATGTATGTCTTTATCACTCTCCTAAATGCATGCCAAAATATCCTAAATATTGTGAGTCATATCCTAGAATCTACAAGGCATCCCTCGAATGCTATAGGGCGTTTGTGTGACCACTGATCAAACTCTGCTACTCCTAAAAACCCTAGTTTTTATGATTTTTGCATGATCAAACTTTTGGAATCCTACAAAGTAGAAAAAAGAACATAAATTAGTGACAAGGTAAATTAAAATGAGGAACCCTTTGGGGGTCCCACCATGATCACCATTTTGTAAAGCAAAAATTTGACTAACACCAATAACAACAATGTACCAAAAGCAATCAAACACAATATTGCACAAAAATGAAAGATTTCATTAATATATAACTGGAGGGAGATTGGATCTCCATAAAGTACAATAAGTATACCCTAAATATGGGGTTACAATATGCTCTTATTTCGCTCTTGATATCGTATTACAAATAATAGGGTTTTGAACCCTAATTACAAAAAATAATGGTGTGTCTTCATAGATTTTTGCTCCAAAAAAGTGTGCGGGTGGGCTTGTGTATCCCTATGGGACCACCCTAGCTGAAACAACAACAAAAAATGTAGCTCCTCCAATTGCAAATAGAAAATAACACCAAAAGGGTTAATAGCACATGTGAGGGCTCCATTGTGTGAGGCCCTCTGAATAATAAAAATCTACAAATCCTAAGTGTTGCAATATTAAACTGTAAATAAAATACAAAAATGTAAATAGATGCAAATGAATATATTACCTTGTTAAGAAAAAAATATGATGCTAATATATGCTCCTATTTTTTTGTTCTAAAGTCATGCAAACACCCAAAAGCACCTGAGGGCTTGCAGACTACAAATCGGCTATAAAAAATGCCCAAAAGAGTTTAAGGAGGATTGTGAACACCCAACAACATTCCATGAATGTTTAGTAAAATTATGTGAACTCTGGAAGGCATTCAAAGGTGGATGGGAGTGATATAGAGCCAAATATTGTTTGCAAGGGTTTTGTAGTGGTAGATATAGAAAGTGTGATGATGATAGTGAGGGAGAAATATGGTAGCAAAATGGCTAGGGTTTTGGGAGTGGACAGAATGCTCGGATGCTCTCAAATATTAAATTTCTAGACCTTGATTCATCAAAATGAATCATATTTTATAATATACCCTTGATCATGTTAGGGTTTCAATGACACCAATGGATGATCGAGATTAAAACATGAGGAAGGGTTGAGATTGAACTTGAGCATGTGACATGGATTAATATGGATGGGTGGATGGGATTAAGTCATGGTGGATGGCTAGGATTTATTCACATAAATACATATATTTATTAAATATATAAATATAAATATAGAATATTAATATATATTTTTATTAAATAAATACACACACACACACATATATATATAATGAATGGCTATGATTTGAGGATATGAATGGCTAGATTTTGGTGTCTACACCTTCATCACTTGAATCCAAGTTTCTAAGTTCATCTTAAATCAAATATGTTGCCACTATGTCATTCCTTTTGTATTGATCTTAGATAATGAGACTCCCTTAAAAAACAAGGATGTGCAAAAAATTTATGCTAAGTACAAAACTTAACATAAATTGTTGACACCCTATTATCCCTAGGGTAATGGCTAAGCTAAGAACTGCTTATCAATAAAATGAGTTATAATTGGTATTTGTAGCTTTATTTGGCCTTGTGGGGCTATCACACCATTGTTCACACACCTACTAGAGTGATACCCTATGACTTAGTCTATGGGACTAAGGTTATCTTCTTATTTAAACTTAAAGTCCCTTCCTTACGAGTCTTGCTACAAGACTCTTCTATTGGTGATAAATATCAATTAGGTCACCTTAGTCAACTAGACTTGCTTGATGAAAAAAATTTCCATACCTTAGAGAACCTCTAGGATTACCAAAATAGGGTTAGACATGCCTATAATAAAAGGTAAAATTTAGATCCTTCAAATTTGTTTACCTCATCCTCACAGAGAATCAAAATACCAAGGAGGAAATCAAAGGTAAGTTTAAGTCTAACTGGCTAGGACCATTTGTGATTGTTTCCAAGTATGTATTAGGAGCTTCCTACCTATCCACGCTTGACAAAAAAGAACTTAAAGAACCTATTAACATAATGCATCTAAAAAAATATTACATTTGAGTTCACATTGACTACCTGCTCATTTTATTTCTTGCATTGATTGTTTGTTTGCATGGTTGCTTGTCATCACTACTACTTGCATACATGTGCTTGTCATTGATTGGATTACCTGTTGCATATTGAGAAAAAAATTGTGATAATGTAAATAACAATCCTAGTTAGGGTAATTCATATTTGCATTGCACTTCTACTAAGTGGTTGATGCTAGCAGATTTATCATAATCTTCTCTTTGTGGGTCATAATTTCATTGATTTTCATATTTTCCTATCATGTAGAAGCATTTGCATGTGTGTATGTGTGACTAGATGCATAAACGGGCAATGAGGTTGCTATAAAGGCAAAAGAGTCCTTACCCTAAATTTAGGGGATCCCTTCATAGGTGGTTGATAACCTTGAAGTTATCATAAATCCTCTTGCTTAGGGAATGGTGATGTTTGTGCATATTTGCTTATTATTGATTGATTCTTAATTTGGGCAAGGACTACCTTAAGCAAGAGCCCTTGTGTGCTTAGGCTCTTAATTTATCTTTAGAATGCATTAATGTTTACTTTTCAAAGTATAAATCTTAATTGGTTGCTAGATTAAAGTTTTAATAAATAAAATATTAATAGATTATATATATGATTTTAGATGGTGGAATCATTAGATGCCACGATGATCCAAGCACGCTGTCCATTTTTTATGGTTGCCACAGTATTTTGCGTTGTCTACCCCAAAATTCGCCACACAATACTTCGCACAGTCTGCCATTATAACCATTGTCACAATCATTTTAAACCTTTTATGTTGCTGAAAGCACTAGGAAAGGAATAAGTGTCCAGTCCGACGAGACCCAATATTTAAACCCTTGGTGTCTATCCCCCTTATGAGGTTTCACCGCACCAATTGGTCTACAACTCAAGCCTGCCAATAGATAATATTAACATTAGACAAGAAAAATTAAAAATAGTATTAATTAATACTATGAAGAGTAACTAAATTATTTAATAATACCCTTGCTAAAGTTAGCAATTTAAATCCTAAGTTAAGGTTTAAATAGGGGAATAATTAATAGTATTAATTAATTAAATACTAGGAGTAAATAAATTATTTAATAATACCCTTGCTAAAGTTAGCAATTTAAATCCTAAGTTAAGGTTTAAATAGGGGAATATTTAATAGTATTAATACTATGAGTAAATAAATTATTTAATAATACCTTTGCTAAAGTTAGCAATTTAATATTATTGATAAGCATAGCTCTCGGCTTTATGAGGGATCATGGTTGGGAGGAGACTGCTCATCCCTGTGCGTTGGTCATATGGGTTTCTCACACTAACCTCAAATTTCATTGAGTGGCCGTAACCAACTCTCCTATGTAATAAAAAAAAGTTAGCAATTTAAATCTTATTAAAGTTTAAATAAGGATATAATTAACTAAATATAGTATTAATTAAATTATTAATATGGGGAAGATAACTAGGGCAACCACATAAAGAAGTTACTTTATTATTATGAAGAGATAATAATAGTAATTAAGGGAACTAGATAAAAGAATTTGGATTATTATTATATGGAAAGATAATAATTGTAATGAGGACAACTAGATAAAAAATTTGGATTATTATTATTATTAATAAAAAAAAGAGACCTAGGTTCAAACCTCGAGAGCATTCCCAATATGGGTAAAGGTAGTAGTCGGATTTGAGTTTACTGAGTGTGCATTAGCTTGATGATGACAGTATCAACCCCAAGCCACCGAGGGTCTTCCTCACTCCAGGTCATGTTTATCGAGGTGAGATAGGGGTTAAAGTGGTAGCACCATGATTTGACGCTACGATCAGAGGCAATGCAACTTGACCCTGTGATCAATTGTTAAAAAGGAAAGGTAGTTACCAATCCCTCTATGTATATTAAAAGAAGATAATAATCAAAAAATTATTAGGATTATTATTATGAGCATGAAGGATGTCTATATAATAGGGTAAGGCCCCCATTTAGGGAGGATAACAATTGGAAAAAATGCTACACACATTAGGGATAGGTGAACAAAAGGAACAAAGTGGTAAAGGAAGTCATAGCAAATTAGAATATCATTCTCTAGATCCTTGATAAGCTTTTTAGCTATGCTTACCTTTCATCCTTCCATGATTTTAAAAATCCTTTACTTCCTTGGGTAGTTTAATGAATTTTTTTGAAAATGAACTTATATTTACTTTGAATAAAATTTTGTGGTATTGCTGGCTAGTTTTGAAATAAAAGAAGTTATTTATTTTGAATAAATTCAGTTGTATTTTAAAAGGAAAAGATTTATTTACTTAACAAAAAGGTACAAAACTCTCTAATCAGAGAGACCAAAGTGAACAGAGCATTCTAAAAAAAAGAACATGAAGACAAAAAATGATCTCATTATTGGAGTCCTCATCATCCTTGCATACCACCCTTGCCCTTATGCTTCTTGATGATTTGGTGGAAATAACCAGGGGCTATATTTATTGCCTGATTCACTAGTGTGTCATCCTCTTTGTTGAATTATCAACTTATGTGTTGATAGGATATTTTACCAATTATCCTGCCTAGTTGTCTAATCTTGTATTGAATAATATTCAATTGTAAAGATCTAAAATCTTTATTTTTGGCAAGAGTTATTATTATCAGTTTAGAATTCTTGTAAACTGTGACTTGAGTGATTCCTTGCTTTACCAATAATTTTAAGCCGATTTCACATCCAATAGCCTTTACCATGTTGTTAGATGTTTTTCCCAAGCTCATCATGTATTTGAGTAGTATATCACGGGATCTTATAATAATTAGTCCCCTTTCCACTGCTTAACTGGGGTTGGAGTTGGAGGCACCATCAAAGAAGAGTGTTGGAAAACATATGTCAAGCAAATAATTATTTGGTCTGCATCCTACCTGTGTTAGCAAAGCTTAGAGATTAAGTTGGTAGATCATTCTTCTTTCTATGGATGACATATTTTCTTCATAATGTTGTTGATAGAAACTAGATTTGAAATTTAGGACTAATTCTTCTTTTATCCTTCGTATTAGAGTTTTATTGTCCTTACCTTTTCCTTCAAAAATCCTCTAGTTTCTATCCAACCAGATGTGCCAAATGATAAAATATGGTATAGATCTCCATGGATATTTCAGGAGGGGCTTACCTGCTAGTTTACCTTTATATTATTTGTTCCACTTGGTAAAACATGTGTCTATGGTTAACCTTCTAGAGTAGGAAATACCAAGAATTTTGGTTATTCCTAACCAAATTGAAATTGCCTTAGGGTGTTCAAACAAAATATGGAAAAGTGTTTCACTATTTTGCTTGCACCTATAACATACATGAGGCCCTGCTATACTCTTTTGTAGATTGTATCGCTCCAATTTTTTCGCATCCTTACCTTCAGGCTATTGGATCCGTGCCCGAAAGGAGGATGGGAAAAGGATGTCGCGGTACCTCGGACTGAGAGGACTTTGCGAAGGTCCCGCCTCTCAAGGGAGGTGTATTTTGATGATTTTTCGACGGATGGTGGGTTCACCAGGAAACATTTAAGGGCGCTTTCCACGCCTAGGTTTGGAATGTGTTTTAATGTGTTCGTTTTTAACCTTAAGCATTCATATCCTAGGTTTGGCCAAATGAATCTAGATTAATCTATATGAAAATGCAAGTTCAATGAGTACAGAAAATAGATTTAAAGACATAAAACAGAGAAGAATGTACAAATGCGGAATACCTGATCTGGATGTCTGGTGATGATTTTGATGTTTGAAGCAGTCAGGATCGTCTGGAATTCTATAGAATCATCTGAGATCTGACAGAATCATCTGAGATCTGACAGAATCGTCTGAGATCTGACGAATTCATCAGACGAATTCATCAGAGACCTGCAAGCAGAAAAATAGATACAAAACACAACGAATACTACTGTACTAACAGAGGGAAACGACACCAAATGACTGTATGAATACTGAATAATAGTTATGAACATAAATTCAAACAAATTACAATATTATAATGACAAATCATGATCTTAATATGCAATCTAAGCTAAATGGGTGAACTCCAAATGCAAAATAACATAAACACTGAATTAACTATCTAATTTGCAGAATAAAATAGTAGAGAAAAGTTTGAAAAGTGCAAACTTTAGGCACTGATTGCCTCAATATGGACTGCAATCGAGATCGTCTCGCATCAGTACGAAATCGTCTCGAATTGGACAGGTTCGCCTCCGATCTGAACAGGTTCGTCGACGACGATGTGTGCTGGCTTCGGCTGAAAAACAGTGATGTACCTGCAACAAAATTGGTATGGGACCAGTGCAAATGAAAATTGGGATGTTTCAACGTAGATGGAGTTAAATTGCAGATAATTTCAGCCAGGGGGGTGCTAAGGGAATAGTTTAGGATTAAATAGGCTTAGGGGAGTAGTTAGGAGGTTGGAGATCATCCCAATTTGGGAGATCTCCAATGGGGGAGGGTCTCTAACGGCGCAGACACGCTTCTGCCCGGATTGGAGACCCGTTGGAACAGAAGCTAACTTTGCAAAATCAGTTTTGCGACAAGATCGTCTGGACGTCCTAGTCCAGACGAAATCGTCAAATCTGGGGCGATATCGTCAAACGGTCAAAACAACCTCTAAAATTGGCACGAAAAAGGGGGAAACGGATTACCCGACGGTTAACGGGCGGTTTGGGAGGTTAAATTTGAATTTTAAATTATTTACTAAGGTGAATGTAATTATTGTAATTTTATTGCGCCAATTTTAGGGTGCTACATTTTGCCCCCTCTTTAGCGAATTTTTCGAAGAAAATGCGTTAAAGATGAGTTCTTCTCGATCTACGAGAAAGCAAAAATTATTCCCATTTTTAGGCGACGATTCTTGGTCGAATCGTACGACGACTTACTATGGTGCCCCCTCCGTGTTTTTACCCAAATCGAACGTTTGAGGTAAAAACGCGAAAAAGCAAAAAATTATTTTTAAATAAAATTAAGAAAAATAGGGTAAAACCCTAATTCATTTTTACTGTTCATTTTCTGGTTTTTAGAGCTCTGGAGCAAAAAATGGTGGAGACGACGCACAGATCGACAGAGGTCCGGCGCGGTCTACGGGTAAGAGTCTAGACTTAACTAGGATGCTTTAATTTAATTTGACATGCTTTGTAGGTAATTTTTAGGTGATTTTTGAGCATCGCGGCCGTTTTTGGGCCGTCGACGTCGTCGGGATGAAATCGTCCCTTTAAAATATCTCCGATTTCGACGAAATCGTCTCAATTTCGGCAATTTCGCCGGAGGGCGAAATCGTCGAAAGGGGGACGATTTCATCAAATTAGGGACGATTTCGAACTACGAAATCGGAGACGATTATGCTCAAATTTGGGACGATATCGTCCAATAGTGGGCGATATCATCAATTGCACAAAATTGAATTTTAACTTGCATTATTATTTACTTGAATTGTTATTAATGATTGTTTATTGTTTTGTTGTTTATGTTTGCAGAGAGGATTACTAAAGAGCAGGGAGTGGAAGTATGGAGGGTTGAGAGATGACTTGGCCGCTCTCACACAGGCAGAGCGAGATCAGCTGGCACAGGCCGGCTTGCAGCATGTGGCGGAGATGCCACAAGTATCCACAGATATGGGGCTCCTAACAGCCCTAGCAGAGAGGTGGTATCCGGGCTCTTCCTATTTTTGGCTACCTACAAGGGAGATGACTCCCACTTTGGAGGATGTATGGAGGATTCTGAGAATCCCCATACAAGGACGGCTGATTACTCCTACGGCCAATCAGGGCCGTGCTATGGGACGACTGTGTGGTGACCCGAGCTTCGCCCTGGAGAAGGGCGGAGTTAATATCGAGGCACTGCGCCAGATGCCTGGGGCATCTACACTCACACGGGTTCTAGCTGGAGTGGTTGGTGGACTTTTGCTGTGCCACCAGAGTGGGTGCAGGGTGCCGTGGATGCTCGCAGATGTGATCTACGATATGCGGGATCACGGCTATAGATTCTCTTGGGGCAGTTTTGTTCTATGCCGATTGTACAGGATCCTGTATGGGGTCGTGTACAAGGGCGGCCGATGTCTGGTCATGACATCGCTCTTACAGGTTTGGTGCTGGGAGCACATTGCAGTGCGGAGGCCGGTAGGGCTTCCTCTGACAGGGGTTGACGGGGAGAGGCCCCGAGTCTTCTACTGGTGGCTCCGGAGAGGGGCACAATGATGGATAGATCTGCCTATGTCCCGGAGGCTACTAGATGACCTTGTCCCGGACCAGATCACCTGGAGGCCATGGAGGGAGCATCCAGGGTGGGCCGAGGATGGACAGGAGTTGGCTCACGTTAGGCGAGTTTGTTGGCTGAGGATGGAGAGGGGAGAGGTGGAGCTCCATAGGTACGACCGAGTTTTGTGGCAATTCGGTCTACAGTAGGGGATCCCATCTCTGAGGGATTATGAGTTTTCCTGGACTGTCCGAGATAACACTACGGTTAGCGGGGCTCCCGACATGCAGCGGTTCTGGAGCCAGGACACGGATGATGCCCCCATCCAGCCAGTGGATGGGGACGACGCAGGAGTAGCCGATGGCTATGATGCCTGGTACGTAGGCATCCGCCCTCCTCGGATGACGAGGGCACAGGGTCCGATCCATGTGGTTGTGCATCGGATAGGGAGGCGGTGCCAGGCGGTGATGGAGGCAGCCCAGGGTCACGACGGGAGAGAGGTGAGGAGGCCACAGGCACAGGAGAGGCCACGACAGAGAGAGAGGGAGAGGAGGGAGGCGAGACCCCCATCTCCACAGAGGCCACCATCACCCGATAAGGGCAAGGGTGTCGACACAAGAGAGAGTAGCGAGATGGCTACTCTTCGAGCAGAGAGAGATCATCTCCAAGCCCAGGTGCAGACGCTACAGGATGAGGCTGCATGCCACCGAGCTGAGGTGTCACAGCTACAGGATGAGATTGCATGCCTCAGGGCATGGGGCGGAGGGGCAAGCTCTAGAGAGCTGACACGGGCTATCACCCAGCTGACCTTTTACCAGACATTATACTTCCAACTGGTGCCAGAGGCGGATAGACTACCCCTGCCAGCTAACATCGTAGATCCGATCAGGATCGGGTCATCGAGGACCACGTCCCGATCGAGGACGAGGACTACACAGACGGTGATGGGGCCACCTCGTCCACCTCAGGGCGGGGGAGGAGATGAGGCAGAGAGTTCGAGGGGCTCTCGAGGCTAGAGGGCTGCACTGACATTGTACAGACTGTCATTGTTGTATTATTATTTTTATAGAGGATTGAGTATGCCGAGGTACAGATTGTGGCATACCAATCCAGTTTTGATGATGTATATATGTTGTTGATATATATATGAGATGATATAATTTTGATCATATGACTTGTATTATGTGATGCTTATGATGCTTTTATGTTTGATTGATTGTTTTGATAATTGGATTGATGATTCAAGAAATTATGTTGTTTTTTTTTTTTTTTTAAATATTATAATTTTGATGTCATGCTGGTAATATTTGAAATGAAATAATCTGATGTAACAAATTGATTGGTTGTAATGTGATGTAAAAATAAAAAGAGACTTCTAACAATAATTTCAAAGGACATTGTCGCTATTATAGACCATTTCATGGAGTCGCTGCTCACTCGGCCGTCAAGCTAATCCCAGGATAGAAATATGGTTAGAAGAACAAGAGTGCTTAAGAGACTGTCTTAAGACTTTGGTGCAATGGGGCAAATGATGATGATGATGGTTTGTTTTGCAGATTTCATAAGAAATATTGTGCATGAAATAATGTTTTAAAATGATTTTTGCTAGGCATAAATTCCTAAGTATGATAAAATTTTTGGATAATTCTTTAGGAATTATACCATCATTGCAAAATTGTAGGTTGACATAATGACATGAAATAATGAAAATGTGTTTGCTTTTGAAAAGCATAATTTGTGTAACATAATGAATTAAGTCATATGGTTTTCATGTTTTTTAATAAATGGGGAATAAAAATTGTTACAATGGTCTGCGCTAGGCATAGAATATGTAGGTATAGACTTATACCATCATCGCGAAAATCCAAAAAAGATAGTTTTATTGCATGGTTGATTTTTGATGAACAGGAAAATATGAAAATGAGGACTTGCGCTAGGCATAAAATTCCAATTTTGGTTTTGAAACTATACCATCGTCGCGAAAGTCAACCAGATATATATGTATATGTTTTGTGTAGTTTGAAAGAAATTTTTGATTTTTCTATTATATAGTTGTCTTTGTGGTAAACAACTGTACTTGATTTATTCCAAACAAGTTGCAAAAATAATATTTCAAATTATTTTGAAGACAAAAGTTAGATTTATAAGGAATCCCATGTGCATATGTGAATTCATTTCCGATCTTGATTTATCATAATGATACACAAAATCTCTCAAATACAAATGTGTGTGCAATTGCATTGTTCATTTACCAGTTTTGAGCAAGATAATATGATACAAGTGATTTGAAGAAACCAAATAAGTGTTCATTAACCATGATGTAGATGCATATAACCATACTAAACTACTATGTAGGTCGGATTATCAAGAGCTAGCTAATCCATAAGCAGACATAGGTCTGTACAAAAGAAGGTCGCTAATGTGACAGACATATCACCACGCTAGGAGTTACCCAAGGCCAAGCAGGTTGGGCACAAACCACCTGTTATGGGGCTTACCTCACAGTTTTCGAATAATTGAGAATTCCAGGGATTCAAGCTCATCAACCCTTCTTTTCTTTTCAAAGGGTAGGGAAGGGATTTTATTGCTTTCTTGCTTTTGCTTTCTGTTTTCTTTTGCTTATTTTTCTTTTTGTATTTCTTTTGCTTGATAATGCTTGGAACATTGCTGAAATGATATAAAATAACATTTTTCTTTTCTTTTTTTTTTTTCTTGAACTTTTTCTTTTCTTTTTCTTTGCTAGGGATACTTGCTCGGATTAGTTGTAGAGCAAGGGATTTTTATTCTGGGTAGGGGTGAGCTTGTCCTTTTGCCAATTCTCAAAGATTCTAGACCATGTGCATGATAGGATAGCAGGGGAAACTTTTCGCTCAAGAAATCACTTCTACTATGTAGCAAAACATGGAAATTACAAATATAATCATTTTATTGTGAAAAGATGTGCTTGGTTTAAGTAAATAACAAGATCAATTCTCTATGCTCAAACTTTATTTAATTGAATTTTGTGGACTTTGATATAAGAGAGATTAGTAATCATGCTAGATAAAACCAAGATATTTATTGTTGTGAGTGTGCAAGTGAGGGATTCCAAGTAAATGCTAATTTATCCCAAAATAATTTGAAACATATAACTGCAATGATTGTAAGAAAATATATATAAATGATTTTTTGAGAAGTTTTTGAGAATGTTGACTCTCTCTTTCTTCTTTATTTTATTTTGGTTTCGAAAGAGTCAAGTATATAGCTGTTATTATATTTTTATCATTATTTTGATTTTTGGTTTTATTTTTGTTTTTGAGCAAAAAGAACTTAACAAGTGCTTTAAATAAATGCAATAGATAGTTTTTGAAGATTTTGGATGATTATGAATATTTTTGATGTTTTTGGATTTTTATAAATTTGAAAGAAATATAAGATAAAATTTTTGAAAACAATTATATACAAGGATGAAACGACCAAATTTATGCATAGTAACGTTTAAGATGCAAAATATTCATGGGTTCTTTAAGTTCTTTACCATCTAAGGTAGATAATTTATATGCTCCCGATTCAAATTTAGCAAGTAATAATGTATGGTCCAAGCCAATTGGGCTCAAATTTACCTTTAAGTTCCTTAGTTGCATTTGTATTTTTTTGATTTTCTTTTAAAACAAGGTCGCCAATCTCAAAGGATCGATGACGAACTTTCTTAGCATATGATCTTTTAAGCTTGTTTTGATAAGCACGGAGATGCTCCAAAGCATTGATGCATTTTTCATCTAGGAGTTCCAGCTGACTGAGTCTGCCAGCACGATATTCGTCTCCTACTTCGGTATCTTGAAGTAGCAGAGCCAAAGAAGGAACTTCCAATTCAAATGGAAAAACTGCTTCAGCACCATATACCAAAACAAATGGTGAAGTTCCAGTGGGGGTTCGAACACTAGTTCGATAGGCCCACAAGGTCGGATATAATTGAATGTGCCAATCACGGCCAGTTTTATTGACCAATATTTTGAGAATTTTGATTAAGGTTTTGTTAGATGCTTCTGCTTGACCATTACCCTGAGGATAATAGGGAGTGGACCAGCGATGTTGAATCTTATATTTTTGACATAATTTTTTAACATCTTTATTTTTGAAACAAGTTCCATTGTCAGAGATGAGATTGGCAGGAATTCCAAACCTGTAAATGATTTGATTAAAAATAAATTTAGAAACTTGTGTGCCAGTGCAGGAAGCTAAAGGCATAGCTTCGACCCACTTCGTGAAATACTCAGTGGCGGTTATGATGAACTTGTGTCCATCAGATGACACAAGATTGATTTTGCCAATAATATCCAAGCCCCATTTAGAAAAGGGCCAAGGAGAAGAAATAGCCTGCAGCTCTTGTGCAGGCGCATGGACAAGGTCAGCATGTTTTTGACACTTGTCGCAATGGCGCACATACTCATGTGCATCTGTTTCCATGGTAGGCCAAAAGTATCCTATCCGAAGGAGCTTTTTAGCAATGACACTACCACTAAAGTGTCCTCCACAAGATCCATCGTGGGCTTCACTCAAGGCTGATTTAGACTCTTCTAAGTTTAAACATCTTAATAGGATACCTTCAAAAGATCTCCTATATAAAGTATTGCCAATTATTACAAATCGACTTGCTCGTCGACGTAATAACCGACGCTGGTTTCTATTAGAATTGGCAGGGAAAGTCCCATTTTGGAGAAAATCAAATATGTCTGTATACCAAGGTTCGGGAGTAGTTTCATTGATTAGAAACACATCCAAAGGCTCTAAGCATGACTTATTTGAAGCGGGTTCCTGGAGTCGATGAATAATGATAGTGGCATATTCGTCATCTAACTCCAAGGGTAGGAGAGATGCAGCTGCGGCCATAGCATCAGCTGCACGGTTGCTAGTTCGAGGAATAGCTTCTAAGGTAACTTGATCAAATAAAGACATTAATTGTAAAACATAGGCCTTATATGGGCACAGTTTATCATCTCGGGTTTGATAAACTTCATTAATTTGGTTTATAACCAGTTGAGAATCACCAAAAACTAAAAGGTGTTTAATTTTTAGCGCTAGGGCAGCTCGTAATCCAAGGATTAGAGCTTCATACTCAGCAGTGTTGTTGGTGCAAGCAAATGTCAATTTGAAGGACAGAGGAATAAGATGTTTTTGCGGAGATATTAAAATAATACCCGCACTAGCCCCACTCATGCATCGGGCTCCATCAAAGTATAAGGACCATTGTTCGGTATGGTCTGCCTCTAATTGAAGGCATTCATCCTGGAAACTCGATGATGAGGGGATGGGTAGACTCTAAGGGTGCAGCAGCTAATTGATCTGCTATGATTTGACCCTTAACAGACTTTTGTCCTATGAATGTGAGATCAAACTCGCTTAGAGCAAGAACCCACTTGGCTGTGCGACCCGATAAATAAGGTCGACTCATGAGATACCTTAAGGGGTCATATTTAGCAATGACATAAGTTTTTTGACTAAGCATATAATGTCATAATTTTTGCGTAGCAAACACGACTGCTAGACATAGCTTTTCCAACGCTGTGTAGCGGGTTTCATAACTGATGAAGGTTCGGCTAATATAATAATTAGCACGTTCTCGCTTTTCATCATCAAGCTGAGCTAACATAGCCCCTAAGGCAGAATCTGAAGCTGAAATATATAGGAGAAATGGGCGATCAGATTTAGGTGGTGAAAGCACAGGTGGATTAAGGAGGTATTGTTTGAGAAGTTCAAAAGCTTCTCTACATTCTGTGTCCCAATTAAAAGGGACATCTTTCTTAAGGAGTTTAAGAAAGGGACCAGCTTTTGTCCGCCAGCTTATCGATGAAGCGATCGATGGCTTGAAGTTTACCTTGTAAACTTCGTAACTCAGATATATTAGTAGGTGCGGGCATATCAGTGATGGCCGCAATCTTGAGAGGGTCGATTTCAATACCACGTAAAGAAACTAAAACCCCTAAGAGTTTGTCGGATTTAACTCCGAATATGCATTTTGTTGGATTTAATCGAATGAGATATTCTCGTAATCGATTAAAGACTTTCCTTAAATCATCTAAATGATTATTTTCAATAATAGAGTGAGCTATAATATCATCTACATAATCATGTAGGATATCATGCATCATATCATGAAAAATATAGGTCATAGCTCGTTGATAAGTTGCACCGGCGTTCTTTAAGCCAAATGGCATCACTTTCCAGCAAAAGGTACCCCAGGGGGTAATAAAGGCTGTTTTAGCCTGGTCTTCAAGGAGCTATCCCGATCTCGATTATAACCAGAGAATCCATCCATTAAGGACATCATCCCACTCCCGACAAGTAAAGTCAATGATTTGATCCATGTTTGGAAGAGGAAAGTCATCTTTAGGGCATGCAGCGTTAATATCTCTAAAATCTGTGCAAACCCTAACTTTGGTAGCTTCTTTCTTGGTGACTGGAACTACGTTTGAGATCCATTCAACATAATCAATAGCTTGTATAAAGATAACATTCAGGAGTTTTTCTAACTCCCCTTTGACTAGCAGAGCCACTTTGGGATGCATTTTTCTAAGTTTTTGTTTAACAGGTTTAGCATCCGGATGGACCACTAGATGATGCATGACTACGGAAGGGTCTAGACTTGGCATATCTTCATATGTCCAAGCGAAGACATCTTCATACTCTTTAAGGAACGCAATGTATTGTTCTTGTTTTTCTTGACTTAATTCTGATCCAATATTGATTATGTGAGGATTGTCCTCAGTTCCAATATTAATTTTAATGACGTTTTCTACCTCCATGTGTAGATCTCTTTCAAAATTAGGTGGGGCGGGTGAAACGCCCAATTCTTGTAATTCTTGTAAGGTTAATTTAGATAATTCATTCTGAGGATTAGTGGCTTCAAGTTGGGCTATAGTTGGTATAGAACCATCAAAATAAAATCCATTGTGTAACATTTCTTCAACAGAGACATCATGGAAGATATCTCCTTCCAACTCTTCATCGGGGTCAGCAATCATTTCAGGGGTATGCGATGGATAGCATGTTGCATGAAAACGATTGATTTTTAAGAGGCAAATCAACATGCCTATCCATATAATCTTGATAACATATGAGATGATCATCATCCTCAAAAGGAAAGGGTTGACCCTTACTAGGAAATAAGCCCACGCCACAAGCGGGCAGGCCACGGTTCTACCTCGAAAGGTTCTTTCATGCCATTTTGGAAAGGTCCCAAGCCTTTCCCTTCATATCCCATTTTAAGCATCATGGGTTTAGCTTTAATATAATCATTGGTAAAATAACACCGAGCATATCCCTCATGATGAGTTTTGATATTCCGAGGGATTCTTCCCCAGTCATATCCTTTATAAATGAAGGCACAACTTCCGACTTGGTAAGTACTTCCCATAGGTTGTGGGAGGCCCAAAGTACGGGGAGATGGCGGCAAGTTATTTAAAAGGTTTGAATCTCGCATGAAAGCATTCATTTTTTCTGATATTAAGGTTGTAGATAAATCTGGTAAAAGTTCATCAGAAAGGGCATAAGATGTAGAAGGCTTATTACCTATATCTTTAGATGTGGAAGGTATGATAGGTGTGTCTATAGGTTTTGAATTTATAGGGATAGAACTTGAAGGATTGGTTGTAGACTTAAGATCTTTTTGAGGTTCTAAAATGATTTGTTTAGAGGGTTGTTGATCTATATAGGAGGATGAAATTAATGGAGAGGAAATAGGTGAAGTTATAGGTGTATGTTTCACAGTTTTAGATGAAAAATAAGAACTAGGATGTGTGGATGACAGAGCAGGGCAAAATTGCACTCCAACGGGTTCTGCCAAAGCACACATATCAAAAGGTCTAGGGTCACCATGAATAGTGACCAACTGATTTTTAAACTCGAATTTAACACATTGGTGTAAGGTTGATGGGACCGCTCGCATGGCGTTGATCCAAGGGCGACCCAAAAGTATATTGTACGATGCTGGGCAATGTACAATAAACACGGTTGTTTCTAGGGTTCTAGGACCAACTTGCAATGGGAGGGTAATAACTCCACACGTTTCTTGTGTTTCGTCATTAAAAGCTTTGATAATCATATCGGTTTTCTTCATTTCATCACTTCTAAAGCCAAATCGTTGGTAGAAGTCAAAAGTGCAAATGTTTAGAGATGAGCCATTATCAATCAAAACTCTTTTGACAGCTACATCTCCAATTAGAGCAAGTAATGTATAAGGGATTGTCCTTATGTAAACCGTGTTGTGGGATATCTTTATCTCGGAAGTCAATACAATCAATCTCTCGAGTGATGATAGTATTGGCCATAGCTTCAGAGTTGAATGTTTTGAGGTACCATCATTTGGCTCAATGTAAGCATCAACTCATCCCTATGGGTGGGAGAGGATCTTAATAAATCCAAAAGGGAAATTCTGGCCGTAGTATTGGACAATTGCTCATTAATATTGTAAGGGGGTTTAGATTGAACAGTAGGAACATGATTCCCTTTATTGGGGTTTTTCAAAACGAATGGAGCTGATCCATCGTTCTGGTTTGGTTCTTGTTGAGAGTTTTGAGCTTGTTGTCGAGTAACGACTCCAATGGTACCTACAATGTTATAGTGAAGACGCTGAACTGGTCTCGGTTGAGCATTAATGGCTTGTTCATTAGAAAGGAATATATTAGAAGAAGGTCGAGTAGTGACTCTTCTAGGGAATGGTTCTTCCTGAACCATAGCATCTGTGATGGGTTGAATAGGATCTCGATTCATTTTCAGAACTATTCGATTGGTTTGAAGTAATGTCTAGTTCACTTTCACTATCTGATTCTATATCACTAGAATCAGAAGTTTGAAAATTATGTAAGGGCCTGGTCGTAACCAGGGATAAGGTCGTGTCAAATATTTGAGGATCCTGAATAGGTAATTGTCCGCTAATGGTCCCTACATATCGGGTAGGAGGGGGAACATTATGATGTTCGATTTGATTGGCTACCTCTTTACCATGTCTTGGTAAAGGGTGTTGAAATATGTCTAGAGTTTGATTGGCATTTTGATTTTGATTTTGGGGAATGGTCTTTTGAGTATTATTGGGAGGGTTTTGTTTAGGTTGGAAGGCTTGCACTTCCATTTCATTATTGTCAATCAAATCTTGTATTTTATGTTTCAACCTTTTACAAGCGTTGGTAGAATGTCCAGGTCCTCTATGGAAATCACAGTGCAAGTCACCTCTGTATCCGGGTATAGTTGGGTCAAGTTCCCGGATAGCTGGTAATTGGATCAAACCTCTTTCGAGTAATTGAGGTAAAATAGTTGATAAGGGTTGATTTAATCTAGTGAATTCTCGAGGAGGCTTATCAGGAGGTTTCAATATGAATTTTTCTGTTGTCTTTGTTGCATTGATATTAGCAACATTCCTGCTGTCAGTGACTCCATCACCGACAACTTGTTTGTTTTTATATTGATTTCTAGATGTTTTCTCATCATCCTTCTTCCTAAGTTGGCCTCTCCTAATGAGGGCATCTTCTACTCTTCGAGCTAAATCTATAGCTTGATCGAAGGTAGTTAAAGTAGCAATTGATAGCTCATAAGATATCTGTTCCTGTAAATTGTTGATGAAAATGTCCAACATTTCCCTATAAGGCAACACAAAGTGCAGTTTTCCTATCAATTGCCTCCATCTAGCTAAGAAATCGGCAAAACATTCATCCTTGTCTTGTTTTAAATTGTATAAATCTTTAATAGTTACATGCCTCTCGATGTAGGCACTAAATTGATGGACAAATGATTCCGTTGTTTCTTCGAAGTTTCTCAAAGAATGAGTGGGCAATTGATAGTACCACTCTAATGCCATTCCACCTAAACTTTTTGGGAACATTTTTAGTAATAGCAAGTCGTCATGCGATATGTCGTGACATGCTATCCTAAACATGCGAAGATGCTCTATGGGATCTTCGGTTCCTTTATATATGGGTAGGATGGGCATGGGAAAATGCTTAGGGTATGGTTGAGCTACAACTATGGGATCCAAAGGTTGACTACAGATCTCTCGATAATTATACGAGGGACGGTAGGGATCTATCTGGTCCATACGTGAAGCTAATTGTTTCACCATGGCTTCCAGATTACTAGTTTGCCCCCCATATTGGTTCGGTAGGGCATTGACATGAGTTTTATGGGCATATGATGGAGGAACATGCAGATTAGATGCCATGTTACTATTGTGTAAAGCATTGGTAGGAACAGTATTATGAAGGAATTTTGAAGCTGTATTATGTTGTATTCCAGATTGTTGAAAGTTTGTATTTGGCTTTGTTTTAGGTTTTTGTTTACTTGAAGCATATTGCTCAATAGTTTGGCGGAATAAAGTAGTGAAGGGAATTTTCTTTTGTGTGGGAGTGATTTTAGGTTGAATAACAGGTTCCTTAGGAGGTTGGGTAACCTGTTGTTTTGACATGTTTTGAGCCATAGTGACCATATCCGTATTGGATGGCCCAACCTTGTCACTTTCTTGATCAATGAAAGACAAGGGGTTAGTGTGTATATTACACATATATTCCATGGCTGCTTGAGTGTTACTAATTTGCCCTTTATCAATACGTATTGCCACATTAAGGTCCTCAATGTTATCACTGAGAAATTTCTTGAAATGCTCTGCATTGTCAAAAACAATAGTTCCATTTGGAGTTACTCTAGGGGATGAGGATCCATCCTCTTTAACACTTCCTTCTTGTTCCTTATCTTCACCTAAGTCTTCGTCTGATTGACCTAGAGTTTCTCCTTCCGGATTTGTATCTCCAAGAAGGACATTTGGGTCTTTAGTTGTATTTTGTAACCAATCTTCTTCTTCTCCTAAAGTTTCTTTACCATTCCTAAGTTTAGGCATGGTGCTAAGTTTTGATTTCAGCAAATATATATATATTTATATATGTATATATATATGCAACAAATTAAGAGGTATATATTTATTATATACCTACTGCAATATTTGAAATGAAGTTTTTAAATTTTTGCTAAGTTTTTAATTTTTTAGTTTTTTGAAATAATATAATAAAGACAGCAAATAACACAATAAATGCAAGAAATAATACTGAAGTAATAATCTAGTTTTCTATAAACAATTTATGAATATCATTAATAGGTTCGAGTTGTTCAGGAGTCATGAAGTGTTCTTCTTCAAATTGAAAGTTTTCTTTTAAAAATTTGATGAAAAGAGCTATAGTGATATTGTCTGTTTCAGATGCTGGTTGATAAAAGTAAAGCTCATGGCAATACTCTCGATATAACACAGCTCGCGGAACTCTACTCCATCTTTCCCTATCTGTAAGAACAACCTCTTGGTCTTCTACACAACCTAGGAACTGGTGCACAATGGCTGCGTTCTCGAGGTATTCCTCGAAGGTGAACAATTCTGAAGATACTAGAGCTCTCCTATAAGCTAACCATCTATGGCAAGCTCTCTGAAGTTCATGATAAAAAACTAATTGATGAGGATCCAGGATTCTATCTAGGACTAGCCTCTTGATTTGCTTAAGTTGTGTGGACCTAGATGAGATGAGACTAAGTCTTCTATCAAGTTCGTTCCACAAGAATTGATTTCTACTTGTTTCAGGCACACTAAGGACAGAATTGACTTCTATAGCTGCCAATTGGTTTTCTACGTTTATAGTAACTGCTAACCTTTTCTTAGGAGCTACCATCTAAACATGATTTCAAAGTTAAAGGATCTAAAATGCATCTATGTTTTAGTTGTTCTGTATATATTATATATATATATATATATATATTTTGTTTTGTTTTTTTTTGTTTTCAAAAGGTTATGATGCATTCACGTCGGGTTCACCAAAATGTATCGCTCCAAATTTTTCGCATCCTTACCTTCAGGCTATTGGATCCGTGCCCGAAAGGAGGATGGGAAAAGGATGTCGCGGTACCTCGGACTGAGAGGACTTTGCGAAGGTCCCGCCTCTCAAGGGAGGTGTATTTTGATGATTTTTCGACGGATGGTGGGTTCACCAGGAAACATTTAAGGGCAGTTTCCACGCCTAGGTTTGGAATGTGTTTTAATGTGTTCATTTTTAACCTTAAGCATTCATATCCTAGGTTTGGCCAAATGAATCTAGATTAATCTATATGAAAATGCAAATTCAATGAATACAAAAAATAGATTTAAAGACATAAAACAGAGAATTGACAGAGTACAAATGCGGAATACCTGATCCGGATGTCTGGTGATGATTCTGATGTTTGAAGCAGTCAGGATCATCTGGAATTCTACAGAATCATCTGAGATCTGATAGAATCATCTGAGATCTGATAGAATCATCTGAGATCTGATAGAATCATCTGAGATCTGACGAATTCATCAGAGACCTGCAAGCAGAAAAATAGATACAAAACACAACGAATACTACTGTACTAACAGAGGGAAACGACACCAAATGACTGTATGAATACTGAATAACAGTTATGAACATAAATTCAAACAAATTACAATATTATAATGACAAATCATGATCTTAATATGCAATCTAAGCTAAATGGGTGAACTCCAAATGCAAAATAACATAAACACTGAATTAACTATCTAATTTGCAGAATAAAATAGTAGAGAAAAGTTTGAAAAGTGCAAACTTCAGGCACTGATTGCCTCAATATGGACTGCAGTCGAGATCGTCTCGCATCAGTACGAAATCGTCTCGAATTGGACAGGTTCGCCTCCGATCTGAACAGGTTCGTCGACGACGATGTGTGCTGGCTCCGACTGAAAAATAGTGATGTACCTGCAACAAAATTGGTATGGGACCAGTGCAAATGAAAATTGGGATGTTTCAACGTAGATGGAGTTAAATTGCAGATAATTTCAGCCAGGGGGTGCTAAGGGAATAGTTTAGGATTAAATAGGCTTAGGGGAGTAGTTAGGAGGTTGGAGATCATCCCAATTTGGGAGATCTCCAACGGGGGAGGGTCTCTAACGACGCAGACACGCTTCTGCCCGGATTGGAGACCCGTTGGAACAGAAGCTAACTTTGCAAAATTAGTTTTGCGACAAGATCGTCTGGACGTCCTAGTCCAGACGAAATCGTCAAATCTGGGGCGATATCGTCTGATCGGCGACGATATCGTCAAACGGTCAAAACAACCTCTAAAATTGGCACGAAAAAGGGGGAAACGGATTACCCGACGGTTAACGGGCGGTTTGGGAGGTTAAATTTGAATTTTAAATTATTTACTAAGGTGAATGTAATTATTGTAATTTTACTGCGCCAATTTTAGGGTGCTACATAGATTAACACCTATTAAGATTTTATTTTGAGAGACTAGCAAGATGAATGCTTGCAATTTATATGGAGCTATAGTTTTCCACAATATCTATAGTTTTTGTTGGCAGGCCCAATCTGCTGATGTTGGACTCCTAGATGCATTGAGTATTCCCCATTACTATCGATGCTATCCCAAATAATCTTTTCTAGAATCATGGGATGAAGAGGTCTAATGCTTACCACATGAGACTTAAAATAATCCCAATCTCCTTGAAGCTGATATGGAATGGGATGGGAGATCCAGTTCAAAGTTTCTAAGGTCCAATAAAACAAGTCACCTAATTTAAGTATTCTTTGGATTTCTAAGTGATTCTACAATTTTATAGGAGTTCTCTCTCTTAATGGTGGATTTTATAGTATTGGGTTCTATGATAGATTAACTGAATTACCATATCCCAGTAGCCAAAAAATTCTATCCTCTATTATGCTCTTTGCAACCACTAGATGTTTCTAAACCAACAAGGCTCTAGGAAGTTTTTCTATGTCTTTGAGCATTTGAATACCTATTTGATTATTTATATACTTGTTGACTAGTATGCACTACCATGCTCAATTGTGTTTAAGCATATTCCAGAGAAGTTTTTCTCCCAGTGCTTTCGAAACTATCTCCATTTTTTTGATTTCTAATCCTCCTTGAATTTTACTTTTGGTGACCATCTCCCAATTGACCAAGTGTATATTTTTTTCTTTCTGATTGCCTACCTCCTTGCCATAAGAAGTTGTGTATGATTCTATCTGACTTTTGTAAAATAAACTTGGGAGCATTATATACTAATAGTTGGTAGACTAGAAGATAATCTAACATTGATTTGATCAATACTACCCTTCCTGCAAGACTAAGCCAACTATTACTATAACTTTGTATCCTCCTAACCATCTTGTCCAATATTGGGGTCCAGTAGTCTAAGGCTTTGAGGTGGAAGCTCCTGGGAACTTCTAGATATCTGAAGTATTTTTCTATGCTAGAATGAAATCCTTGGATAGTGTAAAAGAGTTTGAATCTTATTGCTACAATATTTTGTGTATAGAACTGACCCTTTTGAGTGTTTATATGAGTCTCAGTAGCTTGTGTGAACCAATCCAGACATTGCTTGAATTGTCTAACATTTTTCTTGGTGGCTTCACCTAAAAGAGTGATATCATCTACAAATTGGGCGTGTGTTATAGCTTTACATCCTACTACAACCTCTATCCTTGTTATTTTTATTTCTCTTCGAAGATGGTTAATTAATCTTCCAGGAGTCTTAGCTAAATTTATGTACAGGTATGGTGATAGTGGACACTCTTATCTAATTCCTCTTGTAGCCTAAAAGAAATTTTTTGGTTCTCCATTTATTAAGGGGGCTATCCATGGGTTTTTTATGCATGATTCGATCCAATTGATGACTTGATATGGGAATCCAAACTTTTGTAGGACCTGTTCTACAAATTGTATATTAACTCGATCAAAGGCATTTGCCATATCAAGTTTTATAAAAGAAACATTTCTTTGTTGATTTTCTACTATAGTGGAGGGCTTGATGAGCTATTATGATATTATCATATATTATTTTTCCAAGCATGAACCCCCTTCCTATTCTAATATTAGTTTGTCAACTTTTTCTTTATTCTATTGGCCAACAATTTGGTAATAATTTTATAGGAAGATTTACCTAGAGAAATTGGTATGAATCTAGAGCAAGTAGTGGTATTTTTTTCTTTAGGAATAAATGCTAGAAAGGTGGAGTTGATGGCTCCAAGAAGCTTACCTTTCACCCTAACATCCTCAATCATGCATAGAAAATCTTCTCCAATGATGTGTAAGTATTACTGGTAAAATTTATTTTTGAATCCATCAGGTCTAGGAGCTTTGTCCTTTGGTAGAGCTACTATAATATCCTTAAATTCCTCCATAGTGATTGGCTAACTAAGATCATGTTTGTCTTCCAAACTTAATAGTATCGATATATGCTTTAATAGTATTACCTGGGAATGAGGGTTACCATTTTCTATGGAGAGTAGAGCTGATTAATATTGATTGGAAAGCTCCGAAGTGGTTCCTTCATGCTCTATCTCATTGATTGTGTTCCTTTGGTAGCATTGCATGGTTATCAAATAAAAATATTTGGTGTTTCTATCCCCCTTGCTTAGCCAAACCATTCAATATCTAAGCCTCCAATGTATTTCTTCTTTAGTGCTTAATTTATTGAGCTTATGAATCAGGTCATTTCTTGCATCTTCTTACCATGGTTGAGGAGGATGATCCCTAATTTTTGTTTCTAGCTACTCTAGTTGTTGCATCAACTACTTCTTGTCTGGTTTGACTCTTACCTTTTTTCCAACCATTTTTATCACGTGCTTCAATTTTTGAATTTTTCTTTTCCACTTTTCTTGGGGGTTGGTGGATTGGACTTGTTGGTTCCAAGTGATTTCTACACTTTCACTAAAATATTCTTCTACCGCCCTTTCAAAGTTGTATTTAAAAGGAATATTTTGGGGTTGTAGGCTTTGGCCCCTATCCAAGAGAATTGGATTTATTTTGAATAATAAAAATTCTATCTAATATTTCTACAATATATTTTACCTGTGCTCTTCTATTGCTCCAAGTGTACTTTCCTTTGGTCGATCGAATGTCTTGTAAGCTTTTATTTGCCATAATTTGATTGAGTAGATCTATATTCGGATCCTTTGCTAAAATTACACCAACCTTCTCCCAGTGGTAGAGAATCATGTTGAGATCTCCTCCTAGTATTATGTTAAACTTCTCATTGTCTAGCCATTGTGCTAAGTTTTTCCATGCTTTTCTTTTTTGATAGGATGATTTGGACCATAAAAAGTTATTACTGCTACACTAATTCCATATGGTAAGACAAATTTTGTACCTATCTAGTTATTATACTTATGTTTCAAACTACAAATTAATTATTGTGGGTCCCAAGCCAAAGCTAATCCCCTTGAAGCTCCCATAGAATTAATAGTTATCAGTTCTGATTTTGCTCATATCTTCTGCCATTCTGTAGTTAGTGTTGCCTCTATTGTTTTTGTTTCTTGAATACAAACTATTATTGGATTTTGATCCTGTATTAGAACTTTGAAATAGTTTTTTTTCAGAGGACTTCCTAGTCCCCTATAGTTCCATGACATAATCTTCATTTTTTGGATTGTTTCTTATTTTTTTACGAAACTCTCCTCAATTTTGACATGCATTTTAGATTGCAAGTCTTTATGTGCTTGCTCATCTCTGAGTTGTTGGTGTGATATTCTTCCCTTACCTACAGATCGTGTGGTCAACAAGCCCCCAAGAATCACTATTTCCTCCACTTTTGTTTCTTCTACCTCTTCCTTTGAGTTCCCATTAGTTTCTTCTCTAGCTATTGTGTTCTTTGGTGTATCTCCTAAGATCTCTAGTGAATTGTCAAATTCAATTGTAGGTAAATTTTAGTTGTATTGCTGGCTGCTTTTCACTATTTTTTTTTGGATTTTTTTTTATATTTATTTGAATAAAATTTTTATGGTATTGTTGGCTAGTTTTGAAAGAAAATAAGTGATGTATTTTCAATAATTTAGTTGTATTGCTGGCTGGTTTTTAGTGTTGCATTGGTGGCTATTTTTTTGAAAAGAATTTATATTTTTTTGTTGGATAATAAGGGGTTGTACTTGGGTCCCCCACCCTTGAAAAATTACAACTCTCTTCTTTAGATATTGAGAATTTATAAATAAGTACACTTCTCATCTCAATTGAGATGCTATAGCTAGAAACCTACATCATTTTATATAAAATGTTTGAATTCTTGATTTTCATTTTCTAGATATTTTCAATTTTCTCTATGAACACAATTATTCAAAAATTTAGCATCTTTCTTGATATTTTTCTATAGTAGACTTCACAATTCCAAAAATTCACCTCTACTATCTATGCCTTGCATCTTAATAGAGTAATATTTCTAAAATATTGCACTATCATAGTCTGCTTTACCAAATTTGGATTGCTAGTTTCCTTCCTAAAACACAAGTGCAACCACAAAAATTATAATAAATAGTCTAAATGAAAACACATTATTGTTACAAAATAAAGTAGATATTACCAATGGAAAATATTAAAGTGAATCTTATTAATTAATTGAATCAGACAATCAAAATTTTCTTGTCAGCTTCAACTACACTTATTACTTCCTCTAACCATGTAAAGGATAATTTAACTTCACGGTCTTTAATCAAATCCCTCTATTGGCTATCTTATCCATGCATTTTTTTGCTTCCCTTAATATATGTGTAAACCTAATTTCTTAAAACTGTTTAGCAAGATCTTAAGTTTCCATAATTATCTCTTGTATGTTCCATGGAGCCTCTTCTTTCCTCAAAATTGTATTTATTACTATGAGAGAATCACCTTCCATACATACTTTATTCCACTTAATTTATTTACATATGTATAACCCTTCTAAAGCTGCCCAAGATTCAAATTTATTATTTGTCTTAAATCCACTATTGAAAGCATAATGAGACAAAATATCTCCACTATTATTTCTACTTATTCCTCCTCTTTCTGAACCTGGATTTCCTTTAGATGTTCCATAAAAATTCAATTTAACCCACTTCGCATCTAATAGTTTCCACTTTATATTCTTTGCCTTCCTTTTTCTTCTCTTGTACCCAACATCATAATTCCATTTAATGACTTGAATCCATCTATCAAGACTCATTGCTTCTAGATTAGGAACAAGGTGAGTTGATAGGGTTGGTTTAGACTCCTCTATGGCTAAAAATATCTTCTTTTTCATTACCTCTTGTACAATTTTAAAAAGCATACACCTAATCTAGTAACAATTGAAAATCACATAAAGCATATACATAAATTGATAAAATTGAAATAACCAAAAGAAAGGTATCTTTTATTAAAATTGAATCAGTTCATGGTTACAACTTTGTCCCTCTTAGGGATACCCAATGTGATACAATGCTACAATCATAAGAAATCCCTTGCAAGGGTAGGTGTAATCCATAGGCCTTTCAGAATGACACAAACTGCTCCAGGTCAAGTATGACCTTCTTCTCTCCTGTGAAGAGGTATTTGTTGCCTTGAATGCATTGACGAAGGAGTCCTAAAAACCCTACGATCAAGAAACAACAAGAAACACATTAGAAGCAAAGGTAGCCTCTCTTGATGAGGCCTTGAATGAAACTTTGTCTAAAATATGCTAAAGGTAACATGAAATCAAGAAAGTATATAAATATGTAAATCTATGCTAAACATGATAAATCTGCCATAAAGCATGTAAATGAAATCTAGATCTAGTCATATAACATCCTAATTAAGCATTTAGGAGCCTAAAATGCATGAAGTATAGCCATAACTAATATAGTTTCCCAATGACAAGAAACAAAGGAAGAATGTCCTAAATCACTGATTCAACCATATAATTATCTCTAAGAAAACTGATCTAAGTTAGATTCATCTAATCTAATACAATGGAAAACAAACCTACTGCTATAACAAGGAAAAATGGAGATTAAACCTGACCACGGGTTTGTGGCGCAATGAGTACTGTTAACCATAGCTAATAGCCATGTCTGAGTTAAAAATGTGTTTTCTCTCCAATGTCGGGCTTAGATCTCCAATTCCCCTTGATAAATTGATGATCAAGGGTCGCCTCAATGTCCTCTAATGGATTTGGTGGTTGAATTGCTCAGATTTGTGCTTGAAGGCCCTCAATTGGGTTTCTTGATTCTCCTAGGTTCCTAGGACCTTCATGGCTTCAAGTGCCATTTTGATCTCCAATTGGGCAGCAAAAGTGTTCCTCTCAATGGATGCAAGTGAGTATGCACTTTGATAGGGCTTCATCGCTCACAATTAGCAAATGATATCTCTCTCTTCTCCCATTTGGAGGGGGGTCTTATAGCTCTTAGGAAGGCCTTGTCTTGGCTTCATGGAGAAGCCAAGATCAAGAACCTTCGATTAGGGTAGTTGAATGGAAACTTCTAGAATATTTCACACCCAAACCATTTGAAACTCGAACAACTTGGTTGTTGTAACCAATTTTGGGTCGGTTGAGATCAAACCTACTTTGAAGGCTAACCATAGCTCTGAGGCATGGTCAGACCTGTTAATCATAGGTGTCAGCCACAACCAACACTAACTAGGAAAACATACCTAAATTGAGTGGTTAGAACCACTACCTCACCTTGGAATCTATCCAAGATCTTTCATATGGTATGTTAGCATATCCCATATGAGTAGTCACCTCGACATGACACGTTTTAGGTGTCTACACCTATAAATTGCTTTCCTTTCCTTTAAATATTCTTTTATTCCTTTCTAGCCATATAGTCCAAACTATTGTATTTTTTGATATATCCCATTTTTTCTATAAAACCTCACTTTTATAAGTGCTTTACCATTGCTTTAACCAATCTTAAATTATGGTATTCATCACCATGCATTTACCAAACATATTAAGAATCCATTGCCATAAATTCTAGACTATTGACCAATATCCCAAGAGATGGTCTATACTCTATTCCTTTTTAAAAAAAATATAGATACCATGAAAACCCATTTTCATAATGTTATCCCAGGATAAAATTCTTCTATGACCCACTAGCCAAATAAATATTTTGACTTTAGGAATACTGGGCTATCCCAAATATCTTTCCATGTTCTAGTGATATTATTATTTTAATGGTATTGTACATTATATCTACTTCTTGTGTATTATCCTAAGCTATTCAACTCCCAAATAAATTTATCCTTAGCTCCCCTTAGAACAATCACAGTTTTTATCTTTCTACTCAATTGCCTCCTAGCATCAATGTCTTGTAAAAAAATCTTCTTTCCATTTGTATCTTCCTTCCTGATCCTTGTACAAAATGTTTGAAATCCTATCACCATATTTGTCTTGAAGCAATCCCATCAAAGGTTTCATAATTGGATCTAAATTGAGGGGTTTTTTATAACACAAAATATCCATCCAAATAGAATGTTTTGCTCCAGTTCCCACCACCCATTTTAAACCTTTAATCAAAAGATCAATAGTTTTTTAAAACCATCAAAGAGCAAAATCATTTGGTAGAGAAAATGTAGTAAATATTAAACTTGGGTCATTGGGATCAAAATACTTAGAAGAATTCTTACCCATTGTATTTGACTCTCTTTGTATAATCTCTAGATTAATTTTCCTCTAAGAGATAATTTTGCATTTGTAAGAACTCTTAAACCAAGACCTCCCCTAGTTTTATCATCACACAAATTGCTCCATTTCACCAAAGAAAATTTATTTTTATCATATAAACCTGACCATAAAAAGGTTCACATAATATAGATTAAAATTTTTTCAACTAATTTTGGCATAGAATACAATGATATATAATATGTTGGAATGACTTGTAAGATTGACTTAATTAACTGCACTCTTCCTTCTAAAGATAACCATCTACCTTTCCAAGCTGGAAGTTTATTTTAAACTTTACTAATAACTGGATTCCATAAATCTATCCTCATTCTCCCCTCAAATAAAGGCATCCCTAGATAAGTTGTTGGTAAATTTGCCTCCTCCATTTGAAGCAACCTGTAAATTCTTGCTTTGATATTAGCAAGAGTGTTAAGAAAGTAAATTTTAGATTTAGTCCTATTAAATTTTTGCCCTAAAGCTCTTTCATACTCTTTTAAAAAGTTATTCAAATATTTGGCCTCATTTATCCTTGCCCTTCCAAAAAGGGTTGTATCATCTACAAATTGTTGATGGGTGATGTTATCAATGTTATTACTAACATTAAGTCAACTTATAAGCTCATATTTGTATGCCTTCTTTAAGTTACTACTCAAAACCTCTACCATAATAATGAACAAATAAGGAGATAGAGGATCTCCTTGTCTAAGGTCTCTCTTGGATTTAAAATATTCTGTTACTAACCCATTGACCAAAAATAAATAAGAAACTATAGAGACACAATATTTAATCCATCTAACCCATTTCTTATTGAAACCAAACTTTTCTAAAATTGCAAAAATAAAATCCCATTTAACCCTATCATAGGCTTTACTCATATAAAGTTTTAAGATCATTGCTTTCACTTTTCCTGAAGTTGTTGAATATACAACTTCATGAGATACTATGATCTCGTCCATAATTTGCCTTTCACAAATCCTCCTTGCTCTTCTAAAATGATTTTTTCTAACAATGACCTTAATCTATTCACCATCACTTTGGAGATAATCTTATATGCCATATTACATAGGCTTATGGATCTAAAAGAATAAAAAAATTCAACATCCTTATTTTTGGAATTAGGGTAAGATATATTGCATTTACTTAATAAGGTATGTATTGTTTAACCCTAGACTATTCCACTACCACCAATAAAGAATCCTTCACTATATCTCAATTATATTGGTAAAAAGCTGAAAACAACCCATTTGGACCTAGGGATTTATCCTTATCAAAATAGAAAAGAGCTAAATGAACTTCTTCTAGAGTAATAGACTCCATTAGTTTCCTATTGTCTTCATTCATTATAACTAAAGAAACATCTTGAAAAAGTTTATCATTAAGAACTTTGGTCTCCTCTAAACCTAGAATATTATGATCAAAAGCATTATCTCTTTTCTAATTTCACTCTGATATTCAATCCAAATCCCTTCTATTGATTTAATTTTACTAATTGTGGAATTTGATCTATGTACTATAGCCATCCTATGAAAAATTTATATTTTTATCTCCTTTTAACCAAGTCTGTCTTGATTTTAATCTCTAGAATTTCTCTTCCTTACTCAAAATATAATGATATTCTCTAAGCAACTCCCTTTCCTCTGAGCTTGGGTTATTAAGATCACATTTTTATAATTTTAAAATCTTATCTTCTAAATCTTCTTTCTTCTGAAAATATTTCCAAAAGTGTTCTTATTCCATTCTTTTAATCTAGATGCCATAAATTTAATTTGATTTGGAAGAGCATACAACCCACCATTACCTAAATAATTCCACATTTGAGTTATCATACCAACAAATTGAGGATTTTCTTCCCACACTTGCTCATATTTAAAATATGATCTTTTTCTAAATTCACTTACCACCATTTTAACTCTTATTGGCTAATGATCTGAACCAATCCTCGTTAAGGTATTAATTTTAGCACATGTTACTTAATCTAGCCAATGATATGAGAGAATGCATCTATCTAATTTTTTGCTATAAGGTTTTGGATTTTCCTGTTGTTGGTCTAAGTATAGTTGTCTTCTTCAAACTCAACCTCCCATAGATTATTGTTTTGAATAAAAGCTGAGAAATCTTTCATACTTTGGGTAAATTTCCTAAGTCCCCCAAAATTTTCATCTTGGTTGGTTATGGAATTAAAATATCCAATGATCATGAATTGGGTTTCTTGGTGTTTAATTCTCATAAAGGCTCCAATCCCACTCCAAGATTCTAATATACCTGAATGAGTTATAGATCCATAGACATTAATAAGGATGAAACAAATATTTACAAAGTAGCAAGTGACTAAAGAGGCTATCCAATGCCTAGTTTTATGAATGGTTACACAAGAGGTTTTAGAAGGATTCCAACAAGTTAGAATTACCCCTACCACTCCTTCAGAATCCATAGCATCCCATTCACATATTGCCCATACTGCTTTCATAGTTTTTTAAACTTATTTTATCATTTTAATTTATTGGATACAAAGGATATCAGTCTTATTACTTTAACATAGGTCCATAATACACCTCTACTTTGAGGAGGCATTAACACCCCTTATATTCCAATAGGTGATAATCATGTCTCATTAGGGGATTTTGGCCTCGCTTGCGTATTACCAATATCATTTTGTTGTTTGGTAAAGAGAAGTTCAACCAACTTAGTGTTTCTTTCTTTATGTTTGCTCTTTTTTCCCTGGATCTTGCTTGATAATTTGAGGGTTTTCCTCTTTATGCCTTACCTATATAGGGAGTAGGTCTTATTATTCTATTCCTCAAAATTATTTCACAATTTTGCTTTTCATCATATTTATCCTCTCTTGGCTCTATTATAGAAGGTTTTGAACTATCCTGCTCATTTTTTGGTAGTTCCTGATTAATGGGAGAGGTATTAAATTCTAAAATAACATTTTATTTACCAATTTTTTTCTCTTGAATGGTTCATGATACTTCAAGAGAGTCTTCAAAATCTAGTGAGACACATTCCTTAGGTTCATTGAGAATATTCTTCCTTAAATCAAAATTATATTGAATAGATGGTTCCTTGTTAATATGTTGAAACTATTGTGCTATGTCCTCTACGTTTTGATCTATTTTTTCTTCATAGGCTAAAGCATTAAAATATTTGGTATTTCTTCCAATATCCTTACTTATTGGTCTCCACTATTTATTTTCTTTTATTTTTCTAGATCTATTTTTTGGAAGTTGAAAACCATCTTCATCCATAACCATTTAAAAGTTTCTCTTATGATTTTCTACATATGATTATGTCGGGCTCTTCTTAGGGCATGATATCTCAATATAAACCATCTCATGACATATTATACATATAAAAGATATTTTTTCATAATATATATTTAGGATCACATCTTATCCCCATAATTAAGAATGATTGATTCTAGTAAAGCTTTACTTATATCAATCATGACCAATATTCGAGCATAAATAGACAAGAATCCATTTTCATTGTATCTAAAATCTCAAGGAATTCTCCTAGAGTGTTACCTATTGCCTTGAAGGTATCTATTTTCAAAAATTCAATGGTAACCTAAACATCCTAACCCAGACTGGTACTAGAGATAGATTTACATTTTTAGGTGAAAAGCCTTCATACTAGAGGGTAAGGAAGAGTCTCGCTCTTCTTATCAACCAAGGACCCTTTTTTAGGAATTTTTCTCTTTATTCCATAGAACAAAAAATATTTAGGAAAAAATTTTTGGGAAGAAATGATAGAATCACTCCTGGAGACTTCCAACTCCTACCAATCCATTTTCTCAAGGCTGAAGCCCCTGGCCAATACCCATTAAATTTACCAAAAACTACCCTATCTTGGAGCAACGAGGATATCTCTTAGATATGCTCACTAACCTCTACCACTAGAGATGATTGTAAGTATTTAACTATAAATCTATCCATGGAAAGAAAACTAAAACTCAAAATCTATTGAAATTTATTTGAATGTTCTATAGCAAATATAATATTTGATAAAAACTTTATTAAATTTTCATGCACAATTTTCTAAGATAAAGAAAGGAAAAAAAATTAGATGAAAATTTTTGTCCAGATAGAATGTATTACCTCACTAAATTCCTACCCCTTGATTGCTTTTCCCATCATTCTAACCCTAGGTAACAAATATTTTTTATTTCATTTTTTGCAACTTGAAAAATCGTCATTGTTGTTGTTTTGAATGATTGACTTCACAGTGTCGTATCTCCCTCAATATTGGTCAGATGCTTGCACATGACCACTTATTTTAAAGCTATTAAAATTCCACACAAGTGGGTCTAATAATTAGTTGAATCGGATAAATCTTCACAAAGATATCTCCTAAAAGATGAGATGTTTTAAAAATCATTAATCCTTCGTAAAAAAGAATTTAAATTTCTTTGAATAAAATTTTGTAGTATTGTTGGCTGGTTTTGAAAAAAAAAGTTATTTATTTTGAATAAATTCTGTTGTATTACTGGTTGGTTTTCACTATTGCATTTCTAGTTCATTTTTTGGAAAAAAATTATATTTATTTGATTAAAATTCTGTGATATTGCTGGCTAGTTTCAAAAGAAAAGAAATTATTTATTTTGAATAAATTTAGTTGTATTGCTGAATGATTTTCATTGTTGTATTGTTGGTTGTTTTTTTGGACAAAAAAATTATATTTATTTGAATAAAATTCTATGGTATTGTTGACTGGTTTTGAAAGAAAAGAAGTTATTTATTTTGAATAAATTCAGTTGTATTGCTAGCTAGATTTCACTGTTGTACTATTGGCTATTTCGAATAGATATACATATTATTGGAATTGTTTTGAATGGTGTATTATTGTATACTTTTAAATTGCATGTAGGCTTGATATGGATGAGGCTTGAGTAGCCAAGAAGTCAATGCATAGAAGAAGTATGAGATTATTTATTGAATTTTCATGTAATTGCTTTGTGTGGTGCATTATTGTTTGCTTAAATGACACAGTGCATATTAGGCTTGCATATGAATGATAGGAGAAGTATGGAATTTATTAATTGTATTTGCATGTAATTGTTTTATATGGTGCATTGTTGATTGCTTAAATTGCATAATGCATGTTAGACTTGCATAAGCATGATAGAGTTGTCATGATCCTAAAACTTCTACTCAGGTTCATGGAAAAGATATACCAAGAGGAAGATATTAAAGAGAAGATGGATCTAGGACCATTTACATTGAAATGTATTATTGTAATTGAAGAAATAAAATCTTGAAAAATATTTGATTTAGAATTATGCAAAGCTTGAAATGAAGAAGGATGTATTGTAAATATACTTGTTTTAGTATTTAAAGACTTGATCAATGAGGAAAGATTATATGTTGTTATTATTTTATGATAGTTCTTGGAATATTAATTATGTGTAAAATAGAATAATATGTTTAATGCATGGATTATGATTATAATACCTTGATGATGTGTTATTCTTCATTGTAAATAAGGAAATGCTAGATGCTAGAATTATGATTTGAAGTATTTTAAATTTTTAGTCTTTAGCAATGTGTTATATTGAATTAAATCTATGAATTAATATAACACTTATTCATTTTGGGAGAGAAGTATGTTAGAATCTTGGGTTGATGGGTCTTTGGGCATGTTTTAAAATCATATTAGAAAACCCTTGAATCAAAATATACCTAATCATGGGAGGAGTTGTGGTGATGCAATAACTAGGTATTTGCATAACTAGGAGTTACGATGATGCAATAACCAGGTATTGGCAAATCTAAGAGGAGTTACGATGATGCAATAACCATATAATTGTATCTAACCTTAGGAGGAGTTCTAGTGATGCAATAACTAGGCAGTTGTGAATCCTAGGAGTAACAATGATGTAATAACTAGATAATTATACCCAATCTTGGAATGAGTTATGGTGGTACAATAACCAAGAAGTTATGAATATTGGAAGGAGTTGTGATGATGCAATAACTAGGTATTTGCAAATTTGGAAGGAGTTATTTAAAAAGTGAACCCAAAAATTATAGGATGTTGGCCACTCTTATCCATTTGAGTGTCATTTGCAATGATAATAAACTCAAATGTGGTTATACTACTAAAAATAAAATATTGAATCATCTTTGTGAGTCATAAATCTCACCCTTGGGTTGAGTTTGTGGGTTGTTACACAATCTCATCACACAAATACCATTTAGGAAGCTTTGGAAGAAATATGATATTGATGGATGCTCATCTGTAAGTCTGTAAGACTTTATAGAGACATCAAGCGATGTAGCAACTATATTTTGTGCACTTCCAAAGTCTCATAAAGGTGCCAAGTATGATCCCTAGTCTACATGATTGTCACCATGATAATTTTATGATAAATATATACCTAACACCCAATTTATTTATTTTTATCATGGGCTACATGATTTCCACTATGAAAGTCCATGGTGATGATAGCCCTAACATCCCAATTATTCTATTTCATCATGGGCTACATGATGACCTTCACAATAGTCTAAAATGATAATAATCCTAGCATCCCTTATTCTTTTATTTTTGTATGGGCTACATGATTGCCATCATGATAGTCCATGATGATGATAGACCTAAAATCCACTATTTTTTTTCATAATGGGCTACATGTTTGACACCATGATAGCCCACAATAATAATAACCCTATCAAGCTTGTCATCTACTCCACTTACACACCTTCATGATAGAGAGCAAATAACTCAAAAGGTATGATATCCCCACAATTGGGGGTATCACATCTAAAATCCATTGCACGAAATAGTCAAAATGATCCAATTATATACCTTTAAATAAGCCACTCATTTATGGGATTTTAAATAAGTCAATCTCTTATGGTATTTTAAATAAGACAACCACTTATGGGATTTTAAATAATCCAATTAATTATAGGCTTTTAAATAAGTCAACCAATTATGTGATTTTAAAAAAACCAATCATGTATGTTTTGATAAATTATGAGCCTTTAAATAGATTGATAAAACATATATGTATCATGGCAAGGTTATGAAGGGTCTCTCTTAAGCAATAAAACACATCTTAAGTATCTCACTTATGGGGTGAGCATTTATTACTTTTCAAAAAATACCTCAAGTACTTGCTTGAGGCCAAATCACTCTAAAATCAGTTATTTTTTACACTCCCTAAGAACTTGTCCAATAATTAGACTATGAGCCATTGATTAGAGATGAATCGTTTATTTAATATTGATTCACCACTTAAGAATTTTTTTAGGAGTGAATCACTTATTTTTTAAAAAAATTCATTACTCAAGCACTTATCCATTCACTAGGCTAAGAGGCCATCACTTAAGGGTGAATCATTTTTCTTATTTATAAAAAAAATTCTTCCAAGGTATGCTTTATCCCTCCCTCTTACCCTCTTATCACTACTTATAAATCCTCTTGATTTAGCCACTAGGAGTGGAAAGCACTATGAGTGACTAGCATTTCTCATCACAAGTGCTCTGAATGACCAATGTTATAAGTCTACATGTGATATATACTATGAGAAACCAATGATACAATCCATGAGTGATTCAAACAATTAACACTATAAGCACTACAAGCTATTCGTATTGAGCATTGTAGGACTAAACATGCAACACTTGTTGTGTCCCATCTAAGTAAAAATGGATGACATGGGATTGATATTTTGGACCTGTTATGTCCATGACCCTCAATTGCATTATTAGATTTTGAATAGGAATCAACATAAATGCTTAAGCCATTCTTCATATTAAACTAGTAACATATGCATAACATAATAACACAAAAATATTTACATGATAGAAAGGAAGCAAATTGTAAATTTTCTCAAAATATTGCATTTTGATTTTAGAAAAAATATGCAATAATAGTAGATGTTAAAATCATCATTACATTGAATCCATCACAACCTAATTGTTGAGGTTAAATGCATTCATCTGTACCCTTCTTCATGTACTATAGAAGCCCCTTGACCTAGTATTATAATAAAAAAATTATACACATCACTTACATTCTTGCTAAACGAATTTCTACAGTCCAAAACTATGTACCATAGCAACACGAATATAAATTTCTAACCTATCCAATACATACCATAATATTTTAGTTGACCTACTAGAAATTCATCTCAGATTATAACTACAACCAAATTCACTATCAATATGGGCTCCCTTTGATTCAATGCTACATGTAGCTTCTCAAACCTTAGCACGCTTCCATTAAATACACCTTCACAACACATCTCAACCACATATTGGAATTGTTACACACATATATCTCATGTTTCTTGCATCTTTTCCTGACACTAAGGACTACCCAACAGCTCCTAATACTCTATAATGGTCAGGTTGGGTTGTGGGTGTTCTACCTTGACTATTAATCCCACTTGGAATTACATACTATGATACTTTACCCTTTCATGGAACCTAATAGATTTTTTCCTAAAAGTTTATGTAACTGCCCTCAAATGGACATCACCCACATATGGGTTTGACATGAAGTCCATTGTATCCTAAACTACATAGTTGTGTATATACAACTCACACAACAAGTCCTAATGCTTCGAAGTGCTCATGCAAAATACCTTGTAAAAATGCTTGAAAAGTATTCAACTCATAAGGTAGATCTAATAAAACTTTGAATATTTTAAATATGACATACTTATCTCATAGCATGAGGGAATACAACCTTGTGAGAGTTCTACATTCTATCAAATTCGATACTAAATGCTCCACTATACTCCTCTAGGTTTTTAGCCTATCTAGCTCATATTGTAAATGAGACTTGTCTTCCTAACACTTTATGATGGTGTCATCATTCTCCTCTATAACCTTCCCTAGTTTATGATTCTCCACCATTAAACTCAATATATGATTTTCCATCATTTCTAGTGGAAGGCCCATTCCTTTTCCTTCTTAGAAATAGTCACTTTATATGGAGAAAGGGGTATGAATTCTACCTCCAAAAGTGATACTATAGCCCCTACAATACTTATTGTGAAGGGTGCTTCCTTAGTGACTTTTAGAGGATCTATGGCATGTGTAGGATCTACAACCTCGATAGGGTTTACAAAACTTGAGGGACATGTAACACCTATAGTGTTTGAGGGACTTGTAGCATATATAAGGCCTACAACCCAAACTAAGTTGGTGATGCTATTAGAATGATCCTATCCAAGTAGTCTCAAAGAATCAAGTATGTTTGTTACTACAGTCGTTGTCCTCTCTTCCTTCTCTCAGTACTCTTCCAATTGCCTTTGCAAATGGTTCACATCCTACTCTAGCTCACAAATTCTTAGTTATTATTCTAGCAATGGTGCTCCTAACTCCTCTATTTATTTAACCTTTATTTTTCTAGGTGGGCACTCTATTGAAGTGAAAGGCTTCTTTATCATTACCCATGCCACCACTTCAATTGGCTACTCATTTAAAACCTTGATTATGCCATGGTGATTGACCATAGACTCCATCGAAGCTAAAGGACCCTTCCAAGGGTGTATATTCCACCTCTTGGCTGGTGGTTCAGCCATAGATGGTTCTTCTACCCTATCATATTTAATCCAAGAATCCCATACAAGATATATCCTATCCAATTGGGTTAGCAATGACAACTTGATTAGCCTCTGATGAGACATGTTTTCTAGATTTCTACTTTTATAATACTTCATGCTTATCTGGCCCAACATGTGAAGCATGTAGTAGGGTATGTTCAAATTGTGTTCCTATGCTTCCTTTTTCTTTTTAAAATACACCAAAAAATAGAAGTGGTGCATAGAGAGAACAACAAATCTCCCATCCCCAATTAAATACTTGAGGAAATACAAAGTGATAATATCATATGGAGGGGGTACGGATGATCTAATTATCCATCTATCTAAAACCGCTATGCATGTGTTATCTTCATCTAGAAAAAAAATCACTACATGCCTAATCAATCAATGATGGCTTCCAAAAGGTCCTTTTCCCTATTGTGGGTAACCCCATGGCCTCTGCAATTAAAGCTTCTGTAAATTCTAGCTCTAAATATTGCATCACTAGAAGTAGCTCATCTACTCAACCCACTCAAAAAGGGCCACCATTATAAGGTTTTGCTCAAGCTTTTTCATATCTATTGGCTCCTTACAAAGCACTTCCTGTTAATTCCTATGATGCAAATGCTACAAAATCCTATATAGAGTATGACACACACTCATACTACAAGTCTATAAAGTGCATAGAAAAAAATATGATTATATTCCCTAACAATAAAAGAAGGTAAATTTAGTGACTACATAGATGACACTTTTCTTATGTTTTGTGCGATGTATCACATGTAGAAGCTAATGACCATAGTGTGTTGATTGAAAAGATATGCATAATGATAATTACTCATACTTATTGATTTCCATGCCAGTTGTTCACATCATAGGGACATTTTAAAGTCATATGTGTAGCATATTTTCCAACTTACACATGTCGATTTTACCCTACCTTTCCATACTTTGAAATTTGCTCCTTTTTTGTAATCAATACTACATTTGGAAACCTTTCCAAAAATACGTGCTTGATAACTCAATATGAAATCTAGAGCTTGACCATAGTAACCATGATGTATCACTTATATTTGATCCATTGAATTTCTATCATCTCAAATGGTGTGCCTTTTAATGGTCTAGATGGCATCTACAACTATTTGTTTGCCTGCTTGACCCACATGTCATCTATCATACACACATTTCATTATCTTACTCTATAGTCCTTATGCTTACTGTTGTTCATGTTGTCTTGTTTGTATATGTAAATACCCCAATCATCCATATAGTAGTCTCTGCATTAAGACATCATCTAAGCCAGGTGTGCCACTAGCTACTTATAGTGTTACACTTGCTACAAATGTTGTGAAGATATATAAAAGAGTCCACACATCCATAAAATAAAGGATAAGATTGCAATGTAGCTAATATAAATATAACCATACAAACAAAGAACAAGATAAATAAATGATTGAATAGTGCCCTTTTATTAATAATGCTTTGTTCTTTCTAATAATATTACAAGAACATCCCTCTTAGGGATTGCTAACAATCTTGATACAATGAAATACAATTATAGCCATTTTGGATGTAATTTTTAGGATCTCCTTTGCATACTCATAAATTGATTTGGAGAGGAGTTTCTTTTGAACTCTGCAATGTAGGATGGAGATAGATAAATATTTATGCTATAATGCCCTTAAAAAGACCTATAATCTACACACAAAGAAACTTAAAAGAGATTAATAGCATTTGAAGAGCCTTTCAAGATAAGGCCCATATCCATGATAAGGAAAATGATAAAGAAAGCTGAAATACAGTAAATAGATGCATGAAAATGTAATCTAATTGTGCTAGAAAACAATTGAAATGTTGTAAAATCTACTGAAAGCAAGAAACAGGAAAAATAGATCTATGTCAGGAGGCCATCCTTGTGCAGAATGATTTGGCCTGCTAACCATCCTTGGGAAGGATGATGGCACTTGTGGGCCATATCAAGGTGGGATGGTCAGGATTGTTGACTGTCTCAGGGTGGGATAGTCTCTAGAGGCCATATCTTGGTAGGAAGGTCCAATCTACAAAAGGAAATTTGCCCGTGTTTGAGTGGTAAGAACCATTGTTAAGCCCTAAGGCTATCCAAGGTGGGTCATATGGCCTAAAAAGGTGTCCATATAGGTAGTATCCTCAATATGATGTGTTTTAGGTGTCTATATATGCCCTATTTTGGGAGTGCTATGTGAAAGCACAACATAGAGCAAAAATAGATGACCTAGAGTCAAATTAAGGGTTAATTATGTTCATTGATCTGGTCAATGTTAAATTCCTCAATCATGAAAAGAGCATGCATCTTTGAATCATTGTTTCCAACTCATTAAATAATTTGGTCTTGGTTCCTCATCAACTTCCAGGTAGGCTTCAAGGGACTTAAAACCCGAGGCTTTAGAGAATACCAAGTATTTGGTAACCTTTCATAGTATACCAAATAGGCAGTCTCAACTATCCTGTTATGTTTTTAGTTGAAATTTTTTCTTGTTGTCTACCCCAAGAAAAAGGGGCACGATTGTTTTTTGCAATGATTCTTGAGTGAACACAACTTGCATTATTAAGTGTTTTATTATTGACTTTGATTATAAATTTTGTGATGTTATGACTACCCCTCAAATGACGAGTCGATGAGGATATAGAAAATGATGAAAGTGATGAGTTGCTTGACCAAGATATTTGGATTGATTTGACCAAAGGTGTAGGTTTATTTGGAGCTTTTTAAAAGGAATTGACTAAAGGTATAGGTGCCTTTGGAGATTTTTGAAATTGACCAAAGGAATTAGGCATCTTTGGAGCATTTTGAAATGAATTGACCAAAGATATAGGTGCTTTTGGAGCCTTTTGATATTGATTTTACCAAAGGAATTAGGTGTCTTTGGAGCTTTTTTATTAGGATGGACCATTAGGTGTTGTTGAATACCCCAATTGATGTTTAGATATGTTTACAAGATGCTTGTAATCCTTGTAATTTTAGGGCTATCTTAGGGTAGGATGGTTGCATTCTATAAATTATGGGGTCATCTTGGGGTAGGATGGTTGCATCAAATATGACCGTCTCATAGAGGGATGGTTACATAATTTAAAAAATATAAAAACAAAATTTCTAAACTTTTGATGTCATTTGCACTACTGGCAGTTGGAGAAAGGAGAGGTGAGGAGGAGGAGAGTAGATTTTTGATGTGGGAAACTATTAAAATACCAACCTATTTTGACCATGAATCAACCAGAGGCTTTGACTAGTGGAGGATCCAGAGCGAGGAAGGTAGAAAATTGACTCTCTCTTGTGTCCTTGGTGATTAAAATGAAACTCATTAAGTAATGCAAAAAATGAACATCATTAACTAATGGGAAAAGTGAACCTAACTTTAGGTTAGGATGTAGTGTAGGTTAATTAGGTTTATTTTTATTTTTTATTTTTTTTGAATGAAAATGCCCTAATTTTGGTGCCATCTCAGGCAAATGTAGTTCCCCTTTAGGGTTTTATAGGCCGTATTAGGGTGGGACAACTATATTTGAAAAATAACAATCAAATTTTTAGTCATTGGGGTGACCATCTTGGGGTGAGACGGTCACCCCTACAGACTGTCTTGGCCCTAGACAATGATAGTTTTTGTGATGGTTGTTTTTTGGATTTTTATTTTTAAGTTTTGATTGCAGGATTGGTTGCTTAGTTTATTATTTTTTTATTCAAATTTTGAAGGATCATCATAGAGTTCCCACCATTTTTGAGGAGGTGCGAGGACACCTCACTGATGATGAGTGGACATGGCTTGAGGTGATTGGCCTTAAGCAGGTGACTCGACTAGAGGTAGTGATGGCAGATCAGGCCTATCTGACTACCTTAGTTGACCGATGGGATAGCCGAATGAACACTTTCCACCTCCCGACTAGTGAGATGATAGTCACATTGGAGGATGTGTACCAGATTTTTTGCATTTTGATTGAGGGATACCCGATCACCTCCACTCCCCTTCTTCAACAAAAGGATGTACTTCAGAGGGTTTTTAGTATAGAGGCTGAGGTTGCAAGGTAATGCATGGATAACATCAGAGTGTTGATTGATGTATGATATAGATCATGATTATTCACTCAAAGATATATAGTATTTATGTGTATTATATCAAACATCTTATTTCCCAAATATTCAAGAGCGAGGTTCACATGAAAACTCCTTGACTTGGTACATGACCTTATAGAGTGTGATATCTGATAACAACCAATTATGGTATGGGGAAGCACCTTACTGACTCATCTATATGAGATCTAGCATTGGGTTTGGCATGGATTTAGGCTGTAACCTCCTTCTTCAAGTTTGGGGATGGGATCATATATGAGTGGACTGACCAGAGGGGCTTCCATGGGTATCACAAATATATGGATGATGCTAATATTGGATATGCAGCTCAGTGGAGGTGAGACAAAAGAGAAGTCGAGGCTATCCTCATACGGGTAGATTGGTACATTATGTAGGGTCCCTTGAGGGACTGAGGCTAGGTCAGATTATTTGGAGATCTTATATGGATTGTCCTCCATGGATAGAGGTAGTAGAACAACTAGGACATGTGAGATGTGTATGGTGGCTGATTGGGTAGTACAACATAGAGTATGAGTACTTCCAATACTCTCATGACACTCTTCAACTCAAGGTTTGGTAGAGTGTTTCTTAGAAGCCCATAATTTACCATTGTTGAGGAGACGAGGCAAAGATAGAGTGTCCACAAGTTGTGCCACTGAGGGATGAGGAGGATGAGCCATTGGCCTTGCTAGATTTGGAGGAACTAGATATAATAATGGAGTACAAAACATGGTGGGTTACTTGGTTGTGGTAGGGAGGTGATTGGGGTTGTAGTAGAGGAGGTTTTTGATGAGGTAGGGTGATGAGTGCATATCTAGACTGAGGGGGAGTGGGACCAGATCCTAAAGAGAGTGGAGGACCCACAACATGAGGGTGATGATGATGAGAAGGATCTCTAGGATGGGTATGCACAGCTTGGAGAGTAGGTACAGTCTTTACAAGAATAACTAGTAGAGTGGGATACCATAGTGGTAGTACTACAGAGCTAGCTATCTAAAGAGTAGTAGAGAAGGAGGAACTTCTTTGAGGAGAAGACCCTTTTGAATATATAGTTAGAGAGCTCCCATGTGGTAGTGGATAGGGATACTATAGAAAGAGATAGGGTGACATCTAAGTGAGATGCTATACAAACATAGATGGTGATTCAAATAGCAGAGCATGATACTCTATAAGTATAGGTAGTGGCTAAGATAGTAGAGTGGGATGCTCTACAAGCTCAATTGGTATCCTATATTATAGCTCTAGGGATAGGTAGGAGTAGGTAGCCAAGCTACAAGGGATGTGGTAGGGTTATAGGTTGAGGTGGCTAGACTATAGACCCTATTTGGTGAGTATGATGCTCGACATCGATATGACAGAGTTTACATCATGTATTTGGAGGGTCAAGTAGGGCTACTTGGTAGTCATCTACCTAAGAAATCTTCGATAGGAGGATCCCAACAGAGCCAATATAGTGAGTCAGGATGAATTTTAGCTAGGTCATAAACTAGGCATAGTCACAAGTCATCAACTAGGCTAGAGAGGTTAGTGGCCAATGGATATGCTCAGCCTCATCATAGTGGGGTAAAGGGTGGAGGTGAGAGTAGTGGTGTAGGGCCTACATGACTTATGATTATGTATTGATTTATTTTTGGGTGTAAGGTCCGAGGACCTACATGATTGTAGCCTATGGGTAATTTTGTACCATGATGTACTCATATATTTACCATATATATATGATATATCTCTTATTTATGGCTCATCATGTGTTTATATTATGTTTTATATTTTATGTATGGATGCAATTATGGATGTAATTATGGATGATGGATGTATACCTAGACATTGTAGTATAGATGCATAGATGTATGCCTAGATATATGTATGTATGGATGCGATATCTAATGTTAGATGCATGTTTTAGATTTATTTATTTGATTATGAATGTGAATTCATGTTATTGTTATAACAAATCTAATGTGTATGAGATGCATTAAATTTTATATGGATGTTCTAATGCAAATTATGGATGTATGTTTTAATTTCTTAAAACATAATAAATGAATCTAATTGTGTTTAAAAAACTAATGGTAGACACCATAGAATGTATAAAAATCATGAATTAAAATGTTAACCTTATCACAAAAGTTATACATTTGGATGTGAATGTGTGAGATGAGATATGTGAGATGTGGGGGTTTTCCCTATAAGCTTTTGCAAACTAAAAGGTGTGCATAAAATAGTCAGTGGTCATCTAAATATCATTGTTGATATTCATCCGGTATCTATCCTATCTTATGAGGACCCCTTAATAAGAAAAATCTCATAAGGAAAACTACGAATGATGATGAGGTAGTTAGGTGCTATGAGGGAATTTTAAGGTTTTCCATGGGACTCAAACACCCTAGTTGATTGATCAAAAGTTGTATACTAGCTACACAAGACTCTGAAAGCTATAAGTCTATAATGAAGACCCAGATATTCAATATCCTTATGTGTGCAAAGTGAATGTATTAGATGATGCATAAGACTACCTCATTGCCAGGTGGGTTTCATGCAACCCATTATTGTAATGAGGATCACCCTATGGTCATATTATCCTGAGTTTGGACGTAGTTGGACTAGACTACTAGGCAATACAAGCCACCAAAAGCTAGCTCAACCATAAGCCGACATTGGTCTATACAAAATAAGGTCGCTAATGTGATAGACATATCACCACACGTAAGGCTACTCCATTGCCAGGTGGGTTTCATTCAACCCATTGTTGTAATGGAGATTGCCCCATGGCTTTTGAATAATTGAGGATTCTAGGGATTCAAGCTCATTACCCCATTCTTTTCTTTTGATTGCTTGGGATACTTGCTCATTTTTTTTATAGTGGTGAAAACCACTTTTTTTAGGAGCAAGGGATTTTATTAGTGGTGAAAACCACTATTTTTTTTTTTGTTTTGGGAACTTGCTCATTTTGTGGAAGAGCAAGGGGATTGCTTGGGTAGGGAGGAGCTTGTCCTTTTGTCAATTCTCAGCATCCTAGACCATGCACATAATAGGATGAGCAAGGGAAACCTTTCGCTCAAGGTGACAAGGACTACATTGTAGTGTCATCCTTCCTTGTTCAAACTTGGATTTTAATGTGTGAAATTGTGTTGGGATTTTGACATATGCAAGGTACTATCAAAGCAAGACCTTACCTTCTAAAAGCTAAGATAGCTTTCTACAAAATCTGAAAAGAGAACTAGGGATGGTTGAATGACCGAAAACCCTAGTGAACACCCTATAGCAACTTATTGGTTGTGTTGAAAAACATAGTTACTCACAAAGGGGAATATGGATGGTAGTGATATGTGGTATGTGGGGGTTTTCCCTATAAGCTTTTGTAAACTAAAAGGTGTGCATAAAATAGTCAGTGGCCATCTAAACATCATTGTTGATATTCATCCGATATCTAACCTATCTTATGAGGACCCCTTAATAAGCAAAATCTCATAAGGAAAACTGCAAATGATGATGATGGATAAGGTTGATTTAAGATTCATGATTGGCATACAAACATGGTGTCATTCGTAAGAATGCAAACACAACTTGTCCTAGTGCAAGTGCAATGGATGAATATGCCTAATGCAACTAATCAATGAATGCAACGAAATGCATGATGATGTAATGCAAATGTTTTTGTATTTTTGATGTTTTGTATTGTTTTTGTGTTTTTATGTTTTTTGATTTTTTGAAATTTTGATAATTTTTGTTTTTTGATTATTTTCTATTTTTTGTGTGGGGGAAGGTGTGATACCTTAAGCACCCCTAGAATGTGTGGTGATCGATGAATGTGGGGAAGGTGTGATACCTTCAGAATCCCCAAATTGCTTCATCGGTTGTGATGTGGATGGTGGGGAAGGTGTGACACCTTGAGCACCCCTAGTATGCACTATGGTTGATGTGATGTGATTGGCTTGGTTGGGAGGAGTGATAAAAATTGACCCTCCTATTGTGGCAATGAATTTTGTGCAATGCCAATGTCTCGATGGGATGAGGTGAGTGAACCATATGTGTAGAGCTCATTTTGTTCTATCATGTCTTGCACAAGATTCTTGAATGAGTAGTAGGTTTGGATGTCATGCCCATTCTACTGATGATAGGGACAATAGAGGTTTTCATTGTGAGACCCAAGTTTAGGTCTATTTGGCTTTACTTTTGGTAATAGGATTGCGTGTGCCTCATAAAGCCTTTGAAATAGGGCTAAGGAGGGCATTGGAAGTTTTGTGTAATGGTGATATAGCTTGTTGGGTTTACCAGGTTGCGATTGATCTTGAGGCCACAGAGGAGGTGATGTGGTCTGAATTAGGGTTGGTTGAGGTGAGGTGAGTGAGCCATCTATGGGAAAGGCCTCCCTATCGATAAGATCTTGGACCATATTTTTAAATGCATAACAATTATTAATGTCATGGCCCTCTATCCGATGATAAAGGTAAAAGTGATCCTCCCTATAACTCTTAGGCTTAGGCCTATTTGGGTCGAGAGGATGTATGTTAGGTAAGATAATTACTTTTACCTCCTATAAATTTTGAAAAATGGTCGACATGGGCTCGGATAATGGAGTCCAGGTACGAGGTTGGCATCTTGAACGAGGTGGATGTGGTGGATTAGTTTGGTGAGGTGGTAGGGTTATGTGTATCTCAGTCACCTACCTAGGTTGCTCTACTTGATTTGCCAATGTAGGTAATGGATCATTAACTATACCTATTTGTTGATCATCGGTAGTGAGAGGATTGTCAATTTGAAGTTGATTTTTCTCAAGCATGTCTTGTATTATATTCTTGAATGTATAGCATGCCTGAATATCATGACCATTTTATTGATGATATAAATAATATAAATCCTCTCTATACCCCTTAGATTTTGGGTGATTTGGATCTAGGGGATGTATTTTAGGTAAGGTGATAACCTTTGCCTCACATAATTAATTAAAGAGTGATGCCAAAGATTCGAGTAATGGTGTATAAGTGTGAGGTTGATGGCATGGTCGATTCTACACCTGATTTTATTGGGGTTTATTTTGTGGTTGTAGAGGAGGTAATTTGGCCTTGGATATGATTTGTTGTTGTAACTCAATGTTTGTGAGTTGATTCATGATTTGTTGTAAAGCATCATTTTGGTGACTCATTTGTATCTCGATTTTGTCTAGTCGATCCAAGATATGTTGTAAGACTAGTGGAGGTGGTTGGTAGCTATCAATACATGTGATTGAGGAGGTTGGAGAAGTGGTTGTAATATTGGAGGAATGCTAGATGGAACTTTAGAATTTTGGTCTTCTATGACCACATTGATCATTCCAACAAATCCTTCATTTGGACAAGGTATGTATACCTCATTAACTTGCCTAAGGTGCTCTTGACAAGAATTATGTCCCCCATGTTTAGGTAATGAATCATGAGTGGTACCCATGGGTAGAGACATGATAAGAGGGTGACCTAGATCTTTGATTGACTCGATGATAGGCATGAATATAACATTTTATGCTATATATTCATCAAGCTTGAGATTGGTCATGAACTATGATGGGGTGGATGATGATGGTATTGTATGATTTGATTCACTCATCACAATAGTAGATTCTTCCTCATTGATAGGAGTGGGAATATATCCTACTAAAATGTTGGAGATGGATGTGGGAATCTCCTCGAATGGTTCCTTCAAATTTTCCTTACTCAAAGAATTCGAGGATGTAGAAGGAATATCAGGAGAAACCGATGGTAATAGTAGAGATGGAGATGGTTCCATGACTAACTGATGTATGTCTGGATCTAGACCCTTGATGGTGATCATTTGGTTGGATGTCCAGATGAGTGGATGGTAGGGTAGACTCCTATGGATAATCGATCATATTGCAATACTTGAAGGGCTCTAGATCGACATGAACCACATGAACTTGCCCTTCATGTATAAATTTAAGATATTGATGCACTATGGATGGGACACACTTCATATCTCTCATCCAAGGTCTTCCAAGTAGTATATTGTACTATCTTGCACCCTCCAAGATGTGGCACAATGTAGGTATAGTCTTTAGCCCAACCTGAATAGGGAGGACTATCATGCCAATAGTGGAGGATAAAGCATCATTAAATGCTTGTAGGGTGAATGTGGATGTTGTGATGTGTGAAGGTGGAAGGTTGAGATGTTGTAGTGCAGTCATGGTAATGATACTGATAGATGAACCTATATCAATCAAGACTCACTTATATGGAATCTGATTCACACTAGCAATGATGTGTAGTGGAGGATCGAGTCCATTAGTGGGAGCTGGTTTGATCTCATGATTGTGAAAGGTAATTATAAGTTCCTTGTAGTATTGGATAGGATTTGATTATGGCAAGGGTTGTGATGCATGATGAGCATTGGTTGGAGATATAGGTGGTGTAGCTCGATCAGGATATCTCTTATTTTCCATCATAATATTGATCATGCCAACAAAACCCTCATTGGGTGGGGCCGCATGGACTTCATTAACTTATCTGATTTGATCTTCCTTAACCTCATGCTTAGGCAAGGGATATTTAAATATACCTATTTTTTGGTTATCGATAGTAAGAGGATTATCGATTTGAAGTTTATTTCGATCAAGCATATCCTATACTTTATCCTTAAATGTGTAACATGTCTGGATATCATGACCCTTTTATCGATGGTATAGGTAATATAGGTCTTCTTTGTACCACTTTGGTTTTGGGTGCTCTGGATCTATTTGGAAAATTTTAGGTAGGGTGATAGCCTTTGCCTCACATAATTGATTGAAAAGAGATGCCAAAGACTCAGGTAGTGGCATATAGTTACGAGGTTAGTGATATAGTTGATTCTATGCCTGATTTCACTATGATCGATCATGATTTTGCATTGGAGGGGGTTGCACCTGATAGTTGGGTTGTTGAGGTACTTTCTTAGGCTTTGGAATATTCAAGACAACATGGTTGATCACAAATAATTTTTATTGTGGATAGTTGCCCTTAGGATTTTTGTTCCATTCTATTTTAAAAGTTTAATATCTCCCTCTTGGACCTTGATGTCCTCGATGACTTTGGCTTGTGCCAAAGCCTCCTCAAATGTTTGATATTGTTGTAATTGTAAAAGAAGCAAAATTTGCTTTGAATAACTTCTCGTGAACATTCAAGTTAATTCTATTACAGGTAGAGTGAAAGGTAATTTTGACATCACCTTTCTCCATCTATTACCATAGTCAATGACTGGCTCATCATCAAATTATCTAAGGTTAGACAAGTCAGTCAAATTAGCTTTCTTCTTAATATCAAATAAAAAGTATTCTAAGAAGGTATTTATGAGTTATTCAAAACTATATATGCTATGCCTAGGTAAATGATTGTACCACTCTAAGGCTAGGCCAGAGAGTGTTATCAAGAAATTTCTTAATAACAAGGTATCATCATCTTGAAGTTGGAAGCAAAGGTTCATGAAACTCATCACATGTTCTTATGCATCCTCATCTCCTTTAAACTTATCTAATTTTGGCATTTCAAAATGCTTAGGATATGGAGGACATGGGACTGAAGGGTGGAGTGGTTGATTGCAGAGTTAACGCAATGTAGGCTTTTGATAGTCCATCCCTTATTTTTCTAATGATTTGATATGCTTTGTGAGGACCTTATAAGCTTGAGATGATATTATCTCATCTTCTTGGATTGGTCTTCAGGAGGAGGAGGTAGAAGATTCCTATTAGACTGAGGTGGTTGAACATAATCATCAACCATATCTTCATAGAGTAACTCAGGATACCTTTGGTCCTGATACTCTGGTTCTAGATCTTCATAGGTCTCGTAGTCTACTTGGTGATCTAGTTTGCACTGTTGTAGCCTATGATGATGGGTGGATGCATGAGGAGGGTGATTTTTTTGGCCTAGGAGGTAAGTCATGATGTTGTGCAATGTACCTTTGATGGGTTTGTTGCCTATAAGTACTAGGTGTAGGGACTTCTTCATAAGCTACCCTATGTAATTTCTCTTGATGTAAATTTTGCTGATGCAACCTTTGTTGGTGCACTCTATTTTTCTACGTATCTAGTTCTAGGTTCTCATTTTTGTAACCTATCCAACCATAGTTGATATTCTCTCATTGTGTTTAGCCTAGGTATTTGGTTATTGATCGATAGTGTAGGATCTACCAACTCTTATGTTAAGAGGGACTTCGCTTATTCTATAGGTCCAATAGGGTTAGCTACCCATTTTCCTTGATCAAGGGAAGTCATGTTAACCTGATGTTCAAATTTGAAGGTCAGATATTCATACTGAGATGGTGTAGAGGCAAAATATGCTTACATGGAACACTCTCCATGAGTGAAAATAGGATGAACTAGGTCTTCATCTTCCTCATACTCAAAATGAGTGTGAACAAAAGAGGACACTCTACTAGTATGATGTGAGTCATACTTATCTAAGTGAGCAAATTTCTTGCTCATCCATGGATGATCAAGTGGAGTATCTCACTCATCCAAGCTAGGTAAAGACATATAATCTAACTCATGCTCAGATGGGTGTATGGATCGAGTAAGGACATAAATTTATGATACTCCTCTACTAGGCCCCTCAATGGGTAGATTATGTCTAGTGGTGGTATGAGATCGATTTTGACTAAGAAGCTCATCTTCTTGATCATGTGGAGGATCCATAGATGTTCCTTGGGTAGGGATACCTTGATGGTCGGATCCTCTATGTGAGGAGTTAACATCATGATGGCTACTAGGATGCCATCTAGGAATGACCAAGTCCTTGAGACTAAATCGGAGGTATTCTAGACCTCCTTGTAATTTTTCCACCCCATCATATCGTGATTGAGCTCGGCTACATGTAGTTACCATGATATTTGATTACATAAATAGAAAAGAAATAAATAAATTATACAATGTGTTTATCTCTTTTAAATTTTATTTGTGAATTCCTATATTGTTTTGTGTATTTTGATGTTGAAACCCCTAATCCTATGAAACTAAAGGGGTAAATAAAATAGAAAAACCACTAAAAGGTAGTTTGAGCACACCCCCTATTGGAGAATGCAACCCAAATGGCAAAAATATGGTTTCCTATTGGATATCAGATCAAGGTAAACCTAAGGAATCAAAATTAACCCCCTAGAGGAGGCCACATTGTCTAAGTCCTGCTACTAGCCCAACAAGATGTTCGCTTCAACACTCGGGTGTGTCTTGGACAAAAATGATAATTGCATTCCACTAATTATTTTACCTCATGGTAAAAGGGCACTACTAATCCTTCCTACTCTAGGTACACCCAAGAGTAGGGGACCTTATAGTGATGAAGTCCAGAAGAGCCACTCGCTTTGGCCAACTAGGTTGCTAGGGTGCGAGCCAATGGATGGAGATGAAGCCCACCATCATTGGTCTCGATTAACGATTGGGGATGAAGTCCAACTCATTAATGTTTAAGATAGTACATGGTGTGTGGGGTTCATTTTATTTTATGCAAAAAGTAAGTAAAAGCATAGAGCATTCAATGTTATTTCACTAATGCATAAAAATAACATTTCAGATTCATATTTCTAAGTAATGAACATTTTAATTTTAGAAACCTATAAAATGCAGAACCCTAAGATGATATCAACCTTTAAGTAGGCAACAAAAAATAAACCACACAATAATCAGATAAAGGCCATATCTATGAAGGATGATCTATAGCAGAGGTCATCTGACATAGGGACGATCAGAAATAAGGGTCATCTAGGATAGGGATGACCAGAAATAGAGGTCATCTAACCCAAGGATGGTCACAGATAGATTATTTAAAATTGAAAGTTCTTCAATTTCTCTATTTAAGCATGAAAATTTTTAAATTTCTTTACTAGAAAGTAGGAAAATAAGGATAGAATAACTCATAGGTGTAGCCTAAGTCTACTGTAGATGTTATTTCTAATTTTTTAAATTCTACTTTGAGGTCATCTCTGGGAGGGATGGTGGTCCTACTAGGCCATATTGGGGTAGAGACGATCATGCACCTGTTGACCATCTCTATCAAGGATGATAGTACCTACAATTCAAAAACACCAAGAAAAGTAACAATTAGCAATAAATTTGTGAAATATGGACAAATTCTGACCGTGATCGCCACTAAAGATATGCTAAAAAGACCATACATCCATAAAATAAAATATAAGATTGAAATGTAGCAAATCTAAATGTAACCATACAAATAAAGAACAAGATAAAGAAATGATTGGATGGTGCCCTTTTATTAATAATGCTTTGTTATTTCCAAGAAGATTACAAGAAAATCCCTCTTAGGGATTGCTACCAATCTTGATACAATGAAATACAATTATAGCCATTTTGGATGTACTTCGAAGGATCTCCTTTGCATCCTCACAAACTAATTTGGAGAGGAGTTTCTCGTGACCTTCGCAATGTAGGATGGTGATGGATGAATCTTTATGCTATTATTCTCCTTGTAAAGACCTATAATCTGCACACAAAGAAACTTAAAAGGCATCAATAGCATATGAAGAGCCTTCCAAGATAAGGCCCATATCCATGATAAAGAAAATGATAAAGAAAGCTGAAATATGATAAATAAATGCATAAAAATTGAAATCTAACTATGCTAGGAAGTAATTAAAATGCTACTAAAATTAATGAAAGCAAGAAAACAAGGAAAATAGATCTCTGTTGGGAGGTCATCCTTGTGTGGGATGGTCTTGCCTATTGGCCATCCCTAGGAAGGATTGTGGTGCTTGCGGGCCATAACAAGGTGGGACAACCAGGACTGTTGACCATATTAGGATAGGATGGTCTCTAGAGGCCGTATCTTGGTAAGATGGTCCATGCTACAAAAGAAAATTTTCCCCTGTTTGAGTGGTAAGAACCACTGTTTAGCCCTAAGTCTACCCAAGGTGGGTCATATGGCCTGAAAAGGTGTCCATATATGTAGTCTCCTCAATATGATGTATTTTAGGTGTCTACATGTTGTTAAATCATTGCAAATGCTACTAGCACTACAAACATAGTAAATAGGTCCAAAAGCCCTCGTAGCACTTGTCACTAAGCAACATAAGAGGGGCACTTGGACATACATGTGGCTAGAAGTAAGATAGTACTATAGATATTCAAATTTCTCAACTTCAACCTCATTGAATTTTTATTTTGTCTAAATTATTTTTCTTAGAATATTTGGCTTTCCCTCCAAAGCTTGAGGAGGCATACTAGGGTATGGGCATGTCTAACATTGATTAAAAGTGCAACCCTTGACATCTAGTTTAAGAAATCAACCCTTGCTCATATTATTTATAATAGAAACTCACTTTGTTACAAAACTAGGGTATCTAGATCAATTTTTGATGTATACATTATGTAATGAATACATCAAAAAGAGGTAAAATATAGACACTTAATTTTGTGCACTTCAATCCACCATAGCCTTCATTTAAATATTTAGAATATTTTATGCTCTAAAAGTGATGGTATATTTAAAATCCCTTACAAACCTTCATAAAAATATAAGTAAACACTCTCAATAGAACATGCTCAAAAATAAATTTCCAATGAAATATGCCTATACTTACATAGTAAATGATGCCCTAAAACCTTGTTTGACAGACTAGTTTAAGTGTTGCAAGTTTGTGTTTGTAGCACTGGAAGCTACAAGGCCACCCTTATGGCACCTTCAACATAGTATATCATTAGAAACTATGGGTCCCACATTCCAAACCTATAGCACACCTAAAAACAATGGACATTAACTTGTACTGAGTCACCAAGTGGACACTAGGCATTGATGTGTGTCACTTTTTTAGTCCTGTAAGGAAGCTAGCAATTCCCGATGTAGCATTTTTTTGCATTGATTTTGCATATTATCTCTTCCTCATTTAATTTTATTTATTTAATACAAACATGCTCTTGACTATATGCATCCTTGGCATTTGCCCACTAGTCAAACACATTAACTACATTTACTAAGCCACCCAACTGTAATAATATCTATCCAAATAAATGTGTTTTACATATTTCTTTTCCAATCGAGCTGATCAATACCTACCTAGTGTAATTCTATTGGTTGTCCATTTAGGCTAAGATGACCATGTCTCACTCACTAACCAAGCCAATAATATTCTTGCTTAGCACAACCCAATTTTTTGCTTGCATGAACCATGTCTAGTTGCATTCCCTAGCTTCATCTTGAACTGATTATACCTGACCTCTTGATATTCCATAAAAATTATATCTAATAATCTATAATTTTTTCCCTCAAAGAGGGTATGAGACGATAGGGACACATATAATAAAATACTACTAAAATATACAAAGAAAAAAATTAGGCAATAATGAAACTCTCAAATAATTGAGTGAAGAATTTTCTAAAATTTACAATCATAGTGTTGTCTTGTTAGGGATTTTTCAAACTCTTCATCTTGTCTTATCTTGATTCCCATTCACATAACATCATGCTACTCATCCCCCTTGGTATTCTTGTGAGTGATATATTCCTAGCTCTATGACTGATGTGCATGGGCTCTAGTAAAGTCCTTGGATCAACTTGGGTATACATCTATTTGCATCATGACCCAATATCAATATCTCTTTAGCCCTCTAGCATGTGGTGTATCAATAACTTGACACCCTCAAGCTCTCCAAGAGCTATCGATGATCAAACAAGGTTAATGAATTATAACATAAATCATGCCACCTATAAATCACTCTTTTTTTTGCAAATATATCAGCTAATGCATATCTTGGGAGTTGCACCAACTCATCAACTTTATTATTTTATGTTTATTGCAATCCTTTATATTATCATCAATATTTATCAAATTTTTATCTAATCAAAGGCCTCATTGTATCATCTAAGAAATTACATCACCTTCCCCAGGACTAGACATGCCCCCAACATTGATCTTATTCTTTACATGTCTCTATTTTTCAAGGAATAGTATAATCATCAATAGAAAGTAGGATCCTTCATACCATGGATTGAAAAAACTCATAGTACCTTATTTTAAAGGCAAAGAACCAAGTTCCTTCTCTCCTATAAACTTCTACTTTGCATCTACAATCTATCTATTTACTATTTATCATCAATTTATATTCTGTTTTCTAGCTCTATTATTTGCTTGATAAAAAGAGGACATACTATACTTGCTAAGTTACTTACACCATTCACTGCATTTTTGTTAGCTTTTTATGAGTATATGATTTAGAAAATGCAAACATAAGATGTAAGATAAGAAATATAAGATGACTGTATAATAAAAATACTATAATATGCAAGAAAATAAAGAGATAAACTTATACAATAATTCAGAAATATGCCATTAATGAAAGCTCATGAAAATAGTACAATGCAATATAATGGAGGACATGAACACTCCATAAACTGTTTTAAGAAACAACTTTGTACTCCTCTACTAATCTATACTATGAACTATTTATATTCTCTAAACCCTTGATTTCACTCACTATAAGGCCTATATATAGGAAGATAAGTTCCTTGGCCTTTACCTTTGACTCTATTCTATGACTCATGTACATGTGGACTACATGCACATTTACATCATTGCACATTTTAACACTTGTGCATTTATTACATTTCTTGAAGTAACTACTTAACTTTACTCTAAAGTAAACTCCTACTCTAGTTATGTACCCAAGGTGGTACATTAACATGTACCCAATAATGTAATATACTCTAACACCCCCTTGTATTACATTATTTGGGTATTAAAGACTTTAGTCTTCAATATGGATCTTCATCTTGGTTTTGGAGTTTGTATCTCCTTCTCAGCTTTTTGTATCCTGTTCAAGCAAGTAATCGGTGTCTTCATAAAATGTAATCCTCACTAAGAGAGATTTAGCTTCATGTTCATCTATTGGTTCTTATTTTTTAATTTATTGAATGCTTTGAGCTAGGTGTCCTTTCTAATTCCCTTCTCGATATTCTAATTGAGGATAATTATATGGATGTTGAAACTGTTGCTAAAGAGTATTATTTTGAGTTTGGTATTACCTTGGTTGGAATACCCTATTTGGTTGGCTTTCATAGTTTATCTAATTTTATTGATTCTATTTTCTAGGATTAGTGCTATGGTCTTCTCTTGCACACATGACAATATCTGTTATTCCATGGTCTTTGTCCTTTTGAGGATGAGGTAACGTGTCCTTGTGGATTATCTTTTGAAACTAATGCATTGTTAGTCATTTCATATTTAACTATATTTTCCACCTCATATTCTTGAAGAATATTGACTAACTCATAAAAAGATATATGTTTACTTAGGATTTGTAAAGATGTAACCAAGTGCTTGTATCTGTCTAGAAGAGCTCTCATAGTTACTTGAACAAAAAACTTATCTTCAAAATTTTCTCCTAAGGTTAATAATTTTTCATTTATATCTACAACCTTTCTTAGGAATAATTTTATACTTTCACCATTATTAATTTTCAATGAATGTAACTGAGTTTGAAGATTTAACATAGTGGCTATATTCTTCCCTTCAAATATTTTGGATAATATTTTACAAGCTTTTGTAGATGTTCATGCTCAACTAATATAAGGTTGTATTTCATCTGTAATAGCAAAAGTTATTATCATTAATGCTTTTGCATCACTTTATTCAAACTTTTGAATCTCTATATCACCTGTAGTAGGTTTAGTTGTTGTTCCTTTGATAATTTCCCAAAGCTTTTCAACTATCAAAATTGCCCTCACTTTGTTTTTCCATGAGGAGTAATTTGGACCTTTAAGTAGTTGGGATTTTGTAAGGAAGAATTTATTTGTTCTCATGATGGTCCTTGTAGACTACCTTATAACTTTGTAGTCTACAGTTTGTGAATTAATTTGATAAAACCTTTCTAAGACTTAGGTTTTGTAGGATCCTTATGTCTCCCTAGTGATTAGAGTATGCTCTAATTTTGATAAAGTGCTTAGGTACTATTAGTTAACCTTTTGAGTTAATTTTGTAATATTTTTGGGATGATAATAATCAACTCCTATTTCACCTTATTTTTTCTATTGAATTTATGCACTTATCAATTTGATGAAGTTCTCTATGGTTGGATTTCTTTTGTCCCTATAATGTGACTATGAGATAAGTATAAGCAATAAATTCCAACTTTTTTAAAGCAAGCAAAATTTTTGCTTCTCTATCCTTAAAATTCCAATGGTTCAATTTTCTAAATTCCAATAAATTAAAATTTGATGTAGCACTCCTTATATCTCCCTAATTTGGAATTGTAGAAATTGATGATATTTGCAATAATAATAATTTGGTTTACCAAGTAGAAACCCTTATATCTCCTATGATATTTATTACAAATATTATTATTTTTGTATTTCAACTAATGTGTTTTGAAATACTATTTAAGGATATAAAATCTTTCAAATTTGCTCTAAAGTTTACTAAGGTTGATTTTTCTTCTATCTTCAATGATAATAATTTCAACCATATATACTACTCCTTATCACTCCTTAATGAAAGCAAATATTAATCTAAGTTAAATCTATATCTTTATAATATTTTGCTTTGACTTCTATCTCCAAGGTAGGCACTGTATCTCTGTGGCTTATGAAAACAAGCTTACTGGTTAATGGACATCCTCTTTAATGTACCTTTGACTCCTCATTTCAATCCTTGACTACGTGCCTTGATTTCTCTCTAAAAAAACTCACTGTCATGACCCTACCTTGGTAGGAATTTGCATCTTTATGGATTTATATTTTGTTATGTATTTTACTGGTGGAAAGTTTGAATTTTCTTTGACTAGACACATAGATATATATGGTTTATGAGGGTAAATTATGGATATTGTTGATAGAATGTTTGATTGCATCATTATGAATCTTTTTGGTTATATTTTTTATGAAAAAATAATATTTCCTTCCATTGAAATGATTTATTATTTCATGTGTAATTCCTACAAGAGCATTTTAGTTGGTAGAATATGTTGCTACTAATGAAATTTCAACCTTTTTGCATAAATAGGTTTCATATAGTGGTAGAAATAAGTATCCACTGAGAAGGGATGCCTTAGGGAAGTGATGTGATGGGTTATTTGATGGAATATTTTGGGGTTAACTTGAAATAATGATCCTTTCATGAAGTTACAAATCATAAGTTGCATGAGAAAATAAAAACCAAACTAGAGATAGAAGTTGCTTGTTGCATAATAATCCCTTCATAAAGAAATTGTACTTGAAATGGAAAAAGGTTCCTTTTAAAGAAAAATTAAAGAAATGAGTGTTTGATTTTATTGATCCTTGCACAAAAAGATAGAAACATACTTGATTTGTTATATTAGTGTAATGTTTGTTGAAATGATATACTAAAGGATTAATGAACAAAGATGAGCAAGAATGGTCGTTAACCATGTTTTTGAATGTACTTCATATTTTGATTATGTAAAGAAAAGTCTAGAGTATGGATTTAACCATCGGGTAGTCTATGAATCTATGGTTTTGTATGTTTCTGTACTTTGGCTTGGTTTGTTGTTTATTCACTTAGTGAAAAAGGTATTTTTTTTGTTATTCTCACTCTTATGCTCAAGAAATTGGTAAGTCAACCCTTATTACTGATGAAGTCTTCTCCTACATGCCGAAAGAGTGGTTCTATTTGAGTGGAAGGAAGGTTGAGTAGTTGGGAAGTTACGCTCGATCTGCGAAGTTCACCTATAAGTTTGGTTGGATGGAGTTGATTGGGGTATTCAATGAAATAAGAAGGAGATATGGAGAAGGAGAGCACTGTGGATGAGCAACCGAATGTGGTTGTAAAGCTTCAAAAATATTCCATGCATTATCAAGTAGTCTCAAGAACTTGATCATTTGGTTGTGTGAATTTGGAATGGTATGTTGTCTCTATTCTTTTATGAAAATTCTAGCAAATAGAAACCCAGTTCAATGCAGTTGGAATGTAGGATGAAGTTAAGTTGCTCAAGATTATTAGGAAAAGAGATATTAAAGCATTTTTACTTTAGCTATAATCTAGTGTGTCTTGGTATCTTGGATATCAGAGTGGGAGTCTTCGATTTGTTTAGACATCGATTAACGTCACCTTTTAGTTGATTTCTAGAATGACCTAGCTAGGAAGTCTAGGTTCTATGTTGACTGAGTTAGAGGTTATAGAGACCTTTATTGCTAGTGTGATCCATCTGTGTCTTGAAGGAAAAACCAATAAGGATTATTTTTGTATGAGGATGTTTTTAGATGGGTATTGTTGGTATTGAAAGAACTCCAGGGTTGGTAAGGAAACCTCTACATCATCACTAGCACATGTAATTTTTGGTGTTGTAGATGCCATGACAAAGAGATGGTTTTGTATCATTTCCTAGATTATTCTCTCTACATAGATCATTATCGAGTAAAGCCATAGTTTATCTGTCATAAACAAGAGTTTTATTATTCATTCCTTTTGTGTTATGAGAAATATTGTGTGCTACAAAATGTTTGATGTTCGTGTATGAAATCATCTTGATTTATACAATGTTCCTATTGGTTAGAGGAATTAATATAAACTTGAAACCTTATTTTTTAGAAATTTTTTGTAATGTCTTAGTGATAGGACCGTGTGCATCCAATATTGAATGTGGTATTTGAGTTTCATGTAGTGCATGTAGGAGACTCTTTGTTTATGAAAATGATTGATTAATGTTTGAGTAAATATCATGTATTGAGTTGGGTTTACTCAGTAAATAGAAGATTAAGATATGCATGTTCTTCTTTGGAATTGTTTAAATTTTGAAAACAAGAAATGGAAATATTTGTTTGCTTTGTGTATAATGGGTGAACATAGTTGAAATGGATATGTTCCAACATTAGCTTTGAGATTGGTTTCATGTGAATGAGAGCAAAGATATAAATTATTGGAGGTTGTATCTGATCCCATTGAAAGGCTATTTTCTTCTTGGTGGCTAGAAATGAAATTGGATAGAGTATGGAGTCTATCGCTGACTTGGACCAACGAGAAGATATAAACTATGCTTTAAGTGTTTATTGAATTAATCACTGCTTTGGTGAGATTTCAGAGAATGAATTTGATACCAAAAATTTAAGAACCTCTTGTGTACCAATTAGTGTTATCATAAGAGAAATATTCTCAGGAAGCATTAATCCTTGTGATTTGTATCTTTTTCAAATTTATCCTACAAATAAATGTAGGGCTAAAGAGTGTTTTTGGAAAGGGATATTTCAGTTGTTTCTTACATTATTGTAAAGCTTGTTGGCTATATCCTATAATAAATGGAGTTATGACATAATTTTTTCATGATGGAAAGAGAGTATTCATTCTGTTGTGAAGAGTAATCTATTCTATATTCATAAATGAAGTATTAGTGACATTGGAGTATTTTTGCAAAACTTATTTATGTTTGAAATATGGAAAAATTACATGATGTGTCTCACTGTGTGTTAGCTTATTGAAGAAAGGTTTTAGTTTATTGAATTATATTTTTAATTTAAGGAAAATGATGGACTAATGATGTATTTGCACCACATTTTCTGTTGGAGTTAAATTTTGGGTTTTTCCTTGGTGTCCTTAAGGTATTTTTAGATCAAAGAATTAGAGCATTTCCTTTCATTAAGGTTTTGTGGTAATATTTTAACAATCATGCTAGGAACCTCTTTGCATTATTGTTCTATTTGGTTGATAGAGATTAATGGGGTGCTAGGACTAGTTTAATGTTGTAGGTTTTAATCTCAAAGGATATTTTGGATTTATAAATAATTTTATTTGGGCTAATAGTTAATTAATTAGAATGGAATATAGGTTAAAGAAATATAATTTTGTCTAGATTATCTATAGTTTTAAGAAAGAAAGTGTTGAGCAAGGTGTTGCAAGAGTTTTTTCATTGTTGTCAACTCAGGCAGTTAGATCTAATAATGCAATGGACAGGCAGTTCAGAAGTCATTCAATGCAGGCTGACAGATTTTAGGGTTTGCAATTGACCACATTTAGGGTTTGCAGCCGACCATGTTTAGGGTTTGCAGCCGACCAAGATTAGGGTTTGCATTTGCATAATCAACCGACTACTATTAGGGTTTTCATCTCAAAATCTCAAGTATATAAGCGGGGCTATTTGGAGATTTAGGCATCCATCGGGTGAATGTTGAAGTGCGAGATGCGGCCGTAAAAGCGTAGATAGCGTAGAATCGGCGAGATGATAGCGAAGTGCATAATGTGAGCTAGTTGTGTCGAGTTGTTCGAAGTGCGATTGTGAATGCGCACAGAGAGCAGAGTGTGGAATGACACAGAGTGTGCGAAGCGTGTGAGCAGAGAAAGCAGAATGTGCAGAGAGCGCAAAGGGCAAAGTTGATTGCAAAGTTTGGTTGTAGCAAAGGCAACAGATTGTGTGAAGAGATTGCGCAAGAAAGAGCAGAGTGTGCAGAGATTGCAAAGGTGAAGTAGATCAGTTAGAGTCTTGCAATAACAAAGGTATTTGTCAAACATTTTCATTCAAAATTGAAGTCCAGTTGGTGCTGGCAAATTAGGGGTTGGTGCTCCTTTCTGTTGGTGCAGATAAATAAGGGGTTGGTGCTCCTTCCAGTTGGTGCTGGTAAACAAATTGTAAAGTTGGTGCTTTGCAAGAGGCTGGATTTGGATGGTAGTCCAAGCAGCCATTCTTTTTGAGGAGTAGCCATTTTGGTGAACCTCGTTAAAAATCTATGTTGTGTGATGTTCTCTTGCTGTACTTATTATATTTGTTTATAAGTTTTAATTGCTGTGGTTTTTAGAGTTGTTAATTCATGTTTTGGAATGCCACACCGATTCACCCCCCTCTCAGTGCCATACTAAGTACAACAATTGGTATCAGAGCCAAGTTCCCTTTAAAGGCTAAATCAGCTAGGGTTGATCTTGGATTAATACTCTAATGGCAAAGAAAGGCAAGAATGGAACCATGAGACACAAGAAGAAAAGATCACACAGGGTCATAAAAGAAAATAAAGATAAATTCATTATTGCTGTAGATTCAAGAGATGAATCAAACAATGGAGAAAAGGCCAAGAGTCAACTCGGTCATAATGCAGGTTCTCAAGGTTCAGAATGTTTTGATCAACTCCGACATAATGAACGTCAGTGTTATGGGTTTAGTAGCAGTGAAGATGAAGAAGAAATAGAATCAGAACAAGAATGTAATAAAGAAGAAATGAATGCAGAAGCAAATTGGAATGAAGATCAAATTACAACTCCAAGTAAGAAGAATAGAACCTCCTTCAAAAGGACATCTCAGCCAGTTTCAGTTTCTGTGGTAGAGGAAATTGAACCAGAAAAGGCAGAAGGGGTGAACACTGAAGCAGATAATAAAAACCTCAATGCTGAAGTAGACTGGGAAGGTGAGTTGATCTCTGCTCTTGAAGAGTTGAGTATAGAAAAGAAAAAGAACAAAAGACCTGTCCAAGAAATTGGAAGAATATGGGGATGAGATTGAAAATCTGTTCTTACAATTCCAACAAGCCAAGAAAATAGAAGAAGACTTGAAGTCACAGCTGAATGATAAAGTCAATGTGTGTAACAAACATGAAGAGGATTCTAACAAAGTAGTTAGTAATCTAAAGCTGCAAGTAGAAGAGTCTAAAAGGATTGAGGAAACTCTCAGGTCGCAGATCAATGAGAAAGAGATTATTTGCCGCAAACAAGAAGAAGAGATTGTTTCATTGAAGAAACAACTAGAAGAGGCCAATACAAATCTTAAATTCGAGAAGAGCACAGAATTGCTAGATAAAATGATAAGTCATCGGAGAAGCTCCACGGTTAAGCATGGTCTTGGATATGAAGCCGAACAACTCCGTATCTTCCAATTCTACAGAGAAGAAGAAGTTCACTCGTTGAAGGGTCCGAGCAAGAAAAGGTTAAAGTTGTATCTTCAAAAGAAAGAAAATATCAAAGGAGATTTACAACAAAGCAACCACAACAAAAGAGGTTCTACCACTCTCACTTTTTTCATACTAACACTTTTAATGGCTATTGTTTCATATGTAACCAGTATGGTCACAAGGCAACTTATTGTGGATTAAATAATAAATCAAAGAGTTATGCTGGTCGAAATACATCTGCATATCTGAGTGAACACTTTGTACAATGTTTTCAATGCAATGGTCATGGGCACATAGCAAGGTTTTGTCCAAGCGCTTATGTATCAAATCTAAGGCAAAACAGTAGATTTCATAAGACGCAAAGAACACAACACAGACAGGAAATAAATCAGGTTCATAGAAGAAAGGAAAATAATCATTCATCATGGATGCATAAGAGACAACCACACCAGAGAGATATTCAAGTTCATGCAATGATGCAAAATAGGGACGCAGGTGAAAAATCCAAGCCCGAGGTCAAGAAAGTCCGGAGAAAGAAAGAAGAGAGGAAATCGTGTCTCCTTGAACTAAAGGAGACTCGCTTCTTCTATCGCACTAAGCAACTCCGTGTAACACATCCTCGTGGGGAGCATTTTGAAAAAGGTTTTATTTTAATGCTCTTGTATATTTGTCTGGGTATCTGAGGATGAAAGACCAACAGTTGGGCTTTTGTGGTATAATTGTCAAGTGTGTTGGCTGTTCATTTAGTTGTGTGTGGAAGTGTCGTGAAGGGTAGTGTTTGCATTGAGAATCTTCACCATTGGTAGTATTGCTTATGTCATTGTTGTTTTGTTGATGGTTCTTACTGCCACTGATTATAGCTATGGATTATAATAGTTCAGATTGTTTTTGTTTATTGAAAGAATGCTTGCCCTAGCTGCGTATTTGTGTTTCGATAATAGCAGCATGTTTTTGTTCGACGCTTGATGTGAAGATTGTCAGATCTTTCATTACACCTTGGTGAATATATTTAATTCACAGACAGTTTTGTTTTAACTTTTAATATAATGCCAATTCAAGGATAAGAAGTTTGAGGTCTGAGTAAGGTGCACTACGGTTGGCCATAAAGTGTTTGAAAAAATGTCTTCTTTCGACATGCACAGTTGAAAGTAAGAGTTGGCAGAGAAATTGCAAGGTCTGGACAAAAATTGGTACAGATGTGAGTCACTTGTCAATTCTCGTTGATAGAAGTGAAATCAGCATGTTGAATGGGAAGATTGAAGAAAAAGTTTATAATGTGCAACCAGATGATTTCCAGCCTGGTGATGAATGTTTGAGGTGCTTTTATAAAGAATTGAGGTAGTCTGCTAGATTCTCACTGCAGAGAAAGACAAACAACTGTCAGTAGGTTCAAGTCTGTTGAGAATATTCAAGATGTATATGCAGATGTTGTTTGCATTACAGAGCAAAAAGTTGGATAGTTAAACGATCAGTGTATGCTTTCACTAAAATCAATGGACAAGTTTGAGATTGCAGAGCAACAGAGGGTTGAGGCTCAGAAGACAACGTGAATTGAAGTGGCCACATATTCCCAAGAATAGTCTAAAATTTGACTAGCCATTGGGATCAAATTCTCAGGGGGGGCATTTGTGCATTTGTTCATCTTATTGATCATATCCATGATTTTTGCTAACTATTTCAATGTGGTTCTGAGAATGGTGTGTATGGACTCGTGGGGAGTCTACAGCAGCCCTTTGGTATTATTGACAAAGGGGGAGAAGAGTTACAGGAATGTACACAGGTGTTGCCAACAATTCCAAAGGGGGAGATTGTTGAGCAAGGTGTTGCAAGAGTTTTGTCATTGTTGTCAACTCAGGCAGTTAGATCTAATAATGCAGTGGACAGGAAGTTCAGAAGTCATTCAATGCAGGCTGATAGATTTTAGGGTTTGCAATTGACCACATTTAGGGTTTGCAGCTGACCATGTTTAGGGTTTGCAGTCGACCAAGATTAGGGTTTGCATTTGCATAATCAACCGACTACTATTAGGGTTTTCATCTCAAAATCTCAAGTATATAAGCGGGGCTATTTGGAGATTTAGGCATCCATCGGGTGAATGTTGAAGTGCGAGATGCGGCCGTAAAAGCATAGATAGCGTAGAATCGACGAGATGATAGCGAAGTGCATAATGTGAGCTAGTTGTGTCGAGTTGTTCGAAGTGCGATTGTGAATGCGCACAGAGAGTAGAGTGTGGAATGACACAGAGTGTGCGAAGCGTGTGAGCAGAGAAAGCAGAATGTGCAGAGAGCGCAAAGGGCAAAGTTGATTGCAAAGTTTGGTTGTAGCAGTGCAACAAATTGTGTGAAGAGATTGCGCAAGAAAGAGCAGAGTGTGCAGAGATTGCAAAGGTGAAGTAGATCAGTTAGAGTCTTGCAATAACAAAGGTATTTGTCAAACATTTTCATTCAAAATTGAAGTCCAGTTGGTGCTGGAAAATTAGGGGTTGGTGCTCCTTTCTGTTGGTGCAGATAAATAAGGGGTTGGTGCTCCTTCCAGCTTGGTGCCGGTAAACAAATTGTAAAGTTGGTGCTTTGCAAGAGGCTGGATTTGGATGGTAGTCCAAGCAACCGTTCTTTTTGAGGAGTAGCCATTTTGGTGAACCTCGTTAAAAATCTATGTTGTGTGATGTTCTCTTGCTGTACTTATTATATTTGTTTATAAGTTTTAATTGCTGTGGTTTTTAGAGCTGTTAATTCATGTTTTGGAATGCCACACTGATTCACCCCCCCTCTCAGTGCCATACTAAGTACAACATGAAAGGTTGTAGGAAAACAAAAGAAAAAGAGACTAACTTATCATTTTGATGATATGGATAATTGACTCTGAAGTTCTAATTGTAGTCACATAGATGGGCTTATGTGAAGTACAAATATTAACATGACTCTTTTCAAATGACTATGAAGGGAAGAGAAAGAGCTAGCCCACTAGAATGGGAGAGATAGCTTGATCAAACACCTGGTGCTCCCACATAGATAGATGTATGTAAGAGGTGTATCTTATATAGATAGACTTATGTAAGTAGGTGTATCTTACATAGATAGATTTATGTAAGCAATTATATCCATGATGTGAGTGTGTTCTCTAGGCCAAAGTCTAGTCTAGGTTAGTTAGCCTAGTAAGTTAAAAAAAATTGATGGTGGTAATTGGGAAATTTGGGTTGTGACATTTGGTATCAAAGCATGGTTCATAGTGGAATAGGCTCACTGTGAAAAACTAATTATGGTGTGTGATAGGAAACATACCTAAGGAGGGTTTAAAATTTACCAAATAGAATAACTAGGAATTCAATTGTTGCAATGAATTATCACCTATTGAATCTATTGTGTGGCTAGGGATAATGCCATCAAAGAGAAGAGAGTAAGTATTGTCCCATTGACAATGTAGACACAAAAGACCAATGTAGAGGTTAGAACCTTGAATGTAGGTTCAAAGAATCCTAGCAATGAAGAAGAGGACCTCACAACAATAGTGGCCCAACTCTATGAATAGATGGAAGTATAAAAATAGTTGTTGTATTCAATATTGAATCGAGAAACATAGGCTAGAAACTCTAGAATGGGATAGATAGATGAACCCCTTATCGAGGCACAACATGCCAAGGTCCTTATAGAGGACGAATTGGAAAAGGATATGAAACATTTAAAATATTCCAAGTTCAATGGTGAGGAATATAGTGACAAAGTTGAAGCATGGTTAAAAAATATAGAGACCTATTATAACATGAATAATTATTCCATCAACACTCATACATCCTATGCCACTTTACATATTCAAGGTGTTGGCTTGGAATGGTGGGATACATATAGTGTAGGACTAGATCTTGCAACAATAGTGTATTTGAGATAAAAAGTGTTTGTAGAGGCTTTTAAGGATATATTCCTCCTGGAACACTTATATTCTTGAAAGTTCAAAGAGTTCACTAAACTTCGGTAGGCAATTAGGATAGTGGAAAACTATTACTAAATATTTGTCAAGCTACTGAAGTATGTACTAATATACAATGAGAAAATAAAGATCCATAAGTTTATACTAGGAGCGAATCCTAGAATAGGGTAGGAGGTGGACATGCGTGAACCTATTACACTTGAAAATGCCTACAATTTGGTTAGGAAGGCTGAAATATATCTCAAATCCTATTTTGATTATGATGGGTTAGACGAACAAGGCAAAGATGTGTTAAGGAAACAAAATAGTGATGGTATTGTTAAGTAGGAAGGAGAACATGCTAGCAAGAACTCCCTTAAGTAGGAATGAAGGAATGACAAGAAACAAGGGAGGTTTAAAAAATGGTTTCAAGGAAAGAACCACAATTCCAATAACCATAATAGTGGTAGCAAAAAATCATCATAGGGGTAAACTAATGCTCCATAAACAATGAAAATAGATGATGTGAAGAAATAGAAGATACATCTAGGAGCCAATATTGGATGCTTCAAATGTGGTGGATCACATTACACCAATAATTATTTGTGCAAAGTAGGATTGAGTTCAAAGGGAAAAAACCAATGTACAAGGAACCTGCACATAAGGAACCGGTGCACAAGATTTATGCAGTGATAGGAAACCAAGATATGGAAGGACAAGCCACTCCATTGCTGATAAGGGATAATATATTTGGTAGGAAAGTTAAAATATTGTTTGATAGTCATGCCACGTATAGTTTTGTTTCCACTAATTTAATTAAAGATATATAAAAAAATATTGGAATCTTGGCACATGGATGGAAGGTCGGGTATTATTTAGGATAAACCTACTCTATAAATCAATGCTACCCTATGGAAAAAATTACCTTACCTAGTTAAATGACCACATGATACCTCTATGTAGAACCCTTGCATGCCTTTGATGTATTCTTAGGAATAGATTGGTTGTAAGCTCATAAGGTAATAATCAAATTCTAAGATAGATGGATTGAGTTCATGGAAGATAACAAGAAAGTACAAAGGGTGTACAACCTGCAAGGGGATTTCCAACCCCAAATTATTTCAATAATGCAACTCAAGAAAGCCATTATGAAAGGAGGAATAGTTTTTGTAGTTAACTTAAATGAGATGGATAAAGAAAATAAGGAAGAAGTATTCAAGAAACACCCACTTTTGTAGGAGTTTAGGGATGTGTTTCTTGAAGATTTACCTGGGTTACCACCCCAACATGAATTTGACTTCATAATCGAGTTCCAACCTAGAATTGAGCCCATACATAGATCTCCCTATAGAATTAATCCCATAGAAATACAAGAGCTAAAGGTGAAACTGCAAGAATTACTAGAAAAGGGATTAATTAGAACCAGTATGTCACCTTGAAGTGCACCGGTCTTATTTTTCAAGAAGAAGGATGGTTCCTTATGATTATGTATAGATTATAGGATGTTGAACAAGGCCACTATAAGGAATAGATATCCCCTACCTAGAATCAAAGTCATATTTGACCAAATTAAGATGCCAAAATATTCTCAAATATTGATTTAAAATTAGGCTACCATAAAATGAGGATTTATGATGAGGATACTCAAAAGACAACCTTCAAGACTCATTATGGACATTACGAGTTTATTGTATTGGATTTTGGATTAACAAATACTTTGAAAATATTTATGAACTTGATGAATAACATCTTGTTGACTCCTAAAAGGCTACCCGCCTTTTGAGAGCCAAATTCACATTTTCCCTTGGGGTGCACAAGGTGGTGCACCCCAAGTTAGCCCTGTACGCTCCACTCCAATAGAGTGCACTCGAAGCCACCCGAGTGCACAAGCTGTGTGCCTCGAACCAAGTTATGCACTCCACTTCTTGGTGCGTGGAGTCCCCTGAGTGGGTGCACAAGGCAGTGCACCTGCCTCTAGCCCATGTGCCCCATTGAGGGATGGGGCACATAATGTCCATTAGGGGTGCACAAGGTAGCATGCCCCACCAATAGCCTGTGTGGTCCATGGGGAGGTGGATCACATGTTAGTCCTTCAAGGCACACAAGGTCATTCACCCTGTATGCTTCGAGGAAGTAGAGCATGCGCAATCCCATTAAGGACACACAACTTATGTGCTCTGAAGACACCGTGCACTCCACCATAATGGATCACACAAGTATATTGAAAGGGCATGCATAAGTTTGATGTGCGCTCCATCACAATGGAGTTCACTCGATCAATTAGAGCATACAAGGCATGCAATCCCCCTCTAGCTAAGTGTGCTCCACTCTCAAAGTGGAGTGCACAACATTAGCTGGGGCATACAAGGCTGTGCACCCCATCCCAAGTTGGCATGAACCTCCCTTCAGGGCTCGCAAATGTCCAAGTCGGGTGCAAAATATTGTGCACCCACCTCTGGGTTATGCGCTCCACCATAGTGGAGCACATAAGGTCTAAAGGGGTGCACAACTTGTATGCCCCATTGAGTCAAGTGCACTCCAATCCCTTGGAGTGCATGAAGGTCATGCGAGCGCACAACCTTGTGTGTCTACCTTAAAAACCATGCAACCCACTCCCCAAGGGGGCACACATGCTAAAATTAACCCTGATGTGCCTCAAGTGAGTGCACACCTACCCATGCCTCGCCATCACAAATCCTAAGCCACCCTGTGTTATGACCATTTTATGCAACCACAATTAATCCACCAGTATAAGGAGGTGACAGTTGACATGGTGCACCCGACCAATCCCGAGAGCTCTTGAAAAGCAAAAAGTGCATGTGCCATCTACCACATTTAATGCACCTATTTTAAAATAGAAGGTGGCAGTAATATTTTGCATCATCCACGCATGCAAATCTACCTATCAATGAGGTCAAACACAGAGTAAAGTGTGGAGAGCAAAGAAGAGATATTACAGTTGGGGGGAAAATTTTCACTAATTTTTGAATAGGATGGTATCCACCAGCTCTTCAGCTCTTGAGACACTGATCATTCGATGAAGAATCAACAAAATTATTGGGGCATGGCCCATTGATAGGAGGCCAAGGAGGGCACATAATCCTAAGGTATTCAAGAATTTACCTGGTACTAGCAAGTATATCATCAAAGAATAGCAAAAAGAGGTGGAGGAGGTCACCATCTATGCATTCGACCCCACAGAGGAAGATAACTAGCATCACCCGACGCTCCTGAGAGACCTCTTTTGGACATTTTGAGTCCTCTAAGTTAGATTTTTATTTGATGTCACCTGATAGAGTTATCACTCATATCAAGGAATTTGGAAATAAATAAATTCGCCCAAGTCATCTAGGAAAAAGCTTCATCAGTGCAAAAGTGAAAGGAAAAAGGCTCCATAATAATTTAATATTATCGGGAGCACAGGTTAAATTATTGGTTTGTAAAAACCCAAGATGGGTTATTGCAAAAGTTAAAAAGGAGGTTTAATAATTTATAAATCATTTAAATTCACAAGGAATTTAAATTTTATAAATAATACCAAGGTTGGGCATTAAGACAAGGTTCTAAGGTTTTATTAAACCTAAGGTTGGCTCTTTAAGACAAAGTTCTAAGGTTGATTTTAATTTATAATATTTAAATTTAAAATTAAATTTAAATTTATTATAAATTAAATCACGTCGACGTTGAATTCATTCGAAGCACCAACATGATGCTAAGTAAGGAAAAAGGCATTATATAAATGCCAAACAAATTCATTTACCAAGGATCCCTTGCTATTGTTTTCGAAGTGCATGCGAAAGACATTTATGTTTCAAAAGCCTTACGATTTTTGTGAAGGTTAAAGCTATGAATATTCAGAAGCCCTAAGTGCAAAGTCCAGCATGTACTAGTGGTATGTTGGCTCAGTGCTAAGGAGGAGGTTCTGAGTTTGATTCATGTGAGGTCTATTTTTTGGATTGCAAGGAAGAAGCACTCTATGCACTTGTTTTTCAAAGGTTCGTTGTTCGAAGATATTGCATGGTGGACGTGCCCTATTATATACACGTCACAGTGCGTGGTCCAACGACGGCTTGGCTACAGCTAAGGAATTGGAAAGAAATCAATCAGGGAATTGAATCCCACCAAGGGCAAGGCAAGTAAAATTAATTTTTGTTTAATATTTTATTTTCTGCCAAGGTTGCCTAAGGAGAAATAAGGTTATGATATGCCCTAGGAAAGATAAATATTTCTGCTGATTTTCTTTGTGGAAGTATATCATATTATATATCATTGGAAAGCTATTTTTGAGAGCTACTTATTTAGATTGCTTTGAGTGAGAAATAAGGTGTGTGCAAGAAGATATTTCTAGTTTTGTCAAGGAGTTCCAAAAGTAATTTTGATTCATTCTTTTGAGGGATTATTTCTTGCATAAGAGGGTTTGGTGCATTTTTATTGAGTAGGAGAAATAAGGTGTTATTGAGATATTATTTTGATTATTGTGTTATTACTCATGACCTCTAACCCTTGTTGAGATTGGAAAAAGAAAGTGTTTTGAGTGTGGCATATTTAATGGATAACTCATAAGGCATCAAAAAGGTATGGGCAATATTCTTCATTGACTTATGTGGGTGATTGACTTCTGAAAATATCTTTGGAGAGAAAAGGATTTATTGTGGTTAACCTTTTTGAGAGTTGTTGGTTTAATGCTTCAAGGTTTTCTGAATTGAGAGTTGTGATTAAACCTTCTTTATAAGCAATGTTGTTGAAGCCCATTGGTTGTGCAAAGAACTTGAACTTGAGTTAGAAAAGAACATGAGTATCATTGTTATGTGAGATTTTTTGTTGAAATTATTGGAAACATTTTTATTTGTTTGTGTAGACACCTAAAATGCATCATGTCGAGGGCGACTACTCATATGGACATGCTACAAGACCATATGGAGGATCTTGGATAGACTCCAAGATAGAGCAGTGGTTCTAACCACTCAATTTGGGCTTCCTTGGCCTAATCAGTCTGAACCGTAGTCTAGACCTACGGTCTACAGTCTGAACCATGGCTAAGGCCTACGGTTTATAGTCTAAACCGTAGCTGCAACCTATGGTCTTAACTGAAGTTCAGTTGGCCTTCATCCGAGCCAAATCGGTTTGAACGACCATTTGTTCTAGAAGAAGGTGGTTAGAGGATGAAAGCTTCCAATCCAACTATCCTAACCACCTCTTCTTGATCTTGGCTTCTCCATGAAGCCACCCCTAGCCCTAGGACATCCTATAAGTACCCCCTCCAAAATAGGGCAAATAGACAAAGATATAGAGCATTTTGATAGCGAAGCACTATCGAAATACTGATAGAGAGTTGATTGATCAAGCGAGCAGCGAAGCCCTATCAAATTGCATACTGAATTCATGCATTGGAGAAGGCCACTTTGCTATTCACCTAAAGATCAATTTGCCATGGAGGTCCTAGGAGCCTAGAAGAGCCAAGAAATGCAAATTTGGGCAAACGAAGGCCCCTCATAGTGAATCAACCACCAAAACTTGTCAGAAGGACACCGAAGGTGACCCTTGAACATCAATTGGACAAGGAGGTCAAGCCCACTGCCCTTGATTTTGAGGGTAAACTTACTTGAGTGCTCACCATGACTTTCAGCCATGGTTTATAGTGCAGACCGCACACCAGTGCTATGGTTTGCAACAGAGGTATCACCACCTTACTATTTTCATTTATGCCCATCTAATTAGATTAGATTAGTCATTTGCATGGTTTAATTGTAGTTGTAGAGATTTTTGACCGATAGATTTAGGGTTAGAATGATTTTAGTATAGTAGCATAAAATAGACATCAATGGGTTCTTTATGACTTTTAAAGCTTCATTTCCTTTAATTGAACCATGCAAATCTTAACTGCTATACTCTTTTATGTATTTCCATGAATCTTTGTTAGTTTAGCATAGTTTAAACATCTTTTACATGCTTTCTTGATTTCATGTTTTCAATGGCATCTTTATGCATCTTTCCTTTTAAGGGCCTCATCGCGAGAGGTTGCCTATGTTTTTGATCATTCTCTATTGTTTCTTGACCATAGGGATCTACATTCAAAGGAGCTTAACATTCGAATCCTTCCTCAACGCGAAGAAGAGGGTCAACTCCACCCTAAGGCAGTTCGTGTCACCCTACGAAGGCATTTGAAATATCACACCTACCCTTGAGAGGGAAACAATTGCATGAATCTTATTGTAATATCGTATCAACATGATTATCCCTAAGAGGGATGTACTTGTAACCCGAAATGACTTCATAATGGAATAAAGTGTCTTTTATTGTTTATCTTGTTGTCAATTTCTTGCATTTCATACATGTTATTATTTTCACTATTACACTAGGATTTCGATCGGGTGTGAGCCTTTATGGTGGTTACAGAAGGCGATCACGATGGAACTCCGCATAAATAGCATCTGACTATGTGTTTTTTATTTTTTTGACTTGTAGGTATAGACCATAGCTATCAGCTATGGGCCAACAATTGAACCGTAGGTTCAACGCATGGGCAACAGTCAGAACCGTAGACCAAACCTACGGTTTCCAGCTGACAACACAGACAGTAAAAATTAGAGAGCCAATCATTGCAGGACCTGAGGTAGGCCCTATTTTCAACCCTCTATCATTTTTTTCCCTCTGTGTTTTTACAACATGTATGATTTCGAATGCAAATTAGGAAAAACCACTAAAAAAGGGTAATCAATCATCCTAGTTTGCTTTTGCATTTACTTCCATAGAAAGGCACTGCTAGGAACAACGGACCTATGATTGCAGTCCACCCTAGGCTACAACGTGCTTGATAGAGTGTCTTGTTTGGTTTGCATGTGTGAGGCCCAATTAGTGGCCAATTATCATCGTAATGTGCATTGTTTAAAAGAGCATCTAGATTAGTTTGCATTTTCTAAATGTAAAACATTCTTCATTTTGCATAGCATATAGAAAATGAGCATGAGTGCTATATGATGCATTTATTTTATGTACAATAAAATGAACCACACACACCACTTGGCACTTAAACGCTAGTGAGTTGGGCTTGACATCCAACCACTAGTAGGGTTCAATGACGGTGGGCGTAATTTCCATCCGTTGGCCCAAATCCTACGAACCTTTGGATACTAGACCAATACCGGATCCAAGAACCTTTCGTACCCTAGAAAATTTGCATGTATTCTCTTCGGAGGGTATAACGTTGACTCGGGGAAAATGGGTGAGGATCTGGGAGGACCTGTGCTCCCTGACCATGTGTGGGCTTCATTACCACACATTATAGGTTGGATTACGTGACTTGGAGTTCATAGCCAAGTTGTCGAGCTATGAGTATACAGGTGAAAGCCAATTTAAACTAAGAATATCATTCAACGCTTTTCAAAACATGATAAGGAGTTCTATACTGATACAACAAATCATTGAAACACATCAAATAATTTAGGGCTCAACTTTTAAAAATGTAAAGGAGATAATCACATTGTTTACTTTGTATGCTTCTTTATTGCTTAATTCATCAAGATAAGGCCCTCCTTGAGGCCACAATTTTTAGTAAGAGAGGAAACCTCTCGAGTCTTGTTTAGTTGGTTCATCATGATGACTAGGCATGATAGAGCTCAATCACGAGCTAATGAGTCGGAGAGTTCATGGAGAGGCTCTGAACGCTTCCGATGTTCTCCTGAGGAGCTTTCAGACCTCACATGCCTCCTTGCTAGGCATCACACTCATCATGCATCAGAGGATCCAATCCTCCTAGCATGACATTCTGAGAGTCATCGTGAGCTCCCTTCATCATGCAAGGGGTTCACCCATACAGATCATGGGGTTTCCTCACACATAGTGAGAACCCACATCATTAGGTCTCTGCCTAGTGAGATAGAGAGTTGTGGATCTTACTCCATGAGTCAGTCCTATAGGGAATCTGAGTCTCATGCAGCCCATGAGAGGTGACTACTCCAAGACCAATTGGAGGAGGCACGCCATCAGCGTAAGCACCTAGAGCATGAGTGCGTAGAGAGAAAGAGAGTGCATCAAAAAAGGTTGGATGAGCTCCAATGACATGAAGAGAGGATTTACCAATAGAAAGCACGTGAAGAACAATCATGTGAGGTAACTCCCAAAAAGAAGCTCATACCTAGAGTGCTTAGGCAACAAGTCAACGTGATGCACCCAGTGCATCATCAAGAGTTGCCTCTTAAGCAAGTAGATAGCCATTCCTCTAGATGGATAGACATGCCTAGGGTTATCGAAGAGCAATAGAAAGAGATGTTTAAGGATCCCATGTATAAGCGTGAGGTCGAGAGTAGTCAAGTCCGATAGGTGAGCAGTGTCAATGCTCGAAAGTCATCACAATCCTTGGGGCATATACGGTCTATTCCACCATATAAGGAACCTGTGATTACTTTCCATAAATAAGAAGTCAAACCTATCCCTATCAGGGAGTCTGATCCTCCATTGCATATCATAGTGAGGATAAAATAGATTATGTATAAGCGAGTGTTGGTGGATACAAGATCATCGATTAATATCATCACCACCTCAACATTCAAACATCTCAAAATTCCACCATCCCACATCAAGGAAACAACTTTAATATTGCAAGCCTTTAACGATGTGGAATCCCCTACAGTAGGCACAATAGTCCTCCCCATCGAGGTGGGACAAAATATTATTCCTACATTGTGCTACATTTTAGAGGGATCAAGACAATATAATATGTTGCTTGGAAGACCATGGATAAGAGCCATGGAGTGCATACCATCAATAGTGCATCAATGCATTAAGTACACCCATGGAGGTGAAGTCCATGTAGTTGAGGTGGACCCAGATCCCTTCAAGTATTATAAGCTTGAGGATCATCCGTAGGAACCTGGTGAGGTGCCTATGCATCTGCAAGTTAAATTGGATGAGTCTATCCAAAGTGTGGATGCAGCCTTGCAGATGGTGGTGGAGTTACCATCCCCACCGCTATCACCTGTGGAGTCACCTACGACCCCTGCACTCTCGACACCGCTTAGCAGGGAAGGATTGATGAATGCCCTTACGGAGTTTCTCATAGCTACTTTGAAGGTATCATTAGAGGATCTTCACACTCCTATCAAGGAGGAAGAACCTAGCATGGTCATGGATGCACCTGAGTGTATCACACCCTCTTCATCCATCATGTCACCAGATAGTCCTCATGAGGATGATGATGAATATGAAGAGCTTATAGAGGCCAGCATTATGATGCTGCCCACCATAGAGTCCATTGAGGATCTAGGTCAACTTTTCATCGAGTCTCTACCTGTGGATCCTATCCTAGAGACATCGTATGAGTATGAGGAAGGTTCAGTTATCATGACTAAAATAAGATAGCCTCAGTATGTTGATGAATTACCTATGATGCATGCAGTTGTGGAGTCTTCTCATGAGTTTGTGGGAATGGTCGACATTAGGCTAGAAGATCAAGTGATTCCTAATCACATAGAGCTAGAGATGGGGTAATCCAGTGGTGTTTCCACATTTCCAGGGCCAGAACCTTTGAAATTAGTCACTCTTGACTCATTTCTCATGGCACCATCTCAAGAGCACAAACAAGTAGGTTCCTCACATCATATTGGGGGTACTGCAATTGACACAGTTCAACACAACGAAGTGAAACAACAACTTGAGCTGAGTCATAGGCATGAGCATGTGGATAGCACTGACGAAGTGTGTCATCAAGAAGCTTCCACATCAACTCAAATGAAGGAAATAGGTGATTTGCAATTACCTAATGGATCCATAGCATCCACTTTTCTATTTCCTTCAAATGACAAAGGTATTTTGAATCAGTCATTGGAAATACATATGAATTCTTTGTCATTATTGCGATCCATTTTAAGCCATCTAGAATGGATGGAGCATCGAATGGATGAGCAAGATAAGGCATTGCATTTTATCAAGAACCGGCTTGAAAACTTGGAATTACAAAAGCAACCCTTGTCTGAGGCCGAATCACTTCCTATGCAAGTACAGGAAAAGCCTCAATGAAAGCAAAAGCCCATGCGGCCAACCCAACCATTGGATTCTCAAAGCAAACCAATGTGGGTCAAGAGCCCAAAATAGTCACAACATAGTGGGACTCCATTAAAAGAGTCTATGTTTGACATATTTTAGAAGCTGCAAGAGGCTAAGGTCATCACCTTACCTAATGTCATCCCTTTAAACCCAAGTAGAGTTAAACCTATGGGTTACAGGGAGCATCACTACTATCTCTACCACCGAATAGAGGGTCATGGCATTCGATATTATCATGAATTTAAGAGTGTGGTGCAAAATCTGATAGATAAGGGGGTTTATCATATAGATGGTTCTCTCATAGTGCCCCAACATGCCGAAGTGGAGGTCACACCTCCTCAAGAGCGACCTCGAAGTCGTCAATCGCCTCGTAAGCCCAATAGGCCAGTGCAATGAGTAGTTTCATTTCAGATGACTACTCTAACTTTGTTCCAAAAGTTACATGAGGCAAAGGCATTCATATTACCCGAAGTCAAGCATAGGGCATCCAAGACTGGGTCACCTGATGGGGGTCCCTTTTGTGTGTATCATCGAGTGCATGGACATGACATTAGGAGTTTCCAATCATTTAAGAGGGTCATCCAAGACCTAGTAGAATGGGATGAGATCCATGAGGATGGTTCTCTCGTTCACCCATGTCGAAGCATAGGTACACCGGTGAGGTCCGTTCTTCACCTAGGAGAGTTGATTTCTATCACTCTTCCTAAACAAGATGATTACTTTTTAGTGAATAGCATGCACGTTGGGGGTCTTCAAGGTAGCATACCTTTCCCACTAGCCATGCCAAATTTGATAAGGAAAAATGAGGAATCTAGAGGTATTGCACCTCCCTCACCATCATCGAATGGCACACACACTAGGGGTATATAGGGCAGCATGCCCTTCCCAAAAGGCTCCAAGGGTTCCTAAAACCACTTGGTCATGTCAATCAAAGGCCTCGAGGGTTTGCTTATAATCGCTCGGTCATCCTAAAAGGCTCCAAGCTCATCTATGAGTAGTTTGGTCAATCAAAAGGTACCAAAGGTTTCTAAAAATTCTTGGTCAACCCAAAAGCTCCAAGGATTCTTAAAAGATCACTTGGTCATCCCAAAAAATAACAAAACCAAAGGTGCTCATATAACCCTTTGGTCAAACCCAAAAGTCTCAGAGGGTATTAATCTTAAAACCGCATCTCGTCATCCTAAAAAGCTCCAAGGATTTTGTTGAAAGATCGCTTGGTCAATCTAAAGGCTCCAATGACATTTTTCCATCGTTTGGTCACTCCTAAAGGCTCCAGAGGCATGTACTCATCGTTTGGTCAGATATGAGGCTCAAAACTCATAAAAATTATAAAATCAATAAAATCAAAAAAAAATTGGTAAAGCATAAAATCCAAAAACATTTGCATTTGCATTTGAATTTTGCATTCACTCATGCATCCACTGCATTATTGCATTGCATATAGGCATTCATCATCCATTGCATTCCATAGTAGGAGGGATTATGTTTGTCAATCTTACAAATGACACCATGTTTGTGTCTAAATCATGCATCTCTGCATTTATCATAAATCCATCATTCATGTGAGTAATTGTGTTTTTCAACACAACCTATTTTGTTGCTATGAAGATATACTAGGGTTTTTTAGTCATTCAACCATACCTAGAGGTCTTATCAAGAGTTGGTAGAAATCTTGCTTTGATTTTGTAGCTGAGGTTCAGTTAGTATAGCCCTTAGCATATCAGAAGCCTATCACTAATCAACAAATTAAACAATCCTAACAAGGACTAGGGGAAGATGAAAGTCATGAAGCAGGACCGGGTATCCTGAGGTGAAAAGAGTTATTCTTGCTTATCCCTCTATGCGGACGGTATGGGAAATGTTGGTAGTTGGCAAAAGGATAGGTTAGTTCCCTATTCAGAATCCCTTGCTTACGATAAAATGAGCAATATCCCAGAGTGATATCCCACATCAATCCTCAAGATTGATACCCTAGATCGATATCATAGATCGACTTCCCAGATTGATATCCCATACTGATATCATAAGATCGATATCCTCAATCGATATACCAGAAATAGTTTTCCCAAGTAAATCCCCCAAAGGAAGGTTTCTGAAGAAGATTATCAAGTATAAATGCCAAAAAGTGAAGATCAAATGAAGATCAAAAAATAGGCTCAAATCAAGTTCAAAGTGAAGATCAAATGAAGATCATAAATCAAAGTTCGAGTGGAGATCAAATGAAGATCCAAAAATCTAGTTCGAAGAGAGATCAAATGAAGATCCAGAGACAGTTCAGAATGAAGATGGAATCGACTCCCTTGCTTCACTACATATGAGCAAGTATCCCAAAAATTGAAGGATAGAAAGGAATGAGCCTGAATCCCTAGAATTGTTGGCACTACTATACCTTACGCATGATGATATGTCTGATACACTTGCATCTCGCTTGTGGGCAGACCAATGTTTGAATGTGGAGGAGCTAGCTTCAGGTGTCCTGCATTGCCTAGTGGCTTAGTCCAACTAAAATCTAAACTTGGGATTGGATAAGACATTTGTGGTGCCCCTATCTTAGCAATGGGCTGAAAGAATCCCACCTGACATCGAGGAACGCTCGTGTCTTATCTTAAAATAATCATGTGCACACACAGGGATAATGAACAGTTAGGGCCTATCCTAGCAAAAGCCTTTTATCTCAGAAGTCTAGTGTGGTTAGTATGCAACTTTTGATAAGTCTATTAGGGTGTTTGAGTCTCATGGAAAACCTCAAAAATCTCTCTCATAGCAACAAAATATCAAATATCACAAACCATATAAAACATTAAATTGCAAAGTATCGAGTCCATGATACATCATCATATAGAGCACAATCAAGATATAGGATAGATACCGGATGGATATTAGAAATAATATTTAGATGACCACTGACTATATCGTGCATATTTTTCAAATTTGCAAAGGAAAATAGAATGACACATTATATCATTCACATCATACAATTGCATTCATTGCATTTCATATATGGGTGATTAATTGATTAAATTCTTATCTTAAGGATTTTCAATTACATTCATGATTTTTATACATTCTGTGGTGTCATCCATTAGATCGATAAACATATTTGCATTCATTCCTTATGTTTTAAGTGATTAAAGCATACAAGTTCATTTACATTAGATTACCATCATGTAAATAATGCATTACATACATCGCACATCTAAGCATCTAGATCTAGTGCATGTCATCCATACATCACATCATATAGCATCAAATTAACATAAGCATTGCATCCATATGCATCAAATAAGCAAAAAATTAAAAATATACAAGTACATATAATGAGTCATAAATGATCAAATCATATATATATATATATATATGTCTCAAGAGTACATCAAGACTATACAAAATGCCCGTAGGCTACAATCATGTAGGTCCTAGACCTTACACCAAAAATGGTACATATGCAAAATATAGCCTAGATCTAATAGAGCCCTAGCTCTACCCTGCTCCCCTAAATTAGAGCTCTCACCACCTCCCTCAACCTTATGCCCTAGGCCTACTTTATCACTTGTGCCTATTGTATGCCCTAGCCCTATGTACCACCTAACTCTAAGAGACCTAGCACATAGGATACTGGTATGTCTAAGTAGCTAGACCTATGACTAGAGGTCACACCCATCTCCCTATGACTCCTATGAGAGCTGCCTCCATGTGTGCTAGAGGACCTATGTGTCCTCTCTATCCTATGAGTCCGTTGGCTAGAGCTCACCATGGACTATCCTAAAGTCTGAGACCTGGTCCTCTAGGACCCCATAGCATGTTTGTCCTCTAGTACCTCCAAGCCCCACAATATGATGAATCCCTCTAGCTGGGAGATGTGAGCTGCCCTCACATCGCAAAGGTCATTTCCCTCCTCTACGAGGGAAGTGAGCCACCTAACCTCTACCATGGGATCACCACCTCCTAGAAGTATAGCTGATGGTGTAGCTGGAGGTCCCATAATAACGTGAGAGGATGAAGGATCCCCCTCTATGAGCCTGACTGAGCCAAGTCTCTCTCTACTATAGCCTCATCTCATTGTGCCATCTCTACCTATAATAAGCTCATCGAATCCTACTATCTACTATTGTAGCCCAAGCTATGAGGGCTATAATCTACTCCTGAGCCTCTACCAACTGTCTATCCCTATGAGCTAGCTTCACCTCTAGAAGGGTGATAGTCATATCCTGCTATAGCTACTGGGTCTGAAACCTACCAACCTGACTCTATAAGTCGGCAACCTGAGTGAGGAGCTCCCCTACATCACTATCAAGAGGCACCTCACCCTCCTCTAATACCTCCTCCTCCTCCACCTCTACCTATGGAGCCTCCTCTATGGTGGCCTCTATGCCCCATCCACCCTCGGTCCTCTAGTGCACCCTACACCCATCAAGATCAACCCCTACCTCTGCCTGGTCATCTACTCTACCCAGAGGCCCTAAACCCTACCACTATAGGAGGGACCACCATGTGTCATATGCTAGGGTGGTCCTAGGTGTGTCATCCCTAGACTCCTAGAAATCATCAACCTCATCTCCCAGAGCTATAGGTTGAATCCATGGTAGATGTGTCTCTAGCACGAGATACCTGTACACAAAAGGAATCTTTGGGATGTCCTACACCAAGCCAAACTACCATAAGACATGAGAGAAGAACTGATACTCTCTAATATTGACCTTACGACCGAGTAGCCACCTATCTCGATGAGCCTATCATAGCCACTCACCTACCTCAATCCAATCCAGGCACTCCCTATAGGGATGCCACTCAATGTCATCCAACCCAAGAGCTGCAAGCTATCTAATATAATAATCAGTGTCTCCAGCATGGGTCCTACTCTAAAACCCCTCCTCCTCTCATGGCCAACACATGATGTAGCACTGATGCGCATCATCAATGGTCATGATGTGGAGAGGTAGGTCCATGGGATGCTCAATCTAGATATGCTACCAACCCTAGATCTATAACAATAGGCTACAGCTAATCCCTCGATGGCTCTAGCTAGTAATCTGGTATAGCTCCTGGTAGAGCTGACATAGCAACGTGCTCCCCCAAGCTAGGCATAGTGGCTGAGTAGTGGAGCTCTGAATAACTCTCCAGACACTAGCCAAGAGGTTCCAAGGAATCCTCACACCCGAGGAGTCTGGAAGCACTATCTACACCACAAGGATCATGAAGATCATCGCACGGACTGAGAAAATATGCTCGCCCTACCAGTATCCAATGTGGACACCTCCATGATCGATCTTCTCCTGAGCCTCCTTGCTTTGGTCACCAAAGATAGCATCAAAGATAGGCCCCTTTCTCTGAGAAGAGGAAGAGGTGATGGCCTCACCATCGATAGGGATCCTAAAGATCCGATAAACGTCCTCTAAGGTCATAGTCATTTCACCTATAGGCAGGTGAAAGGTGTTGGTCCACGCATTCCAATGTCGGGCCAATGTAGTCAAGTAGGTCTGATCTACCCTAATAGTGGGTAGATCTAGTACATAGCCAAATCCGATGGCTCTAAACCATGCACGCTCACCATCAATGAGCTGTCTATGGAGAATCTTAAGTAGATCGGGCTCGCGAGCCCTAGAGGTCAACCTCTAAAATAAAAGTAGTATATAAGCTAAAATTTTAAAGAAAAACATCAAAAACATCTAAAAACTGATAAAAAGACAAAAACATGTCGCAAGGCATTCATAAAAATAAAAAATATCAATTAGGCAAGTCAGAATTGCATTAAATGACATCAAATGCCTTTTAAACTTTAGAAAATGCAAAAATTTGACAAAATTTTTCTAAGGTTAGTGAACCACGGGTCAACCCTACGGTCCGCATGCGGTCAAAATATGATCGTTGTAGTTTGAATGTGAACCGCAACTGATAGCTATGGTCCCCAATCTGACAATTGGGAACCTAGCTACCAACTATGGTCTAGGAAGAATACCCATTTTGGGTACCTTCCTAGCCTTTCTCACTAAAAAAAATTAAACCTAACTAAATCTAATCTAGTGAGGTTCATTACCAACTGTTTAGTGAGGTTAATTTTTTGCATTTCTTAATGTGGTTCATTTTATTGGTATTGAATGCGAGGACTCGGTTTTGAATTACCTTGCCCGCTTCATGGCCTCTGCTAGTCGATGGTTGATCAGCATCCACCATCAGGGTATCAAGTGTGGTATACGGATAAGTTTTGGGCAGCGTTTCGGATCAGTGAATGTCTCCTATCTCTCAGAGCTCTCTCAATGCAGTTGCTTTCAAGAAAAATAATGAAAAATTCAAATGGGAATGACTATTTAAAGGTCCTCCTAATTTTGGTGGACCGCAACTGACACCTGCGGTCCCAGAATTAGGGTTTTCTGACCGTAGGCCCTAACTGTGGTTCCCAAAAGTTGAAAAATACAACCGTAGACCATACTCGTGGTTCGCAGCTAGCATTAAATGCACTAAAAACCCACCATGGGAAGGTCTAAAAAGGTAAATTAATGACTCCTAATGGATCAAATTTTCAAAAAAGCAATCAATATTGCAAATTTGGTGATGTTCAAAGCACCAGGATTGATCAATAAATCAAAATTAACAACAAAAAAATCAAATAATTAAAAAACCAAATGCACCTCGTATTCAGTAATTTACCCTATACACTTGGCGGTTGCAGTGACTTGTGATCCATGCAATTCAGCAAGATGAGTAAATTACCATAAGGACATTTGGGGAAAAATTGTCATCGTTGATCTGATATGCTTCTTTTCAATCCCTAAGAAGGCCTTCGTGGCTGGACTGCTCCACGGGAATGAGGCATTTCATGTCATGTCTCCTATGACATATTTTCAGCAAATCATCGATAACTTGATTCAACACAAATCTAATTGGATTTGCCTCATTTCGATTCCCTAAGATGGCTATTGTAGCCCGACTGCTCCATGGGATAGGAATGTGCAATTACTATTAATAGTTGGAATCAGAAGTTGAACTAGGCCTAGCCAAGGCATTAATATGCTCAAATCTAAATTTGTTCAGATCATCCATGGTGGTCAAGCGACATCGTCACTTTAATCATTGTCATTACCCTCATCGACTCATCGCTTGAGGGGGTAGTCATAATATCAAATCATAATCAAAATCAGTAGAAGATCCCAGAGATCGTAGATCCCTTGATCTTGTCAAAATTGCGTTCGTCCTTGCGAATCATTGTCAACAACTATCATAAGCTTACCCCTTTGCTTGGGGAAAATAGCAAATATGATAATTTATTTGTAACTCTCATCCTTTGGATTGATAGGCATGAAAGCCTACTTGGCATTGATGCTATTCGAATGTCTGGTGATGAGTACAAACTTTTCAAGTTTAAGCCTCCAAAGAGTTGGAAGCAATGATTCTAGGATGCGCATCCTTTTGCAGGACCTGGGGCATCTAATGTTGATCTGACTAATGATCATCATAGAACCTTCGACATCATTTTAGGAGGTCTATTTTTGCTCAGCGTTGTTCGATCTCACAATGCATCTCAAAAGGGGCATCTGTAGACACCTAAAATGCATCATGTCGAGGGTGACTACTCATATGGACATGCTATAAGACCATATGGAGGATCTTGGATAGACTCCAAGATAGAGCAGTGGTTCTAACCACTCAATTTGGGCTCCTTGGCCTAATCAGTCTGAACCGCAGCCCAGACCTATGGTCTACAGTCTGAACCATGGCTAAGGCCTGTGGTTTATAGTCTGAACCGTAGCTGCAACCTACGGTCTTAACTGAAGTTCAGTTGGCCTTCATCCGAGCCAAATCGGTTTGAATGGCCATTTGTTCTAGAAGACGGTGGTTAGAGGATGGAAGCTTCCAATCCAACTATCCTAACCACCCCTTCTTGATCTTGGCTTCTCCATGAAGCCACCCCTAGCCCTAGGACATCCTATAAGTACCCCTTCAAATTAGGGAAATAAAGAGCATATAGAGCATTTTGATAGCGAAGCACTATCGAAATACTAATAGAGAGTTGATTGATCAAGTGAGCAGTGAAGCCCTATTGAATTGCATACTGAATTCATGCATTGGAGAAGGCCACTTTGCTATTCACCTAAAGATCAATTTGCCATGGAGGTCCTAGGAGCCTAGAAGAGCCAAGAAATGCAAATTCGAGAAAACGAAGGCCCCTCATAGTGAATCAACCACCAAACTTGTCAGAAGGACACCGAAGGTGACCCTTGAACATCAATTGGACAAGGAGGTCAAGCCCACTGCCCTTGATTTTGAGGGTAAACTTACTTGAGTGCTCACCGTGGCTTTCAGCCATGGTTTATAGTGTAGACCGCACACCAGTGCTACGGTTTGCAACAGAGGTATCGCCACCTTACTATTTTCATTTTTTCCTATCTAATTAGATTAGATTAGTCATTTGCATGGTTTAATTGTAGTTGTAGAGATTTTTGACCGATAGATTTAGGGTTAGAATGATTTTAGTATAGTAGCATAAAATAGACATCAATGGGTTCTTTATGACTTTTAAAGCTTCATTTCCTTTAATTGAACCATGCAAATCTTAACTGCTATACTCTTTTATGTATTTCCATGAATCTTTGTTAGTTTAGCATAGTTTAAACATCTTTTACATGCTTTCTTGATTTCATGTTTTCAATGGCATCTTTATGCATCTTTCCTTTTAAGGGCCTCATCGCGAGAGGCTGCCTATGTTTTTTATCATTCTCTATTGTTTCTTGACCGCAGGGATCTACATTCAAAGGAGCTTAACATTTGAATCCTTCCTCAATGCGAAGAAGAGGGTCAACTCCACCCTAAGGCAGTTCGTGTCACCCTACGAAGGCATTTGAAATATCACACCTACCCTTGAGAGGGAAACAATTGCACGAATCTTATTGTAATATCGTATCAACATGATTATCCCTAAGAGGGATGTACTTGTAACCCAAAATGACTTCATAATGGAATAAAGTGTCTTTTATTGTTTATCTTGTTGTCAATTTCTTGCATTTCATACATGTTATTATTTTCACTATTACACTAGGATTCCGATCGGGTGTGAGCCTTTATGGTGGTTACAAGGTTGATACATGCTTGGACTAGGGTTTGTGAGAAAGGATTAATTCTTGAGGTGATTGGTTGAGTAGAGTTGATTGAGCCTAGTCAAGTGATTGTGTGAAGTGGTTGTTCAAGTTCCATGAAACAAACTATTCTATATTCTGTTTTGAGTTGAGATTGAGATTTGAGAATAGAACATATTGAGTCTCTAACAATTCTCTTTATTCTTATATGAGATTGATTTGAGTTGAGATTGGAATTTGATTATAGAACATATTGAGTCTCTAACAATTTTATTTATGCTTCTATGAGATTGATTTGAGTTGAGAATGAGATTTGAGAATAGAACATATTGAATCTCTAAAAATTCTCTTTATGCTTCTATGAGATTGATTTGAGTTGAGATTGAGATTTGAGAATAGAACATATTGAGTCTCTAAAAATTCTCTTTATGCTTATATGAGATTGATTTGAGTTGAGATTGGGATTTGAGTATAGAACATATTGAGTCTCTAACAATTCTATTTATGCTTCTATGAGATTGAGTTGAAATATTGATTGAGCATTGAGTATAGAACATATTGAGTCTCTAAAAATTCTCTTTATGATTTTATGTGATTGAACAAGTTCTGTGTGGACTTGTTAAGAAGATTTGAGGTAAGTCTTTGAGAAGGCTTGTGGACTTATTTTGTGTAAGCTTTTGTGGAAGCTTGCAATGAAAATTTGAGCAAGTCCTAGAGAGGACTTATTGAGTATATTTGAGTAGGTTTTGAGTGGACCTATTGAGCATATTTGAGCAGGTTCTGAGTGAACCTATTGAGCAGATTTGAGTAGGTTTTGAGTGGACCTATTGAGTAGATTTGAGTAGGTTCTGAGTAAACCTATTGAGCAAATTTGAGAAGGTTCTGAGTGAACCTATTGATAGATATTTGGAGGTGACAGAGTATAGAGGAAATAGTATCAGTGGATATAGATCCAGCAACCAGGACAATTGAAGATAGATATTCTGAGTGAGGAGTCTTCAAGTGGAGAGAGATCCACCAATCGATGTAGTAGAGAGACAAAGTCTTCTAGAAGATCACTAGCCAGAGCAGAAAGAGAAAGAGTTATTCTATGGAAGATATCCATGATCTTGAGATTAGGGGATCAACATCTCCTTTGGACAGTGGTATATAAATATTGTAATTGGGAAGGATTCCTAAAGAGATTATTTGAGAAATATTTAGAAGAAATATTTTCTCTGTGGAGATAGCCCACATTGGGTGAACCACATTAAAATCTATGTCTCTATTGTGTATGGTGTTTTGTGCATTACTTTGATTACTACTATTGATACTTCTATATATACATTGCATAATATTGAATTAAAAATAAAAGTAAAAAGTGGTCTTATACTGTTCACCCCCCTCTCAGTATAATCTTGCGTTATTCAACCTCTACGCATGGGCCTACCAAGACAGTACTAGGCCAGCCCCTATGTGCAACAAGTGGAATATGAATCTAGGATGGTTAACCTATCCGAAGGCATACCATTATTCTAATATACTAGTATGGCTCACTATCTCTTATGACTCCAAAGTGCATGCCATTCAAGATTTCAAAGGCCAAGCGGTGGCCCGGGTATCGGCTGATAGGATTCGATAGATTTTTGGCCTAGCCACCACTTCTAGGGTGGTAGATTTTAATATGTTGGCCCTCTAGGCCAATTATATGATGAATACGATGTTCCCTCAAAACCTATTGAAGAGAGGGAAGATGAGGCCAGTATATTTCCCCATCAAAAAGTTCATGCTCCATCCCTAGGTGCAATATTATGTCGACATGATCAACCTAGCCCTAGGGGTAAAATACTTGGATCCAATCACTAAGGAGGTGATGTTTTTAATCCTCCAATGCAACAGGACAGACAAGACTCCTCTTTATTAGTGGGAGGATATTATCAGTGATAAAATGAATGAAGAATTACAACTACTATAGGAGGCCATATTGGTCGATAAAATGGAGATGCCCCCATTTTCATACTATTGATTTTTCATTCATTTATTTATAGCACAATTGGATAAATCCCTAGTGGCCCATATGGGGGGGTGAATGCACCCACTATACAAGATCGACTGCTATGCATCCAGGAGGGGTGTTCCAGCTATACTACCTTCTTCGAGAAGGTCCTCCCCATGGTACACTTTTGGTTGTGTGGAAATTTCCCAGACAAAATCGGGGTAGGGGTTAGAGATTTTTTGCACAAGGAAAAAGTAGGAGACTACTTTTACGTAGAAGAATTTTCCTATATCAGGATTTATGGATCAAAGCTACCCTTGAAGGTACTACCATTCCACTGCCCAACTTCCATTGCCATCCTGGAGACAGATGGCTAAAGAGGTAAAAATTAGACATCTAAGGAAGAAGGGACCAGTGAAGTGGTTACCCATTCCCTGTACAATAGGCCATTACATCTATCTCGTCCATTTTTCCATGCTACGAGCTATATGTAATATGGGAACCTACTATTTCTTAGAGGTCACTTGGAGGGCCTATGACCCGGATGACCACCACAGGAGAGAAGTTACTGGCAAGCTGGCCCTTCTGGCAGTCACACACAGTGGTGATGATTTTGAGATGTAATGCAAGAAGCTTTTAGAAATAACCAAACTTTGGACTTGGTATGGAGGATGCCCAAGGATAAATGACCTTACAGTGGATTAGAGGCTATTGGTGATTATAATGCTTAGCTTAATGCATCAAGACTTGCAAGTGGATAATATGGCCTCATTGGTCCTAGTAGCTCCTTCTAAAGAATTCAAATACCCCACTCTCCAAATTGCCCAGCAATATTCTAACCTCTTTGAGGTCATGATGAAGATAGTTGAAGAGCAGGCCAAGCTCCCACCCTCTTCTAGTTCCCTTGTTACCACTTAAAAAGGTAAGGAGTTGGCCATTAGCTCTTCCTAGTAGGCCACCACATCATCAACGTTGACCTTGATAAGCCCACATGAGCAAGGCCAATTGGTGGAAAGTTAATGTTCATTATATTTCGCCACCCTGGTAGTAAATCAAGAAGAACATCAAGTACGACCTAGGGTGATGAAAAAGATAGCACAAGCTGGGGGGCTATCTAATATTTTAAGAGGCTATGAAGTGTGAAGCCCCACGCAATCCCCCACTCACAAAAAGGCTAGGATTGAATCCTCGAATCAAGGAATGGAGAAATTTACAATGGCAAGAGTCACTAACACTTGCCAGTTCACCACCGATGAAGAAGGCCAGATCTAGGACATGGAAGAAAAAATATCCCCCAGCAAGGGGATAGTCAAACATAGGGGAACAATTAGACAAGAAATCACTGACACACCTATTGCCTCCTTTGAGCTCCCTCTGCCAGCTAGCATGAGAGAGGCTACTATAGATACTAGCAAAGACTTCATCCGAGCATCTACTGCACCCATCCAAATGATGAAATCACAAGTGGCTACTTAAGCATAGGTGGCAAAAGTAGTGGAAAAGGAAATTGAAGGATGGAAAGCCAAGGTGGATGAATTTGAGCCATTATAACTCAAGGTCAAGTAGCTTCAGGCAGAAGTTGATAAACTAAATATACCCGCTCCTTCCACTGCACAGACTAGTGTCCAAATCGAGTCAGTATATGAGCTCAAACAAGAGATGAAGGAGAATATCCAAGCTAAAATATGGGATTTGGAGTTCATTCTGATAGATATATATGTTGTGAGACGTGTAGTAGGTCTCATTCAGAACAAATTACAACAAGGGAGGTAGAGAATAGATAAAATTATATTGATCTATAGGAGGTTTCTAGAGGACTACGTGCCCATTTTTGGGAAAAAAATTGCTCTATCAGATGACTCCCTATGCTTCTTTGCAGAAGAATACATCAAGGTCTCCCTATTTTTATAAATTGAAAAATTTTGGCACCAGTAGAACCAAGAGGTAGCATAATCTAGTATGAGGCCAATGATGAGCTGGATGACTGCAATCTCTCCATTGAGGACTTTGGACGAGCCCTGGTTATCAAATATTTTGTGTTTCAAAAAATTCAACATTTTTATTTAGATTCTAGTGATAGGCTGTCTAAACTCTTCATAACTTTGGTGGAGATGGTAGACCGCCTATGTAAATTTACCAATAATAATGTGTAGTGGGCTAAGGACCGGATAGTTGAGGCCATGCAAGATTTGAACCTACTCCTCTTCTCCTTGACCTTTCACAATGAGGCTTGGGAATTCATTGACCAAGCCATTCAAAATCATAGGGTGGGAGTGGGGTCCACCACTGCCACAACAAATGCACCAGGAGAGCCACAACCGCCAGCACAATGCAGTACCGATGGAGATGCACAACCTCCACCTGCATAAAAATAACATGGGATACGTGCCTTTTTTTGAGTGCATCCCAAGTTTGGGTACAACAAGATTGTTGTAGCATGGTAGGTGGTCACAAAAATCAAGTAGCTCATGCTATAAAAAGAAGAAGACTATAGAAACAAGTTTTTTTTATCGAACCTCTGAGAGAGAAAATCCAGGTATAGATTTGTATGTTGTTTGAGTCATATTTTCCCTTGTATCTCCTGTGTGTATTTCTTATCATCCTTCTCTTGTAATTCACTAGGGACTATCAAGATGCACCGTTCACTGTGATTATTTCTTATGGAATGCATTGGAGTTGATAACTCTTACGTCATTGCAATCAGGACAGAGAGGAGATACCCCTTGTTCTGAAAATTCAAATCAGGGTTTTATTGTAATAAAATGGCATACGAGGATCAAGCACTCTACTAATTTGTTCTATGCATATATTTTATTAATGAAAATCTCAACTCTTCCATTGGTATATTTTGTGTGATTGTCTGTGTTAGCTTATTTATGTATTACTGCAATTAGAATCCATAAATAACGCCTTCTCTTGCTAGTTAATTTTTTTATTTACATTACATCATTTTAATGGAGTAAAATGAACTAGTTCCTCTTTTTATTATATTTTCTAAGGTCATTTATCAAATTGCTATGACTTTGTAATGGATAAGGTACTAGTCTAGGTTTTATAGGTTTTAATATTGATAGGTTCGGTAACTAAAAATATCAAAACAACAAAGTAACAACATTTTTTCTGGCATAGTGAGCATGTGCATGATAAAGCATTAGTGAAAGGACTCACTGCTTGGGGTTTCCTTACCCAACCTGGTCGATTTAGAGTTGTCAAAGGTAGTCTATTCCTAGGTTAATGAGGTGGATCTACCAAAATCCATAGTGTTGGTTGTGATTTAGAGAGTTCCTCATGATGTGACAAATATTCCGAGGGTAAGCGAGAAAACTCCACAACACATCATAAGAAAACAATTGGATAATTTTGGTTTGGTGTTCCTATATGATATCTTGATTTATTCCCTAGATAAGTTAGAGCATGGCAAACACCTCAGGATATTGTTAGAGCTATTAAGGAAGAATCAAATGTATAGGAATTTATCCAAGTGTGAATTTTGTATGTTAGAAGACTAGTACTTAGGGCACATTATTTTAGCAAAAGGGATCATGGTAGATCCTAAGAATATAAAGGTTATTTTGAACTAGCCACCACCCATGACTATGATGGAAGTTTGAAGTTTCATGGGTTTACTAGATACTATAGGTGATATGTAAGTGACTACACCAAGATTACCTCTCTAATAACTAACCTACAAAGGAAAGGGAAATAATTCAAGTGGATATATAGATGTGAAGTAGCTATTGAACTGCTTAAGCAAAAGCTTACTATGCCTCCTATAATAAAGGTACCCGATACTTAATAAAGTTTTTTTGTTTGTATAGATGTCTCATTGGAAGGTTTGGGAGGAGTGCTCTCTAGAAGGTGCAATGATAGCCTATGGATCTAGGAAATTAAAATTATATGAGGTCAATTATGCAACCCATGACTTGGAGCTGGCTACAATAGTTTTTGCTCTCAAGAGTTGGCGATATTATTTGGTAGGGAGACCTTTTTAATTAAGAACAGATCATAAGAGTCTGCAATACATATTTACTCAACCCTTACTCAATGCTAGGCAGAGAAGGTGGATGGAACTCCTTGAAAAATATAATTTTGATATTGGATATATAAAAGGAAAGGAGAATAAGGTCACTGATGCTTTAAGTAGAAGGAGACACATGGCTGTGTTGTCTCGTGTCCATGTAGAATTGATGGAGCAGGTTAGGAAGATGTAAAATTAATATGCATACAAAAACTAAGTACATGAAAATATGGAAAGGAATCTAGATGAAAATAAATATTTTAGCTTCAAGGATGGATTTCTATACTTCAAGGATAGGGTAGTCATTCCTAAAACTAGTGATCTAAGAAGAATTATTATGATTAAAGTGCATAAATCACCATATTATACTCACCTAGGAGGAGCGAAGATGAGAGAGATTACGAAGAAAACTTTCTATTGGCCTAGGATGAAGACGAACATTACTAAATTTGTCACTCAATGCATTAAATGCAAGAAAGTGAAGGTAGGATACAAACACCCTACATGACTGTTGTATCCACATGATGTAGCTATGTAAAAATGACAAGTAATTTCAATGGATTTTATTGTAGGGTTGCCTAAAAAGTAGTTTCAACATGATGCGATCTTAGTGGTGGTTGACAGATTGACCAAGGTTGTACATTTTATATCCAAAAGTACTAAAGATGATGCTATAGTTATGGCTAATAGATTTTCCAAAGAGATATTTTGACTTCATGGTTTTCTAAAGGTAATTATATCGGATAGAGACTCAAAATTTACATCTAAGTTTTGGCAAGCCTTGCATTGTGCCATTGGTACTAGACTAAACATAAGTTCTGCTTATCACCTAGAAACTAATGGATAGACTAAAAGAGTGAACCAAGTATTAGAGGATATGTTTCACATGTACTACATGGATCATAAGACCCTATGGGAAGATTACTTCTCTATAGTAGAGTTTTCCTACAATAATAGCCAACATTCAAATATAGGCATGACTCCTTTTGAAGCACTCTATGGTAGAAAATGTAGGACACTGTTGTCTTAGGATAATCCAAAATATCAGTTTGTGCTTGGTATAGACATAGTTAAGGATATGGAGAAATAGTTAAATATGATAAAGGAATGACTAATAGAAGTTGTAGATCGACAAAAGAGTTATTTTGATCTTAAGAGATCACCATAAGAATTTTTAGTAGGTGACAAAGTGTCTTTAAGGGTGAGATCAATGAAAAGTGCTATTAAGTCTACAAATATTGATTCATGTTTTTTAGGGCCCTTTGATATTAGAAATAATATCAATCCTCTTGGATTTCAACTTGCCTTACCACCCACCTTGTCTAATATTCATGACACTTTTCACATTTCTTTGATTAGAAAGTACATTTCTAATACTGAACATGTGTGGGATCTTTCTAACTTGCATATGATGAACCTAGAGGCTATAGAGGTTCGACCAATAAATATCCTTGAGTTCCAATCCAAATAAATGAGAAAAGGACCCCAAAATAAATGCAAGTTTTAGTGGGATCATTATTCTGAGAGGAATGCTACTTGGGAGAAAGTAGCAGATATGGAGAAACATTTTCCATACCTATTTGAAACTATTGTGTAATTATTTTGTACTAAACTATTTGACACAAAGGACTATATCAACCCTAAGGGAAAGAGTATGTCATGACCCTCCCTTGGTAGTACTTTGCATCTTGATGGATTTAAATTTTATTATGTGTTTTACTGGTGGAAAGCTTGGATTTTCTATGACTAGACACATAGATATATATGGTTTATAAGGGTAAATGATGGATATTGTTGATGGAATGTTTGATTGCCTCATTATAAATATTTTTTGTTATAGTTTGTATGAAAAAAATGATATTTCCTTCCATTGAAATGATTTATTATTTCATGTGTAATTTTTGCAAGAGCATTTCAGTTGGGAGAATATGGTGCTACTAATGGAATTTCACCCTGTTTGCAGAAAACAATTTCATACAGTGGTAGAAAGAATTAGCCACCAAGAAGGGATACCTTAGGGAAGTGATGTGATGGGTTATTTGATGGAATTATTTTGGGGCAACTTGAAAGAATGCTCCTTTCATGAAGTTGCACATCATAATTTGCATGAGAAAAGAAAAACCAAACTAGAGATAGAAGTTGCTTGTTGCATAATAATCCCTTCATAAGGAAATTTTACTTGAAATGGAAAAGGTTCCTTGCAAAGAAAAATTAAATAAATTATCGTTTGATTTTTATTGCTCCTTGCACAAAAAGAAGGAAACATATTTGATTTGTTATATTAGTATAATATTTGTTGAAATGATATACTAAAGGATTAATGAACAAAGATGAGCAAGAATGGTCGTTAACCATGTTTTTGAATGTACTTCATATTTTGATTATGTAAAGCAAAGTCTAGAGTATGGTTTTATCTATTAGGTAGTCTATGAATCTATGGTTTTACGTGTTGCTATACTTTGGCTTGGTTTTTTGTTTATTCACTTAGTGGAAAAAGATATTTTTTTGCTATTGTTGTTCTTATGCTCAAGAACTTGGTAAATCAACCCTTACTGCTGATGTAGTCTTCTCCTACATGTCAAAAGAGTGGTGTTGTTTGAGTTGAAGTAAGGCTGAGTATTTGGGAAGTTACACTCAATCCGTGGAGTTCATCGATAAGCTGGGTTGGGTGGAGTTGAGTGGGGTATTCAACAAAAGAGGAAGGAGAGACGAACAAGGAGAGGACTGGGGAGGAGTGACTGGAGGTGCTTGAAAAGCTTTGAAAAGGTTGCATGCATTATCAGGTAGTATTGATAACTTGACCATATGGTTGTGTGAATTTAGAATGGTATGTTGTTTCTATTCTTTTATAAAAATTCCAAAAAATAGAAATCTAGTTTAATGTATTTGGAACATAGGATGAAGTTAAGTTCCTCAAGATTATTAGGTAAAGAGAGATTGAAGAATTTTTACTTTAGCTACAGTTTGGTGTATCTTGGATATTAGAGTGGGAGTATTCGATTTTTTTAGACATTGACTAACATCACCTTTTAGTTGATTTCCAAAAAAAAACTAGTTGGGAAGTCTATGTTCTATGTTGACCGAGTTAGAGGTTATAGAGACCTTTCTTGCTAGCATAATCCATCTACATCTTGAAGGAAAAACCAAGAAGGCTTATTTTTGTATTATAATATTTTTAGATGGGCATTGTTGGTATTGAAAGCACAAGAAACCTCTGCATCATCATTGGCACATGCAGGTTTTGAAGTTGTATATGCCATGTCAAAGAGATGGTTTTGTATAATTTCCTAGTTTATTCTTGATACATAGATCATTGTCGGGTAAAGCCATGGTTTATCTATTGTAAAAAAGATTTTTTTAATCATTCCTTTTGCATTATGAGAAATTTTGTGTGCTATAGAATATTTTATGTTTATGTATTACATCATCTTGAGTTATCCTATGTTCCTACTGGTTAGAGGAATTAATATAAACTTGAAACCTTACTTTCAAGAAAAAAATATTCTGTAATATCTTAGTGATAGGACTGTGTGCATCCAAGTCTAAATATGGTATTTGAGTTTCATGTAGTGCATGTATGAGACTCTTTGATTATGAAAATTATTTATTAATGTTTGAGGAAAGATCATGTATTGAGTTGGGTTTACTCAGTAAATAGAAGAATAAGATATACATGTTCTTATTTGGAATTGCTTAACTTTTGAAAAAAAATGAAAATATTTGTTTGCTTTGTGTATAATGGGTGAACATAGTTGAAATTGATATGTTCTAAAATTAGCTTTGAGATTGGTTTCATGTGAATGATGGAAAATATATAAATTATTGAAGGCCATATTTGATTCCATTAAAATGATATTCCCTTCTTGATGACTGAAAGTGAAGTTGGACAAAGCATGGAGTCTGTCGTCGTCTTAGACCATCGAGAAGAGATGAACTATGCTTTAAGTGTTTATTGAATTAATCACTGCTTTGGCAAGATTTCGGAGAATGAATTTGTTACCAAAAATTTGAGAACCTCTTGTGTACTAATTAGTGTTATCATAAGAGAAATATTTTTAGAAAGCATTCATCCTTGTGATTTGTATATCTGCTAGTTTTATCCTACAAATGAATGCTGGGTAGAAGAGTGTTTTTGGCAAGGTATGTTTTAGTCGTTGCTTGCATTATTGTAAATCCTGTTGGCTATATCCTATAATATTTGGAGTTATGACATAATATTTTATTCATAGTAAGAGAGTATTTATTCTGTTGTGAAGAGTAATCTGTTCTATTTTCATAAACAAACAATTAGTGATGTTGGAGTATTTTTGTAAAAATTATTTGTGTTTGAGATTTGGAAAAATTACATGATGTGTCTCATTCTATTAGCTTATCGAAGAAATATTTTGGTTTATAGAATTATATTTTTAATTTAAGAAAAATTATGGACTAATGATGTATTTGCACCATGTTTTTTTTGGAGTTAAACATTGGGTTTTTCCTTGGTGTTCTTAAGGTATTTTTGGATCAAAGCATTAGAGAATTTCCTTTCATTAAGGTTTTGTGGTGAGATTTTGACAACCATGCTAGGAAAATCATTGAATTATTGTTCTATTTGGTTGATGGAGATTAATGGGGTGCTAGGACTGGTTCAATGTTGGAGGTTTTGATCTCAAAGGATATTTTGTATTTCTAAATGATTTTATTTGGGCTAATAGTTAATTAATTAGAATGGGTTAATAGGTTAAAGAAATACAATTTTACCTATATTATCTATAGTTTTAAGAAAGTATCTACTTGTTGTGGTGTAGTGGTAAATGCCCTGGGTGCTAGTAGAGGTCGACCCAGGTTCCATTCCCCTTGTCTCCATCCTATAGATATATGGTATAGTTAGGAATGTCCTATGTGTTGGTAGAGGCCGACAAGGCTCCATTCCTCCTATGCCCAACTTGTTGAAAGTGGCACCTTGAAAGGGGTGTTTTCCACTATAAATTAGTTTTACCCAGGTGTTGTAGGTGAGTTGGAGAGGAGAGGGAAATCCTCCAAGGGAGGTCCCAGGTTTGAATCTCCACCCTACCAAAAAGTTGAATTGGGTACCCAAAATCCAATTGATAATGTTAGTGCGGGCAGGTCTGGGTGCAACCCCCGGGTGACTTTGACAGTGTAGAACCCCCTGTTCGTGGTCTCTTAAACCAATGTGGCCCCAAAAGGGGTTTTTTGCTTTAAAAAAAAAAAAAAAAATTAAGAAAGAAAGGTTGTAGGGGAACAACATAAAAAGAGACTAGCTCATCAATTTTATGAGATGAATAGTTGACTCTAAAGCGCTAATTTACTCACATAGACATGCTTATGTGTAGTACAAATATTAGCATGACTCTTTTCGAATGATTATGAAGGGAAGAGAAATAGAAAGAGCTAGCCTACTAGAATGGGAGAGATTGTTGGACATTTTGAGTCCCTAAGCTAAAAATTTGTCATTGATGTCAAAAGGACCTATGCAAGTAAGCACTATGATTTTCTCCACAAAGAGCTTCATGAGAAGCAAAGGTTTTGATCAAAAGGATGCATGGCATTTGGTTCCAAAAAGAAGCTTCAATGGAAGCTTAGCAAAGGGTTTTTATTTAAAAATATGGATAAAATATTTGAAATGGATTTTTCTTAAAACCCAAGTTTGCTTTTCGTTTCATCAAAAAAGGTGCCTCGGGATTGGAGATATTTAATTTTAAATATTTAGTTTAAATTTTAAATTATTTAAAATTAAAATTAAAATTTTAAAATTAAAAGTAAAAGTTTATCCACCGATGTCATGAGGAAGCGTCGATGTTGCCAAGCAGAGGAAAGGCATATATATATATATACACCATTAATTCTTCAATTTAAATTATCCTTGCTCTTGTTGTTAATGCGATTGTCGAAAGTGAATAGAGCTCATTCGAAAAAGGTTTAAGTGGTAGAAGCAATGAATAAATCAGATGACATGCGAAACCCAAGTCACCTTGGGTAGTGTGGCCTGTTGGCAATTTGGGTAGCGCAAAGGCATTTGGTAGCACAAGGTTATGCATTTGGTTTTTGGCAAGGTTCATTTGCTGTGCTTTGTGGTGGAAGTTCCAAGGGCACACAATTTATTTAAGGCACGTGGGCCTGTAGCATATAAAGGGAATTCATGTCCCTTTTGCATTACGAATGAGTGGGTAGCTCATTTGGCTACCTTAGCCGTAGCTAAGGCGACCACGGTGAGGTAGGTCAAGGGGTCGAAACACCTTGAGGGAGGTATGCGATTTTTTAATTAAAATTTGTTTGAATGCTCTAAAGTTTGGAGTGATAAGGGTTAGGAAATATTTTATTTTGTAAAACCTTTGTTGTGTTTAAAATGTTAAATAATTATTTTGTTGGTGAAAACCATAGATGATTATTTGAGCCTTATGGTATTGATTTGAATTTTTGAGAGCATTATTTTAGGAGAAATAAGGGGTTTGAATAAAGTGGAAATTGAATAGTGGCTTATTGATTATTATTTTTAGAGGGTTTTTCTATAAAGGGACTTTGGTGGATGTGATTATTGAGTTGGAGTAAAAAGGTGTAAATTGAGTTATACTTTATCTTGTGATTATTATTTGAAGTCCACTAACCCTTGTTAAAATTAGAAAAATAAAGTGTGTTGAGTGTGGCAGATTTTGTAGATAACTTCTTGGCATCAAAAAGGTATGGGCAATATTCTCCATTAATTTGATTGGGTGGTTGATTTCTGAAAATATCATTGGAGTGAAAAGGATTTATTGTAGTTTCCTTTTGAGAGTTGTTGAGTTAATGCTTCAAGGTTTTCTGGTTTGAGAGTTGTTATTAAAACCTTATTTTATAAGCATTGTTGTTGAAGCCATTAGTTGTGTGAAAAACCTGAGTTAGGGTTTGAGAAGAAAATGAGTATCATTGTTATGTGAAGGTTTTTTTATAAGCATTGTTGTTGAAGCCATTAGTTGTGTAAAAAACTTGAGTTAGGGTTTGAGAAGAAAATGAGTATCATTGTTATGTGAAGGATGTTTTATAAGCATTTTTGTTGAAGCCCATTGCTTGTTCAAAGAAATTGAACTTGAGTTAGAGAAGAACATCATTATCATTGTTATGTGAGATTTGTTGTTGAACATTGTTGGAAATATTTTGAGTTGGTTGATACATGCTTGGACTAGGGTTTGTGAGAAAGAGTTGTTCCTTGTGGTGAAGAGTAGAGTTGTTTGAGCCTAGTCAAGTGATTGTGTGAAGTGGTTTTTCAAGTTCCATAAAATAAACTATTCTATATTCTGATTTGAGTTGAGTTGAGAAAGAAAATGGATTTGAGTATAGAACATATTGAGTCTCTAATAATTCTCTTTATGCTTCTATGAGATTTCTAAGTTGAGATTGGGATTTGAGTATAGGACATATTGAGTCTCTAAAAATTCTCTTTATGCTTCTGTGAGATTAAGTTGATATTGTGTTGAGCTGATTTGAGGCAAGTCTTTGAGAAGACTTGTGGACTAATTTTGAGTAAGCTTTTGTGAAAGCTTGCTATGTAGATTTGAGCAAGTCCTAAAGAGGACTTATTGAGCAGATTTGAACAAGTTCTAAGTGAGCTTGTAGAGAAAATTTGGACAAGTTCTGAGTGAGCTTGTAGAGCATATTTGGACAAGTTCAGAGTGAGCTTGTTGTGCATATTTGAGCAAGTCCTAGAGAGGAATTATTGAGAAGATTTGGACAAGTTCTGAGTGAGCTTGTTGAGCAGATTTGAGTAGGTTCTGAGTGAGCTTATTGAGCATATTTGGACAAGTTCAGAGTGAGCTTGTTGTGCAGATTTGAGAAAGTCCTAGAGAGGACTTATTGAGCAGATTTGGACAAGTTTTGAGTGAGCTTGTTGAGCATATTTGAGAAGGTTCTGAGTGAGCTTGTTGAGCATATTTGAGTAGGTTCTGAGTGAGCCTATTGAGTAGATTTGAGCAGGTTCTAAGTGATCCTATTGAGTATATTTTAAGAGGTTCTAAGTGAACCTATTGATAGATATTTGGAGGTGATAGAGTATAGAGGATAAAGTCTCAGTGGATAGAGATCCAATAGCCAGGACAACTGAAGACAATAGCCAGGACAACTGAAGACAAATATGAGTGAGGAGTCTTCAAGTGGAGAGAGATCCATAAGTCAATACAACAGAGAGACAGAGTCTTCTAGAAGATCACTAGCCAGAGAAGAAGGGGAAAGAGTTCTCCTATGGAAGAGATCCATGAACTTGAGATTTAGGAGATCAACATCTCCTTTGGACAAAGGTCCATAAACATTGTAATTGGGAAGGATTATCAATATATTATTTGAGAAATATTTAGAAGAAATATTTTCTGTGGAGGTAGCCCACATAGGGTGAACCACATTAAAAATGATGTCTCTCATATGTGTGATGCTTTGTGTGATGTTTATTGCTTTATTAATGCTAATGCTACTATTTGGGGAAATTTTTTATATTATACTGTTCACCCCCCCCTCTTAGTATAATCACATGTTCTTCAGAGATAGTTTGATTAAACATATAGTACTCCTACATAGATAGATGTATGTAAGAGGTGTATCTTACATAGAAAAAATTATGTAAGCAGGTATATATTACATAAATAGATTTATATAAGCAATTATATCTATGAAGTGAGTGTGTTCTCTAGGAAAAATCCTAGTATATGTTAGTTAGCCTAGTAAGCTAAGAAAAAGCCTCACGGTGGTAGTTTGGAATTTTAGGTTGTGATATTCACAAATGCTTAATATGATCTCTTACTTTCTATTAAATTTTGATATCTGATTGGTGTTGATCTAGACTTTGGCGTGCTATCTCTGGGTGCTAGAATTTCTCCTTATGATATTAGCATTTAATTATAGTATTTGAATGATGTTCTTCTATGATGATCTCTTGCTCCATTTTATGCTCTTTGACTATTGCACTCAAGTTTCACTAGAAATATGCTTCTTCATTGCATAGTCTTTCTAGTGGCATCTATTAATATGCACTCCTTGAACCAAGTGCCAAGTGGTACTTTTACATTGCTCAACACCTCTCCTTAGGTGGTGGTGCCCTATTATTAACCTTGCAAGATGTAACTCCATGCAGTGTAGGTCTGAAAGATGTTAGCTAAGGTATTGAGCATTGAAGATGCTCCTTTTATGAGCGTTGAGGTAATAATGTGGGTGTTACTCCTCTTGAGTGCTCGTTGATGTCTCTTGCAAGTGTTAGAATAGTTGCTACCTCTTATTTATTGTGTGCCAAGTGGCACAAGATGCCTTACTCCTTTAGGGAAAATGTAGGTGCTCTTTTGCATGTGCTCAAGCTACTAAAATATCTCTTATTCCCTTGATGCCCTTTCAATTCTATTGCAAGCTATATCAAGCTTTTTCCAGCATGCATCTATTTCTTCTTAATATTCAACATAAAGTGCTTCTTCCTTCATGAATTTAGCTCCAAAAATGGTGTATCCACAATATTTCAATGATGTTTTCTTAGCTGATGATCTTATCCTAATGATGATGGCTCTAGCTGACCATTTGTTTCTAATGATGGTGGCTTTTGAGTGCTTGCTATGTTGGATGGTAGCTTGCTTTAGTGAAGGTAATTCTTCCAAGCTCATTTGATGGTAATATTCCTCCTTGCACTTTAATTTTTGGCCATGTATGCTATGTAACCTATGTGTTGTCCTTGTTCTTACTTGCACTCATTGTAATGACGTTATCTTACATAGAATTTCTTGAACCAATGTAGAATTTTTTCTTGTGGACTATGTACGTATTGAATCTATTTGCATTGGAACTATGATGGGTGTATTTGGACACATCTAATGGAAGTATATTGAGCCCTTGTATGGCTCTATATTTTGTTATCGGAGATCCTTCTTTAGACTATGTAAAATACCCACTTTAATGGCTGAAATATGGGTAATGTAGTCTCCTTTCTAGTGCACCTTTATATTTTTGTAGTGTGTATGTGTTCTTATATGCATCATATGTTGCTCTTATATCATATTGGTAAGGTTTACCCAAAAGTAACCCACATAAATCCATTGGTGTAACATCACATGTCATTGAATCCTAAAAATTGGGGTCAAATGAAAATGTGAGAGTGCATGTGTGTGTGATTTTTGATGTATTTGTGCTATCCTTCCACCAAAGAGAGTATGGGAAAGGATATTTGGATGTAGGAAGCTTGAGCTTATCAAAAATGGATTGCGCAATTAGATTATGATCCATTGTCGATTATACAATCTACTGCAAAGTTATGGAGCAAGTGAGTCTGAGTGAAAAATATATGGTCACAATCATCGGATCTAGAATGGTGATTCATGAGTGTTACATTATTGAGTTTCCCTCTCAAATATTCATAAATTTCTTCTTCACTTGAAGTCTCAATGGGGTTATCACAAGTCCCCTCATCAGACTGTACAAAAAGATTCTTCTTCTTTTGTAATTGTGGACACTGAGTTTTATCATGACCTTACCTCTTACAATAGTTACAAAATTTAGTAGTTTGAACATGAGAAAGTGAAGAAGAATGAGAAGGAAATTTATTTTTAGAAGAAGAGGATGAGTAAGAAGTGGGGGTAATAGAATAAAAGTGAGAATATCTCTTTTTGTCTAGCTGATTCTTTGTCCCATGTCTAGTTGATCCATTGTACGAGTATCATAGCTCCCTCTGTTGTACCCTAAAATTATCCTTAGCTAGTTGTGTATATTTGAAGATGTCATCCAAAGTAGTGCACGTAGTGTATTTGATCTCCCTATAAAAGTGTGCTTGAAGATCACTTTTAAATTTTGCAATCAAGACAACATCCGAATCAGATATGTCAAGCAAGACTCGAAGGCGGTTGAAGTGATGAATGTAATATTGGATAGAATCCCTTTTGCCTTGACATAGTCATAGCCATTGATTCAGTAAATCCTCCTCATAATTTGATGGAAAAAATGAGGTCTTCAAAACTCTTACCATTTCCTCCCATGTGGCAATTTTGCAATTCATGATGAAGACTTTGACAATGTTAGAAATTTTGAGTTTTATGAATCGAAACTTGTCCTCATCAGGATTGTGAGTATATTCAAACCATATCTCCATTTCTAGGATCCAACTATTGATTACATCAGGGTCTTTGGAGCCTTCATGTTTTTTTAATTCAGACCTTGGACAAGGACAATGGTAAGAAAAATGGAGGTTTTGCAATATGGTAGCCATTTTCGCCATTATTTCCTCATGGGCTACCATTTTTTCATCGTGGGTTACTACTATTTCTACCATTTTTTTATCATGGGTTGTCATAATTTCTTCTAATTTTTCAGCAATGGCCATGTTTGTAGCCATAGGTCTACTAGGATTTGCTAGATATTTCTTGATCAAAATGGAAATCACAATGAACAAAGAGCCTGAAAGATAGGTCTGCTAGACTGCGTCAAGTTGTCAAGCGATGAAAAATCCAAGTGTGAGAACTTGGATCAAGATCCAAAGATCGGGGTTAGAGGAACCCTAGCTAGCTAAATATCAATGGCTAGATGGACCACAATAAGAGTTTTTGAATGAGGAGTACTTGAAGGTGTGTGCAAGGAAAAAGAGTGCTCCTTCCGAGCCAAGATTTTTAGGTGGTTTTCTCGTTCCCCTTATGAACTAACCTAGCCTAGGGGAAGAGTATACTCACCAATCCAATACTTAGCTCTGATACCACTAATAAAAAATAAACACTTGAGAGCAAAGATACAAGAATAAGCATTATAAAAACTAAGATTGCATTCACACCAAAAAAAATTTATAGGCATGTTACCTTTACAACAAGTGATATTTAATGCACCCAATCCGTGTGAGCATTAAATGTTGTGCACTATGATCCGTGTGATAGGGATAATATTAGGGAATTAAATATTAATCCCTATCATTTAGACTTGGAAAAAAATTCTAGATCTCTAGCATTCACCATGTACACCACTTCGACCTTCATTAGTCCTTCTATTATAGAATCCAATCTAAACTCTCCACCTCCTATCACTATCACTTCCCCTACTTCTACATTTGTGCAAACCATCCAATGGGAAACTTTGTATTTAGGGTTAAGTTCATCAAAAGGGAAACAAAATAATATATCAAAGAAGAAGAAGCTTCCTCCTCCACCTAGAAGACCCAATGAAAGTTTTTATGGACCTTATAGAAGGGTGGATGAAGGGAGGTTCAAACATCCCCCAAATGATATTAGAAAATATGCACTACATATATTTAATTTGAGGTCAAGAATCAACCCATAGAGTATTAGTTAGGTTGGATATTTAGCTTAGTAATGAGCCTAGTCCCTCAATTCTAGAACTACCTTGGTGGAAGCCAATATTGAAAGGTATGACTATGTGGGGAAGAGTATTACCTTTTTAGTAGGAAGAGGAGTCATTATATATTCCATAGAATGACATCAGGAGGATGTTGAATATGATAGATTACCTTGCAATATGGGTGACATGCAACCCAAAGGCCTAAGAATACTATTACTACCACTTTGAAAATCAATACTAAAGAAACTTATTGGTGTTGCACTTGAAGGATCCAAACAAGGAACTTAAATTTAGCATCCTACTATAGTTGGATCTCTTTAGGGATTATGTCCCTTCTTAGATAGTAGTAATAGTAGAGGAGAAAAATTATGCACAAATATATGAAAATCATAGCACCCTTCTTCATGCAGTGGAGAACTATCTAGGCCCTTCTCAGATGATTAACTATGTAAAGTACATTGCCAACCAAAATGAACAAGTAATTAAGATATTTCAAGAATGAAAAAAAATTACTTATACATCATACCTAGTTTATATGATTTTGTATTAGAATAAAGAGGTTTTCCCCTCACTATAGCTATATCTAATAGGACCGAATAATAAATAATTCTCTATGGTGGATTTCATAGATGCACTATGTCAAGAAATGTAAAAAATATCATGCCACTTCTATGACCTAATACATTTTTCTATAATGGAAAAGTTGAAGGGAAGAGTCCCAATTTTATCAAAAGAGGCTTATAATTTGCTAAAATCTAAGTAACATCAAAATATGGACTTCTATATGGTGAAAAAAAATCTTAATATACCTTTTTAAATTTATACCGAACTATCTATTTAACCTAGAATATGAATTATAGTTAAACTATGTCAACCAAAAGGGTATTTGAGGGCCAAAAAAATATCCTTTTACCCTCTCAAGTGATACATTATGCAAATCACCTTGAAAAAAAGAGTTCCATCAAACAATTAAAGAAATATTTAGAATCATGAGGCTTGAGGAATTAAGGGATGTTTGGTCCTATGATCCAAATGATTATATTGAAAGGCAACTAGAGGTAAAGGGGTTACACACCTTCTACATCCATGAAAATACATACAAAGTAGAGGAGGTAAACTCATATGAGGAAGTGGCCTAAACTATTTTGGAAGAGAAGCAATGATAAGAATATGAAATTCAACAATCATGTACCCACCTACCAGAATGATTCACATTATATACCAAGGTTAAATACAAATATGACTTTGACCCAAGTTATAAAATGAATCATTAGGCATCTGGATATTTGGAAAATTTAGGCTACTCATGGAGGAAGATCCTAGCCTAGCAAAAAATAAGATATAAGACTAGAAAAACTAAAGAGTCAATGCAAAGTGGCCCCTTCAATGAAAAATTCTTGATCTTATAGGATTATAAGCATAAAAGGTTAGCTAAGAGGTTAAGAATTATGGAAGCATACCCTTAAGGAAGTCCCATGCAAAGAACATATCCTACTATTGCACCTAAAATTTTAATAACTACAACACTAATAACTTTGACCATGGTCAATATTAAATTTAAAGAGGTGGTGAGGGAGATATACAAGAGGTAACAATAAGACCCTCATAGGTCAATTTTCAAAGGATGATAATGTGGGTGGAGGGTGCACCATGAGTAGGCCCAAGATATGAAATAGAAGTCGCTCCACCAGAATGGACCATGAAAGACTTACCCCCACTCAAGGAAGGGAAAATGCCTCAAGAAGGACCTCTTCTTTAGTTTATAGTGAAGGAGGACTGATTCAAGGAATTGAATTCCTTTATTGAGAGTGTAATTGATGATCATTTGAGGACACTCAATTAAGAAAATAATAATAAAATATCATAGAAATAAGTGACCGTCAAATTCTTAATGAACCCAACTAAGGAGAAAGAAATCATCTCAAGGGTTATGTTGGAGGTGACTATCGATCCTTTGATCATTTCCCTCCCTCTCTCTCTCTACTCTTATTTTTATTTCCTTTGTTCCTACTTATTATTTCCTACATGCTTATTTTATTCTTGCTCCTTCAATCCCTATCTCTTTTGTTGTTGAACATCATTTAACTATAATAAGTATAGTTTTAGATATTCCTAAAGGTACACCACATCCTATGATAAAACACATTCTTGAAACCACACCCATTATGTCATTCCCATCCCTTACCATAAAATTCACCATCACCATCCCACTCATTTCCTATATCAAGATTATATTCCCATCATGACTAGGCTCAATGCTAGCAGAAACCTTAGCATTAATGGCTATTGAAGTGTTAACCACTAGATCACCCTTAACTTCCATATCCATTAAATTTGCCTCACCCATTGTGTCTATCCACCCTTCATGCCACCTAGGCACACATACACAATAACTCCTACTGTAAATGATGGCATTGTTAACTCCAACTTATGTGAATGATTTTGTGAGAACCACCCAAGAACTATAGAACCAATGAGGTCTTTATATGGTAAATCACTAGTGCACTTAAAGATGTGGATATCTAGAATTGTTTTTCCTCCCTCTAAGATAAATAGAAGAAAACTAAAAAGGAGTGCAATTTTTTAAAGGATCAATAATCCAGGGTATCAATAATCATATGGTCATACCTAACGATGAGTAGAATTGAGGTCCTCATTTCCAAAATTATTTTAAGTGACCAGTCTATTGCAACCATCTCTCTTGCTAACTTTACTACCATGGTTTCAAAGTTGGATCTATTGAGAATATATTCCTACCAAATGATCTATATTTTCAACCAAATTTTAATCAGATAAACCATGCATTATGTCCAACTATTATTGGATAATGAAACAAACAAGAAGAGAGTGAGTGATGATTTATCAACAATAGCCCAACTTGTAGTAAATAAGATGTAGTTACAATATAAGATAGATTCCCTTAGGAAAGAGATCATTGAAGGAGCCTAGTTGAAAACACAACTTGTCAAAAGAGATAAATTTAAAAATCAAAAGAAAATTTTCCTAGAATATCTTGCTTAGGGTTAAAACTAGTTGAGACAACAATTCAAGCAAGAAAAAACATAGTTTATGCAATATATAGAATAGATGTAAAGTTACTAGAAAGAGAGGGATAAAAAATTAACTAAAATCCAAGAAGAAGTTGTGATATTAAAGGAAGTAATAATTACAAACCTAGGGAAAACCTCAAAAATGAACAAAGTGAAGTTATTTTGGAATAATATTAAGACTAAGGTAACAAGTAATTTAAATTTATGGCTAATATAGATGTAATCCTCAACCAAGTGATGATGATAATTGTAATAAAGAGAAGAATTAACTACAAAGGTGAGATACCAAGAGGTACTAAAATAATTGGATCCCTTCTCAACATAAAAATAATAACAAATGGGGATCAATAGAAAGGACTTACTAAGAAAATTGAAAGAAATCCTCCATTCCCAAAAAGACCTACAAACTTGAAAAAACATAATGGTCTCCTTGGCAATCCTAGTGGAAGAAATGGTAAAGTAAAAAAAATGTTAGTTGAAATGGGATTGCTCGATGTTCTTTATTATAAGAAAAATATCCTTTATTATGATATTATAAACATGATAATAAAATAGGAGAAGACCAAGGCTAAAATTGAAGTATCATTAGAATAGATTGAGTAGTTGAGGCTTTGCTAAATAAGATGCAAAATATGGTGGAACAACAAGATGGATTATCAAAGAACCCATATGAGGATATATAAGTAGATGCTAAAGACCTTATAGATTTGATATTTCTAGAAGACAAGGAATGATAGAAACTGCTAAAAATATTACCTTAAAGAGGATAAGAAGAACCACCAATTTTATAATTTTATGGCAAAAGGATCCCAAATTTATATTCATGACCAATAGTAAAGGCAAGATAAAATATCTCTCACTAATTGAGCTTGGAACCCCCACAAAGTTACCAAAAATATAGTTACTTGGTTACTACCTTAAGATTACCCATATTTTAAAAATGTGCAAAACTTTTGAATTGTTCAATTGATTACTTCAAAAACACAATTTTCTATTTTTCATAAAAGGTGTAATTTTTTAAAGTGGTGTGATTGGATCTTGAGGAGAAATGTGCTAGATAAAATGGGTTGATTGGTTCCTAAAGAGTGAAGTTCTAGTAGATGGAGCAAAGCACTTCCAAGCAAGATTAATTCACTCCCCCTCCTAGAGAAAACTGCTCATTAATAGATAAAAGTGAAAATAAAGTGAATGGATCCCAAGGAAGATATCTAGAATGTGATATCTTAGCATGTAGTGGAGTTATTAAATATTTCAAAAGCCTTTTATATTATTTAGAAATTTATTTAGAAGCATGTAACATTTGGAGGTGCATCATTTTGCTAAAGATATCTTCAAATCATTACTTTTACTAGAAGTAAGAATTTCTCACATAAGGCAACTCAAGTGTGAATTCTTCCTATAAATAGAAGCTATGGGATCCATTGTAAACATATTTTGGCCTTGAGAGAATTACAACTATACTTTATGAACCTCACATTATAATTGCTCTTTTCTCTTGGAATAATAAGACAATGATAAAACTTTTTATTTTCCATCAGTGGTGTTGCCCTCTTGGATTGTGAAATGTATGATGACTATGGCACTACCCTTTTATCCTCTTATGATGCAGGAGCATCCGACGACAACAGGACAATCTGGCATCAACCAAATTTTCTAAGTAATTTGTTTTATTTACCAAGGCAAAGTTGGGGGGGGTCGTGAAATCATGACATGTCACGATTTCGTGACATGTCATGAAAGCATGACATGTCACGATTTCGTGACATGTCATGAAATCATGACCCCAAAGGCAGCAGCAAGGCAGAGGGGAGTTTTCGTCGTGATATCGCGACGTCGCGATATCACGACGTTTATGCGGAAAAGGCCCGAGGGGAGTTTTCGTCGTGATATCGCGACGTCGCGATATCACAAAGATTTTGAAGGCAGATGCCCTAGGGGAGTTTTCGTCGTGATATCACGATGATTTTGAAGGCAGAGGCCCGAGGGGAATTTCTGTCACGATATCGCGACATCGTGATGTCGCGACGATTTTGAATGCGAAGGCGAAGTTGACAAAGGGCTTGAAAGGTGAGGGCAGAAAAAATAAGGCATGGAATCAGAGGTGGAAAGTCCAAGGCAAGGAGGCTATTTTCATCGCAATGTCACGACGGTTTGTGGAGCAAAAGCAAGGATGCTGTTTTCGTCACGATATCACGACGTCATGATATCGCAAAAACCTTGCTTCGAAAATCATCGCGATATCGTGACGTCACGATATCACGACAAAAACCACATCCAAACCCTTACTTCAAAAATTGTCACGATATCGTGATGTCGCGATATCACGACGGTTTTCAAAGCAAGGGTTTGGAGGTGGTTTTCGTCGTGATATCATGACGTCGCGATATCGCAACGTCGTGATGTCGTGACGTTTTTGTAGAGAAGGTGCGAAAGGGGTTTTTGGTCACGATTTTGCTATGATTTTGGTAGACGAAGGCAAGGCACCAGTTTGGTCGCGATATCATGACATGGCATAAACGTCGCGATATCGTGACATGTCACAATTTTGTGACCGGTTGAAGACAAATAGAAAATGGACATGTGGACGGTCCCGTGTGCGGGAAAAGAGATAGCGGACATGGTAAATGTTCTGACAATGCAACTGTTCCCGAGGGACAGTCTGGAAAAGCAGCGGTTGTAGGGTAAGGGCCTATTGAATGCATGCCTTCATGGCGGATCGGGGGTGGTTGGCCAATAACAGATGGAAAATTGAAGACTCGACGGGAAAAGCCGATTTTGCAGGTTTTGATATGTACTTTCGTGCTGGTGGAACATTAATTGCTAGAGGGTCGAGACCTTGATAAAAACTCATTTTAATGTATTATTTGAGGTGGTGGACCGGGAAAGGGAAGGAGTGTGTGAGTGGGAATAGAATACCAGGGAATCTCTAGTCTTTGAAGCCGGGGGCTATTTTGTATGCATTTTTTTTTCTGGAAAATGTAATGAAATTTAATGAAATTTTCTGGAATAGCCTGAGTTATTTGGTTCCAGTTCTTCAGGTTGTAACTCTGTTTTATGTAAAAAACATCAGATAAATCAAAGAAAGATATGGAGTGGACGTGTGTATGACTTTCTCGTCCCCGTCAGTGGTATCAGAGTCGAAAGTTCCTGAGTGTGTGACAGATCGCCGAACGTGAGGCAGTTACACCAGGATCTATGGGAAGGCTCATGAAAAGTGAATAGAATGCCTCCGAGAAGAAACCTCGTTGGTGGGAGAGGCATGGTAGCAGCAAATTTTCAAGCTTTGCAGTGGCAAGTTTAGGCCTTGCAAGAGGAACTGCGTAGAGGGCATGAACCAAGAAGAGATGCAGATAGTGAAGATGAAGTGGATGAAGAAGAAAATTAGTTTGAGGAAGAAGAAGAGGCTGTGGATCTTGCACAAGCCAGGTTGTACAAAGCCATATCTCAGATTGGAAAGCAACAAAAAATGGAGGTTTCTACATACTCAGGAAACCTAAATCTAGAAGAGGTGATTGACTGGATAAATGACTTAGAAGAATATTTCAAATATGAGGAGGTTGAAGACCCTAATCGGGTCAGATTTGCTAAGACCAAGTTGAAGGGTCATGCCAGCATATGGTGGAAGGGAGTACAGCTGGAACGAAACCGAAGAGGAAAAGAATGGATAACAAGATGGGAACGGATGGTAGAAAAATTAAAAAGATAGTTTATTTCGATAGATTACGAGTTGGATCTGCTAAGAAAATTACAGGGTTTGAGACAGATGAATAAAATTGTCCAAGAATATACGGAGGAGTTTTATAAAATCTCTATCAGAATTGGCCATTTAGAAGCAAGCAAGGAAAATGTGGCCCGTTATATTAATAGGTTGAGACCTAGTGTCCAGGAAGAGTTGAGCTTGGTTCGGGTGAGCACCATTGAAGATGCTTACCAGTTTGCTCTGAAAGTTGAAGAAAAACTAAATAGAAGGTTTGAGAGCAAGCAAAAAGGAAGAGGACATGGAGGAAAGACTGGTGGAAGAAAAGATGAAGGAAAAGAGGAGAAGAAAGAAGAGGTTAGCAGCAGTCGAGATCAGAAGGAAGATGAAGAACCCAAATCGCAAGTTTAGAACAATGGCTACCCAAGAGGAAGAGGTAGATCTGGATGTGGGTATGGAAGAAGAGTGTTTCGGGGAACATGTTTCCACTGTGGAGAAGAGGGACATCGAGCATATGAGTGTCCCTAGCACCCCGAGAGAGTGAACAGGAAACAAGTGGGTCCTGCCAGAGTTGTTGTGGCAGAGGAAGATGCTGAATCAGAACATTCTAAAGAAGCTAAGAAAGGAGAAGCAATGATCATGAGGAGAACCATGCTGATTGAGGAAGATAGACCAGAGCAGAGGAGAAGCCTGTTCTACACACGGTGCAAATGTGCAGGCAAAGTCTGTAATGTTATTATAGACAATGGAAGTACTGATAACTTAGTCTTCGAGGGGATGGTTGCTAAGTTACAGCTGGAGAGGAGGAGACACCCGCATCCATACTGGATTGCATGGTTGCGGAAGGACCAAAGAACATGGGTCCATGAACAGTGCTTAGTCATGTTCAATATTGAGAAGTACCAGGATGAGGTCCTATGTGATGTATTCCCCATGGATGCTTGCCATTTGCTGTTAGGAAGGCCATGGCAGTTTGATCGGAGTGCAGTGCATGATGGTCGTGCAAATACATACTCCTTGATGAAAGATGAAGTGTGCCACAAATTAAAGCCATTACAAACAGTGGATGAGAAGGTGTGCAACAATGCCAGAATTTGTCTGGTAGAGGGCAAAAATTTTTTTTGCCAGGAGACGGGATTTGAGCAGGTTGCAAAGGTTGATGAGTGTTTGGAGATATTACAAAGGACGTGGACCGAACAACATAGAAGTGAAGGTCACTTCTCCTTTTTACCCGGGGTGTCTGATGCAGGAGCATCCAGATGACAACAGGACAATATGGAATCAATCAGATTTTCTAAGTAATTTGTTTTATTTACCAAGGCAAAGTTTGGGGGGGGTCATGAAATCGCGACATGTCATGATTTCGCAACATGTCACGAAATTGCGACCCCAAAGGCAGTAGCAAGGCAGAGGGGAGTTTTCGTCGTGATATCGCGACGTCACGATATCATGACGTTTATGCGATAAAGGCCCGAGGGGAGTTTTCATTGCGATATCACGATGATTTTGAAGGTAGAGGCCCGAGGGGAGTTTCCATCGCGATATCACGACGTCGCGATATCACGACGATTTTGAAGGCGGAGGCCCGAGGGGAGTTTTCGTCATGATATCACGACGTCGCGATGTCACGACGATTTTGAAGGCAAAGGCAGAGTTGACAAAGGGCTCGAAAGGTGAAGGCGGAAAACATAAGGCATGGACTCAGAAGCAAAAAGTCCAAGGCAAGGAGGCTATTTTTGTCGCGATGTCACGACAGTTTGTGGAGCAAAAACAAGGATGCTATTTTCGTCACGATATTGCGACATCGTGATTTCGCAACGTCGCGATATCATGATAGTTTTTGAAGCAAGGGTTCAGAGGTGGTTTTCATTGTGATATCGCAACATCGTGATATTATGATGTCGCGATGTCACGACATTTTTGCAGAGAAGGTGCGGAAGGGGTTTTTGGTCACGATTTCGCTATGATTTTGGCAGACGAAGGCAAGGCGCTAGTTTGGTCGCGATATCGCGACATGGCATAAACATCGTGATATCGTGACATGTCACAATTTCGTGGCTGGTTGAAGACAAATAGAAAATGGACACGTGGACGGTCCCACCCATGGGAAAAGAGATAGCAGACACGGTAAATGTTTTGACAATGCAACTGTTCCCGAGGGACAGTCTGGCAAAGTAGCGGTTGCAGGGTAAGGGCCTATTGAATGTGTGCTTTCATGGCAGATCGGGGGTGGTTGGCCAATAACATATGGAAAATTGAAGACTCGATGGGAAAAGCCAATTTTGCAGGTTTTGATATGTACTTTCGTGTTGGTGGAACATTAATTGCTAGAGGGTTGAGATCTCAATAAAAACTCGTTTTAATGTATTATTTGAGGTGGTGGACCGAGAAAGGGAAGGAGTGTGTGAGTGGGAATAGAATACCAGGGAATCTCTGGTCTTTGAAGTCGGGGGCTATTTTGTATGCATTTTTTTTTTCTGGAAAATGTAATGAAATTTAATGAAATTTTCTAGAATAGCCTGAGTTATTTGGTTCCGGTTCTTCGAGCTGTAACTCTGTTTTACGTAAAAGACATCGAATAAATCAAAGAAATATATGGAGTGGACGTGTGTATGACTTTCCCATCCCCGTCATCTTATTATTCTTGAATACTTGTTAATTTGTATCACATGCATGGAATCCATTGTTGTTGTTTGATTTGTGCATAAATTGATTGATCATACACTCTCCTTACTATGACTATGATCATATTTTATTTTAAATTTCTCACACCCAAACTTCAAATTTTAGTTTGATGCACTTTAATTTTTGTATTTAATTTCATGCATTTAGCATAAATTAGTTAAATTTATTAAGGATAATATGGACTTGGCCTAAATTCAAAGTTTGATAGGGGTGCACTCTCTCTTCCAATTTGTTGAATTGGAATTATGGGTACATAAGAAGTTAGACATTTTTACAATTCAATAGGGTATTTTTATAAATTTTTAACCTAATTCTTGGTTGAAGCCTTGTCCTCTTATTTGTAATTCAATATATCAATTATTGTCTATTGAAGTGTCAACCAATAGCTCACCCTTAACTCCCATCTCCATTCAATTTGCCTTACCCATTGTGTCTATCCACCCTTCATGCCACCTAGGAACACCTACATAATAACTCCTACTATAAATTATGGTATTGTTAACTCCAACTTATGTGAATGATTTTGTGAGAACCACCCAAGAACTATAGAACCAATTAGGTCTTTATATGGTAAATCACTAGTGCACTTGAAGATGTGGATGTCTAGAAGTTTTTTTCCTCCCTCTAAGCTAAATAATATAAAACTAAAAAGGAGTACAATTGTTTGAATGATAAATTATCAAGGATATCAATAATCATATGGTCATACCTAACAATGAGTAGAATTGAGGTCCTCATTACCAAAGTTATTTTAAGTGACCAGTCTATGCCAACCATCTCTCTTGCTAAATTTACTACCATGGTTTCAAAGTTGGATCTATTGAGAATATATTCCTACCAAATGATCTATCTTTTCAACCAAATTTTAATTAGAGAAACCATGCAGTATGTCCAACTATTAGTGTATAATGAAACAAACAAGAAGAGAGTGAATGATGATTTATCAACAATAGCCCAACTTGTAGTAAAGAATACGTAGTTACAATATAAGATATATTCCATTAGTAAAGAGATAATTGAAGGAGCCTAGTTGAAAGCACAACTTGTCAAAAGAGATAAATTTAAAAATCAAAATAAAAATTTCCTAGAATAGCTTGTTTAGGGTTAAAACTAGTTGAGACAACAATTCAATCAAGAAAAAACATAGTTTATGCAATATATAGAATAGATGTAAAGTTCCTAGAAAAAGAGGGATAAAAAATGAACTAAACTCCAAGAAGAAGTTGTGATATTAAAGGAAGTAATAATTACAAACCTAGGTAAAACCTCAAAAATGAACAAAGTGAAGTTATTTTGGAATAATATGAAGATAAGGTAACAAGTAATTTAAATTTATGGCTAATATAGATGTAATCCTCAACCAAGTGATGATGATAATTTTAATAAAGAGAAGAATTAACTACAAATGCGAGATACCAAGAGGTACTAAAATAATTGGATCTCTTCTCAACATAAAAAGAATAATGAATGGGAATAAATAGAAAGGGAATACTAAGAAAATTGAAAGAAATCCTCCATTCCCAAAAAGACCTACAAACTTGAAAAAACATAATGGTCTCCTTGGCAATCCTAGTGGAATAAATGGTAAAGTAAAAAAAGGGTTAGTTGACATGGGATTGCTCGATGTTATTTATTATAAGAAAAATATCCTTGATTATGATATTATAAACATGATAATAAAAGAGGAGAAGTCCAAGGCTAAAATTGAAGTATCATCAGAATAGATTGAGCAGTTGAGGCTTTGCTAGACAAGATGCACAAGATGGTGGAATAACAATATGGGTTATCAAAGAACCCATATGAGGATCTAGAAGTAGATGCTAAAGATATTATAGATTTGAGATTTATAGAAGACAAGGAATGGTAGAATCTGCTAAAAATTATACCTTAAAGAGAACAAGAAGAACCACCAATTTTATAATTTTATGGCAAAAGGATCCCAAATTTATATTCATGACCAAGAGTAAAGGCAAGATAAAATATCTCTCACTAATTGAGCTTGGAACCCCCATGAAGTTACAAAAAATATAGTAAATTGGTTACTAACTTAAGATTACCCATATTTTAAAAATGTGCAAAACTTTTGAATTGTTCAATTGATTACTCCAAGAACACAATTTTCTATTTTTCATCAAAGGTGTACTTTTTTTCAAGAGGAGGAATGTCAGAAGCCAACGAACTGTAGCAGCCACCACTGTAGCAGCTCGTGGACTGTAGCACCCACCACTATAGCAGCCGACACTATAGAAGCCTGCAAACTATAGCAGCCACCGCTGTAGCAACCTATGCACTGTAGCGGCCGCAAAAATTTTGGCCCTAAAAAAAAAATGGTAGATTTTGGAGGTAGCAAGTTGTGACGGATGGAGCAGCAAGGAGGAGGAGTGGGAGGTCTAGGGGCAACAAACCCTAGGTGTGGGGCTTCGAAGGGCAGATCAATAGACCCGGTAGGTGGGGGCTCTGGTGAGATAGCAGGCCCCTAGGCGAAGGATGTGGACAAGGAAGTTCTATTGGAATCGGTCCAAGGGCGTTGGGTGGATGCGGTTGAAGATATCTCCAAGGGGGACCAGGACGCTGAGCGTCAGGATCAAAGGAAGACCCAGGAAGGAGACAAAGAGAAACCTGGAAACTGGAGACCTTCATATCTTAATGCTCTTCACGATAAGCAAAAATTATCCAACTCTTGTTTTAATCTAAAATCTGTCAATGGTAGGTTGCACGTCTCGGATACCTTAGCTCAGCATGTGGCTATGGAGGGTAGAACATCTCTGGTGGCTAAATTTATGGGGGTGAGGCCAGAATTGGAAGTCATAAGGAGATGGGCCATCCAAAAATGGCAGCCAAGGGCCGGTATGATGATTAAGGCTTTACCCAAGAGTTTTATTTTGGTGACATTTCATGGAAAGGACTCTCAAAGGATCAACACCCTGGGGCACTAGGGTATCCACTGCATTTCCAAGAACCTGCCCCCACTCCAAAATACTTCTCCTCAAACCCAGAATAATATCCCTCCCCCGTAGATCTCCATTCCTACCCAACATGGGCCTCAAGGACGTGGAGCTCAAAATCCAAATATCAGAGACCTTGTTCGCCCTATTGTAAGCAAGAGGCAATGTTATAACCCTCCTCCCAAAAATACCTATGCCCCAAAACCCTCTCACAGGGGAGATGGTTCCTTTGATGAGAACCCTTAAGCTCAACCTATTTCTAAGATGATATAGCAAGCCTCAGAGCCAAATCACAAAGTAAAGAACCCCATAGATCAACGCCCTGGGGCAAGTAAGTTTGATTGGGTAATACGGGAGGCCTATGGAGGCTCGGTGGAAGTGGTCCCATGTACTGCAGAGGAATTTATGGGAAGAAATTCCAAGGAGATCAACATCCCAGTGGAGAACAGTTTTGATGCATTAAATCATCTGAAGGGAGATTAGATGGATAGCCAAGAAGTGGAATTTGAGGTAGAGGAGACTCAAGAGAAGGATTTAGAGGAGAAAAATTAGAGGAAGGAATAGGAAACTAATAATACAAGCAAGGATACTCAGGAGGAAGAGGTGAAACACCAAGATCAGTGTAACCCCAAAGCAGGGAAAAAAGAATCTACTAATCAAGAAGCTAAGAGCACGGAATCATCTCCACTGTCAGAAAGACCGGTTAACCTGGAAAGCCAGATTGTTACCCCAAAGACCAAGACTGACCTATCCAAGATGGTTACTAGAAGCCAAGTGAATCCCAGGGAACCCCAACCTAGAGCGGATGTATGGGGATATAGTTCAGTAGGAATAGGGAAACCTAGCAATGCTGCCTTAAGGCAGAAAGAAGCAGAGCGAGGAGTGGCTAATGGCACTCAAGCAGTATTGCTCTTTGGGGCGAAGGCTCGAGGATCCAAAGCCCATAAATGAAGATTCTTTCATGGAATATTCATGGGAGTAATCCTACAAAAATAAGAGCTTTGTATGCTCTTAGACAAGAACACAAACCGGATATGATTTTACTGCAAGAAACTAAAATGGAGGAGAGTAGAGTTATTCCTTTTAAGAATAGGACTTGGCGAGAAGCTAAAGTAGTAGGCCAAGAGGACGCTGGAATAGTAGGAGGGTTTCTGGTTATGTGGAACAAGAATGTGATTGATAGTAGAGTGATTCTGATGTCTAGTTGGTTTATTTGTCTCTTATGTGTGGATAAAACCATGCAGGAAGAGTGGATCTTAACAAATGTATATGCTCCAGTTAGACAGGGACTGAGAAGGGTTCTTTGGAGTCAGCTAGCTAAATTAAGGGAGACGGTCCCCAACTACCCTTGGATTATGGTGGGGGATTTCAATTGCTACCTTAATCCTGCAGATAAATTGGGGGGCTCTCAAAGAATAACTTTTGATATCTATGAGTTTAGAGATTTTGTTGAGCAACATGAGCTGATGGATGTGGACCTGCGTAGATTCTCCTATACATGGTCTAACAAAATATTGAAGGAAAACCAAATTCAGATCAGATTAGATAGGTTTCTTCTTTCTCAAGAATGCTTGGAGAGGTTTGGGGACTCTTCATTAATGGCACTCCCAAGAATCGGGTCTGATCACAACCCAATTCTATGGGAAATAGGGGAGGACTCTAAGAAAAGATACATTAGACCCTTTCAATTTGAACTTATGTGGTTCCAACATCAGGATCTCAAGGATCTGGTTGCCCAATGGTGGGACAAAAAGTATAATGGTTCGAAACTGGCCCAAGTGGCATGTAAACTAAGGAATGTGAAGGCTAACATTAGAGAGTGGAACAAAACTTCCTTTGGCAATATTTTTGTTAAAAAGGTAGAACTAAAAGACAAGATCAATGAACTACAGGAGAAGCTAAAGTCAGAGCAGCTTATAGAGGATCTGAGAAACCAGGAGAGGGAGTTGTTAGCCAAATACCACACGATGCTAGGATTTGAAGAAACCTTTTGGAGGCAGAAATCCAGACTGCGTTGGTTAAAGGAGGGTGATAGAAATACAAAGTTCTTCCATGTCTCTACTCTTCGCCATAGGAGTACTAACAAAATTAAGGATATCAAGATGGCTGATGGGTCTAACACCAAAGATATGGAAGACATAAGGAGGGAAGCGGTTGAGTACTTTAAATCGTTGCTAGAAGATGTAAATCTGACTATTGAAGAAGAGGACTCTCTGTTGGCAGCCATTCCACCCCTCATAACTGAGAATATTAATGGATTCTTACTTAGTCCTTTCACAAAGGAGGAAATCAAGAAGGTGGTTTTTGACATGGATGGTAACAGCTCCCCAGGACCGGATGGCTTCCTTGTAGCTTTCTTCCAAAAGTTTTGGGATATCCTAGGCAATGATATAGTGGAAGCTATAATTGAGGCTCAAAAGGACTTGGAAATCCCAGAAGGAGTTAATGCTACATTTTTAGTCCTCATCCCTAAACTAGTGGGAGCAATGGAATTTTCTAGTTTTCACCCTATCAGTTTATGTAACACTCTGATGAAGATTCTCACAAAAACAATCGCCAATAGGCTGAAGGTTATCCTTCCTTTCATCATTGATATGAACCAAGGAGGCTTTGTGAAAGGGTGATAAATACTGGATGGTATCATCACAATTCATGAGGTTATTCATTAAATGGTGGCTAGTAAGGAAGCGGGTATGTTACTAAAGCTTGATATGAATAAAGCCTACGACCGGGTCTCATGGCGGTTCCTCACCAAGATTTTGGGTAAGTTTGGTTTTTGTCCCCAGTGGATTAAGTTGATTTTTAGTTGTATCTCTACTACAATATTTTCTATCATGGTGAATGGGTCACCCTCCGGTTACTTTAAGAGTGAAAGGGGGTTGTGACAAGGAGATCCTTTGTCTCCATACTTGTTTATTATTTTAGCAGAAGCATTGGGTAGGAACATTTTAGCAGCGATGGCAAATGGTCGATTGGAAGGTTTCAAACTAGCCTCAATAGCAGATCCAGTGTCTCACCAATAGTTTTTGGATGATACAATCATTGTGTCCAAAGCCTCGGTGCCTCAGGCTAGGAAGCTGAAGAGAATTCTAACCAAGTATGAGACAGAAGCAGGACAATACATAAACTATAAGAAGAGTATCATCTATTTCTTTAACACACCTGGTGGGAGGGAGGAAAGGATAGCTAACCTCTTCGGTTGTGGAAAGGAGATTCTACCAACAACTTATCTAGGCATGCCTATGTTCGAAGGAAGAATGAAGGCTACATTGTGGAACTCAGTCATTGACAGGATCTCCAAAAAGTTAGCAGGGTGGAAGGGCAGCCTTCTCAGCTCCGCATGAAAAGCCTTATTAGTTCAAACTACTTTACAGAGCATTCCAATTTATTGCATGTCTCTATTTAGAATGCCTACAAAGGTTCGAGCTACATTGGAGCAAATTCAATGCAACTTCTTGTGGTCAGGTTTAGAGGAGAGAAAGAGAATTTCATTGGTAGCATGGAATCAAGTGTGTGCAAGCAAGGATCAGGGGGGCCTGGGGCTAAAGAGAATGAAAGAAATGAATCAAGCTCTGATTGGAAAAAAGGTATGGAGATTTATCAATAATGATCAATTGGGATGGGTAAAACTTCTTAAGGCAAAATATATCAGAAATAATCAGGACTTCCTGAAAGCTGATAATCTCCCTAGAGGATCCTATTTCTGGAATTGTTTGCTCGAATGTCGAGAGGTAGTCAAGAAAGGCATCAGATGGAGAATTGGTAATGGAAGACAAGTGGACTTTTGGCAAGACTCGTGGTTGGAAGAGGCCCCTCTGAAAGATAACTTAGACCTTCAGGTCCTCCAACATAAAATTTTAGAGGAAATGGGAGGAAAAGTTGGGGATTTTATTGTTGCAGCATAGGAAACTTCCTCTTGGAAGAAAATCACAGTTCATAATCTGTCAGAGCAAGAGAATGTGGCCCTAACCAAACTTAATGATGCTTTAAGGGTGTTCCTGATCATTCCTAGGGAAGGAAGAGACAAGGCGATTTGGGGCAAAACTACAAGTGGTATCTATTCAGTAAAAACTGCCTAAAAGTTAATCCACTCAAGATTCAATGGCTGGACTCTGACTTCTATTATTTGGTTAAATAATTTAACCCCAAAAATAGCTTTCTTATTTTGGTTGGCAGTTCAAAATAAGATTCTGACAACAGATAATCTGCAAAGGAGAGGTTTCCAATTCATCAATCGATGTATCTTGTGTGAGAAAGCGATAGAATCTGTAAGTCATATATTTCTAACTTGTGAATTTTCTTGTACAGTCTTCCAAATGATCCTGTCCAAATTTCATATAGATTGGGTCTGTCCAAATAGCATGTCTGACTTCTGCATACAGTGGGCTTCCCCCTTTTGGGCAAAACTTTTGACTTGGCTCTGGAAGCTCAGCTTACCCCATTTTTTATGGGGGATATGGAATGAGAGAAATAAGAGAGTATTTAAAGGACGTAAGAAAGATCCCAGGTTATGTGGTAATAAAATAATCAGAGCTTTGAAAGAAAACTAGAAAAATTTCTTCTTAAAAAATGAGACCATGTCTCTAAGGGAAAGGAGGATTTTATGGAACTTGGGAGAGGAAATTCCAGACCTAGACGTTACAACCAACCCACGGGATGGTGTCAAGTGGATACCCCCACACAAAAGTGGGTTAAGTTTAATTTTGACAGGGCAGCTAAAGGAAATCCGAGGGCTGCAGGAGCAGGAGGAGTTTTGAGAAATGAGGAAGGAAAAGTGGTCCTTGCCTTTGCAGAGCCTTTGGGAACTCAAAAAAATCATTTTGTAGAAGCCCGAGCCTGCATGCAGGCAATGAGAATTGCCATACTTGAGGGTTATAAGGAAGTTATCTTTGAAGGGGATTCACTTAATATAATCAAGGCAATTAAGGAGGATAAAGACCCCAGCTGGACCATCTTGGAGCTTATCCTAGAAACAAAGATTCATAAATCTCATTTGGTTAATGCCCGAATCCAAAACACCTTCAGAGAAGGGAACCAGGCGGCGGATCTAATGGCAAATATTGTAGTTTCTATTGGGGAGATGCAAATTTGGAAGGATAACTTCCCTCAAGAACTATTAGTGTTGGCTTCTAGATAAGAGCTAAGATCAAACCTGTTAGAGCATTAGGAGATCATAGGGGTTGATGATGAATAATCTGATAGATGGAATTAGGCAGAAAAGGCATCCCATTTGCTGGGGCCTGGGAGGTGACAAGTGTACAGTACAACAACCTAGTGGTATTAGTAAGTGCTAGGTGTTGTTTGGTTTTTGTTTTATCCTGAATAGGAAAGCGACAAGTATAGGACTGTGGAATCTAAGTATGGCTTAATGTGGGTCTTAGAAAGATCCATTTTGTATTTTGATTATATGGGCTTGATGCTAGAACTAGCCCATTTTGACTATGTAAAAGGTTTGTGGACCTTATAACCACCTCTACCTTATACCAAAAAAAAAAGGTGTACTTTTTTTAAAGTGGTGTGATTGGCTCTTGAGGAGAAATGTGCTAGAAAAAATGGGTTGATTGGTTCCTAAAGAGTGAAGTTCTAGTAGATGGAGCAAAGCACTTCCAAGAAAGAGCAATTCACTCCCCCTCCTAGAGAAAACAACTCATTAGTATGTAAAAGTGAAAAGAAAGTGCATGGATCCCAAGGAAGATATCTAGAATGTGATATCTTAACATGTAGTGGAGTTATTAAATATTTCAATATCCTTTTATATTGTTTAGAAATTTATTTAGAGGCATGTAGCATTTGGAGGTGCATCATTTTTCTAAATATATCCCCAAATCATTACTTTTACTAGAAGTAAGATTTCTCACCTAAGGCAACTCAAGTGTGAATTCTTCATATAAATAGAAGCTATGGGATCCATTGTAAACATATTTTGGCCTTGAGAGAATTACAACTATACTTTATGAACCTCGCATTATAATTGCTTTTTTCTCTTGGAATAATAAGACAATGATAAAACTTTTTATTTTCCATCAGTGGTGTTACCCTCTTGGATTTTGAAATGTATGATGACTATGGCACTACCCTTTTATCCTCTTAATATTCCTGAATCCTTGGAATCCATTGTTGTTGTTTGATTTATGCATAAATTGATTGATCGTACACTCTCCTTACTATGACTATGATCATATTTATTTTAAATTTCTCACACCCAAACTTCAAATTTTAGTTTGATGCACTTTAATTTTTGTATTTACTTTCATGCATTTAGCATAAATTAGTAAAATTTAGTAAGGATAATGTGGACCTGGCCTAAATTCAAATGCTGATAGGGGTGCACTCTCTCTTCCAATTTGTTGAATTGGAATTATGGGTGCATAAGAAGTTAGACATTTTTACAATTCAATAGGGTATTTTTACAATTTTTTAACCTAATGCTTGGTTGAAGCCTTGTCCTCTTATTTCTAATCCAAGATATCAATCATTGTCTTGGGATATTTACCTTTTAAATATTCAAAGGTTAAAAATTATATTAATATGAGCAACAACTCTAGATCATGGATTTATATTAGTAACATGGTTGAAGGAGAGAACCTCAATAAAAAATGAATGATCTTAAAAGGATGCTTCAAGAGTTCCATTTGCCTATTTTTATATGGAAGGATGAGTTGGTTTAGAATATGTAAAAAGGTAATAAATACTCAATAAAATTAGGATATAAGTCTTTTCAGCAATTATAATTTCCTACTCAAATATTTCTCTTAGAATAATGTTTGGCTACTCAACCTCTTCTTTAAGTCCTCAACACTCCTTTGGTTAGGAATCCAAAGCAAGATTATTACAAGTGAGAGTTTGCAGAGAAGAGGATATTTTAGACCTTTTAGGTGTGCCTTGTGTAAGAAGTATCTAGAAACATTAGATTATTTACTTCTTTATTGTCTCTTTGCTTATACCATTTGTTTTTTTTAATATAAGAATAAATTGGGGAGGTCCACCAACATTGACAATGTTGATGAAATGTTGGTTTAATTATTTCAAAATTATTGGTCATGTCATTGTTTGTTGGAATATATGACTTGAAAGGAATAATAGAATTTTTAAAATAAATTTTAAAATCATATCCAAGTTTGAAATTGTATTATTGTATCTATTGAAAATATTTACATACATGATCAAATGTCATTAGCTCAACCAATTAAATTCCTCAACTTTTAAGCAAGAGTTCTAGGTTTGAGTCTTTTCAAGCAATAAATGAATAACTACCAAGTTATCAATGTACCAATATGTGGTCATGATGTAATATGAGTGGAGCTCATTCCAATATCATATAACCAATTCAAAAATATATATTTATAGACATGGTGATGATGATGGGAAGTCTCAAGTGTGAAAAATAGAGGCTAGCCTCTTTGTTATAGGAATTGAATATACATGGAAGGGTCATCTATGATAATATAATTAACACAAACAATTTGCTTCTTCAATCTATATTTAAATATAAATGTTCAAAAGTTAGATTTACTAAAATTAATTTTGATGGTGCTTTAGGAAATGGTAAAAGTTGTGGAAGTGGTGTTTTTGAAAGAATGGGATAAATATTCCCCTCACTTACTCAAAACCATATGGAACTTCAACTAACAACTCTAAAGAGGTTAGGCAAGTTAGGCCACTTCTTACATGGATCAAAATTGCCATTGAAAAAATCTAGAAATGCATTTCAATTAAAGGGGATTCATAAATTATCATTAATGCTATCAAGAAAAGTGGAGTTAAGGATGGGATAAAAATAATATTATTTTTATGAAAATCAACTATTGTTGGAGGTAATATCTTGGAAATGTCAACATATCTATAAAAAATGAAAACCATGTAACAAATAATTTAGCTAATCATAATGTTAATCTTCATCTTAGAAAAATTAAAATTTTAGAAGGTAACTAATCAAGGAGATTTTATCTATTAATCAAAATCATGTTAAGAACATTATTGTAAAAACATAGGAGTTTAAATTATAAAACATATTTTTTTTTGGTAAATAGTGTAGCTTATATTAAAGGGTTTTTTCCTGGATCCCAAAACTAGTAGTTACAAAAACCTCAAAGGAGGCTAGCAACTTAGAAGACTAAACTTTAAAAAATTGTTTCTGTACATGGATAAACACCGTTCACCATATATTGATTAAAATCCGATAAGCCTAATAGCAAACACCCCAAATAGTATTGATGCAAATAATATATGGACAACACCCCAAACATGATTGATGCAGATAATATATGGACAACAGACACCCAAACCAACATTAATGCATATAATATATGTAAAGTTAAAATAACCCTCATGAAAACAAACCCCAATAAGGATCCAAATAACCATAAACAAAAAAGACCCACAAACCTTCATCATGCATTAGCCACCTTCTTCTTCGTAGTGCTTTCCTCAGTATTTATGAGCTGCTTCAACTTCCTGCTAATGTTGTCAAGAGTACTAATAAGGTTGTTGATGAAGATGTTGGCAACCTGATGATGAATCTCCTACTCCGGTGCTTCACTATTGATTTGCCCACTCTTGGTTGGCTTCATTGACAATGTTTGAGGGTGGATTGTTATCCCATACAATCAAGGAATTATGACTGATTCCCATGTTTGCTAAGAGGTCAATCAATATGTTTGCCTCCTTGTACACATGTCTGCATATCACACTGCCCTATATTTTAATCATGTTTTTGGCTTCCCTTATGGCATTCATTGTTGAGCAAGGTGCAGTGACAGTATTGTCATTATTGTCAACACAGTTAGATAGATCGGTTGATGCAGTGGACAAGAGTTCAGAGGTTATTCAGAGTATGTACAGTGATTTTAAATGCTTATGAGGATGTTTTTTATGTTTGGGTGAATTTGTTACAGGTTGTTTGTGCAAAGTTGAAAAAATCGTCATGTTGTGGCTGCTCCACAATGTACCCCAAAATTGGGGACCCATATTTTTGTATATTTTCCAAGAAGACCGAAGTGGTCCATATGCTAAAGATCAAAGAAAAAGCAAAACACTACAAAGAAAAAAAAGTGTCGCGATATCGCGACATGTTGCATTTTAACGGCCAAAAGAGAAGAGAAAGAACAAGAGAAACAAAAGTGTCGCGATATCATGACATGTTGCATTTTTGCGGCCAAAAGAGAAGAGAAAAAGCAAGGAGAAAAAAATGTCGCGATATCGTGACATGTTGCATTTTCATGACTCAAAAAGTGTAGGCAGGCAGAGAAACAAAAGTGTCGCGATATCGCGACATGTTGCATTTTTGCCAAAGGAACAGAGTAGTTGACAATGCGTTTGATATTAGTGATGAACACCAGGATAGTGAAACTAAAGACTGCATAGTGACATGGACCTATAAGGAATAAATCGAAGATTGAATAAGGTAATTTGTCACATAAGGACAAAATTCAATGAATAAGATAAAACATTACATAAGGAATCTTTAATGATTTGAAATCATCTAAGATGGTTGTTACACATAGAAATAAGCGGACGCATGCCCATGTGGAGAAAAGGAAATGAAGGGCCACAAAATAGAAACAAAAAGCCTTTTTGGAAACCAAAACACATGCATGCACAAGGGAAGGAGAAAACGAACAGTCATGGAAGGAGAAAACAAACAGTCATGGAAGGAGAATAATTTTTTTTTAGAGATTTTAAATACGCCATTAAAAGCGACCATTATAAGTTGGTGCTCCTTTCTATTGGTGCAGATAAATTAGGGGTTGGTGCTCCTTTCTGTTGGTGTAGATAAATTAGTATTTGGTGCTCCTTTCTGTTGGTGCAGATAAATTAGGGGTTGGTGCTCCTTCCTGTTGGTGCAAATAAATTAGGGGTTGGTGCTCCTTTCTGTTGGTGTAGATAAATCAAGGGTTGGTGCTCCTTCCAGTGGGTGCTGGTAAATTGATTGTAAAGTTGGTGCTTTACAAATGCTGGATTTGGATGGGAGTCCAAATAGTCATTTTGAGGATATAGCCAAATCGGTGAACCTCGGTACATCTTGTGTTGTGTGATGTTCTCTTGTTATATTTGCTTTATTTGGTTTCAAGTTTTCATTATTTTGGCTTTAAGAGTTGAAGGATTTAGTTTTAAAAGAGCTACACTGATTCACCCCCCCTCTTAGTGTCATTGTGAGACTAACAATTGGTATCAGAGTGAGGTTCATGAATAAGCTTAACCGGCTAGGGTGATCTTAGAAGTGACACAATGGCAGGTGGTGAAGGCTTCTCATCAAACAAAGCACCATTGTTTGATGGAACTAATTATGCATTTTGGAGACTCAGGATGCAGACATATCTTTGTTCTTTGGGAAATGACATTTGGGATTCAGTAGATAGTGGATACACAATACCCACCACTTCTCCAACCGATGCTGCCGGTAAGAAACTATTTGAGAATGATTCAAAAGCAAAGAATGCTATCATGTGCAGATTAGTGGACAGTGAACTGGTAAAGATTATGAGTTGTAAAATGGCAAAATAAATATGGGATAAACTAAGGAGCATTCATGAAGGAGACATTAAGATCAAGGAGGCCAAGTTACAAACACATCGAGCTCAGTTCGAAGTATTAAATATGAATGACGATGAGAACATAGAGGTATATATGCTAAGAGTTAATGAAGTCATTAATGCGATTAGAGGACTCGACAAAGAAATCAAAGATTCTATCATCATGAAAAAGGTATTAAGATCTCTTCCCCAAAGATTTGATTCTAAATTTTTAGCTTCTTTTAGTATGGATGAGATGCATGGTTCTTTTACTGCATATAAGATGAGAATAGGAAAATCTAAACCCACAGACAGAGAAGCTGCTTTTAAAACCCATAAAAATATGAAAGCAAAACAAGAATATGAGGAAGAAGAGACATCATATGAAATGGAAGCAAACTTTGTTCAAAAACTAAAAAGGGGAAAAGGAAAATACAGAGGAAATTTATTGTTTAAATGTTTCAATTATGGAGGCATTGGGCATTTTGCAGCTAAATATCCACTTAATGAGAAGAACAAAAGTGATGAAGGATCGCACCAAGAAAGAAGTGACTAGAAGAAAAAAATAAATTTCAGAAAAGGCAACTTCAAGAAGAAAAGTTTCATCTCCAAGAATGTCAGTTCATCAGAAGATAGTTGCGGTGAGGATTCTAAAAAGGAAACAGGTGAAGCTCTTTTCATGGCACTCAAAGAAGAAAAAAATAAAAAAAAGAACAGGAATGTGATGAACAAGAAATTAATGCAGAAGTAAATTTGGAAGAGGAACTAATTGCAGCTCTAGATGAATTGAAGATAGAAAGAAAAAATAATAAGAAAATTTCAAGAAAGCTTGAGGATGCAAATGAAATCATAACCAGTTTGAAAGTATAGATAGAATAATCCAAGAAAATATCCGAAGATCTCGAAGTGCAAATAACCATGAAAATAGATTATTGCATCAAGCTAGAAGAAGAGACTGTTGGTTTAAGGATGCATATAGAAGAGATGAATCGTAAAATTAGTTGTTATCACAAATGTGAAGAAAGTTCTATGAAGCTGGATAAGATCATAAATAACCAAAAGACTACAGGCATCAAATTTGGTTTGGTCTTTGACGAAGGAGAATCATAAAATGGATCAAAGGCCATAAATGAAGAATCCATAAAGAATGAAGATAAGAAACAGGTTGATCAAGAAAAATTGACTCATGCAAAAGAAAGCAATAATGCAAAGCACGAAAGGAGAATTGACAATGATGGATTCACCAATGTCACACATCAAAGAAGAAGAAGATTTATGGCTCCTACGACAACATGGAAAAGACCATCACCCAGGTTCAATCATCTCTTTTCTGGTTATTGTTTTAAATGCAATGGTTATGGACATAAGATTTCAAATTGCAAGTATAATGTAGGACCAAGGAATTTTACCAGTAGAAATTTTTTTTCACCTTTGATGGATTATGTTGTAGAATTTTATAACTATCATAATTTTGGGCACATTGCAAGAAATTGTCGAAGTACATTTGCATCAAATCAATTTTAGGGAAGAAAATTTCAACCAAATGGAATGAGACAAAATAGAAAATTTCTCGAAAAACATGCACAAGCTACTGAAAAAGAAAAGTCAAAACAAGAGCCCAAAAATGTAATCAAACCAAAGTGGAAGGAAAAAGAGCGATCTAAGGAAGAAAAGGAATCCCTGAGCGTACAAACAACATTTAAAGCACATAATAAATCTGCACCATGGATACTTGATAGTGGATGCTCTAGTCATATGACAGGTGACAAACAAAAATTTGAGAAGTTATAGCAATATGAAGGTGGTTCAGTAAAATTTGGAAATAATGATGGAGCTAAGATAGTTGGCAAAGGTTCAGTTAAGATCAATGATGGAAAAATCAAGTCAAAAGAAGTCTTATTTGTGGTTGGTCTGAAGTATAACTTGTTGAGCGTAAGTCAGATTTGTGATAGAGGTCATGAAGTGATTTTTAAGAAGCAAGGTTGTGAAGTCAGAAAAGAAAATAGTGGAAAGTTGATAGCAACTAGATCAAGGAAATCTAGCAACCTGTACACTCTTTTAGAGACTTTAGAAGGAGCTTGCTTGATTGGATAGGAAGAAGAAAATTGGTTGTGGCACAAGAGGCTCGGTCATATCAGTTTTGACAATCTAGTAAAAATCAGCTCAAAAAAGGCAGTGAGAGATATTCCCACCATTGGAAAACCATCAAATAACATTTGTGCTTCATGCCAAAAGAGGAAGCAAACTAGAGTCTCATTTAAAACAAAAGAGTACTACACAAGCAAACCTTTGGAACTAATACATACTAATTTATGTGGACCCATGAGAACGCAAAGCATAAATGGTGACAAATATTTTATGTTGTGTATAGATGACTATTCCAGGATGACATGGGTACTATTTTTGAAGCATAAATCAGAAGCTTTTGAGATGTTCAAGGTTTTCAAAAACCAAGTTGAGAATAAAATAGGAAAAAGGATTAAATTTTTAAGATCAGATAGAGGAGGAGAGTTCATTTTAGAGGATTTTATAGAGTACTGTGAAAAATATGGTATTAGGAGACAGTTTTTAGCAGCTAGGACACCTCAGTAGAATGGTGTGGTAGAAATAAAGAACAATACAGTGTAGGAAATGACATGGACTATGTTGACTGAGAGCAAAGTATCAGACATATTTTGGAAAGATGCAGTCCATACTGTGGTATACATCCAAAATAGGTGCATGTTGAGGATGCATGAAAGCAAAAATCCTTATGAGTTGTGGTTTGGTAAAAAGGCAATAGTAAGATACTTTAAAGTTTTTGGCAGCAAGTGTTACATCAAAAGAACCGAAGAAAACCTTGGTAAGTTTGAAGATAGAGCGGATGAAGGTAATTTTCTTGGCTATTCGTCAAAAAGCAAAGTTTACAAATGCTACAACAAGAGGCTAAGGAAAATTGTGCATAGTGTCGATGTTAAAGTTGATGAAGGTAGGGAACGAGGAATTAGCTATGAAGAGAACTACCCAATTTATGAATAGGTTATTGAAGGATATGAGGAAAAGAAAATGGAAAAGAAACAAAAAATTGACTCAGATGATTCAAATAGTGATTCAAAAATGGAAGAAACTAAGAAATTCAAAATAGGCAGCTGGCAAAAAGATCATCCTAGAGAGCAAATAATTGGAGACCCCATAGTTGGTGTTCAGAAAAGAAGAAGAGTAGTAAGTAACTACTCTCTATTATCCAAAGATTGAGCCCAAAAATGTTGTTGATGCAAGAAAAGATGAAAGTTGGATGAAGGCAATAAATGAAGAATTAGATCAGATCAAGAAAAACAAAACTTGGGAGTTAGTACCAAGACCTGCAAATAAAAATATAATCGATACTAAATGGGTCTTTTGAAACAAATTGAATGAATACGGATAGGTAGTCAGGAATAAAGCAAGATTGGTATGTAAAGGCTATGCACAAGTTGAAGGTATTGACTTTGAGGAAACCTTTGCACCTGTGGCTAGACTAGAGGCAATTAAAATATTTCTGGCTTTAGCAGTTTACAAGAATTTCAAAGTTTATCAAATGGATGTGAAATCAACATTTTTGAATGGGAAACTTGAAGAAGAGGTTTATATTGAGTAGCCGATGGTTTCCAACTTGGTGATGATCCCAACTTGGTTTGCAAGTTGAAGAAAGCATTATATGGCTTAAAACAGGCACCCCGAGCATGGTATGCAAGGCTAGACAACTATCTTACTCAACAAGGGTTCAAGAAAGGTATGGTGGATAGTAATTTGTATGTCAAAATAGAAAATGGCCATCTTATTGTTCTTGTTGTATACGTAGATGATATCATATTTGATAGCAGCAAAGATGAGTCGTGTAAATATTTAGCAAATAAGATGCAGAAAGAATTTGAAATGTCAATGATTGGTGAACTTTCATATTTCCTCGGGTTGCAAGTTAATCAAAATGAGAAGGGCATATTTATTTCTCAAATTAAATATGTGAAAGAGATGCTAAAAAAGTTCACAATGGAGGATTGTAAGCCACTTAGCAATCCCATGACGACAAAGTTGCAAGTTGAGCAAGGATGACAAATCTCCACGTGTTGATCAAACCATGTACGGATCTATGATTGGGAGCTTACTATACTTGACAGCTACCAGACTAGATATTTTGCAGGCAGTATGCATGGTAGCACGATTTAAGGCTAGTCCCAAGGAGACTCATGTGACAGTAGTGAAGAGGATTCTTCAGTATCTCAAGGGTACTATGGAGTATGGGTTATAGTATCCGAAAGGTAAGGACTTCACCCTTATTGCATATTCAGATGCATATTGGGTAGGATGTGTAGATGATAGAAAGAGTACCAGTGGAGGTGCATTCTATCTTAGAGACAAGTTGGTCATGTGGCACAGTAAGAAACAAGAGTCAGTCTCCTTATCCACAACAGAGGTAGAATATATTGCAATGACAACGTGTTGTATGCAGGTATTATGGATGAAACAAACCCTAAAATATCTTGGTATTAACTTCAATGAGCCAATTTTAGTTAAGTGTGATAACACCAGTGCCATTAACATCTCAAAGAATCTGGTTATGCATTCTCGCACAAAACATATTGCTATCCGGTATCACTTTTTGAAGGAGAAAGTTGCAGAAGGTGAGGTTAAGTTGGATTTTGTTCCAACAACAAAGCAAGTAGCGGATATCTTCACAAAATTGTTGCCCAAGGAAGTCTTTGAGTACCTTCATAATAAATTGGGAGTGGTCACGCTTCCCAAGAATTGACTAGCTATCGGGACCACATTCTCAGGGGGAGCATTTGTGTATTTGTTTATATTTTTGCTCATGTTTGTGATTTTTGCTAAGTGTGATAATTTTTGCCTGAGAATGTTGTGCATGGACTCAGGGGGAGTTTGTAGCAGCCCTTTGGTATTGTTGTCAAAGGGGGAGAAGAGTTACAGGAAATTGCACTCGTGTTGCCAACAATATCAAAGGGGGAGATTATTGAGAAAGGTGTAGCGACAATATTGTCATTGTTGTCAACATAGTCAGATAGATCGATTGATGCAGTGGACAAGAGTTTAGAGGTTATTCAAAGTATGTACAGTGATGTTAAATGCTTATGAGGATGTTTTTAATGTTTGGGTGAAGTTGTTACAGGTTGTTTGTGCAAAGTTGAAAAAATCGTCATGTTGTGGCTACTCCACAACGTACCCCAAAATTGGGGACCCACATTTTTGCATATTTTCCAAGAAGACCGAAGTGGCCCATATGCTAAAGATCAAAGAAAAAGCAAAACACCGCAAAGAAAAAAGTGTCGCAATATCGCGACATGTTGCATTTTCACGGCCAAAAGAGAAGAGAAAGAACAAGAGAAACAAAATTGTCGCGATATCATGACATGTTGCATTTTTGCGTCCAAAAGAGAAGAGAAAAATCAAGGAGAAAAAAGTGTCACGATATCGCGACATGTATTTTTGTGACTCAAAAAGGGCAAGCAGGCAGAGAAACAAAAGTGTCACGGTATCATGAGATGTTGCATTTTTTCCAAAGGAACAGAGTAGTTGATAGTGTGTCTGATATTAGTGATGAACACCAGGATAGTGAAACTGAAGACTGCATAGTGACGTGGACCTATAAGGAATAAATCAAAGATTGAATAAGGTAATTTGTCACATAAGGACAAAATTCAATGAATAAGACAAAACGTTACATAAGGAATCTTTAATGATTTGAAGTCATCTAAGATGGTCGTTACACATGGAAAGAAGTGGACGCATGTCCATGTGGAGAAAAGGAAATGAAGGGCCACAAAATAGAAATGAAAAGCCTTTTCGGAAACCAAAACACATGCATGCACAAGGGAAGGAGAAAATGAATAGTCATGGAAGGAGAAACAAAATTTTTTCAGAGGTTTTAAATATGCCATTCAAAGATGCCATTATAAATTGGTGCTTTTTTCTATTGGTGCAGATAAATTAGGGGTTGTTGCTCCTTTCTGTTGGTGCAGATAAATTAGGGGTTGGTGCTCCTTTCTGTTGGTGTAGATAAATTAGGGGTTGGTGCTCCTTTCTGTTGGTGCAGATAAATCAGGGGTTGGTGCTCCTTCTAGTGGGTGCTAATAAATTGATTGTAAATTTGGTGCTTTGCAAAGGCTGGATTTGGATGGGAGTCCAAACAGTCATTTTGAGGATGTAGCCAAATCGGTGAACCTCGGTACATCTTGTGTTGTGTGATGTTCTATTGTTATACTTGCTTTATTTGGTTTTAAGTTTTCATTGTTTCGGCTTTAAGAGTTGAAGATTTTAGTTTTAAAAGAGCTACACTGATTCACCCCCCCTCTCAGTGTCATTGTGAGACTAACATTCATGACCTTCCACGAAGGATTGGAGCTATTGTTGATATAATTTATGATGTTTAGAGAGTCCCCTTCTATTTCATAGTTACCTTTGTGCTTTTGGATGATGCTAAGACCTCTCCACAGGGCATGGTATTCTACTATGTGATTAGTTTTAATGTCTAGGTTCTCCACAAAGGTGACCACAATCTTACTGTTGCTATCTCTGACCAGTCCTCCTACCCCTACCATTCCCAAGTTTCCTTTAGAAGCTCCATCAAAATTGAGCTTAAGTCATCCTTCTAAAGGGGGTTTCCATGAAGAGGTGTGCCTTGGGTGGGAATGAGTGACATGAGGATTATCTTCCCTGGGGATATTAAGACTTCTTAATAGAAAAAGCTCTAATCCCACATCAGGGGGTTCTGTACAAGGGATGAGCCAGGAGTTATTTGTGGTAAAGCTAATAATTTTATGAGCAATGGAGGTAGGGTCCTTAGGAGTGTTAAATAATGCCCTGCTATTTATTTCTAGCCATACCTACCATAATAAATGGTGAGTGCACATTTTCCACAAGGATTTCAATCGAGGGTTTTTGAAAGGATTGGACCACTAAGTAAAAAGCTCTATCAGGGAGTTGGGTTGGACCTAGTTGATGTGGAAACTGGATAGTAAGTTACTAAATAATATTTAGTGAAAATATGGCTGATAGATTCCCAATATTTATAGCACAAGTGGCATCTGTTGGGTACCATCATCCCTCTCTTAATGATATTATCAATGGTTAGAGTCTTATTTTGAATTTCTAGCCAGGAAAACACTGCCACTTTAGGGATGAGGTGCTTGATCCATATTTGGATAGGAAAGAAGGGAGCTTGTTGTGGATTGAGGATAAGTTGGTAGGTAGATTTGAAAAAAACATCCACTATCCATTTCTTTCCAAATTATAAAGTCTTATCTTCCATATTTTAGAATCACTATAGTATTTAGCATAAGAGCCAAAGCCCTTGCTACCCTGGTTATGTACCCATAATTTGAGTTAATGTTGAGTTCTTTCCATATTTTAGACCCATTGATGTTTTGGATGAAGTCTGCTACTTTTCTATATATAGTGCCATCAATGATAGGATTTATGATAGATATCTCACCATATTGAACTAGGGGTTGATCACTGACCCACCTATATGTCCAAAAGTTTATGGTAGTACATATTCCCAGCTGCCACCTTGAACCTTTCTAGAGAAATTATCTAACCTAAATAATTGAACTCCAAAAAGCTGATCCCTCTTTGGGGATATCTTCATCAGTGAATTATTTGTGCTCAAGGTATTTCCTTTGTATTATTGACACCCATTCTACATTGAAACTTATGTAAATTTTCTAGGCTTACTTAGCCAGTAGAGCAGTGTTCATATGCTTGATTCTTCTAAGTCCCAGACCCCCTTGGTTTTTTGACCAACAAACCTTTTCCCATCCAACCAAATGAATCTTTTGCTTCTCCTTTGTGCCTCTCCATAGGAATATTTTTTTTATTTGCTCGATTTGGGTGTAAACTGAGGCAAGAGCTTTGAATACTGATAGGAAATAGGTTGGTATGCTTTGGAGGTATGCTACGATAAGAGTGATTTCACCTACTTGGGTTAGAAAATCCCTTTTTCATCTAGTTAACTTTTTGTTTATCATTTCCACCACATGACTCCACATGGATAATTTGGGATGATTGTAAAAAAGAGGAAGCCCCAGATAGCGAGTAGGGAAATCACCAATGTTACATTGAAGAATATGCTTGATTTTAATATGCCTATAAAGGGGGGTATTGATGAAGAAGTTTTTACTTTTGTTATAGTTAATTTCTTGCCCAACCTCTTTCTTATATAAATCAAGGATTTTTTGATCATCTTGGCCTCCAATACTAAAGCATAGGTAGCGAGTATTATGTCATCCACAAATTGCTGGTGTGACAACAAGTTTAGACTCAAGGTAGCCCTAATTCCTATGATAGTTTTCTCACTGACAACACTCTTAAGTGCTCTTCCCAAAGATTCAATGAGTATTATAAAAAGGATGGGTGATAGGGGGTCTCCCTGCTTGATGCCTATGATGCTAGGGAAATAACCTATGGGTGATCCATTAACCAAGACTAAGAAATGAGGGTTGGATATGCAACCTCTAATTACATTTATTCATTCCCTATGAAAACCAAATTTTTGAAGAATATCCAGGAGGAAATCCCTGTTTACTCGATCAAAAGCCTTACTGATATCTAATTTGAGAAAAAAGGTTTCTTTCTTATTTTGGAAATCTGAGTGGATGTCTTCATGCAGGGTGATTATGCCATCATGAATGAACCTTCCTTTGACTCGACTACCCTGGAAAGGATTTATAATGAGTGGGAGTATTTATTTGAGTCTTGTTGTCAGGGCTTTGGAAAGAATATTGTATATGAAATTACATAGACTGATGGGTCTATAGTCATTCATAGATTTGCACTCAGGCCTTTAGGAATTAAGGTTATGAAGATGGAGTTGGTGCTTCTGGGGATGGCTTTGGATTTCTGCATGTGAATAATTGCTTTGTAAATGTCAACCCCTATGATATCCCAGTAAGTTTGAAAAATTCTGGGGGAGAAGCCATCAAGACCCAGAGCTTTATCAGGGGCCATGGAGAAAAGAGCCTTCTTTATTTCTTAATTGGTAAGGTCCTTGATGAGCATGTCATTCATTTCAAGGGATACCAGATTTGGAATATGCTGAAGAAGCTGATCCTGGACCTATTTGAAAATAGTGGAATTTATTCCCAATATTTTTTCAAAGAAGGTGACTGCTTCATTTATGATGAGGTGGACACTTGTGCCATAAATGTTTATTAACTCCCTAATATTATTAGAGATTTTGTGATGAAGAATGGAAGCATGGAAAAATTTTGTGTTTGAGTCCTCATCCTTGAGCCACAGGGCTCTAGAATTTTGTATCCAATACATTCTTCTTTGTCCAAAATATTGTGGTAATCAGGAAGGAGCTTTTTATATTCATTCTTGATTTGTATGCTCATTTTACCTTTCTAAATTTGCACTTCTATGGCTTTGAGCTTGTTGGTGATTTGCTCCTTATTTTCAAAAATGTTATCAAACACTTCTTTGTTCTAAATTTTGATGTGGTCTTTGATTATTTTGAGTTTTTGGGTAACTTGAGCAATGGGGGACCATCCATATGTTGTTTCCACCACCCTACAATTTGATTACATAAATTTGGGTGGAGACCCCACATTACCTCAAATCTAAAAGGGGTCCTAAAAATTGGAGGCTTGTTAGCTTCAAACAAGAGAGGACTGTGATATGATCCGATTCTGGGTAGGGAATTGAGGGAGGCATCACCAAACAGAGGTATGGATTCTTGATATGAAAATAATGTCTAGATTAATTTAGATCAGATTGTTTCCTATTATTCTGTTATTCCATGTGAATTGAGCTCCCTAGATATGGATCTATTAGGTTATTCTCAGTGACAAACCCATGGAAGTACTGAATACTTTTAGTAGGAATGTCATTGCCTCCTGCCTTATTTGATAGGTAAAGGGGGGAGTTATAATCCCCAGCCAAAACCCAAGGGAAATTTCTAAAAGCCTACCTCATTTGACTTAGTTGGTCCCAAAAGGAACTCCTGATGAGGGGATTGTTTGGAACGTAGATATTAGATAGTATGCAGCATTGATCCTTGTCTTTGCAAAAAAATATGATATTTATAACTCTATATGAGGATGAAATTACTCTATCATCCACTTTCTATGGATCCCAAAGGCACAAAAGAACCCCAGATGGACCTTGGTTGGGACTGAAAATGCTTCCACTATTTTTCCAAATGGTGTTGCCCACCTTGCATGCTTTTGACTGATCTAACTTGGTCTCTTAAATAATGAGGATTGTTAGTTTGGTTTCTTTTCTAACAGTGCTAATCAACCTATGCTTGGACGCACTGTTGAGGCTCCTCACATTCCATGAGAGTATCCTCATTTGGAAACTTTAGATGATTTCTTGCCCCATTTTGACTACTGCACAGGGGGTTTGGGTAATTTAGGATCTTCCTTCGGGTGAGTAAACAATTCAGGTACAAGGGTTGTTTAGACTCCATTGGCTATGTCCTTGGTAGTTTTGCTTCTTATTTGCTCTTGGATATTGGGCCTTCCCTTTTTCTTGTCATTGCAAACATCATCGCAAGTATTTTTGGAGCTTAGAGTGTTTTTGGGACTAAAATTTGCTTTTGTTTTCTCTGTAGCCTCTTAGGAAAGAAGATTTTCAAGGGAGATCTGGGGAAGCTAGCTTGACTAGAGATAAGATAGGGCTGTTGGTGGGAAGGGGATACTACAAAATTTCTTCAATGGTAGGGATTTGGAGGTCAAAATTTGGATCCAACATATCATTTTCTTGTTGAGTGAATAATCCTTCATTTATTTATGAATTAGAGTGGGTGATATTTCCTGGAATATCAAATCAATTAGGATGAGTGAATAGGGAGCTTACCTGAGATTGGTCCTCTAATTGTTTTGACTACACTTTTTACTTTCCTTTGTTTACCATAGGGTTTTGCCCTGGTGATTTCTGATGAGGATTTCTACTATAGATTTAACTATTCTTTTGCATTGGGGGCTTCCCAGGGAAGCGAATGCCTTGGTTCCTATAGAGATGGTTGCCAAAATATACCTCCTTCTATGGTTTGAGCAAGGGGCAGTGGGAATTGAGGTGTCCTTGAGTTTGACATTCAATGCAAATGCTATTTTTTTCGTACTCTATGGCCTAGAAGTGGTGAAAGGAATTGTAGACTAGATTGATTCAAGTTGGGAGTTGGGAATCAAGATTTGCATTGACGCATATTCTGGCTTGGGTCAACCTAGTGCGAGCTTTGGTGGTTGAATCCATGACCAACATTTCCTCTATGTATCTACCTATTCCATGTAGGATGTCTTCATGCCAAAATTGGCTAGGGAATCCCAAAATATGAACCCACACTAGAGCAAAATTTATACTTTGAGTTTTGACATTGAAATATTCCCCCCATATGCAAATAAAAAACTCTTCTTCCCATAGAACCATGACCCCTCTATTAGAATACAGGTTGTATCTTTGATATTGTTAAGGCATATTTTAAAGAACCCTTTAGGGAGAGCTACAATCTCAAGATTCCCTAAAATTTTCCACTTGGTAGTGGCCCACCGTCGAATGGATTCCATGTCCGATCTACCACCCACAAATTTTCCAATCAAAGAATGTTATTCTAGGAAAAGATATTCGGCCATTAGGGTTTATGGAATCACTAAGTCTTCTCCGACCACTATCAAAGGGCTTTGGTCCTTGGTAGATTTTTGTGATTTGGTACCCATGACCTTTTCAAGATAAGATGCAGAACCGGAGGGTCCAACGCTGGTCCAGCTACCTTGGGATAGCCCTCGTTCTTGTTTGGGGGGTCCTTCGCTAATTATTTCTCCCACCCAGCAGAAAGGTCCATTTCAGAATCAACATCTAAATCATCAGTGCCATCCCCTGTAGCAAAGCTAGGGATCTCACCTAGTTCGAGGTTCCCTGTTGCTACCACACCCGATACATTCCTGCCAAAAATCACCTGAGATAAAATGCTCGCCATCACTCCTAACTCGAAGTATGGATACCCAAGTTGGATATAAGAGGAAGAGCAAATATACAACAAGTCCATTCCAAGAAAATTATAGAACATATTTAATATAAAAGAAAATGAAGAATATTTTTGATAAAAGATAATGAATTTGGTTTAATTTGACCAAGAATTTTTTTTTTTTATGGAAGTAACCCATGAAAGCCATAATAGCTTTTAAGAAAAAGAAAACAATGTTACCTATTGAATTTAAAATCTTTTTTATATGTAGAATGAAAAATGAATAAGTATAACCTATGACATTCTAACCTTTTGTTGAAATATTGGTAAAAATTCTAATAGGTAAACAAAGATAAGTTTTTGTTTATTTTGTTTTTCATCTTACTTACATATTGAACATTGAGTTATTATTATTTTTAATTGATTATATGGGGATTGAAACAAGTTCCATCAGTATCACATCATGATTATATAGTGGTATTATAACAATTTGACTATTATGAATTTATAATTTAACAAGATTCGAACAAGGGTCTTTTGTTGAAAGTCAACTGATTTAACTAGTTAAACAAATGTTATTTGATGCTATGAATTAATAATAATAAATTTCTAAACAAATTAAGTATTTTATCTTTATTTTTATTTTTATGAAATAAGTATTATAATTGAAGTATTATAACACTCTTTTAAATTGGTTATATGGGATTGAAATGTGTCTTAGGCCTATTACATCAAGACCGCATAGTGGTATTACAACTTAACAATTATACATATATGGCTTATGGTATCACAACAACTTAACAATTATACATATATAGTTTAACAAGATTTAAACTTGGGTCTCATCATTGAAAGTTGAGGAGTTTAACCAATTGAATTGATGACATTAAATACGATTATCATCTCAATTAAACTCTAATAAATTTATATAGCTAAATTAAACATAATTTAGGTAAAATATTTTTACATCTTGAATTTGGAATGTGCAAAATGAAAAAAGGAATCATATAAGTTAATTTTTTTAATTAAATAGTAGAAATGACAAGATATTTTTTTTTGGTTGTCAGCAAAGGTTTAGGGGTGAGTGCATGATGGTGAATCCCACTTTTACGGGTTTTTGGGCCATTAGTTCTAGATCATATTAGTTTAAACATTTTTTTAATATGACATGCACTTAAAATTTGACAAAGATATTAAAATATCAATTGAAGCATTTCTAGTGTAGAATGTTATAATATTTTTAATGAAATTTTTTTCTTATAATTTACATGATTCTATATGAAGTAGAATATTAAAATGTATTTAAAGATAATAAATACTCAACTTGAGGTCTCATTATGACAATGCTAGAGATATTTTTTAATGATTTTTTATTCTAAAATCTACATAATCTAAGATTGGTGAACATTATTTTTTAACATTTTGATAAATATTTTTTTAAAATAAATACTTAACATAAAAACTATTGAAAATAAATCAATTGGTTATATGGGATTTAAATGAGGTATACCCATATTACATCATCACCACATAGTGGTATTACAACAAATTTTGGAATTATCCATGTATGGCTTATCAAGATTTGAACCTTGGTCTCCTCCTTGAATGTTAAGGAATCTAACCAATTGAGCTAATGCCATTTGATTTTAAAAAAATAAGGTAAAGTGTGGGTTTTTGAAAGGGGTTTGGTCCCCTTTATCAAGGTTTGAACTTGGGTCTCCTATATGAAAACCTAAAGATATACCACTACAATATCCCTCACAGAACAAAATTTTAGGTGCACTTGGGGGTGCAGCGCAACAGTTCGGGCTTTGGCTCTTTTTCAAGAGGTCCAAGGTTCAAACCGTAGTGTGGGTGAGTGTGTGAGTGGGTGGGTGTGTGACCAACCAAAAAAAAAAACATATATAAATGATTTTTACATGCGGATATGACCCTAATCTTAAAAAAAAAAAAAATTTAGGCTAAAGCATGAGTTTTTCATCGGGGTCCTAGTTGCCTTGTACAAAGCTTTGAACTTGGGTCTTCTAGATGAAAATACAAAGACATACCACTAAAATATCTCTCATGGGACTTACAACTTTAGGGTTAACCATGGATTTTTGAAAAGGGCCTTGATCCCCTTTACCAAGGTTTGAACTTGGGTCTCCTAGATGAAAACCCAAAGATATACCAATATGGTATGGTATCCTTGACAAAAAAATATATTTTTTATGTGGATCATTTTTTAATATTAAAATTTAAAAGTTTGTAAAGTTATTAATATTAGAAAATATAATACTTCATTCTTTATAAATCATGAATTTATTTATTTATTTCATGTAATTGTTTTTCTTATGATTTTTATTTTGAGGGGATTTATGCCTTTAGAAAAACTCAATTTAAAAATAAAAATAAAAATCAAATTATTAAAAAATATTTTAAAAATCTAGATCTACCTATTTAAAAAGGTATAACCTAAAAATATTCATTTTGAATGCATTTATAGTGAGGAAAAAGGTCCATTTCTTATTTGAAAAAGAAAATAAGAATTTTTTGTTTACATATTTAGACATGTTCAACATATTGTGTGTTTGACTGAACCCATACAATTTCTTTAGGAACCAACCACCAATTATGAATTTTAATATTTTTTCTTGTTTAATGGTTCTCCTTCATTTTATGCATTTTAGTAAAGCTTTCCACTTTAATGGTTGTCCTTGATTTTATGTATTTTAGTAAATATTTCCGCTTTAATCATTTTTTTTAATTATATGCATTTTTTATAAAGTTTTTTTTTTAATATTTATCCTTAATTTTATGCATTTTAGTAAAGCTTTGAATTTATATAGTTCTCCTTGAATTTATTCATTTTAGGAAAACATTTTGCTTTAATGATTTTTCTTACTTTTATGCATTTTAGTAAAGTTATATGCTATAATGGTTCTCCTTGATATTATGCATTTTAGTAATATATGCTTTATTTTTTTTGGTAGGTAAAATTGATTAAGTGCGGGGTTTAAATGGACCCCAAACCCAAGTACATAAACTGGTAGCTAACACAATAGCATAAGGCTTGCATATTGGCCAGTAATAACTTGAACAAAAATATCTAAACAACAATAGATAGGGTTGGATGGAGTGCTGACGTTAGATAAACACAAATATAGTTCTAGCAATACCCACGCAAGGGTTTCTTAAGAGAAGTAACTACCTAAAAAAATTGTAAAGGAGCTATGAAAAAAACCCACGCAGGGGAAGCTTGCAAAAGATCCAAAAAAACTATAATAGATACCTATACAGAAATGAACACAGTGCTCAAAAAGGCCCATGCATGGGCACTATACATTATAATTAAAATCCCACATAGGGGATCAAAAGGCCAAAAATAGAGAGACCCAGTATGAGAACAAATAGAATACTCAATAGACCCAGATCTAGACCTTTGTAACATCTTCATTTGTAGGAGCATATCTAGGATGGTTTGGGAGTAGCACCTTAAGAGTCTTGTTGATATTATCCATGGGTCAGCATTGATAGCAAGACAAAGAATCATACTAATAAAAAACATTCCACCATAAGAACTAAAATCAGAGAAACACCTCATGTTGAAAAGGGTAGAGTCAACATTAGAGAAGCTGACTCGCCAAAACCTGTGACTGCATTTTTTAAACCAAATCATTATTAGTAGCATTTAAAACTTCTTGGGGAAATATTTCTTTCCAAATGGACAAATATTTATGGATAACTCCCCAATTGGCAAGAATATCTATAGGTTTGTTAGCTTCACGGTACACATGGTTGATAGAGATATCATTGAAATTTTGGGACAACTTCTTAGCTTCCTGAATAATAGTTGTGACATTCCAAGAGAACACCCTATTGTTTTTAAGAGCATTTATAATGTTTAAAGAATCTACATCAATAAAAGGTTACCTTTATAATCCTTGAGAAGATCTAGCGCTCTCCACAGTGCATGACCTTCAACAAAATGATTAGTTTGGCATCCCAGATACTTAGAATAAGCCATAATAACTTGTCCATTGCTATCTTGACTAGGCCACCTGCATCAACATCCCCTAGTTTTTCTTTGGAGGCACCATCAAAGTTAAGTTTCAACCACTTACTTGGGGAGGGATCCAATGGGCACCCACTCTAGGATGGAGGGCTAGTAAAATTAAATTGGAGTTGCAGGGAATATTTAAAGAAGAGAACATAATAGACTCCAATATAGAATTAGGTGGTTTAAGACAAGGGAAGAGCTGGAAATTCTTGATAGCAAAGGCAATAGATTTTTTGGAAATAGAGATGGGATCCTTAGAGGAGGAAGAAAAAACCCTTCTATTTATTTCAAGCCATAATTGCCATAAGATATGATGAAGGCTCAATTTTCATAAGGAATATAATCTGAGATTTTTGAATGGAGTAGGCCATTGGGTGAAAAGGTGACTCAATAAATTAGGAGGGACCCAAGAGATATGAAAAGTGGACATAAGGTGATACAAAGCTATCTTGGAAAAATGACACTCTAGAAGGAGGTAATTAGAAAATTCTCAGGCATTCATGCACAAAAAGCATCTATTGGGGATAGAAATACCCCTTTTCATAATGTTATCAGTCGTTAGAATCTTATTTTGAATGGCCAACCAGCTAAAATGAGTAACTTTCGGATGGCCAACCAGCTAAAATGAGTAAATTTTAGTATGAGGTATTTAATACACACTCAATCATAAAGGATATGGACCACTTTATAATCAATAGTCAAATCATGAGCATATTTAATAGTGAAAAACCTAGAATTAGTTTCTTTTAAAAAAGGAGAGTCAGGGGAATTACCAGTGGGGATGACTGTTGCATTTAGGATGGTTTTTAGAACTTATGAGGTAGTAGAGATTTCACCATTAGCACATGGAATATGGAAAATTTTCCAACACTTAGAACCTGATGAAATTTCAATAAAATATTCAACCTTGTTACCAATTAATGTGTCTAGGAAAGGTTGTAAGACAATAATTTCATTGTTCTCTTAAAGTGGTTGATTAGAAATCCACCTGTCAGTCCAAAAATTAATTTTTCTCCTTGTGCCTAGTTGCCACATTATACCCTTTTGAATTAGAGATATGGTTTGGGTAATTGATTTCCAAAAAGTGGATCCATATTTGGGGATATCATCATTCAGGAAAAAATAGTTTTGAAGATATTTTCTATTGATAATTACGACCCATTCAAGGTTGTTGTTGGTGAAAACCTTCCATGCTTGCTTGGCTAACAAGGTTGTGTTCATATTAAAAACTATTTGGAGCCCTAATACCCCTAAATTTTTGGGGAGCACACCCTATCCCAACTAACCAAATGAAATATTTTCTTGTCCTTGGCACCTGCCCACAAAAATATTTTTTGGATTTTCTCAATTTTCATGCAGACAACAACAGGAAATTTGAATATGGACATGAAATAAATAGGAACACTTTGGAGATAAGCCATTTTTAGGGTGGCTTTGGTTGCTTGAGATAGGAGGGTACCTTTCCAACCTACAAGTTTTTTGTTAATCCTCTCAATAACATTACTCCACATGGATTCCTTCAGAGCATTGTTGAAAAGAGGGAGACCCAAATATTTAGTAGGTAACTGAGATATAACACATTGAAAAATGCACGTAATCTTTGCTTATCTCTCTTTGGGAGTGTTAATGAAATAGATTTTGCTTTTAATATAATTTATTTTCTTACTTGCAGTCTCCTCATAATTATCAAGAATTCTCTTAATGGTTCTTGCTTCCCACACAGAAGCATGAGTAGCAATGATGGTATCATCAATGAATTGTTGGTGAGATAGGGCTCTTAAATTGGATGTAACATTAATTCCTAAAATTATATCATTGGAGCAGGTATTTTTGAGTGCTGTACCCAAGGATTCAACAATAATGATAAAAAGGATGGGGGGAAGAGGATCTCCCTGTCTGAGGCTCCTATTACTAGGGAAAAACCCTATTGGAGAACCATTTACCAGGACTGAAAACCAAGGATTAGAGATGCAATTTTGAATAAGATAAACCCATTCCCTATGAAAACCAAATTTGAGAAGAAAAACAATAAAAAAATATCTATTAACTCTATCAAATACCTTATTCATATCAATTTTGAAAAACATGGCAACTTTTTTGTTAAGGCTGGCAGAATGAAGGACTTCATGTAACATGATAACACCATCAGTAATATTTCTTCCTTTGACAAATCTACTTTGACAAGGGTCTATGATCTGAGGAAGTATCTCCTTGAGTGTTGCAGCCATGGCTTTAGTGAGAGTTTTGTAAAGAACATTGTAGAGACTAATGGGTTTGAAATATGACATAGATTTACAAACATGCCCTTTGAGAACCAAGGCAATGAACATGGAGTTGATACTTCTGGGTATAGATTTAGTTTTTTGAAGTTAAATTATGGCATTACATATGTCAGGTCCAATGATGTCCCGAAAATTCTGGTAGAACCAGGGAGAAACCATCAAGTCCAGGGGCTTTATCAGGGTGCATTGAAAAAAGACCTCTTCAATTTCATCAGGGGTGAGGGGTTTAATAAGATCCAAATTCATATCTGAAGTGACCAATATGGGAATATGGTGGAGCAATTATCTCCCAACCTAGGTAGTATTTTGGGGATTTTCTCCCAAAAGGCCCTCAAAGAAAGATGAAGCTTCATTTCAGATCTCAAAAATGTCCTTGGTGATAGTGCCATCATTTTTGGCTAATTATTTAATTTTGTTCAAACTCCGGTGCCTCAGAGTAGTTGTATGAAATAATTTTGTGTTAGAGTCCCCCTATTTGAGCCAAAGAGCCCTGGATTTTTGCCTCCAAAAAGTCTCCTCTTTAGCCAATACATTATTATAGTCTGCAAGAACCTATCTCTCTTCATTTATGAGTTGTTCATTAAGCTATCCATTCTGAATTTGGAGTTCAATACTTTTAAGATTTTGTAAAATATTTTCCTTATTTTCAAATATCTTACTAAAAAATTCTATTCCAGACTCAAATATTTTCTTTGAAACACTTAAGTTTTTGAGAAACATTGAAATTAAAGGACCCGTAATAGTCAAATTGCCACCAGTCAGCAATTTACATCCACAAATCTAGGTGCTGAGTCATAATAGCTTCAAATTTGAAGGGTATTTTGAAACAAGGACTTTTATCATATTCAAATAGTAAAGGACAATTATCAGATCCAACTATAGGAAGACAAATAAGAGTGCCATAGCTCATCACCAGTATAGCTTCTTGAGATTAAAAAACCCTATCAAGTTTTACTTGAATGTGCTGATCCCCAATTCTCCTATTGCTCCAAGTGTATTTTACCCATTTAGTTTAGACATACATTAGCTCACAATCAGTGATAAAGTTATAAAAATATTCAATGCTCTTGGAGGGCATCAAGTTCCCTCCCTACTTGTTAGAAGGAAAAATGGGAGAGTTGAAATATTCAGTAATAATCCATGGAAGGTTTAAGAAAGCAGTTCTCATCTGATTCAAAGTATCCCATAGGCCCCTACAACTGAGAGGATTATTAGGGGCGTAGACATTGGACAATACCTAAGATAAATTACTACTTTCATAGAAAAAATAATATTGAAGACCTTGTTGAAAGAGGAAATGATTCTGCCTTCTAACTTGTTTGAGTCCCAAATACAGAGAAGTCCTCCAAACATACCTTGAGTAGGGAAAAAAGCAAACTCACCATTTTTCTAGATAGAGTTAGAGATTTTTTGGATTTTATTTTTGTCAATCTTCATTTCTTGTAGACTTATGATAGTGGGTCTATGTTATTTCCTCAGAGTGCAAACAAGCCTTTGCTTGATAGCACTATTGAGACCTCTCACATTCTATGAGAGGATCCTCATTTAGAATTTTTGGAAAATTTTTGGCCTCCCTTAGATTACTGCAAGGGATGTTTGGGTCTTTTTTATTCATCCTTCTCCTGTCTGAGAAGATCTTAGACTAAGGTTTTCTGGGTACCATTTGCAATATTATTTCTTGTTTTCTTTTTCTTCTGATCATTTATAGAGGGTCTTAACTTATTTTTATTTTCACTACCAATATCAATAGAAGCTTTCTTAAGACTTCTAGTGTTAATGGGGCTAAAATCATATTTTTATTTCTCCACTTTGTCTGATATGAGACTACCAATTTCTATATGCCCCTTAGGGATGAATGGAGATTTTGAGATAGTATTGGATGACCCAGATTTGGATGGTGATTGAGGCTCCTCTTGGTTAAAAACTAGATTTTCAGTTGCATTTGAGGTAGTATTATCCTCACTAGGTTTATACCGATGAGCAATAGTTCCTTTTAAAACATTAAAATGATTTTGGAAGGAAAAAATGGAACTCACCTTTGGATGATCGTTCTTTGAATCTTGGATTTCAATCTGCTTTTCTTTGAAATTTTTTAGAATTTGTTCCTTATTTTGGTAGATGATTTGCTACTTGCTCTATAGGGTCCTGCCTTGTTGCTGCCCAGTCTATAGCCCACTTTGAGAGGTATTGGGTAATTTCATCTCCTTTAAGTCTCTTAGCAATGGGTATTGGGTTTTGAGATGGCCCTGAGCCTTACATTCAATGCAGAATGTAAGATTATTTTCATATTCTATGGCCTAACATCTATGATAGGAGCTATAAACCAAATTTATTTGAGTGGGAATATGGAAATCTAGATTGGCGTTAACACAAATTCTAGCATGTACCATGCGAGTGCATGCTTTGGTCATCGGGTCGATTGCAACCAGATCACCTAGGTATTTCTCAATACCCTTTAAAATATATTTGTGCCAAAAAAGGACAAGAAGATCTAGAAACCAAACCCATATTGGTGCAAAATTTATGCTCCATATTGAGGTTGAAGTCTTCACCCCACCTCAAAATAAAGAGACTCTTTCAACCAAAGAACCAAGGACCCCTGGTAAGGATCCGAGAGGCATCTTCTTCATTGTTGAGTCAAATGAGGAAAAACCCTTTGAAAGGGCAACCAAATCCATATTACCTAGGGTTTTCCATTTTGTATAGACCCACCATTGAATATATTCCTTATCTTGCCATCCTCCAATAAATTTCCCCACCAGATTGTGGGATTTAACAAAAATATAGTCTACCATTAGGGTTTTAGGAATTACCAGGTCTTCGTCCACTGAGACTCAGAAGGTTCAATTGCTCGAAGGAGGTTTTTTAGACCCTTTTAATTTCTTAAAAAAATACCAAGGAGAGGAATCAAGATATTGAGAGAGGTACCCATTGTACATTTATCCCTTATCAAGAGGATCCTTACCCCCTATGGTCTCCGTGTTTCTAAAACTGTCAGGATCAGACTCAACACCTTCAATGTAAAAAGACACAGTACCTCCCATGATCGTTGTGAAAATTCTATCTTGATTCACCTTATTCACTTTCCCACCTCCATTTGTAGTCACAATCAAATTCATAGATGCCATACTCTTGTCCTGATCCCTCTACATTTTCTCAACCTAGATGAAACCCTTGCACAATCGCTTGTTGAAAATCTTGTTCACATAGGGATGTGCCAGGATCTGTGTTGCTCCAAATGATTTTAGAATTTATGGAGATGTTATAGGGTGTTTTTAGGCATCTAAATTCAAAATTTTATCTCAATTCAAGTTCGAATGAGTGAAATATGGCCAAAACAAGTTTGATATTTTGGGCCAATTTATATGCTTTAAAAGTTCTCCTTGATATTATACATTTTAGTAAAGCTTTCTACTTTAATGGTTAAATATTTATATAAGGTGTTAGGTTGGATATAATTGTATTGTTGATGTTATGAATTAAATTTCATTATTGTTTTTAGGATAGAGATTGTATTATTTTGTGATTGCATTGTTTTCGCATAATACAAAGATAACAAAGATTACATTGTTGTTGCAATAAGAGAGAGGACAGAGATTTGAATTTATTATTTGGAAATTTATGGATATAGATACTTTTCAATTAAGTTGTAATTTATATTGTATATGAAAATAAATTGAAAGATATTTTTAATTATTAATGGAAAAATAACATATTTTAAGCTATTTCTTTGACATATCATGTGTGTTTGGTCGAACATATCATATATGTCGTATGTGTGTGATCGAACATATCATATATATTGTATGTGTTTGGTTGAATACAAGTACTTTTTAATTAAGTTATAATTTATATTGTATGTGAAAAACAAATTGAAATAAATTTTTATTTATTAATAGAAAAATATTATTTTTTAAGCTACTAATTTAACATGGTCTCTATTTTTAGGTTGTGATATTTATTGTTCAATTTAGAAATATTAATTAAAATGTTAAAGCCTTTAAAAAAATGGTTGTCTTGGGTAACTCTTCTTTTTTCTTGTTGGAGAACAAGGGGTTGTACTCGGGTCCCCCACCCTTGAAAAATCATAACTCTCTCCTTTAAATATTGAGAGTTTACAAATAGATTTGTTTCTCATATCAATTGAGTTGTTGTAGGTAGATACCTACATAATATTTCATAAAATAGTCAAATTCTTGATTTTTATTTTTTGGAACTTCTTCAATTTTTGTGTGAATACAAATATTCAAAAATTCAAAATCCTTCTTCTTGACATTTTTCTATAGCAGCCTTTACAAAACCAAAACCCCACCTCTATTGTCTATGTATTGCATCTTAGTAGAGTAATATTTTTAAAACATCATGCTATCATAGTATGCTTTACTATATGTGGTTTCTAGTTTCATTCCTAAAGCATAAGTACAACCAAAAAATTGTAATAAATAGTTTATAGAAAAACACATTAATGTTGGTAAAAAGAATGAGATTTTGTGAAGGATGGAGAGCTCAAGGCAAGAAGCAGCGCCAGGTTTGACAGGATCGACAGGCAAGCAAAATGGACAGCAGGAAGAAGATGTTGGGGTCGATGATGGAGATTGTGATATGAGTAAGGAAAAACCTTTTGACCCAGGTGCTCAATCCTGGGTTAATATTTTGAAAGGTAAGCAAAAAATCTCAAAGAGGGGCTTCAACCTGCAACCGTTGAATGGAGAACTGCAAATCCCAGATGATTTGGTAGACCTGGCAGTTGAACAAGCAGAGATGTCTCTCGTTGGGAAATTTGCTGGAGTTCGACCAGGGTTGGAAGAGATTAGGAAATGGGCAGCACAAAAATGGAAACCCCTAGGTCATATGGACATTGTGGCCTTACCACGAGGGTTTTTTTGGGTCAAATTAAACTATTCAATGGACTATGATAGAATCCTCCAAGGAGGCCCATGGTTCTATGGGAGAAGAGGGCTTTTTATTTGAAAATGGAGCCCTGATTTTGATGCCTTCTCGCAAAGCATTGATATAGCTCTGATCTGGATTCATCTCCCTGGGCTCCCGATTCACCTCTGGCATGAGGAGATTTTAGCGGGTGTGGCAAGAGATATAGGATAGTTAATTGTAGTGGATCCAACAACCTTAGCCAGGTCAAGAATACTTTTTGCAAGAATTTGTGTAAATGCATACTTGAATCAAGAATTACCCAAATCTATAAAACTGATTTCCAAGTATGGATCTTGGAACCAAACCATTGAATATGAAAATTTGATAGTTAAGTGTGGGGTTTGTAAAAAAGGACATCTTAGTGTTGCATGCAATGCACACAAGAATAATTTTAATGGTAAGCGTAAATGGGTTCAAAAGCAAGTTGCTCCTCATCAACAAGCTAAGATTTCAATGAAGAGTTTTCAGAAGGCAGATTCAGAAGGAAGGGCAAAAAAGCAAGTGACAGGATCAAGAGATCAGGAGACATCAAAGGAAGGAGCAATGGAGGATCTTGATAAGGAGGTAAGTGAATTATCCCCAAACCCTAATAAGTTGAACAATAATATTCCCCTATCAAATTCATTCTTGCATTTGAATGTTATTGAAGAGATACCAGGTTGTTCTGATACAGAACTAAGGGAAACTCCAATAAGGGGAAAAGAAAGAGAGGGTGAAAAACAATCCTTAGATAATGAAATCCAAATAGAAACCAAACAGTTTGATGGAAAGTTGGAGAAGATTATGAGAGAAAATTCAAGAGGTAAACACCAAGATGTTTCAACTCAGAGTAGAGTAACCCGAAGTCATTCCAAAGGGTCAATGGACATGGGAGGTGAGACAGGACCAGGTAGACCATCAGTTGTTGTTACTATTCAGAAAGAATCTGCCAGGGATGTGGTCGATGGCACTCAAGAAACTTTAAATTTTGGAGGGGGGAAGAAGATTTCCACCAAAACAAAGAGATGAAAATTTTATCATGGAACATTAGGGGCCTTAATGCCCCTTCAAAACATCATTTGGTGTATACTCTTAGAAGAGAAAATAATCCAGATATTTTTTTGTTACAAGAAACAAAACTGGACCATATTAAAATTGATAGGATTCAGAAGGAAATTTGGAAAGAGGCAGGTTGGGAATATAGTGAAGTAGTAGGAGCTTCAGGAGGGCTCTTGTGTTTATGGGATAGGAAAAATATTGAGGGTAGGTTAATTGTAAGTACAAGATGGTCGATTACAATTTTTTTCCACAATCTAAAAAATAGGTAAAATTGGATTGTGACTAATGTGTATGCCCCTAATACAATAGTTGGAAGAAGGTAGTTATGGTTTGACCTAACTCAGATGAGAGAAGCATTTAAGGGACTACCTTGGATTCTAGCAAGAGATTTTAATACTCCTCTAAATCCTTCAGACAAGAGAGGAGGATCTTCCACCCTTTCAGAAGGAATGCAAGATTTTAGAGACTTTGTCAATGGTAATGAATTGATGGATGTAGAGCTCAGAAGAATACCTTATACTTGGAGTAATAGAAGGTTAGGAGATCAACTCATTCAGATTCGATTAGATAGGGTGTTAATTTCTCAGGAGGGGTTGACCATTTTTGGTGATTCCACACTCACTACAATCCCAAATATTGGGTCAGATCATAACCCAATCATCTGGGAATTTTTAGAAGATGGTAGGAAGTACAACAATCCATTTAGGTTTGAATTAATGTGGTTCAAACATAAGGATTTTGACTCCAAAATTGAGGAATGGTGGCAGAAATATTTCCCAGGATCTAAACTTAATCAAATAGCAAAAAAATTAAGATATATCAAGCAAAATCTTAAGGTGTGGAATAGAGTGGTGTTTGGAAATATTTTTAAAATAAAATCTGAAATAAAAGAGCAATTATTAAAACTAGAGATCAAGTTGAATCAAGGGAATCTCACAGAGGAAATTAGACAACAAGAGAAGGAGCTTCTTGCAGAATATCATAATATCTTAGCTAGTGAGGAAGTTCATTGGAAACAAAAGTCTAGGATTAGATGGCTAAAGGAAGGGGATCATAATACAAAGTTTTTTCATGTTTCTACCCTCCATCATAGAAGCTGCAACAAGATCAAGGAAGTTGTTAAACAGGATGGATCAATAGTCAATAAGCTTGATGATATTCGAGAGGAGGTAGTGAATTTCTTCAAGGATCTCTTAGGAACTCGGGAAGAGGAAGATCCAGAAGCAATGGAAACTTTGCTAAATCATATTCCCCATCTCATACAAGATGATTTTAATGATTATATTTCTAGCCCTTTCACTAAAGAGGAGATTAGAAAGGTAGTTTTTGATTTGGGAGGTGATAAAGCTCTAGGGCCAGATGGTTTTCCAACAACTTTCTTTCAACATTTTTGGAACTTGGTGGGCAAGGATGTGGTGGAAGCTATTCAGGAGGTGCAAGGAACCCATTTTATCCCTACAGATGTCAATTCCACTTTTTTAGCTCTAATCCCCAAATCTGTAGGGGCTAGAGATTTTACACAGTTTAGACCTATAAGCCTCTGCAACACCTTATACAAGATCCTATCAAAAACATTAGCTAATAGGATTAAAATAATTTTACCCTTTATTATTGATGTTAACCAAGGGGGTTTTGTTAAAGGTAGGCAAATCTTGGATGGAATAGTCACAATTCATGAGGTTATTCATTCTATGGATAGAAGTGGGGAGGCTGGAATGTTGTTAAAATTAGATATGAATAAGGCATATGATCGAGTCTCTTGGGAGTTTTTGGAAAGGATCTTAAAAAGTTTGGTTTCAATGAGAACTGGGTAAATTTGACCATGAACTGTGTCTCCACAACCAAGTTCTCAGTTTTGGTAAATGGAGCAGTAGCAGGATACTTCAACAACATTCATGGATTACGTCAGGGAGATCCATTATCCCCATATCTTTTTATTATTCTTGCAGAGGCCTTAGGTCATTCCTTGGTAGCAATGGTCTCTGAAGGTAATCTTGGAGGTTTCAAGGCAGCTCCTTTGTCAGTATCTCATCAACAATTTGTTGATGATACTATGATTGTGTCCAAAGCCTCTATCCCTCAAGCTCAACAAATTAAACTTATTCTGGACAACTATGAATGAGCAATAGGGCAAAAAGTTAATTTCAACAAGAGTTTGATCTACTTTCTAAATACTCCAGAGCATAGACAAAGAAGCATTAAGAGAATTTTTGGTTGTGTGATTGGCACACTCCCCTCTTATTACTTGGGAATGCCACTCTTTAAAAGAAGAATGAAATCTGAGATGTGGAACCCAGTCATAGAAAGGTTTTCAAAAAAGTTATCCGGTTGGAGAGGTAATTTATTGAGTCAGGTTGGGAAAGCACAACTAGTTCAGTCCACCTTGCAGAGCATTCCCATCTACTTTATGTCAGTTTTTAAGATTCTTGTTGTTGTTAGAGATAAATTAGAATAGATCCAAAGATCATTTTTATGGTCTGGTTCAGAGGATAAAAAATGGTTGTCCTTAGTAAATTGGGATCAAGTATGTTCTAAAAAAGAATATGGAGGCTTAGGCTTTAGATGCCTAAAATTACTGAATGAGGCCTTAATTGGTAAGATGGGATGGAAGTTGATTAATAATGATCAGTTGGGTTGGGTAAAAATTTTAAAGGTAAAATACCTAAAAAATAATAAATATTTCCTATGTTCAGAAGATCTGCCCAAGGGGTCTGCATTTTGGAATAATCTAATGCATAGCAAAGACCTTTTGAAGAAAGGCTCAAGGTGGAGGATTGGCAATGGGGAGAAAGTGGATTTTTGGAAGGATTGTTGGTTGACTAACCAACCCCTTGAGTTTGACACCGAGTTACAACCCATTAGACAATTTTTGTCAGAAATATTGGGTGAAAAGGTGAAGGATTTTCTTGTTTTGAATTCTGAGAGAACTAGGTGGAAAGATGTTAGGTTGGAAGGGTTGACTGAAGAACAGAAGAAAGCAGCTCACAATCTCTTTAACCTACTCAAGGTTTTTCCTCTGAAGCCTAAGGGTAGTAATGACTCTCTAGTTTGGAGTAAAGAAAGTAAAGGGGACTATTCTGTTAAATCAGGCTATTCTCTATTGGATAAGGAGGGAGTTGGTTGGCTCCTAGTTAAGAAGATTTGGATTAAAAATTTAATTCCCAAGATTAACTTTTTCTTTTGGTTGGTTGTTCAGAATAGGATTTCTACCATTGATAATCTCTGTAAAAGGGGCTTCCATTTTGTAAACAGGTGTGCTCTATGTGAAAATGCTTTGGAATCAGTCCAACATCTCTTTTTGGATTGTGTATTTTCCTCTGAAGTCTTTAATTCTTTACTCCAAAAGTTTTTAGTCTCTTGGGTGAAGCCTAACAATATAGTGGATCTATGCTTACAATGGAACTCACCCTTTAATAGCAAGAGCTTGAGTGTTTTATGGCACTTTTGTCTTCCTCATTTTTTATGGGGGATATGGAGAGAGCGTAATAATCGCATTTTCAAGGGCAAAAAGAGAGATGTTTCTTCTATCAGTTTAAGGGTTGGGAGTGCCTTAGAGGAGAACTTTAAAGCTTATTTTCCAAAAGAAAACCTCAATATAGAATTCCCTTTTCTTCTAGATTGGCAAGTTTCCAATTTTTCTCATTCTTTGTTGAAGCCTTCTAGAGCTAATGTGTTTTGGGAAATACCTCCAAAAGACTGGGTTAAGCTTAATTTTGATGGAGCTTCAAAAGGGAATCCGGGTGCTGCTGGAGCAGGTGGGGTAATAAGAGATGAGACAGGTGATTTTTTATTAGCATATGTTGAACCTCTTGGCAGTCAAACTAATCATTTTGCAGAAGCTAGAGCTCTCCTATTGGGCACTCATTTTTTACTACAAATGAAGGCAAGGGATGTCATAATTGAAGGGGATTATTTAAATATAGTGAAAGCTCTCAAAGAAGAACAAGAAGTGAGTTGGACAATAGCAGAGATGATTGATGAATGTAGAGTGAATTTATCACAACTGAATTCTATCAGAATTCAGCATATCTATCGAGAAGGGAATGGAGTTGCAGATGTTATGGCCAACATTGGAGTTTCATTGGAAGAGAGTAAGTCTTGGACAAATAATTTTCCCCAATCATTACAAGAGATAGGGGTAAAGGAGAAAATAAGGAATGTACCTTTGGAGGAGCAGTAAGGAATGAACAGATTGGATAATGTTCACAGATGATGGGAATTAACCAGATTGAGGCAAGTTGTTGCGGTATGGTCTTGACTGTTTCTTATGGAGATTGTTGTTTAAGTTGTACTTGGTTGTGTTTTGCTCAAATTTTAGTTCAGTTCACTGCCAGTCTGTGTTTGTACAGGGCAGTTTTGTATTGGTCAACAAGTTATGTAGCTGACAGGTAGTTCTTTGTCAATTTTTTATGCTGAACTGTATATTTTTCTGGATTTTGTAAGGGTTTGGGGACCCTAAAACCCCTTCTTACCATAATAAAAAAATTAATGTTATAAAATAAATAAAATATTACCAATGGAAAAGATTAAAGTAAATCTTAATCATTATTTGATTCAAGCAATCAATATTCTATTTTAAACTTCATCTAAAATTACTACTTCCTCTAACCATGTAAAAGAGAATTTAACTTCATGATCCTCAATTAAAACCCCCCTATTGGCTAGCCTATCTACACATTTATTTCATTCCATTAATGTATGTGTAAACTTAATTTTTTCAAACTCTATAGCAAGGTCTTATATTTCCATAATTATCTCTTGTATGTTCCATGGAGCCTTTGCTTTCCTCAAATTTGCATTTATTACTATTAATGAATCACATTTCATCCATACTCTATTCCATTTTATTTGTTTGTATATTTTTAACCCTTCCAAATCCACCTAAGCTTAAACTTCATTATTTATCTTAAATCCACTTTTGAAAGCATAATGAGACAAAATCTCTCATTTTTTATTTTTAATTACTCCTCGTGCTCCTGCTAGTCTTGGATTTCCTTTAGATGCTCCATAAAAATTCAATTTGACCAACTCCACATTTGGTGGTTTCTACTTTATATTATTTACCTTATTTTTGTTTCTCTTGTACCCAATATCATAATTTTATTTAATGACTTGACCCCATCTATCAAGGCTCTCTACTTCCAGATAAGGGATTGGGTGAGTTGATAGAGTTGGTTTAGAATCCTCTATGGCTAAACAAATATTCATTTTCATTACCTCTAAATTGATTTCGTATCCTTTAAATATTATTCTATTACTTTTTATCCATACAATCAAAAGTATTTTATCTTTTGATATATCCCAAATTGTCTATAAAGCCTTACTTTTAAAAGTGCTCTATCATTTCTATAACCATTCTTCAATTATACCATTTATCACCATGCATTTACTAAATATTTTAATAATCCATTGCCATAGTTTCTATACTATTGAGTAGTACCCCAAGATATGGTATATACTCTCCTTATTACAAAGAACACACTGTGAGGGGCCATGGAAATCCTTTTTCATAAGGTTGTCCCAGGATTAAAGTCTTTTATGACTTTCTAGTCAAAAAAATATTTTGACTATATGAATTCTTGGGATATCCTAAATATCTCTCCATAATCTTATGATATTCCTATTTTTTTGGTTATTCAAATCCCAAATTAGCTTATCCTCAACTCCTCTTAGAATAATCATTGTTGTTATCTTTCTGCTAAACTGCTTCCTAGCATAAATGTCTTGTATACTTGTAAAAAAAGTTCTTTCCACTTGTACCTTCCTTCCTGATTCTTGCACATAATTTTTGAAACTCTATCACCATTTTTTTCTTGAAGTAACCTCATCCATGGTTTCAAAATTGGATCTATATTGAGTGGTTTTTTATCACAATTGTTTTTCTTCAATTCCCACCACCCATATTAGATCATTAATCATTAAATCAATTGATTTTTTTAAATAGTTCGATAGTGAAAAATAATTTGGTAGTGAGAACATAATATATATTAAATTTGGGTTATTGGGCTCAACATACTTACTTATAAAAATTATTTTCCATTTTATTTGACTCTCTTTGTACAATCTCCAAATTATTTTTTCCCTAAGAGCTAAATTTGCATCTATAAGAACTCTTAAACCAATATATCCCATTTAATCCTATCATAGGATTTATTCATATAAAGTTTTAAGATCATTGCTCTTTTTTATTGAAGTTATTAAATGCATAAATTCATGAGCTACTATGATCTCACCCATAATTTGTCTTCCTTTCACAAATACTCCTTGCTCTTCCAAATTAATTTTGTCTAACAGTGGTCTTAATGGATTCACCATCACTTTGGAGATAATATTATATGCTATATTACATAGGCTTATGGGCCTAAATGAATAAAAAAAATTATGCATCCTTATTTTTAAGAATCTAGGTAAGATATGTTGCATTTATTTTATAAGGAATGCATTGTTGTACCCTAGACTATTCCACTACCACCAATATATAACCCTTCATTATTTCCCAATTATGTTGATAGAATATTGTAGAGAGTCCATCAATACCTAGGGATATATCCTTATCAAAAGATAAAAGCTAAATGATTTTTTTCTAGAGTAATAGGCTCCATAATTTTTTTTTTGTCTTCATCTGTTATAATTGAAGGTACTTCTTGAAGTAGTTTATCATTGATAACTTCAAACTCCTCTAATCCTCAAATATTTTGATAGAAAAACATTATCTCATTTTTTATTTCACTATGGTATTCAATCCAAACACCTTATACTGATTTAATTCTACTAGGGTTATTCATAAGGGATCAGTATCAAAATCTATTTATAATAATGAGGTGAATAAATTTCAAAATTGAGACAAATAGTATCGTCATGTAGAATACATGGTGAATTACCTTTTCAACAAAAAAATATAAATAAATGGTGAAATTATCTTAATATTTCAAAAATTTGTTAAATATTATAAATGAATAGTTGCAAACAATCAACAACATTAAACTACTGGTAGCATCAAACTATCAGTAGCATAAAACTATCAACAACAGTGATTACAAGCATGAAAAAATGATCGACAATAGTGAACACGACAACAACAGCATCACCACATGTTAGAACCTTGTTTCATGCATGCATGCAAATGGCTATAAAAGGGAAAAAACCCTAAGCATTCAAAATTTTTAGAAACCCTTACAAAGCCTTCCAAACTTATAAAAACCCTTCAAAGCCTTCCAAAATTATAGAAACCCTTCTAAAGCCTTCCAAAGTTCTAACTATTATAGTAATTGCCAGCTTGTCCTCTAGTCCACAATCAAAAACTCTTTTCAAAAACCTTTTTTTCCCTCTCATATTTGAGATTCTAACAACACCTAGATATGATGCTACATGGGTGACACATTTTAGACTTCTAGGGCTAGTATCAATGCCCCAATATGACACAAATAATAATTTATTGCTAAGAATTATTATATCCTACAAAAATGTTGGGTTGATCTTCAACATGGATATGAAAACAATACTCTCTCATTATTTATTAACCCTACATACATCAATAAATTAATAAGTCTCCCACACAAATATTATCCATCCACCACAACAAAGTACTCGTTAACCAAGGCCAACAAAATAACCTGGAGACCAACTTCGGTCTCTCATCAAAATCGTTATCAAGTATGTTTCCTCTTGCAAAATAAAAATCTCCTTTTTATTGCAATTAATAATTTTTATATACAATTATTAATTTTATTTTATATTTGTATTTTAGTTCACTCAAATCCATCTAGAAGGGCCTTCCAGTTTTCAAATTTTACCAACAATTTCCTTCGTGTGCAACAATAAAGTTATTCCAAGAATGTATTGTTTTACAAGGAAATACAATGAACATTCCATTGTGGGTGTTGGTGTATTTGGTGTAGTATCTTACTTACAAATTTTTTTATTAGTGTACATATATTTCCAACCAAATAAAAAATGATCTCAAAAATACCCACTTGAATAGCAATGTAGTGGTTTCCACATCCAATTTTTTTTATGAAGCATATTATGATGTAAAAAATACCTCTATTTCAAACTTGCTCCACCCACAACTAAGAACACTCAACTTGATAGCCAAAGAGGTGTAGGTAAATAAACTCAAGGAAAACTAGTGTCATTTGCAATTGTTGGTTTAAATGGATACAAGGAAGTATCTTTTACAAAAGTGCCTTTGGAGGTAACAAAATAGGATTTTGTAAGATGAAAATCCCTTCTTTCATGAGGAGGTCAACAATACCTCAGGAGCCTTCCAAGAGATCCTCAATTTGAGTGGGCTTATTTCTCATGTACCACTATTGATCCAACCTATCCTTAAGACCTACAAGACCTATAAAAAGGGGTTAGAATATTTAGGGGTCTATATTGATTAGACTCCTCATGTTTATAGAAAAAGAAGACTCAAAATGAACTAATTCATTATAAAGTTATAAAATTATTTAAAAAACCAAAAATGATAGTGATACTTACCTTCTAGGAGATATTTATAGCCTACTCATACCTAAAATTAACCCTTAAAAAGTGTTGCACCCTAGGGTGTGACTATTTTTTATCACAAGGTACCTTGTGACTCTAATTGTGATATCCTGATCAGATTTTGGGTGATTCAAAATGATGTTTTATAGTTGTTGGAGCTCCTGTCTTCATCGGGTCACCTTTAGAACCTATAAAATACACCAAATTTGGGACACAAAAAGGATGCAAAAATATATTTGTGATGGTATATAATGGACATTAGAAAAGTGGGTGAAGAAAGATAATGTGGTCTAGCTAAATTTTGACAGAGTTTTGTTATGCAAAATATGGATCCTTAAAAACTAGAGAAGTGGCCTACTATATTTATAGAATTTAGAGAGGTTAGGGGGGCCTAAGGAGTACCATGAGGTGTCCCCTATGAGGTATCCCTTGCAAAGTTTCCCCTAATGTGGTATGCTTTGTTAGTGCATATGGGTGAGAGAATCCCTCACCCACCTACATGTCATAAATATGCATGGGGAAGTGAAGTGCAGTAAGGGTCAAATCCTAACTGTGGTAAGGTTAAAACTAAGTTAAGAGTTGACTTGGGTGAGATAGAAGGTGAGTCATCCTTAACCCATGCTTTGAAACCCAAAAGTTCTCAAATTTCATTTATGTATTTAAATGCACATGGGGATTTGAATTGGAGCAAGGGTTAAGTTTGATTAAGGTTAGGTTGACCCTAGATTAGTTGTTGCTTTTTTGGGGTGAGGTTGAGGGTGACTCACCCTTGACCCATGGTTTGGGGCATAAAAATCTCCAAAATCCATTTTAAGGCCTTAAATGCTCATGGGGAGAGGTTTGGAGTAAGGGTTAAGGTTAACCCTACTTAGGTTGACCCTAGGTTAGACCAAGGTCAAATGGGTGAGGTGGCACCTAGGCTAGTCAAAGAGTAGACTAGGTGAGGTGGCCATGAGTTATGTTGACCATGGTTAGAAGTTTGACTATGAAGTGACCTTGACCTAGGTTAGATATTAACTAGGATTAGACAAAGATAATGTTTGCATGGGAACCTAGATTTAAGCATAGGAAAGGGCTTAAGTGGCCAAAGATGGTTTATGAATAGTGGTTTTGATAAGTGAATAGTGTTTTGAGACTAATGTATGCAAATTTTATGGGTTTTGCAAATTGATTAGTTGATATGATGGGAGAAGTGGCAATGTGTGATATTTGGGTGTTTACATTTTACCCCTTTTGTACTGCATTTTGTGAAAATATAGTGCAGTGCAAAAACCTATGACATTGTATTGGTGGTTTGATTTTTAAGAAGAAGAATTTGTGATGAATGATTATGGATGTTTACAGCATTTTTCATGCCATGATGATTGTTTTGAAAGAGTAGACATAATATTACCTTGCTATCATGATCAATGTAAAATAATCCAATTATGATAGGAGTGAAGGTCTTTGAAACTTTACCTTTGATGCATTATTGAGCTTAATTTGATTTTCTAAGCCATTCAGAACTTGGTAGGTTTTTATGAGGTGCTTCATTCATGAGTTGTCTTATAACTGCCACTCTGAGGAAGGGAATCCATGACTAACCTATAGACTAAGGTATTGGCCTATCAAATATTTATTTGAATTGAAGTTTTGTTGAGAAGAGAAATTTTGCTTTTATTTGCCCCAACAAATGAGGGCTTGATATGATCTCTAGAAAAGTTTTTTGAACAAATGCAATTTCCACTATTGAGTGTTTTATTATTGATAACATGTAAGGCATAATTTTTTTGTTTGATGTATACCCCCTCAAATGATGAGTTGATGGGTGAAGAAGTGAAAGACAACAATAAATTGCTTGACAATGAAAAATAATTGGATGAGCATGTAGTGGTTAGGTATGATGAAAATGATGAGTGATTATGGTTGGTTATCGCATTTGTATTAAGCCATGATGATTGCTTTGAGGGAGGATATGCACAATTGTCTTGTTGTCATGATCAATGTAAAATACCCCAATTGTGAAAGGAGAGAATATATTTGAAACTTTACCTTTGATAAAATTTTGAGCTTGATTGAATGTGATAAAATAATTAGCCAAGGGTAGGTGTCCTCATGAAAATTCAATCAATATTTAGTAGACTTAACCTGCCATATCAATGAAGGGGATTCATGAGTAACCATACAAACATTGGCAAAGACTATATCAAATTTAATTAATATTTTTCTTTGTGTTTGACCCAACAGAAGAGGGACTCAAGATGGTCTTAGAAGTTATTGGACAAATGCAAGTTCCAATATTGAGTTTTTGTTTATTTATCACACACAAGGTAGCTTTTATATGATGTCTACCCCCTTAAGCGATGAGTCGATGAGAGGAGAAAATTTTAAGCAATGAAAAATTCTTGATAAAGTGGTTATTGGCTAAGTGGAATGAATGAAAAACATGGTAAATGGATGAGAATCATCATTTTATAATTTGAGGTAAAATTTTAGAAAATTTTGCTTCAGCTGCAAGGTAGGTTGCGACCATATTCAGTTGCAAGGTACCCTATAACTTTTGATTGATGTGACTCATGTGTAAATTTTTTACATTTTTGGGGACCAAATGATGTCAAAATATAGGAAAACCTTATATCATTAAAAATATATTTTCAAGACCAATCCAATCATGGTGGTTTTACGAAATTTGGAGAAGTTTTTATGAGGTCAAATGGGATCAACTATGACATTACTTTTCAAGGTGATAAATGTTGGATTTGAGGTTTTTGAAAGGGATAATTGGCTTGTATGGTTAGAGGGTCGATGTATGAGGGTGAATTTATGGATTTTGATGAAAAGTGAATCAAATTGTAGCATTTGTAGACACAAAAAATAGGAAGAGAGTGGAGATACTTAGAGGGCAAGTGGATGAGTTGCAATGAGAAGGCGATGGTATCATAGTAGAAAGAGATGCAACAAAAATGGAGTTAGAGAGAGCCATGGTAGAGGTATGGAGGTAGTAGAGTGAGTGATAGGTGAGGAAGGCTAAGGTGACTAGTTTAAATGAGGAGATAGAGTAGCATAGAGCTCAAAGTAAGGTGATAGTGGTTGATATGGCCATATTACATGAGGTGGTAGATAAATAGAGGGCTCAACATGAGGTGATGGTGGTCGAGATGGACAAATTATGTGAGGTGGTAGAGCCATAGAAGACTTAGTGTGAGGTTATGGTGGTCGAGATGGCTAGATTACATAAGGAGGTAGAGTAGTAGAGGGCTTAGCATGAGGTGATGTTAGCTTTGTAGGGTGAGCTAGATGAGATGCACCGAGTGAAAGATAACTTTGAGAAATTATTCTATAGATTAAGCTTGAGGGTGTGTGGGTTAGAGGGATGACTAGTGATTAAAGAGATAGATATCCCAACATATATAAATTCTATATCATAGTATCATTAGAGAAGGAGGAGCATATAGTCAGCTATTGCATTAGTGCCTCAAGCGGTTGAGCGAGCAATACTACATGTAGAGGGATCCACTATAAGACAAAGTAGTGAGATAATACAAAGGAGGTTGAGGAGCCTCCTAGAAAAAATGAGGGAGTGGAGAGACTCCTAGTGGGTAGAAAAGATAATATTTCCTACTTTTTATTTTTGGTGTGGCAAGTGTGCCATCATTTTTGTATATTATGATAGTTTCGTATGTAGTGATGTACAACATGATATATGTGATGTAGCCTATGATCAATTTTAACTATGTACAACCCATTTTATGATATTATATATAATGATTTCTCTTGATGATGCACAATGGTGTAATACTTTTTTTATTATGTATTATGTATATGTATGATATTTTTATACATGTGATTATGAATGGATGATATTTTTTGATACATAGTATATGATATGTAGTATTGATTGGACAAAATATGAATATGCTAAAATAAAAATGTACTTAATGTATTTATGAGATAGAGGTCGCACATTGGGAAATCCATATTTGGTTTTTGACTATCTCAAATGGTTTAATTAATCAAAGATAAAGGAATAATCATGTGGATTATGTACCCTGTTATGAAACAAGCAGACATGCAATGTGTGTGATGAATGCAATTTGAAAATGTACCTATGAAGGTAATGCAACTGATACTTTGAATGTGTAATGAATGATAATGTACAATCATTACGAATATAACACTTGTTATTAGAAGAGGTAGTACTGATGTTTTTTATTGATAGAAAAAAGGGGTTTTGAAAGGGCCCCAAACCTATTACAATAAAAACCAAAAAAAGGAAGGTAATCACTGAAGGGATGACCTCAACAAGATTAAACTAAATATAAGTGACCAAAGTAAATACAATAAATATGGGAGATTATCTCATCAATATGAAAATAAAAAGCGTAGAAGCCAACATAAAGGCCTAGAGAAAAAGGACATAAAATACAGACTGTCTAGCAAAAATAAGGTAGCCAAAGAAATCCTAGCTACTCAGAAGCCTTAAAAGGATCCTTATCATATTTGTTTGCACTTTTTTAAAAATATGAGACTTGCGTAAGAACATTCCTCTACTTCTTGAGAATGCTGACCACCTTAATGGCTTGTTGGAGAAGGGTCAAATCCAAATCTAGTAAGTCATCTAGATTGGTTAGTGGATCATCAAGATTAGCTCTCTACATAATGCAGGTTGAAGACCCACAAGGGTATTCATCATCCATGTGAGAGAGTAGTTGAGTGGGATCATCCTTGAGTTTTAGCTTTTTATGTTTTGCCAAATACTTTCCAAGGGTCTCCTTATCAGGATCAATAATAATAAGATTTATTTGCTTCTCCCAAAAGCCTTACCTCTAGTCAAGTGATGGTAGGATGAATATGAAGTGTCATTAGAAGATCCAAAGATTATTTTTTTTTTGGATTTAGCTAAACCAATAACACCATTTTATGCATTTCCATCACTTGGATTCCCTTGACTAGAAGCTGAAGGAGCAAGGTTGCTAGCAACAATAAGGGTGGCTCTTTGTACTTCCTTTTATAAATTTTGCTTATATAAAATCAAGTGGAGACCTTTATGTTTTAGGTACATAGAGGTACCCTCCTTGATGCTCTCAATCGATAGATCTATTAACCTAAAAAGGTATTTAGGGACATTAATGCTCTTGATATTGTTTAGGTGATTCAAAAATGCTAAGTGGAAACTTTTGAGAGGAGATTTGGACTCATCGATGGTAAAAAACTACATGATAGGAATCATTACCCTATCTAAGATGCTGGAAGGGCCTCCCTAATAATACCTCATTTCTCTTTTACCAAGTTCTTCACTTTCTATTTGAAGTGACCTAGTTCCATCACTAAGGAGTGCTTATCTCGATGAATAATATCTCCATTATTGGGCAACTTCATTACCTTGACCAACATGAGGATGTTCACCTTGAAAGTAAGCCCACAAAGAGTCACTCATCCATTATCCTAGGAATTTGTGAATTTCTAGGATAACTCAGAATTACTTCCACTGAACTTACCAAGAAAAGGTAAAAATCCATGATTATTTAGGATTTCCTCCACTATAGCATCCACTTGTAGAGACTTTGGCTCAAATAATGTCATTTTGGTACCCAAAATCTAGGAATCCCACCTCTAAAGATCATAAGAAAATGGAATATGAATAGCCCACCTTTAAAATTAAATAATAGGTAAATTATGATGGAAATCCCAACTGCACATGTTGAATTTAAAACCCATCTAGGAAGCTAAAGTGATCAACGTTTTACGTATTCACATGCTATCAAATTTGGAGGCCTATTTGCTCCAAATTCATGGATAGATTGTACATGGAAAGCATCATCACATGTGCTAGATCTATATTAGGACCATCACAACCAATGATATCATAGCATGGATTGACATATAATCTTGCACTTACAACATAGGTACTCAAAGAGATGATGATATTCGTCCCTTCATGCTCTTGGAAATAATTTTGGAAGATGATGCTTTTAAAGGAGCTATCAGCATAGTTATTCCAGGTGATGAATAAATCATTATTAGAGGTGGGGCACCATGTGTTAGAAATTTAATGCTGACAATTTGGGTAAGACACCTCATATTGGCAGACTTGCTGAACAGGATAAAGTCTCGTGAGGTGGATGAAAAAAGAGATTTGCATAGCCAGTGTGAGCCAAGTTATCTTAAGGGTCAACGTGGATTGATGATGAGCCTAGAACAATGAGGTTTTGTAGACACAAAAACAAAACCAATCCGATTATCTGACTACAAGCACTGATCGAATTGGCATACATACCCCTTGGGGCAGCCTCCAGAGGTTAAACAGTGGTCCTAATCACTCCCAAATCAGTTTTGGAAGGTCAAAGGTCAATTTTGCACCTTTTAAGAACTTTTATCCCTATTCATCCCACCCTAGGATGATTAGAATCCTATTCGTCCCACCCCGGGATGATTAGCAGCAATCGCTCCAAGGTGGGATGATTAGTAGGTTTGACTGGGAAAAAGTCAAGCCTTGACAAATGGCAGCCCAGATCCGCCACCCAACTTCACCTTCAAGGCATGCAATTGCAAGGAATGGTTTCAAATCTAAAAGAGAGACTTCAGTAAAGCATACCCTGATCATGGAGGCTCTAAATCAGGGAGGAATCTTCTCTCCCCCCAAAAGGCATAATGAGCCAAGTGGCACCCTCGCATGTGCATTCAAAGGAGACCCTCAGGTCTATAAAATGGTGAGTCTCCTCACCCCAAAAAAAAAACTAAGCTAGAGAATTTGGAGCAATGGAGTGCTGCCAAATTATACCCCCATCCCTATTTGTGCTTCCTACATCCCTAATCTCTCTTCTGGAAGGGAGGTTATCAGGTGAGCACTAGGAACACAATATAGACCCAAAACCTAAGAAATAGACCATAATCCCACACCAAAATAATTGACACAACCCCCTAGGATGTTTTGGACCCATCCCACTTGGATTGGTGCCAAAACTAAGCCCCAAACGGTGGGCGTCCTATCCCCGGGTGCCCCCCACACTGTTGCAGTCCTAATCGCCCCACCCCGGAGTGATTAGAAATTTGTGCATGATTTATTTACTATTATTTTTTCATTATGTTTTATCTGATGTACTTATGCTGCTGTCCAAGTTTCATTGCTTTTTGACATGATTTGACCTTGTTTTTATCATTTTATGTGTTTACTAACCTACAGGGAGTGCCTTCAAATACAGGATAATATGGGTAGAATATGCCAAATATGACCTTCTGGGTCCTCTAAAAATTCCCCTTTTAGTCTAAAACCAAGTTTGCAAGAGTTATGGAGGCCTCTGGGCAGGACATTTGCAAGGTCACTTTTGCACATTTTGTGACAGTCCCCAGCGTCCCACCCCAGAGCAATTAGAAATCTGTGCATGATTTCCTGACTGTTATTTTTGCAATGTTTCCTTTATTATGTCTCCATGCCTCTGTAAATTTTGAATTCATTATGACATGTTTTGACCATCATTTCATTCTTTTATATATTAACTAGTCGGAGGCTTTGGGGATTGCATGTTTTCCTATATTCGCATATGCTATTAAATATTTGCTATTTTTCTATGCATAGGATATCACCACTAGGAACACTATAGGGGTAGCAAGGACTTACGAACACACGGACCCAAGTGGCGGTAACTTTTGGCTCACCTATTTCGAATGTGGGCATGCGAAAGACACTAGAAGCATATCATCCATTGATGTAACGAACTGTATCAAACATTTTGAGACATAGAGGGGGGACGTATTATAACCAGATTAAAAGAAACATTAATAAAAGAGGCCCCACTTTGTTTTACTTACATCTCATTTTTGCATCATTTCCTTCATGCATTTGTTCATCGCATTCATAGGACTTAGCATCTATACCATATCTATTTTGTTTGCATCATATCTGGTATGCCATCCTTCTGCATTTGCTTTTAGTGGTGATCATGGTGGGACCCTATCCCCTGCTATTAAGATCAATTTTTTGATCCAAATTTTGTGGTTTCTTTGTAGGTGTTACTCATTCGGGCGTTGGACTGCTACTCGTGCCACCCCGAGATGAATACATATTTGTCCCACCCTATGACGAATGCAGACCTGATATTCATCCCACCATGGGACGATTAGAGATATATGCATTTTATGAGCAAAAAATTAGAGGCATTTGGTTTAGACAGAGAAGAGGTAGGCCTTCTAAACATCCTCTGTGTTTTTCTACTTTTTGTTCCTGCATTTTTCTATTTTCTTTGCTTTATTTTCAGACACTTGCATAGAAAGGTTAGGTAGTTTATTTTCCTTCCTTGCAATAAACAAAATAAAAATAAAAACATAGAGTAAATTAAATGGAAGGAAATTTATTAGGAATGCATTTTTCTCTGGTTTGCTTGCATGATACTTGCACAAATGGTAAGTCCTCATTATAGGTTTTAGTTCTAGTTAGGTTTTGTGATTTCCTTTTTGCTATTAATTATCTCTGAAAGATAAAATGTACTTTAAAGCATTGCATTAGTTAAAATCATATTTTGTTGTATGTTTTCTTTCTTTACACGATTAAAAGGAACCACACACACCACCTAATAAAGTTAACATCAAGGAGTTGGTCTTAATACCCCAACACTTGATCAAGACCAACAATGGATTTCATCACCACCTTGGCTTGGATTTTGCATACATATACCCTGATTGCGACTATTGCTAGACGTAAATCCTGATGAAAGCTGACCAAGTGTAGTGGGCGTGATTCCTTGTGCATGAGGATAAGTCTTCTATGGTAGGTGTCAAAAATAGAGCTATCCCCCTTCCGTACAGCCTATGTTCCACTTACTGTTATGCTCTCGCATACCAATAATTTCCCTCACGTAAGGGTAGGTATATTGAGAGGTTCGGTATAATGGCCTGGCAATGGTATATTGAAGGGGTGACCATTTTGGAGATACAAGAACCCTCATTATGCATGTATGACAAAGTTTTCTTTACAAGATTTACATAGCAAAAATCAAACACACTGAACCAGATCTAGGGCACGCATTTAATCTATAAATAAGATAATCATTTCTTTGCTTGTGTGGTCCCCTTTTGTTTGGTATAGCATAAAAATTATAAAGGAGATAAAAATATACATATATTTCTAGAAAGACCACCACCATGGTTTATGCCTATAGCCAAGCCCAATCACGGGTAGAAGCTACGAAAAGTATACAAGGAGGCACAAGTCACCTCTGCTATAGCCCCAAGGACTTGGTTATACCACCTTGGTAGCCTGACCCACAACATAGTCCACACTATGCCACTACAGAAAAGGACTATAGAGGCACCCATTTTCGAAGGAGTACACAGACCCTCTCCAGAGGAGTATACACATGGGAAGGCCCCCATAGACACGCATTATGAGTGGCCACTATGTGATGAAGTGCTAGAGTAGCATAGGGTTCATAAGGATGGCCCACATGATTATATCGTTCCTCCTCCACCCCTAATTACTATTAGAACTAATAGGCCAAATCTAGAGTGCAAGGCTCTTCAGATAGGGCAAGCCAACTCTGCCCATCCCTTTCACATGTATGAAAGGGGGCATGATTAAAACTAGTATATTCCTCAAGAGTAATACACCACATGGAAGCAATGCACCTCCGCACCTGTTGATTATCAAGATCACCTATTGAGGCCAGAGACTCGGGTGAATGCTGCTAACCTCGACAGAGGAAAGCAACCCATAGAGATCTCGGATCACCACAACCGAGATATATGTGTAGGGGAGGCATCTAGGCCTCCTAGACCTAGGATGGTAGAACAAATCAACTTGGCATTTGCCAAACATGTCGCCCGCCAAGCACAAATCACGTAGCTTAGGCAAGATCAACAACATTTAGAACAACTATATCATCTTAACAAAGATTGCATTCAGCACCAAACAACTGAGTTGCTCCAGAATACTATGCATGAGAGGATTCCAACCCCTTGCATGCATAAGACATAAATTTATGAGAGGCACAACCCTTTAGTACGAGACAGGTCTCCATGATCTTATCAAGCGTTGCCTCTAAGACCTCCTAGACCTGAGTGGGAAGCCACTCCTAGAACCAATGATAGGTGCCTTCCTCGGGCACCCGCCCATGTTTATAGATCATGCCCAAAAAATTCTCAAGAATCCTATGAGGAGTTTGAGTGAGAAGAAGAGTGGGCTAAAACACCCTACCAAGGCAGGGGGGGCGTTATCCAGCTACCCCTCCATAGGCCTCAAGTTCCTCACAATTCACAACGAGAACAAACCAAAGAAGAGGAAATCAAATCCTCTGATGCATACAAAGCGCTGCTAGAGCGCTTAGAGTCTGTGGAGACTAAGAATTTAGGGCCCCAAAATCCCACCTTATGCCAGCTCCGTAGCCACCCTATGCATCCTTCAGTTTTGGCACCCCCATACCCCGACCACTTCAAAATACCTTAATTGGAAATTTTTAGAGGGGATGAGGATGCCCAAGAGCACATAACAAGGTTCCTGAGTCAATGCTTTGGCATTCAAGACAATGATGCATTGCTTTTGAGAAAATTTATAACCACGTTCATAGGCCCTACCTCGGATTGGTTTACCCAATTGTCGAAGCATAGCATCAATAATATAGACTAGCTAGTGGACGCGTTCCTTGAACGTTTTGCCTTCAACACCAAGAAGAAGGCATCCTTAAGTGACCTAGCTAGCCTTAAGCAGTATGATGATGAGACCATATCCACTTATGGGAATCGATGGAGGACATTGCTTTCAAAGCTACCTTACCTCACTCCCATGTCCGACATGACTCAAATGTTTTCAAAGAGTTGCATAAGGTCAATCTCCATGCTATTGCAGCTACAACAATATGCCACCCTCGAAGAAGCCTTGGTGCAAGCTAGGATAATTGAGGAGATCAAAATACAAGACAATGAGATTTCCAAGCCACACAAAAAAGAATGGACCAAGAATGCTAAAACTAGGCCCACGCAACCGAAACCCGCCATGGTCAATCAGGTTACCATCACTATACCAAAGCCTGCACAAACGACATAGCCCCCAAAGGCTAATTATCAGGAAGTTCCTCTTGATAACTATGAAAAAGAAAATTATAAACAAGAGCAAAATCAGCAACGTCACCCTAAGCGACAATTCACACAATTCACGGAGCCTAGAGACTCCTTGTTCATGAAAAACCTGGTAAACTTGCCAAAAAGTTGACCCATAGACCCCAACATGCCAAAACCCAAGGGCTATAGGGAAGACTTATATTGTAGATTTCACCGGTAGAAAGGACATGACATCTTCACTTGTTGGAAATTCAAAAACTTAGTGCAGGACTTGATAGACAACAAAATGCTCACGATAGATAATCCCGTAGCGCTGAGCAACCAACATATGGAAGTCTTCAAAAACCCCCTGCCTGCCCATGACACACAGGCAAAGACTTTACAAGTGAATGAGGTAACACAAAACTGCCCCATGCAAGGATACGTAGGGATGATAAGCATCATGACACAGAACAAAAGATACCCAAACACGGCTGCACCCACTGTAGCTATAGGAGATGTTCCATCAACGTCACAAACTCCACAACACCCTACACAACCTCCCCCACCTAGACCAATGGCCATGATTCGGACTAAGCTTACTCAAATTTTAAGGACCACATTGGCTAGGCTCTCCATTTATGAGCTCATCCAACAATCACCACCCCATCGGGAGGCTCTGATGGAGATACTCAAAGCCATTGAGCTACAGCCCCACAAACCCAATTCTTTCAACAACTTTGTGGGACATGTGAGACAATGCATAGAACCGATCATAACCTTCAAGGAAGACAAACTAAAATTGGTGATTGGTGATATGGTGGATCCACCCCTGCACATCATCGTGCGGGTCAACATGATTCCATTCAAGAGGGTGTTGATGGACACTGGCTTATCTAGCAACATAATCATGATAGTGACATTAAAACATCTTAAGCTGCCAGCATCCCACATTGTGGTGTCCACCTACACTCTTCGAGCATTCAACGACGCGTTATGCTCGATGGTTGGCACAATTTTCCTGCCCATCCAAGTAGGACAAAATACCATTCCTACGTTGTGTCACATCCTTGAGGGTGAGATGGCCTACAATATCTTGCTAGGTCGGATTTGGATCAAGGACATGAAGTGTGTCCCTTCGATAGCCCATCAATGCCTCAAATACACATACGAATGGTAAGTACATGTAGTCCCAACAAACTTAGAGCTCTTTAAGTATTGCAATGTGGTGTAGCTGATTCCATAATCGACCCTCCCATCGACACATGTGGACTTTCAATTGAATCCATCCACATAGGATCTGATTCTGCATACATCCCCGCTATTGAGTCCCTCAACTTACCAGACTAGCCCATCTTCATCATTTGTTCCTTCACCAATGACACCACCTATGGTGGCCATGCCGAAGGACAACAAGAAGAAGCCCCTAGAGGAGGTACCACCATTAGTCTCAACCATCTCTACCGAAGGGATGCCCAACAGAATGGAAGTCGAGACACCTGGTTCATCCAACATGGAGTGGACTCAGGGATAACTCCCATTCCCTCCCCCTCAACCACTGACAATCATCATTGAGATGGCCAATACGAGCCTAGGGGAGTACTTAGTGTGGAACATTATGGCAACACCCATGCTCGAATCCATGCAAGACATGGGGAGACCTCATCTCCCCATAGACACTATCGTCCCTTTGGGCTACCCACCAAATCAGACCAACTTTGTATATGGGGGCCTCGAGAACGGCCTTGAACCCTACCTACAAGAGGAAGAGGACGAAGAGCCATTTGCTGAGAATGTTTATTATCTGTCCAACCCGGACTTCACATTGAAATACCTAGACCAATGTAATTGGAATGGATATGGATTGGGTAGATACGAACAAGGAATACACACTTTTTGTCAACCGAGATACCAAATGCAATATGATAAATTAGGAGTAGGGTTCAACCACCCTTTGCCCCTCTACATCTTGGTAGATACCATGCAAGGCTTAGGTCTAGGCAACAAGGATGGGTTGGCACAAGATCCATATGCCAATCCCAACACAACATACATATTGGGGGATTATCTCCCATTGTTAACAACAAACCTTGTTGACCTCAACAACCCTTCCCCTTTGATCGAGGAAGGAGAAAGTTCAAGAAGTAACCTCCAAAGGTAATATGAACAAGATCAAGGGGGGTCTTCTAAAGATGATTTATATTATGAGGTAGCACCTTGGGACCCTTTTGAGTCTGATAGCAATCACTCGCAGGTGACACCCATTGACGACTATCAAGAGAACTTCGTGGCAATATTTCCCTTGAATGTTCCAATCGGGCAATTGCTACATCCAGAGAATCCAGCCCTCCCGCAGAGAGTGGAACAACCTAGAAGGAACTAAATCAACATGATCTAACAAAATGAGCCTCCCATGCCGGCCATAACGCCAAGTGATCCACCGAAGGAAGAAGATCCAAATATCTTCTCTAACATTGACTACTTGTGTACTGGATTTTTGGTTTTCATAGAAAGTGAGGATAGTGATCAAGAAACACCTAGTGGGAGGCTATACCAGCCAGAGGGGCTCATAGTGATTAGAGCCAATGAAGGCCTATGGATCTCTGATAGTGATTATGATGATGAGACTGAGATGGCATATCTCAACCATATGAGGCAACAAGAATACCCCATAGACATCGATGATATGTTTGAACATCTAAATATGGTACCAAGGCATATGTTGTATTTAAACCAAGTACAATTAAACCACGTGCTTCATCCACCACTACGGGCATATAGAGAGCACCTTCCACCTAGAGACCCTCTAGGGCCACCAGTTCCAAGGGTAGACCCTATCCTTCTATCCACACATAGGGCCAATCCTTTTGTGCCAGTACCCACAGATCCAGATCCGGGGTACAAGGATCACCAAGAATGTCTGAATCAACACCCACATGGTAATGGAGACCAAATTCATTCCATCAACATGATCTCCATTGATTTTACCGCCCCCATCCGCAATCCAGCCGATCCAACATGACCATTGTATCTAGACCTAGATGCCATAGACTGGGATCGTTCTGACTCACCACCATCCCCATCAAAGTAATGGCCTTACGGTGAGATGTTTCATTTCACCCTAGGAAAAACTCAGGATATCTTCCATGTTGAAGAGGAACCCAAAATTCCTAATGTAGATCTAAATTCAGTGAATGATATCCACCTGATCCCAACTCCACACCAGTTGGAGGATGGATCCCACATGTTAGTCGAAGAAACGATTGATGTAGACATCGGTTCTGATCCAATGAATCTACAAATCATCAAGTTGGGGGTAAGTTTATCCCTCGAAGAGCAAGTCGAGTATATTGCCCTTCTCAAAGAGAAGAAGGAGGTTTTTGCATTGACCTACAAAGACATGTCGGGGCTAGACCCATAGCTAGTCATGCATAATATAACACTTGATATGACAGTCAATCCAGTCAAGAAAAAGCTACGTAAGATGCACCCAACAGTGGCCTTAATGGTAAAATACAAGATACAAAAGCTATTGGATGCACAGTTTGTCATCTGCATAGATTACCCACCATGGTTGTCCAACATGGTACCCATCAAAAAGCCTAACGGGAGGATTCGCATATGCATTGATTTTCAAGATTTAAACAAAGTGAGTCCCAAGGATGATTTCCCCTTGCCTAGCATTGACACATTGGTAGATGCTACAATAGGCCATGAAATGCTTTCCCTTATGGATGGTTTATCGAGATACAACCAAATTCGTATCAATCTCGATGATCAACTAAAAATGGTGTTCACGATGCCTTGGGGGACATTTTGTTATAAGGTCATGCCCTTTGGCCTTAAAAATGTTGGTGCCACCTACCAACGTGCTATGACATACATATTTCATGATCACATGCATAAAACTTTGGAAGATTATATGGATGATCTATTGGCCAAATCTCTTTTGTGCCAAAATCATCTCGATGACTTACGCAAGATCTTTGATCACCTCATCGAACACAAAGTTAGGCTAAACCCCAAGAAGTGCGTATTTGGCGTCACATCTGGAAAAATATTGGGTTTCATAGTCTCAAAATGAGGCATCAAGGTAGATCCAAATAAAGTCAAGGCAATCCTTGAAATGCTTCCTCCAACCACCATCAGGTAGCTCAAAAGCTTGCAGGGTAAGGTCACGTCAATCAAGCGCTTCATAGCACAATTATCTGACAAGTGCTAACCCATGAATAAATTATTACATAAGGGGGTAGCATTTCATTGGGATGACGAGTGCCAGTCAGCCTTCGATGACATCAAACAATACTTGGCTTCACCACCAGTATTGGCACCACCTAGACCAGGAGTGTCATTCTACTTATACATCTCAGCTACTAAGGTGGCACTGGGTGCCATGCTAGCCCAAAAAAATGAATTACATAAAGAACAAGCTAATTATTATCTTAGTTGTACCCTAGTCAGTTATGAACTTAACTATGCATACATTGAGAAGCTATGTTTGGCAGTGGTATTTGCCACCAAAAAGCTATGCCATTACATGCTGAGCAATACGATGTATGTTGTGTCTAAGGAGAATCCATTGTGGTACATGATGAGTCATACTTATCACAGTAGTCACACGGAAAAATGGATCATGTTTTTGATGGAGTTTGACATCGAATTCATTGGACAAAAGTCCATCAAAGGTTAAGTCATCGTTGATCAACTAGTAGAGGCTCCTATCGAAGACGATCAACCTCTAACCATAGAGCTACCCGATGATGGGGTCTTCCATGTCTCAGAATTGCTAGATTCTGATGAGCCTGAGTCACAGGCCGACATAACCTTATTTTTTGATGGTTCTAAATGTAAGCAAGGGGGTGGCGTGGGAATCATGTTTTTCACACCGCAAGGGGCTCCAATGCCTTTATCATTTAAACTTGATTTCTCGTGCACAAATAACAATGCTGAATATGAAGCCTTGCTCATAGGTCTTCAAATAGCCATCACCATGAACATCAAATGCTTGAATATCTTTGGTGATTCACTATTAATTGTCAACCAAGTGAAAGGGGTATTCCAATGCAAATGCCCAGTTCTACAGGCCTACAAAGCCCTTGTAGATAAATTTTTGGCAAATATTGAATGGTACGACATCGAGGCGCTCCCTTGATCATCAAATAATTTTGTAGATACTATGGCCTCTTTGGGGTCACTAATACCACAAGATATTTTTGGTGAGATGACAACCATTCAAGTAAAAATGTTATCACAATCTGCGATAGAGCATGCAAGCTCTGACATAATGCCATAAACTCACCTGATCCAAATTGAACCATATCAGAATAGGTTCTCTCAAATCCATGATAGTCTAAATCACACCAACTGGGGATCTTTTTTTCTCCAACCCCTCTTAATAGCAACACAACACTATTTTTACAAGTTCTTTCCTGCTTAGCTTTTGCTAGAGATGAACTTCAAGAGGGATCATCCATTCATACCATCGAGGTTTCTGATCAACAGGATTGGTACACACCTATAAGAGACTATCTCAAGTTAGGTAGCCTCCCACTTGGATTGTCGCACGCCATGAAAATATCATTCAAACAGAAAGCGATAAAACATGTCTTGCTAGGAGACATTTTATACCATCAAAGCTATTAAGGAATCCTCCTCTGTTGCTTGGACCAGCAAGAGTCCACTTGGGTGATCACCCAAGTGCACGATGGTACATGCGGTGGCAACTTCAACGGTATGGCCATCGCAAAGCACATTATTCGCATGGGCTATTATTGGCCATCTTTAGAGTGAGATTGTTGTGCATATTTGTGGAAGTGCGTGGAGTGTCAACACCATGCTAACTTGACACACATACCTTCCCAGGCCTTACAATTGATCCAATCGGCTTGGCCATTTTTATAGTGGGGCTTAGATCTCATTAGAAAGATCTCCCCTGCATCATCAAGTTGTCACACATTTATTATAACGACCACAGAGTACTTCACTAAGTGGGTGGAAGAAATTTCGCTTACCTCTACAACTGGGCCCCGCATTGCGGAGTTCATTTTACATAACATCATATGTCATTTTGGTATTCCATCCAAGATCATCTCGGATAATGGGACGTCATTTAAGAACAAATATGTGCATGCTTTGACAACAAAGTACAAAATTTAGCATAGTTTTTTGACACCCTATTATCCACAGGAAAATGGGCAAGTAGAGGCGTCAAACAAAATGCTAGTTGCCATCCTTAAAAATATGGTCGTAGATAATCATAAGGATTGGAACTTCTAAATACCACTTGCCCTATGGGCTTATCGCACTAGCATTCGGACGCCCACTAGGGCAACTCCATTATTGCTAGTGTATGGATCCGAGGCAGTCATTCCTCTCGAGTTGGAAATACCCTCCCTGCGCATATCAATGAAAGAGTTCATCAATGATGACACTGCATGACAGGACTAGTTAGAACATCTTACGTTACTCGACGAACGATGCATGAATGCTCTCGAGCATTTACATATCTATCAAGAGTGACTTAAGAAAGCATACAACACAAAAGTTCACCTAAGGGACTTTCAGGTTGGTGACCTGGTCTTAAAAGAGAACCAACAAAATTCTAACTTCTCACCCCATTTAAGGGACAATTTCATGGCAAATTTGTTAGGTCCATATGTAATCGATAGTAAAATAGGACCCAGAACATACTGGCTTGCCTCTCTTTAAGGAATCAAGGAAATAGAACCCTTGAACATCAATCATTTGAGGCCATTCAACATTTAGAGAGCCATGGCCCAAACCAAAAGCTCCAAGGGTTCCTACAATCACTTGGTCAATCTAAAACTCCCCAAAGGTATCTATAATCCCTTTGGTCAAACCAAAAGCCCCAAGGGTTCCCATAATTGCTTGGTCAACCTAAAATGCCCCAAAGGTATCTATAATCCCTTTGGTCAAACCAAAAGCCCCAAGGGTTCCCATAATCTCTTGGTCAACCTAAAATGCCCCAAAGGTATCTATAATTCCTTTGGTCAAACCAAAAGCCCCAAGGATTCCCGTAATTACTTGGTCAACCTAAAATGCCCCAAAGGTATCCATAATCCCTTTGGTCAAACTAAAATCCCCAAGGGTTCTCGCCACCGCTTGGTCACCCAAAATGCCCTAAAGGTATCCATAATCCCTTTGGTCTAGCCAAAAGCTCCAAGGGTTCCCGTAATCACTTGGTCAACCTAAAAAGCCCCAAGGGTTCTCATCATCGCTTGGTCACCCAAAATGCCCCAAAGGTATCAATAATCCCTTTGGTCATACCAAAAGCCCCAACGATTCCCATAATTTCTTGGTCAACCTAAAACATCCCAAAGGTATCTATAATTCCTTTGGTCAAACCAAAATCCCCAAGGGTTCCCATAATCGCTTGGTCAACCTAAAATGCCCCAAAGGTATCCATAATCCCTTTGGTCAAACCAAAAGCTCCAAGGGTTCCCACAATCTCTTGGTCAGAAAAATTCCCCAAAGGTATCAATAATCCCTTTGGTCAAACCAAAAGCTCCAAGGGTTCCCACAATCGCTTGGTCAAAAATGAATATTAAAAAAAAACAACAGATAATAAAAAATAACAAAAAAATTTGCATCTCACTTTCATGCGTAATCTTAAAAATCAAAACACAAAAAGAACTACATTAAGCATCGCATACATACATTGCATATTTTTTGGTCATACATGTCAAATGCACCATAGAATAATTACTCGACAATGGCATCATTTTCCACATTTATCCATTTTGTAAATGATCCAACAAGAATAATGCCATTTGCATTTTTTGCCCTATCATATTCAGTTGTCTTTTAATGTCTTTAGGGTTTTTGTCATTCAGATGCCTTTAGATTTTTAGCCAAATGTTGTACAAATTCACACCAATTTTTACAAGGTAGAGTTTTACTTGGATCATGCCTTGTTACATAGCATCCCAACACAAGCTTAAAACACATAAAAATTCCCAAGTTGTGTGAACAAAATATGAAACCTACATAGCGGACTAGGTTACCATAAGTGAAATGGTTATCTTGCTCATCCCCCTATGCGAATGACCCCAAGAATGCTGAGAGTTGGAAAAAGGACAAGCATCTTCCCTACCCAATTCCCCAAAATAAACAGTGGTTTTTACCACTATCAGTAATTCCAAATTCTCAAAAAGTTGCAAATATAAAAAAATTGCAAAATTCAAAGTACAAACTCCAAAGTTTGACATCAAAACCCCTCAAAGTGCACACATCAAAAAGCACAAGCAATAGTGATCCCCATCACTCAAAATTCAAATCCCTTGCTAAAAAAAAAACAAAAATATAAATAGTGATTTTTATCACTATATATAAGAGAAAGTATCCCAATAAAATTGAAGAAAAGAAGGGAGTCGAAATTGAATCCCTGGAACTCTCAGCATTCAAAAGGTTATGAGGTGATCCTTAGTCCTGGTTTGGTGGATAGCCTACTGGAAATGGTGGAAAACCTCCTACATGACGATATATATATCACATTAGCTATTAGGGCATTTGTACAGATCAATGTTTGCATGTGGATGAGCTTGCTTATGGTATTCTAGATTGCACCGTAGATTAATATTACTAAATGCAACAAAGGAGTTAGTGGAGCTAATTAGGTGATCCTCAGTACAGGTTTGGTGGATAGCCTACCTGGAACTGGTAGTATCCTTATGAATACCACATCAACGAACTCAATCGCACACACAAGGATGTGAAATAACTTGGTCAAACTCAAGTCTAAATCCGTACCTTGTTCGAAAGTCTTGTAAAGATAATGTACAGTCTTGACTAGTTAGTTAAAGCATCTGAGTCTCAGCAAAACCATAACTATATTCTAAAACAATTGTGATACATTTCATTACTTACATCACCGTCAGAAAATACAAAACAAAAATTACAAATGCAAAGTTATTCCATAAAGCAATCACATAGTATAGAAAGCCAGTAAATCTTGTATAGTCTATGGTGCCATCGCCTGTATACCAACAAATCATTCCATCCATTCCATATGCATACATCTATATCATATAGTTAAAATCATCCGTAGTCATAATAACATCTGCATACATCAACATAAATAAATGTGCATAAAGAACAATAAACCATGACAAGTATATAATAATAAAAAAAAAAGTCATGTATATATATCAAGTCAAAATGACCTCAGGCTACAATAAGAATGTCCTTTGACCTCACAAAAAAAAAACAAAAACTCAAAATCCCTAAAGCCTAGGGAATCGACCACCATGATCACATAGGATCAGTGTGACTGGAACTACCCCTAGTAGTATGGGTCCTATGGGACCTCTTAGGGTGGCTTCTACCAGCCCGTGCACCCTGCCCACCAACGCTACCCTCATCTAGCTGCTTGCAACGAGAGGATGCAGATTGCTCAGTCTCACTACCTCTCATACTATATGATGAACCACCTCCATTGAGCATAGGAAACTATCCATCGAGGTAGAAAACCTCTATCTCTAACTCTACCCGATATCGCCCCCACTCCACATCTTGTCGGTGATACACATCCAATGCGCTATCTCGCTATGCCAATTGAGTCCGCAAGAGATCCCTCTCCTACAAAATGTCTCTATACTCCTCCTCCCATCCCTGTAAGAGACCCTCCAATCGTGCTATCTCAACATGAAACCTAGCCTCCACATCCCCTGAGATAGCCTGAGGCATAGGCACCTCCAGGATGGCCTGCTGCTCTGATACCCACTGCTCCAGGACATCCAGTACATCCGGCTACTCCAAAACCCCCAAATTGTCTCCATCGCCAGTGAAGTCATTGACCTCCACCATGTCCACATCATCAAGTGGAGCCCCCCAACCCTCCACCGATGCCTCTACATCCCCACCTCCTACTGTTATAGTATCCGTACCTCCTAAAGGCCCCTCACCTCACCATCATTGCATAATCCACCATCGGTCATACTCTGTAGTCACCCCGACATTGTCCATATCAGGTACATCAATAACTGCATCAGACTCTTCACCCAACGGCTCAATGATAGGTTAGACTAGATTCCTCTCATCACCATAATGTCGATAGATCAAGGGATCACCAGGAAATCCCTAGTGCACCCCAAAATTTTGTGTCACTCGAACATATGAGAAGTACTCCTGCTCTGTCCCATGCCACCCAATCAACCATCTATCCTTGCACACATGTCAAAGCCACTCGCCAACCTCAGGCCAGGCTAGATAGTCCTGGTATGACTGCCAGAACACCTGCCCTAGAGTTAGACAAGAGAAGGCATCAGTATAGTGACTTACGTCACCTACCCACTGCCGACTCTGCCCATGCTCCTCTGACCTCCACCATAAAGTGGCATATCCAATCTCCTGATCCACCATATCACCTTGGGTGGTCCAAGGAAAACCCTATGGCAACTCCACAGCTATGTGCTACCACCCCTAGCACTACAAGAGATAGTTGCACCCGATCCCCTTCTGCCTTCGATAGCAGACCTCGTACAGCTCATCGTACAGCTGCACCAACAACGTCTGACCCCATATCATAATAAGTGGAGTTTATATAGGAAACTCCATCAATATGAACACCAACTCAAGCAAGTTCCAAGGGAACCTTGCACCTAAGGATTCAGGAAGCAACATATTGGAGATGAGGGTCATGATCAAAGCATACCTCACCCCTAATATGCCCTTCTCCAACCACCACCGCACCAGGATACCACCTATCTAGAAGTCAGCTTTTGCCCTCTCCATAGCCCTATCCACCCCCTCTCTACCACCAGACCAAAACACCATGTCAGTACCACCATCCTTTGGTCACGATGGGTCATCTGAATGGGCATTCCATCTATCAGAATTCATAGAATCTGATACACATCCTCCAAAGTAACAGTCATCTCCCCTGTTGGAATATGAAATGTGTTGGTGTGGGGATCTCATAGATTGATCAGAGCAATCAAATATGCCCGATACCCCACCACAGGCTCCAAACATGTCACCTGCTTTATCCCAAGGGCATCAAGCCACTCCTAATCCACAAATGTCAGGGCATACCGGGCATCAGAGAAAACCATCGATTTGTGGTACCGACTCTTCACAACATGAAACAACACAATAAAAAAAAACAAATATATTAAGTACATACTTAATATAAACAAAAACATTAAAATAAAATCGTACAACAGAAGTACAAACTACAATTTATAATTGTACAGCAAAAGTGCAACATATGGAGTACAGTCAAACAAGTGTACAACGAAAGTACATAATCATTTCAAATAAAACTGTACAACAATTACAACATACATGAAATAACTGTACAATCAACAAAACAAAAAACAAAACAAAACAAAATCATATTAGGTTTTCAACCTTAATGTAAACAAAAAAAAAAAAATCATACTAGGGTTTCAACCTTAATGTGAACAAAAAAACAAAACAAAACAAAAAAAATCATATTAAGGTTTCAACCTTAATATGAACAAAAATAACAAAATAAAACGCAAATGTTTTGGGTTTTTAACCTAAAAACAAACAAAAACAAAGTACAGATAACAGTTGTGTACTAAAGTTTTGACCTTAATCTACGAAAATTAACAAACAACAAAAAACATAGCAAATAAAAAAAAATCCTATATTAGGTTTTCAACTTGATATACGAATAAAAACAAAATAACGCAAACAAACATTTATATGTGATTTTTTAATTCATTTAACACACAAATGAATAACAGGCAGAGAGAAATAACATCATACCGGTCTCACCTCGGCTCCTCCACTCGAATATCTGGTTCTCGCACTCTTGATGTTTGCAAAATTTTGGCAGCACTCCGCTACGCACACTTGCACTTCTCCTCCTAGTTTTGGTCCTTTTATAGGTTGTTAGGCCTATAATCATTCCACCCTAGGATGAGAACTCTAGTTGGTGCTCATACAACCTTGGGACGATTACAAAATTGGTATTCGTCCCACCTTGGGATGATTACAGAGCAAGAAATAAAGCAACAAAAACTACATCCAAAAAATGCACCAAAAATAGCAATAAATATGCCGAACAAAGGTGCCTTTGCACCTGACATTCATGGCATGAAAAACCACTATCAGGGTCACAAATTACCACTATCCTATTCCCTAAGAAGGCTAGAATAGCTGGAATGCTCCACGGGAAGGAGGATTTTCAATAATTTCTACCCCAATAGGCATCAACAAAAGGGTCAAAACCCACCAAAAACATGTCCGATTGTTGGAAAATTGTAATATGCATTCAATGAAAACAACTGAAGGCACCCTTAAAAATGTCATATTGGGTCAAGTGACTCATTGTTTTTTGCATTTTTGGTCATTCCCTCATCGATTCATCTCTTGAGGGGGTAGTTGCACTTAGTCACCAATCAAAAAATACACACCCAATCAAGGAAATGGCATGCATTCAAAGAATCATTGACAAAGACAATAACGCTCCTGCTTGGGGCAGAAAACAAGCAATAATCACAAGATAAAAAAAAACTTGGCATTCTAGAAGCATGAAGACAAGGTTCCTCGGACAAAAGGTTGCGCCCTTTGCCTATTCATGTCTGAACAATGTCCAAGATCAAGTACACCTCACTGAAAAAGGTTACACTTGAGTTAAGCTCCTTAGCTCGTTAGAAGCAAGGATTCAAGAATGCATGCCCTTCCCATACTTGGGGCATCAAAAGTTGGTTAGGTTACTGAGAAACACTAATAATTAAGTGTTTTGGTCATTTATTTTTTCTCATCACTGTGCCACACACAACGCATCCCAAAAAGGGGCATCTGTAGACACCAAAACAACACCAATCTGATTATGTGACTACAAACATCGACCAAATTGGTATACATACCCCCTGGGGCAGCCTCTAGAGGTTAAAAAGTGGTCCTAACCACTCCCAAATCAGTTTTGGAAGGTCTGAGGTCAATTTTGCACCTTTTACGCACTTTGCTCCCTATTCATCCCACCCTAGGACGATTAGAATCCTATTCGTCCCACCCCGAGATGATTAGCAGCAATCGCTCCACGGTGGGATGATTAGCAGGTTTGATTGGAAAAAAGTCAAGCCTTGATAAATGGTAGCCTAGATCCACCACCCAACTTCACCTTCAAGGCATGCAATTACGAGGAACGGTTTCAAATCTGAGAGATAGACTTCAGTCAAGCATGGCCTGATCATGGAGGCTCTAAATCAGGGAGGAATCTTCTCTCCCCCCAAAAGGCATAATGAGCCAAGTGGACCCTAAGAAGGCTATAAAATGGTGAGACTCCTCACCCCAAAAAAAAAGCCAAGCTGGAGCATTTGGAGCAACGGAGTGCTGCCAAATTATACCCCCATCCCTCTTTGTGCTTCCTACATCCCTAATCTCTCTCTTCTGAAAGGGAGGTTATCGGGTGAGCACTAGGAACACAATATAGACCCAAATCCCAAGAAATTGGCCACAATACCACACCAAACTCATTGAAACAACCCCCTAGGATATTTTTGACCCATCCCACTTGGATTGGTGCAAAAACTAAGCCCCAAACGGTGGGCGTCCTACCCTCGGGTGCCCCTCGCACTACTGCAGTCCTAATCGCCCCACCTCGGAGCAATTAGAAATCTATAAATTATTTCTTTATTGTTATTTTTGCATTATGTTTTATCTGATGTACTTATGCTGCTGTCCAATTTTCATTGCTTTTTGACATGATTTGACCTTGTTTTTATCATTTTGTGCGTTTACTAACCTACAGGGAGCACCTTCGAATATAGGATAATCTGGGAATAATCTGCCAAATATGACCTTCTGGGTCATCTCAAAATGCACCTTTTAGTCTAACCCCAATTTTTTAGAAGTTTTGGAGGCCTCTGGGTAGGACATTTGCAAGGTCGATTTTGCACGTTTTGTGATAGTCCCCAGCGTCCCACCCCGGAGCGATTAGAAATCTGTGCATAATTTCCTGACTGTTCTTTTTGCAATGTGTCCCTGATGATGTCTCCATGCCTATTTCAAAGTTTGAATTCATTATGACATGTTTTGACCATCGTTTCATTCTTTTATATATTAACTAGTCGGAGGCTTTGGGGATTGCATGTTTTCCTATATCCACATATGCTATTAACTATTTGCTATTTTTCTATGCATAGGATCTCACCACTAGGAACACTAGAGGGGCAGAAATAAATGACGAATACATGGACCCAAGCGGCGACAACTTTTGGCCCAGACATTTTGAATGTGGGCATGCAGAAGACATTGGAAGCGTACCATCCATTGATGTAACGAACTGTATCAAAAATTCTAAGCCCTAGAGGGTGGATGTATTGTAACTATATTAAAAGCAACATTAATAAAATATGCCCCATTTTTTTTGTTTACATCTCATTTTCGCGTCATTTCCTTCATGCATTTGTTCATCGCATTCGTAGGACTTAGCATATATACCATATCTATTTTGTTTGCATCATATCTGGTACGCCATCCTTCTGTATTCTCTTTCAGGTTTTATTGTTGATTCCATTAGTAAAGAGAGCATGAGGAGAGTTATCAAACCAAACCTAAAGAGAGTCCTCGGCCAACCCAAGGCTGGCCATGATGTCAACAACCTTGTTACACTCCTTGTAAACATGATGAATGACAACTTATCATACTTATAAATATTCATAATTATTCTATCAGGTTGAAAACACCCCATGTTAGAGACAAAATTCTTTTGAGATGATTAATGATGTTTAGGGAATTACCTTCGATAATTAAGTTGTTAAAATAAAGGCCTTCCAATATGGATAGACATCGATATTGATGAGTGTCATTAATGCTCATCATTTAATTTAATTTAATTTATCAAATTTGAGGAGGCATCCTAGGATTGTATACATTAAATACATTGAACTACAATTTAAATATCAAGACACTAGATTATTCTAGGAAAGTTAGAAATATTTACAGAAAGGAAACAATGTCACTTTGCATCCTTTTGCATAAAAACTATTTAATTACATAATTGAACTTTGCTGAAGAAAGAAACTAAAATACACTTGACTAAAATGAAAATACTGAAATGAAATCAACTAAATTAATAAATGTTGGAAATTAAACTACTAAAACAAAATTGCTAAAGCAGGAAATTACTGCTAAAACTGTAAATAAAATGTTGAAAGTAAAATTGTAGAATTTGAAATGAGAAATGCAGAAGGAAATATAGTCAGATAGTTAAAAATAACACTCACACATTCACACTTGAAAACAGAGGAAAAACAAAGTAAACACAAAATACATTCTAAATACAACATTCTAGCAAGAAATTGATAACTTTTTGACAAAAAATGAACAAAAAAAAAAACCTATAAAATTGTAACACTCCTTCCACCATTCTCGAGAGTGGGCCCTTTCTCCTAGGTCCAGTAGAAGGTCTAACTCACCAAAATCTAATCTTTAACTATCCAATCAAACATAAAAGAGACATCTAAAAATACTGCACTTTATTTTATAATTTTTGCTATTACAAAGGTTGTTGATAATTTCAACAAAAATATTGTCTATTCCCTATTTTTCTATGTGGGTAGGTGGGGACATTTATACTAAGTCCTCCATACTCCCACCATAAGTGGATAATCTTAAATTAATCTTCTATGTTTTTGATCCCTGATTTGCTACCCTGCTACAATATACTCAGTCCAAAATTAGGACAAAATCCAATTTATAGCCAGTTGTGCAGTTGTCTTTACCTTAAATTGGATGGAAAATAAACTAGGAATATATGGAAAATTATTTATTACATACATCCATGTGTTATCCTCATTTGCCTCCCTAAAATTCTACTAAAAAGTTATTTTTAGCAAATTCTACAGTTTAACTGACTTTTAGGACAATGAGCTGGAAATTAGAGATTCTCTCCTTTTTGTATGTCCAATATATTGTGGGATGCTTGGACATAATTTTAGGGATGTTTGTGCAAGATTTCACCTTTCTATCTCATCATTTGCACTTTTCAAAATAGTCAAATAAATGTTGTTTTTGTGTAGGAAATTCTGCAGCAACTTCGTGAAAATGTGCTTGGTGTAAAATAAGTTGGCAAATGGTGTTGAGTCACTTCCAAGTGATTGGTTGGACCCTCCTAAAATTATTCCATGCTCCCAAGAAAATTTTAAATAAAAAATAAGCATTCAAACTTGTCCTCCTTTAAACCTGTAGGTTGTTGCCTTATCATTCCAAAGTTATCTGGATGTTTCGAAGATGCTCTTGAATATCTTGCATCCAGTTGTATTATGTCTTGTTTTAGCTGCAATGTGGCTTTCTTGATGCCACATCATCCTAGGAACTTATTTGAGGTGGAAAAACACTTTAAAATTGCTCAGCTAATTAGATTTCATAAAGCCTTTATTTACTAACTATTTTTATTATGCATTTTTATTGCTAAAATCATGCAAAATAACCATAAAAACTACATAAAACCTGTCCAAATAGCAACATGTCATTTTTTGCATTTACCATGTTAAATTCAATGTAAAAATAAATAAATATTAAAATACTTGGAATTTACTATAGTTTTTACGCAAAATAGGTATTTTTATGTGTAAAAACACAAATAATGAGGCATTTTATTGCCTCATCAACCCCCCTGCTTATCCTCATGCATGTCCTCATGCATCCTAGTGGGCCATAACAATATTTAGGTCTAGCCTTCTAAACAACATCCTCTATCAACCAAATGTAAAATTGTTGAAATGGTTGAAATGCTAAAATTGTTGCAATTTTTGAAAAATGTTGAAAGTGTTAAAATTGTTGCAATTTTTGAAAAATGTTGAAAATGCTCCAATTCTAAAATTGCTAAAAATGTTGAAATTCTGAAATTGTTGCAATTGTTTGAGAAATGCTAAAAATGTTGAAAAATGCAATTGTTGCAATTGTTTGAAAAATACTAAATATGCTGCAATTTTTGAAGTTATTACAATTTTTGAAAAATGTTCAAAAGTGTTGAAATTGCTGCATTTTTTTTGAAACTGCTAAAATTGTTGCAATCGCTCAAATTGCTAAAAATTTGCTAAAAATAGTAAAATTGATGAAAATTCAAAAATTGCTGCAATTTCTAAAAATGTGGAAATTTTGAAATTGTTGAAAATTTGAAATTATTGTAATTTTTGAAAAATGTTGAAATTCTAAAATTGTTGAACAGTTCATATTCTATTGAGATACTATAATAGGTGGGACATTTAGGATTGGAGGGATGTCAACCTGCACTCCTACTTCTACAGTTTGAACTCTATTGATAGATTCCACAAGAACCTATTTTACCTCTTCTTTAGTTGGTATTTCAATTTTCATAGGTTCAATTTGCATGCTAACAGTTCCCTCTATCAAAATATTCTGCTCCAAAACTCTAATTTGACCATTTTGTTGTTCTAGATATTTTGTTTGCACTTGTTTTGGTTGTTATAGAGCCACTTCGATATGTTTCAGAGTTGTTTCGAAATATTTTGGAGCTACTTTAGAATGTTCTAGAGCTACTTTGGAATGTCCCAAAACTGCTTCTATATGTTTTGGAGTTGCTTCTACTACAAGTTGCTCCTACAAAATCTATTGTTTCTCATGCTCTGTAATATTTTTACCTTGGTGGAAGCTCTCCCCAATCTCCATTAGCTCTTTTCTAGCCCTCCGTATAAATGCAACTCCTTTTACCTGTTGTTATTTTGCTAAAACATCTAGGTTTTTGCACTTTTCCAACTTGGTTTTCTAGAGCAAACTACAATTTTTTCATTTTTTTAGCTTGTTGTTCAAAGAAGTCCACACTATTTTTGAAATTTTCTAGCTTGTTGTTCAAATTGTCTTTTTTCCTACAAGTTTTTAGCTACACTCCTATAATTTTTTACCTTGCTATTTTGAAACCAACTACATTATTTTCCAACAATTCTATGATTCTACATATTTTGAAGCACTTTACCTGTGATTTTTTGGAGCTCTACTATGTGTTCTAAATACATACAAAATAAACTATGTGATATTTTGGAGCTCTCCTTGCAACTCAATTTTCAAACATGTATATTTTAGAGCTTGGACATAATACACCTACAATATTTCAGAGCTTTGCCTATAAGTCTATTTTTAGACTTGTATGTTCTAGAGCTAGATAGAATACACCTGCAATGTTTTGAAGATCTACCTGCAAGTCTATTTTTAGAATTGTATATTCCAGAGCTATACATAATACACTTGCAATATTCTAAAACATAGGTAGAATACATAGTTTTGTGCTAGATTGTTGCAGGAACATAGAAAATGGGTTAGAAATATGTGTAGTCTATTTTTTTCCCCTTTTTCATCATTTGTTTTTTGTTTTTTTTGTTTTTACTTTATTCTTGCACAACTATGTTGAATTCTTCCATGTCCTTATTTTCAACCCTTTCATACACAATTGTTATACTGAAGCATCTAGAGAAACTCTTTTTTATTTTCAAACCTTTCAAACATGAATCTCCCATAACCAAAGGTATACCAAAACAAATTTTGGGAGTACTTAGTAGGGTGTTTAAGTTTATCATTTATATACATAAGTGTGCCAAGCATTTAATTACTATTCATGCAATGCTAAGGCTAACTAATAGTAAAATTGAAGAAAATGCATACCTTGCTATTGAAGAGATTTCATGCACCCTCTTGGATTATTTGTTGATTGCACACTTATGATTTTTGAAATCTAAAAAGTACATAAATGTAGTAATTAAACTTTATACAAATGCTGAAAAATATTTAAGGCAAACATGCTAGAAATTGGTTTTCATGTAAGCCTTAATTCAATAGTGCCTCAAGGAGGTTTTCACCATTGAATTATTCATTTTTTTTTCAAAAGAGGCTACCATTTTTGGTTTTCAACCAAATTTTGTCTTGATTGCATCCATAAAGGATTTTCACAATCGAGATTATTCTCTCTTTTTTATTTCTTCTTTGTTTTTTTAGAAGCTTCAATGAGAGAGAATGTCTTTCATTATTATTTGGATAAGAACAATCCTTATTTTATCAAACACATCTATATTTTTCTATATGAAAACAACAATAATGAAGCATCAACCTTTCTTTCTATATGAGCAATAAGAATTCTCTCATGTCATCATTTACTTCTTATTGCTCAAAATGAAGTATTGAGTTTATTTTTCCTCCTTGCTGAAATTGATGCATGTCCTCATGCATCCTCATTTTGTGGGACATGCCTTATGCTAAAAAAAAATTATTTTTATTTTTATGATTCAAAGATATGGTCATTTGGAATCTCCATTAGAATAGGAAGCCTCTTCTTTCATATGCAAGTTTTATTATGAGAAATATCAAGCAAATTTCACCTTTAATAGTGGCTTATGGTACCATATTAAATGATGTTTATTCACCAACAATGTCCTCCTTGAATCATAAATAGAATAAATTTGAATAACTCCATGCTCAAACACTTTTGGTTCATCATTGCTACTTCTAATATGACTATCATGCCATATTTTCCATTGTTGTTGAATGAACTTCATTTGGTGAAGTGCATCCAACCAAAGTTTATCCAATGCATTCAATTTAAAAAAAAAATTGTTTGTACCTGTAAAAACTCAATGCCAACTTCTAAATATATATGAAGTGTTAGTAAAGCATTCAGATGTTGGCTTAATGCATCAAACAATTTTACTTCTTGGTCGTTAGTCAACCAACTATTGATATTCAAAGGCTTTTTTGGTTGTGTTTCAATTTGTTTTGGACTAGGATGTATTGAATTATTTATTTCAAAATTATGCATTAATGAATTAAGAGAGCAATGGTGTGGTAGTGGTAGATAACACTACACTTTCTTATTTATGCATAATCATTAGAGGATAACACATTAATATAACATATAAGTCAATCAACCAACCATATGAAACATGCAATGAAAAAAAATTTGAATGTAATAATCGAAAGGAGAAATCAAATGGAAATAATATTAAATCAGATCTGTTTGCCACTCAAGGAGGGCATCTCCCTACCGTATAGGCTGAATGTAAGAAAGTATATTAATAAGAGTAAAATATAGATGATTATGAATAATATAATCAACCCTAGTATAAATAGTGAAAAATATTAATTCAAATGGAACCTAATGTAGTCGGATATGTTAGGGTTGTAGCATGACTCCCCTCCTCAAAAATATTTGTCCTCAAAGCTAGAAATGACTGGAAAATACTTTCAGACTCCCAAGTTGCATCTTCTTCAAGTAAATCCTGCCACTTGATGAGAAATTCTTGGATGTGACGAGATCTGAGTCTGTGTGATCTAGTTTGTAGCACTTATTTTGGTTGTAGATGGATATGCCCTTCTTCATCCAACACTGGTAATTATGATTGAGAGTGTACCTTTTGGCCAATAACCTATTTGAGATAGGAGACATGAAATACTGGGTGTATGCGAGAGGATTGGGGTAACTCTAGTTGATATGCTACCTCACCAATGCGATGCACAATTTTATAAGGACCATAGAATCATGGTGATAACTTCTGACTGGATTTGAGCTTCAATGATAGTTGCTTGTAGGGCTAAAGACATAGGAATACCATATCACCAATATTGAATGTTCATTCTAAATGTTGTTTGTTTTCTTGCTACTTCATACGATTCTATTCTTGGACCAAATTATCTTTCAAGATAGTCAGCATTGCTTGTCACTTCTGTAACCAATCATTGACTTGAGCCACTTTAGAAGATCCTAGTACATAATCGGCAATTGTTGGTGGCTTTGTTCCATATAATGCTTCAAAAGGAGACATCTTAGTGGAAGAATTATAAGAAGTATTGTACCACCATTTTGCCAATGACAACCATTGACTCCATTGATATTGTTTATCCTGAGCAAAACATCTTAGGTAGGTACCCAAACATTTGTTAACTACCTCCGTTTGACCATCTATTTGTGGATGGTATGCAAAAGAAATATTTAATTTGGTACCACTAAGTCAAAACAATTCTCTCCAAAAATTATTGGTAAATATGGGATCACGATCACTTACAATATTTTTGGGAATTCCATGTAATTTAAAAATTGAATCCATAAATACCTTGGCCACTTTGCTTGTTAAAAATGGATGTTGTAAAGCTTAAAAATGAACATATTTGGAAATGCGACCAAATACCATGAAAATTACTATATTTTTGTCTGACTTAGGAAGACCTTCAATAAAATCCATGGAAATATGTTCCCACTGGCGATCCAAAATAGGTAACGGTTGAAGTAATCCTGGTGATTTGACTATTTCTCCCTTATTGCGTTGGCACACTTCACATTCAGCTACCCATTGCTTAACCTCTACCTTTAATCCTTTCCAACAAAAGGATTGTTTAACCCGCATGTAGGTTTTCAAAAACCCTGAATGTCCTCCTGAAGGAGAAGCATGTGACTCTTCTAGAATCTATACTTTGATTGGTGAATTATGAGGGATGTAAATATGATTCTTCTTATGTAATATTTGGCCATCATATGTGAAAATAGGGTACTTAGAGGAACCCATAGATAACTCTTGAATTATTTGAGCTATTTCATTGTTGGACAACCATTCTTCTTGTAATTGAGACACCCACTATGAACATGGCCTTGAGATGGCATTAATAACTACTTCATCTTGGTATTTTCTAGATAATGCATCCGCAACCACATTTTCTTTACCTTTCTTATATTCAATCACAAAATCATATCCCAATAATTTAGTCAACCACTTATTTTTTTTGAGATAAGAAAACATTTGTTCTAAAAAATGCTTGAGACTGTTGTGATCGATTTTAATAAGAAAACAACTATTGATTAAGTAATGCCTCAATTTTTCCACTGCATGTAAAATAGCCAACATTTCTTTTTCATAGGTGGATTTACCCAAAAATTTTCTCTAAAAGTTGTTTACTTTCGAATGCCAAGGGATGACCCTCCTACATTAGTACTGCACCAATACCTATTCCTGAAGCATCACATTCAATGACAAATGGTTTTTGAAAATCTGGAGTGGCCAAAACTGGAGTCGTACACATGGCCTCCTTGAGAGCTTCAAAAGATTTACTAGCTACTACTGACCATTGAAAAGCATCTTTCTTGGTGAGAGCCATGAGAGGACCCACAATTTTACCATAGTCACACACAAATTTGCGGTAATAGCCCGTGAGACCCAAAAAACCATGAAGTTTTTTTATGGTTTTAGGCAAGGGCCAATCTTGTATTACCTTAATATTATTGGGATATACCTTAACACATTCATGAGATACTATATGATCGAGGTACTCCACTCCTTGAACACCAAAGGAGAATTTAGATCTTTTGACAAACAACTTTTATTTGCGTAGGATATGGAGAACTCTGTCCACATGTACTAAATGATCTTTCCATGATTTGCTATAAATGAGTATGTCATCAAAGAAGACTAGAACAAATTTTCATAGGAATGGATGAAACACTTGGTTCATGAGAATTTTGGAATGTAGATGGTGCATTAGTGAGACCAAAATGCATGACCAAAAATTCATAATGACCTTCATGAGTTCGAAAGGCTATTTTGGGAATATCCTCATCCCTAACTCGGATTTTGTGGAACCTTGAGCGTAAGTCCAATTTGGTGAAGAATTTGACCCCATGTAGCTCATCTAGTAAATCATCAATGACAAGAATAGGAAACTTATCTTTGATTATGATTTTATTGAGAGGACGAAAATCTGGACACATATGCCAAGAATTGTATTTTCGATGAGCTAAGATGACAAGTGAGGAATAAGGACTAGTACTATGATGGATGACACCTTGGTCTAATATTTCTTGGACAATCTTCTCAATTTCTATTTTTTGGGGTTGGGGATATCAATAAGGACGACCATTGGGTGGAAGACTACCAAGCACTAGATGTATGGTGTGGTCATGAGATCTTTTGGGAGGTAGGCCTATGGGTTCTTGAAAAACCTCCTCATAGTTAGACATAATTTTTTGGAGATCTTCCTCTTTGATTTCTAGCACAACTTGTTCTAATTTTTCAATGCAATTGATTCGGGCTATGAATCCCCCACCATCTTTTCTTAACAATTTTTCCATGCTATGTGAACTTACAACTTTTGATGGAGGTGTAGGTAGTCCTTGAAGACGGATGGTCCTCCCATTGGCTTACCATTCCATAAAGCGATGTTTGTGATTAAAACCCATGGTGGTTTCCAATTGTTCCATCCATGCAACACCTAAAATAACCTCTGAATTTCCTAATTCCATAACAAAAAGAGGACCTTGCCAAGTATACGTACCCATTTGTAGTGAAATGGAAGATGTCTTATCGAGACATTGAGAAACTTTCTTGCTTGTCATTTTGACTTGAAACCGATCTTGATTAGAAGAGTAGACATACAGACTCAGTGTCCTTGCCAGTATTGCATCAATGAAGTTATGAGTACTTCTAGAATCAATTAGTACCATCACCCGTTGCTTTCGAATGAAACCTGCCACCTTGATTGTATGGTGAGAAGATAACCCCATGAGAGCATGTACTAAAATCATCATGGTATCCTCCTTAGTGACAATTTCGTCTTGTGCATTTTGGTCTTCAACTGGGAGATCCTCAGGTACATTGTACTCCTCTATTTCTTCTTCGTGGTCAGCATATTCAATTTGAAATTTTTTTTGTGGTGTACATGCTTGATATTTTTGATGTTGAGTGTGATATTTGTAGAAGAAGTACCATGATGGTTGATCATTTCTATGGAAAGAGTTGTTGTGGAATGGAGGTCAACCATATGAATCATGTCGTGTGGATGAACCTATGTGTGCCTTTGTTTCCTCCAAGTCAACAATCCATATACACTCATCCAACTTGGATGGATTTTGTAGGTCTACCTCAACTTTAATATGTGCTTTTAATCCATTTTGAAAAGCCTCTACTACCATATCTTGTGGTAGGTCTTGTGCATAGGAAAGCATACTAGTGAATTTGGAAATATAGACCCCTACTGACCCTGTTTGCCTAAGTGACAACAATCGTACTGTGTATAAACCTGTGGGACCTTTGTCAAATATGTGAAGAAAGGTTGTTTTGAAAGTATCACAATATAATGCATGTTGGGGCTCCTCATGTTTATACCATATAAACCATTGATAAGCTTCAGTTTCAAATTTGGTTACTACAAAAGGGACTGCCTTTTTTTAGAAATTTGTAAAAGTCTAAGATGCCATCTATTTTTGTAATCCACCCATGTGGATCCTAGCATTCAAAGGTAGGCATTTCAATGCGTGGATGATTGAATCCCACTGGACCTCTTGTTTGGGAGTGGAAATTATTTCTATCTTATTCCTCATTACTTCTCTGTCTCTGGTTGTTATTTTGATAGGGTCTGTTAAACCCTCTTTGTTGCTCCATATTTTCTTCATTATCCCTATCCTCAATATTTTGGTGACCATTGTGAGTCAAGGATTGACTATTTTGACCTCTATGGTGTGTGTATTCATCATTGTAGACATATGTACTCTAGTTATTAGAGCTAGAAGTATTTGGTTGGGACAATTTCTAAGATGCGTTGAAACTTGCAGTCATCATCTGAAGATTTACTATTAAATATTTTAACAACTAATCATTGAGCACTGGATGATTACTATCTACTTGGGTGACATTTTCTTGTGTTGAATCTGGAGAAGAATTGGATGCCATTGGGCTGACCACTGGATGACTCGGATTAAAACTACCAATTCCAAACAGAGAAGGAGAATTTTTTGTACCTAGGCTTCAACAAGCTCTTTGGGTGTTATTATTGGGAGTTTTTGAGCTTGTTAATCATCCGTCAGATCCTTTGATCCAAATTCTGCTCATGCACTTTTCAAAGTCCCCTGCTTAGGAGCCTTTAAGCTTCAAATTTTTTGAAAAAAAATTGTTAAATTGTCCAAAAATATGGTTTATATTCCATCGAATTGTCACTTCAACTATGACATGAATTTTGAAGTTTGGCTCCCCTCCTTTTGATAATTTTTGACAATTTCTTTAGAATATTATATGACACACTAATTTGGGACCACCATGGACTATGTAGAACCACACGACCAATATTGGACATGATGCAACTATGAAGGACTAGCTAGACTGCGAAGATGACAACTAGACTGTGAAGACGACCATTGGACTGCGGGGAAGATGTAGACTATGAATACAAGACCCAACTCGACCAACCTAACACTAACTCAACTAGACCAGACCAAGGGACATGACCATTGGACAACTGGACTATGGAGATGACCGTTGGACTATGAGGAATACGCAGACTGTGAATACAAGACCCAATTCAACCAACCTAACACTAACCCAACCAGACCAGACCAAAGGACACGAGACACGAAATGATGTGAGGAGACATGGGAAATGAAATGACATGAGACACAAAATGATGTGAGGGGAATACAATAACCATACCAAAGGACAAACTTGACAAACTAGGACCAACCAGACGAAGGACAACTAAGATACGCAACCAACCACAATGCTAGTTTGCAGATGACAAGTTGGATGCACTCGGGCGAGCAAGGAGACAACCTTATGTGACATAAGTCACAAACCACTAAGGAAGATTTTTTGATTATAAACACTCTTTTTTCCAAACTACCCTACGTGTGGGATAAATATTCGAACACAATTTAAATAAAATTTTAGTACCTTAGCTTAGGTGTGCAATAAATATTTTTCTCGTGTTTTGATTGGCTGACGCCATTCATGAGGGAAAGCATCTGTGTGTGTGCTATTCTGCAATAATTCTACTCATTTATTTGGCTCTTGATCGAAGGGGTAATGCTCTTAGATGAGAAGGTCCATTTATGAATATCAATTAGAATTTAGCTATGTTGAAAACTGTGCTTTGTTTAGAAAATCTATCGCAGATTCGTTCGTTATACCCAAACTTCTGTTGCTCCCTGGATGAACATTTTGAAAGAATAGAATGTTACTGTCTAACGGAAGATGTTTTGAGGATGAATGATAACAGCGAGTCCAGTGGAAGGTATAGGGAATTTTTTCTAGAATCTTAGGTTATGTCAATAATTAATTTATTTCCTGGCTTCTGATTGGTCGTCCACTTATGAGCAGAATGCAGTGGTCATTTTTTTTCATAGAATTTTGAACACCTATGAAGCCGAATATCTCCTCAAGGAAGAACAAATGAATTGTATGCTACTTGATTGTATGATCCGTTAGCAGGTGCACCTACATTTTATCTGTTGTAATTGACCAAGTGATTCGTTGCATCCACGTCCCTGTTATGTCTACGGTTCTTGTGTGTTGGCTTCCCACTCCACCCTTTGGGTCCTAGACTGGTACCACTTGGTAGATAACACTACACTTCCTTATTTATGCATAATCATTAGAGGATAACACATTAATATAACATATAAGTCAATCAACCAACCATATGAAACATGCAACAAAACATAATTTGAATGTAATAATCAAAAGGAGAAATCAAACGAAAATAATATTAAATCAGATCTATTTGCCAATCAAGGAGGGTAGCTCCCTACCGTATAGGTTGAATGCGAGAACGCAAATTAATTAAGAGTAAAATATAGATGATTATGAATGATAAATCAACCCTAGTCTAAATAGTGAAAAATATTAATTCAAATGGAACCTAACGTAGTCGGCTATGTTAGGGTTGTAGCAGGTAGAAGATAATGGAAAATTTGTGTATCTTTATCAAAAACAATTCTTGAAGGAATTAAAATTTATAAATAGCAATGAAAATATGAGAGAATATAATGATGTCATTCATGTGGTAAATGAAAAGAATTATCTTGTATTGAATGGGTGACAAATATTTAAGTTGTTCTTCATTCCATAGTATTTTTTGGATAGTAATTAGTTCATATTTAAGATTTGAATCATGCAATTTGTTTATTAGAAATTTTCATCAAAAACAAACCTTTTGAATGAATCCAACTCTTCTACATTATCCTTTACAACTATGGTGGCCAAATTTGAAATGTTCTTTTTATTTTCCTTATATGATTCAAGAAATCATGGGCTTCCTATATAACCATACTTAGGTGGAATAAATTTTCTTGCAAGCAAGTCTACTAATTTTCCACCTACTTGTATGGTTTTAGGATATACTTTCTTCTTTTTTCTTGGTTTCTTAAAACACATTTTTTGAACAATCTTATTAATAATTGGTACATATTTAATAGCTTGTAGTAAAGGGATTGTAACATTTAAATATTTTAATTCCTTTATCAAATCTAATTTTGAAGATGTTATTTTGATATCTCAAACTGTTCAAGATATGGTACTTTCTTTGATGAGTTATCTTGTGGGAGGTTTTATTTTTTATTTTTTGTTGTTCTTTTTGTTGTTGTTTTAGTGTAGATGGATTTTCTTGTTTATTCTCATAAACTCCCATTTTTATAGTGATAGGTGGAGTAGGTTCAAGAAGTATTTTCTTGAACACAATTGAATGTTATCACAGTCAATGCCATTTATTATGGTTGTATCTTCTGATTCAGCCATAGAGACAAGGGTTACCTATTTAAAATTATTTGGATTGGCCACAAGTTGAGCTAAAATTGGAGGTTGTTTTGCTTGTTGTTGTTGTTGTCCCTACGAGAAATTAAGGGTATGATTAGGCAATAAATTCTATTGTTGGGTTTGATATTAATGTTTCCCTCGATAATATTATTGTTGTTGTACCCATTATTGTCACTACATTTTTAGTTACAACCATGGTGGATGTTGTTGATTCCATTGTTGATTCATCTATCCATATTGGGATCACTATTGAGAATATGCCCATGGTGGTTGACTCTAATATTTTTGAAGTCGATTTGAAGTAGACCATGGCATATACCAAGGTTTATTTCCCCAATTTGTAGGAAATCGAAAAGCATTTTGATATGGAAATTTAAGAAAATTTCTCTCTTGTCTTTATCCTACAAAATTATGTTCTTTCAAAGGTTGAGACTATTTTTCAAAGATACTTTTAATCCTAGTAACAAATGACATTTATTTGTAGGATGTTATTTTTCATAAATGCTATATATAGCAAATATGGAAGTTTTATTCAAAGGATATTCATGAAGATAGTGTTGCTTCTTGCATCTTAAACAATAGATGGCTAAAGGTTTAGTGGATCTATTCATTTTATCCAATGTTTTATTAAGATGTACTAAAATATCAAATTTTAGATTAGCAAACTCTTCCATGAATTCTTTTAGAGAATTTTTGTTGTTACTAATTTTGTGTTTTCAATGCCTTGAACGAGAATAGTTTTTATAGAGTTCAATTATTTCCTAAAATTCAAGTGTATTTACATCTTATTTTCCCATAATATCCAATAAATCTCTTGATTCATCTTGTAGTCCTCTCAGGAATATAAATTTACTTAATTTTGGTTCAACACTCCCACATATCTTATGAACAAAAGATAGTTTGTCTAGATAGTCTTCTAAAATTTCATATTCCTCTTGTTTTATTCTAAACATTCATCCTTTTGATTCTTTACTTGACGATATTCTTGGTATCTCTCCAAAAATATATTTTCCATTTCATCCTAGGTTCAAATAAAATTAGGTGCTAAGGTTATGAACCATCATAAGGCTGATTCTTTAAGAGTGGAAGGAAATAATTTAAGCTTTTGATTGTCATTGGTATAGTCATAAGTTTGGCATACAATCTTAAACTCAAATAGAAATAGATTAGGGTCTTCAAATGTAACTCCCTTAAAAAATGGTAACATAGAAGATGAATGACTTTCATAGGAGAGTTTTTATTAGGATCTAATCGGATAGGATATTTAAAAGTTCTAGTAGGTGTACTATTTGCACTAGGGTGGAGCACATTACTGGCTCTCTCTAGATTCTCTTGTAAGCCTACCATTATGCATTCCCAACACCAATTATAAATCCTTTTAAATTGTCTTGATTGTATAGATTTATCAAGGGAAGGTGGTGTTGAACTACTAATTTTTCCTCCTTGTAATTATTTCTCAAGGGATCCTACACTTCTTGAAGTAGTTGATTGTCATTCTTTGAAAATTCCAACATATTTGGAAATCGTAAATTCAGACAACTTTGGCATAGGTTCAACCTCTTGTCATGATTTTCTTCTTCCTGTAGTTTATGAAAATTTTGTTTTTTGTCATATAAATCTATTCATACTTACTACTAAAATAAAAATCCTATTATAATGTCCTAATGTACAAAATATAATCCCAAATAATGCAATAAATTTTATGCAAAGCTTTCAATTTCACAAGAAAACAATTGACTTATTTGTTCTCTAACAATGCCAATTTGCTCCACGACAATAACACCAAAAATGATGAGTATCGTTAATGCTCATAATTTAATTTAATTTAATTTAAATTTTCAAATCTATGGAGGTGTCCTAGGTTTGTGTTGTGGTTAATCCACAACACACCCCAAGATTGGGGACCCACCTTGTTGCAGGTTTTCAGAGAAAATCTCACTGACCCAGATGCCAAAAATGAAGAAAAGGGGGCAAAATGTGCAAGTGTAGAAAAGTGTCGCAAAATTGCGACATGTCGTGAAATCATGACATGTCGCACCGTCGCCGCTGAAAAAAAGAAAAGTGTCGCGATATCATGACATGTCGCACCGTCGCTGCTGAAAAAAAGAAAAGTGTCGCGATATCACGACATGTCGCACCGTCGTCGCTGAAAAAAGAAAAGTGTCGCGATATCGCGACATGTCACCCCGACATAGAGAAAATGGTCATGATTTCGTGACATGTTGCTCTATCACGGCCCAGAGAGGAGAGAGAAATGCAAAAGGAAAAACTGTAGTGAAATTGCGACGTGTCGCAAAATCACGGTCAACATGGTCAACGACAGCAGGTGGGCAAAAACGTCGTGAAATCGTGACGTGTTTGATTTTTGCGGCTTGAAAGTGGATAGATGGCATAGGGTAGAAAATGGTCATGAAATCGTGACAAAACTGGGATAGAGGTGCATAGCTCGAAGAGGCATCGCAAAATCGTGATGTGTCACGTTTTTGCGATGCAAGTGGATAGAAAGGGCCGAAGGAGAAAATGGTCGCGATTTCACGACGTGTTTTGCCAAAGTGTACGGCTGATTAAAATGGTCATGATTTCACGATGTGTTTTGGCAAAGTGGCCCGACAGGGAAAATGGTCACGATTTCGTGACGTGTTTTGCCAAAGTGTACGACTGATTAAAATGGTCATGATTTCACGACGTGTTTTGGCAAAGTGGCCCGACAGGGAAAATGGTCACGATTTCACGACGTGTTTCGGCAAAGTGTACGACACAGAGAAGATGTCGCGATATCACGACAGAAATGAAGACCATGCCCGAAGTAGAGAAATGGTAGCGATATCACGACATAAATGAAGACCATGCCCGAAGCAGAGAAACAGTAGCGATATCGTGACAGAAATGAAGACCATGCCCGAAGTAGAGAAAGCGGTAGCGATATCGCGATGGGTTGTAGTAAGATGGCCCGATGGGTAAAATGGTCACGATTTCATGATAGGGTTATAGTCGAAGCGTATGGAGAATGAAAGCGTCGTGATATCGCGACATGTCACGATTTTGAGACATGTCGCGATATCGCTATGAAAGTAAAGAAGCAAGGCTTTGGGCTCGAGATTTTTAGGGACCGTTACTGAGCATGCAGAGAGTGCTAAACATGTGGAAAAATGCATGAGGATCAGAGTAACGCTTTGAATCGACAGTTGTTGGCCGCAGAGAGGATCAAGCGTTGCAAATGCATGCGAAGGGTTAGAACACCAAGAGGTGGGAAACTAAAACGAAGCGTCCTAGAAACTGAAACGAAGCATCACAGAGCAGCCGAGAGCAGCGACAAAAATTTTAAATAGTAGAAATGTAAATGGATACGGGGCTGGAGATTGTAACAAAAAAGAACATTATTTGTTGAAATAAAGGAGTTATTTGGTAAAAGAAACTTTTGTGTGTAAAATAAAAAGGAGATCGAAGCTAAGACTATTGTTTTCATTGTCAATATTTCCTTTGCATCATTTTTTCTTGTATCTATCCGTTTATGCCGTGAGATGGGTTACGATAGGTGAATGATAGAATGATGCAGTTATGTTCTTTCCTTAGAGTCTTGCATCTGATCTTATTGGATTGTGTGTTAGTACATGTCCGCTCGTCGGGTTGTCTTAGAACTTCATCTCTTAACTTGGGGTTTTGTAGGGAGGAGATTGCTAACCAGATTAACATCCTTCTTTGGTTTTCCAGCTGATTTGTATAAGAACATTTTTTGTTTTAGTTCCTGATATGTTTAATCTCATGTTAAAGACTAGCATTAAAATAACAGAATGATTAAACAAAGATAAAATGAACCAATTAATATTAGAATAAACCATTAATGTTAGAACATTAGAAGGATTTTTGTTGCATGATTGATTATTTTAACAAATTAGGGTTACAAAGTTGGCTGTGAATCAACAAAGGCCCCTTGTTAATAGTTACTTGTAGGATCTGAGTTATTCTAGGATATATTTGTTTATGTGCATTAAGTTGAAATCGGTTTTATGCATATAGAGATATGTTCCACAAGAAGCTTGGAGAAATAAAAATTAATAACTTATTTCTTTGCAAGAAAGAGTTTCCTGTCAGAAAATCTAGTTGTGTGGTCATTTTGTTGTGAGACAAAATATTCACTCAACATTTTGGCGCTAGAAGGAGGGCCTTCTTTATTGCTTTGTAATTTTGATTTGTTCTAACAATTAACGTGGGTAGTTTTGTTTCCACCCATTGTGCTTGCAGGTATAACATTTAGATATTTTATTTGGCAAGTGAGTTGAGAGAAATCTTTTAGAGTTCTAGAGTTTCCAAGCTGGCCCAACCTGAGTACATAGCTACAAGGTCTAAAACCATAGGGGAAACTATCTTCCAAAGCCTTTCTCCCACTGCTAGGAGGCCAAAAAACAAAACATTAGAGGTCGAAATACCACCCAGTATACTTGAGTTAGGGATTTATTTAGACTCAAGTACGTCTAGCGGGCCTGAGCCCTTAATTTCAAGTGCGACAGTAGCACCAGGTGTATCTTTCTCCATAATTCCAAGCGGTTCCATTGTTCCCACAGGGTTAACACCTTTGAATAACATGGCCCAGTAGCAACAACAACAAAAACAATAGTCACCTGCCCTTTGGTATGGTGCTCAAAGTTCCCCCTTAGATATTCCCGGGGCAGTCCATGACTTGCCTAGAAACATTGAAAGGGGATTACCCAAATTCATTCATGATGGTCCCACAACAGTAGAAGATCATGTCCAAATCTACAAATATTACATGTTTAGGCAAGGGGTTACTCACGAGGACGTTGCTTGCCGAGTTTTCCCTGCTAGTCTAGACCCCACGACCAATGAATGGTATCGAAATTTGCCAGCAGGGTCCATCACTTCATGGGCCCAATTAGAAACCGCCTTCATAAGCCAATTTAGAATGTTAGTGGATCCCTCCATAATCTATAATTTGTTCATATCATGCAAAATATTACCCAATGAACCCATACGAACATTCAATCAGAGGTTCCAAAAACTATACGCGAATGTGACTCGTCACTTTGCGGTAGATCCTACGGTTGCCTTGCAATTATATTTCGGAGCCTTAGATCATTTAACATCTTTGTTGACTAGAAGGAACCCTTAGGTTACGATGCTTCCTTTGGCCTATGCAGAAATAATGACTCTCGAACAACAGATGAACCTTCCAGGGGCAGGATTGTCTCAATTGACTGGGATGGGACAATATGGTCCATACAGTCAATTTGCCATGATGAACCAGTTAATGGCACCATAGGTCCCTATGACGAATAATTTTCAAACACCTGCTCAAGTGGTGCCATTTCAAAGTTATCCAAATGCCTCAGTCCAAATGTAAGGATTAATTCAAAATAGCCCGATGGGTTTGCCTGGGTTCAGCATGGGTAGTAATTTGTTGACCATGCTAGGGTTTGCTCCCATTAGCATGCCAAGCCCAATGACTTATCCAATAGTTACTCCCATTCAAAGTGTGAATCCAAGGTGGAATCCACCTGCCCAGACCCAAGCTATTCAAAATGTGAATCCAGGATGGAATCCACCTGCTCAGACCCAAGCCATTGTACCTATTCTAGAGGTGGCTAATGCAGCAAACACAACTGGACCCGGAATTACAGTGCCTCAACCTCAAGGGTCTGAATCCACCATAGAAAACATGAAGGAAACCTTGGCCAAAGTTTTGGTCATGGTAGGAAATGTCAATAAAAAAGTGGACCAAGCCATGGGTCATAACCGGCCTCATAACCATAGAGGAAAAGGAACATACAACACGCAACCGAATAATGGGCGAGTACCCAATCCCGTAGCCAATCAGGCAGATGTATTGGAAGATTTTGGAGAATCGAGACCCAGTGATAATGATTGTATGCACTGTGGCCACGGGAAGCATGAGTCTATATTGACTGAGGTTATACATTCCCAAGAAAGTGAAGAAGAGGAGGATGTAGAATTTTTTGGAAGTGAAGATGAAGAAACCTTGGAAGTTCATGCCAACAAACATTTTGGGAAAGGAAATCACAAATATTACACTAGGAGTTCTAAGGAGCCCAAAACTTCCTCTACACCTCCAAACAATCAATTACTCCCTCCTGATTTTAAAGGAGAGGTCAATCCCCCTCCTCCATCCATGGTGGAAAATTCTAAGATGGTGCAAGATATTCCAAACTCAGAAAAACCCACTTATGACTTAGTGGAAGACATGAAGAAGACTAAGGCCAATGTCTCGATGTATGACATGTCCCGATTATTAGGCCAAGAAGTAAGTTCACCAAAGAGATTAAATCCATCAGCCCAAGTTCATGAAGCCAAAAGTGCTAAGTCCCAAATGGTTTTACAAAAGGAAAAAAGAGATATACCTCCTTTTTTGATAACCATTAGAATTGCAGGTAAAAACTTGCACAATTGTTTAATAGACTCAGGGGCCTCGGCTACCATCATGCCCCTAGAAATATGTAAAAAATTGGGACTTACACCAAAGCCCTCTAGAAGCAGGGTGGTGCAGTTGGATAGATCAACCATGGAGGCAGTGGGAGAATTGGGTGATGTGCTTATTCAATTCAATTCAGAACCTAGGGTTCAACAGCACATAGACATATTGGTGCTTGACATTCCTATCAAATATGGCATGGTTTTGGGAAGAGATCGGAGTAAAAACCTAAACGGTTACATTGTGACAGATTCTTCACATATGTGGTTGCATTGGAGGGGAGTGGCCAATCAAATTTGGATTGATAGTGAACCCAGGCTCAAAGAGATGATCACAGATTACAACAAACCGAATGAGATCCAGTACATTGAAGCGGAATTGGGAGCATATTGTTTAGACATAGAAACACCTAAAAACACCCAAGATGAAAGGATTGGGTGCAACGTAACTGAGGGACACCAGGACATTTGGACTTTAAGATTTTATGGATCCAAGTCCAGGCAAGGAGTAGGAGCCAATATTGAATTATCATGTTCGGACAGAGAGCCTACGTTTGCCGCATACAGACTACAGTTCCCTGCCACCAACAATATGGAAGAATATGAGGCCTTGATTCTCGGACTACAATTGGCCCTTCGGAAGAAAATTAAATATATCAAGGTTCTTGGTGATTCAAAACTAGTGGTAAAGCAAGTCAAGGGACAATACGTATGTAAGGATAGGCGGCTCAGGCTTTATCGAACTAGGGTTAGAGATTTGATAGACGAGTTTCATGCTTTTAACATATCTTTGATTTCTAGGAAAGGCAATCGCCTGGCAGAATCCCTAGTTGTGGCTGCGAGTATGTTGAAGCCAGTGGACCATAAGAAATGCAAGAAGTTCTCCATAGAGCTGGTCCCTTGTCCCTCGATACCAGATAATGTCACAAATTTCCAAGTGTTTGACAGTGACAGGCACATATTCCATTTTGTCACAAATTCTGGTATATTTGAAAAGCAGGTTATAGATGAGGACAAAAGGGACCTAGAGGACGTAGTTTTGGATGAAAAAGTTACTGGGAATAAGATGCCAGATGATATGGCTTCATTAGAAAAAACTTTCGACATTGGATACCAACCCAAAGAGGGTAAAAAGGTTCCACCCCCCAGAGAGGCCTGTGATTTAGTTAACATTGGAAGTGCAGAAAATCCTCAAGAAGTATTCATAGCAAAAGCATGTACCAAGCAGGAGAAGGATTCCATCGCAAATGCATTAAAATAATACATAGACTGCATAGCCTGGAGTTATAAGGAGTTTAAAACCTATGATCAGAATGTCATAATGCACACAATTCCATTGAAGCTAGATTTCAAACCCTTCAGGTAAAGGCAAATGCGAGTTAATCCATTATTAGAACCCTTGATAGAGAAAGAGGTGAAGTAGTTGTTAGAAGCTAAGATCATATTTCTGTTAGGCATTCCACATGGGTTGCTAACTTGGTCCCAGTGAGAAAAAAGAGTGGAGAAATAAGGTTATGTATCGATTTTAGAAATCTTAATAAAGCCTCCCAAAAGGACAACTACCCGTTACCCACTATTGATGAAATACTCCAAAAGGTGAACGGGTTGGAGATGATGTCATTCTTGGATGGCTATTTGGGATATAACCAAGTCCTTATCCATCCTAGTGATAGGATGAAAACTGCTTTTACCGCAAAGTGGGGCACCTTTGCATACGGGGAGAATGCCCTTTGGACTATTGAACACGGGTGCCACTTTCCAGCGAGCTATGGACTTTGCTTTTAAAGGGCTCATAGGTAAGTGCATCATTGTCTATGTCGATGACATTCCTGTCTTTTCTAAGAACAGGGAAAACCACGTCAGGGATCTTAAGAAATTTTTTCAAAGATGCAGGGAACACGGTATTTCTCTCAACCCAAAGAAATGCATTTTTGGGGTAACGAAAGGAAAACTATTGGGGCATATAATATCTAAGGAGGGAATTTCCATTGACCCTAAGAGAATAGAGGCCATACAACAGATTCCTTGTCCCGCTAGCAAGAAGGGGTTGAGATCATTTTTTGGGAAGATCAATTTTGTCAGAAAATTTATTGTAGATTTTGCAGAAATAGCAAAGCCTTTGAACGACTTGTTAAAGAAAGAAGTCCAGATCAAGTGGACAAATGAAAGTATAGATGCTTTTAAAAATATCAAGGACGCAATTTCTAAAGCCCTGGTTTTAGTGAGTCCCGATTATACGAAGCCTTTCTATATCTACACCTTTGCTTCAGATCACTCCTTTGCGAGTGTTTTAACTCAGAAGAGTGAAGGCAGCATTGAAAATCCCATTGCCTTCCTGAGTAGTCCTCTCAAATATGCAAAGATGAGATACTCTATTTTGGACAAGCAAATGTATGCTCTGGTTAAGACTGTGAAAAAATTCAGGCATTACATAGTCCACAGTAGGGTCTTTGCTATCGTCCCAGATCCTGCAATCAAAGCCATGTTCATATAGAATGAATTGGGTGAAAGACGTGGTAAGTGGGTTTCAACTTTGCGGGGAGTTTGATCTTGATATTCGATCAATGAAGATAGTTCAGGGGCAAGGGTTGGTTAAGGCAATAGTAGAATAGGATCTAGCAATTCCATGTCAACATTATGAAGTCTCAGATATAACCAAGGATGAGTGGTATGCAGATGCGGTGTACTATCTACTAAATGGTGAATGTCCATCACATTTGAATGCTACTCAATGAATATCCTTGCGTTTGAAGTCTGCTAATTTCCTAATTAGATCCGACACATTATACAGAAAAAACCATGAAGGTATTTACCTTCGTTGCGTTGATCAAAAGGAGGCAGTGCAAATCCTCGAGGAATTTCATGGTAAACATGGGACGAGGGCATGGGTCCGCTAATGCTACAGCCCATCAAATCCTCGAGCCGATTATTATTGGCCTCGTCTATTCAAATATGCCCATACTCATGTGAGGTCATGCCATACATGTCAAACCGCAGCCAATAGAGACGAGAACGCTTCCATGCCTTTACAATCCGTAATTGAGTCTAGACCTTTTGCGCAATGGGACCTGGATTTTGTCAGGATTATCAGTCCCTATTAATCTGATTCCCACAAATACATTCTGACGGCTACGAATTATTGCACAAGGTGGACCGAAGCTATCCCCATAAATAATGCTACTTCGGAGGTTGTTATTAAATTTTTAGAGGATAACATTGTCACTCGGTTCGGGATGCCTAACTCCATTGTAAGTGATAATGGTCCAGCTTTTTCCTCTCTAGAGTTTGCTAATTGGGCATTTGATAACAGCGTGAGTTTAAAATTCTCTTCCAATTATTACCCGCGAGGTTACAAAGTTGGCTATGAATCAACAAAGGCCCATTGTTAACAGTTACTTGCAGGATCTGAGTTATTCTGGGATATATTTGTTTATGTGCATTAAGTTGAAATTGGTTTTATGCATATAGAGATCTGTTCCACAAGAAGCTTGGAGAAATAAAAATTAATAACTTATTTCTTTGCAAGAAAGAGTTTCCTGTCAGAAACTCTAGTTGTGTGGTCATTTTTTTGTGAGACAAAATATTCACTCAACGAGTTTGTATACATTAGATACATTGAACTACAACTTAAATATCAAGATACTAGATTATTCTAGGAAAGCTAGAAATATTTGTAGAAAGGAAACAATGTCACTTTGCATCCTTTTGCATAAAATCTATTTAATAACTAAACTAAACTTGCTAAATTTAAATGATTAAAATAAAAATTCTGAAATAAAATTAATTGAATTAACAAATACTGGAAATTGAACTACTGAAATGAAATTGCTAAAGCAAAAAATTATTGCTAAAACTGTAAATTAAATGTTGAAAGTAAAATTGTAGAATTTGAAATGAGAAATGTAGAAGGAAATATATTTAGCTAGATGAAAACCACACTCACACATTCACACTTAAAAACATGGGAAAAGCAAAGCAAAATAGAGTACATTCAGATTACAACATTCTAGCAAGAAATTGATAACTTTTTGATAGAAAATGAACAAAAACAAAAAAAACTAAATCTATAACAACACTCCTTCCACCAACTCCAAGAATGGGCCCTTAATCCTAGGTCTAGTAGAAGGTCTAAATTACTAAAATATAAGCTCTAATTATCCAATCAAAAATAAAAGAGACATCTAAAAAATACTCCACTTTATTTTATAATTTTTGCTATTACAAAGGTTGCTAGTAATTTTAGCAAAAATATCGTCTATTACTTATTTGTCTAATCTACCTAATTTCTAACATTTTTTTTATATGTGGTTAGGTGGTGGAATTTATACTAATTCCTCCATACTCGTAACATAGGTGGATAATTTCAAATTAATCTTTTGTGTTGTTGATCCCTAATTTGCTGCCTTGCTGCAACATATAGTCTAGAATTAGGATAAAATCTAATTTGTAGCCAATTGTGCAGTTATATTTACCTCCAATTTGATGGTAAATCATATAATAATATATGGCATATTATTGGTTACATACATCCATGCATTATCCTTATTTTCCTCCCTAAAAGTCTATCAAAAAGTTATTTTAAGCAAATTTTGTAGTTTAACTGACTTTTAGGACAATGAGCTAGAAATTAGATATTTTACGTGCAATATATTATGGGATTATTGGATATTTTAGGGATGGTTTGCAATATTTCACCTTTCCATAGATCATTTTCACTTTTCGAAATAGTCAATTAAATATTGTTTTTGTGTAGAAAATTTTGGAGCAACTCTATGAAAATGTGCTTGGTGTAAAATGAGTTGGAAAATGGTGTTGAGTCACTTATAAGTGATTTGTTGGACCCTAATAAGTATTTTACATGATTAAAAGACAATTTCAATTCAAAATTGAGCGTTCAAACTCATCCTCCTTTAAACCTATAGGTTGTTGCCCTATCATTCCAGAGTTCTTTGGATGTTCTAAAGTTGCTCCTGAATATCCTATATCTAGTTGTATTATGTCCCGTTTTAGTTGCAATGTGGATTTATTGATGTCACATAATCATAGTAACTTATTTGAGGTAAGAAAACATTTTAAAAATGCTCAGCTAATCATGTTTCATAGTCTTTATCTACTAACTATTTTTATTATGCATTTTTGCTACTAAAATCTTGCAAAATAACCATAAAAACTACATAAAATATGTACAAAAAACACCATATTATTTTATATAATTACCATGTTAACTTCAACATAAACATAAATAATTATTAAACTACTTGGCATTTACTATAGTATTTTAGGCAAAATAGGCAGTTTTTATGTGTAAAAACAATGAAATAATGAGGCATTTTATTGCCTCATTAGGTATAAGGTTGTGGCTTTGGCAATATGATTGGTTTGAATGCCAATATTTTTTAGAAAAAACCAAGATTATTTTAGCATGATCATCTATGAAAATTCCACCATGGATATCCTTGCACAGATTACCTTTAGCCGCACCATCAAAATTGAACTTGAACCAACCCATAGGAGGAGGCAACCAATTGACACTGGATCTATCACTAGTGGTAAAAATAGGGTAAGACGAAATAGAGGAGATATTAAAGGAGATAGTAATACTGGAATCCAAATCAAACCAATGGAAACCAAAATAAGGGACCACAAGAGTATTTTTTATGGTAGTAGTTAGAACCCTTAAGAAGATAGAGTTAGGATCTCTGGAGGTACTATTAAAGGCTCTGTTATTCCTTTCTAACTAGATCATAGAAAATAAGGTAAATAGAAGGACCGAAGAGACTTGAGATGCTGATGAAAGAAAGGATTAGACCATTAAACACATAAATCAAGAATAAAATTAGGTTGGACCCACTCAATACAAAATGATGAGAAGAGTTACAAAAACACATTAGAGGAGAAGGGAAACTCGAGGAATAGATGAAGAAATAATCCCCACCCAAATTGGAAGATATAGTAGTGTAGACACCTAAAACGTTTCATTTTTGGGAGACCACTCATATGGGCACCTTTGTAGGCCATATGAATGATCTTGGACCTTTCCAAGAGCTAATAGTGGTTCTAACCATTCATTTATGATAGTATGATCCTTTATAGGCTCAGTCCCTGATGCTCAAAGTAGCTGCCAATCGAGTCACTAATGCTTAGAGTGGCTACAAGCCTAGTGGCTCTTGCTGATAGTGGATAGCTCTAAAACTATCTTGGCCCCATGAACTGATCCAAAATTAGTTGTAACATCTAAATGCAACTAATTTTCAAACACCTGCTCAAGTGGTGCCATTTCAAAGTTATCCAAATGCCTCAGTCCAAATGTAAGGATTAATTCAAAATAGCCCGATGGGTTTGCCTGGGTTCAGCATGGGTAGTAATTTGTTGACCATGCTAGGGTTTGCTCCCATTAGCATGCCAAGCCCAATGACTTATCCAATAGTTACTCCCATTCAAAGTGTGAATCCAAGGTGGAATCCACCTGCCCAGACCCAAGCTATTCAAAATGTGAATCCAGGATGGAATCCACCTGCTCAGACCCAAGCCATTGTACCTATTCTAGAGGTGGCTAATGCAGCAAACACAACTGGACCCGGAATTACAGTGCCTCAACCTCAAGGGTCTGAATCCACCATAGAAAACATGAAGGAAACCTTGGCCAAAGTTTTGGTCATGGTAGGAAATGTCAATAAAAAAGTGGACCAAGCCATGGGTCATAACCGGCCTCATAACCATAGAGGAAAAGGAACATACAACACGCAACTGAATAATGGGCGAGTACCCAATCCTGTAGCCAATCAGGCAGATGTATTGGAATATTTTGGAGAATCGAGACCCAGTGATAATGATTGTATGCACTGTGGCCACGGGAAGCATGAGTCTATATTGACTGAGGTTATACATTCCCAAGAAAGTGAAGAAGAGGAGGATGTAGAATTTTTTGGAAGTGAAGATGAAGAAACCTTGGAAGTTCATGCCAACAAACATTTTGGGAAAGGAAATCACAAATATTACACTAGGAGTTCTAAGGAGCCCAAAACTTCCTCTACACCTCCAAACAATCAATTACTCCCTCATGATTTTAAAGGAGAGGTCAATCCCCCTCCTCCATCCATAGTGGAAAATTCTAAGATGGTGCAAGATATTCCAAACTCAGAAAAACCCACTTATGACTTAGTGGAAGACATGAAGAAGACTAAGGCCAATGTCTCGATGTATGACATGTCCCGATTATTAGGCCAAGAAGTAAGTTCACCAAAGAGATTAAATCCATCAGCCCAAGTTCATGAAGCCAAAAGTGCTAAGTCCCAAATGGTTTTACAAAAGGAAAAAAGAGATATACCTCCTTTTTTGATAACCATTAGAATTGCAGGTAAAAACTTGCACAATTGTTTAATAGACTCAGGGGCCTCGGCTACCATCATGCCCCTAGAAATATGTAAAAAATTGGGACTTACACCAAAGCCCTCTAGAAGCAGTGGTGGTGCAATTGGATAGATCAACCATGGAGGCAGTGGGAGAATTGGGTGATGTGCTTATTCAATTCAATTCAGAACCTAGGGTTCAACAGCACATAGACATATTGGTGCTCGACATTCCTATCAAATATGGCATGGTTTTGGGAAGAGATCGGAGTAAAAACCTAAACGGTTACATTGTGACAGATTCTTCACATATGTGGTTGCATTGGAGGGGAGTGGCCAATCAAATTTGGATTGATAGTGAACCCAGGCTCAAAGAGATGATCACAGATTACAACAAACCGAATGAGATCCAGTACATTGAAGCGGAATTGGGAGCATATTGTTTAGACATAGAAACACCTAAAAACACCCAAGATGAAAGGATTGGGTGCAACGTAACTGAGGGACACCAGGACATTTGGACTTTAAGATTTTATGGATCCAAGTCCAGGCAAGGAGTAGGAGCTGGTATTGAATTATCATGTTCGGACAGAGAGCCTACGTTTGCCGCATACAGACTACAGTTCCCTGCCACCAACAATATGGAAGAATATGAGGCCTTGATTCTCGGACTACAATTGGCCCTTCGGAAGAAAATTAAATATATCAAGGTTCTTGGTGATTCAAAACTAGTGGTAAAGCAAGTCAAGGGACAATACGTATGTAAGGATAGGCGGCTCAAGCTTTATCGAACTAGGGTTAGAGATTTTATAGACGAGTTTCATGCTTTTAACATATCTCTGATTTCTAGGAAAGGCAATCGCTCGGCGAGAATCCCTAGTCGTGGCTGCGAGTATGTTGAAGCCGATGGACCATAAGAAATGCAAGAAGTTCTCCATAGAGCTGGTCCCTTGTCCCTCGATACCGGATAATGTCACAAATTTCCAAGTGTTTGACAGATGACAGGCACATATTCCATTTTGTCACAAATTCGGTATATTTGAAAAGCGAGGTTATAGATGAGGACAAAAGGGACCTAGAGGACGTAGTTTTGGATGAAAAAGTTACTGGGAATAAGATGCCAGATGATATGGCTTCATTAGAAAAAACTTTCGACATTGGATACCAACCCAGAGAGGGTAAAAAGGTTCCACCCCCCAGAGAGGCCTGTGATTTAGTTAACATTGGAAGTGCAGAAAATCCTCAAGAAGTATTCATAGCAAAAGCATGTACCAAGCAGGAGAAGGATTCCATCACAAATGCATTAAAATAATACATAGATCGCATAGCTCTGGAGTTATAAGGAGTTTAAAACCTATGATCAGAATGTCATAATGCACACAATTCCATTGAAGCTAGATTTCAAACCCTTCAGGTAAAGGCAAATGCGAGTTAATCCATTATTAGAACCCTTGATAGAGAAAGAGGTGAAGTGACTGTTAGAAGCTAAGATCATATTTCCTGTTAGGCATTCCACATGGGTTGCTAACTTGGTCCCCGTGAGAAAAAAGAGTGGAGAAATAAGGTTATGTATCGATTTTAGAAATCTTAATAAAGCCTCCCAAAAGGACAACTACCCGTTACCCACTATTGATGAAATACTCCAAAAGGTGAACGGGTTGGAGATGATGTCATTCTTGGATGGCTATTTGGGATATAACCAAGTCCTTATCCATCCTAGTGATAGGATGAAAACTGCTTTTACCGCAAAGTGGGGCACCTTTGCATACAGGAGAATGCCCTTTGGACTATTGAACACAGGTGCCACTTTCCAGCGAGCTATGGACTTTGCTTTTAAAGGGCTCATAGGTAAGTGCATCATTGTCTATGTCGATGACATTCCTGTCTTTTCTAAGAACAGGGAAAACCACGTCAGGGATCTTAAGAAATTTTTTCAAAGATGCAGGGAACACGGTATTTCTCTCAACCCAAAGAAATGCATTTTTGGGGTAACGAAAGGAAAACTATTGGGGCATATAATATCTAAGGAGGGAATTTCCATTGACCCTAAGAGAATAGAGGCCATACAACAGATTCCTTGTCCCACTAGCAAGAAGGGGTTGAGATCATTTTTTGGGAAGATCAATTTTGTCAGAAAATTTATTGTAGATTTTGCAGAAATAGCAAAGCCTTTGAACGACTTGTTAAAGAAAGAAGTCCAGATCAAGTGGACAAATGAAAGTATAGATGCTTTTAAAAATATCAAGGACGCGATTTCTAAAGCCCTGGTTTTAGTGAGTCCCGATTATACGAAGCCTTTCTATATCTACACCTTTGCTTCAGATCACTCCTTTGCGAGTGTTTTAACTCAGAAGAGTGAAGGCAGCATTGAAAATCCCATTGCCTTCCTGAGTAGTCCTCTCAAAGATGCAAAGATGAGATACTCTATTTTGGACAAGCAAATGTATGCTCTGGTTAAGACTGTGAAAAAATTCAGGCATTACATAGTCCACAGTAGGGTCTTTGCTATCGTCCCAGATCCTGCAATCAAAGCCATGTTCATATAGAATGAATTGGGTGAAAGACGTGGTAAGTGGGTTTCAACTTTGCAGGAGTTTGATCTTGATATTCAGTCAATGAAGATAGTTCAGGGGCAAGGGTTGGTTAAGGCAATAGTAGAATAGGATCTAGCAATTCCATGTCAACATTATGAAGTCTCAGATATAACCAAGGATGAGTGGTATGCAGATGCGGTGTACTATCTACTAAATGGTGAATGTCCATCACATTTGAATGCTACTCAATTAATATCCTTGCGTTTGAAGTCTGCTAATTTCCTAATTAGATCCGACACATTATACAGAAAAAACCATGAAGGTATTTACCTTCGTTGCGTTGATCAAAAGGAGGCAGTGCAAATCCTCGAGGAATTTCATGGTAAACATGGGACAGGGCATGGGTCCGCTAATGCTACAGCCCATCAAATCCTCAGAGCCAGTTATTATTGGCCTCGTCTATTCAAATATGCCCATACTCATGTGAGGTCATGCCATACATGTCAAACTGCAGCCAATAGAGACAGGAACGCTTCCATGCCTTTACAATCCGTAATTGAGTCTAGACCTTTTGCGCAATGGGACCTGGATTTTGTCAGGATTATCAGTCCCTATTAATCTGATTCCCACAAATACATTCTGATGGCTACGAATTATTGCACAAGGTGGACCGAAGCTATCCCCATAAATAATGCTACTTCGGAGGTTGTTATTAAATTTTTAGAGGATAACATTGTCACTCGGTTCGGGATGCCTAACTCCATTGTAAGTGATAATGGTCCAGCTTTTTCCTCTCTAGAGTTTGCTAATTGGGCATTTGATAACAGCGTGAGTTTAAAATTCTCTTCCAATTACTACCCGCAGGGTTACAAAGTTGGCTATGAATCAACAAAGGCCCATTGTTAACAGTTACTTGCAGGATCTGAGTTATTCTGGGATATATTTGTTTATGTGCATTAAGTTGAAATTGGTTTTATGCATATAGAGATCTGTTCCACAAGAAGCTTGGAGAAATAAAAATTAATAACTTATTTCTTTGCAAGAAAGAGTTTCCTGTCAGAAACTCTAGTTGTGTGGTCATTTTTTTGTGAGACAAAATATTCACTCAACAGTTTGTATACATTAGATACATTGAACTACAACTTAAATATCAAGATACTAGATTATTCTAGGAAAGCTAGAAATATTTGTAGAAAGGAAACAATGTCACTTTGCATCCTTTTGCATAAAATCTATTTAATAACTAAACTAAACTTGCTAAATTTAAATGATTAAAATAAAAATTCTGAAATAAAATTAATTGAATTAACAAATACTGGAAATTGAACTACTGAAATGAAATTGCTAAAGCAAAAAATTATTGCTAAAACTGTAAATTAAATGTTGAAAGTAAAATTGTAGAATTTGAAATGAGAAATGTAGAAGGAAATATATTTAGCTAGATGAAAACCACACTCACACATTCACACTTAAAAACATGGGAAAAGCAAAGCAAAATAGAGTACATTCTGATTACAACATTCTAGCAAGAAATTGATAACTTTTTGATAAAAAATGAACAAAAACAAAAAAAACTAAATCTATAACAACACTCCTTCCACCAACTCCAAGAATGGGCCCTTAATCCTAGGTCTAGTAGAAGGTCTAAATTACTAAAATATAAGCTCTAATTATCCAATCAAAAATAAAAGAGACATCTAAAAAATACTCCACTTTATTTTATAATTTTTGCTATTACAAAGGTTGCTAGTAATTTTAGCAAAAATATCGTCTATTACTTATTTGTCTAATCTACCTAATTTCTAACATTTTTTTTATATGTGGTTAGGTGGTGGAATTTATACTAATTCCTCCATACTCGTAACATAGGTGGATAATTTCAAATTAATCTTTTGTGTTGTTGATCCCTAATTTGCTGCCTTGCTGCAACATATAGTCTAGAATTAGGATAAAATCTAATTTGTAGCCAATTGTGCAGTTATATTTACCTCCAATTTGATGGTAAATCATATAATAATATATGGCATATTATTGGTTACATACATCCATGCATTATCCTTATTTTCCTCCCTAAAAGTCTATCAAAAAGTTATTTTAAGCAAATTTTGTAGTTTAACTGACTTTTAGGACAATGAGCTAGAAATTAGATATTTTACGTGCAATATATTATGGGATTATTGGATATTTTAGGGATGGTTTGCAATATTTCACCTTTCCATAGATCATTTTCACTTTTCGAAATAGTCAATTAAATATTGTTTTTGTGTAGAAAATTTTGGAGCAACTCTATGAAAATGTGCTTGGTGTAAAATGAGTTGGAAAATGGTGTTGAGTCACTTATAAGTGATTTGTTGGACCCTAATAAGTATTTTACATGATTAAAAGACAATTTCAATTCAAAATTGAGCGTTCAAACTCATCCTCCTTTAAACCTATAGGTTGTTGCCCTATCATTCCAGAGTTCTTTGGATGTTCTAAAGTTGCTCCTGAATATCCTATATCTAGTTGTATTATGTCCCGTTTTAGTTGCAATGTGGATTTATTGATGTCACATAATCATAGTAACTTATTTGAGGTAAGAAAACATTTTAAAAATGCTCAGCTAATCATGTTTCATAGTCTTTATCTACTAACTATTTTTATTATGCATTTTTGCTACTAAAATCTTGCAAAATAACCATAAAAACTACATAAAATATGTACAAACAACACCATATTATTTTATATAATTACCATATTAACTTAAACATAAGCATAAATAATTATTAAACTACTTGGCGTTTACTATAGTTTTTTAGGCAAAATAGGCAGTTTTTATGTGTAAAAACAATGAAATAATGAGGCATTTTATTGCCTCATTAGGTATAAGGTTGTGGCTTTGGCAATATGATTGGTTTGAATGCCAATATTTTTTAGAAAAAACCAAGATTATTTTAGCATGATCATCTATGAAAATTCCACCATGGATATCCTTGCACAGATTACCTTTAGCCGCACCATCAAAATTGAACTTGAACCAACCCATAGGAGGAGGCAACCAATTGACACTGGATCTATCACTAGTGGTAAAAATAGGGTAAGACGAAATAGAGGAGATATTAAAGGAGATAGTAATACTGGAATCCAAATCAAACCAATGGAAACCAAAATAAGGGACCACAAGAGTATTTTTTATGGTAGTAGTTAGAACCCTTAAGAAGATAGAGTTAGGATCTCTGGAGGTACTATTAAAGGCTCTGTTATTCCTTTCTAACTAGATCATAGAAAATAAGGTAAATAGAAGGACCGAAGAGACTTGAGATGCTGATGAAAGAAAGGATTAGACCATTAAACACATAAATCAAGAATAAAATTAGGTTGGACCCACTCAATACAAAATGATGAGAAGAGTTACAAAAACACATTAGAGGAGAAGGGAAACTCGAGGAATAGATGAAGAAATAATCCCCACCCAAATTGGAAGATATAGTAGTGTAGACACCTAAAACGTTTCATTTTTGGGAGACCACTCATATGGGCACCTTTGTAGGCCATATGAATGATCTTGGACCTTTCCAAGAGCTAATAGTGGTTCTAACCATTCATTTATGATAGTATGATCCTTTATAGGCTCAGTCCCTGATGCTCAAAGTAGCTGCCAATCGAGTCACTAATGCTTAGAGTGGCTACAAGCCTAGTGGCTCTTGCTGATAGTGGATAGCTCTAAAACTATCTTGGCCCCATGAACTGATCCAAAATTAGTTGTAACATCTAAATGCAACTAATATTTGGGTAGTTTTGAGCAAGAAAGCTTTTGTATGCTTCCTCCCAACTACCATTGGCTAGCAATTCTTGATCTTGGCTTCTCCATGAAGCCAAGATTGAAATTTGGGAAGCCTATTTATAGGCCCTCCCATGAGTGCAAAAGAGAGAACATTTTATGCAGTGAAGCTCTGATAAATTGGATAATGACTTGATAACCCTTGAGTATTATCAAAATATTACCCAATAATGGAGTGACAAGCATGAAAACAACAATGGAGCTTCCAAAGGACTAAGAAGCATACCTTACAATTCCTTACCAATCTAATGCAAATTATACCAATTTCAACTACCAATCCATCTCTAGACAAGTAGGTGATCCTTGACCATCAATTTAGTTGGTGAATCATGTGTTGTAGACCTTGATTCAAGAGGAAGAAGTCTTAGTTCATGGTCACTGATAGTGGCTCGCAGGCCTCCACCATTGATGGTAGTAGTGGCTAGGGTTTGATGCATGATTTCCTTATTTTTAACCTATATTGTTGCTTATTTCTACGTTATTAGCTTAGCTTAGGGTAAATATATTATTTTCACTTCATTTGCATGATTCATTAGCAATTTTAGAGGTAGCTTTACCTTAACTTTGGTCATATTTTCTTACTTTCATAAATCTCCTTAGATTAGATTTATTTCATACTTTTATTGCAAACTACATGTTAGATTAACTAGATATCCATGTTTTAATTCATGCTTTGCATCAATTTATCTATTTCTTGATTATATTTTCATATATTTATGCTTATCTCAAGTTTAGCCTTACTTCTTGCATCTCTTATCAATAGCATCATCATGAGAGACCTCATATGCGTTTAATGTTCTTTGTTATTTCTTGTATGCAAATTATAGGTCTTTTCATGCTTCAAAGCATTCTCAACATCAAATTCCTCTATACAAATGGAGAAGGAGGTATCCTTGTAAGCTCTCAAGCAAAGTTGATGAAGATATGAAGACCAATTGAAATACATATTCCTCCATTTTGGGGTTATTTGCTAATTGTAACCATTGTATCAAGTTTTGGTATCCCTAATAGGGATAAATTTACAATAAGACTCATTTGATTCATAAAAGAGAGCTTCCATTTTTTATTTCCTTCTTTTTGTCAAATGTATGCTTAGATTACATGCTTTTCCTTCTTTATGTTACAATATATTTAGTTGTGTGGTTTTCATACCATTCTATAGTGGTGATCATGGTGGAAACACCCGAGATTTGCATTATTTATTGATCTATTGTATTTTTTTTTCATATAGGTGTAGCCACTCTAATATATAGTGACTAGTAGATCCTAGTCGCTATTGAAGATAGCAGCCAGATTCAGAGCCATTTTGAGTGATAGTAGCTGGAAAAAACCTACAAACAGTAGATAACCAGTTCATCAGTAGACTTGGATTTCAGGTTGGATGAAATTCTTTGTATTTTTTGCTTCTCTATCTGTGTTTTTTATTGTCTAAAATATAGTAGGTGAATATTAATTAGAAAACATAGAGAAATTCTAAAAGCAAAATTTATGAGTTCTCTTAGGTTTTCTACTAGTCATTGCTAGGAATAGCGGTCTCTGATTGTAATCCACCCTAGTCTCCAGTAGTCTATATTGCGTGTTAGGGTTTGCATGGTTGGGGCCTATTTAAAGGCTAGTTTTTCATGTAACTTTGCATTGTATTCTTTGGAAATAGAATTTAATTTTTCTCCTTTATGAAGTTAAAATGTTAATTTCCTAGGCATGTAGGAAGAATCATGGATGCTCTATGATGCATTTTTGTTTTATGTAAAATTAAAATAAACCCCACACACCACATTACACTTTAACATTAGTGAGTTGGACTTCATACCCAACCACTAATAGAGACCAACGATGGTGGGTTTCATCTCCATCCGTTGGCTCAAATCCTATGAACCCTATTATTAGCCAATACCAGATCCAAGAACCAATGTATCTTGGAAAATTTACATGTACTTCTCTTTGGAGGTTATAAAGCTAACCAAGTGAGACTGGGTGAGGACTGGTAGGACCTGTGCTCCCTAATCGGGTATGGGCTTCATATCCATACTTTGGTGGGTTTACATGACCACAATTTCATTGTCAATTTTTGAGCTATGAGCATACAGGTGAAAACATATTAAATAAAAGAATGCCATCCAATAAAAGAAAAAACATGACATGAGGCATTTTTGAAAATCAACAAAATAAAAAATACAAAACAAGTTATTAGGACACATATTAAATCCTTAAAAGAGATAAACACATTTGTCTATTTTGTTTGTGTGTCTTAAAAATTTACACAAAAAAGATAAGCTCACATTGTCATGGTTTTCACACAAAGCAACCGACCTCGGTCCAACATCGATATGGGAACTAGTGCTCCACCCAATAACAATCATAATAACACTGATATTGAACCGCCCGCATAGAATACTGCTATATTAAGTTCAATGAGCCTCAGGGGGGATAACTCAACATGTGGGGATAACTCTCAAGGAACCCCAACTAGAGAACTAGATCCAAGTTCCTCTTACATTATATAGGAGGGAGCTTCAAGGCCCCAATCCTCATAGGATAGATCTAGGCAAGATCATCCTAATTAGGGGTAAAACATAATGGTTGCATCTAATAGTAGACCCGCAACAGCTCCTAACCACATTGAGGGTGGTAGAATTATAATAGATACCAATATTATTGGAGCAAATGGCACTCTGCGAGATCAGCCATGGAGAACCAAACAACTTGATAAACTAGACCGGATTCTCCTAAGGCCAACACGACCAAACACTAATACTGCACACTTCATTTTTGGGAGTTCACGTATTCATAAAATAGTGAGACAAACTCATGAGTAGGGGGAAGCTTCAAAGCATCCCCGCAACACTCACACTACTTTTGATCATGGAGGTATAGAGCATAGGTCATTGCACACTAAAAATTTTGCCTTTATAGATAGAGGCAAAAGCATAGTGAGGACTTCTTCAAGGAACCTTACCATACTAAATCCTTGCATGGAGTTACAAAGTCAAAGATCTTTAGTGGAATTTCAATCCGTCCACATGCATAGGTTGTTTGAAGATGTCCAATATCAAGAAAGAGTACTCCAAGACAAAAGGGAGGCATTATGCATAGAACAAAAGTACTTAAAAAAACTTGAATAAGAAGAGGTGTAGGAACAAATAAAATGGCACCATAATCTATATGAATAGCACCTGATGGAACAACATACCCTAGAAAAAATAGAGCATGATGAACAAGCAAATAGGTTGGCTCGAGCTAATCTACACATGGGTAGTGATTACTACCACTCCAATAGATGTGCTACTTCTCAACCTGAGAGGCATACCAAATAGGTAGATGAATGCACTCACCACACCTCACAACATGCTTTGAGACACCAATGGTGCCTTGTGCAAGAATAGGTGGAGCATGAACAAGGACAAGATGCAAATATGGATGACTAGAAATAGACTTATCTTGAATCATCATCCATGGCCATAGAAGAGGTCTATAACCGATGAAATCGGTCTAATGTAGAACAATTACCTTCTCAGCCACCTCGAAATAACCTTTGAAAGGAAGAAATCATCTCTTCAAGAGCTTACAAAGTGCTACCTAAGATAATCAAGTCTCTTAAGAAGAAAGATACGGTTGGGCAAAAGCCAACTTTAAGCAGGATACATAATCAATATTTGTGCCCATTGGTACCAAGTCCTACCTATTCAAATCATTTCGAGATGCCTTGGTTAGATAGGTTTAAGGGAGAGGAATATGCACAAGAGTATGTCACCAACTTCATATATACATGCTTTCAATTCCAACACAATGACATCCTGATGTTAAGAATATTTGCCATGATGTTATTAGGTGCAACAATAGAGTGGTTTAACCAACTATCCAAACATAGCATCATCAAATTTGAGTAACTAGTGAATACCTTCCTTGAATTATTTTCATTTGGCATTAGGAAGAAGACCAACTTATCTGGCTTGGTCAATCTTAAATAGTATGATGACGAATCAATCCAGGACTATGGGAATAGGTGGTAAAAGTTAATGGTAAAATTACCATTTTCCATTCCCATCGTGGAGCTCACACGAATGTTCACCAAGAGTTGTGCCAAGAATATCTCATTGCTTCTACAAATTTAGAAGTATGAAACATTCTAGGAAGCCTTAAAACAATCCAAGCTTATAGAGGTCATCAAAGTAGAATAAGATCTTAAGCTTTGTAACAAGAAATACCGGAACACCAATCGCAACAACCACAATGAACATCAACAACCCAAGACTACACCAGTTAACCAGGTTGTATTAAACATACCAAAAGGGGATAGAAGCCAAAAACCATAGAATTACCAAGCTCAACCACCCCCAACTAACTACAACCAAAATAATAAGAACCAGGGTTGAGACAAGTAACGTCAGTCACCTTGCTAATACACACCATTATCAAAATCTCTAGCATCAATATTTAATCAAATGAGTGAGTCAGGGATACTCAGACTACCCAAGGTACAACTTATTGACCCTAACTGCCCTAAGACCAAGGGATAAAAGGATGATCATTATTGCTTGTACCATAGAATGTAATGGCATGACATTGAATTGTGAATCAATTTAAAAAATGTTGTACAAAATATAATAAAAAAGGGAGAGCTACAAGTTGAAAATCCACTAGATCTTGATAATAGGAACATGGGCATATTTAAAAACCTGATGCCAAATCATAAAGCCCATAAAAATTAGGGAACTCAAGTGAATCAGGTCCAAGTTGAACCTCCCACTAAGGGATTCATTGGAATGGTCAATGTGGTTACAAGAAACCAGTGATACAACCAACCAAAGCCTCTAGTGGCTCCCATCCATATTGTGGCTATGCCTCAATAGAGGCTAGTACATAATAACCTTCTAGTTCCACTATCATGACCTGTGATAATGATCTAGAACATAATTATGTAGAGTATTCAAATAACATCGACTAAGTTATCGATATATGAGCTCATTCAGCAATCTCCCAGGCACAAGAAGACCTTAATGGAAATATTGAAGTCTATTTAGCTCTAGCCCCAAAACCCTAAGGCATTTACAAACTTTTTGGGGCAAGTAAAATAGTGTCAACATCTCATGATTTATTTTTACAATCACAAAATAAAGGTAGTTCCAACTACCATAGCAGACCCACCTCTGCACATCATAGTGTGTATCAATCACACACCATTCAAGTGGGTCCTAATTTACATAGGCTCATCAATTAACATAATAAAAACCAAAGTTATAGGGGATCTAAAAATCCCTAGGTCCCACATAGTCCCTTCTTCTTACACATTGAGAGTATTCAATTATGCATTGTGCTCCACAGTGGGTACAATAGTCCTACCTATTTAAGTGGGGCACAAGACCATCCTTGTGATGTATCATGTGTTAGAAGGGGCTATGAAATATAATATCCTCTTAGGGCATCCTTGGATAATATACATGCATTGCATTCCCTCGATCCTACATCAATATGTTAAATATGTGCGCAAGGGACAAGTGCACTGATACCATCAAATGAAGAACCATTCAAATATGTGCATCAAGTTGACCTACCAGGGGATTTCGTCCTTCCATCTACTCACTTGTACATATGACCTTCATTCCCTACCACACAACTAGGAAGTAAGTTAATATCAGTGTGAGGTGATCCATTCACATCGGTGCCACCTCCTACTTCTAAAACTACTAGCACTTTTGAGAAACCAATAATTTATAAACCAATAGACTCTCAAAAATTAAAAGCTCACATTGTGGAGGATGAACCCAGGGTAATTCCAACCATATCAATAGTGGAAATTCCAAATCCCATTGAGGAGGAATATCCCAAAGACATAGTTGAGGAGGTGCCTCAACCTGCCTCACCTACATCATCATCAGCATCATCTACACTACAGGTGACTGTTCACCTAGACAACATAGTAGTAGGTGAATATCTTATGCAAAATTTCACTTTTACTCCAATCATTGAGTCTACAAAATACATGGGATGACCAAGAGTCCCAACCTACCCATAGGAACAGTGGTACCACTGGCGATGCCATCCAACCACATCAATTTTATTTATGTTGGTTTGGACCAAGCCCATGATGCATCAGACATTGAAGAGGGTGATAATGAACCATTCAAAACAAACGTTCATTATTTTTCCAAGAGTTTGCTCTTAGATACTTAGAATGCAACCATTGGCATGACTATGGTTTAGGTTTATATGAGCAAGGGCGATGAAATCTTGTTGAACTACGATATCAGTTACCTACTAATAGTTTTGGCCTAGGATATCACATCCAAAGCTATGATGATTCATTAGTAGCATATTTAGATAGACTAAGCTTAGGGTTCAAGGAAGACATTGAATGGAATCCCTATCGCCCAAACATAAGCTACATGGATGACATGTTGGTGACCATGGTCACTATAGAACCACCTATTGTGTATCATCTAAATTTCTCTCTTGAAACAAGCCCATCAAGAATTATCCTATGGGAGGATAAACCAGGCTATGGTTATGAATGATAAGAGAATGAGTACATCATAGACCATAGTGAGACTGAGGATGATGCTGAATTGGCCTACCTTGGGTCTCAACATTCATGTCATCTCCCAAAGCTACTGAATATGGATAATAGATATTTCATAGATGATAGTGATTATGAGGATGAGATCGATATGGCCTATCTTGGATATCAACATTTATATTATTATAATTAAATATTTGACATAGATGAGATGTATCTCAGAGTATATCTTAGTCCTTGTCTCAGGGGAGACCAAATAATTCAGATAAAATCTATCATATAGTTTTCCCTGATCCTCCTAAATTTAGATAGCTCCTGTAGCCAAATGATCCCATATTCTTATCTATTCATAGATCGAATCTTGATATCCCTATACATCTAGAGCTGCATCTCAATTATGTAAGTCACATCAACAATGTAGAGTTATTCCCATGTTGTCCTGGAGATTTCATCCCATCCATCAACATGATCTCCATTGAGTTGACAACTCCACTCCATAACCCAACCGATTATTCCAAATCATGGTGTATTAATCTAGATGTTATTGATTGGGATTGCGCTGAATCACCCTTGGAGCCTAAAGATTTCTTACCCAATGAATAAATGTTACAACCATTTTACTTTACACCAGGCTTCACACATGATGTTTATCATACTGGTTTTAATGTTGATTTAGTCAAACCTTTAAATCCAATAGATGATATCCATATGATCCCTACACATCACCAGCTTGAGGAGGGGTCACACATATTAGTAGAGAAAAATTTTAAAGTGGACATCAGTAATGATCCATTTGATCCAAAGAAAGTTAAATTCAAATAAATCTTATATCCTAAGGAACGAGCCATCCTCATACCTCTACAGAAAGAGAAACTTGATCTCTTCACTTGGACCTACAAGGATATGTCAGGTTTAGATCTAAAATTAGTTGTTCACAACCTTTCACTAGATCCTGCAAAGAAACCGATCAAGCAAAAACTTAGGAAGATGCACCCTACTATTGTCTTGATGGTAAATAATAAGCTTCAAAAGCTATTGGATGTAGTCTTTATTATTCCCATCGACTATCCAGAATGGTATCAAACATGGTGCCTATAGGAAAACTTGATGGAAGAATCCATATTTGCATAGTTTTTAGAGACATCAATAAGTAAACACCAAAGGATTCATTCTCATTGCCCAATATAGATGCTCTTGTAGATGCAATTGCATATCATGAGATGCTCTCCCTAATGGACTATTTTTTTGGTTATAATCAGATTCAGATTAGACCTAAATACCAACACAAAACTACGTTCACAATGCCATTGGGGATCTTCTATCATAAGGTAATGCCATTTGGTTCCACATATCAACAGGCCATAACATATATCTTCCATTACTACATGCACAAAATCCTAGAGGATTCTATCAATGACTTACTAGCCAAGTCATTATTGTGTGAAGAGCATGCTGAGGTCTTGAGAAAAGTCTTCGATCACCTGATAGAGCACAATGTCAAGTTGAATCCAAAGAAGTGTGTATTTGGCGTAACTTCAAGAAAAATATTGGGATTCATCATTTCTAAATGAGGGATATAAGTTGATCCAACAAAGGTAAAGGCTATCCTAAAAATGACCCCACCCACTAACATCAAAGAGATGATAAGCCTAAAGGGCAAAGTAGCATCCATAAAGTGATTCATCACACAGTTATCAGATAAATATCGATCCATGAATTGACTCCTACACAAGGGGATCCTATTTCATTGGGATGAGGAATGTCAGCAATCATTTAAGAGGTTGTGTTTTAAATATTACAAATGACACCACATTTTTATATTAAGCATGCATCTATTCATCATCATCATCCATCACCCTTGTGAGTAATTGTATTTTTTAACAGAACTCCTCTTGTTGCTATGAGGAATATACCATGGTTTTCCAATCATTCAACTATAATTAGTGATCTTCTCAAATTTTGTAGAAAGCTATCTTTGCTTTTGAAGATGAGGTCTAGTTTTTCTAGCACCTAGCATATGTCAAAATCCCATCACTAATTAAGCATTAACAATCCAAGTCTAGAAAAAGAAGGATGAACACTACAAAGTGGTACTAGTCACCTTAAGCGAAAGGTTTATACTTGATCATCTTGTGATGTGCATGGTCTAGAGTGTTGATCATTGACAAAAAGTACAAGCTCCCCTCTACCCAAAGAATTCCCTTGTTCTCATCAAAATGAGCAAAATATTGAAACAAAGCAAAAATCAAAGGCAAAATAAATAGTGATTATCATCACTACATAAATACCTTACTCAAAATAAAACAAAATTTAAAATAAATTATGATTTTCATCACTAAGAATGAGCAAGTATCCCAATAAATGTGAAGAAAATAAAGGGGTGAAAAGCTTGAATCCCTAGAATGTTTACTACTCAAAGCCATTGAGTGATCTCCAATACAACAATGGGCTGAATGAATCCCATCTAGCATTGGGTTTGTTCTAAGCAATTTATAAATGAGCTAGCTTTAGGTAGCCTATATTACCTAGTGGTCTAGTCCAAGTGCATCCAAACTTAGGAACAAGGTGAACATTTGGTGATCCTCATTACAGTAATGGACTAAATAAATCCTACCTGGAAATGAGGTAGTCTTATGTCTCATATAATATATTAATTTGCACACACAGGGGTGATGAATAGCTTGGTCTTCATAACAAAAACTTTTGTCTTTCAGAAGTATTGTATAGTCATTATACAAATTTTGATTAATCAACTAGGGTGTTTGAGTCTCATGGAAAACCTCAAAAATACCTCATAGCAACAAATCATCTCATCTCATAAATCAGGATATATCACAATATTCTCATATCACATAAGGATGTTTAAATGATTAATTATTATGCTAATATTTACCATTTTCATTCATGATTTTTATACATTCAGTGGTATCACCCATTAAATTTTTAAGCACATATTACATTCATTCCTTAAGTTTTAAGTGATTAAAGCATACAGGTCCATTTACATTAGATCATCATCATGTAAATAATGAATTATATACATTGCAATTATCATATCATAACAACATAAATTAGATGCAAACAATTAAATAAATATTAAACATGCATTTAATACAAATCATTGCATCCATACATGCATCCATAAGTAGTCCATCTACACATCTAGATCATAACATATAATCATATATACATCATCTAACTAGTGCATGTCATCAACACATCACATCATATAGCAATAATTAAATCATCTAAGCATTGAATATATATTTGCATCACATGAACATAAAGCAAATACATAATACACATAATGAGAAGTAAAAACAATATCATATATATGTATGTTAAATATCTCAGTACATCAAGGTATAAAAATACCCACAGGCTACAACTATGTAGGTCCTCAGATCTTACACTAAAAATGATACGTATCTCTAAGACATAACAAGCTATGCCTACACCCCCTGACTTGTCCCCACCCTTAGCTTCATCTCTGTGATGATGGATAGAGCTCACCCCCCCTAATATCTTATATTGAGTAGTCCTATGACTGGGCTGCACTAATGACTACTCAAACTCACTCCACCTAGTCTTTTGAGTCCCTATTGTAGTCAATTTGGTTGGAACTATACCACCATGTAATCTAACCTTAGCCTCTAGTAGTATGATATGATGAGCATATACGGCCTATCATCATGCATCCTCTACTAGCATGGCCTATAGTCACCTAAGCTCTACCCTTGGATCCAACACTATTGGCCCCTGAATAGTTAGAACAGCTAGTGTAACCTATCTTGTTAGAGCGATCCCTACCTATAGTTGTAGAGCATCCTACTCACCAGTCAGAGCACCTATAGTATTATGCATAATATCTCTCTTTGCAGTGAGTTGATCTATCCTAACTAGCGTTTAATCTAGTCAAGTCTATAGAGAGGTCCTCTCCTCCTTGAACCCCCACCATCTCGCCTGTCCTATTGCAATTTGGCTCTATGATATAGCGAGAGAGGTATCCCACTATAGGATATGACATTGAGCTATTTGTAGCTCAACATATAGGCTATGTATCTCATCTCAAAGGGTAGACTCCTACTCCTCTAGAGCCACCTCCTCCTCCTCTATAGCCTAACCCCACTCCTCCTCTATCCTAGGTTGCACCCATCACCCATCAAGATCCTCCTCAACTGCCTCATCCTTGGATCACCCTAGGATGCCACCATCATGTCATAGCCATCTCACCCACTATTGAGTGTACATATTTGTAGTATCAACATCTGCTATACTAATATCTGCTATAGGAGGATCTACCTCCTCTACTAAATTTTTAACATGCGATATTAGGAGATCCCTCTCTACCTAAATATTATTGTATAGCACTAGCTCTAGTGTGATCTATTTCTAAATTCTAAACTTAATAAGAACCCAAGAGAATTAAAAGAAATCTTTGATACCTCCCTTGCACCTGATAACCCATCAATCATGCCTCATCTGAGCCAAGAATCGATCTACCTTCGATCAAGCAAGACAATCCAAGTAAGGTCTCCATATGATATCCCTCACATGTAATCTAGTCGAAAAGCCTACATAGTGAGCCAAGCCCCCTGCATGACAATGAATCCATTGCTCCTCTACATCTTATGGCCATATAAACCTATAACGCTGTGCTCTCATCACTATCACAGTAATCTCTTCGGGAAACCCTATTGGGTGATCAACCTTGATATGCTCCCAATCCCAAATTTGTATAAGCAAATTGTACGCTACCTTAGCCTAATCTCATCACTATATTTTGTACATCTCATCGTAGATATGTGCTAATAGAGCACTCCCCCAAGCCATAATCATAGGCCTAGGACTATCCAATAGGTCCTACACCATAGCTAAGAGGTTCCATGGGAACCTCACTCCTGATGTGTTGGGTAGAAGCACATTATAGATAACATGCATCAAAATGGATTAGCACTGTGAGAAGACCCTGGCTCAATACTAGCGGGTGATAGGCACTCCTCCATGCTAAATATCGACTAAAGTGACACATGCCTAATCATCAAAAACCCTATCAAATACCACCATCCTATGTTCGATAGATGAGGAGATGATGGTGTATCCATTGAAAGGAATCCTTGAGATTTTCTAGACATCCTCAGTCATGATAGTCATCTCACAAGTCAAGATATGGAAGGTGTTGGTTTGATAGTCCCATCTGTGGGTCAAGGCAGTAATATATACCTAATTCAACATCATTGTTGGCAATATCACAACATACATAAGGCCTCGTGCATCAAACCAATCCCAATCTATGTGATCCATGAGGGGTAGAAACTTAGCCAGCAAATCAAGCTCCCAAGCTCATGCTATCAAGAGCTAAATGTGCAAAATAAATGCCTAATCAGATGCACTTGCACTAAAAACCAAAAAAAAAAGAAAAATATTAATTATTTTTTTTCAAAAATACCTAAGGTTTGGTGACCACTCCCATTGATAGTGGATACCATAGCATCCATTGACATCGACAGTAGGTAGCTTCCAACGGTCAAATTTTTTACTATTGGGGTTTCAAACCAGTCACCCTAAATTATAGCAACCCCTCTTTGCCAAATTTGGGGCCACCCTGAGCGACAATGGTCGTGAGGTGAAATGCCAATGGTGTTCGCCCCTCACCCAAAAACCCAAAAAAATTAACAAAATATAAAATTTAACCATAACCTACCTAAACTAGCCTGGTCCTAAACCTAGCTACGGATGTGGTTCATTACCAATAGGTTTAATGCAGTTCATTTAGACCATTTATTAATGAGGTTCATTTCATTGATTAAACAAAAAGATTAGGGTTTGAGAGATACCCATGAAGCTCCAACTCCCTTGCTCGTAGATGCTTCATCGTGTTCTACCATGATGTTAGGTAATTCAGTAGTGTTTTGGGTCAAATTTTCTCTCTCTCCTCAGATCTCACTGTTGCAAATTACCAACTAGAAAATAATAAAATTGAAAACCCTAATTTTTTTATATTTTCATTTCTAGCATGGTCATTGATGGTGACAGTGGATGCAAAGTGTGGGTTGTCTATGCTGATAGCGACCACGAAATTACAAAAATGGGCCACTACTACTGACAAAAACTAAGAAGTAGCAATAAATACATTAAATTTCTGACCATGAGAAGATTCAAAATGGATAATTAAGCATATCTACCAATCCAAAATAATCAAAAATCACCAAATTAACAAAAAATCACATAACATCAAAATATCAAATGCACCTCGTATGTAGTTATTTACCCTATACACTTTGCGGTTGCAGCGATTTGCAATCCATGCAATCTAGCAAGATGAGTAAGTTACCATAAGGTCATTTGAACCAAATTAGTCATCATCGAATTGAAATGCTTCACTTCAATCCTAAAGAAGGCCATGGCAGTCGGACTGCCCCATGAGAATGAGGCGTTCATTTCCTTTCTTCCATGATATTTTCATCATATCATCAAGTGATTCACCATATGCTAAATGGAATTGCTATCATCTTGATTACCTAAGAAGGCCATTACAGTTGAACTACTCCACATGATAGAGATATACAATTACTATTATTGGTTAAAATAACACCTGTAATAGGACCTACCATATAACAAAAAAAAATCATCTTAAATCATCCAAATCAATCATCTTGGTCAAGTGAATCTTTGGTTTCATCATTAGTTATTTTTCCTCATCGACTCATCATTTTATGGGGTAGTCATAATAACAAATTCATAATCAAAATCAACAATTGATAACTTAATCAAGTTAATTGTGTTTGTCTTACGAATTATTGCTATCAACTATCATAAGCTTACCCTGTTGATTGGGTCAAAAGTAAATATGTTGAATTAGAGCTTTGTCAACTCTTACCCTTGGACCGTTGTGAATGCTAAGCAATTTCAAACCAATAAACTTAGAAAGCTTCAAAGTTTTACATAAATTAAGCCTTTCATCCAGTTGGAAGCAATGATTCAGATATGCACACCCTTTTCATGATTAGGGTATCTAATGTTGATCAGATCAATGATCATCATGCAACCTAGAATATGGCTTTAGATGGTCTATTTTTGCTCAGCATTGTGTTTCCACAATGCATCATAAAAGGGACATCTGTAGACACCTAAAATACATCATATTTAGGAGACTGATTATATGGGAACCTTTGAAGACCATATGAATGATCTTGGACCTTTCCAAGAGCTAAAAGTGGTTCTAACCACTCATTTGGGGTATTCTAGACCTTTGCAAGCTCATTCAATAATTTTTAGAATGGTTTCTAGCCCAACCACTGATGATCAAAGCGGCTATGAGCCTAGCTACTCCTGATGATAGCTACTAGCTCTAAAACTATCTTGGCCCCATGATTTGAGCCAAAATAAATTGTAATGGCCAAATGCAACTAATATTTGGGTGGTTTTGAGTGAGAAAGCTTCTAAATGCTTTCTTCCAACTACCACAGGCTGGAAATTCTTGATCTTGGCTTCTCCATGAATCCAAGATTGGAATTTAGAAATCCTATTTATAGGCCCTCCCATGAGTGCAAAATATAGAAAATTATATGCAACGAATCTCTATCGAATTGGATAGTGACTTGATAACCCTTGAGTACTATCAAAATGCTACCCAATCGTGGAGTGACAAGCATGAAAAAACAATGGAGCTTCCAAAGGACTAAGAAGCATACCTTGTAATTCCTTGTCAATTTGATGTGAATTCTACCAATTTCAACTACCAATCCATCTATGGATAAGCAGGCGACCCTTAACCATCAATTAATCTAGTGAATTGTGTGTTGTAGATCTTTATTCAAGAGGTAAAAGTCTCATTTTGTGGTCGCTGTCACTGATAGCAGCTTGTAGGCCTTCACCACCAATGACAATAGTGGCTAGGTTTTGATGTATGATTTCCTCAATTTTAGCCTAGATTTTTTCTTATTTCTACTTGATTAGCTTAGCTTAGGGTAGATCTATTATTTTCACTTCATTTACATGGTTCATCAGTAATTTTAGAGGTAGATTTACCTTAACTTTGGTCATATTTGCTTATTTTCGTAAATCTCCTTATATTAGCTTCATTTCATGCTTTTATTGCAAATTACATGTTAGATTAACTAGATATCCATGTTTTACTTCATGCTTTGTATCAATTTATATATTTATTGATTATCTTTGCATATCTTTATGCTTATCTCAAGTTTAGGCTTACTTCTTGCATATCTTGTCAATAGCCTCATCATGAGAGGCCTCATATGCATTTAATGTTCTTTCTTGTTTCTTGTATGTATATTACAGGTCTTTTCATGCTTCAAAGCATTCTCAACATCAATTTCCTCTTGACAAATGGAGGAGGCATCCTTGTAAGCCCTCAAGCAAAGTTGATGAAGATATGAAGACCAATTGAAATACATCTTCCCCCATTGTGGGGTTATTTTCTAATTGTAACAATTGTATCAAGCTTTGGTATCCCTAAGAGGGACAAATTTGTAATAAGACTCATTTTATTAATAAAAGAGAGCTTCCCTTTGTTATTTCCTTCTTTTTTCAAATGTATGCTTAGATTACATGATTTTATTTCTTTGTGTTGCAATATCTTTAGTTGTGTGGTTTTCATACCATTTTACAAGTAGTAATTAGGAATGGAAGATCCTATAATAAGAAAATTGTTGATGGTCAAGACTTTATTTTGGACAACCAACCAAAAAAAAAAGTAATCTTGGGGATAAGATATTTAAGCCAAATGAGACTGGAAAGAAACCAAATGGTAATATGAGCATCCTTAATGTAGTAAGTAGTTTTGATAGAAATTTAGCCATTATCATAGGCACACCAAAGGAGGGTATTATATGAGGGACCACTCAGAATGATACATGCCTTGAGAAAACTAGAAAAAAAATAGAAATAGTGACCTATTTAGGATTAATGCCAATAAAGGGAAAGGATTTCCACACACGACTAAGAGAAGATCCTTATGAAATGGAATTGCAAACTGAGCTCCAAAAAATATGATCCATGAGAGGTTTTAAGGCAATCATATTAGGGTCATCAATCAAGGGTTTATGTTTTAGCCAAGGGTCCTCCCAAAATTGTACTTCCATCGTTAAGGTGCCACCTAAAACCTCTCTTGAGGATAGCTCTATACTTGGTAACAAAATTATGGAATGAGGAACCATTTGGAAGAAGACTTTCACCCAGGAGGTTTTTTCATTGAATATGCTTGCCTTTGATTATGTTAATCCAAGTGGATTTTGTATTTATAAGTATTATCCATCCTTGTTTTGAGTGTATATTTTGCCCAATTGAAAAATACCACCACATGCAGAGTATTGAACAGAAAACTCTCTCTTGAAAAGAAACCAAATGACAAACATTCAACATCTCCAAGGTTCTGGTAAAATATCTAAAAGATTACAATAATGTCAAAAATAATTCAATGATGCATGTGACCATAAACAAGGGGCCTTTTCTGGTTCTAAACAATGCTTAATGATTGAAAGATCTAACTAAAAGCAAATGCAAAATAAAAGCAGTTCTTTTTTAGGGTTTTTTAAATTGATGCTACCTTGAATCCCTGTTAGTAAAGTATTTTATCTTCACTTAAAAGGTTTCAAATGATAAAATGTGGAATTTTCCACTTCATTTTAATGTTCGTTCCTTTAAGATTAAGTAAGTTTTAGATAGTTGGGTTCATTTTATCTTCCTTATTTTGATGCCACTACCCTAATAGTAGTTAGTAGAAGTTAGCGTGTTAGCAATGTTAGCAAAATTAGCTTTCATTTCTTATCTTAATTTAATGTGAGATTGCATGTTAGTATCCCTCCTAAACCATGTGTTTTATCTGAAAGCTTAGATTAATGAATTTTGGAGGTGCAAAAATTCTAGAAAATGACCAGAATGGAAATAACTTGAAAGCTTAAAATTTTTGGAAATGGACCAGAATAGAAATGAAACTAAAAGGAAATTAGCAAAAATTCTGGAAAATGACTAGAATGGAAATAAAAGAAACTGAAATTCTAGATGGACCAGAATGAAATTATTAAATTCTTGAAATAAAATGAACTTAACAAAAATGAATGAATAAAAAATGTAGATTTGGTTAGCTAAAAAAGTCAAATTCTGAATTAGTTTAGCAAGCTCCTCCCTGCAAAATCCCAAGTTATGAGGTAATCATAAAACAACCTAAATTAATGGACTTGAAACATAAGCACAATACCATTAAATCAAGTGCAAGACTCAAAGGAAATAATAGAGAAACTACATCATCTTGACCTTCGCCTATTGCAACCCATTTCATGGCATAAAACAATGGCTAGAAGTCACTAAAATGCAGAAATGATAAGACACTAAAAACATTAGTTTTATGATTAGAAACCCTCCTTTTAATTTTTCTCACAAAATTTTACTACCCTCTCAAAATCTAAAAAATGCTCTTTCTTATTATTTTTCGGAATGTTACATCATTTCCAGCCCCCCTAAATAGGTAGGATAGCAAGGTATAAATAATGCTTAGAAGTCCTTTTGCTTCAACTTATTTCATAATTAAAATAATAAATGGATATAATAAAATAATCCATCATCATTTTCTATGATTTAATACGAAAAAATAACACTTCTAAACATTATTTTAAAAAATAATAAAACCAAAAACATAATCTTACGTAACTCCTTATGTCTCCCCTTTATCTTATCACATAGGCATTCTACCCAAGAACACCCCTTTGCACCCATCAAAATGAATAATAAAAAACATTTAACTATACCTTATAACCCCTATGATTTTAGGCCTCCTTTAAAACATTGAATATAATCAAACAACATTCACATTAAAATAAGGCAGGCCAATATCATTCAACAAGATTTTCGTTGTGCTCTTCGAAACCAAGGCCCGATGGTATCTCTTTGAAGCCATACCAAATGTGCCCAAGGATTGGGATGACGTCCCCCATCCTGGGCACTTTGGTTTCCATATAACCTAGTGAGGCCATCACACCATCGATGCAATCATTGCGCTGTCAACACCATGTCATGGTGCTACGATCGATGTAGCCATGGCATTGTCAAAACAACATCACCATGGTGCTATGTTCGATCATAGCCATGGCACTATCAACACCACATTAGGGGGCTACCATCGACGTAGCCATGGTGTTGTCAACCCTTCACCATGGTTATGCCATCGATCGCAGCCATGGCATTGTCAACACCACATTAGGGGGCTACCATCGACGTAACCATGGTGTTGTCAACCCTTTTCCATGGTTGTCGAGCTCCTTGCTCTCGCACTCACACTGCACAATACCAACAAAAAAATTTCCATGCTCTCGAGGTAGACCTTTATCTCCATCGATTAGGGTTATGGGTTGCCCTAATAATGTTTCTTTGTTGGCTTGTTTGACGACATGCCTCTGGTTTCAACCGTTTCACTGTCAAATATGATGCCTTATGTGCTATCCTCCTAAAACCCTAATGCTATCTTTGGATCACTTCCTCTTTTGCCTTCGATCATTTTGAATAGCCACCCTTGCCTTCGATCGTTTTGAATAGCCGCCATTGCCTTCTCCTGCAATCAAACGTAACATGGTCAAACATATTATTATCACATCCTTTGTAAAGTATATTTTAATAATATTATTATATACAATATAATAATAATAAAATTTTAGAATAAAATAATCATAATAATATTATTATTATATACATAATATAATTAATGTAATTATATTAGGTAGATAATAGCATATTATTTTCTATCACAATTTCTTTGTATCTTTTGTATCCTCTTCTTGTTTTAGGTAATATTTTGGTCAGACCTTGCTTCATTAAACATATTCCATCACCTTAGATAGTATGAAGAACATTAAACTCTATTTATCAAAATGGATTTTAATTAATATAAGCATTAATGTCTAAATTAATTAATCATTAAATATCAAATAACTAAAGCAATTAAAATCATTAACATAAACGGTCAAACATCACTATTCTTACAAGCCAAAGAAAACCAAAAATCTTTAATACCAAAACATGACAAGTGGATCCCCAAGAAGCTTGGGGTGGTTGTGGAAACTCCACAACAAAATGGTGACTCTGCTGGGAAATGCTCTTGAGCATTTCGGTGAGAACCCAAAAAGAAAATCTGAAAACACACTCCAAACCAAGAAGCAACAAGCATCAACAAATGCATAAATAATGTCAATAGACTCATAAGAACAACAAAATATTAGAATCATGCAATATTAACTCTATATGTGTGTGAAGTACTCCACACATTATTGTTTGTAATTTTTTCGTATTGCATCACCAATTTTACTTGACTAGAATTATCGCAATGAATATGGAGAGCTTTAAGGGTAAAAATTTTATAGCATGGGTAGCACATTCTATGGTGTCTTGGGCAAACACCTCAAAAATTTCTAACCATATTAGGATCAAATGTGTGTGTGATGAATTCATTTACTAGATCTAGAGTTTAGTTATGAGCCATTATCATCAAGGGTCAGTGTATGTAAGTGGACCTTAGAGCTTTGGGGAATTATATTCTCAACCAAGGTGTGATGAGATTATAACCCTATCCTTTACTGCTCTCATATTTGACCAAAATAATTAAACCGGTTATGGATGAGGTCATCAAACTAATCTATCCTCATGGTAGACATAAATCTCAACCTTGTAGGAGTCATGTCACCAGGCATGAGTGTACTCCACTACCAGTCAAGCGTCTATAGCCTTGGTGGAGGTTAACCCCATAGTCCAGTCTTCTTTGCTTGGCTTTGCTCTATATTTTTTTTCCTTAAAGAATTTTGGGGATGACTACCCATCCTTCTGAGGGACAAGTAGTATGATCCTTACAATTCAGTTTAGATTTTTGGGATTCTCAACCAAGGTATGATGAGAATTTAACCCTATCCTTACTACTCTTATTTGTAAATCATGGTAGTGGTGATAACCACTATTTTATGAGCATAAATATTGTAGTGGTAAAAACCACTATCCATGGACTATGTGCAGGGTGAGATAGACCAGAATTATATTTTCACCTCACATCCCCATCCAAGTATGGTTTCATATTATTTTACCCAAGATGTTGGACATGGACAAAAATGTGATAGACCCATGGCAACTTTGGCAACAGTTTCCAAACCTAAGATCTTCTTAGTGTTCTTTGTGCCTTTGATCCCAAGATAATTGGACTTCACTTTTAGTGTTTGGGTTTAGCATATGGAGGTGGATTGGTCATGATGTTTATGTGATAAGAATGTGCCCTTGAGACATGGGTGGATGATATGCAAAAATCAAAGACTTCATGCTTCATGAGCTGCAAACAATATTCAAATTTTCAAGCCCTTTTGCCATATGATTCCAATGTTTCACATCATTTTAGTCTTGGTTGAAATTCATATACACATAGGCTGACCTCCTAATATTACAATAAAATCCAAAATTGGACAACCTTGACACACTAAAAACTCCTAAAATCAAAGAAAACAAAATAAACAGGAAATAAAACTGATAAGAAAAATAATCAAGCAAGCTGATTAGTGTACATATAATACAATGACTCTACCCTTAGGCTTGAAAATAATTCTTTAAATGAAGGCCATTGATGGGTAAGGCTTTATAACAAAAAATGGCTAGGAAGAATGATATGGAAGAGAGGGGAGGAATGGAGGAGAGGAGCAGCGAAGGAAGTTTGAAATTTTTAGGTGGGAACAGCAGAGAAGGCACGGAGGGTTTGGGAAGGAACCTCAAGAAGGAATCAAGCGAGTATCTAGAGGAAGGAAGGCCTTCGGCAATAGGTGGGGCTGACCAAAGAGGGCTCGACCCTCCTCAAAAATATCCAGACAAAGGGACCCAGAAGGGCGATGCGGGTCCCAAAGGAGGCCGATCCTTTATAGAAATTGTTAAGGGGAGAAAGAGTGATTTCATTTCACTCTCACCCCTCATTCTGGTGAATAATAGGATAATGGCTCCTACTGCTTCGATGGGTTATTTTTTATCCATGGAAGAGTTTTCTTTAGTGGGTAATTTTATGGATGGAAGTCCAGATTTAGAGACTATACGATCCTGGGCTCTATCCAAATGGAGAACGGTGGGGAGTATGGAGGTTGTTGCCCTATCCAAGGGGTTTTTCATCATAATATTTAATAACAAGGAGGATGCAAATCGCGTTCTAACTAGATGACCCTGGTTTTTAGGGAAATGTAGTCTATTCCTTAGGAAGTGGGGGGAGGATTTTGACCCTAAAAAATAGAATATCAATACTGCCCCTATTTGGGTTCGACTTCCTAACCTACCAGCTCAGTTTTTCAATGAGTATTGGCTACAAGGCATCGCCAGAGTGATTGGAGAATTGGTTTCCATAGATCATGCAACCTTTGTGAGGACAAGGATGACACATGCAAGGATATGCGTCAACACTAATTTAGACTCTGAGCTGCCAAATATTATGGAGCTAGGGTACGAAAACTACCTAAGAAAATAGATGGTGGAATATGAAAATAGGCGAGCTTTTTTACCTGAGTGCAAAACCCAAGGCCATTTGCAAAGTTAGTGCCCTAATCTAGCAGCTAGCAGAGAAAACCAAAGGTCGAAAGGCAAACGAGCAAATGAGAAAGGGTTTCCTAGGAACCTCCCTCTAAAAGGAGGCCTTGTGGGCAAAGGAGGCTTTAGGCCATCTAAAAATAACCACATTTATAATGAGAAGATAAAATAGGGGGCAGGCCAAGGTCAGAGCAAAGACAAGCAACATCTCATTGACGAATAGGAAAATCAGGTAAGCCCTAAAATTCCAAGCTCAAATAAGTTCAAAATTTTAGATGATCTAATGGTAGAATGGGAGAGTGAGGAATTAGAGGAAGGAAAACTACAACATGAAATCCTTGAAACCCTAGAATCCCCATCAAGGGCGAGTCCTACAAACCCCATAACCAAGAACCCCTCAAGCCCCTAGGGAGGGGTAAGGCAAAATCCCAGAGAATATAGAAAATAGGTGGAGGAGATAGAGTCTTCGAAAATAGACCTTCCCAACATCATAGCCAGAAGCCCATCAAACCATCTAGAAGGTTCAATACAAAAATTAGGATAATACAAGAAATAGATGGAGGAGTTAGAATCAAGGATTGAGGTGGTAGAAATGAATGATGTTGATGAATGCGTTAGTTCGATTCTACAATAGATAGTTCATCCACCTTTTAGCCCCAAGCATACTAGGAGTACTACTAAGTCACCTATTGACTATGGCAGTGAGATAAATAAGGGGAGGATGTCAAATGCAGAGCACAATAGAATGAGGACTGATAATGAGACTGCCAGTGGCAAACAGAAAACACTGATACAACAAGTTATCCTAGGGCATGAAGATAACAAATCAAGAAAAACTCCTCAAGGGAGGGGGAAGGGGAAAAACTCTAAACAATATAAATGAAGGTTCTCTCATGGAATGTGAGAGGCCTCAATGGCCGACCCACTCAGAGGGTGGTTAGCTCATTAATAAGGCAATACAATCCAACAATTTTGATGTTGCAAGAAACAAAATTAGACGAAGCCCAATAAAAAACAATAGCAAAAAAGATATGGAGTCAATGGGACATGGTGTACAAACCGGCTAGAGGAACTTCAGGGGGGCTCATGGTTCTTTGGGATCCTCGGGTGGTGGAAGGCAACATTATCCAAGATGATGATAGGGTGCTGAGCATTTTTTTCCATGATATTGACAACAATAGATCATGGATCTTCTCAAATGTCTATGCTCCCAATTCTATTCAAGGGAGAGCTTCTTTGTGTGAGTACCTGGGTAAACTTGGTGATGCTTTCCATGACATCCCTTGGGTGGTGGCAGGCAACTTCAACACACCATTATACCCCTTGGACAAAAAGGGTGGAACAAGGCTCCCAACCAGAAGTATGGAAGACTTCAATGACTTCGTAAACTCAAACCAACTGATGGATGTGAGGCTAAGAGGAGCTAAGTATACTTGGAGCAATAGGTGAACAGGAAGCCAACTTATCCAGGAAAGACTTGACAGGTTTTTCTTATCAAAGGAGGCAATTGCTGGGTTTGGAGACTCTACTCTGCAAACTCTTCCCAAAATTTCCTCTGATCACAATCCCATACTTTTGGAGGTTCCAAAGTCAAACTCCTTCAAAAAAACTTTTTGATTTTAGTCAATGTGGATCAGGCACCCGGAGTTAAAATAAAATATTTCCAGATGGTGGCAGCAACCCTTTCAGGGAAGTTCAGGTTTCAAACTTGCTCAAAAGATGAAATTAGTAAAGGATAATCTTAGAACTTGGAATAAGGAGGTTTTTGGGAACCTGTTTGAGAAAAAGAAACAAGTGGGAGAAAGGCTACAGGTCATTTACAAATCGATACAAAATGGTATCGGTGATGAAGCTACTAGGAAGGAGGAGCAAGCCAAGATTTTAGAATATCATAATATTTTGGCTTGTGAAGAGATATACTGGAGACAAAAATCTAGGGTGTTATGGCTAAAGGATGGTGACTTGAACTCAAAGTTCTTTCATGTCACAACCTTGAGGAACAAAAGTAATAACAAGATCAAAGAGTTGACCAAAGCTGATGGATCCAAAACCCAGGATTTGATTTAGATCAGAGAGGAAGCAATTGCTTATTTCAACTCCCTTCTCGGGGATGAATCCCAGTGTATAGAGGAAGCCAAGGACACTCTCCTCCAGTTCATTCCTAGCTTGGTTGATGAGGCCATTAATGGTAAGATTCTTGCTCCCTTCACTAATGAAGAAATCAAAAATGCTTTGTTTAGTATGGAACCTGAGAAGGCCCCTGGCCCTGATGGGTTCCCTCCTTGGTTCTTCAAAATTTTTTGAGATATTGTGGGAGAGGATGTCATTTATGCTATCAAAGAGTTTTAGGCTTCAAAACATATCTCGAGAGGGTTCAAGTCCACATTTATAGCCCTGATTCCTAAGGGCCCAACACCGGAGACAATGGTAGATTTTAGACCGGTTAGTTTATGTAACGTATTCTACAAGATCTTAAAAAAAGCCATTGCTAACAGGATGAAAGAAATATTGCCCCTCATTATTGAACCTGGTCAAGGAATCTCAGTTCAAGGGAGATCAATTGTGGATGGTGTGATCACAGTCCATGAAGCTCTGCACTCGGCTAGGCAAACCAACAAGGAGGTCTTTGCCCTAAAGATTGATATGAATAAAACTTTTGACCACATTAACTAGGATTTTTTTATGGTTGTTCTTCTGAAGTTTGGCTTTCATCCTCAGTGGGTCAGACTGATAAAAGAGTGCATATCTAAACCATGGTTCTTAGTTTTGGTCAATGGCACGATAGCTGGGTATTTCAAGAGCCATAGGGGGCTCAGACAAGGAGATCTGATTAGCCCAATGTTCATTATAGTAGCAAAGGCATTAGGTAGAACTATTAAAGCAGCATGCACTGCTAGATTAATTTTGGGGATTAAAGCCACTTCTCTCACCAACCTAGTTACTCACCAAAAATTTATTTATGACACTCTGATGTTGACCCAATCTTCAGTAGTTGAAGCCAGAAGGATTAAGCACATTCTCCAACTCTACGAGGATGTGGTGGGACATAAGGTGAACTTCAACAAGAGTAAGCTTTACTTCCTCAACACCCCAATTTAGAGACAAGCCAGAATAGCATAGGTTTTGGGATGTTCGATAGCGACTCTTCCTACCTCTTATTTAGGCTTTCTCCTTTTCTATGGTTCTTAGATATAATCTATGTGGGATAGAGTGGTAGAAAGAATCCAAAAGAAATTGGTTGGTTGGAAAGGACATTTTTTATCTCAGTTTAGGAAACTTACTCTCACTAAGGTATCCTTATAGAGCATTTCAGTTTATTTTCTATCTGTGTTTAAGGCCCCAACCAGAGTATACCAAAAAATTGAACAGCTCCAAAATAATTTTCTCTAGTCTGGGTCAGAGGAAAAATAGAGGATCCACCTTGTGGGCTGGGGCAAGGTTTGCAGGCCAAAAGAAAATGGGGGGCTAGGACTGAGAAGAGTTTCTCACCTAAACACAACCTTGCTAGCCAAATAAGCTTGGCGTCTCATTAACAATGAGGAGAATCAGTGGACTACCATAATTAAAAAAAATATCTTCAAGATACCAAATTCCTAAATGACACGGTGCACAGTAGAGGTTCGGCATTTTGGAATGTAATCTTAACAAGCAGAGAGGTCATAAAGAAAGGCCTAAGATGGGTTCTAGGTAACGGGTAGAAGATCAGGTTTTGGGATGACATGTGGAGCAAGGATGAAGCTTTATCTTAGCTTCATCACCTAGCGAGGATTAAAAGAATCATAGAGGATCTCATAGGAAGGAAAGTAGCTGATTTCATGAGATAGGATAGAGGAAGGCTTATTTGGAAATAGATAAAGATTCAAGGATTTGAAGCTGAATCAGAAGAAATCCAAAGCATCCTGCATCAACAATTCTTTTCTATGAGACCTGATTAGGATCATGTAATATGGGCAGCTACCAAAAATGGGTAGTTCTCAATAAAATCTACATACATGCTAATGTTAGATACTAAGGACCCCACACTCCAGACATAGCTGGTGTGGGTCAAAAATCTTATTCCTAAAGTTGCAATGTTCTCGTGGCTGGTGATCCAAGGCAGGATTATTACTATTGACAACTTGATAAGGAAAGGTGTGATAGTTTCTAACCACTATTTTTTGTGCAGGGCCAATTGGGAGTCCACCCTCCATATTTTCCTTGAATTACCGGTCTCTCTGAGTATCCTCAATGTGTTATTTCAAGTCTTTAGCATTTGCTAGGTCAGACCAGCCACCATCATTGACCTCTTCCACCAATGGCAAAATCCCTTTGTTAGCCTTAGGTTGAGGTTTTTTTGGAAGATTTGTCTCCAGAATTTTCTTTGGCAGGTTTGGCTAGAAAGAAACCATAGAGCTTTCCATGATTCGAGCCATGATGTCACCTCCATCACCAATAAGATTCTTACCTTTGCCCGTGAAAACGTCAGCCTTATTCCTCATGAAGCTCGAAATCCTTCCTCCTGGGAGAGGCTGATCGCTCATTCCTTAAATATTACTCTGGGTGAGAAACCTGTGTCTACCAATATCAATCCCAGATTAGATGTCAAGTGGAAACCGCCCCCGGTTGGTTGGTTCAAGCTCAACTTCGATGGGGCCTCTAAAGGTAACCCTGGAAAAGCAGGGACTAGAGGAGCAGTGAGAGGCCATCAAGGCAAGCTGGTGATGGTATTTTTTGAGTAGCTGGGAACAAGGACTAACAACAAGGTGGAAGCAAGAGAATTATGGAGGGGTCTTCATTTGGCTCAGGAGATTGAAGGTAAACTAATTATCGAAGGAGATTCGATGCATGTCATAAACCTTCTCAGCAATGGGAAAAATCCTCCATGGCAGATTAAGACTGTCATCGAAGAGGCTAGGATCCTATAGCAAGCCAAGAATGATCAGAAGGCCCAACACATGTTTAGGGAAGCAAATAAAATAGCTGATATATTGGCCAATATAGGGGTGGAAGCCAATGGGCTGGTCACTTGGGAACATGGGGTCCCAAGTGATGTGGACAAAATTATTCAAAATGATTGCCAATGATGATGAAACTATGGGGTTAAAAAAAAATGGAGAGAAGTTTCATTTTTGTTTTGTTAGTATTGCTTTAGTCCTTCTTATGATGGCTTTAGTTTTCTTTGCAACGGGGGAAGGATCCAGGTGGCATGGTGGCCTCATGTTATGGGGTTAGGGGCAAAGGTAGCTGCCAAGGACCGATGTCGCGATTTCACGACATGTCGTAGTTTAAGGAAAAGCAAAATACAACAAGAAAGAAAAAGTGTCACGATATCATGACATGTTGAGCAAGAAAGAAAAAGTGTCACGATATCGTGACATGTTGAGCAAGAAGGAAAAAGGGTCGTGATTTCGCGACATGTTGAGAAAGAAAGAAAAAGGGTCACAATTTTGCGACATGTAGAGCAAGAAAGGAAAAGTGTCACGATATCACGACATGTTGAGCAAGAAAGAAAAAGTGTCACGATATCGTGACATGTTGAGCAAGAAGGAAAAAGTGTCGCATTTTGGTGACATGTTGAGCAAGACGGAAAAAGTGTCGCGATATCGTGACATGTCGCAGTTTCACGACCAAAAGAGAAGAGAAAGAGCAAGAAGTAAAAAGTGTTGCGATATCGCGACATGTCGCATTTTCAAGACCAAAAGAGAAGAGAAAGAGTAAGAAGGAAAAATGTTGTGATATCGTGACATGTTGAGCAAGAAGGAAAAAGTGTCGCGTTTCGACGACATGTTGAGCAAGATGGAAAAAGTGTCGCGATGTTGCGATATATCGCAGTTTCACGACCAAAAGAGAAGAGAAATAGCAAGAGGGAAAAAGTGTCACGATATCGTGACATGTCGCATTTTCGTGACCAAAATAGAAGAGAAAGAGTAGGAAGAAAAAAGTGTCACGATATTGCGACATGTCGCATTTTCGCGAACAAAAGAGAAGAGAAAGAGTAAGGAGGCGAAAGTGTCACGATATTGCGACATGTTGGATTTTCATGGGCAAAAGCCAAGAAAAGGAGCAAGGAGGTGAATGTGTCGCGATATCGTGACATGTTGCTTTTTCATGTCCAAAAGCAACAAAAGAGGACAAAGATGCAGAAGTGTCACGAAAATGTGACATGTCGCATTTTCGACATGTCGCAGTTTTACGACGATCCAAAGCAAATGAAGGAAAAGACTCAAGGACGACGCGATTTCGTGACTTGTCGATTCTTTGTGGCTAGAAGCGGCAAGAGAACAAAATAGGAAACGAATGTCATGATTTTTTTCACGACAGGTAGTGGCAAAGGAGCAAAATGAAGGCAGATTGTCATGATTTCACGATAGGTCTCATTGTTGCGACATGTCGCATTTTCATGACTATCCAGAGCAAATGAAGGAAAAGACTTCAAGATGTTGTGATTTCATGACATGGCGCACTTTTATGGATGGAAGCGACAAGAGTGCAAAATTGGAGATGAATGTCATGATTTTGTGACATGTCTCATTGTCACGACATGTCGCATTTTCGCGACATGCTCACGACATGTCTCATTTTCATGACTATCTAGAGCAAATGAAGGAAAAGACTTAAGGACGTCACAATTTCGCAACATGTCACACTTTCATGGATGGAAGTGGCAAGAGTGCAAAATGGGAGATGAATGTCATGATTTCATGACATGTCTCATGGTCGTGACATGTCACATTTTCATGACATGTAGCGACAAAGAAGCAGAACGAAGGCAGAATGTCACGATTTCGTGACATGTCTCTTTTTCGCGACATGTCTCTTTTTCATGATAGGTCACATTTTCATGACTATCCAAAGTAAACGATGGAAATGACTTAAGGATGTTGGGATTTTGTGAAATGTCACATTTTCACGACTGGAAGTGCAAAGAGTACAAAATGGGTGACGAATGTCACGATTTCATGACATGGCTCATTTTCATGATATGTCGCATTTACGTGACTTATAGTAGCAAAGGAGCAGAATGAAGGCAAAATATCATGATTTCATGACATGTCTCATTTTTGTGACATGTCACCATTTCGCGACTCTCCAGAGCAAATGAAGAAGAAGACTTAAGGATGTCACGATTTCGTGATAGGTCGCATTTTTGTAGCTAAGGTAGCAAGAAAGCAATGCGATGGGCCACTGCTTGTGTTCTAAGGTGTTCACAAATATGTGTAAGGGGCCATGCTATTTCTTGGTAGGGTGGCCTCAGAAGGGTACTAGTAGCGAAGGACAGACTGTCCCTATTGAGGTTTTGATCTGTAAGAGCATAGTGCTGATTTTTGTAAAAGGTTTTGGGTCAACCTGGAAAACTCGGATGTAATGAAACTGTACCTTAATTACCAAAAAAAAAATTGATGGGTAAGGCCAAATCCATTCCATCCAATGTTTTTAATCTAAAACTATTTTCACCTAGGACTTCGGATATTAGATAAGGTCCCAGCCACAAGCAATCAAATTTTTCATGTTCTCCTCTTTTCTCATGCCTTTTATCCCACAACAAAACTAAATTTGAAGCTTTGAAGGCCTTAATTTTGGATCGTTTATCAAACCAAATTTTTATTATGTCTTGATGTTTGCTGAAATGAAGCATGGCTTCCTCCCTCTTCTCATCAAGATGCATTAATTGTGTTAATCTGGTTTCAAGTTTATTATCAGTCCCAATATAGTCTTTTATAAAATGTAAAGTTTGCAATTTCAGATTAGTGGGAAAAATAGGATCTTGCCCATAGACTAAGTGATAAGGAGATGTCCCAATTGACTCCTTACTTGTGGTCATATCTGCCCAGAGGGAAAATTTTAACTTACTATGCCAATCTCTAGGGTTCTTTTCAATTAATTTTTTGATTATGCATAATAAATTTTTATTTGATGATTCTGCCAAACCATTGCCTTGGGGGTAATAATTGGAAGAGAATTTTAGACTCACCTTATTGTCATACGCCTAATTTGAAAATTCTAAAGAGGAAAAGGTAGAACCATTTTCACTTACTATGGAGTTAGCCATTCCAAAATTAGTGACTATGTTTTCCTCTAGAAATCTAATCACAACCTCGAAGCTGGTATTCTTAGTAGGTATAGCCTTTATCCACCTTGTGCAGTAATCAATAGTGATGAGAATGAACTTATGGGAATCGAACAAGTTAGGATTTATCACCCCAAAAAATTCTAATCTCCATTGTGCAAATGGTCTCTTATCTACCACTGATTGCAATGGAATTGTTGCATTCCACTCTCTATTGGCTGCCACTTGGCATATGTGACATGTTCTTACATGTGTATGTGCATCTTTAAACAAGTGGGGCCAGTAATAACCAGCTCTAAGAATCTGGTGTGCTGTCACATTTGCTGACCCACGTCCAGTTCCATACTTACCATGGAAGTCTTTAAGTACTTGGGTTGTTTCCTCTTGAGTAATGCAACGAAGACAAATTCCTTCATGATTATTCCTGTACAACACACCAAATTTAATCAAAAATCTAGTTGATTTTAAACTTAGTGCCCTGAACTGAGTGGAATTCAAATGAGAAGGGAACTTACCATGCAATAAAAAATATACAATATCTACGTACCACTCTCTGTGGTGATATCATTAACCTCATATTTTTGGCACGTTATTGAAGGGTCAATTTATGTGATGGCCATGACCAAACCTTTTCCACACACTATCTTCATGGGATTTATCTCTAATTCAAATTATTGAAGGGTAGAAATTCATTTCTCCCTTATTTCACCTAGCTCACTCTGTAAGAACATGGACTTTACTGCAGGGTCAGGAACTATAGCAAAAAATTTACTATGCACAATGTAATGCCTAAATTTTTTTATAGTTTTAAACAAGGCCTACATTTGCTTGTCTAAGACATAATACCCCAACTTCACGTCCTTCAAAGGAGAACTCAGAAAGGCTATAGGATTTTCAATGTTGTCTTCACTTTTTTGAGTTAACACACTTGCAAAAGAATTATCTGAAGCAAATGTGTAAACATAAAATGGTTTAGCATAGTCTAGACTAATGAGAACAGGGGCTTTGGAAATAGCATCCTTGATGCTTGTGAAGGCATCCCTTTTCTCACTGGTCCACTTTATTAGAACATCCTTTTTTAGCATATCATTTAGGGGCTTGGAAATCTCGGCAAAACCTGAAATAAATTTTCTCACAAAGTTAATCTTATCGAAAAAGGACCTAAGGTCCTTTTTGCTATTAATATTAGGAATATCCCAGATAGTGGCTATCCACTCTGGGTCTATAGCAATCCCATATTTTGAAATGACTTGCCCTAACAACTTACCCTATGTTACCCCGAAGTGCACTTTTTTAGATTTGGGGAAATTCCATGTTCTCTGCACCTTTGGAGTACTTTACTTGAGTATTTAACATGATATTCCCTCTTCTTGGAGAAGACAGGGATATCATCCACATAGAAAATAATGCACTTACCAATGAGCCCCTTGAATGCAAAATCCATGGCTCTTTGGAAAGTGGCTCCAGCGTTCAACAAACCAAACGACATCCTTCGGTAGGCAAATTTTCCCCACTTCATGGTGAAGGCCGTATTAATCCTATAATTTGGATGTATGAGAATTTGATTATATCCTAAGTATCCATCCAAAAATGACATCATTTCAAACCCATTTACCTTTTGGAGTATTTCTTCAATGGTGGGTAATGGGTAATTGTATTTTTGGTAAGCTTTGTTCAAATTTCTAAAGTCTATGCACAACTGAATTTCTCCACTCTTTTCCTAATAGGGACAATATTAGCCACCCATGTGAAATGCCTAATAGGGAAGATTATTTTGGCTTCCATAAGCCTCTTCACTTCCTTCTCTATCAAGGGCTCTAGGATTGGGTTAACCATTCTTTGCCTCTGTCTAAAATGCTTGGAATCAGGCTTCAGAGGAATAGTATGCATGATTACATTCTAGTCATATATTTTTAGCTCTTCATAGCTCCAAGATATACAATCAATGTACTCTCCTAAAACCTAAGCTATTGACTCCTTCTCTTATTGTGTGCATGCCTTTGCAATGAACACTTCACGTGGATCTACTGCACTCCCCAAATTGACTGAATTGCATGATTCCTTGGGGGATGGTATTTTTTTTTCCTTTTTCTTTCGATATTCAATATCAAATAAATTTTCAAGAGAGGCCCTATCACTTGGCATCTCATTCCATACTCTGGTTGTTCCTACTTCTACTTGCATCCTATTTTCTTCGTCTATAACCTGATTTTCAAATATACCATAATTAGTAACAAAACTAAAAATGTGTCTATCACTATCAAAGACTTGTAAATTCGTGACATTGTATGGTATGGAGGGGTAAGACACTAACTCTATGGAAATGTTTTTACATTTTTTATGGTCAGCAGGCGAAAGCATGTTGGCCGCTACAACTAACAAATCAGCCATTTTATTATTTTTTCTTTAGATGAGGCAAATATTGAAAGCATCAAACTCATTAATTAATTCCCTCACTCTGGTTTTATAGAGGTTCAACCTCTTGTCTCTACAGGTATACTGCTACTTGACCTATTTGACTACTAACTTTGAGTCTCCTGATGCCTTAAGGCACTTTACCTTTTCTATTAGGGCTAACTGAAGTCTAAAAATTAGGGCTTGGTGGTTAGGAATTGTAGTCTATAGGCAGCAATCAAAGGCTTACTACTAGGACATGTGAGTTCTACCCCAGCTCCCACACCTTATTTTTATTTGGACCCATGAAAATTTAGGGTCCACACCCTCTTGTTTTCTTTTGACGTACCATGGTAAAGATTATCATTTTGGGACCCTTCGACTATGTCTTCTATGTCAAAATTGTAAACCCCTAATTATGTTTCAGTAAACTAAATCTCATTGGGTTTATTATACTCTGTAATCATTTCCCTAAGTCTGGGCTCTCTGTCTACCCATATTTAGTTTGTAAATCCTATCCATGGCAACCACATATGGAAGGAATCAGCCACCACATAACCATTGATATTTTTGCTCCAATCTCTGACCAAAACCATGTCATACTTGGCAGCAATATTTAGCACAAGGATATCCATGTAATGTTGGACCCTAGGCTCTGAGTTTATTTGAACTAGGACATATTTTACAACACCTACTACATCCACCATAGATCTTTCCAAATGGACCACCTTATTATTCGAATGAACAGGCGTAAGTCCTAGCTTTTGGCTTATCTCAAGAGGCATGATGTTGGCCGAGGCACTAGAATCAATCAAAAAGTTGTGTAAATTCTTACCTGTGATCCTAATGGTTATGAGAAAAGGGGGTACCTCTGGTTTCTCTTTCCTCATAGCAAGTTGGGGTTCTATAGATTTAACCTCATGAATTTGACTCAGGGAATTCAATCTCTTCCCCTCAATTTTATCCTGTCCCAACAATTGAGAGACCTCATACATTGAGATATTGGCCTTGGTCCTTTTCATGTCTTCTTCTAAGTTATAAGTGGATGTTCCAGGATTTGACACTTTTGGCATTGTCCTAGGTGCTTCGAAAAATGGAAGTGGTGGATTCACATCATCTTTTGTATCAGGAGGAACTAAAGGGTTTTTTGGGAGAGTAGAGGATGTTTTGGGATTATTAGAACTCCTAGTAAAATACTTGTGATTGGATTTCCCAAAATGTCTAGCAACCTGAGCTTCCAAGGCTTCATCCTCTTCCTCTCCTAACACATTCATATCTTCCTCCATCTCATCATTTTCTAAATAATGAATAACTTCATACACCAAAGCATATGACTTTCTATGGAAACAGTGATGCATTACCTCATCACATGACTCTGACTCATCATAATCCCCTAATGCTTCATCCTGATTGGCTATCGTATTGGGTACACACCCATTGTTAGGCTATGTATTGTACGGTCCTGTTCTCCTATGGTCATGGTTTTGATTGGGCATGAGATTTTGGGTAACTTATTTTTGTAACTGAATGATGTCATTGCCTTATTTGATGGTCATTCTCTTGAGCCCTTCTAGCTAAGAATTGGAACCTTGTGGCTGGGACATGACAGCCCCAGATCCACTAACATTTTTGACATTAGCAACCTCTAGATTAGGTACTAAGGTTTGACTCTAGGTGTTTTGGGTCCACCATGGACCCTTGGCTTGTAGAGGTGCAACCATAAGATATGAATTTGAGGCCTGAGTACTACTCGCCTCAAATCCTAGTAAGGTTATCTGATTAGCATCCATAATTTGTGGAGTGGGTGGAATGGAATCATTAGGGTATGTCAAAAAATATGGAAGTGTGGGAGAGAATGGGTATGACTGATGATATGGTAAAGCATTCATCATGGGAATATGAGGTGTCACAGCTTGATTCATCATGGAAAATTTATTGTAAGGGCCATATTACCCTAACACGAGAAATTGAGGCATAGTGCCACCTTGCGGTGTCATTTGCTGCTCAATAGTCATGGCTTCAACATAGGCTAAGGCCAACGTTGTAACTTGAGGATTTCTCCTAGTAAACATGGCTATCATCGGGTCTAAGTATACGAGGTATAATTGCAACACCATAGTAGAATCTATTGCAAAATGACGAGTCACATTTGTGTAAAGCTTTTGGAATCTAGCATTAAATCTTCTGATAGGTTCATTAGGATACCTCTTGCATGACACAAATTGGTTATACATGATGGTAGGATCTAGAAATGACCTAAATTGATTAACAAAGGCAACTTACAACTAGGCCCAAGATGTAATGGACCCTGCATGAAGATTCCTATACCATTCATGAGCCATTTGGTCAAAGCTATTAGGGAAGAGTCGATAAGCGATGTCTTCATGACTGACTCCCTGCCTAATCATATAGTCCTTGTAAATTTGAACATGCTCTTTAGCTGAATGGGACCATCATGGAAAAAATTAGGGATAGACCTCTCAAGGTACCTAGGTATGTCATGGACATTCCCAGGTATACTTAATGGAGAACTTTGGGTACCACACTAGGGAACTGGTTGTTGTTGCTGCTTTTGTTGGTCCATATTAACCAAAGATAATGACCCTACTAAAGCAGTTGACACACTCGGGATGACAGAGATGGGTACACTTGATGTAGATCTTGTGGTGGAACTAATGGGTGCACATCCACTAAAGGTATTCATATTTAGAGGTCTGAGAGCTAGCCTTTCCAAATCTTGGGAAAGTGTCTCTAAACCTAATGTATCAAAAGGCTCAGATGGGATTTTGATCCCCTGGATTTTGTATCTCGGTTTTCTAGGTTTGGGAGAAAGACTTTGAAAAATAGTTTCCTTAGTGGTTTTAGACCTAGTAGCAATGCATCTAGGTGGTTCCAGCCTTAGAAAATTAAATATATTCTACTAAGGTTTCTCACAAAATAGTCAAGAGTAACATGTTGCACCTGCAAACACAATATTGTTGAACCAAAAATGACCACGTTAGCATTAGCAAAAAAAAACTAAATCACAAAGCATAAAAGAAGGCCCTCCTTCTAGCACCAAAGATGTTGAGTGTATATTTTTCCCAATTGCAAAATACCACCACATGCAGAGTATTGAACAAAAAACTCTCTCTTGAAAAGAAACCAAATGACAAACATTCAACATCTCCAAGGTTCTGGTAAAATATCTAAAATATTACAATAATGCTAGAAATAATTCAATGATGCATGTGACCATAAACAAGGGGCCTTTGCTGGTTATAAAAAATGCTTAATGATTGAAAGATCTAACTAAAAGCAAATGCAAAATAAAAGCAGTTCTTTTTTAGGGTTTTTTAAATTGATGCTACCCTAAATACCTGTTAGTAAAGTATTTTATCTTCACTTAAAATGTTTCAAATGATAAAATGTGGAATTATCCACTTCAATTTAATTTTTGTGCCTTTAATATGAAGTAAGTTTTAGATAGTTGGGTTCATTTTATCTTCCTTATGTTGATGCCACTACCCTAATAGTAATTAGTAGAAGTTAGCGTGTTAACAATGTTAGCAAAATTAGATTTCATTTCTTATCTTAATTTAATGTGATATTGCATTTTAGTATCCCTCCTAAACCATGTGTTTTATCTGAAAGCTTAGATTAATGAAATTTGGAGATGCAAAAATTTTGGAAAATGACCAGAATGGAAATAATTTGAAAGCTTAACAATTTTGGAAATGGACCATAATAGAAATGAAACTAAAAGGAAATTAGCAAAAATTCTGGAAAAGGACCAGAATGGAAATAAAAGAAACTAAAATTTTGGATGGACCAGAATGAAATGATTGAATGCTTGAAATAAAATGAACTTACCAAAAATGAATGAATAAAAAATGCAGATTTGGATAGCTAAAAAAGTCAAATTCTGAATTAGTTTAGCAAGCTCCTCTCTGCAAAATCCCAAGTTAGGAGGTAATCATAAAACAACCTGAATAAATGGAACTGCAACATAAGCACAATACCATTAAATCAAGTGCAAGACTCAAAGGAAATAATAGCGAAAATGCATCATCTTGACCTTCGCCTATTGCAACCCATTTCATGGCATAAGACAGGCTAGAAGTCACTAAAATGCATAAATGATAAGACACTAAAAATGTTAATTTTATGATTAGAAACCCTCCTTTTGATTTTTCTCACAAAATTTTGCTACCCTCTCAAAATCTAAAAAAATCTCTTTCTTATTGCTTTTCGGAATGTTACATCATTTCCAGCCCCCCCTAAATAGGTAGGATAGCAAGGTATAAATAATGCTTAGAAGTCCTTTCGCTTCAACTTATTTTGCAATTAGAATAATAAATGGATATAAGAAAATAATACATCATCATTTTCTATGATTTAATACAATAAAATAACACTTTTAAACATTATTTTAAACAATAATAAAACCAAAAACATAATCTTACGTAACTTCTTATGTCTCCCCTTTCTCTTATCACATAGGCATTCTACCCAAGAACACCCCTTTGCAACCATCAAAATGAATAATAAAAAACATTTAACTATACCTTATAACCCCTATGATTTTAGGCCTCCTTTAAAACATTGAATATAATCAAACAACATTCACATTAAAATAAGGCAGGCCAATATCATTCAGTAAGATTTTTGTTGTGCTCTTTGAAACCAAGGCCTGATGGTATCTCTTCGAAGCCATACCAAAAATGCCTAAGGATTGGGATGACGTCCCCCATCCTGGGCACTCTGGTTTCCATATAACCCAGTGAGGCCATCACGCCATCAACATAGCCATGGCGTTGTCAACACCATGTCATGGTGCTACGATCGACGTAGCCATGGTGCTATCAAAACAATGTTGCCATGGTGCTATGTTTGATCGTAGCCATGGTGTTGTCAACACCACGTTAGGGGGCTGCCATTGATGCAGCCATGGCACTGTCAACCCTTCGCCATGGTGCTACCATCGATCATAGCCATGGCACTATCAACACCACATCAGGGGGCTACCATCGATGTAGCCATGGCACTATCAACCCTTCACCATGGTTGTCGAGATCCTTGCTCTCGCACTCACACTTTGCAATACCAACAAAAAACTTTCCATGCTCTTAAGGTAGACCTTTATCTCCATCGATTAGGGTTACGGGTTGCCCTAATAATGTTTTTTTGTTGGTTTTTTTAATGGTATGCCTCTGGTTTCAATCGTTTCACTGTAAAATCTGGTGCCTTATGTGTTGTCCTCCTAAAACCCTAACACTATCTTTGGACTGCTTTCTCTTTTGCCTTCGATCATTTTGAATAGCCACCCTTGCCTTCGATCGTTTTGAATAGCTGCCATCACCTTCTCCTGCAATAAAACGTAACATGGTCAAACATATTATTATCACACCCTTTGTAAAGTATATTATAATAATAATATTTTAGAACATCATAATAATATTACTATTATATACATAATATAATTAATGTAATTATATTAGGTATATAATAGCATATTATTTTATATCACAATTTCTTTGTACCTTTTGTAACCTCTTCTTGTTTTAGGTAATGTTTTGGTCAAGCCTTGTTTTATTAAACAAATTCCATCACCTTAGATAGTATGAAGAACATTAAACTCTATTTATCAAAATGGATTTTAATTAATATAAGCATTAATGCCTAGATTAATTAATCATTAAATATCAAATAACTAAAGCAATTAAAATCATTAACATAAACGATCAAACATCACTATTCTTACAAGCCAAAGAAAAACAAAAACTTTTAATACCAAAACATGACAAGTGGGTCCCCAAGAAGCTTGGGGTGGTCGTGGAAACTCCACAACACCTTGTTTATCGATCAAGGCCATATTCATCATGCTTACCTTCCTGAAACCAAGGCCACCTTGACCTTTCCTAGTGCAAACTCTATCATAGGCAATTAGAGAATAATTTTTGGTTCTCGACTCTAGACCATAAAAATATTTTTTGGCTTTGATCAAATTTTTGACAAATAGAAGTCAGGGCCATGAAGATAGACATGAAAAAAAACTAGGATATTCTTAAGACACTTGGACTAAAGTGACTTTAGCTACTTGACTGAGGAGGTCTCCTTTCCACCCACCGAGTCTTTTGATAAGTATTTCAATAACATTATTTCACATGTATTTAGGACTATCCTAGAAGAGATGAAAATCCAAATAGGTACAAGGTGTATTAGAAATAGTTCATCCTAGGATTCTAGCGATTTTTTTTTTGGTAATTATTATAATAGATTAAGAGTGGGTTTTTATAGAGGATCCCAAAACCTTATATACAAAATCAGCCTTGCTAAATAGTGCTTCATGTCTCTTGGATGGAAGAATAAACCTGTATGTGGAAAAAAAACAAAAAGTTGCTAATTGCCCGAGGGCTACAAGTAAGGCATTTTTGCCTGATTATCCTGGAAACCATGGCCATTATAACTGGGAAAACAAAAACTAGCCGAAGAAGCTGGACCATCGAAAAGCATAAGAAGACAGCCAAGAAAACTACAAAAATTCTCCCATACCTGGGAAATAACTTTCCACATTTCTGCTTTCCCGAAGGCAGAATTCGAAGCATACATGTTGGATAGGATCCAAGAAAAATGACTGGACTGAAACAAACCGTTGAAAATCCTGCTGGAAAATTTTGCCCTGGCCCAAATGGCCACTCCGATTAGTCTTCTCGCATCCAGGATTTCATCCGTACGGTTTGAGGTTCTTCTTACTTCCCTTTCCCTGCTGGAAGGGAGGTTTTGGGATAAGCGCGTCACCCATCAGAGAATCGGAGTCATCCTAAAACAGCAACCGTTGGGTTCCATTTGCAACATCAATCGCAGTTTCTTTGTCTCTCTTTTCCTTGTCGGGGGGATGGCCCTGCTTCCTTTCACTACCAAAATCCACCCATCGCTTTTGACTCCTCGTAATTTGAGGGCTAATATTACCAGGCTGGTAACCTCTTCTTCCCAGTAGGTAGTCTTCCAATAGCTTTTGTGCCTTGGGAGAGTTTCGGTCATAAATTTTGGGTGAATCTGCCTGAGTGGTGATAAGGGGGGGGGCCTATTCCTTTTCCTCCTGTGGTCCTAGTTGGGGGCGCCCACCACACTGCTCGAAGTCCGGACGGGTGGTGATTTCCTCTTCTGGTAAGGAGGATTCGAGATGGTCCTTGGATGGACCTGGAGATTCATGGCCTTTCACAAAAGGGTGCTTCGTCTGACCTTCACCGTGCTCCAGAGGGTTGCAGGGATCCCGCTCCTTCCTCGGCTTTTGGAGAGGACAATTGGACTGAAGATGCCCTTGAGAACTACACTGAGGGCAGAAAGCTGGCCTGTTCTCATAAACAATAGCTTGCTTGTGTAGAAAAGTACCCCTAGACCACAGAGTAATGGAGGATGGGAGGTCTGTCTCCAAATCCACCAAAACATAGAACCGGGCTTGGACAAATCTAGTTCGAGCTTTGGTGGGAGGGTCTAAAGTGATCAGCTCCCCGATGGATCGAGCAATACCTCTGATTACATTTTCATGCCAACAAAAAATGGGAAGACTCGGGAGCCTAACCCATATTGGAGCAATGTTGATATTCTGGGTATCGGGGTTAAAGTCCAAACCCCACTTCCTTAGAAAGAGACTCCTACGGCCCAAGAACCAAGGCCCTCCAGCCAGGATTTTACAGTAGTCTTCCTTGTTGCTCAGCCTAATCGCAAAAAAACCTTAGGTTAGGGCAGCCAGCTCTAAGTGACCAGAGGTCTGCCATTTGCCAGACGCCCACTTGCAAATGGTCTCCATGTCGGGACGACCACCAATAAACTTACCGATGAGGGTAAATTTTTTGAAATCCATAAATCTTGAGAGAATTTCTGCCAGGATGTCCAACTCATCCCCGGATGGAAATAAATCCTTGGAGAAGAGCCCGCTTAGGGTTTCAGAGGCCGCTGCCAAAGCATATGACTTCCGAGGTCCATCTCCCCATTTTTCTGGCGGATCCTTGCCACGACTTGGCAAGGACTCCTCGGCGTCCCCAGACTCTGTTTGCCCTCCCTCCACCCTGCCAAGCCCCTGGTTCGACCTACCGATGCTCCCGTGCTCTCCCAGAGCAGCCTTCCCACCCACCGTCATCCCCACCCTCCCAAGAAACCCTAATTTCATCGCGCTCAGATCATCAGAGCTCCATAGTAGTCTTCATCATCCAAGTTTACCAATCAGGATTCTAGCGATTTTGAGTTACCTTTCAATAAGGGTATTTATGAAGAAAATTGTACGTTTCAAGAAATTTACTTTTTGCCATGTTGCTTCTTTATAGTAGTTAAAAATGATCCTGAGAAATTTTGCTTCAAGAATAGATGAAAGAGTAGCCAAGACGGTGTTATCAATGAACTATTGATGGGTGATGGGTGATGGGTCTGAGGCTAGAGGAGGCCTTGATTAAATTTGATAGATATGCCAAGGAAATTTACTAGGATAATAAAGAGGAAAGGATATAGGATCTCCTTGCCTTAAGCCCCTATGTATTTTAAAAGAACTTAAAACCAAATCATTAATAAGAATAGAGAACCATATTGAAGAGAGGTATTCTTTTATGATAGTGATCCAATCATCATGAAATCTAAATTTGGATAGGACAACAAAGAGGAAATTCTAAGAGACCCTATCGAAGGCTTTGTTCATGTCCAGTTTGAAAGAACCCAACTTACTTTAGCATATTTACAAAAAAAAAAGAATATTTGTAATTCTATCTGAGGAATATAAGAGTTTGTATTCATTTTGGTTGGATCCCACATACATAGGAGGCCTTCACAAGTACCTCAGGCTATGCTGACAATGAATTCACTATTTTCCAGATGTATTTTACTATCCTCTCAATGCTAGCTTCCTCAATCTTGTTTTATTGAAGTAAGATGATACTACGTGTAAGATCTTTCCTCACAGATGAGATCAATCATTGTTTGGTGAGTCCATTGAGGCCTCTCACATTCTAGGAGAAGATCTTCATTTATGGAATTTGGTGGAAGATTTTTCCCCCCCATTCTAAGGTTGGGGTAGTTTGGATCACTTTCCATCATCCTTAGGAAAGTCTTTGCTTTATTGGTCTACTAAAGAAGAAATGAGGGTAGTCTAAGAGCCATTGGCAATTCCTCCTCAATATATTTCCTTCTCAGCTCCTAAATCAAAGGTCTACCTTTATTTTTATCACTACCAATATTGACATAGAGTTTCTTTTGGATCCTAGTTACCAGATTAGGAGGGCTTGAAGACACCTCAAGAACTAGAGAATTAATGTTACTAACATGGGACCAATTGAGACCAATCTTAGGATAAATGTTATTAGGAAGGTCCAAAAAAAAATTGGATAGAGGAAGGCTTAAGGGGCCAAACCTTGAAGGGGATTGAGGGAAAATTCATGGTTGAGGATGAAGTCCTTAGGAGGGCATTCCTATAGGATAGGGGCGTGGATTTCAACAAGAGGATTGGTTTCATTAGAAAAATTAAAAATCCTAGCCAAAGGTATGAATATATTGGGATTAAAAAATAGAGAACTAACCTAGATTAGGGTATTTTTGAAGGATAGGGATATATATTATTTAACCTTTGATTTTGATGCATCATATTTACACATAGAGTTAGCTCGGTTCTTTCTTTGATGTTGCTCAATGAACTAGCTATCATCTTGGAATTTTTTACTCGATGCCACTCTTTCTTTGATTACCTTCTTAAATATTGGTATTATGCCTTGATATGATCCTATTTTCAACATTCAATGCAAAAAATTAGCTTATTCGATGGCTTGGTGTCTATGAAAGGAGCTAGAGATAAGACTGATAAACATGGTCAACTCTAATTCTAGATTGACAATCATGTACAACTAGGTAGAAATCATCCAAGACTTGGCCTTAGTTGTTGGGTCAAAAGCAACAAGGTCCCCAATGAACTTAATGATACTCCTTAGGATTCTTTCATGCAAGAACTGGATGGGTAGACTAGGAAGCCTCACCCATATATGGGCCAAGTTAATGCTTTTGGTTTTTGGGTTGAAATTGACATCCCATATTTTTATGAAGAGACTTTGACACTAAAAGAACCAAGGACCTCTTGTAAGGATATGGTTGGTATCTTCAAGGTTTTTCAATTTTATGAGAAATAACCCCTTGGGGAGAGCAATCAAATCCATGTTGTTGCATGGCCACAATTTAGAGAAGACCCATTTGTATATGGACTCAATTTCTGGACATGAACTGTCTAGACATGAACCAATAAATTTCTCCACAAGAGATAAAGTATCCTAGTAATGATGGATGCCATGATTTTAGGTAAAATTACCAACTCTATATGATTTAGAGAGAGAGTTCCCACACAATGGATAGGAGGGGGAATTAAAGACCTCGATTCCTTCTAAATTGTCTCCACAAAGGAGATAGGTACATTATTTGGAGGTGTTTCTAGTGGAGGATCCCTCTTGACACCTATGAAATCCAATTTCCTATCCACTTCATCTTAATTTTCCATTCCTCCATCACCAAACTCAAGATTCTCCAATCCACCATCGCTAGAATCATAATTTTCCACTCCTCGTTTACTAGTGGTAGAGTTACCACCTTCCAAAAATTTAAATTTCTTAGGTGATCTACTTGCTAGGGGTTATCCACTTGCCATCTTGCTTACACTCATAGGTAGTAGTGATATTGTTCACTCCTTCTCAGGTTTGTAGGATGTTTAGAATAATTCCAAGAAAGTCAAGCACCATAGTTTGAACAATCAAACTCATCTAGTAGTCAATCAATATTACATAGAAATCTTGACTATCCTAATTGAGATTAAGCCTAGCATGGACCCATGTGTGCATATGATGTTCATTTATCCATTTTGGGGGAGGTCAAACTAACCCATTATAAATCGAGTCATTTAAACTAGCTCATCCACAAGTGCATATTGGTATGTATAAGACAAGGTTGCTAATATGATAGGTGTGTCACCACTTGTAAGGCATGCTCCACTACCAATCAGGTATCTATAGCCCCAATGAATATTAGACCCATGTTCTATGGATCTAAGGACCTTGGGGATTCATGATTTTTGATAGTGCTCTTTTATTTATTTATTTTTATTTTTTTTAGAGCTTGTCCTTTTGCTTTTTGCTTTTATTTTTTACCTTTCTCTTCTTATTTTTTGTAAATCTTATCCTTTTGGATTTTGCTTTTGTTTTTTCCTTTCTCTTATTTTCTTGTTTTTTGTAGAGCTTGTCCTCTTGTCAATACTTAGGTTTGGATCACACAAATGATATGATGAGAAAGGGAAACAATTTTCTTTATGGAAAGGCTTACACAAGATGTTGCCCTCACAATACTCAAAATTTGCTTAATGTATGAGATGCATGATTGGTCCATGAAAGAAATCAAGTCAGCCATGGGAAGCTTCAAAATGCTTTTAGAATTTGATAGTATTTGATAGAGGTTGATTAGACTAACTATGAATGGTTTAATAATAGAAAAACTTCCCATTATAATGCAACTAATAATAGGATTGAACACCATTGTAAGCATACTAGCAAATGTATTTTTTACTCTTCAATGGTTTATTATATGCAAAAGGTGGTATGCATATGTACAAGCAGAATGATTGACATGATAGAATGCCTATGAATGTAGACTAAGGCATGATTGGTGGTATCAACATAATTTATTAATGTATATAGTAATGGAAGAGGTTTGAAAGAGAAAATATGTAATGGATGGAAAGTGGGAAGAGGAGGAAGAAAGAAAATAAAAGTTAAATAAGAAGTAAGAAGAAAGAGAGAAATAAAATCTAACCAATCAAAGGTATGCAACCGCTCAAAGTGTGACCATACAACATTAACCAAGTACAAAGAGAGAGGGATAAAAAGAGAGCAACAAGAGGAGGAGAAGAATAGGATTACATCAAAGGTATATAACATCTCAAAGAGTGACCATACAACATTGAGAAGATATTTAGGAAGAAGAGAGAGAAGATATGAGAGGAAGTGAAGACTATAGAAACCAAAATATAGCCACTTGTTGTCCATCCATGTTTTCTTGCCATTTCCACCCATTATTTACATATATTTATATATAATTGTTTAATATATATTTAAATATTAATATTTTATATTATATTTTTATATATATTTAATAAATATGTATATATATGTGTAAATAAATCCCAACCATCCATCTGCCTTGATCCATGTTGCTTGCCCATCCTTAATCTCCACCCTCCGTTATATTTTAATCTTGACCACATGATTAGTGTTGTTGAAACCCTAATATACTTGAGGGAAGATTATTAATAAGAGCCATTTTGATGGCTCAACCCCTAAGTTTCCTGAGCAATTTGTATCCTAATTTATTTTGCTAAGCCATTTGCCCCTGAGTTCCCTGGAGTATCCAAGAACTCTCGCATTTTATCCTCAGTCACCATAAATCCCACATACATCATTTCCCCTCTTACACAATATGCTTCTACAAGATCCTCACCTTAGCTCTTGAACACCTTCGTGTGCTTCCTATCACTATCGAGCACCTTCAAGTACTTCTCCTCTACCACCAAGCACCTCTGGGAACCCTCTACCATTATCAAGCACCCACGGGTTTTTTATACTACCGAGGAGAACTTGTCGATGTCTTACATCAAAAATCTACAGTCCTACTAGCCCTCGAGTGATGCTAGGGCATCACTACACTGATTTTTTGCAATAAATATCATAGATAAAAAAATAGCAAGTGTCTCAAGGTAAATATTTTTATTGTTATTTCATTCCATGTATTTTTAGTTTTTGTTCATGCTATTTACATCATATAGCTAGGGTATTTGTATTAATTATAGAGGGTCTCACATTATGGAGCCCTTACAGTTGCTACCAACCCATTTGTTATTTTCTTGTGTGCAGATCTGGAAGGGTTACATTAGCGTTGTGCAACTGCTTAAGCTGGAGTGGCCCAATATTGGATAACATGAAGCCCACTCACATTTGTTGGGATCAAAAGCAAGATTGAAGACACCACCAACATTGTTTTCTAGGGTTTCAGAGAACCCTAGCTATTGTAAAAATTTGTATCAAAGAAATCAATTCTTTCATTGTAACATTGGAGATTTGAGGCTTCCTCCATTAATAATAAAAATAATTTCTTCTTGTGCAATATTGGGTTTGATTTCAATTTTATCTTTATATATATTGTGGTGTTTTGCTTTTGCATATACAAATTGCGATCACGGTGGGACCCCCTAAGGGTTTTTTAATTTAATTTATCTTGTTTACTATTTTTTTTTGTCTCATATTGTAGGGTTTCCAAAAGTATAAAATTCATAGTTTTCACTAGATTAGGATTTCTAGAAATTTGCAAAAGATTATAGAAGATGCATGAATGCCTGGTAGTGCTTGAGGGATATCTAGAAATACCCAGGTGCATTTTAGAAGTGCCTAGGGATATTTTATAGAGAGTTAGAGTAGAAATGTAGACTATTGGTTTTACCAAGATCCTAGCATCGATTCTTAGGTTCCATCCATTCCATCCGGCCTTGTTCGCTTTACCCATAAATCAACATGAATCCTGCTGATTTATTCACCCCACTCCATAATCCATACAATCCAGCTAAACCAATTCTAATTGACATGAGTCTCATTTATATGGACCAGATTTCATCACTTCCATCCTTCTTTAATTTTGTCTTTTCTGAGAAATTGTTAAGGGCTTCAACCAACTACATTCCTCCATCCCCTTCACCTTCACCTTCACCTTCAAATCCTAAGTGTTTCTAGGTAGAAATAGATGAGGATAAGTTAGAATAGTTTGATGATATACTAGATGAAATTCATTTTATCCCTATACCCCATCAACTTGAGGAAGGTTCTCATATGTCCATTGAAGATACCATTGATTTGGACCTTAGTTTAGAAAAAGATACTTACCAAATTTTCAAGCTTGGAAAAATCTTATCCAACAATGAACAAGAGCAATTAATTGCTCTCCTCAAGAGGAAAAAAACATTTTGCATGGTCCTATAATGATATGCCTAGTCTTGACTCTATATTGGTCATCCAAAATATCACCTTACATCCTAATGCTAACTCAGTCAAATAAAAACTTAGAAGGATGCATCCTACCATTGCCCTCTTGGTAAAAATAGAGCTTTAAAAACTCCTAGATGTGAACTTCATAGTTTCTATAGACTATCCTGAGTGGATTTCAAACATGGTACCCATTTACAAACCTAACGGGGCGATACACATTTACACTAACATTCAAGATCTTAACAAAGTGTGTCCTAAGGATGACTTTCCTCTTCCAAACATCAATACTCTTTTCAATACTTATTCTAGCCATGAAATGCTTTCTGTCATGGATGATTTCTCAGGATACAACCAAATTCAAATAACTCTTGATGACCAACACAAAACAAAATTCAATATACCTTGGGGAACTTTTTGTTACAAGCTGATGCCCTTTGGCCTAAAAAATACAGGTGCCAGTTATCAACATGCCATGACATATATTTTCCATGACTACATGCATAAGATTATCGAAGATTATGTGGATGATATCTTGATTAAATCTAAAACTTGACAAGAGCACATTGGTGTATTGGAGAAATTTTTTGACTAACTTCTAGAACATAATGTAAGGTTGAACCCCAAGAAATGTGTCTTTGGTGTTACCTCGGAAAACTTCTAGGATTCATTGTATCTAAAAGAGGCATTGAGGTGGACCCAAACAAGGTCAAGGTTATCATGGAGATGCCTCGCCCAACTAACTTAAAGGAATTATGTAGTTTACAAGGAAAGATTCAATAAATTTGTCGTCTTATTGCACAAATTTTTGACAAATGTAGGTCATTTAATCACCTACTACAAAAGGGGGTGCCATTTTCTTGGATAGATGAGTGTCAAAAAGCCTTTGATGACATTAAGAAATACCTAGCTTCTCCACTAGTCTTATCTCCTCCTCGTCTAGGGATCCCATTCTATATTTATATTTTAGCAACAAAATTTGCATTAAGGACAATGCTTGCACAAAATAATGAAGAAAATCGAGAGCAAGTTTTCTATTACATTAGTCGAACATTTGTAAGCTATGAAACTAGATACACTTACGTAGAAAAATTGTGCTTAGAAGTGGTTTTTACGACTAAGAAACTTTGATATAATATGCTTAGTCACACAACATATGTGATAGCTAAAGAGAATCCTCTATGATATATGATGTCCCGCACTTATAATAATACCCGCACCGCTAAATGGATAATGCTCCTTATTGATTTTGACCTTGAATTCATTAGTTAGAAATCCATTAATGGTCAGGTTATATCCAATCAACTTGTAGAAGCTCCACTACCTAGTGATAATCCTTTGATTATTGAGCTCCCATATGATTTTGTATTTGTTGTCATCGAACAAGAAGAAGATGTCATTCCGAAGGAAGACATTGATATCACATTATTCTTTGACGGCTCTATTGGAAATTTTGAGTATATTGTGTTATCATTGATTTCAAAGGATTGATGTCATAGGTTGATATAATTATTTATCATTAATGTTAAAATATAAATAGGTGAGAATGATCTTCAATGTTGAAATATCAAAGTGCAAGGCAAGTATTTTCAAAAGGCATATGAGGCAATAATTGTTAAAGACAAGGGATTATTCATGGTTGTGTGAGCAAGAAAAAGATAAGGTATTCTCCATGGTGGCATTGGAAAAGTAAAAGAAAAGGTTTTATTATTTCTCCATGGTGACATTGGAAAATAAACAGAAAAGGTATTTACAAAGAGAAAGAAAGATGTAATAGGTTATCCATGGTAGGAAAAATAAAATGTGTAATTATTGTTCCATGGTGGCATTCACAAAAAGACAAGACTTAATGAAAAGGCCCAAAAGGTGAAAATTTTAATTTATAATATTTAAATATTTAAAATATTATAAATCAAAGGTTTTAAAGGTTGGTGCCAAAAATAATTTAAATTTGAAAAATATCGATGTCCAAGTTTAAGAAGGCAAGAAAAAATATATAAGAAGGTTTAATTTTTGCATGGCCTAAGGTTGATCATGAAGCGCAATTCATATATCCATTCAAACACGTTGTGGAAGCAAAGGGAAGACAAAGCATTCACGCCATCTGAGGGAAGAGAGAATCATGAAGTGCAAATATGTTAGAGTGTAGTGTGAAGGGTTAAAGGATGAAGTGGCTAAGGTTAAGTGCATAAATTAAATTTCATTTTGGTGATAGTTTGCATAGGTTGTGAGGAAAGGAAAACTAGAAGCACACACATTTTGAGAAGGGGCAGTGAAACAAAGAGAAGAAGCACACAATCCATTCCAATTGGGCAACCAACCCACGTGGTATCCTAGCTCAAGGTGGTAGTATTTTTTGATAAACTTAAGGTATGCAAAGTGCTTAATTTAGGTAGACATAAGGGTTGATTTTTACTTTGGTTAATGTGCATATTGATTGAAGGAGATATAAGGTTGAAAGTCTCATGTTTAATTAAATCCAAATTTCTATGTGCATTGTGATATTTTGTGTAGTTGAAATAAATTTAAGATATATTGGAGATATAAGGTGTATAATAGTGAAATGAAAATTGTAATGTGCAATTAGGGTTTCTGTGATATTCTATGTATCGTTGAAATAAATTTAAGATACATTGGAGATATAAGGTGTATGATAGAGAAATTAAATTTATTATGTGCAATTAGGATTTTTGGGTTGAAATTATTGAATATTAATAGTGGCTTTCATAAGTAGGAGCCAGAAGGCGTTAAATGGTAAAATTATTGTGTGTAATCCTGCATGGTGAAAGAAAGTGTTTGATGGATAATGTTCATCAATCAAAAATATTTACCTTGTGAAAATAAAAGAAGTAGTAAAACAATATCTTAGTGCATATATTTTGAGAAAAGGTTTTTCATGTGGATGGTTGAAAAGTGTTATGATGTCTAACCCTTGAAGTGGCACAAGAAAGATGAATTGTTTTTGATATAGGAATTTGAAGGCACATCTTAATCAAGCATTTTGAGGTATGATGGTTTAACTCTTTCTCTAAGTGGTTGTGCTATGTGAAAGTAATTTTAAATGTGGTGTTAAAAGGGTTGATTGGTGTGCATTTTTAGAAATATTTGAGCTAGGGCTTGTAAAAAAATTGTGCATCATTGTAGAGAGAGTGGAAACAATTTTAATAGGGTTTGAGATCTACATGTGCTTCATTGTTGAATGAAATCTGAAATACTTGTGCTAGAGTTGAGACCAAGTTTATACATCATTGTGAAACATTTTGAGCATTGGTTTGAAATACATTGAAAGTAATTATGAAGTGTTTGAGATCAATCTTGTGAAGGAAATTTGTGCATTATTGTGTTTGATCCTTGAGAGCAAATTTGCAAGAAAGATAGACCAGTTTTGTGAAGTAAAGTTATACACTAGTTTGATTTGATTTGAAAGGGATTTTGCAAGAGGTAGATATTGTTTTAGGTGAATGCAAGTTTTGTGAATGTGAAAAACATATTGGATATTTGATAGTACATATAATTATCTATATATTCCAGAGGTTAAACAAATTCTAAGTAGAATATGTCTAAATTGCCTACTTGAAGAAAGTATTTCTAAAAGATATATAAGTATTTTTTTTTTAAATAAAGGGGTAAAAATTTATTGATAAAAAGTCTAGATTACAAAGTACAACTGAGCCCCCACCCAGGACTCAAATAAGCAACAAGACAGGCTAAATCACCAGACAATATCAACTCCCAAAGAAAACTAAAAAAAAAACAAACCACATTAAGTCTGAACATCCTTATGGATCAACTCCCATAGGTGTTGAGAATCCCTAGATGGGAGACTCTCCCAGTTATCAATACTCTGAGTATCCAATAGCTCAGAAGCCCTTTTGGCTAGGTAATCAGCAACCCCATTCCATTCCCTTGGAATGTGCACAAAGGATATAAATTCGAACTCTTCACTCATTCTGAGAATCTGAATGGTCACAGAGGCCAACTGCCAATTAACATCCTCCACTCTTTTGCTATTTAAAATATTAACCAAAATTTGAGAGTCAGACTCACAAATGGAATCCCATCTAACCAAACTCCATTTAGATTGATCAAGTTTGCTAGACCACAAAAACTGTCTTGACAGAGCATCCATGTCCTTTATGAAACGAGAAGGAGCTGTTTGCACAAAACATCTGTAAATGGGTAAATCTTGAAAAACAGATTTTAAAAGCAATACTCTACCTGCAGAGGATAGCCATCTGATAGTCCAGTGATTTACCTTCCTTCTAAACTTATCAAATATAGACTTCCAAGAAGATCTAGGCAAAGGATGAGATGAAATCGGGATCCCAAGATAAATGAAGGGGGGAGTCCCGACCTGGAATCTTAGAATGCCAACAATCCTAGCTTGAATAAGAGGGGGGGTATTGAAGAAGAAAATAAAGGACTTGTCCTCATTAATCACCTATCCAAAAGCACCAAGATATATGTCAAGAGACTGTCTAATGTTTCCAGCTTCCTTGATAGTGATAACTCCCAACAAAGCAGTATCATCAACAAATTGAAGGTGGGAAAGAGGTGGCAAACTATTATCCCACTTCCACCCCTGAATGAGACCATGCCTGACCTGAGACTTGAGTAATATACCCAACCCTTTTGCCATAATGATAAAAAAATAAGGAGATAGAGGATCTCCTTGCCTTGCCTCAATCCCCTTGAGGCCTCAAACAGCTTCGTAGTCTCGTTATTAACAAGAACAGAGAATGAGGAAGAATAAATACAGCTCATCACCCATCTAATCAATTCCTCCTCAAAGCCAAAAGCAACAAGAACTTTTTGAAGAAAGGACCATCTAACTCTATCATAGGCTTTTGCCATGTCCAACTTAATGAACATAGTTTTCTTCTTAGAAGTTTCCATTGAGTGAATAGCTTTTGTAGCAATAACAACCCCATTCATGATTTGTCGGCCAGCAAAAAACCCACATTGCTCCTCAGAGATGATTTTGCTCAACCATATATTCAGCCTCTTAGCAATAATTTTTGTGATGATCTTATATACAACATTACAGAGAGCAATAGGCCTGAACATATCCAATGAATTCGCTCCCTCTTTCTTGGGAATAGGCACCACAAAGGTAGCATTTAGGGCCCTTAGCATCTGTTTGTTCTTTTGGGACTCACGGACCACTTCCAAAAGGTCAAATTTGATTAGCTCCCAAAATTCTTGATAAAAATCAATCGGGAATCCATCCGGACCCGAGGCTTTCCCCTTTTTCATCTTGAATACAACACTTTTTAGCTCCTCAAGGGAAATTGGATCCATCAAGTGCTCATTCATCTCTCTAGAAACAATCGAGGGAATACAGTTTAGAATAAGTTTTTCTTCCTCATCATCTGAGATGGCATCCTCCTTGAAGAGAGAGGAAAAATACCTCTTAGTCTCTTCTGAAATATCCCTGAAAGAAGAAAGCAGGGCACCTTGAGAATTAACAAGAGAGGTAATCAGGTTACCATTACGACGAGACTTAACAGAGTTATAAAAGAAGGTTGTGTTCCTATCCCCTTCCTGAAGCCAATCTACTCGAGCTTTTTGTTTCCAAAAAATTTCTTCCCTCAGTTCCCATTCAGCAAGGTCTTTTACAGCCTTAGATTCCTCAACAAGAAGCTCCTTTGTGAGTCCCTGATCTCTAATCTTCCTTGAGGCTTCTTCCACCCTCCTAAGAGCTGCCAACTTAGCCAAGGAAAGGTTCCCAAAATTTAGTCTATTCCATCTCTTCAATTTATGCTTAACAAATTGAAGCCGCTTCATAAAGGAGTACATAGCAGTGCCATGAGGAGGTTTGCCATTAGTCCACCAGCCTCGCATGAAATCATGAAGCTTAGGATCTCGTAGCCACATAAGTTGAAACTTAAATGAGGGATTCTTTTTTAGCCCTAACTCCAGAGCAGAGAGTTTGATAGGCCAATGATCAGATCCTCTACCCTCTAGAATCACAGAACTAGTGCTTCTATTATTGCCAATCCAAAAACTAGAGATCAGAAACCTATCCAGTCTCTCTAAAATGGAATATTCCCCACATCTTCTATTATGCCAGGTAAATATCCCATTATCCAGCTTGATGTCAACCAAGTTCAAGCCCCGGATATGAGCATTGAAGACAGAAGAAAAAGACTCAAGACGATCAATCCCACCACATTTTTCCTCCAGACAAGTGATAGAATTGAAGTCTCCAACCAAAATCCATGGGTACAGGGGAGCCAGACTTCTCACAAAGCCAATGTGCTCCCATAAATTCACTTTACCATTGTAATCAATAGGAGCATACACATTTGTAAGTAGGATGGTCTCACCAGATTCATTATCATGCCCGATCATCGAAATAGACCACCTACTGGAAATCCAAGTAAGAGGAGAGATCTTAACTAGATCCCATAAACAATCAAGGCCACCAGCATATCTACATGCACCAATACACTGACATTGCCCCTTTCTCCACAACTTGGGAGAAATATTGAATAAAATATCAATAGATAATTTAGTCTCCTGAATAAAAACCACATCCGGAGAATGAACACGAATCAAATCCCGAACAACTTTTTGTCTGGGGATGCTATTCAACCCCCTTACATTCCATGAAAGTACAATCATTTTTGGGGGTTATAAAAATGGGAGTCCAATGTTCTCACCAAACCTGACTCTACCAAAGTCTCCCCCATTAACTTAATTTTATCCTGGTCTTTCTTCCGACCCACCTTCATATTCTTATCTGAAGCATTTTTTTTAATTATTTTATGCTGCAATCCCAGCACCATAGGAGTTTTACAGTCCATGGATGACTGCATCGATGCCTGGGTAGGAGAGGGCATGTCTAAATCTGTGCCATTTTCTAAGATAACTTCACTTCCAGGGCTAGGGCCAACCATATCACCTATACTCGAAACCAAAGCCCTATGTTCTTCATTTAAACCCCCTATAGTTGGTTCCCTTGGTTCCACCTCATGAAGAGACAACTGATTTGGTACTATTATATCTATAACGAGTAGCGATGTTTCAGGTATCTCCACGCACTGATCAAGATTCTCTAGAATTTCAAAATGGTTGAGCTGAGCATCTGGCTGGTTATCCTTAATGTCTCTTTTTGCCTTTCTTCCTTTGTTTTGAGGTTTTACCGTAACAAAGCCTTCCTTATCCTGATCCCCCTCCTTTATCGGGGCTTTTCATTTATCCATATTTTGTATAGCTCGAGAGGGCCCAAGATTTGAATCCATAGGCAAAACAAAATTAGGGCATTTTCTTTGTAAGTGGCCATATTCATGGCAAATCCGGCAATGAAATGGGAGAGCTTCATAGTCAAGTTTTTGAACCCATTTGGTTGATCCGAACTGTATTTCAATAGAATCTGGAATAGGATTGTTTAAATCAATTTCAACATAGATATGGGCAACAGAGATTACCTTTTTATCCAATGTTTGTCGTGACGGCCCAACCGGCTTCCCAAGTAGAAGGGCAATCATATGCAAGATGTCATTTCTCCAAAATTCCAATGGGAGCCATGAAAGCCGAACCCACACCGGAACCCGTGATGACCGCTCCTCTGATGGGTTGAAACCCACATGCCAGGGTTTAAGAAAGAGTCCTACTTGGTTACAAAAATAGGGACCTCCTTCAAATGCTTTGTTACGATCCGCAAGACAAGAAAAAACCACCATAAAATAGCTGTTTGCACTCAGCATCACCTCCACGTCACCTTCAGGGTTCCAAGTCTTCCTAAACCAAGCCTCCACAAATGGAAGAGAAATTTGGATGCCCATAAATTTACCAATAAGCACATGGTTGGTTAAATACTCCACATCTTCTGCCATCGAGTCTGGTTGAACCACTAGAACCGGCTTGGCTTCACATCGTTCCAAACATCCATTGTTCTTTAACAAGTGATTCCTGGCATGCAATGGGAAATCCTGTTCCTTCCAATCATTTTTAAAAGAAATACCAGCCCTAGCATGCACACTCTATGATGGACCTGATGCCATCACTACATTCCTCCAGTTGTTCATACCTCCTCCAAAAACTGCTGCCATCCCCACAGAGCCCACCAGATAGGTCTCAAAAAAATTCTAGCAAAGCAACTTTCCTCATCAAACCCTAGTAGAGCTCCGCTATTCTCGTTGTGCATACCCTTGAATAAAAATACTAAAAGATATATAAGTATTGTTTGTATGCAAGATAATGGAATATTTGAGCAGGTTATGTAAGTAGCATTAAGGGAGATTTGAGAAAGTCTTGTGAGAAGACTTGAAGCAACATTGACGTAAATTTGAACAAGTCTTATGAGAAGACTTGAAAAAAAATTGAGTAGATTTGAGCAAGTCTTGTGAGAAGACTTGAAGCAGCATTGAGGTAGACTTGAGCAAGTATTGTGAGATGATTTGAAGTAGCATTAAGGAAGATTTGAGCAAGTATTGTGAGAAGACTTGGGAAAAAGTTGAATATATTCGAGGAAAGACTTGACACAAATTTGGATAGAGATAGAGAGCAGGTTTTAGGTAGATTTGTGCATGTAATGTGTGCAGATTTAGATAAATTTGTGATCAGAATTGGACCAAATTTTTTCTAGCCTCGTGACGAGGTTTGATGCAGATTTGAGATAAAACTAAGAGTATGCTCTAGAGTATACAAGAGTAGAGGGGATATATTTATACTGTATAGAGAAATATACAAACTAGAGTAAAGAGAATAGAGTCCTGTGGAGAGATATCCACAAACCAGAGAAAGAGGGGATAAAGTTCTCCTATAGAGAGATATCCACAAACCAGAGCAAGAGGGGATAGAGTTCTCCTATGGAGAGAGATCCACAAACCAGAGTAAATGGGATAGAGTTATCCTATGGAGAAATATCCACAAACCAGAGTATTAGGGATTGAGATCTCCTTTGAACATATGTCCATAAATATTGTAATAGGGAATTGATTCCTAATATATTTATTGAGAAAATTTAGAAGAAATATTTTCTCCCTGGATGTAACCCACATTGGGTGAACCATGTTAAATTTGTGTCTCTCATGTGTGTGATTATTTATACATTGCTTTGATTATTGTTATTGATGTTGCAATTGATAACATTGAATAATATTATTTGCAAAATAAAAGGAAAAGTTGATCTTATACTATTCACCCTCTCCTCTCAGTATAAGCTTGTGTTCTTCAATTGGTAATAGAGTTGGTTCCTTCAAAAATTCTAGCAAGTTGAAGGAATATATTACAGGAACACAAATGACATCTCATAATGGATCTTCATTAAATAAGGCTCCATTGTTCGATGGGAACAATTATGCTTTCTAGAGTATAAGGATGAAGACTTACTTGATGGCACAAGGATATGAAACATGGCAATCTATTGAGGATGGTTTCACACCTACAACTGCTCCTCCCACAAATAAGGATGGTAAGCAGTTACATGTGAATAATGCCAAGGCTATGAATGGAATCTTAATTGGATTATGTGAATCAAAATTTGTGAAAGTTATGCAATGCAAATCAACAAAAGAGATGTGGGATAAATTGAAGTAAATATATGAAGGAGATAACAAGGTCAAGTTGGCAAAACTGCAAAACCACAAGAAAAGGTTTGAAGAGTTGAATATGGAATATGAGGAAGATATTGCTAAATAATTACTTCATATTGATGAGGTTTTTAATACCATGCATGGACTTGTATTTGAAATTGAAGACTCCAGTGTTGTTCAAAAAGTATTAAGATAACTCCCTATAAGGTATGATGCAAAGGTTTCAACTATAGAAGAGATGAGGTATATTGGTAAGTTGACTATGGATGAGTTACATGGAATTATCACAGCTTATGAGTTGAGAATATAAAAATATCACAAATCCAAGAAAGAGACAACTTTCGAAGCTTCAAAGAAGACAAAATATAAGAAACCAAAATCAAGTCATGAGTCAATCAGTAATGAAGAAGCTAACTATGTGAGAAGAAATAAGAAGGGCTTAAGAAAATACAAATATACAAATACTATGAAATACTTTAATTGTGGTAACTTTGGTCACTATGCATCTAATTATCCATAAGCTGAAAGTAGTAGCAGTGAAGAGAAACAAGATTATAATAACAAGGAAAAAATAAAATTTAGGCATGAAAATAAAACCAGGCATGGTCAAGGTAAGCAAGAAAATAAGTTCTTTCAAAGGCACAAGAAGAGATTCTATGTTAAAAAGGCAAGCGGTGCTTCAAGTGACAGTGATGAAAGACTCTCAAATAGTGAAGAAGAAGAGATTTTATTTTTGGTAATAGAAGAGAAAGAAAATACTCCTATTGAATACCAAGTAGAATATGCTCCTATAATTGAAGACCTAGAGATAGAATCAAAAAAAAAAAAAAGGTACAATTGATATAGAAGAAGAAATTATTGTTGCCCTTAGAGAGTTGAAAAGAGTTAGAAAGCAGAATTCAAAACTGAAGGCTCAAGTTCAAGAACATGAGGAAATGAAAGAAAATCTTCTACAAGACCTCACAAACTCAAAAGCTAAGGCAAGGAGATTTAAAGAGATCATGGTTGAAAATTTAGAAGCAAAAGAGTTAGAATGTGAAGGATTAGAACATGAAGTAGTTTCTCTAAGGATGGAAGTGAAAGATGCCAATGATAAGCTACATAGAATTGGGACAAGTTCAAAATATTTGGATAACATTACCAAAGCACAAAGATATTCATTTATCAAAATAGGACTAGGCTATGAAAAATGACAAGAGGTACAGAAAGGGAATTCAAGCTCAAAAGAAAAGTAAATCTCAAAGGAAGCATCAAAATAAGTGATTGAAGAAGAACCTAAGACTTATGTTGATATGTTGGGAGGTGATAGTATCAAAAATGGAGCGAATAATGCACCATCAATGAAAAATATCATCACAAGACAAGCAAAGAAATAATAATGAGATCAAGGCAAGATGAATATTTTTTACAGGGTTATTGTTATTCATGTAATCAGTTTGGTCATAAAGTAGTGCATTGCAGGGTTCATAGAAAGAAGGATTATGGCTTCACTAAGAGGAACTTCAACTCATTTGAAGATGGATATTTCTTTCAAGGTCATTTCTACTCATGTAATAATTTTGGTCACAAAGCTATACATTGTAGGGTTCATGATAGAAATGATTATGGATTCACTAAAAAAAATTTTAGGATATTTTTAAAGTTCAAAAATTACAACATCAAGTGTTACAATTGCAATAAGTTTGGGCACAAAGCAAAGTGGTGTAGAACAGAGTTTCCAGAACTTCCAAGGACAAGCAAAATAATGGATGCTCAAAATGATAAAAAAGGTAGGACTTCAAAGGCATGGAGGAAAGTCAAGAAAGGAGAAGAGCATTATAAGTTGGGAGTAGATTTACTCCCACCCCAAAATTGATCACCTCAAGGAGAGGAGGTGGGAAGGGGGATGAGCTAAGAGTATTATATTTAGCCCCAAAGGAGTCCCTTTGCCATTGATTTCAAAGGGGGGGATATTTGAGTAAGGGGGAGAGAATTCAGTCAGGGGGATCAGCTTCTCAGGGGAGTAGATTTGGAATCCATTGTTTGGAAAAGGAATTTTTAGAAAGGGTTGTCATAAATGACAAAGGGGGAGATTGTTGGAAATTTTGAGTATATTGTGTTGTCATTGATGTCAAAGGATTGATGTCATAGGTTGATGTCATTAGTTGTCATTAATGTCAAAAGAGAAATAGGTGAGAATGATCTTCAAGGTTGAAATATCAAAGTGCAAGGCAAGTATCTTCAAAGGGCATATGAGGTAATATTTGTTAAAAACAAGGGATTCTTCATGGTTGTGTGAGCAAGAAAAATACAAGGCATTCTCCATGGTGGCATTGGAAAAGAAAAAGAAAAGGTTTTATTATTTATCCATGGTGGCATTGGCAAATAAGTAAGATTTAATAAGTTCTCCATGGTAAGAAAAAGAAAAAGAAAGATGTAATAAGTTCTCCATGGTAAGAAAAATAAAATGTTTAATTATTGTTCCATGGTGGTATTTACAAAAATATAAGACTTAATGAAAAGGTCCAAAAGGTGAAAAGGTTAATTTATAATATTTAAATCTTCTTAAAGATTTAAAATATTATAAATTAAAGGTTTCAAAGGTTGGTGCCAAGAAGAATTTAAATTTGAAAATAATAAGCATTGACGTCCAAGTTTAATAAGGCAAGAAAAAGTATATAACAAGGTTTAATTTTTGCATGGCCTAAGGTTGATCATGAAGCACAATTCGTATATCCATTTGAGCACGTCGTCGAAGCAAAGAGAAGACATAACATTCATGTCATTCGAGGGAAGAAATAAGCATGAATTACAGATCCATTCAAGTGCAGTGTGAAGGAAAAGAAAGTATAAAATATGTGTGTCATTCAAGGACAATGTGGCTAAGGTTGAGTGCATAAATTAAAGTTCATTTTGGTGATAGTTTGTACAGGTTGTGAGGAAAGAAAAACCAAAAGCACACACATTTCGAGAAGGGACAACAAAACAAATAGAAAAAGCACACAATCCATTCCAAGTGGGTAGCCAACCCACGTGGTATCCTAGCTATAGCCAAGATGTAGGCCAGCGAAAGGTTACAAGTTCAAGACAAGGCGACAACATTTTTTGATAAATGTAAGGTATGCAAAGCGCTTAACTTAGGGAGACATAAGGGTTGATTTTTTCTTTGGTTAATGTGCATATTGATTGAGGGAGATATAAGGTTGAAAGTCTCATGTTTAATTAAATTTAAAGTTTTGTGTGCGTTGTGATATTCTGTGTAGTTGAAATACATTTAATATATATTGGAGATATAGTGAAATAAAAATTGTAATGTGCAATTAGAGTTTCTATGATATTATATGTGTGGTTGAAATAAATTTAAGAGACATTGGAGATATAAGGTGTATTATAGAGAAATTAAATTTGTGATGTGCAATTAGGGTTTCTAGGTTGACATTATTGAATATTAATAGTGGCTTTCATAAGTAGGAGTCATAAGGTGTTAAATGGTAAAATTATTGTGTGTACTCTTGCATGGTGAAAGAAAGTGTTTGATGGGTAATGTTCATTGATCAAAAAGCTTTGCCTTGTGAAAATAAAAGAAGTAGTAAAACAATATTTTGGTGCATATGTTTTGAGGAAATATTTTTCATGTGGATGGTTGAATAAGTGTTATGATGTCTAACCCTTGAAGTGGCACAAGAAATATGAGTTGTTTTTGAGACAGGAATTTGAAGGCACATATTAATCAAGCATTTTGAGGTATGATGGTTTAACTCTTTCTCTAAGTGGTGTTGTGTGAAAGTAATTTTGAAGGTGGAGTTAAAAGGGTTGATTGGTGTGCATTTTTGGAAATATTTGAGCTAGGGCTTGTGAAACAAATTGTGCATCATTGTAGAGAAAAAGTGGAAAAAATTGTATTAGGGTTTGAGATTTACATGTGCTTCATTATTGAATGAAATTTGAAATACTTGTGCAAGAGTTGAGACCAAGTTGGTGAGCCCTAAAAATGCTCATTTTTTGTAATACTTTCCATATAAACTGGGGCACTTATTTCTATAGATCTATGTTTTATGAAAATTTGACATATGTTTAATAGTTTATTTTACATGTTATTTAATATATTTTTTGAGTGCATTTTGTGTATATTTCATAGAAATTACTGTGTTTTAGTATGTTTTCATAAAGGTCCCACTTGGACCTGACACTTTCAATTTCATGAAGGTAAAACATCTGCAATACACCGGTATGAAGTGCTAAGCCAAACACCCAATTCCTTTTGAAGCTCTCAAATCCCATTTGGTTTTTAACTGATGGGTGTCTAATTTCTATTAAGCACCTGATTCCCATTAGGCACTTGATTCCCGTTAGGTACCTGACTCCCGTATTGGTGCTTGCTTCCTGACTTCTATAGACAAGGTGCCTACTTCCCGACTTATATAGACAAGGCACCTGATTCCCATTGAAGCAAAATTCTAGCATGGCTATGTGGTCGACAAAACAAAACATGATTTCAACAAGTGTAGATGGAGTTTCAACATCAAATCTGGATCAAGGACAATGTCAAATATGACTAGCCATATATTTTTCAGATGCTATACAAAAATCTATGTAAATCAAGTAAAGTGAATATCAAATGTTTTTTGATAAAATAGAATATGCTAAAATAGTCCACAAGGTTCGATATTTTGCTTGATTTCCTTTATTCATGCATGCTATTGTAAAGTAGAATCAAAACTTTGATTTGATTCCCATTTGTAATTGCGTATGGTTGTATATCTTATAAATATGAAAGCCACCCCTGAAAACATGATCCTAGATTTCCCCTGTATCTATTCTACTATAGTTCTTAATAAAATATTTCGAAGTCATCTCTGCTTAAATTGACTAGTGTTCGGTGAATGATTTAATGCGGGCAGAACCTTCTGGAAGCGTGGGCCCACTCTCAACAACGTTCTTCCTTACCTTTCCCCTATTTTTCTATCTTTTTGATTTTTTTTATTTCCTGTATCTTAAATTCAAAATTTGTTATTTCCCCTATTTTTTGTGATTTCCAAAAAGTGTGCATTTTTAGTTTATGAATATAGGTTAGTCATATTTTGATAGTGTAGGATAGATTAGTGGTTTGGCAATTAAATTAGAACTTCAAAAAAATACCAACACCCCCAAAACCATAAATATGAGGGACTCATATTTATGGAGGAAATTACAAATATATATTATGCAAGGCTATTCACAAGTCTACGAGTTACCCCAGGTTGACAATTTAAATGACGCAATGAATTTAAACATAGAAACCTAACCAATATTTTTGTCCAATATTTTGTTACCATTATCGGGGAGTAGCCTATTATAATTTCTCATTCTGAAGGAAGTATGTAAACTGTAGTTTATATTGGTACCTACAAAACCCCCCATTCCAAAAAGCTTTGTATGAGTTCACCTAAGAATAGAGGACTAGACGATCATTTTAAAAAAAATATATGTTTCTCAATAGTCTTTTGTTTCAACTATATCTGATCTTGATACTGAATCCTCTTCTCCACAATCTCCAATTGTGCATTGGAGTGAACATCCATTATTTTCACAAGATCCTATTGAAATAAATCAACAAAATTATAGAGAAGGATCAAATATAAGTAGAGTTCAGTCTGAGGAAGACTTATTGAACTATCAACACTGGCAAGAAGTTAGAGAAGGAACTATATCAAACACAAATTTAGTAATTCTTCTATAGGATAAGAGAAACGAACTAGAAGACTTGAAAGTTACTTTGAATGCATCTGGTGTAGATACCCTATTCATAGACAAGATGAATTATGTATAGGAAAAATCCACTAGTTTTAATTTTCCCAAAGGAGAGGCATGTGGAGATCACAAGATGAAGCATATCTCCCCTACCCACCTTCCAACCTTTAGAGGACTACCAATAGAATATCCATATCTATTTTTATTTAAATTTGATTTTTTATGCAGATCTATGGATTACACTACTGATTCTCAAAAACTAAAATTATTCCCGTCCACTCTTGATGATTCAACTTTGCGTTGGTTCATCAATTTGGGGGATAAACAGATAACTACCTAGGAACAATTGAAGAAAATTTTCGTAGAATAGTACTAGGATTTTTGTAGAGCATGCGATGCAAGGGAAGAAGTTCTAGACATAACACAAAATGAAGGGGAATCTATGGAGGAATACTGGGATAGGTTCAACTTTAATTTCAAATATCACCCCATTAAAAACTAGGAGACAGGTCCTTAAGAAGCATCTTCTTAAAAGGACTTACAAATGAATCTCTAGAATCCTTAAACATGATTTCTAGAGGGGATATTTATCAACATAATATGGATGATATTCATTGTTTGTGTCAAAAATTTTCAAGAAGGAAAGGTAAGTTGATCCCTAGAAATATCAAAAAATCAACCATTGTCACTAAAAAATAAATAGGCAACATGCTAGAGTACCTCAAAAGCGATATGTTATCATCTCTGGATCTTCAAATGGACACCATTATACTTTATAAAAAGTAAGAGAATGAGGTAACATTGGCCTACTTTTATCCCAAATATAGGGGAAAACACCCTAGAAACAAATTTCTAGAAAATAAAGTTTGAGTGTGTGTTGTATGTTCAAAGGATCACAAAATAAAGTTGTGTCCATAATTATCAATACCTAGAGAGGAACATGAGGTAGTAGAAGCATACTTCATGGGTAATAGGAGAAACTGGAAATAGTATCCTATGGGAAACAACATGCCAGTAGGAATGCCATATTATGGGGGTAGTAATTTTTAGAATCAAGGTCAAGCTCAACCACCCAATATGGGTTGGTGGGGACAACAACCTTGGAATCAATATCCTCAAGGACCAAATACTTATAATCCCTATCCATGGATGCAATTCTAGTAGCCTGGGTAGTAGTGGAGGAACTAGAATACTTAGAATCAAAATCCACATCAGGCTCCTCTAGTTCCACTACAACCAACCCTACCAGCTCATCCTACTTTTAGGTATGTCTGCTCAACTGCCAGCACAACCTATAGCCAATAAAAATAACAAACAACAACCAACTTATCAAGTGGAGAATGAGATGTACCCCATGTACAATATTAAAGTATATTGTATTCCAAAATAATTAAGGTCAGGAAAACAAGTAGGTGTAGAAGTCACTCCTCTAATAGAAGAGGAGGAAAACATATAATTAGAGGAAAATAAGAATCACCTCTTATAGTAGAAGTATAAGAAGAATAAACACCTATAAATAATATAGAAGAGGTTCCACATTTTCCAAAAATATTGCAAGAACCTAAAAATCCAGTATAATCAAAATTTGATATTCTCTCTAGTCTAAAGAACCTGATAGTCATAATCTCTATTTTTTAGGCCATCAGAGATATTCCTATCTATGGTAAGACCATAAGAGAATTGTGCCTGAAGAAAATAGGAATAAAACCTATAAATTCAATTAGTTTGGTGGGTCAATTAGCTAATCTCATGTTAGGAAACACCTACAACCAAAAATATTTAGATCTAGGAAGCCCTGTCCTAACTGTACAAATAGAGGGTTATGTTTTACCCAATACATTAGTAAATTTGAGGGCTTCCATTAATTTCATGACCAAAGAAACCATGAAAAAAATTAAACTATCAAACCTGAAGCCAACCAAGACTATTTTGTAGTTTTCAAACAAGTCTACAGTGCTCCCAAAGGGAATACTGGAGGATATCACTATTATAGTAGATTCATGTGAGTATCCAGTAGATTTCCTAGTGTTACAATCAAATTTTGGGTTGGGTGGATATCCATTAACCTTAGGTAGACCTTGGATGGCAATAGATTATGCTTACATAAGTTGTAGAGATGACTAGATGACCATTTCTAATGGATAAAACATAAAAAAACTGATCATCCATCCACTTGCACAATCTACATAAGTGTTGAAAGAACCTAAAAATCAAAATCAAAATATTAGTGGTCTATCAATGATCCAATATGTCGTGACACTTGATGAATTGGAATATGAGAGTGATGAGGATAGGGTAATATAAAAAAAATTCTGAGAACCCTCTTATCCTCCTCCTGAGTTGTCATTAGTGGGAGGAAAAGACCACCATATTTAGTAAATAGAGGTTGCACCTGGTAGAGTTTTGAATACATATGACAAGTTGATAGTTGAACAATAAATCAAACTGAAATAAATACTAGTAAAATATCAAGATGCCTTTGCTTGGGAGTATTCTGACATGAGAGGAATAGCTCCTGAAACCTGTACTCATAGGATATATCTGGAAGACCAGGTTAAACTAGTAAGACAACCATAGAGAAGAATGAATCCAGTAATGAAGGAAATTATCAATACTAAATTGCAAAAACTCCTCATAGTTGGGTTCATTTACCCCATTTTACAATGAATAAATATCACCTTTGGTAGTGGTGCCCAAGAAAAATTACAAGTGGTGAATTTGTTTGGATTATAAGTTGCTAAACAAAGCAACTAAGAAAGATCACTTCTCATTACCCTTCATAGATTAGGTCCTTAATACCTCATCAGGTAAGAAGTATTTTTCTTTGTTGGATGGGTTTAGTGGATATAATTAGATTCAAATAGGGGAAGAAGATCAAGAAAAAACCACATTTACTTACCCTTGGTGGAATTTTGCTTATCGAGTTTTACCTTTTGGTATATGCAATACACCTACCACATTTTAGAGGTTAGTTTTGAGCATCTTATTTAACATGATTGGAGAAACTGTGGAGGTATACATGGATGATTTTACTGTATATGGTGAAATATTTGAAATAACCATAGAAAATTTGGAGAAAACACTTGAGCGGTATGAGGAAACTAACATGGCCCTTAGCAATAATAAATGTTTTATGCTAATGCAGGAAGGGATAGTTTCAGGACATCATATTTTTGTAGATGGGATCAAAGTAGATAGGAAGAAGATATAAGCTATCCAAAACCTGCCTATTCCCAAAATACATAAGGATGTATGTAGTTTCCTAAGATTATCTAGTTACTATAGGAGGTTCATAGTAGACTTTAGAAAAAATTCTAAACCATTGAGCACATTGTTATTAAAGGACATAGAGTTTTTTTGGACATAGGAACATGAACAAGCATTTAACACCTTAAAGGAAAAACTGATTACTGCCCCAGTACTGAGAGGTCCAAATTGGGCCATACATTTCACATATATACTGATGCATGTAACAATGTAATAGGATCAATGCTGGGATAGAAATATGGTGATGATTTATATACCATATGTAGCACCCTAAAATTGGCATAGTAAAACCTTAGTAATTACACTTACTCTAGTAAATAATTCAAATTCAAATTTTAACCTCCAAAACCGCTCCCAAATCGTCGTGTAATCCATTTCCTCCTTTCCCGTGCCATTTTTAGAGTTTGTTTTGACCGTTTGACGATATCATCACCGATCAGATGATATCACCTCAGATCTGATGATTTCATCTGGGCTAGGACGTCCAGATGATCTTGTCCCAAAATTGATTTTACACAATTAGCTTCTGTTCCAACGGTGTCTCTAATCTAGGCAGAAGTGTGTCTGCGTTGTTAGAGACCCTCCCCTATTGGATATCTCCCAAATAGGGATGATATCCAACCTCCTAACCTCCCTCCTAATCTTATTTAAACCTAAGCCCTCCCCTTAGCACCCCCCTAGCTGATAATTCTTGTAACTTGACTTCATATGCATTAAGACATCCTAAATTGCTATTTGCATTAGTTTTATTCAAATTTTGTTGCAGGTACATTAGTATTTTTTAGTCGAAGCAAGTTTACATCATCACAGACGATCTTGTTTGGATCAGAGGCAATCCTGTCGAATCAGAGATGATTTCATACCAATGCGAGATGATTTTGACTACAGTCAACATTGGGGCAATCAGTGCCTAGAGTTTGCATTTCTTCATCCTTTTATTTTATGCATTGTTCTGTATTTAGTTAAATCTAAGTTTATTTCTTATTATTTTGCATCTTGGAGTTCACCCATCTAGATCAAATGCATAATTAAGTTATAATTGCCATCAAATCAATATAATGCATTCATGTTTCTATTCATAATTCTTAGTGTGACATTGTTAGTGTCATTTTGCACTATTTCCCTCTATTAGAATAGTTGCATTTTTTGTGTTTTGTACCTATTTCTCTGTTTGCAGGTCTCTAACGAATTCATCTGACGAATTCATCAGATCTCAGACGATCCTATCTGATAGTAGATGATCCTGTCAAATCAGAGGCAATCCTGACTGCTTCAAAAATCAGAATCTTCATCAGACATCCGAATCAGGTATTGGTCTTTAATCCTTAGTATTTCTCTCTATTTTCTGTCCTAATTTGTTTTTCTGTATTCATTTAATCTGCATCTTCATGTAGAGTAATTTAGATTCATTTGGCCAAACCTAGGACTTGGATGATTAAAACTAAAATTGAACACACAAAACACATTCCCAACCTAGGCATGGAAACTGCCATTAAATGTTTCCTGGTGAACCCACCATCCATCAAAAAATCACCATAATACATCTCCCTCGAGAGGCGGGACCTTTGCAAGGCCTCTTAGTCCGAGGTACCGTGACATCCTTTTCACATCCCCCTTCCGGGCACGGATCCTATAGCCTAAAGGTAAGGGTGTGAAAAATTTGGAGCGATACATTTTGGTGAACCCGACGTGAATGCATTTAAAACATTTTGAAAACAAAAAAAATATATATAAATGTATATGTATACAAAAAAAAAAAAGATAACAAAATCATCAGTTCAAGTTTGCATGTTTTAGATTCAATTCTAATAGCAGATACTAAATATTACTTTTAGAAGTACTAAAGAAACCATGAGTTATTACTCAAATCAATATGAGCCCATTAGTAATGTTGGAAGAATTTAGCCAAATACATTTGTTGATTATGACCAACCTCATCCCTATTCAACATCACCTCCATCATGCTTTTCTCATTTTTCATCCATAACCCAACAGGACAATCCCTTTTCCAATCCTCTTCATAACGATATTATCTATTCTCCCATATATCCATATTATGTATATCAATCCACATATAATCCTCTACCACCCTTTCAATATTATTCTTTCAATACAACACATTCATTTCAACAAGAAAATACTTATTCTTCCAATTCTACCATGCACTCACCTCATACTTCGCAATCTTCCTATCATCATTCAACCCATAATAAAGAAAGTAGAGGTGAGAAACCATTAGGTCCTTTTATGACGAAATTCCTAAGGCACGTATCAAAAACCTCTCGAAAACCTTCATCACATAAATTTACTAAGCTCAATCAACCAATGGATATAATTCTCAAGTATTTACTTGACACAAATAGGATTGAACTCCCTTCCATAAGACAACCTGATACCACAGCAGATTGGTTTAAACCTGAGCTACATTGTGAATATCATAGAGTAGATGGACTTATGACACAAAATTCTAAAGATTTAAGATGTGCAATTCAAGATTTGATTGATGAGGGTCTTTTTAATATAAAATAATTACAATCTACAACTGATTATAAATCTCCAATAAACAATCAAACTCCTACACAACAAATACCAATAATCAATCAAGACATGGGGATCCGCCAAGAACCCCTATTCAATTATCAACAACAACAAACCAATCAAATATTGCATGTTAATGTGTCCCTTCATGATGATATTACTAATATTGTAACAAAAACTACAAATGAGCAACCTCAAGTTCAATCAACTCAATATGATATTCAAGATATGGATTCCTCATTTGACCAACCTTCAAAACTATCTTTGGCTCTAGAGAATGATACAAAATGGAATGTAAGCATAGAAAGCTCATATTTAGAATCAAAATATCAATCTGAAATACACTTTGATAGCCAACAACAAGTGATTAATCCTCAAGAAAAGATATCCCTTTTAGAAGTATTACAAATTTATCACAAGGAAATTTTGTTCAAAATACCTAGCCAACAATTTTTTCCTCATCATATTTTCTCTAAGAACATAATTAATGGTGTAAACCCTATTGAGGTTAACCATATTTCATTCTATGATGAGGATATTCCTTCCTCTACTCCATAAGAAGACTCCTATATTTACATTATCGAATCTGGTAAAGAAACATCTGTTAAAACTATCATGGTAGATAATGGCTCCTCTCTCAATTTATGCACTCATCAATTATTCCAAAAACTCAAATCAAAGGAAGAAGATCTTAATGAATCAAATTTTATTATAAAATCTTTTAACAATGAAATTCAAGAAGCTCAAGGTACTATAATTCTTCCCCTCAATATTGAATCCAAGATCCTAGATACTTTGTTTTATGTAGCATATTGCCCTTCATATTACAACCTACTTCTCAGAAGTCCTTGGATTCATACGATGAAGGTTGTCCCTTCCACTCTTCACCGATGTTTGAAATTTGAAATTGCAAATAAAATGGTTACCATACAGGGTGACCCAAAACCATTTGAAGAATATTTAACGGTTGAAACATCAAGTTCTATACATTCTCTTTTGTCACAATTATCTTCTATCCATCACTTTTCTTCATCCATATATGATCATCCTTGTTTACCAAATAACACTCATGCATATCTTTCACATATACTTTCTCCATCTTATCAAGACTTGGAATATGGTAATAAGAATGAAGAACTTTCTTATATTTCTGACATTTTATTTTGTAACATGATCAATTTTACACATATAAAAGTAAAATCTTTTGTTACATTATTCTACATTATAACAAAGCTTTTGTTATCACTACCTTTTATTCATCACCTTTTTTTCTTACCTTCAACACAACCAAATTATCCTTCAAAACCTCCTTTGATTTTGAAGCAACCTTAGACATGCTATACTCAAATAACCTTGTATAGTGTATATAGATCATCTTGTATATACCACCAATTCCATCATCTAAAAAATTCATATAAAAAAAATAAAAAATAAAAAATTTCAAAAAACAATTATCTTGTATTTCTTTCAATCCATAACCTTAAATTCAAAAACACCAAAAACATTCATAATCATCAAAATATTCAAAACTACTTGTTGTATTTATTTATGGCACTTGTTAATTCTTTCAAAAACAAAAAAAATAATAATAACAATAAAAATAGCAATATTCTTGACTCTTTTGAAACCAAAACAACATAAAGAAGAAAGAGAGAGTCAACATTCTCAAAACTTCTCAAAAAGTATTTATATATATTTTCTTACGAATGTTGCAGTTATATGTTTCAAATTATTTTGGATAAATTAGCGTTTATTTGGAATCCCTCACTTTCACACTCACAAAATAAATATCTTGATTTTATCTGGCATGATTACTAATCTCTCTTGTATCAAAGTTCACAAAATTCAATTAAATAAAGTTTGAGCACAGAGAATTGATCTTGTTATTTACTTAAACCAAGCACATCCTTTCACAATAAAATGATTATATTTGTAATTTCCATGCTTTGCTACATAGTAGAAGTGGTTTCTTGAGCGAAAAGTTTCCCCTGCTATCCTATCATGCACATGGTCTAGAATATTTGAGAATTGGCAAAAGGACAAGCTCACCCCTACCCGGAATAAAAATCCCTTGCTCTACAGCTAATCCGAGCAAGTATCCCTAGCATAGAAAAAAAAAAAAAAGCAAAGTTCAAGAAAAAGAGAAAAAAATAAAAATATTATCATTACAGCATTATCAAGCAAAAAAAATACAAAAGAAAGCAAAAGCAATAAAATCTCTTTCCCTACCCTTTAAAAAGAAAAGAAGGGTGAATGAGCTTGAATCCCTGGAATTCTCAATTATTCGAAAACTGTGAGGTAAGCCCCATAACAGGTGGTTTGTGCCCAACCCGCTTGGCCTTGGGTAATTCCTAGCGTGGCGATATGTCCGTCACATTAGTGACCTTCTTTTGTACAGACCTATGTCTCGCTTATGGATTAGCTAGCTCTTGATAATCCGACTTACATAGTAGTCTAGTATGGTTATATGCATCTAAATCATGGTTAATGAACACTTATTTGGTTCATTCAAATCACTTGTATCAAATTATCTTGCTCAAAACTAGTAAATGAACATAGCAATTGCACACACATTTGTATTTGAGAGATTTTGTGTATCATTATGATAAATCAAGATCGGAAATGAATTCACATATGCACATGGGATTCCTTATAAATCTAACTTTTGTCTTTAATATTCTTTGAAATATTTTTGCAAAATTGTTTGGAATAAATTCATTTTCTTCTTTGAAGAACAGTTGTTTAGTATAAAGACAACTACATGCATTATCAAAAATCAAAATTTATTTCAAACCATACAATCAAACCACATATATATATTGTCGACTTTCACGACGATGGTATAGTTCCAAAACCAAAATTGGAATTTTATGCCTAGCGCAAGTCCTCACCTTCATATTTTCTGTTTATTAAAAATAAATCATGCAATAAAACTATTTCTTCTTTGATTTTCGCGATGATGGTATAAGTCTATACCTACATATTCTATGCCTAGCGCAAACCATTGTACCAATTTTTATTCCCCATTAATTTAAAAATCAATTCATGAAAACCATATGACTTAAATCATTATTTTACACAAATATGCTTTACAAACAAACAAATACATTATCACTATTTCATGTCATTATGTCAACCTTAAATTTTGCAATGATGGTATAGTTCCTAGGGAATTATCCAAAAAATTTATCACACTTAGGAATTTATGCCTAGCAAAAATCATTTTAACATTATTTTATGCATACTATTTTTATGGAAATCTGAAAATAAACCATCATCATCATTTGCACCATTGCACCAAAGTCTTAAGATAGTCTCTTAAGCACTCTTTTACTTTTAACAATATTTCTATACTAGGATTAGCTTGACGACCGAGTGAGCGGTGACTCCATGAAATGGTCTATAATAGCGACAATGTCCTTTGAAATTATTGTTAGAAGTCTCTTTTTATCTTTTATCACATCACATCACAAACAACCAATTTGTTACATCAGATTATTTCATTTAAAATCTTACAGCATGACATCAAAATTATAATATTTCAAAATGACATAATTACATGAATCATCAAATCAATCAATCAAAACATTAAAAGCATCATAAAAATACATAATACACAAGTCATATGATCCAAAATATCTCATCTCATATATATATCAAATATATGTACATCATATCAAAAATAGATTGGTATGCCACAATCTACATCTTGGCATACTCAATCCTCTCAATCATATATCCTCTGTGTAGTGTCTCGAGAGCCCCTCGAGCTCTCAATCTCATCTCCTCCCTTGCCCTGAGGTGGACGAGGTGGCCCCATCATAGTATGAGTAGTACTACGAGTCCTAGTCATCGATCGAGACAAAGTCCTCGATGACCCAATCCTAATCGGGTCAGCAATGCTGGCTGGCAGCTGTACCCTCTGACCCTCTGGCACCATCTGGAAGTAGATACCCTGGTATAATGTGGTCTGAGAAATCAACCGTGCCATCTCCTAAGTGCTCATCCCTCCACCCCATGCCCTAATGCGTGCAATATCATATTTGAGCTGTGTCACCTCAGCTCGATGTCGTGCAGCCTCCTCTTGTAGGGTCTACACCTATGCTTGGAGATAGACTGTCTCCGCTCGGAGAGTCACTATCTCACTGCTCTCCCTAGTGTCAACACCCTTGCCCTTATTGGGTGATGGTGGCCTCTCTCTCTATGGAGAAGGGGGTCTCTCCTCCCTCCTCTCCCACTGTCGTGGCCTCTACTATGCCTATGCTCTCCTTAGCTCTCTCCCTCCATGACCCTGGGCTGCCCCCATAGCCGCCTGGCACTACCTTCCCATTCGATGCATAACTGCATGAATCAGACCCTAAGCCCTCATCATCCAAGGAGGGTGAATGCTTGTGTACCAGGAATCATAGCCATCGACTACCCCTACGTCGTCCCCATCCACTGGCTGAATGGGGGCATCATTCATGTCCTGACTCTAGAATCACTACATGTCTGGAGCCCCGCTCACTGTGGTGTTATCCCAGAAAGTCCAAGAAAACTCGTAATCCCTGAGAGATAGGATCCCCTACTGTAGACCGAACTACCTCAAAACTTGGTCGTAGCGGTGGAGCTCCACCTCTCCCCTCTCCATCCTCAACCAGCAGACACGCCTGATGCGAGCCAACTCCTATCCATCTTCGGCCCACCCTGGGTGCTCTCGCCATGGCCTCCTAGTGATCTGGTCTGGTACAAGGTCATCCAATAGTCTCTAGGACATCGGCAGATCAATCCACCAATGTGCCCCTCTTCGGAGCCACCAGTAGAAAACTTGAGGTCTGTCCCCGTCAATCCCTATCAAAGGAAGCCCTACACCCAGCACCAAACCTGTAGAAGCGATGTCATCACCAGACATCGGTTGCCCTTGTACACAAACCCATGTAGGATCCTGTACAGTCGGCATAGAACAAAGCTGTCCCAAGAGAATATGTAGCCGTGGTCTTGCATATCATAGATCACATCTGCTAGCACCCATGGTACCCTGCACCCACTTTGGTGGCATAGCAAAAGTCCACCAACTACTCCGGCCAAAACCTGTGTGAGTCTGGATGCCCCAAGCATCTGATGTAATGCCTCAATGTTCACTCTGCCCTTCTCTAGGGCAAAGCTCGGGTCACCACATAACCGCATCATAGCATGGCCCTGATTGGCCGTAGGAGTGATCAACCGTCCTTGTATGGGGATCCTCAAAATCCTCCATATATCCTCCAATGTGGGAGTCATCTCCCCTATCGATAGCCAAAAATAGAAAGAACCCGAATACCATCTCTCTGCCAGGGCTATCAGTAGCCCCATGTTTGTAGACACTTGTGGCATTTCTGCCACATGCTGTAAGCCGGCCTAAGCCAGGTGATCCCGCTCTGCCTGTGTTAGAGCGGCCAAGTCATCTCTCAACCTCCCATATTTCCATTCTCTGCTCTTTAGCATTCCTCTCTGTAACATAAACATCAACAAAAAAAATAAAAATCATTAATAACAACTCAAGTGATTAATAATGCAAGTTAAAATAAGTTTAATTTTATACAAATGATGATATCGTCCACTATTAGACGATATCATCCCATATTTGAGCAGAATCGTCTTCGATTTCACAATTCGAAATCGTCCCTAATTTGATGAAATCGTCCTCCTTTCGCCAATTTCGCCCTTAGACAAAATTGTGAATTTGAGACGATTTCGTCGAAATTGGGACGATTTCGTCCCGATGACGTCGACGGCCCAAAAATGGTCGTGATGCTCAAAATTTACTCAAAATTCACCTAAAAAGCATGTAAATTCAAATTAAACAATTCTAAGCTAAGTTTAGACTCTTACCCGTAGCCCGTGCCGAAATTCTGTCGATCTATGCTCTGTCTCCACCATTTTTGCTTGCAGAGTTCCAGAAACCAGAAAAATGAACAATGAAAATGAATTAGGGTTTTTACCCTATTTTTCTTAATTTTATTCAAAACACAATTAAAAACATTTTTTAAATTTTTTTGCTTTTTCATGTTTTTACCTCAAACATTCGATTTGGGTAAAAACACGAAGGGGACACCATAGTAAGCTGTCATACGATTCAACCAAGAATCGTCGCATAAAAATGGGAATAATTTTTGCTTTCTCGTAAATCGAGAAGAACTCATCTTTAACGCATTTTCTTTAGAAAATTCACTAAAGAGGGGGCAAAATGTAGCACCCTAAAATTAGCGCAGTAAAACCTTAGTAATTACACTTGCTCTAGTAAATAATTCAAATTCAAATTTTAACCTCCAAAACTGCTCCCAAACCACCGTGTAATCTGTTTCCTCCTTTCCCGCACCATTTTTAGAGTTTTTTTTGACCGTTTGACGATATCATCGCCGATCAGACGATATCGCCTCAGATCTAACGATTTTTTCTGGGCTAGGATGTCTAGACGATCTTGTCCTAAAACTGATTTTGCACAATTAGCTTTTGTTCCAACGGTGTCTCTAATCTGGGTAGAAGCGTGTCTGCATCATTAGAGACCCTCCCCCGTTGGAGATATCCCAAATAGGGATGATCTTCAACCTCCTAACCTCCCTCCTAAGCTTATTTAATCCTAAGCCCTCCCATTAGCACCCCCTGGCTGATAATTCCTGTAACTTGACTTCATATGCATTAAGACATCCTAAATTGTTATTTGCATTAGTTCTATTCAAATTTTGTTGTAGGTACATTAGTATTTTTCAGCCAGAGCAATTTTACATTGTCACAGACGATCCTGTTCAGATCGGAGGTGATCTTGTCGAATCAAAGACGATTTCGTACCCATGCAAGATGATTTCAACTGCAGTCAACATTGAGGCAATTAGTGCCTAGAGTTTGCATTTCTTCATCCTTTTATTTTATGCATTGTTCTGTATTTAGTTAAATCTAAGTTTATTTCTTATTATTTTGCATCTTGGATTTCACCCATCTAGATGAAATGCATAATTCAGTTATAATTGCCATCAAATCAATATAATGCATTCATTTTTCTGTTCATAATTCTTAGTGTGACATTGTTAGTGTCATTTTGCACTGTTTCCCTCTGTTAGAATAGTTGCATTTTCTATGTTTTGTACCTATTTCTCTGTTTGCAGGTCTTTGAAGAATTCGTCTAATGAATTCGTCAGGTCTCAGACGATCCTGTCTGATAGCAGACGATCCTATCAAATCAGAGGCGATCCTGACTGCTTCAAAAATCAAAATCTTCATCAGACATCCGGATCAGGTATTGGTATTTAATCCTTATTATTTCTCTCTATTTTCTGTCCTAATTTGTTTTTCTGTATTCATTTAATCTGCATCTTCATGTAGAGTAATTTAGATTCATTTGGCCAAACCTAGGACTTGGATGATTAAAACTAAAATTGAACACACAAAACACATTCCCAACCTAGGCGTGGAAACTGCCATTAAATGTTTCTTGGTGAACCCACCATCTATCGAAAAATCACCATAATACACCTCCCTCGAGAGGCGGGACCTTCGCAAGGCCTCTCAGTCCAAGGTACCGCGACATCCTTTTCACATCCCCCTTTCGGGCACGGATCCTATAGCCTGAAGGTAAGGGTGTGAAAAATTTGGAGCGATACACCATATATTATGTCAGTAAACACCTCATAGGTGCTAAAATCAATTATACTATCACAGAAAAGGAATTTCTTGTAGTTATACATGCTCTTAACAAATTTTATCATTATATTCCAAGATATCAGATTTTTGTACATACTAATCACTCAGCTATCAGATACCTGACATAAAAATTTGGGATTAGTGGTAAAATTATTATATGGTTGTTGCTTCTGCAAGAGTTTGATGTGACAATAGTAGATAAGCCAGGTAAAGATAATGTGGTATATGATTTCTTGTCTAGATTGACACCTCCAAATGATACAGCTATAGATGATAAATTTCTAGATGAGCATTTTTTTTGCTCTAAATGAACAAATACCATGGTATGTAGATATGATTAATTTTTTAGCCACTGGTAAAGTATCCCCTACACTTCTACCTCATGAAAAAACAAACTTTAATTGAGAAAAGTACATAATTCTCATGGATTGATGGATGCCTATTTAAAATAGGGATTGATATGGTCATGAGAAGATGTGTTTCTAAGAATGAGATAATAGAAATATTGAAGGATTGCCATGATGAACCTTGTGGTGGCCATTTTGTAGGAAAAATAACTGCATTTTAAGTGTTTTAGGTTGGTTACTACTAGCCTATACTATTCAAAGATGCATCCAAGCATGTGATCTAGTGTGATCAATGTCAAAGGATGGGTAAACCTACTCTTAGAGATGAAATTCCACTCCAACCACATATTTACATTGAGCCATTTTATAAATGGAGGATGGACTTCGTAGGATCCATTAATCCATAATCATCAGGTAAAAGGTTTATCTTAGTCTGTACTGACTATGTGACCAAGTGGGTAGGAGTACAAGCTTTGCGTGATTCAAAAGAGAAGATTGTAATAAACTTCTTCTATTCATCTATTTTAAGGTTTGGGATTTCAAGATAGATCACAAATGATCAAGGACCTTAATTTAATTTAAATATAATTTAGGAACTCATGCAACAATATAGAATCAGGTATAACAAAAACACTCCCTACCATCCACAAGCAAATAGGCAAGTTGAGGTAACCAACCAAGAGTTATAAAATATCTTGACAAAGATAGTGCATCAACATAGGAAGGACTGGGCCACTAGATTACCAGAAGTAGTGTGGACCTACAAGACCACCTGGAAGACTACTACTGGTTTCACACCATTCCAACTAGTCTATGGGAAGAATGCTATGATGCCTATAGAGTTTGAAGTCAAAAAACTTAGGACTATAGTAGAGTTGAATATAAACCTAGATTATGCACAAAAAGAACAAATTTAGTAGCTTAACCAACTGGATGAATACTACCTTGATGCTCTACAAAAAATAAAGATCATCCAGAAACAAAGGGTCAAGTGGCACGATCACCACACCAAGCCAAAGCAGCTCAAAGTGGAAGAATGGGCATTACTATATGACTCCCAATTTTGAGAAAGGAAAGGTAAGCTCATACAACATTGGATGGGGCCATATGAAGTGACTAAATTCATCAACAATGGAGCTATTAGGATCATAATAATTGATGACAACAACATTACATTAGTATTCAATGGTCATTGTCTGCTTCCATACCATGTGTTTGAAGCATACATGATTAAGTCTTGATTAGGCATGGGGGATACCCCAGTTGATTTTGATTTCAAATTGAGTTAGTAATATGTGGGTGTATTTAAAATAGTCCCAAAAACAATTATTCTTTCAAATTTTTCTTTTTTTTAGTTGTATTTATGTTATGTAGGAATGATTCCCTGAGTGTAGTTGTTATATAGCTTGGGAAAGCTAGTCCTAACAAGCATAGGATCCATTAACCTACGTCTTCCCAAATTTCTAGAAGAATTGTTTGTAGTAGGAGTAGCTTGTCCCCACTTAGAAATGGGAATACTATACCTGAATCTGCACAAGAGTGTTTGGATTGGTATTTATGGATAATAAAACACTCAATTGATGGTTCAGATAATGGATGCTAATGTTATCTCTATTATTCAACCAAGAGCACTAAAGGCCTGATAAACCTTAAGTATATATAAGTGGGCATGTCAAGTAGATGTTGCAATAAAGGAGTGCTTGTTTTCCATTTTTTTATGAAGGCACCTGATTTCCATTTATACAGTAGAAGGCACCTAATTGCCATTTTACGAAAGAAGATACTTGATTCCCATATTTTGGGAAGGAGGCACCTGATTCCCATTTATACGATATAAGGCATTTGACTCCTAGTATGTTAAGGAGATGGCATCTGCATCCCATATTCTATAATACCAATGCTTGATTCCTAGTTTCTCCAAGAAGAGGGCATTTAATTTCCATTTTTTAGGAAAGCAACATCAAATCTCCTGAACATAGTATAAAAAAACATTTTAGTTTGTATAAAGTTTGCATTAAAAGTATGGTATTCAACTGTTAGAAAAAGGTACCTACTTTCCATGTTAAGCATAGTGCTCGATTGCTAAGGTGCCTGCTTTCCATGTTAAGCATAGCGCCCAATTGCTAAGGTGCTTGCTTTCCATGTTAAGCATAGCACCTGATTTCTAAGGTGTCTACTTTCTATTTTTGAGGCACCTACATGCCATAATTTGAAAAGAAGGTGCCTAATTTCCACATATAAAATGTGCCTACTTTCCATTTTCATGGCCATTTCTACCTTGTAAAAATAAACTTCAGCATTGGAAAGTGGCCCGAGCCATGTCAACACCCCACTCACATGTAAAGTCAAATTTGTCATAGAAAAAATTAAAATTTGTCAGCAACCAACTTTCGAGGAGGGGATGTTTGTCATCCCATGAAGATATATTTTTTCTAACCTTTGTTTTGAAACCTTGTAGGATGTCTCAAATGAATCATATTGTAGCTATCAAGAACCAATCACATGGAGAGAAATTCACCGTATGGAAAATATGGCCATCATTGTTTGTTGAGGTTTGCCTAGTCATCATTCACCAACCAATAACAATGTACCATGGGATGTTGTCTGTAAAACCCCCATTATAGTCCTATCCACCTGTATTATTCCACTTGGTACTTTTCTACGTGTCATGGCTTTGATAGGTAAAATTCTTATGGTTATCACCTCTGCACAATCTAGCACATGCTTTAAGGAAACTTTACATGGATAACCATAATCACTTTTGATTATGGTAGTTAACCACCTACATCCAGGGAGGTAGCTAGTTTTAGAAACTACTTACTAAATAACTACTATGTAAGGAGGCAAATTACAGTGTGGTAATTCAAAAAAACCAAAGTGTAAAGCAGCTACTAAGTGAATCATAAATCAAAGAGAATTTGTGCTCTAAGTGTGGGGGAGAAATCTAAGAACCATGACTTAAATAAAAGTTAACCTATCGACTACATAGGAATTTCTACGAATTTTCAAACCCAATTTGATGTTGTAGGATGGATGGAGTACTATCAACTGGTCATCCAGGGCCAAGATGTAGTGGTAGCCAATGATTTTGTAGCATCCATGAGGGATGGGATTGTGCATATGCAAGGATTGGATATCCTATTCACTGAAGGATATATTGCCATGGTGATGGGCCTCCCCCTAACAGGGGAGTGCACGCACAAAGAAGACAACCTAGCTCTCTATACGTAGAGATTCTTTAGAAGATTGATAGAGCACTTGACATGCGCTGGTTTATCCAAGCAGCACATCCCTAAGCTTTGGAGGGTTTTTTTTTAATAGATTGCATGATTCTTCACCCATTCTGGTAAATACTCTAAGATGAACTCAAATCACTTTTGATTTCTAATCCATATACTACATGGAAATAAAGATCAATATCCTACATTACCTTTCATGTGCACTCAAATATGAGGTCAAACAGTACCAGGTATGCACAAAATCTACCTTGGCTCACTATGGTCTGATTTTAGCCTTGGTAGAATATGAAGAGTCACCTAGAAATGTGATGGTTGAGGAAATTGAGGGCACTAATTCAGTTCTAGGGATACAAGAAGAAGTGAAGGTGCCCATACAGAATGAATAGTTGGCTGAGAAGGCAATAGAACGAGAAGATATGGAACCTACATCCCTACTTGAGGAAAATACATCGAAAGCAAGACAAGCCTCATCCCCTATTTTTCCTCAATTTGATAAGGAAGTAGGATAGGCTTTGTCCCCCACTAGCCTTCAATTCGATGATGAGGCAAGGTAGGATCTACCAAGCCCTACTTTCATACCAGTTTCCATCAGGACCATAAGCAAAAGGATAAAGGCATCTATGGTGGTTTCAGGCTCATCAGATGATGAGGCAACAATTGATGAGTTAAACAAGGAAGAATATCTAGCCCAAATTTTACAAGATATTTCTAGGGGGTAAACTCCTCAATAGGAGGTATCAATGGAAGAGTTACCATAGGAGGACCAAGTGAAGGATTTGCAACAATAGTTGTAGTTATTGAAAGAGTAGGCTTCCACTTGGAAAACCAAATACAAGGAAGAACGAAATCTATTTCAAGAGTCTAGGAAAGAAGTTGCATTGAAAATGCATGAATTGTATCAAACAATTTGGTAGCTACAGAGGCAAATAGAAAGATTACAACTATAGTATAAACTAGTGAAAGCTGAGAAGCTAGCTAAAGTAGATATAGGGGTTTAGATTGATTGGGCAATAGAGGTACCCACTACCAACCAAGATGCTGAGGTAGGAGATCACTCAATGGCTACTGCTCAAAATTTATCTAAACAAGGGAGCCCTCAATATCAGAAGAGGTCCCCCATAATTGTAATTGAAAGCACTTCCCTACATACTCACATAGAAACTGAGCAAGGGGTGGATGCTACAATGGAAGTAGAGCAGCCCTATTCAACATCTCATTTTGCAGAACAGGTAATCCAAGAAGATGAAGTTGAGGTTGAAGAAAATCAAAATTTAAAACAATCTACACAAAGTATATGAAAAAGAGAATGAAATGGAATCTGAAGAGCCTCAAATTTTTGATAAGGATAAAGAACCAGAACATTCTCCAGTTGATGCAGGGGTTGAATAGCCTCAGGAGGAAAAGGTATTTCTAACAAAGTAGCAATTTACTACATAGGTAGAAGAGGCTAAGCACCCTACATTTGCTAAAAAAATAGGAAGCAGTAGCAGCACCAGCATACCCTAAGATACAACCCAAAAAGTTGAGATCAAAGAGAAAGGTTGTAACAAAATCTCAACAAATACCTAGAACAAGAGAAATAATTGCAAAATTAAAGGAATTGGGCATAAATTTTGATGAGGAATCAAATATGGATCCCGATGAGGAATCAAATATGGATCCCGATGAGGAATCGGGCATGAATTTAGATGAGGAATGGGAGGAATAAAAAAATTGTTTGTTGCACAAAAATAAAATTTTGAAAAGCTTAAGGAAGATATAGAAGCAGACAAAAAGAACTAGAAAATATCTCTAAGAAAGCACTCAAGGAAGCTAAACAAGAGGCCAAAAATAAGGCCAGGAAGCCTCCTAATAAAATACCTTTTGCCCAACCTCATCAGTTCTAGGGCTTGTATGGGTCGATAGGTGATCAAACTTCAAGGATGAAGGCATATTTCATGAAGATGGTATTTTTAGGTCTTGTACCATGTGCAAATCAAGCATCTAGTAGCACAACCCCTCCAGTGGTAGAAATAAAGGTTAAGGCTAATTTTGAAATCAACCCAACAGGGGCTGATTTACCCACAACCAAAGTTACTAAGAAGTCCAACATCATATTTGGAGATGAATCTATAGTACATGTGGGAGAATAGTTACCCCTTCACCATGAATATTAGAAAATGGTTAATCCCATATTTCAAAAGGATGTCACTAGTTTCACTGGCTACTATTTAAATATTGATAAAGGCAAGGTGGCCTGGAGAAGGGAAAAACCAAGAAAAAGAGTAGGTCCAAGCCAGCCAGTTCGATGCAACAAGCACCCAAAAAACAAGAAATAGGGGCAACCACTCCTAAAGTACCGAAGGAGCAAAATCCTAGAGACAAGAAAAAAACAAAGGCCGCTACAAAGAAGAGGAAAGAAACAATCAGGGCTTACTGGAAAGTTGTAAATAAAATTGGTAATTACCAGTATAAAGTGGCACAAGGATGTGCCAACCCTTAAGCATGGGGGGATGATGAGCCCTGAAAATGCTCATTTTTTGTAATACTTTCCCTATAAACTATGGCACTTATTTTTGTAGATATATATGTTTTATGAAAATTTTATATATGTTTAGTAGTTTATTTTACATGTTATTTAATATTTTGTTTCTGAGTGCATTTTGTGTAGATTTCATAGAAATTGTTGTGTTTTAGCATGTTTTCATCAAGGTCCCACTTGGACCTGGAACTTTCAATTTCATGAAGGTAAAACATCTATAGTACACCGGTATGAAGTGCTAAGTCAGGCACCTGATTCCCTTTGAAGTGCTCGACTCTCGTTTGGCGCTTAACTAACGGGCACCTAATTCCTATTAGATGTCTGCTTCCTATTAGGTTATGATTCCCATTAGGCACTTGACTCTCGTGTTGGCACCTACTTCTTGACTTCTACAGATAAGATGTATGCTTCTCAACTTCTATAGACAAGGTGCCTAATTCCCATTAAATCCAAATTCCATCACGACTCTATGGTCGGTAAAATAGAATGTGATTTTAGCGACAAGCGTAAATGGAGTTTTAGCATCAAATATAGACTAGGGACAATGTCAAAGATGACTAGCCATCTATTTTTTAGTTGCTATGCAAAAATATATGTAAATCAAGTAAAGTGAATATCAAACATATTCTGATAAAATAGAATACACTAAAATAGTCCACAAGGTTCGATATTTTGCTTGATTTCTTTTATTCATGCATGTTGTTGTAAAGTAGAATCAAAACTTTGATTTGATTCCCATTTGTAATAGGGTGTGGTTGCATATCTTATAAATATGCAAGCCACCCCTAAAAACGTGATCCTAGATTTTCCCTGTATCTATTCTACTACAATTCTTAATAAAATATTTTTGAGTCATCTTTGGTTAAATCGACTAGCATCCAGTGAATGATTTAACACAGGAAGAACCTCTTGGAAGCATGGGCCCACTCTCAATAGAGTTCTTCCCTACCTTTCCCCTATTTTTTTATCTTTTTTATTCTATTGTATTTCCTATAGCTTAAATTCAATTTCTGTTATTTCCTCTATTTTTTGTGATTTCTAACAAGTGTGCAGTTTTAGTTTTTGAATATAGTTTAGTCATGTTTTGATAGTGTAGGATAGATTAGTGGTTTGGAAATTAAATCAGAACTTCAATGAAACACCAACACCCCAAAACCATAAATCTGAGGGACTCATCTCTCTAGAGAAAATTACAAGAATATATTGTGCAAGTCTACTCACAAGTCTACGAGGTACCCCGAGTTGACAATTTAAACGAGGCAATGAATTTAAATGTAGAAAACTAACCAATGTTTTTGCCCAACACAAGTTTGTACATCATTGTGAAATATTTTGAGCATTGGTTTGAAAAACATTGAAAGTAATTGTGAAGTGTTTGAGATCAATATTGTGAAGGAAATTTGTGCATTATTGTGTTTGATCCTTGAGAGCAAATTTACAAGAAAGATAGACCAGTTTTGTGAAGCAAAGTTATACACTAGTTTGATTTGATTTGAAAGGAATTTTGCAAGAGGTAGAGATTGGTTTAGATGAATTCAAGTTTTTTGAATGTGAAGAACATATTGGATATTTGATAGTACATATCATTCTCTATATGTTCCAGAGGTTAAACGAATTCTAAGTAGAATATGTCTAAATTACCTAGTTGAATAAAACATTTCTAAAAGAGATATAAGCATTGTTTGTATGCAATACTGTGGAATATTTGAGCAGGTTATGTAAGCAGCATTGAGGTAGATTTGAGAAAGTCTTGTGAGAAGACTTGAAGTAGCATTGAGGTAGATTTGAGCAAGTCTTATGAGAAGACTTGAAGCAATATTGAGGCAGATTTGAGAAAGTCTTGTGAGAAGACTTGAAGTAGTATTGAGGTAGATTTGAGCAAGTCTTATGAGAAGACTTGAAGTAGCATTGAGGTAGATTTGAGCAAGTCTTATGAGAATATTTTAAGTAGCATTGAGGTAGATTTGAGAAAGTCTTGTGAGAAGACTTGAGACATAGTTGAATAGATTTGAGGGAAAAATTGAAGCATATTTGGGTAGAGATAGAGAGCAGGTTTTAGGCAGATTTGTGTATGTAATGTGTGCAGATATGGATATATTTGTGATCAAATTTAGAGCATATTTGTGCTAGCCTTATGACAAGGTTTGGTGTAGATTTGAGATAGAGTTGAGAGCGGGCTTTGGAGTAAACCAGAGTAGAGGGGATAAAGTTCTCTATGGAGAGATATCCACAAGCCAGAGCAGAGGGGATAGAGTTCTCTTATGGAGAGATATCCACAAACCAGAGCAAGAGGGGATAGAGTTATCCTATGGAGAGAGATCCACAACCAGATCAAGAGGGGATAGAGTTATCCTATGGAGAGAGATCCACAAACAAAATCAAAGGGGATAGATTTCTCCTATGGAGAGAGATCCACAAAATAGAGTATTGGGGATTGAGATATCCTTTGGACATAGGTCCACAAACATTGTAATAGGAAATTTATTCCCAAGAGATTTGTTGAGAAAATTTAGAAAAAATATTTTCTTTGTGGATGTAACCCACATTGGGTGAACCACGTTAAATTTGTCTCTCATGTGTATGATGATTTATGCATTGCTTTTATTACTTCTATTGATGTTGTAATTGATAACATTGGATAATATTGTTTATGAAAAGAAAAGTAAAAGTTGATCTTATACTATTCACCCCCCTCTTAGTATAAGCTTGTGTTATTTATGCTCTAAGTGCATGAAAGGTTAAGGTTCTGGAGTCATGTTTCATACACCCCAAGGGGTACCTATCCCCTTATCATTCAAACTTGCCTTCCAATGCACAAACAACACTACAGAGTATGAAGCCTTAATCCCAAGTCTTCAATCAGCTATAGCTATGAGTATTAAGCATATCAAGATATTTTGTGATTCTCAACTTATTGTTAAGAAAATCAATGGAGAATACCAATGCAAAGAACCTACCATTAAGTTTTATCATGAAGTAGCAATGAAATTACTCTCTAAGTTTGATTGGTATGAAATCAATAGTTTACCACGTTCAACTAATAGATTTGTAGATGCAATGGCCTCCCTTGGATCATTGATTCCAAAAGACTCCTTTGGAGAGGTACAACCCCTTATCATTTCAACGGTCTCTAAATTTGCAATTGTCCATGTTGAATCTAAAGATGAAAAGGATGTTTGCTTTATCCAGTTGGATTCATATGAGCCTTGGTCAAGCCAAATAGTAGCCTTTCTCAAGTTTGGAACACTCCCATATGACATGTCTCAAATTTCTAAACACACATTCAAGTAAAAAGTAGCCCATTTCATTCTCTTGGAGGATGTGTTGTATAAACATGGTTATGATGGAGTTCTCCTTCATTATCTCGAGTCTAGTGAGGCACAAAGAGCCATAGATGAAGCCCATGATGGTACTTGTGGTGGTCATTTTAGTGGAATGGCCATTGCAAAGTGTATCTTATGCATGGGTTATTATTGGCCCACAATGGAATGTGATTGTTGCACTTATGTTAAACATTGTAAGAAATATCAAGAACATGCTAATTTAACTCATGTACCATCACAAGCTTTACAGCCTATTCAAATCCTTTGGCCCTTTTCACAATGGGGTCTAGATCTAATTGGAAAATTTTTACCTCCTTCATCGGGACAACATACATTCATCATCACAGCCACTGAATACTTCACAAAGTGGGTTGAGGCAATTCCTCTAACCAGTATGATAGGACCTAGAATTGTGGAGTTTATACTTCATCACATCATTTGTCATTTTGGTATCCCCTCAAAAATCATCTCTGAAAATGGCAAGTCTTTCAAGAACAAGGATGTTTGAGCACTTTGTGAGAAATATAACATTCAACACAGTTTCTTGACTCCTTATTACCCACAAGCAAATGGACAAGCTAAAGCTTCCAACAAGACCTTAATTGCTATTCTCAAGAAACTTGTTAAAGAAAATCATAGATATTGGCATACACAAATTCCCTTGGCATTATGGGCTTATCGAACAAGCATCCACATGCCTATAGGGGCAAACACCATTTTCACTGGTCTATGGAGCAAATCATGCCTCTTGAGCTTGAGATCCCCTCCTTGCAAATTTCTTTGCAGGAATTCATAGATGACAACACTACTAGACAAGCACGTCTTGACCAACTCACACTTCTTGATGAGAGGTGAGTCAATTCTTTAGAGCATTTACGAGTTTATCAAGACCACCTAAAGCATGCTTACAATGCCAAAGTTCATCTACGTGAATTCCAAGTAGGAGATCTTGTCCTTAAAGAGAATCAACAAAACACCAATGCATTACCGCATCTTCGTGATAAATTTATGGCTAATTGGTTGGGTCCATACATTGTTACTCAAAGAGTGGGTAATGGTACTTATAGGCTTGCCAGTCTAGAGGGAGAGGAAGAACCCGAACCACTTAATGTTATACACTTGAGAGCATTCTATGCATAATGATATTTATATATGTATATATACATGGCTAATACACAAAAACATTGCACTTCATTTGCATACATTTCATTCCAAAAACATTGCACTTCATTTGCATACATTTCATGCCAACACATTATATTAGCACACATTTCATTTTGCATTTCATACATTTCATTTCACACATCCCATTCCCATTTCAAATTTCATAATAAGGATCATTTATTAAGTTCAAGATTTTAATTGGTCCAATAAAATCATGTTGCCTTAATCAGGGGCACCTTCACATCATCATCCATTTTTCCACAAAGCCAAATTATCATTAGAAAATATTGCCTAGGTGTTTTCGATCACTCAGCCACTCCTAGTGTTTTAAGCAACCTCCAAAATACATGTCGAGTTCCTTTTAGGACCATCACACATATACACTAAGAAAATCTTGAGTTTTGGGAATTGACTCCAAAACATTCTTGAACCAAACACAATTTCACATCTTAAAAACATCTTGTGTCAAAGAGGGATAACACCATACTTGGTATGAACCTCAAAGTGAAAAGGGTCATCCTTGCTAGTCCCATCATGCAACATAGTCCACAAAAATAGTGGTTTTCACCACTATCATAGTTGCTTCCAAATTCAAAATTAGAGTAGTAAGGATAGGGTACAATTCTCATCACACTTAGGTTGAGAATCTAATTCCCCAAAGCTCTAAATATTTTACATCACACACCATTGATCATTGGGTTGTAAGGATCATACTACATTTCCAGTCAGACGGTTAAGTAGTCATCCCCAAAACTTAAGAGATCAAAATCCTTGGACTATGGAGTTAGCCTCCATCGGAGCTATAGATGCTTGACTAGCAGTGGAGTACGCTCATGCGTGGTGACATGTCTCTTTTAAAGAGACCTCTGACCGCACATACGGACAAGCTAGCTTCTTGGTTTCATCCATAACAGGTCACACCCAATTTACTCAAGATGAGTTAATGAACTCACTTGCACACACATTGGTTCTTGATTACCTCGAGTCATTACCATGCTCTTGATTTAGTAAATGAATTCACTGCACACACATTTGGTCCTAGAGGGATTAGGCAATTTTAGTGAGTTTGTTTGATACCACTAGTATGTCTGAGTCTCTACAAAATAGTCATTTTTCCATATCAACATCCATATCTTCTTCCATATCAACATCCATATCTTCTTCCATGTCACTTCATGAGTCATTCACCCCACATACCACCAAGTTTGGTGCCCCTGATTAAACAACAATGCTAGAAACATGGCCAAGCAAGATCTAAACTATAAATGATCATTAGAACATCTGCATTCCATACCTTGCATTAATCATCCATAACATACCACCTTGCATTAATCATCCATAACATATCATATGCATTCATCATCCATATAAACATGCATTCCACAAAAATCATTCACACAAACATATAACACAAAAAGGTAAAAGCCATGTATATATATGTATAAATATCACATGTACAATGAGTGCCAAAAGGCTACATACTATGGAGCACCAAGGCTCATATACAAAAAGTGCATCTAAGCACTAGCTACACCCTCCAAGAGGACCCCTATGACCTAGAAGGAGCCCTAGACCTAGAGCTATGCCTAGACTCGCTATGCCTAGCAGCCTCGGATATAGATGAGGTTGGAGGATCAAGAAGTGGAATATGATGCTCCATCAACCTATCCTCCAATGCCTCGATATACCTATATCGATACCGAAGGTGCGCTATGTCAATATTATGTTGATGCTCCCTCTCTAGAAGCTCTACCTAGAGCCTCATGATCCTCTCATCCGAGCTATCACCATCACATATCGCTCTACCACCTACTACTCTAACCTCACCCAATCCTCCTCACTTTGACCTAGAGGTCCATCCGAAGTCTCCTCCACATCATCCCCATATCTACCATCTCCTCCACTCCTAGGAGCTTGCCTCACCACACCCTTAGTCCTCCTCCTTCGACTATCTAATCGAAGGCATCACTATCACTTGGGGGCCTCATGGGTCTCCTCCACCTCATCCCCATCTCCACTAGTTGCTACTAGAGTCAATGCCCATGGTGGCTGTGTAGAGAACCATACATCATACTCTAGAGTAGTCCTCGCATCATCTATATCAAGGAGGTCCATCTCCTCATCATCCTCATACACCTCCCTCCATGGCTCTGCACATGGTAGACCTATCTCCTCCTGATACCTCCTATAGAGCACCGACTCATCTAAAATCCCCTACCTCAAGCTAAACTATTGAAGTACTCATGAGAACTAAAAATACTCAACCTCACTTCGATATCTCCCAACCACCCACCTAGCCTACCGCACCTATCGTAGATGCTCTCCATATTTGATCCACCTACTACCCCACCATGGCCTCCATATCACTTGGGTGGATGTCAATCTAGCCCATAAATCCTGATACCACTAGCTCATCCTCATAGGTCGACTCGACTGTACCTCCTCAACCACTACCCATATCCTAGCATAGGGCTTCTCCCTACCCAAACCTACCACTAGTAAGCCTTCCGATCAAGCCATACTAAAGTGCTCCCATCCCCAACACTATAGTAACAAGTTGCATCCTAATCCCTTCCTCCCCTACCTCCTCACCTCATAGAGCTCCCAGTATGCCTACACCAATAAGGTAGGAGCCCATGCATACACCTACTGCATAGTGAGCATATCACTCACTAACCCTATCAAGTTCCAAGGGAACCTACACCCAGTATTATTTGAGGCCATGATGTTGGCCAACACGAACATCACCAAAGCACGAAGGGCATCCAACTCCTTGTCCACATACATGGACAAGTAGGGAATACCCCCACTCTCCACCCTCACACTCCACCAGCCATCACCAAACATCTTCTTCATATTTATCCCTTGATCGCATCCAACCTCGATGTGAATCCCCTCCACTAGCACCTTGAGGATGTGGTATACATCCTCAAGTGTAAGGGTCACCTCTCCCATAGGGAGCTAAAAGGTTCCCCTATCCGGATCCCACCTCTCCACCAAGGCAGAGAGGTACCCCTCATCTACCCTAATCACATCAATATGGGCTACCTCCACTAGCCCCACAACCTCCAACAACTCCCACTCCTCCTCCACCAATACCTTCCTCATCCTAAGAATGTAAGGTGAGAACCGGTGTCGAGCCTCCAAAATCCTAAGCTGCAACACAACACAAAATATTTTTCATTAACACATTTAAAAAACAAAACATAAAATTTTTACACAAAAAGGACATTACCTCAACCGCTCACACTCCAGCTCTAATCCCCATCTCTTCTCCTTCCACCACCATAGCTTTCACACCCAAATCACTTCACCTCACTCCACTCCACTCCACCCAACTCTCCCAGATGCAGCTTCTCAAACTCACAAATGCACAAATGAGCTCAAATCTCATCCTACCAAGCTATTTATAGCTGCTTCAGGTGCCTTGAGATGCCCATGGGTGTTTCCTGGTGCATTGAAGTGCACCAAGGCATTTGCAAAATGCCCAAACATCGATGGGCGTCTACGCATGCCAAAAGCACCAACTAACATTTGGCATCAATTTTGACAAAAGAACAAATTTTTACAAAATAGTGGCTTATCCCCACCAAATCACTTCATATTGCATTCATGCATCTATTTCATCATATTAATAGGTTTTGTGAAGGTTCCAACTGATTTGGATGCATAATTTTTGTTTGTGACCACAAATTGCAAATCCGCTTAACAAGTTACAAAAGCACTCCAAAATGGTCCAAATATTCACAAAATGATCATAATAATCATTCTCATCATTAATACATCATTTTCACATCATCAATATCATTCCATATCATCATTTGCATATTTTCCAAGTTCAAACAACATTCAAGTGAACCTTGTATCTAGTGGGTTATTCTATATACTTGGTGATTGCAGTGATTTGCATCCATGCAATTTGGTAAGATGAATAACCTACCATAAGGACACTTGGTCATTTTCATCATTCCATATCTCCTTGTTTGAAATCACAATCACATTTGGTACTTCACATTTTGCGTGAAACCTTGCCAAGAACAATTTGCACAAAAGCTGTCATTGATGGCCTAGTTCGTGGGGCTTAAAACATGGATAAAAATCACATTTCATCATTTCACAATTCCCTGACAGTCATCATAGAGATAGGCACTAGCTAGGATGATTGGTTCCAATCATGGGAATTATTCAACAGTCACTAGCAAGCCCTCCAAAGTTGACTCTTTTTATTTTTCTTTGCATCTTCATCTTTGCATATCAATGACATCGGAAGGCACATTCTTCAATAACATCGAATCACCCCAAATTTGGGGTAACCACATTTGGTTTTGACTTTCCCACAATGGGATACATCTTACATGATCATGACATCTATACTTGGCAAAAATCCCTTCATCTATTGGGGCAAAAATAGACACATTTTTCATCATATTTTTCACAAAACCCTTCATCTATTGGGGCAAAAATAGATGCAATCATTTCACATTTTTCACCAATCCCCTTCACACCATTGGGGCAAAAATGGTATCACATTTACATCATTCATATCATCCACCATTCATTTGCACAGATTTTTCAATTGGCTCATGAGATTCATCCACAAACTCACTCGCCAATTGAGGGGGTAAGCTACGCAAATCCAAATTCTTTCATTCTTTTGTCTTCAAGCTCATGTTTCACATCTCAAGAGAAAGTTGCTTCTACACCTAGCCAAAATAGGTGTCTTGTGTTTTTGCACTACATTGTGTTTCATGCAACGTAGTACAAAAAGGGGTATCTATAGACACCAAAACCTAGCCACTTGTCATCCATCCAGGTCTTCCCACCATCTTTCCCATTTATTTATATATATCTAGGCATATTTGTTAAATATATGTTTAATATTAATATTTTAATATTATATTTTATATATTTAATAAATATAAATATTATATATGTGAATAAATCCCAGCCATCCGATTTAACTTAATCCTAGCCATCCATCCACATCAATCCATGCCACACACCCAAAATTAATATCCACCCTTCGTTATGTTTTAATCTGAGCCACACAATTCGTGTCGCTCAAACCCTAACATACCCTAGTGTGGATTATTAATAGGAGCCATTTTGATGGCTCAACCCCTAAGTTTTCCCTAAGTTTCTTGAGCAATTCGTGTCCTAAGTTATTTTGCTAAGCCATTTTCCCTCGAGTTCCCTAGAGCATCCAAGTACTCTCACCTTCCATCCTCACTCATCATAACCCCCACATCCATCATCACCCCTCTCACCTAGCTATATTTGCTTTTGTGGATCCTCACCTTAGCTCTTGAATACCTTCAGGTGCTCCCTATCACTACCGAGTACCTCAAGGTGCTTCTCCTCCATCGCTAAGTGCCTCTAGACTCCCTCTACCATTCTTGAGTGTCCATAAGTATTTTTTTCTACCACCGAGTGCTTACGGGCATCTTACACCAAAGCTCTATAGCCCTACTAGCCCTCGAGCGATGCTAGGGCATCACCACATCAATTTCCTACAACAAATATCATAGATCAAGAAAATAACAAGTCTCAAGGTAAATATTTTTATTGTTATTTCATTCCATGCATTTTTAGTTTTTGTTCATGCTATTTACATCATATAGCTAGGGTTTTTGTATTGATTATAGAGGGCCTCACATTGTGGAGCCCTCACAGTTGCTACTAACCCATTTGCTATTTTCTTGTGTGTAGATCTAGAAGTGTTACATTAGCATTGTGCAACTACTTAAGCTGGAGTGGCCTAGTATTGGATAACATGAAGCCCACTCACATCTATTGGGATCAGAAGTGAGATTGAAGACACCACCAATGTTGTTTTCTAGGGTTTCGGAGAACCCTAGCTATTGTAAAAATTTGTATCAAAGAAATCAATTCTTTCATTGTAACATTGGAGATTTGAGGCTCTGTCTAGCTTGTTAGGCTAATCATTTAATTATCAATATAGGTAAATACAATTAAAAGAAAAAGCAATCCCATATAGATTATTCTATAATATTTAACTAGCTTACTTGATTCAATTCCTTAAGATCAGGTTACAGATTTTAAATGCAAATCTTTTTAATTATAAAATTGATATAATAAATGTGAAATTAACCCAATGAATGAATGTGTGTGAATCCACGTGCATCTAATAATGTTCTAACTATCTTAATTTTAAATTAAATTATTCAAATTAAATTATATTATTTCTACATTATACTAATCTAATTCTAATCTATTGTAGGAGTAGGAGAATAGGGACTGGTATTTTAGAAGTGGGCCCTGCCTTAGAAAATATTAGTATATTTCTCTTCTCCTCTATGTTATTTTTACTTCAATAACTATTTATTTCATTTAATCTATTCTAACTATTAACTATTCATTGATTGTAGGAAAAGTAAAGATATTACAAAAATGAATAAATCATTATAGAAAATAGAATAATATTGCAAGAGTCATGGAAGAAAAATAATACTATTTTATTGTTGGAATTTGAACATGTACATTGCTGAAGATTACAACTACAGAGTGACTTCTTCAACTTGTATTACAGAATGTCATTCGGAGGAAAAGGACCAAGAGGAGGGACCTTTTCAATGGCCTCCTTATTGTAATTTATACAATAATGTTCAAGGAAGTCTTTTTCATAACATACTATGTTTTCTCCAGCTAATCAAAATCTAAATCCTAACCTTCAATCCTAACTATGTACTAACAATTTACTAAATAAATATAATTTTGTAACAAGACGTTACTTTGACTAATCAACACAAATACACGTGCTAATGACTTATTCTAAACTAATATGACTTTAGAACAAATACAACTTGGACTAATCATTGTGAGGCCAAGTGGCATCTACTTAACAACTTTCTTAATATAAGAAACAACAAAAATAATCTTGTGCCCTATTCTCAAGGAAAGAGAATATTAGTTGGCAGAAATAAATCAATAGTTTGAATACTTTCCAATTTTTAGTAAAAATTTAATTTATTAAATAAATAGAATATGCCAAATATTCTATTGCCCACGTTGACAACCAAATGAATGATTGTGTAAGATGTGCTCATGTTGGATATGATGTGGCACTAAAGCTTGGTCAACTTTTGACTCTAGCTCTCTGTAGCACTCCTTTATGTAGATGCTTCAGTAATACTTCTTCATAACACTTCATCCATAGTGCCTATGAGTGTGCCATGTGTCCAACCAGTCTTCATATGCCTGCATTCTGGTTTAACATCAACGGACTTTCATCTAGCTTCAACATATTTACCTAACAACATAGTAACTTACACAAAATTCATGTAAAATATACACATTAAGAACATTTATAATCATTAATCTAATTAATGCATAAATGACAATATTAAAATAAAACAATCAGTTCCTTAATCACCCCCAAAACTCCCACCAAAGATGGGATCAAGTGATGCAAATATTGAAGATTAAATCTTCTAAGGGCAACCAACTTAAAGGGAATGTGAGTATTAGTAAGATGGATAGGACTAGAAATTGGCAACCTCCTCCTAAGGATTTTGGAAAAGTCAATACTGATGGAGCCTCTAGAGGGAACCCTAGAAAAGCTAGTGTGGGAGGAATTGGTAGACTTTCGGATGGCTCCCTGGTTTTTACTTTTGCTGAGAATTTGGGTATTCTTTCCAATAACCTTGTTGAGGGGTATGGTATCCTTAGAGGCCTTCAGGAGGCTACCAAGGTTGGATGGGAAAAGGTGTTAGTTGAGTCTGAATCTCAACTTATGATTAATCTCTTGAAGACTCCATCTAAGAATCATAAGGTGGATTGAAGAATAAAAAGAATTATTGAGAAAATTCAGTTAATCCAGATGGGTTTTTTGAAAGTTTATTACAATCATGTGGTCAAAGATCAAAACAAGAGTGTTGATGCTTTAGCTAATTGGGCTTTGGACAAAGGTGATCTTACTTGTTATGGCCACCCTCCTATATGGTGGGCTTCTCAAATTAGGGAAGCTCTTCTTTCTATCATTTCTTTGGATGGCTCCAGTTCTGAAGGTACCTAGTTTCTTCTTGTTTTTTTTTTTTTTGTTTTTTTTTGTTTCTCTTTGGTTCATTCAGTTTTTTTAGTTCCCTAGCTCATTCTATTATTTATTTTGTTTCCTCTATTGATTCTTGCATTAATAGTCTTCTGGTCTAAATAGGTCATTGTTTTGTTCTTTTTTTTTTCTTTTGTCTTCTTTGTTTTTTTGTTTAGTTTTTTAAGGTGGGTGGGTTCTTTTGCTTTGTTTTGTTTTTGTGTTCTTTGTGTTGTTTTTTGTTGTTCTTGTGTTTTTGCTATTTTTTTTTTATGTTTATTGTTATTGTTCTTGTGTTTTTTTCGTTCTTGTTCTTGGGTTTCTCTTTGTTTGTGTTATTTCATTTTTTTATGTGTGAGTGTTTTCTATGTTTTTTGTTTTTGTTTTTTGTCTTTTGTTGGTTGTTTTTATTTTTATTTTTATTTTATTTATTTTATTTTTTAGGTTTTGGTTGTGTTTATTTTTCATGTTTTTTGGGTTATGTCTTTGTAGTGTTCTGTTTTTGTCTTGTTTGTGTTTTGTTATGTGGTTCTTGTGTTTTTCTATGTGGTTTGTGTTGTGGTTTATTTTATCTTATTGTGCGTGTTTGGTTGTGCTTTTGGTTTTGACACACTCAAGGAGTTTGTTTTTTATTTTATTTTATTATTTTTGTTGTTATTTTCTTTTTTTAATTTGGTTTTGTGTGTTTGTTTGCTCCTTGAGTATGTCAAAGGTGGTAGGCCAGTCGAGTCCTAGGCGTTTTTGGCGGAATGGATACCCCTACCTCCTTGGGTCTTACCCAAAAGTGGCATCCCTTTTGGGATGTTTTCCACAAATAAAAATAAATAAAAAATAAAACAATCAGTAAAATCACTCATATCCATTCATGTATAAATAAATATATAAGTAAATCAGGTATAAATACTGTAACACTTTGACACTCATCATTCCCCCAAACTAAAGGAAATGCATGTCCTCATGCATACAAGTCTTAAATATCACAACGTAAAACATTGCAAATATTATAGATGAGATACAACAAAAGATATGATGAATGAAATGATGCGGTTTTATAGAAATAACTCTATAGAGGTATAAAATAAAACATTGTAATTGTTTATGGAGAAAATAGTGCAAATGTATGAGATCAACATACTTGATTCTATCCCTTGTATAGCATGTTCAGGTGCAATTAAGTTAAATTTCATGTGAAATCATTGTTGAACAACCAAGGTTTTGCCCTAGACATTTTATGAAAAAAATGGGTTTCAAAATTAGGGATTTCTTTTATGTTTCTCCATGCGCCTTTGATCATGATTTGCTTGATGGTTTCTATATCTTTATCTATTTACTCCCTTGCTAGTAGTTGAAGTTTTATAACCAAGAGCATATTAAATAAATAAACAACTAAAATATGAAAATCAATAAATAATAAACTAGTGCAATTATAATAAGATTATTATTATAACAAATAACAAATATTATTATTATAAACTAATATAATAACTAATACTATTTTTAATAATATAGAGAAAACAAAATCACTTCTAATATAATTATATTAATTATAGTAAATAAATTATAATATAAAACATAAATACTATCGTGATAATAATATAAATATTATAATATAATGATATTAATAATATTATAAACTAATAATAGTAATATAATATTATGGACTACTATGAAATGGTCATGAGAATGACACGTGAGTTTATATTATATTTTATCATATTATATCTCCCTTTATGCTAAATATAGCATGCCATCAATGCTTGCTAACAACTAGTCACCTCTCCACGATCTACGACGACCAATTATCCAAGTTATCGCATACCTTTGTTGAAGCAAACACACAGTTGAGGGTTTCAATTTGATGAAGCAAATTTGATGGAGCTAATGAACTAGGGGTCATGTGGAAGCCAATACAACACAGAAACTAGAAGTCAGAAAATTAGAGCACGCTCGCCTGGATCTACATCAGATATTGTGCACAAGTGATTTTGAGTTTCTGATCTATGATTGTCATATCGACTTTGTGTGTACGAAGCCAAGTAAGCAATCTTCCATTTTTTTTTATGCATGAACTAAAACATCATGTGTTTTGTTGACACATGCCCCAAGAACAAATAGTGAATATCTAAATCCACTGTACTTCAGTTTTTTTCTTTTGAGGTCAGATTCGTGACTTGATTTCTGCCCCAAATCTTTTGATGTAAAAATAGATAAATTTTTCATTAGTCCCCTCTTTTACAATTATTATATTGATGCATGTAAATCTAATTTAATTTAGAAAAACATAAATTATATATATATATTATAATTTAATTTATAAATATATTTCTGTTCAAAAAACTAGTAAATGCACTTTTTGCTTATTTATTTTAATTTTAAATTAATTTTGAATAACAACATGCAGTTTTTTTAATTTTAAGTTCAGATAATATTTGCAAATCAAATTATTAAATATTTAAACTATAGATGAAATGTTTCGGTATAACTCCAATTTGTTACATGTGGCATTGAATTTTGATTGGTGAGAAGACCAAACTCATGAATGATAATGGTGAAATATTAGGGACCATATGCATTTTCAAATTAAATTTAACCCTAATTTTATAAAAAAAAATTATATGATGCTTGATTTAAAATAAATAAATAAAACATCTTTATCCATACTCTCTGTATCTGCTATCAAACTACCAGTTGACCTTTCACATTATAAATATCTACGGGTGGACAACCAATTATTTCAAGTGCATCAATCTCAGTAATGCTCACATTCCATTGAATACTTGTGTTTGTTGTGTATGACCTTTGCCTGTGATGAAGATGAACAAGATAGAAGAGGGTCTTTAACTTTTATCAATACAAAATATTTATTTATTATATATATATATATATATATATATATATATATATATATATATATATATATATATATATATATATATATATAATTTAATTATAAATATATATATATATATATATATCAATAAAATTCATATATATTTCACTGTTTTATTTATTTAAAATTTGTACAATTAGCATCTTGAATATTCATATATTTTATTAATTATATTTATATATTATTATTTATTATATTATATTTAATTTATTTATTTTATTATTATATTTATTATTCTATAATTATAAAATATTATATTCTTGTACTACTCCCCCAAACTGTATTATAAACTTTATTGTATTAAGCCTATACCTCCCCCAAACTATAATTTTGGCTATATAGCCAAAAAAAAAATAGAGGGAAATATTTTTATATAAAGATGCTTATATTTATAGGAAATTTATATATTATTTTAAATGGTATGGGGGTAAATATATATTGATGTATTATTATAAATATTATATATTATATAAATTATCATTATATAGATATATTTTATTTATTTATTATATTATTATATTTTTATTATTTATATATTATTATTATTATTATTTATTTATTTATCTTTTTTTATTTGGAAGATTTTCTTCTTCTAATTTCATAAGGAGTTCCATGTGGGATGAATATCAATCATCAATATATAAAATGGATCTTTTATCATAGGCTTGGATGATTTTAACAGGATATTAGGGTTCTTGGAAAATACAAACCACACTTTTGTAGGATGGGATAAACCATAGTACTTAGGAATTAGTTTATGACTCTTGCTTGCTTACAACATTCTAGGGTTGTTTTACAAAGACTCAGACATCCTAGAGACTTTGAACAAATTCATCTATTTGTCTCATGAATTAGTATGATGCTAAGGGTGTCCTAATGTTTTCAAGCCTCTCGAGGACCAACTGTGTGTGCAGTGAATGTTCATTCCTCATCATGAGTAGGGATTGAGTAAACCAATGGTCACTTATGCCAACAAGCTAGCTTATCTATGAGCATCCATAGGTCTTGTCCAGACTTAGCGCTATTGCGTAAGGATACCTTATTGCCAGGTGGGTTTCATTCAACCCATTGTTGTAATGAGGATCACCCCATGGTTTTTGAAATACTAAGAATTCCAGGGATTCAAGCTCTTCACCCTTATTTTATTTAACTTTATTTGGGATACTTGCTTATTTTGAGAGGAAGCAAGGGATTTTGATTACTTTTTGGGATTCTTGCTTATTTAAGAGGAAGCAAGAAGATAATTTTTGGGATACTTGCTCGTTTAGAGAGAGAGCAAGGGATTTTTTTATTGCTTTTTGGGGTTCTTGCTCATTTTTAAGAAGCAAGAAGATACTTTTTGGAATACTTGCTCGTTTAGAGAGAGAGGGATTTTTCTTCTTTTTTTTTTCAAGGGTGAAGGGGGAGCTTGTCCTTTTGCCAATTCATTAGCTTTCTAGACCATGCACATAATTTGGATAAGTAGGGGAAACCGTTCACTCTTATGGCAATAGTAACTCATAGGTTAGTCTTTCCAAACTTCACAATGTTTTATTTATTATAAAGTGCATAGTCCAAGAGGAAACTTGATTGATTAGGAGCAACTTATAACATCCAAAGATTGTTTGATTTTCAATGAAGATTTACTCAAAACACTAGTGGTGACTGAGTAATTGAAAACACCTAGATTTTTTTATTTAGCAAGCAAAAGTATCATGCAAGATGTGGTAGTAACTTTCCTACAGAACTCTCAAGCTGATGCAAAATAAAGAAATATCTTTTTAGGATCTTTTTGAAACAACATTGAGACTGAAAATTCTAGTGGAGAATAAAGTGAAAGTGATGCAAACATTGGAACTCTTTTATGAAACAAAAAGAAGCATAATCCCTTTTTAATATATTATTTATATGAATATATTTTATACATATGTATATTTTAGATATAAAGCAACAACTTATTTAATAGGTAGTGTATTTGTTGCTTATTAAAGAGAAGTATTTATTCAATAGTAGTGATTTGCAGTTTAGATATACACTGCAAATCAGTTTGTTGCTTAAGATGGTGCATGAACTCTTCTTTAGAATGTGGCTTTTTATATAATTTAAGCCTATGTCCATTAACTAGCAATTTTCTGGTTGAGTCATCAATAGGCTTGAGTTTTACTATACCATTTTTGAATATCTCTTCAATTTCATAGGGCCCAAGCCATCTTGTCCTTAACTTCCCCTAAAAATCATTGAAGCGGGAGTCAAATAGCAAAGCCTAGTCTCTTGGTTGAAACATTCTAGGTACAATGTGTTTATCATGCCATTTCTTCCTTTGTTGTTGTGTTAATTCAGTTCTATGAAGTGCCTCGAGTCTCCTTTCATCAAGAATATTTAACTTCTCCAACCTAGCCCTTTGTGCTCGATCTAAGTTCATATCGAGTTGTACTATTGTGCGAAGAGTCTCAATCTCAAACTCGATGGGCATGATGGCTTGCTTACCATAAGTCATATCATAAGGTGTTAAACTAGTGGTAGTCTTCCAAGTTGTGTTATAGGCCCATACAACTTCTTTTAATATTTCTACCCAATCTACTCTACTAGTGGCCACAATTTTAGTTATTATATTTTCAAGCTCTTGATTGGTTACTTCCACTTGTCCATTGGCTTGAGGATGATATGGTGAAGTTTTTCTATGTTTTATTTGATAGATTGTGGTGAAATGTTCTATTACTTTAGAGAGAAATTGAGTTCCTTGATCTGAGACTAGTTCTCTAGGTGCTCCAAAGTGCAACATAATGTGTGAATAGAGAAAATCGGCAATAGGTTCAGCTTGTGCTCATGGCATAGCTTCTACCTCTACCCATTTTGTAACATAATCTGTGCACACAAGTATATGTTTATTATTTGCACTCGAAGGATCTATAGGTCCGACAAAGTCAATTCCCCACTTCTCAAATGGCTCAAACATAACTTGAGGTACTAAGGGCATCTCCATTGTAGGGGTTGGTTTACTAGCCCTTTGGCATGCATCACATCTATCAACAAATTGGTGAACATCCTTATTTATAGTAGGCCAAAAGTATCCAGTTTGATATATTTTACTCATTGTTCTTTGGGCTGCATAGTGACCTCCACAAGGTTCTTCATGTGCTGCCCTAATGATATCATACACATCTTCTTCATGCACACATCTCCTAACTACATGGTCTGGGCAAGACTTGAATAAAATTCCATTAATCCACATGTAAGGGGCACTCTGATGTACTAACCTTCTTCGCTCATAAGGTGTGAAATTTTGAGGTATCTTTCCAGTTACTAGATAATTTACTATATCAACATACCATGGAGTGAAAATAGAAAGAGCAAACAGATGCTCATCCGAAAAGCTATCAAGAACTAATTCATCATCATCAAGTATTTGCATACGAGATAGATGATCTGCAATGACATTGTCTTTGCCTACTTTATCTATGATTGTAATATTAAATTCTTGAAGCAAAAGAAGCCATCTAACCACCCTACCTCCTACTGTAGCTTTGTTCATTAAATACTTAATGGCAGAGTGATCAGTATGAACAAATACTTCATACCCTATTATGTAATGTTTAAATTTATTGATGGCATGAACTACGACCAAGAATTCCTTCTCAGTAACTGTGTAATTTAATTCAGCCCCATGTAAATTCTTACTTACATAATAGATAGCATAAGGTATTTTATTTTCTATTTGTTGAAGTACTGCTCCTATTGCATATGTCGAGGCATCACAATGGATATGAAAGGGTAATTTCTAGTTTGGTCCTCTTAATATCGGAGTAATAATCAATTTTCCTTTTATGATTTCAAAAGCTTCTTGACATGCTTCAGTCCATTCAAATTCACTATATTTAGTTAAGATTTTAAGCATAGGAGAAGTAGTTTTGCTGAAATCTTTAATGAATCTTCGGTAGTACCCTGCATGCCCTAAAAATCTTCTTACCTCTATTTGAGTTTTTGGAGGTTGAAGAGACTGAATAACTTGTATTTTTGTAGGATCTACCTTAACACCTTCTTCAGATATGAGATGTCCTAAAACAATACCCCTCCTCATCATCATGAAATATTTTTCATGACTTAGAGAAAGGTTTTGCTCTGCACATCTAGCTAGGACTTTTTGTAAACTTGCTAGTGTTTCTTCAAAGGTGTCACCATAGACTGTAAAGTCATCCATATAAACTTCTACGCATTCATTAATCATATTAGCAAAAATAGTGAGGACAACTCTTTGGAATGTAGTAGGTGCATTGCATAGTCCAAAAGGTAATACTCTATAAGCATAAGTTCCTATGGGACATGTAAAAGTGGTCTTCTCTTGATCTTCTTCAGCTATTGAGACCTGGTTGTATCCACTAAATCCATCCAAGAAACAGAAGTATTTCTTACCAGCTAGAGTGTCAAGGACTTGATCAATGAAAGGCAATGGAAAATAGTCCTTCTTTGTCACTTTATTTAGTTCCCTGTAGTCTACATAGATTCTCCATTTACCATTATTTTTAGGAACTATTACCAATGGTGAAACCCATTGACTATCAGAGATAGGGTATATAAATCCTACGTTTAAGAGCTTGATAATTTCTTCCTGAACTATATCTTTCATAGCTGGATTTAATCTCCTTTGAGGTTGTCTTACTGGGTGACAACCTTCTTGAATGAAAATACGGTGGGTACAAATACTCGGATGTATCCCTTTCATGTCCTCATAATTCCATGTGAATGTTGTCCAATACTTTTTTAAGACTTCTATCAGTTGTGATTCCTGAATGTTTGTAAGTTCATTGCTTATATTTAAAGATTTTCCAGATGTAATATCTATTTGTTTATAATTACTATCTATACTCATTATTTCATGCTTGAGAGTATTTAGTTGATAATTATAAGGGGCCATCGGATGAGGGTAACTTGTGCTTGCTTCACTATTAGTCATGGTAACTTCATTAGCACCTTGTTCCTCATCAAGAAGTGAAGCTAAGGGCCCTTCAATTTCTCATTGAAAACATTCTCCTAGCATATTGATTGATAAATTTTGTAGATCATCTAAGTCTTCAGGAGAATCATACCACAATTGGTTTGAAAAATTATTGTCTTTTATTGATTCAGGAAATAAGCTAAGATTTTTAGTATACTTACCATTTGAAATAGTCATATTCCCAGATCTACAACTAATATAAGCATCAATTGTTGCAAGCCATGGTCTTCCCAATATCAAGGGGTGCCCCCTAACTTTCTCTTTGGCTGTAAGACTATAAAGTCTATAGGGTATTCCCATGAGCTTACGAAAACTATAATGTCTTCTAGTTTCCCTTCTGGTTTAATGGTAGATCTATCTGCAAGTTGAAGCACTATAGAGGTTGGTTGAATCATGTGTACCCCTAAATATTCTATTGTTTCCTTCGTCATGACGTTTATGGCAGCCCCCAAGTCTACTAAGACATTATGCAAGGTTGTCCTACCAATGTGAACTGTGAGTATAGGTACTCCAGGGTCTGTATACTTTGGTAACAATTTCTCACCAGTCATGATTTTAGATAGTTGCCCAATAACTTGAATAGTCTTAGGCTCATTCTTCTTTCTCTTTTGTGAACTTGTTATACTTTTTACCAATTTGGAGTAGATGGGAATGTCTTTAATAGCTTGTAAAAGAGGAATTCTAATAGAGATATTTTCCAATTCTTGAAGAAAATCGAAAGTTGGTTTAGATGGTTCTTTAGGTATAGCCAGTCTTTCAGGAAATGGAGCTCTTATTTCTTTTTGAGAAATTTGAACTTCTTTCTATTGATCCAACACTTCTTCTGGGGGAATTTCTATTCCTTCCTCACATTTATCATCTTGTCCTTTTTCTTTGCTCAAGATTTTGGTAGATTCTTCAAGTTCTATGAGGGTTGCTCTATGATCTTCCAATACTTTTCTAGATCTTAATTGAATTTGTTGATAGGGCATTATAGATATTGAACATGCCTCATTTGTTTCATAGACCTATTGAGTATTTTTATTATTATTGGGATTAGGTACAGGTTGAGCCGGTAAAGGTGGTTGTTTAGGAGGATTGTTGTTTGGAGGTGGAAGGAGTCTATTTTGAGGTTGGTTTTGAGGTACTTGCCCCCTAAATTGATTTTGAAAATTTTGTTGTTGGGGTTGCCCTTGAGACCAGCTAGGTCCTGCCTGATTGTATTGGCCATTCCAACTAGGTATGTTTTGATTTTGGCCTACCATCCATGGAGGTGAATTTCCATATGCATTGGGCATGAATTGTGCCCAAGGAGGCATATTCCAATCTTGATTATACTGATTCCAATTTGACCAATTTGGAGTATTTGACCAATAATTGGGTCTTTGTTGGTTGGAATAGTTAGAGTTTGACCAATTGGGTGGACCATTAAATGGACCATTCCTTATTTGAGCTATAAAGTAGACATCTTCTGCCTCTTCGACCTCAGGCTCTTTGATAGCGGTTTTGATAGTTGAGATATATTTGCAATTTTTGGTATTATGGTTTTTGTCACAGATCTTGCAATAGGCAGAAATGTTGGAAATATTTGTAACATTCAAAGGGCATTCCCTTAGATTATGTTTCTTTCTACATCTATGGCAATATATCTCTTCAATATTTTGGTCCTTTGGTTTCTTATCCATGAGGTCGAGGGATGATGTCAATGTGCTTAATAAATCAGTTTTGAGATTTTCTAGCATATTACCGATTTTAGCTCGTGTTACTCCTCCTCCTGATGATGGGTATTTATTACTTCTTAATGGTTTATTTCTTGAGTAATTTTTACAGAGATTTATGATCTCTCCTAATCCCATATGATGGATATCTCCTTTTTCCATAAGGTTTAGTATGTCCAAGACATCTTCCTTAAGCCCTTTTAGAAAAAGTTCTTTTTGAACTTCCTCATCCAACTCGATATTTACCCTAGATCCCACAAATCGGAATCTCTCGAGATAGTCCTCAAGGGATTCATCATATTTTTTATTCATACGAAATAATTCTGCTTTCTTATCCCGAACCCTACAATAGTCTTGGTATCTTTCAAGGAATATGTCTTTTAATCCATGTTCTTCATCCCATCGATTACAAATGTTTTCCCCTAGACCCATGAACCATATTAAGGTTGCATCCTTAAGTGTAGAAGGGAATAGTCTTAGTTTTTGCTCATCCATGGTGTAAAAGTAAGCCTGGCACACCACTTCAAATTCAAAAAGGAAAGCATCGGGATCTTCATGTGGTTTCCCATGGAAAGTAGGCAAAACAACAATAGAGACTGGTTTTGGTTCTCTTGTTAGCCTATCTTCGGGAGAAGGGATTGGAAAGGCAAAAGTCTTTCTCTATCCACCCCCCTTTGGTTTTCTACTTCCCTCGATCCATTGTTCCTTGCCTTGGGTTTCTATTTACTTCCCCTTGTTCACTAGCTTGATCAACCATGATTGAATATAGAATTTCAAGAATTGGACCAGGTATAGGGTCGGTAAAAATAGATGAGGGATCGATATGATCATCAAAATCTAGTTTAGGTAGCAAATATGTTTTGGGATCTTGTTCTAGAATTTCAATTTTCTTAGCTATCATAGAATCTAAAGATGCAGTTTTAGTTTCTTTTAACTCAGAAGTTTTAGATTTCTTACTATGGTTTTCTTGGCAATCTACTTATGGTTTACTGATTTTAATGAATCTACCCTTTGAGTCTCTAGGTCTGAACATGAAACTTTGAAATAAATTTTAGTCTTCCTTGAACAACCTATAGATATCATTGATTGGTTCAAGTTGTTTAGGAGTCATATAATGCTCTTCATTAAACCCAAAGTCTTTTGTTACCAGAGTAATCAATTGGACAATAAAAGCCTGTTTGAGAATTGGATTAGGGAATTTTGCTCAATCAATAATTTTTTGAGGTCATGGATGCAGATTGTTTACTATTTTCCACCATATAGAAACTTTTACTTCTCTATATATATATATATATATATATATTTGTTCTATTTTTTTTTTCTTTTCTAAACAATTCCTACTGTACTAAAACTAAATGGATTGGCCAGCTAATTTCAGCATAATAAGAAAAAGTAAAGTGTTTGTTGTTACTATTTTACCTCTAAGAAATATTTTCACTATGACTGTGTCACTCAGTCACACCTACTTCTAGTACTACCTTGTGTTTCTACAGGCCAAAGTCTTAGATTTAAACTAGCAACAACCACACCTATGAAAATAATTTGCTTGAAAAATAAATTACTGAAAAGAAATTCTTGCTGAAAAAGTAAAGTCAAGTGTTGTTGTTATTGTTTTACTTCTAAGGGATATTTTCATTGTGGTTGTGTCACTCAGTCACACCTACTTCCTATACTACCCTATGTTTCTATAGGCCAAAACCTTAGATTTTAAACTAGGAACAATGACACTTGTGCAAGAAAATAAATTGCTGAAAAGTAAATGCTTTAAAAATAAATGCTGGAAAATAAATACTAGAAAATAAATGACTAAATTCTAGGAAAACAATAAAAATTGATTTTAAGAAAATTGGAACCTAGTCCACCTAAGGTGGAGGATGCTTGTTGTGTGTGTGCATTGATCACTACTTGTGCCACCCTCCACACGTAGCTCTACATGTGTTGATTCACTCCACTTGCCTCCACATATAGGTAAGCTTCCTTCCTTACGTGGTCCAATAGCTTGTAGATTAATGTAATGGCACTGCTCTCCCCGAAATGGTGCCAAAAATATCTAGCTTGTTAGGCTAATCATTTAATTATCAATCCAAGTCAATACGATTTAAAGAATAGACAATCCCATATAGATTATTCCATAACATTTAACTAGCTTACTTGATTCAATTCCTTAAGATCAGGTTACAGAAAATAAAATATTTTAAATGTAGAATAAAATTAACTTAATAAATATGAATATTTAAGCTAATTGTGTGGATCCACGTGCAGCTAATTATGATTTTAACTATTTACTTTAGAAAATAAATGATGCAGATTAAATTTCTATAAATTCTACATTATACTAATCTAATTCTAATCTATTGCAGGAGTAGGAGAATAGGGACTGGTCTTTTAGAAGTGGGCCCTACCTTCGAAAAGGTCAGTATATTTCTCTTCTCCTCTACGCTATTTTTACTTCAGTAATTTACTATTTCATCTAATCTATTCTAACTATTAATTATTCATTTATTGTAGGAAAATAAAAGTATTACAGAGTAAAGTAAATCATTATGAAAATAGAATAATCATTGCGAAAGACATGGAAGAAAAGTAATACTATTTTATTGTTGGAATTTGAATGGGTACATCGTTGGAGATTACATCCACAGTCGACTTCTTCAACTCATATTACAGAATGCAATTCAGAGGAAAAGAAGGACCAAGAGGAGGGACCTTTTCAATGGCCTCCCTATTGTAATTTATACAATAATATTCAAAGAAGTCTTTTCCGTAACATACTTTATTTTCTCCAACTAATCAAAATCTAAATCCTAACTATGTACTAACAATTTTCTAAAACAAATATAATTTTGTAACAAGACGTAACTTTGACTAATCAGCGCTAACACATGTGCAACTGACTTGTTCTAAACAAACATGACTTTATAACAAATACAACTTGGACTAATCATTATGAGGCCAAGTGGCATCTACTTAACAACTTTCTTAATATAAGAAACAACAGAAATAATCTTGTGCCCTATTCTCAAGGAAAGAGAATATTAGTTGGCAGAAATAAATCAATAGTTTGGATCCTTTCCAAATTTTAATAAAACTTTACAACTTTATCAAATAAATAGAATATGCCAAATATTCTATTGCCCACGTTGACAACCAAATGAATGACTGTGTAAGATGTGCTCATGTTGGATATGATGTGGCACTAAAGCTTGGTCAACTTTTGACTCTAGCTCTCTGTAGCACTCCTTTCTGTAGATGCTTCAGTAACACTTCATCCATAGTGCCTGTGAGTGTGCCATGTGTCCAACCAGTCTTCATACACTTATGTTCTGGTTCAACATCCATGGACTTTCATCCAACTTCAACATATTTACCTAACAACACAGTAACTTACACAAAATTCATGTAAAATATACGCATTAAGAACATTTATAATCATTAATCTAATTAATGCATAAATGACAATATTAAAATAAAACAATCAATAAAATCACTCATATCCATTCATGTATAAAGAAATATATAAGCAAATTAGGTATAAATATTGTAACACTTTGACACTCATCACTCCCCCATTAATAGTAAAAATCCTCATTTTGGTGTTTCACTTTTGCATATACAAAGACAACAAAATATTATTTGAAAAATACGTCACAGATGGATGGTTTTGATTTTGTTTCCATTTTTTATTGTTGTTATTATTCTTGTACAACTGTAATAGCCAATATTAACTTTATAAAAAGCAAATAAGTGGCCTAGATAGTAGTCAAGCATAAAATGTAAGAAGGTGGATGATATTGAGGGGTTCAAGATCCTCAATTCCTTCGAGATTGGCCAAGCGATAGGCCCTAGAACCAAATTTGCTTGTGATGATATATGGCCCTAACCAGTTTGGCATAAATTTATCATGAATATGGTATGGTTGATTGGTGTTTTGTTGATTCTCTTTGAGGACCAAATCATCAATTTGGAACTCTCATGGATGAACCTTGTTGTTATATGCACATAAAAGGTGATCTTGATAAATGCATGTGTGTTCAATAGCATTGATGCAATATTCATCTAGAAGGGTAAGTTGATCTAATCATGCTTGATGAGCAATATCATCATCAATAAATTCTTGTAAGGAGATCCTTAAAGAAGGAATATCTAGTTCTAAGGACATAATGGCCTTTAAACCATAGACTAATGAGAATGGTGTTGCCCTAGTAGGTTTTTTGATGTTGGTTCTGTAGGACCAAAGTACTAAGGGCATGTGATTATACCATGATGGTGACTCTATGATGGTTTTGTGAAGAATGGCATAAATTATTTTCTTTGTAGCTTCTACTTGGCCTTTACCCTAGGGGGAGTATGGCATTGAGAAGCTATGTTGAATGTTGTATTTATCACACAATGCACGAACATTCTTATTCTTAAATGATGTACCATTATCAGAGATGATTTTTTAAGGAATACCAAAATGAAAAATGATGTGTTGTGTAATAAAATCAATAATTTTAGGCCCTATTGTTTGGATAAGAGGAATTGCCTCAACCCACTTTGTAAAATATTTGGTAGTGGTAATAATGAACTTGTGATTGTTGGAAGAAGTGAGGGTAATTTTTCCAATGAGGTCTAGGCCCCATTGAGAAAATGGCCACATAGATTGGATAGGCTGTAAAGCCTGAGATGGTAGGTGCATGAGATTAGCATGTTGTTGGCACTTAATGTATTTCTTGACATATGTACAACAATCATGCTCCATGGTGGGCCAATAATAGCCCATGCAAAGGATGCATTTGGTGATGGCCATGCCACTAAAGTGGCCACCACATGTACCATCATGGGTAGTTGCAATAATGTGATTAGCCTCATGTGGCTCTAGGCAATACAGAAGGATGTCATCGTAGTTGTGTTTGTACAGGATGTCTCCAAATAAAGTGAAATGGATGGTCCTTTTTTTGAATGCATGCTTACTAGTGTGAGGTAAATCTGGTGGAAGAATGCCTAGCTTGATATAGTCCTTGATTTGGGAAAACCAAGGGTCACAAGGTTGAGCTTGAATAAAATTTATGCCCATATCATCGAGAGGAAGTTTGTGGGGATATGGATGATCTGTGAAGTATTTGGACATGCACATGAGTGATTTCATCATGCAGATTTTGTGGTATCAAGGAATCGAGTGAAGCCATCATGTCAACAAAATGATTAGTAGATCATGGAGCAACATCAATTTCATACCACTCAAATTGAGTGAGTAATTTATTAGTGATGTGCTTGTATTGTTTGAGCATAGGGTATCGAAATTGGTAAAATTCCTTTACTTGATTGATTATGAGTAGGGAATCACCCTAGATCTATAATATCTTGATGCACATAGCAAGTGTTGTTTTAAGATTAAGGATAAGTGCTTCATATTTGGTATTATTATTTGTGTAAGAAAAGTCTAATTCTAATGAGAGGGGTAGTGGTGCCCCTTATGCTATAAATAATATGATTCCTATGCTAACCCCTCATTAATAATGAGAGTCATCAAATAAGAGGGCTAGGTCTACTTTTATCCTAGGTTCCACTTCTTGTTTAACTTCAATAGCATGAAACATCAAGTTGTCTGGAATCTCGATTATAAGTGGTTTATCACTAGGTAAAGGAGCTTCTACAAGATGGTTAGCAATGACCTGGCCCTTAATGGATTTTTGATTGATAAATTTGAGATCAAATTCAATGAGCAACATGATCCATTTGGTTGTGTGGCTATTATTATAGCTTCTACCCATCATGTATCTGATTGGATTATCATGAGCTACAATGTAAGTTGTATGATTTAGCATGTAATGGTGCAACTTCTTTGTGGTGAAGACTACCACAAGGCATAGTTTTTCCATGTAAGCATATCATATTTCATAGCTTACTAATGTGTGGCTGATGTAATAGATGACTTGTTCTCAACTAGTCTCATTTTTTTGGGCCAATAGTGTTTCCAACATAAAATTTGTGGTAGATATTCATAGATAGAAAGGAAAAGTCAAGGCGAGGTAGAGATAATACAGGTGGTGAAGTGAGGTAGGTCTTGATAGTATTAAAGGTGACTTGACACTCATGGTCCCAATTGAATGTGACCCCCTTCTATAAGATATGGTTGAACGACTTGCACTTGTCTAAAAATTTGGGCGATGAAGTGACGAATCACTTGGATTTTGCCCTACAAGCTACATAATTGCTTCAAATTTATAGGGGGTGGCATGGTGATGATAGCCTTGATCTTCTTTGGGTCAACTTTGATTCCCCACTAAGAAATAATGAACCCAAGAAGTTTACTTGAGGTTACACCAAAGACACTTTTTTGGATTCAAACATACGTTGTGCTCAAGGAGTCGATCAAAATTTTTATGCAAGTCATCAATGTGTTGATGATGCTTTTTAGATTTAGCTAGTAGGTCATCCATGTAATATTCCATGATTTTATGCATGTAGTCATGGAATATGTAGGTCATGGCATGTTGATATGTGGCGCCTACATTCTTAAGGCCAAATGGCATGACCTTGTAATAGAAAGTCCCTAGGGAGTGGTAAAGGATGTTTTATGTTGGTCATCAGGATTAACGTAGATTTGGTTGTATCCTAAAAATACATCCATGAGGGAAAACTATCATGACCTATTGTGGATTCAACCAAAGTATCAATGTTGGGTAGGGGAAGTTATACTTAGGACATGCTTTGTTAAGATCTCTGAAGTCAGTGCATATCCAAATTCTTCTCTTTGACTTTGCTACAGGGACCATGTTGGAAACCCATTCAGGGTAATCAATTGGTTGTATGAATCTAATATCATGAAGTTTTTGTAACTCCTCCTTTACCATTAACTTTATCATAGGATGTATCTTGTGAAACTTATACTTAATGGATTTAGCACTAGTGTCAAGCGTAATATTATGTACGACCAGAGATTGGTTAAGACATGGAATGTTAGTGTAGGACCATGTGAAGACCCTTTTGTATTCTTTAAGAAGTGTCATAAACTTCTCTCTTCAAGGGATATGCCCTTGCCTAATTTAATGATATGAGGATTGGAAGAATCATCACCAATATCAACATTGATTGTATCCTCCACAAGCATGTGGGAACCTTCCTCAAGTTGAGCTAGGATGGGAATGAGATGTAAGTCCTCTACAACATTGGGGATAGGAGTTCCTATCATCATAAGAAATTTTGACATTATGTATGACAAGAGTATGAGAGGGGATGGAAAAAAAAAAGGAGTTTTAGTTGAGTGGAGTAAGCATTCTGATGGGAGGAAAGCCTTTGGGGAAGGTTTAAAGGAAATATGATTGAAATGAAGGTAATCAAGATTAATACAGATGATCCAATTAGTATGAGCATCATAGCAAAGTGATGTAAATAGATATATGTATATCATATTTATTGATGAATGTGATGTACGATAAAGCATAGAGTTGGTAGGGGATGCATTGAGAAAATATAAAAGTATGGGTTGATTCAAGTAGGGTTGCAAAACCATGGGTGGAGAGTGGAGGTAACAAGAATACAATCAAACTTGTATCCTATTGTGTGAGTGAGTGTATGGGTGAATTGATAATGAAGATATGGGAAAAGGAAACATGTCCATAAAAGTTGATGTGAGTGATAGTGCTACAAAGTACTTGATGAGATCTTTGATAGGATAAGAAAAAGGAATAACATACTATGATGAATCCTAGAAGAAATAGTCAAGAATGTTAATGATAGAATGTGGTGATGGAGTATCACCATGGAAACCACATTCAGACTTGGCATCATAACCATCCTCTAGTGGGTCTAGAGAAAGGTGATGAAGTTCATCTTCCAAGATATTGATAGGTTCATAGTGATAACCCAAGCTAGATTTATCTTTAGGTTATTGATATGGTGGGTCAATAAGGGTTCTAGACCCTTGTTCATAATGGCCCAAACCAAACCCCTACCAATAAAAGTATTGGAAATAATGTCTTGCAAAATCTAGGTTTGACATATGATCAATATTCCCACAAAATCTATCTTCAATTAGATTTGGATCGGATAGGGAAGAAGATGCATTGACAACCCCATAAATGAAGTTCATGTGATTTGAAGGTGGACCAAGGGGAATGATGACACCAATTGTGAGGGGTGTGTTATGAGGATGATCAAAGTCATGAATGGACTAGAGGTTGGGAGAAGAGATATGAGCATTATAAATATTATACTCTGTACCAAAATTGGTCATGAGAATGGACACATGAGGTATACCATAATGTTTGTGGTGGGGTGACAATATCTGGTGCAATAAATAAGATGATGGCTATGATTCCTAAGAAATAAAAATAGGAGAGGGAGTGATGGATGGTAAGGATTGGTGGATTTGGGCATTTATTCAAGCTACGTGTTGTTCCTAAGAGTGACACTTAGTTGGAGTATATAAAATAGGATGGTTAGTATGTGAGAATTGTGAAGTAGATGAAGATCCATTTGGACAATATAACCTACCATTTTGTGCATGGAACTATCAAATTCTCATAGATTCAAAGTAGTAGTGAGGTGGGTAGGTGGAATGTTGAAATATTGCAAGGTAATAGTGGATGTGATGCATATGGATGAGCTTATATCGATTATAACACAATTGTATGTTGTGTTGTTTATACAATTGTATGTTGGAGGATCAAAACCCTTGCCTTCAAGAGTTGTGATCTCATGGTGATAAAATATTATAGAAGGTTGCATGCATGTTTATACATTGCTAACAAATTATATGAAGGCATTGGTATCATGGGTTTCCAAATTGATTTATTGTAAGATCTCATTTAAATCCTCTCAATGAGGCTATGATCATTATAAAAGGTCGCATATGGATATCCTATAAGGAGCTATGTAGAGTTGATGAGTGAGGCTACCATGAATGGAAATGATATTACATGATAGTAGTAGTGGGTTGCTTTTTATTGGTGACATAAATGAAGTAGTGATAGTGGGTTGATTCTCTTGATGATCAAGACATGTGGGGTAGCACTAGTTTTGCATAGTGATATTGATCATGCCTACAAAGCCCTGTTGGGATGGATCATGATTCACATGATTAACCTATCGAGAGCCAAGTTGAGATGTGCAAGTATTAAGTTGGATTAGGGGCTACCCATTTTCTAGAAGATGTATTTTGTATATATCCAAAATTTGATTTGAAGGTGCTAAAGGATTTTCAACATAGATAACCCCATTATTAATAAGATCTTGCACAAAATGGAAAAATGTGTGGCAACTATTGATATCATGTCCTCCCTATGATATTTTCAAAATATATGTTCACTGCAATTCTTGGGTTTCAACCAACTTGGATCCTCAGGCCTTGCTTCAAGTAAAGCAATGTGATCAGTGTCATATAAATTTTGAAAGATATTTTGTAATGGCTTCAATAAAGGAGTCTAATTATGTAGTGCATGTTATTAACATTGTTTCTAATTTTGGGCTTTATTGGTTGGGGTAGGAACCGTGAATTGTTGATATCCTTGCTGGTATGGTTGATATTGTTGTGGGGATGATGTAGGTGCAAAACTCAACATAACCTTATTGTCCTATGATGGTTTTGGAGGATTTGTATTTGGACCACCTCTATTGAAGTGATTTTTGGGGGGTAATAAATCTTCTTACAAAGCTTTACTTCACCCTCTTGTACTTTTATATCCTCAATTATTTTGTCCTGAGCAATTGCATCTTTGAAGGAGCAATGTTGTATTTAAAGTGTAGCTAACATGCATTTGGCACAACTCTTTGCAAACATCTTGAATAACTTCGATGGTGGGATTGGGAATGTTATATCATGTATGACCCCACACCACCAAGCAACATATTCATTTATTGGCTCATAATAAAACTCTCATAGACTATAGAGATCTGGTAGTGGCATTTTCTTTTTGAATCTTGATGGAGAAATGCTCAAGAAATTGGTTGGTAACTTGTTTAAATATAAATAAGTTATGTTGAGAAAGGTTGTTGAACCAATTGAGGGCCTAAACACCAAGAGATAATAGATATGTGTAAAGCATAAGTCCATCACTACCCTGGAGAAGGTGACAAGCATATTGATATTTACATAGGTGCTCCTGAGGATCCTCCTTACCCCTAAACTTATCGAATTTGGGCATCTCATATTTCTAAGGGTTTTGGTGGAGTGCCATTAATGTATGAATAGGATAATTACAAATTTGATTGTAAGTCAATTTCTATGGTCCATAACCACTAGTTCATAACTCCAGATTCTTAAGTTGCTTCCTCATGAGCTGCATTTTAGTTGGGGGTACTTGTGATGTGTGGGTGGAGAGAAGAATTTGTTCCACAATAGGTTGTTCAAAATAATAATTATAGACACTAGTAGAATGATAAGGGAGTGATTGTGTGTAATAAGTAGGAGGATATTGAGTATGATACAATATGGTATGGATTTGATATGATGAAGAAGACATTTATTGTTGTTGTTGAAATTGTTGATACAACTAATGTTGTTGTTGTTGAAATTGTTGATACAAATGATGTTGTTGTTGTTGTTGCTATTATAGCTGATGTTATTGTTGGTATTGTTGTTGTAGTTGACATTGGTATGTTGATTGTTGTTGAAGTTTCTCTTGGTGGGGTTATTATTGATGGAGGTGATATTGGTGGAGTTGTTACTGATGAAGTTTCTCTTGATGGAGTTGTTGATGATGAAGTTGGTATTTATGAAGTTGTTGTTGGTAATATGGAGTTGTGGAGGGTTGATTTGGATTGTTAGGAGCTTGATTTTGCACTTGATATGGAACTTATTAATTTATATAAGTTGGAATTTGTTGGAGGATTTGATCAAACTCCTAAATAGGTGGTGATACAGATGCTGAAGATAGTTTTGATTGGTCTATTGAATAGTGACCTATGTTGATACCTATTGATAGGTGGAATATCACTCATGTTGAGATGTAATAAGGGGTGAGAAGAGGACATTGTGGGTATGGTGGAAGTCCAAATTGGTGGTGAAGTGAATAAATCACTCTATTTTGAAGGAGGTGTTGAAGTACTCACCTAAGAAGATGTAGGAATGTTATGTTGAATAATTTGAGAAGAGATTGGTGGATCAGAAGAATACATAGGAAAATTTAGAAGAAGTTGAGAAATGTAAGAATAAGTTGGCACCTGTGTAAAACTAGCAAAAAAAAGGGGCCTTTATACTAATGTTATAAACTTTTTGGAGAAGAATATTAGAAGAATACTAAAAGATATTAAGAAAATTGTCTTTGAGAATTGGGTTGGTGGAATAAAGGGAAGAAGGTAGTATTCATGAGATGGAATAAGATGAAAGTTATGGAGGTTTTCTAAAGAAGAAATAAGAATCTATAAGTGTAGATGAAGGAGGAATTTTTGTATGTTTTTGGGAAGAAGAAGGCACATTTTAAGAGGAGGCCCCTTGAGTATTAGGGGGAGTTATGGTATTGAAGACCATGGTGACAATTTGGATGGTGGCCTTGACATATTGCTAAGTGTGGTCTAGATTCTCTTCACCATATAAAATATTTTGTGATGGGTATTGTAGAAATGGGTGTGTAGGATGAGATGAGAGTGGTGAAGGATATTCCTCATAGGTGACCTTAGGTTTGAATTCACCTAGCAAAAAGTAAATGATTCCTAGGAAAGAAACCACTTCATGGGTTGACTCTTCTGAGGATTGAGATGATAAAGTATCAATTGGGTGTTGAGCAATGTCTTGAGTGAAATTTTCCATGATGGATGAAGTTGTAATTAGTTGAGACTGATCAAGAGTGTGAGTTAAAAAAGTTGGCACAATGATGATTTTTATCTTTGTAGAAGAACCAATAGAAGAAGAGGTATTTGCATGAGTAGCCTCCAGCATAAGATGAGCTTGCTTATGAGCTTGGCTATGGGTAAAAACCATTGTATGGTAGACAATAGGTTAAGAAACTAAGTTTCTATAAAATTTAGGCTAAAGAAATAGTTGTGGGTGTGTTTTTGGAGTTATGAAACCTTTTTGTGAAATAGAACATTAGATTTCAAGGTACCCTACAACTATTTTGGGTCACACCCTACCCTATGACTATGATAAAACTAGTTATAAAAGTGGTAGAGCTACCTGAACTATGTCCAAATATGTGTAGGGACTTGTTTTTGGAGGATTTGTAACCTATTTTGGATGTTTTGTAACAAAAATCAACCTATGCAACAAGCAAAATAACACACAATCAAGTTTTACAAATATGTTTTTAAGATGTTCTTATAAACCCTAAAACATAAAAAAGGGTAATGGATGCAACCTATAGAGGTATGTTCATGCTCGGTTTCCTGTTATACCCAAGGGCATGTGAGGGGAAACTATAAACAAATAAATAAATGGCTTAAAATTAAGGTGATAACTCAAAAAACCTAGAAGTAAGATGTATAAGACCTCTTAATAAAGAGGCAACACTATCTAAGACTTTCTACTAGTCCAACTGGGATTTTGCTTCACCCTCATATGGTATTATTCACAAATGATAGTTACACACTCACTGATTATATAGAGCCCTATTATCAGGGGCATCTAATCCTAACCTACACTAAGGATCTCTCAAGATTAGATGATTATTTGGTGATGAAGTCCAAAAAACTACTTGTGGTGGCTACTATGGTGTTTAGGGGGTGAGCCAATGGAAGGAGATGAATTCCAATGTCGTTGGTCTTTATTGAGGGTTGGTTATGAAATCCAACCTTATCAATGCAAAAATACATGAAGTGTGTGTGGATGCTACTTAGAAAAGCTGGAAATGCTGAAAAGAAAGCTAAACTAAGCAAAAGTAAGGCCCTTTTTCTTTCTTTCTTTTTCAAAATTTTATTTGTAAAAGTAAGATGAATTTTTGAGAATGAAAATAAAGTAAAATAAATATTGCAACTTATGTACTGTAAAAAGAGATACCTTATGATAAGGATAAATAAGGAAAGTTTGATTTCAATGAGCTATTCTAAGATTTGCTTAGGCATAAATCTGTTTACACTAGCCAAGATATACTTATTAAGGTTATGGATAGATGTCCCTTAGAGCTTTATATATGAGGTAAATATCAAAATATTACTCTCAAATCATAGAGATGAAGAGGTTTGAAGGCCTCTTCACACCTTATGCAAGTGTTTTAACTCTAAATTATGCAACTATTCAAATAGCTACCAATAAAAGCACAAGAAAGAAATTTTAAAAGTTCAACCAAAGCAATTTTGGAGACTTTATAAGCAAATAATAAGTATAATTAAGTGTGACCAAATAGATTTGAGGTATTTTTATAAATCTATGAAGCAAAATAAATAAGTTTTGTAAAGTTCCCAAAGTGATTTCAGGGCTTTTGTGAAAACAATAAAGTTAGAAATCCTAATTAAACTTGTTTTTGAGCCAAAAATATAGGTTTTTCAGATTTACCTATGCTATCCAGATCCTAAATGCTCCTATGAATATATTTCTAGGGTTTAACTATATATCCACTTCAGTTGTAGGGTACCCTATGACTAAAAATGGTCGCACCCTACCTTGTGACTCAATAAAAAGTTGATTTTTTTTGCTAAATTTGAGACTATTGATAGTTACTATGGTACGATAGTTGGTTTGTGTATAGGTACTTGCAAAAATAGAGGATAAAATATTAGTTTTGAAAGTAAAAATACCATCTACCAAGTGAGAAATAAAGTCAAATTAAAAGTTTTCAAGATGGTGTAGTATCAAATTTTGTAAAATCCTAAAAGTAAGATTAAGGTGTTCGATTACACCTACAGGTACATCATTGTCATTGAGAAGTTTTTCCTATGAAGGCATGGTGGTAAGGGATATAGCAATATCTTGTGAGGGTAGATCAGTCCCTAAAACTTACCTACAATGATGGAGTTGTTGTTGGCTATGTAGAGACTAGTTTTGAACCAATTTTTGGAGCGCTTCATTTGATCATAGGGTAACTTGAGACCCTACCTTGTGACCCTAGCTCATAGACTAGAAATATTTTTTCTTTGATCTAAGTTATATTTCAAGGTTTTGTAGGGTTCTAGGTTGGTTTTGTATCACTTGTAACACAGAAAAATAGCAAAAATCAGCTAACTATTTTAAAATTTAACTAAAATAAAATAACATGGTGGGGGTCCCATTGATCATGCCAGAATAAACTCAAGGAAAATCAATGTTGTTTGCAATTAATGGTTTAAATAGATACAAGGGAGTACATTTTACAAAAGTTTTTTTAAAGGCAAAAAAACAAGGTTTTGTAAGGTGAAAACCCCTTCTTCAGTGAGGAGGTTAACAACACCTTAGCAGCCTTCCAAGAGATCCTCAAGTTGAGTGGGTTTATTGCTCATGTGCCACTATCAATCCAACTTATCCTCAAGATCTAATAGATCTACAAAAAGGGGTTAGAATATTTTGGGGGTTGTCTTGATCAGACCCTTTGTGTTTACAGGTAAAGAAGACTCAAAATGAACTAATTTATTACAAAAGCTACAAAACTGTTTACAAAACTAGAAATGATAATGATACCTTATAGGAGGGTTTTTTAGCCTACTGATGCCTAAAATTAATCCTTGAAAAGGTTCCCACCCTAGGGTGTGACTAATTTTATTTGTAAGGTACCTTGCAACTCTGACTGTGATATCTTAATCGATTTTTAGGTGATTTAGAATGATGTCCTACGACTATCGGAGATCTTATCTTCATACACCAAATTTAGGATGCAAAAAGGGTGCAAAATTATATTTATGATGGTATATGATGGAGATTGGCAAATTGGATGATGAAAGGTAATGCGGTCTAGCTGAATTTTGGTACATTTTTGCTATGCAAAATATGAATCCCTAAAAATGGGAGAAGTGGTCCTCTATTTATAGAATTTGGAGAGGTTAGGGGGGTGAGGTAGCCCTTGTGATGTGTCAACTATGAGGTGTACCTCACAAGGTGTCCCCTCATGTGGCATGCTTCATTAGTGCATTTGAGTGAGAGAATCCCTCACCCACCTACATGTCATAAATGTGCACGAGGAAGTGGAATGGAGTAAGGGTCAAATCCTAATTTTTGTAAGGTGGAAGGTGAGTCATCCTTGACCCATGCTTTGAAACCCAAAAGTCCTCAAATTTCATTTAGGGATTTAAATGCACATGGGAATTTGAAATGGAGCAAGGGTTAAGTTTGACTAAGATTAGGTTGATCCTAGGTTAGTTTTTGAGATTTTGGGGTGAGGTGGAGGGTGAATTACCCTTGATCCATGCTTGGGGGATAAAAGTATTCAAAATTAATTTAAGGCCCTAAATTCTCATGGGAAGATGTGTGGAGCAAGGGTTAAGGTTAATCCTACTTAGGTTGACCCTAGGTTAGACCAAGGTTAAATGGCTATTCAAAGAGTAGACTAGGTGAGGTGGCCATGAGTTAGGTTGACCATGGTTAGAAGTTTGACTATGAAGTGACCTTGACCTAGGTTAGAGATTAACTAGGGTTAGGCAAAGATGATGGTCACATGGGGACCCAAAGTTAAGCGTAGAAAAGGGCTTAAGTGGCCCAAGGGGGCTTATGAATAGTGGTTTTGATAAATGAATAGTGTTTTGATACTAATGTATGCAAATTTTATGGATTTTTCAAATTGATCAACCAAGATGATGGGAGAAGTGGCAATGTGCAAATTTTGGGTGTCTACAACAAAATTTAAATTTTCACTAAAATAATTCCTAATTATGTTAAAATATGGAGTAAATTTTATTATTTACATTATTTATACTTGAATGTAGAAAAGATCAACCATATCTTCCTCTAAAAGAGAGGCTGCAATAAGGGATATTCTACCATAGACCACTAGATATTCCTCCAATAGTCATTTACACTCAGAACAACCATTAGAAAGATCTCATAAATGCATGAGGTCTTTTACTATTGGACATTTTGAGCTCATTTAGTTGTCATTGATGCCAAAGTGAACATATGAAGTTGTCATTAATACCATGGAGTACACCATTACTACCACCAGGAACAATGTGAAGAGTTGAAGAAAAGTTGTCAAAATATTGTTTTATAAGGGTTTGTGTTAAAACCATGGTGAAAATTAAAAGGTTTTTATTAAAATCATTATAAGGATATAAAGGCTTCCTTAAACATTGTGATGGCAGAATTAAGGTTTTTATTAAAACCATGGTGGCAGAATAATTTACATCAAATCAATGGAGTACAAAGAAAGGTTTAAATTCTATCTTAAGAAGGCTTTAATTTTTATTAAAGTTAAAGGTTTATGAAAATAATTTATAAAATTTAAATTCTTTTAGAATTTAAATAATTTATAAATTATAAAGTTTTTAAAAAAAATGTCGACATCATAAATTTAGTGGAGCGCCGACGTCTATGTCAAAAGGTGAAATTCATATATAAAAGCTATGCCAAAGGGGCATTAAACTTACCCTTCATCGATTAATATTCATGCGACAGAGAAAAGAGTAATTCATGCAATCATTGAGGAAGAAGATAAATTTCATGTTGTATTTTAGTGCAAGGAAGAAGACAAAATAGGAGGGCTTAAGGCCTCACTCCCATTGGATAGGGTGGTCCATTGGTATCGCGTATTTTATGAGAGCATTGGAAGTGGAAGTGACCACGATCGATTCGCGTGGAGGTTGTTGGCGTGTTTGTCTTGAGCACTACAGAGGAAAATATTTTGGCACACACTCATTTGAACGATAGGCTTAGAAGAAAGAGCACAAGGTGCTCTTAATATTCCAAGTGTGCATCTAGCACACATGGTGATCTAGCCCATGGCTAGGGCACACAAGGAGGCAGAGATTAGGGGTTCGAATCTCATAAGTGACAAAGGTATTTTTTGTTAAATAAGTTTTTATTTGCCTAATGTTTTTCCTAAGGTAAAAAGGGATTTATAAGGTTATAATTAAAAGTTGCAAGTTGGGTAATTGATTTATGTTATTGGAGTTATAAGGAAAGTGGATTTGATTTTTGCCAAAGTTCTTGCTATTAAAATTTAATTAAAGAGGTTTTTGAGTTAAATTTTGGTGGATGTTAAATTTATTTTAATTAGGAAATTATAAGGTGTTTTTGGAAAATATTTTATGTATGTTGATGGTTGTTTTTAGAGTGATAGGGTGTAATTGAGATTTTGCATTACTTTGTGAGAAATATTTATCTTCTAACGTATTTGAGTTTGGCATAGAAGTGGTTGTGTTTGTGGCAGATTTATGAGATCCCTTAATCATCAAGAAAAATGTATGAGCACATTCTTCCATAGTTGAGTTGATTGATTGATTTTATAAAAGTAATTTTGGAGTGAAAAGGATTTGATTAGGGCTTCCTTATTGAGTGTGTTTGAGTTAAAGCTTCAAGGTTTTCTGTGTTAAAGAGTTGCTATGTCAGGATTGTTTTATAAGCATTGTTGTTGAAGTGAGTTGTTGAGAAAAGAACTTGAACTAGGGTTTGAAAAGAATATGAGTATCATTTGTATGTGATATTTGTGGTTGAGCATTGTTGGAAACATTTTGAGTTTATTTTTATATGCTTGGACTAGGGTTTGTGAGCAAGGATTATTTTATTGAGTGATTTTTTGAGTAGAGTTTGTTGAGCCTAGTCAAGTGGATGTGTGAAATGATTGTTCAAGTTCCATAAAACAAACTATTCTATATTCTGAATTGAGTTGAGAAAGTGATTGAGCATTGAGTTGAATTTGAAGCATATTGAGTCTCTATCAATTCTCCTTATTTTTCTAAGAGAGTGATTGAAAGTGATTGAGCATTGTGATTAGTATAGAACATATTGAGTCTCTAACAATTATCTTTATGTTTCTATGAAATTGGACAAGTTATGTGTGGACTTGTTGAGTAGATTTGAGGTAAATCTTTGAGGAGACTTATGGACTAATTTTGTGTGAGCTTTTGTGGAAGCTTACAATACAGATTTGGACAAGTTCTAGAGAGGACTTGTAGAGCATATTTGAGGAAGTTCTAGAGAGAATTTGTGGATATATTAGTGTGAGCTTTTGTGAAAGCTTACAAGGCAGATTTGAGATAAGTATTTGAGAAGACTTGAGAGCATAGTTGATTGATTTTTTCAAACCTTGAGTTAAGGTTTAGGGTAGATCCAATAGATTTGAGTCAAGCCTTGAGTTAAGGCTTGAGGACATAGATCGAGGATAAATTTGTGCTAGACTGAAGGATTGTGTTTAGTGTAGATTTGAGGACAGGTTTATGCCATACTAGAGATAGAGATTGAGCAGATTTGTACTAGATTGAAGGACTATTTTTAGTGTAGATTTGAGATAGAGCTTTAGAGGTGACAAAATAGAGAGGATATTAGTATCCAATGGATAGATATCCATTAGCCAGGGCAGTGAGGATAGGTATTCTGAGTGGGGACACGATTCTTCAATGGAGAGAGATCCACAAGCCAGTGCAGTGGAGGAAGTAGTCTTCTAGAGGATCACTAGCCAGAGCAAAGGAGAAGGAGTTCTCTTGTGGATAGAGATCCATGAACTTGATTTAGGGGATTGGTGTCTCCTTTGGACAGAGGTCCATAAATATTGTAATAGGGAAAGGATTCCCAAGAGATTGAGAAAATTTTAGTGAAATATTTTATCCATGGAGTAGCTCACATTGGGTGAACCACGTAAATTATGGTGTCTCTATTGTGTGTGGTGATTTGTGCATTAATTTGATTATTGATGTTGATATTGCTATCTATACATTGCATAATATTTATTTGGAAAGAAAATTAAAAAGTGGTCTTATACTGTTCACTCCCCCTCTGAGTATAAGCGTGTGTTCTTCATTTACATCTCTTGTTCTTCATGCAGATGTTTCATCAGTTGCATGTCCATTACATGTCGATGTTGAAGAAGTTAGCCATCCTACAATAGGTAATGTTACTCTTTCAAATGTTGATTCAATGTAATTAATTTCATTGAGTTAAACTTATAGTTAAATTTACTAATAATTTTTATTATGTTTTTAGGGCAACATAGCCCTAACCATACAAAATCAGCATCTAGTATATGCAATTAAACTATATTAAGCCATATAATAAATTTATTTTTGCACATTATTTTCCATAATATTTCCTTATTTTTTATAGGGGTGTTTTTTCCATCACCTCCTTGAAGATAGCATATGATACCACTATCATCACCTCCACCAAATTAATGAGGGTTCAACAATGTATGTATGGAAAGCAATTATTTTCTAGGATTTGGGGAGTAACCCATAGTCAAGCTATTTTAGACTTTCCAAATTTCTCATCTGGAAATATTTCTAGTATGCAAGGCATTTTAGAATTGCCTAATCCTCCTCTTGATGAGGATTTTATTTTTCAAGGTGGCATGCCTAGGTCTTTTAATGCTTTTGATGTGCTTCAAAGTGCACAAAAGCATACATAAGCACAACAAACTGAAGAGCCAATGGTAGCTGTTGAGACCTCCTCCCCTCCTCGTCAAACCCATAACATTGTTCCTCTTTTTGATGATGAAAATTTCAAATTTCCACCAAATATTCTATTGGGAGATAGTTGTGAGGCCACCATAAGAGATATGGTGCTTCAAGATATTGGTGAATTGAGAGACTGGGAGTATTGGGCCAAAATTCTAATTAAGGAAATAAATGCTCGATACAAAAAATTTAGAAAGAGAATATTTTTTCATTGGTGGAACAAGAACCACAAAAGCTTGATGCTTTATTACATCAAGCTCAATTTGGAAATGTACAAACCACTACAGTCTAGAATGATGACATTTTAGATATTCTTTTGAATAGTTTAGAGAATCTCAATGTCAAAGCCCAGATATATTATAATAAATGGGCTATTGATAAGAAGAAAGTTAAAGTTGCAAAGGCTGCCAAAGTAGTTGCTGAGGTAAGTCATTATAATTTTATTTAACCAATTTAATTTATTTTTCATACATTTTGTAACTAACATATTTTAACTTTTCTGTTGTGTAGTCCAATTTTGAGAATCTGAAGATACAGGTGAATAGCCTGATTATTTATTTGAACACTACTAAGAAGAGTCTAGAAAGCATTATCAAATTGAAAGAGCGATTATATACAACCATTAAAGAAAATAATGCCTTCAGGAGGATTATCAAGGAACATAATTTAGATCCTAATATTTTGCTTAAGCAAAAAGAAAAAGAAATACAATCAACTTCTAGGGAAGATCCTGCTAAAGAGGAAAGGGCATTGATAGCAAATTTGGTAACAACGAAGGAGAGCCTGATTAGAGTTGGTGCACTAGTAGAGCATGATCCTCCATTAGAGCCAGGATCTGCTTTCAGCCCCATTATAGAATAGTATCAAAGTGGACAAATAGTTCACTCCTTTTGTAAAATGTGATGTAATGGAAAGTTATTCAGATTAATTTATTTTCAAAATATGTGTCTTATATTTTTATCTTATTGTTTTATTTTATATCTTTGTACAAATTTATATTTGTTTACTATTGAAACTATGGAAATTTAGAAAACAAATGTTTAAAAATGATGACAATGATGCAATTATATTACCAAAGTGTTAATATAATTATATGTTTAATGTAATTTTCAATTTACCCCAAACTAATGTTTACAAAAAAAGCCAACCAATGTTTACAATGCTCAATCAAGGAAAACAAGGCTATCAAATATAACATAATATTTTATGAACAAAGGCTATGATATAAATTATAAAATTTTATCACACATGATTTTTTTGATAAATTCAACAATCCCAGAAATAATTTCCATAATGTTTACAATGGAGGAAGTTGAAACAAACACTTCTCAACTTGTCCAAAATCACTTGCACACATAGATGACCCCTGTGTCTCTACAATATAATCACTGCAAGTATCATTATCCTCATTATCATGAATATTAGTGATACATCTTTTATTCTACTAGAGATTTCCAATATGCCAAAGCTCTTTCATAAGGATACTTGTCCACCTCATAAGATGAGACATATATTCTCAAATAGTTTTCTAAATTTTTATCCAACCTATTACAAACTTTAGATTTCATAAAAGATAATGCACTAAAAACCCTTTCATCTTCCATTGATCCCAAAATCATTGTTTGACACAATTCATATAAGTAAAAATATTCACTCATCATATACTATAAAACACTACTAGGGTACAATTTCTTCCACAAACGTGTAATAGAACCTGGTTCATTAGGATTAGTCAAATGGGAAATTTGATCAACCATTGTCACTCCAAAATAGGTTGATTGATTTGTCAAAATTTATTTATTGAGAATACCATTGATCTCAATACCATTGACTTCCACACGTTTAGTAAAATGTTTAACAAGTGTACCCATATATTTTATAAACAATTCACTTGTAATATTGTAGTCAGTACTAGGATCCCAAAATATGGGGTTAACCACACACATGACCTCAAGCAACTCATCTCTTTGAAAATGGTCTCTTATTTCTCTTGTCAAGGTTTCTACTATTTTTCTCAAATTAATCCTTTTATTATGCAAAACTACATCAAATTCGCTATATGTTACGGGCATTTGTTGAACATCATCTGTAACTATATTTAATCATTTTTGAAAATAATATAAAGGAATCTCCTTTCCATGAACATTAATGCAAATATGATCATTGATGTTGAACTTCAAAAAGCTATTTGGATCATTCATATTTATTAAAGTTCTCCAACCATCAAACAAAGGATCCATAAAATTTTCTCTAGACAAGTATAACCTATCAATACACATACATATTTGTTTTCTAATCCTGATGAAATCAACAATATAAATGGATCTCTCTTGCACAAGTTTTATTAAAGTATTCATTTCATGCAACATTGGAAGAATACCACATAAAGTGAGTAGTGTTTCCAAGTCTATCATTTGATATAGAAAATATTTTGCCTTATCAACTGCCCTATGATTATCATACATAAACCATGCTAAGGATTGATATTCTTTGAAAACTCTAGATGCAGGTTGAAATAATGAAATCCACCTAGTATCTACATCTTTTAACAATTTTTTACCTTTAGTAACTCCTAGTGCAAATAGTTGAAACTCTACAAACCTTTTTGGACTACACAAAAAATAAGCATGTATTTCATGGATGAGTTCTTCCACTCTTGCAACATTTTCAAATGTGCTCACAATTTTGTATGCAAGATTCATTCTATGAGCCATGCAATGAATGGGGATAAAATATGGGGTAATTGATGTCTGAAGTCAAACACAAAGATCATTCATGTGACCTTGCATTATAGTAGCACCATCAACTCTGACACATATTAACTTACTAACTATATTTGCATCATCCATTCCCATAATATCCTTTAAGCTTGTTACAACAACATTGTAAAGGTTTTTACATTACAATTTTCCACCATCTTATGTAGTGCTAGCAAATGAGGTTGCCTTAAATGATTTTGAAAGGTGTAAACATGCATGCAAATCCAAGATGTGTTGTCAACAACAGTTACCTCATCAATTGAAAGTGAAATGAATTTAGCATTTTTAACTTTCTCTCTCAGGTCCTCCTCAACCAAAGAGAGACATTTTACCATTTTCCAACCACTTTGATCTAACCAATGGGCACTGGGAAGATTTTGCACATCAGCTAGTTGAAAGAGATGCTTAAAATCAATAAAATCAGACATTGGTCTACCCTTTTTAAGAATAGTATATACGACAACAAACTGCAAACTTTTTGAAACTAAAGTGGTTTTATGAATTTTTTGAAATTGTGTTGGAATTGTTCCACCATTTTGAACAAGTATTTTTTGTTGTTTCATCTCTTTATCATAGTCTTCTACATATCTAACATGTACGCATTTTGATGCATCCTTCCACCTAATTGTTTTCTTAGTTGTTCCATCACTTTATTTTACTATCACATAAACTTTCCCATAATATTTTTCTATTGTATCCAACTTAAGTTGCATCTTATGATCCTTCCCTAGTTTCCAACTACAAATAATGCATCTACATTATGTTGGTATATCATTACTATTCTTTAGCTACACTGGTTCAATAAATGGATATTTTGATGACCATTCAAGCTAAAATGTCCTTCCAATAGTCCACCTAGTTAACTTTCTACATTTAGGTTTATGAGTAGAAGATTCCCTAGAAGTTGGAATTTGGTTAAAATGATCATTTTCTTTTTTGGTTGGTGTGCCAGTTTCAAGATTCTCTTCAAGTTGTTGCATGTCATTGTTAAAAAAAATTCATTTTGAGGTATCTCATCCTTGGGAATATCTTCAAGTGGAGGCATATCAGGGTCAATTGGGTATTTTGCATACAAAGGTGTTCTATATCATTTTTTGAAATTACTTACAAAAATTACTATTGAGTAGGTAAAATAGGTATGTACCTTGAATTTGTATAGATGTCGATGCCTCCTTGGATTTTGATATTTGGCTAAAATATTTTAGGATACTCCTTTTTTCAGAATTTTTTGCCTCCCTTGCTTTCATTGGGAGTAGGTGTCATTGTACCTGTATAGGAAAAAGTATTTCATGTCAAAAAATTTACATGATATTGAAGAAAATTATCACAATTCTAGAAGTGCTATAAGGGACATCGTGGTCTACTATCGATCATTTTCAATTATGGTCCACTCTTGATCACTATCAATCATGGTCTATTGTCGATCATTGTCTATTATTAGTAGTGATATGCTACCAGTCATTATCTATTGTCAATCCTATTCTACTATTGGTCTTGTTTTTCTACTAATCTTGTTCTACTACCAATCATGGTCTATTATCAATCATTGTTTGCTATTGAACATGGTCTCTTATCAGTCAGTTTCTATTGTCGATTGTAGGTTTCTACTTGTAATGGTCTACTATTGATTATGGATTGCTTTTGTTCATGGTTTATTAGTTTTTTTTCGTCATTTTCTAGCAATCATTTTCTTCTACCTATAGTTGTCTACTATCAATCGTGGTCTACTGTCGATTGGTTGTTATAGGTGGTTTTCATTGTTATAGGTGGTTTTTCACTATTATAGGTCATTTTTTTGTTGCTTTAGATGTATGAGTATCATTGTCATGTTAGGTATATATACTAGTGGTATAAGAGGTAAATTTGGTAGGATAAATAAAATTATTTATAATTTCAAGGTGAAAAATGTCCACAATTTAGGTGAGAGTGTTGGTGATTTAAAATAAAAATGGTGAAATTATTTTCAATGTGGGGCGAGTTGACCTAAAAAAATCTTGGACCCAAAATTTTTGGGTGAATGGGCCCTAGTCAAGGATCCCCATATTCACCAATTTCAAATTTCAAAAATCCTAATATTCGCTAATTAAAAATGATTCATCGTTATGCATAACCATAAATTCTACTAATTTTGGATGATGATCTCTAAACTATCGCCATCCTATGAAATAACTTTGTATTTTTATCTCCTTATTTTAACCAAGTCTATATTGATTTAAATCTCCAAAATTTATCTTCTTTACTCAAAATATTATGATAGTCACTAAGAAACTCCCTTTCCTCCAAGATTGGATATTATGATCACCTTTTTGAAATTTTGAAAGCTTATCTTTTAGTTTATTTTTTACAAAAATATTTCCAAAATTCTTATTGTTACATTATTTTAATCTATATGTACAACCCATTGTTTCCTAAATAATTTCATGTTTGTGTTATCATATCAAAAAATTGAGGATGGTCTTCCCACATCCACGCATATTTAACGTATGATATTTTTTTGAATTTGCTTACCACCATTTAAATATTCTTGGCCATTTATTTGGACCAGTCCTTATCAAGTGATTAATTTTAGCACAAGTCCCTTCATCTAGCCAATGATATAAGAGAATGCACCTATCTATTTTTTTTGCTACTAGGTTCTAGCCTCTCATATTCTTGGTCCATGTATAGTTGTCTTCTTCAAACTCAACCTCCCATAGATTACTATTTTGAATAAAAACTAAGAATCAAGTTGGTTATGGCATTAAAATATTCTATGATTATGAATCAATTTTTTTGGTATTTACTTTTCAAAAAGGCTTCAATACATTTTCCTACTTCTAATATGCTTGATTGAGTTATAGGTCCATAGATTTTGATAAGTATGAAATGAATATCTACAAAGTAGCATGTGACTAAAGAGGTTATCCAATGCCTAGTTTTATGAATGGTTACATAGGAGGTTCTAATAAGATTCCAAAATTTTATAATTATCTTTGTTGCTTATTTAGAATCCACAACATCCCATTCACATCTCGCCCATACTGCTTTCATAGTTTTGGAAACTTTTTCCTTTTTCATTTTAGTTTCTTGGATACAAAGAATATCAAGCTTATTACTTAAACAAAGGTCCCTGGTATACCTCTATTTTGAGTTGGTATTAATATCTCTTACGCTCTATGATATTATAATCATGTCTTGTCAGGGACTATTGGCCCCACCTATGAATTACCAATACATTTTGTTGTTTGGTAAATAAAAGTTCAACCAACTCAGTTTGTGTTCTTTTCTCTATGTTTGCTCTTGATTCCCTAGATCTTACTTGATAATTTGAAGGTTTTCCTCTTTTTTCCTTACCTATATTAGGAGTAGGTATTTATATTATATTCCTCGATATTATTTCACAATTTATTTTTCATTAGATGTATTGTCTCTTAGCTCTACTACGAAAGCTTTTGACTTGTCTTGCTCATTTTCTGGTATTTCCTTATTAATGGTAGAGGTATTAACATATAACAATATATTTTCTCTACCAAATTTCTTATTTTGAATGGTACATGGTACTTCAAGAGAGTCTTTAAAATATAATGAGACACATTCCTTAGATTCATCAAGAATTTTCTTCCCTAAGTTAAGATCATACTGAATAGATAGTTCCTTATTTATATTTTTAACATGTTGTACTATGTCCTCTAAGCTTTGATCTTCATTTTCTTCATAGGATAAATCCTAAAAAAAATTGTATTTCTTAAAATATTCTTCCTTAATGGTCTCCACTATTTATTTACTTTCACTTGTCTAGACCTATTTTTTAGAAGTTGAAAACCATCCTCATTTGTGTCCATTTGTAAGTTTCTCTTGCGATTTTCTACATATGTTTTTGTTGGACACTTATTAGGGAATTATCTTTCAATATGCTCCACCTCATGACATATTCTACATCTAAAATATATATTTTTATAATCTATGATTTGTATCCATAACTTGCCCCCATATTAAGAATGATTGAATATGGTAAAGGTATGCTTATATCAATCATGATAAATATCTGATCATAAATAGCCAAGAATCCATATTTGTAGTTTATAAAATCTCATTAAATTCTCCCAAAGTATTGCCTATTATATTTAAGGTATCAATTTCCTAAAATTTAATGGGTAAACCATACATCCTAACCTAGACTAGTAGTAGGGATAGATTTACATTTTTATATGCAAAGCCTTCATACCAATAGGTAAGGAAGAGTCATGCTCTTCTCATAAACCAAAGACCCCCTTTTAGGATCCTATATCTTACCTCCTTGAAATAAAAAAATCTAGGAATGAACATTTGGAAAAAAATGATAGACTCACTAGTGGAGACTTCCAACTCCTACCAATCCATTTTCTCAAGGTCAAAGCCCCTGGCCAAGACCCTTTAAATTTATCAAAAATTATCGTGTCTTTGAGCAACAAGGATTGCCTCTTTATGAGGACCTAAATAACCTCTACTATTAGAGATGATTTTAAGGGTTTATTTGTAAATAATTCCATGGAAAGGAAACTATAACTCAAAATCTATTGAAATCTACTAGAATATCCTATAGTGATTATAGTGTTTGATAAAAAAACCTATAATACTTTGCATGAAAATTTTCTAATATAAAGAAGAGGAAAATAAAACTTAGCTAAAAAATTATATTCATAGACACAATTTATTTTCTCACTTATTCCCTAACCCTCCATTTCTCCTCCCATAATTCGAACCCAGGCTAACCAATATCTACAATTTTGTTTTTCATGACTTAAAAAAATTGTCACTGCCTTTGTTTTTGGTTGACTTCATAGGGTTGTATCTCCCCTAATGTATTCCTTCATATGATCACTCATTTTAAATATCTTCAAATTTTACACAAATTGGTCCTAGAATCATCTAAATTAGACAACCATTCAAAAATATATGGCTCCTAACAGATGATATATTTTTCTTTAAAAATTACCCTAACACTACCCTAGTTTTGAATGTCTATCTGCACATGGTCATATCTCCCTTAATACTGCTTGGATTCTTTTGAATTACCATACATTTCAAATATTTTCAAAATTCACACAAAATGGCACAATAATCATCTTAATTAGATAACTTTACCCAAATATCTGGCTCCTAAAATATTGTTCATTTTTGAAAAAATAGCCCTAGCTTTGCCGATTCATAATTTCAATTGGGTAAATCATCTTTTTAAAAAAAATACACAAAACCTAATTGAATTACCATAAAACTCAAAAAAAAAATTAAATCAATAATAGTTATTATTATTATTATTAGTATTATTAGGGTATGAAGCCCCATCCCCTCCAGCTTATTTTTATCTTTAAAAAGAAATTTAAATTGCATGTTTTTTTCTTCTATATAATTATTTTTGGTTCTTCTTATCAATTTCTTATCAACTTCCATAATGTTGGTTAAAAAAATATTTGTTAAACACAAACATAGATGCATAAAGATAAATATTCTTCTCCATAAATAGTGATGAAAATATGTATTAAGAAGATGATAAATATTCTCTTTTTTCTATAGAACATGAATAACAAACACGTGGTCTTTAAATACTAATTTTTTTTACATTTTAGAAATTTCAAATTGTATTCGATATAACAACTCATTTAAATGCTTTATCTTTTGGAAAAGCACCACTAAGATTTTGGATATCCTTATTTTTCTATTTATTTACATGGATTAGATTGTATTTATGCTTAAAAAAACTGGCTTTATATATTAACTCCTTAGTCATATTAACTACTTATCTTAAATATACCCTTTACTTACATTGTATTCCATATTATTTGTAAAATTGACTTGTAAAACTTTGCATCAACTCCTTTGTGACCTAATTGACTTGTAAAAATTTGCATCAACTCCATTGCAACCTAATCAATAAACTATGCACATTCATCAATTTTATTTAGATGTTCTATTATACTAGGATGTATTCACATCAACTACAATGATAACACTCAATTTTAAGTTCAAGTATTTAATTGACATAATTTTAGGATGTATTTCAATATTTTATTTTGAGAATATTAGACATCAAAGTAGTTAGCATAATATGCCCATGGGGTTTAGAGAAATTGGTAGGAAATGAGAGTTTAAGAATTTTAGAGATCATCAACACAATGCTATATATTTTAAAAACACGTATATTTGATTCTAATCAGGTGTACTTATTCTTTATGGGTAATAAGTCAAGAAAATCATATAAGAGTAATAAAAAAATATCCCTTAAAAGAAGTTGAAGAAAACAAAAATAAAGTTGAAAAGGTACTTTTGAGATCTCAAACAAGAGGTATGCATATTATAAGGGATGATATATCACATGCTTGACTAAAGGATGTAACTCAACCTCAAGTACCTACTTACATTAAACTTGAACTTGAATTAGAATAATATTGTGAATCATAATTGAAACCATCAAATGATCAACATGAGGAACTTATCACAAAAGTTTTAAAAAATCTATCGAATATGCACTATTTGCTCCATTTTGATATTTCAACTCTAAGGAATATGGTAACAATAAAAGTTCCACAAAAAATAAATTATCATTATAAAAAAATAGAAAAAATACTCTTTAAGCCAAAGTTTATTATTGGATAATCTCAAATATTGTCTAAATTGCTTACATGATCGAACTAGAAGGAATACCTATATTTTTTGGGTGCTAATATGCAAGAAAGATGAAAGTTATAGCTGAAGAGATTAACAAAAGTGTGTCTAATCCCTTCTATACTATTGGCATAAAGACTCACAATAAGGACCATAGTGAAATGAGGAGAGCACTTTTAATTAGTGTTGTTGGTAAAGATATAGGGAAGAAAAGAAACGCTTCTAAAATAACTCAAGCAATTGGTGCTTAAAGGAAAACCATGTAGAGGTATTCTAAGAGGAGAAACATAGAGGAAGATATCAAATCTAACTAGACATTAGTTTTTAGAGCTCCTCAAAGGGATCACATAGATTAGAATACCCAAAATACCATCACCATGTTTTGGGTTGAGATAAGTCATCCTTGTCTTGGAGCTAATCAAATAATATCAAGATCAATTGGTAAAAATGCATGAGAATATATGAAAATATTTCCTTGATGTCACTCAATAGAGCTACTTACAAGTTTTTCTAATAAATATCCTAATATCAAAATTAGGTAAAGGATTTTGAAAAGCTCAAGCTATGGTTTGTAAGACAAAACAAAAAGAAGAAGACCTATTGTTGCAAATACCATGTTGAAATTAAGTTGCATCTTAAAAAATTTATAATATTTAGATAAAGAAAAAATCAAGGTTACCTCTCGTTCCTTCATGGTTGAGCCTTTTCATTTAAAAATTACTTTGTGTAAGGGAATTTGTGTTAATGGATTATCGAAATAATTTCATAGATGGTGACTACACATCCTGTAAAAACCTTTTAGACTTTCCATATTATGATATTGAATCTTTAGAGACCTTTAAAATTAGATGGAAAATGTATAAGTTGAACCTTGGAAAATATGTAAAAGTACTTATGTTTTCTATGTTCTAATATAAATTAGATTGAATACATTATACATTTACTTTATAATATAGTTTAATTATATACAAATTATTTGGATTATAGATTCTAGTATGTGACTTACAAAAATAATCAAGGGGTAGATTGAAGAAGATAGAGATGATAGAATCTAGTATCAATTCTTGAGAGTTCATGGTTAAAATTTGTGCATTTATTTACCCATTCATCAAGCATGTGCATGGTTATCATTGACAATCTAATGAGTATTGGTTGTCAAAAATTAATTTTCCATGGGTAACCATTTTATCAATTGTTGACTTTAAAAAAAACTACATATTTACACCCTAGAAAGAGATCCAAAGTTAATATTATTATTTTGATCAAGTCTCCATCATGATGCATATTAGTTTTAGATATGCGAACGTTACAGTGGATGTGAGTGAGTCTAGCACAATTGAGAATGGAGTCGTAAAAAAAGAGGTCCATTTTTATATAAGCAATGATCTTATTCATGATAATGCATGTGTTCAACATTTCTTTGAGATATTCTTCAAATCAATAAGTTAGAGAGGTATCACCTTCAATGAGCGTTGGTGTGGTCAAATGGATCTATAGAATAATTTAAGTCTACAAGATATTTTCTCTAGTTGTGTAGGATCCATAAAAAGCTCAACATTAGATATTTGTAGAACTTCTTTAAGAATGGCCATGGAAAAGGAGAACATGATGGAGTAGGTGTTTTAATAAAAATAATTCTTAGAAGATATCAACTAAATCCTCAATCAGACACTTTGAAATATGCTACATTAGTTGTACAATGGTTTTTCAATCATTTTGGTCAACGAATGGAATGTAAAATATTATTTTGGTTGGTCAAATGAATGTATAATAATTTTAAAGTATTTACTATGCATTATTTTATTTTTAATAAATAGTATAGTTTGTGAAGTATTAAATATTTATCTATTTTTGTCTAAAATTATTTGTAAACATGGATCATGATCATGTACCCAATTATAATTCTATTTCTAAAACAAGAGCACTTAACTCTATAAGGAGCACCAATCATTCAAAGTGGACAATAAAATTTAGTTTTACTCCATGTTATTGCAATTATTGCATTGGGGATCCCCTCTCCATTGCTCCAAATGTGTGCAATAATATAAAGGAAATATATGTAAATTATTAGAGGGGTATCATGCTTAGTATAAATCTTGTGGAGGGGGTGACGTAGTTGAAGAGGAAGGTATCAAAGATGGATTTGCTTCATCTAATTATGATTAAATTTTAGGGTTAGATAAAAAAGATAACTTTATAAACTTAATATTCTTACTTTTAAATTATATGCCTATTCCACCTATATATGCAAGTTATACTCACATTATTTAAAAATTATTATTTTGTAGGAGATGTTTTTATAATCATAGCAGTGAAATATAATGAAGAAAATATTGACTATTATTTTCTAAGGTGTACAATGGAGAATTCAAAGTTACTTCAAATATATATAGATGAATATAGAAAATATTTTGAGACTAGTTCAATTATACTTGAAGGCACATATTTTCAACAAGTAAAAAAGAAGCCAATTCAAGATAAGGGGATACAACTTCAAGAATAATAAAGAAGGTGGAAGGTTATACACTATAACCACCATGTAATTGCAATAGGTATTAAAATGACATGCAGTTATGAAAAATATAAACCTATAACATACTACTTGAATATTGAGGATCATGAACGATATGACAAGTAATCAATAAGAGAGAAGACCGTGAAGACATTTGAGTTCATTTATATAAATTAATGTACTATTTTAAGTTAACTAGATGTATTTTATATAGATATTGATAAATTGTTTAGTAACCTCATATCAAACCAAAAAATAGATTTGAAAAGACTTGCATGAAACCTATTTAGCATGTATGCTCAATACTTATCTTTTCTAAGGATCTTGTATGCCCAATTATTTTTATTCGTTTGGTATTTTACACTTCAATTCTAAATCACTTGTTAATTTTCATTCCAATACTAATAAATTGGTAATTTGGATGTGAATCTAAAGGGATGGGGCTATGATATCATTTATTATTTGTTCTAATATGGAACTACACCTTGGTTCCATAGATCCTAAGTAATTTTTGCTTTAGAGGTATATAGGGGCCTCATATATTTTATGTTATATTATTGAACTCATGGTAATAAGCATGCATACAATAAGGATAAATTTTACTACTAGGTCTAAAAATAAATGCCCTTGATACAACCAATTTTGAGAAAAATAATTAATTTGATTTTCTATTACTAAGTCCAAAAATAGACACCCTAGATTCAATCTATTTGGACAAAATAATTAAATTTGGTAGCCTTCTACAAGAATTGTGAGGAAGAGACATGTTATAACCAATTTGGGTTTAACACCCACTTTAAGATTCACTATATATACAAGATATGAAATTATGCTTTAAAACAATTAATATCAATGATCAAATGGAGTATAAATTTCATGAGGTTCCAAAATCCAACAAAGAAATTAACTAGTATGTGAGGGAAAATTTTAGACTTGTCATATAGAATAAAAATTTAAGAAGGAAAAATAGTTATACATCAACAAGTTAAATCTAAACTATGAACACAACCAAAAGAAGTATATAGATGCAAATATAAAATCAAAGAAAAAATGCTTATAGCCCAACTAAGATCTAGTTCACACCATATTAGATGTAAAACTAGGAGATGGACAATTCCTCTGGAGGCATGCTCGAAATAAATGTATCTTTTGCATAGCAAGAGTAGTGGAGACTGAAAGACAGTTTTTCATGGAATGTGAAGCCTATAAGGACATCATGATTACATATGAGGACACTCTAAAAGTAAACTCACTAATGGAAATTTTTTGAAGAATTGAGAATATTAAAATAGGGAAAATTCTCATCAAAATAAACAATAGAAGAAACACACTCCAAAAGATGCTAAGAGGATGTTAAGATTTTCACTTTGTTGAACAATTATATTTCTTGGATTTTAAATTTTAGAACACTAAATAGGAGGTCCAATGTTTGAATTCCAAAGGGAGTAGGATTGCACACTATACCCTATCTTGTATTAAAACTCTTTATATCATAAAGTGTCTTGGTCTCATGGACATAATTAAAATCATTTTATTTCATTCAATATGTTAAATTCTAATTTTATAATAGATAAGCTTATATAATATAATTACATCCATTAGATCAAGACACTCTATGGGACCAATATCTATATATATATATATATATATATATATATATATATAAGGTTTATATGAGGGTATAAAATACCCATCTCATTATAATTTTTTTCAAACTCTAAAATGAAAGTTACAATTTGTTATATATATATATAACAAATTGTAACTTTCATTTTAGAGTTTGAAAAAAAATTACAATGAGATGGGTATTTTATACCCTCATATAAACCTTACTAAAACAACCTCATTTAGAGCTATTATAGAATATCCCAACAATGACTCAAATTTATCTAAAAAGTCTATTAGACTTGTTACAATAATAGCCTATTGCAATCCTTTAGTCATCTTATAGAGTGTCATTTTGGTACTTCAGACCTATAGCTATTAGTTATATAATAGGTATGACCTTAATTATCAAAATACACCAAAAATAACACAAAATATATCCTAAACCATGACTTCTATTAATAGAAAAAATATCAAAAGGGTGCAGATTGTGGTGGAATCGTAGTCCCACACACTTCCTTTAACCAAGTAACAACTAGAATATCTAAGGTAAATTTTGGTAGACCATTTGCTTCCTCATTTAGTTCTTTGTAGATATGTTTATAAGATATCTCTATAAATTATGCTTTTAGAAATTTCACTTGCTCATAATAAGGCCTAAGTATCAAAATTTGCATCCCTACTAAACCTAAAGCCCAATCCACCACCAATTTCAAGTCACCAAAAACTTGAAGTTTTATTATTTCCTATTCCACTACCATTATTAAAAAAAAATATCAAAGTCTTCCACTCTACCACATTATTGGTACCTTCACTAAGACCTGATTTGAAAGTAAACTTGTAATTTTTATCCTGATATAACACTACTTTTGTCTCACATCTATCTGGATTGTCTTAACAAGATATCCACTATTCAGCTACCAACCTATATTTCAACTCTAAATTTTAGGGCTTTTTTATGTCTTCATAAGTATATTTTATGTTTTCTTAAACTTGTATAGGTAGGATTTCCTTGCTCTCAAATAATATATAATTTTTTGCCAACCACAAATCCCATACCACTAATAAAAATATATATTCTCCAATAGATTCCTTTGTGGCCACTATCCCTTCCCCTTAGTCATGACTAGAATAGACCTCCATAGTTCTCTCAAGAAATCATAGTAAAATAGTAGGTGATCCATTGTTTCATATTCCCTTATACACAAACCACATTGACTTAGACCTTTCTAGGACCTATTTTGTAGAACATCCCATGTCAATGTATTCTTAGCTAAATCTAACCAAGAAAATACTCTAATTTCCATGGGTGCTTTCACCTTATAAATCGTACACCATAAAAGGACCTCCTCATTATTATCTTCAAACATTGGATTATATCCTTCTTTAGTTGTAAACTATCCACTAGATAGGTTCTTTGACCATACTAAAGAGTCTTCTTCTTGTCTTAGTCTTATAAAAGCCCTTTCCAAACCCCTTTTATACTTGCTCCATCACTTAGTTTCATTTCCTTCCAAAAGTAGTTCTTTTGTTGAAACCCACCCCTAATTCCATAAATTTGTTATGTCCATAGAGGTTGCATATGCTAATACCTTGATCCCCTGTCTATTTAGACATTCTATTAAATTTTGATATAATTGGTAATTTCCTCCATTCCCCAGTTTCCTAGCCTTACATTCTTCTCCTTTCTTTTTTCCAAACCAAAAAAATCCCACTAATGATTTCAAAATGATAGTTGCATTGGTCACTAGCTTTATAGGAAGTCTAATCTAATATTTAAAGGAAATGGAATTCAAATTTTTCTCCTTGACAACCTTATGCTATAATCATATACCAATTACCAATCTCCAAAGACTCTTGACATCTAGTGCTTTCCTGAAGTTATGTATATTCTTAAGCCTCCATCCTCCTACTAATTTAGGTTTGGCTATCGTTGTCATATTTGATTATCCCTATTGGGACAATCAGACCTCACATCAGAGTGACACAATGGAACCCAAATGAAAGCATGGGTTTCAACTCAATTGGGGGACTCCAAGAGTTTTAAGGTTGGCTCCTTGTTAAGATGTGATCTTCAAGGTGCTATTTTTTCTACAAAGGGAAAGGGATGTGAGAAAGTAAGCAAAATCAATAAATAAAATAAAAAGAGGTGATGTCCCAAGAGATATGCTAAGATATTCCTACAAAAATAGGCCTAAATATTATGTTCTAGCGGTGAACACTTCCTCTCCTTGACATAGTGAAGTGCAATCAAAATCTACAAGTTATATGCATATATGAGTAGGCAGGTCCCACAGGAGAGCCAAGCTAGTAAGTGACTCAATCCAAAAATAGACGTAGGCCCCTCACACACACATACACTTAACAAATATAATATTCAAGCAAAATATCACAAACACATACACATACACAACAACGTGTCTGCAGGAAAAGGCCAAAAAATAGACACAAGCTCCCATGTATATATAAAATTCAAGCAAAATTTTATAAATATTGTTCTATAAGCAAGGGTTTGAAATTACCCACAAGTAGCTTAGGAACCAAAACTATTTTTACAAATATAAATGAAAGGAAATACTACAAGTACATAGAATTGCAAACTTGTCAATCCTTTATAAAGCTAACACTACTGCTATTTATATATTATAAGAGGAGAATTTTCCCTCCAAAATTTGTAGGATGATTTGACTTTCTGTCTACCCATATCTTGAGGATTTTGAATATTAAATGGAGTAGCCCTCAGTTATAATTCATGTCAATCCATATTTGTCATGGTTATAGGTCCCCTTCCTTTACCTTTAATGGTTTACCTATTTTAATTTGATTCACAGAGCCAAAGTATTGTTGGTAGATATCCATCTTCTCTCAATAATGGCATACTATATTTCTTCTTCTTGGGGAACCATGCACTCACCTACCTCCCCCTTGGTATTTGTGCCCTTGTCCACCTTCAAAATTATCCATTATTTTTGAAATTTTCTAGCATACTCATCTACATGATTGAGATATTTTTAATCAAGACTTTTTTTTGGTTCCTTTCTTCAGGACTTTAAAAGTCCGACAAGTCATTCTATCAAGACTTTTAATTGAACCTTATGTCTTCATTGGGTTTCATCAAAAATCTTGATTCCTTTAATGGTATTCTTATTTCTTCCTTTGTTTTATCTTATGCTCCTCTTTTCCTCTTTTTTCATGCCAACCTTTTTCCTAGGATGCTTCCATATATGTTTACTTTGTTGGTGACTCAACTGATTCATATATTACTATAGAGAAGATTTTACCCTAGTGACCTTTATTTTGAATGTGGAGAAATATATGTATCTAAACTTGCATTCTTATAGTGATCAAAAAGATCCCTCTTCTTCTTCTATTTTTTGGTTTCCCCTTGCCATATCCCATCATCAAGGATATCCTTGCATGTATGGTGATAAAATGATGCATGAGTTGCTAGAGGTCACTTACCCTAAATAATATAGATAATTATGATCTATGTTTCTCCAAGGCTAATGTTTGGGTTGATATTCCTCCTATAATTGAGTATTTTTAGATATAACTAAAAAGTCTCATAAGATTTTGTTAGGAGCGAGGTTCATCTCAGATGTCATCAAAAAGGCTACATATTGCTCATTGTGGGCTATCTTCTTGTCAGGTGGTCAAATTGCCCACATAGAAGGAGAGTTTCCATTCATGTCTCTACCCTTTGGAGATATCTATTTGGTGAAATTTGACATGGAATATTTTTAGGTTTTAATGGATTGCACTCCTCTAATATTAGGTTTAGGATTCTAATCTTATTATGGGATGCAATCTATTATATTTGTAATAATTTATCATTAAAATTTTGATGGTTCTTAGGGGTCCTACTCGGAGAAGCAAACAAACTTAGCTAAAATATCTTTATCCATTGGATGTGGAGTTGTAGAGGAATAGCTTTTTAAAGGATGTTGATCTTATTTTATAGCCTTAATTTAGGGTGAGGCTCATTCTCCTTTATTTTACCTTACTTGGCTCAGCACCTTTTCTCACTTCTATCTTTTCATTGGAGTGAGACTATTTCTTTGTGGCTAGAGTGACATGGTGAGAACTTTGGCTTGCTTTTCATCTTATAGATAATCATTTCAATTGATGCAAGCTTACCACTTAAATTATTTTGATTAAATTTTATGTTGGTTTTGAGAACGACCTTACTGATAGTCTTCTCCTTTTCTAAAAACATCTTTCAAAATGAAAGAAAATAAAACAAAAAATTGTTATATAAATCTATTTTTTTCTTTTTTATACATGACCCAAGAGTTGGGTCTCATTTTGATTTTATCCTACCCCATGCCTATTTTTTTATGTTCCTTTAGGAATTAGAATCCCAAATTCCTATTGGCTCATGTCTAGATGACCTTGATTTTACTTTTATTGAATAGGGTCTTGACCATTTTTCTTTAACTACCAATATCTGGTCATTGCTTTATTTGAATGGTGGCAATGTCTCTATATGATGAGGATGTAATGGATCACTTGGAATTTTGATCTTGGTCCTATAATTTTTTTTTAACACCACTAATGACCAGTATAGATATATATATCCTTCCAATTTGGTAGTGAAATATTTGGATAGGCAAATATCAAAAGGAGGAAGATCGATTATTGATGTCTTGTAAGACTTTTATTTGGACACATAAGGGGAAAATAAAATATTTTTGCAACCCCTAGTATTTGAATCAGGTTGTCATCCAGCTACAATACTCTTTTATTTGTTGTATAATATCTCACTTTCAATGCATCTGCTATCTCTTTTGGTATAACAGATGTATCGGTCCCAAAGTCTATAATACAATTATGCATTAATTTATATTTATAGACCAAATTCAGATAAAATAGTGGGGTTGGTTCTATTAGATCCTGGGGATAATATTTGCAACATAGTCACAATTTGTGGTTGTCTTCTTCTTTTCTCCTCTTCTTCTAGGATATTCTGCAAATATTCTTTTTTCCTTGGGATAGTTAACATTTCCTAGACTAGGAATGGTATAGTAGATTTCTTAAAGTGATCCACTATGATGAAATATTCTAGAGGGGAGGTAGGTGACATCCTATGGGATGTCCTAATATGCTTCCCTACTTCCCCCTCCCTTGGTTTTGTCCCAGTTTCATGGAACTTTATAGGCCCTTCTCTCTAGGTTGGTTGTGGTTGCAGATGATCTCCTTGGGGTGGGAGGTCCCTGATCCACTTGTATGCTCCTTTCCCAATCTGATTGAAGGTTTCCTACCTATGCCTCTAATATGGGACATCCCTAGGACCTCTCCTGGGTTTCCTATTGAGATTTCAGGGTCATTTTTCCCAATTACTCTTAGGTCTTTCCCACATTTTCTTCAGGTTTTCTACTTGGTGCTGGATTCTACTATTTCATTGGTTACAGTGCATCATGGCTTCAGGATGGGGGCTTGACTTTATACTTGTGCTTCTCAAGAGGTTTTAACTACATCCTTCTGGTCTAGGGGGACCACGTACCTTATTTTCATTGAATATTCTCTATAGGATTCATGGATCTAGTCTACTTGGTGGTTTCTCAGTGTATTTTTTCATGGTCTTGGTGGGGATCTTGTGCTTTGCTTGTTGTTGGGATCCCATTGGTTTTCTAGATTTGGTTCCCTAAAGTCATCCGTGTGTATATCTGGAGGTTTCTTGGGATCATTTGTTTTATCTTTCAATTTTGGATGGGGACCTATGCTTATTATCTACAACTTGATCACCCTGTGGCTCCTTCAGTTTGGGTTCCTTGGGACCTTCTCGCCCCTTGTCCTGTGGCTAGTGTTTCTATTTTTGTTGCTTCCTTTGGTTTATTTTGGCATTTTCATATGCTCAATCTTGTGTGCAAGGGGATATCATGGACTATGGAGATCCTCAAATTAATGGTCCATTTTCTAGGCCCTATACGGGATACTTCTTCTTGGACTTCCTTCTCGAGCCATCCCTAGACAGGATCCTATTTTTTTTCTTCAAGTTTCAGTTGTTCCCGCTTTCCTATAGCGGTTGCTATTTTTCCAGGGTGGAATCCTAGGTTTTTTTGCTTGTTCATGTTTATCATGGACCTACTTGGATGGGATGGCCCATCCTTATATAATTGGCTATTTTCTTTGGTCTATTTACATTCCTAAGATGGATTTTCATTCCTGGTGGTTTTGGCTTCTGATTTCCCATTGGCGGGATTCTGGATTCTGGTTTTTCCCTTGGGCGGGATTTTTTACTTGTATTTTTCTTGCCTAGGCAAGATTTTCAAATTTCTTGCTTTGGGCGAGATTTTTTAAATTTCCTACTTTGGGCAAGATTTTTTAAATTTCTTGGTTTAAATTTCCTACTTGGGTGGGATTTAAAAAAAAAAATTCCTGCTTTAAATTTCTTTCTTAGGCAAGACTTTTAAAGTTCTTAGTTTGGGCAGGATTTTTACTCTATTTTTCAATTGGCCTATCCTTTGGCTTTATGTTTTGTCTATTGACCTAATGTAAAAAGGTTTTGGGGCCCCTTTAAAAACCCTTTTAATGAAATTTTTACCAATAACAAAAATATTCCATAGATATCACTTTTTGAGGAATGAAGCACAATTTCTCTAGGATTGGCTAGATTTCTTTAGTTGGTTCCAATGGTACTGACTACTATCTTAGGACTTTTTGGGTATTATTTTGATAAATTTTGAGTTTTTTGATGAAAGAGCTATTGATGATTTTGAGCCTTTTTTGACTACTCTATTCTAATTGCTCAGGAACCTTAGGCCATTTGGTTGAGGGATGGTAGAGGTCATAAAATTCATTGACAGTTGTGATGTTGTGGTCAAAGATTATTATTTTTAAGGGGTTGACTTGTGTTGACTGCTAAGAGTTGGTGGTTTTCTTACATCCTTTTTCTCCATTGCCCACTTTTTTTACCTCATCCAATAATCTAATTGGACTTAAGGTATTTTATGCATTAGATTTATCATTTGGTTATATACTAAATATATCTCTTCCTTATCCTATGTTGCAAAGATTTTATCTTGGGAAACATGAATAGGTTCTATGGTGGTGATCTAGGAATTTTATTCTAGTATCTGGATCTCACCATTGGAATATGAACTATATGGCATCATTTCTTCTATTGGAGTGGCTAAAAGTTGTGATGTTTTTCCTACACTAAATTGATTGAAGGAGTTTTCAAGAGGTAGTTAGTACCACATGGGGGTTTCCTCTATATAATTGTTCTGTATAGAATCCAATTCCTAGCATTATTGGGAACTATAATTTGTAGAGGGATCATCATTGGGACTATTTGGAATTGATCATTTCCATAGGTATTTTGGAATTGGGATCTAGGATTTCTCACAAATGGGTTCATGTATCCTTGGTTTCCTTGTGGGGAGGATAGCCTGTAGTTGTTTTGGTAAGGATATCTTAGGGTATTTCATTCCCTTATCATGGCTAACATTTGGTTAGTTATAAATACAATAATATTATCATATGAGTATTTTATTTAGGGTCCCTAGGGTTCAATGGATTTGGGATTTATGAGAATATAGTAACTAAGGGTGAATGAGAGGATGACTAGGAGGTCATTGGCTGAGAAATAGGAATTTAAGTTCACACATTGTTGTATAGAGGTGTGGGAAGCCTAGGGGCCAGTCTTCCAATATGAATTAGGTCATACTCGACATGAATGGCTAACTCATATGCTTATGGTAGGGAGTTTCCTCCTCTAGATTTAATCATCATTGGAATCTCAAAATATAAGGTTTTTATATAATATATAAGTGTCATACCTAGTGGGGGTGCATTTCCTCTAGTATTTTGTACTAGGATTTATGAAATCTAAGGTTGAAATCTTCTACTACCTCCATGAAATCCTTTTTTATTGTTGCCAGTTTTTGTATGAGAGACACCCCATCCTCATTTTCTCTAAATATTTCAATGAAGATATTTTCAAGTTGGTCCCAACTCATGATCAAATTGAGCTATAGTATTATGTACTATTCTCATGATTTCCCTTTAAAATATGTCACCAATAACCTTAAAATCATATTTTCTTTTGATATGTTACAGATCGTACATAGGCTTACCACATGGTTAAGGTATTTTATGGGGATGGTGAGATCTTCATCCATGAAATAGGTGAGATATTTTAAGGCTAACTTGGTTATCTTCTCCCATGTTTCATTTGGTTTTGGTGGTGCCAGTAGACCTCTGTCATTATAAGTAGGAAATATTCTAGGGGGTGGAAATGGGGGTGGAGTAGCCATATTATGGACTATGATATCCTTATTTGTGAAATGATTTTAGATAATGATAGCATCCCTTATCATGTTTATCAAATACAAGATCTTTGACATAAGGTTTTTTTCCAGTTATTTTTGGGCTCTTTCTTGAAGATGGAGTTGTTAGGTGAATGCAGCTTCTTACTTATAGAAAGTAGATATGTAAATATCTTCACCTAAACCTTAGTCTATTACCTTTAGCAATGGATTATTCTAGTGTTTATTTTGGAGTAGAGTCACCAAGTAAAAAAATGGTGCTTAAAACCCTCACCAAGTCTTAGCCCTACTCCTTGTGATTCTAGGACCAATGATGTGTCATTAGGGTCCCATTAGGTATGCTATTAAACTATTATCATCTTCGATTATCCTCAGCCAATACAATATTTTCTCACATCGGAGTGATAGAGTAGGCCATAGCCAAGAGCACAAGGTTCAACTTAATCAATGGCCTTCAAGATTTTTTACAAGGTTGTCTCCTTGTTAAAATGTGATCTTTAAGGTACTAGTTACTCTACAAAGGAAAAGGAGTGCAAGAAAGTAAGCAAACTCAACAAATAAAATAAAAAGAGATAATGCACCAAGATATCTACTAAGATCTTCCTACAAGAATATTCATGAATGCTATGGACCAGTGATGAAAACTTTCTCTCCTTGACACAGTGAAGTGCAATTAAAATTTACCAATTATATGCATATATGAGTAGGTGGGTCCTACAAGAGAGCCAAACTAGTAAGTGACTTAGTCTAAAAATAGGCATAGTCCCATCACACACACATGCACTTAGAAAATCAAATATTCAGGAAAAAGATCATAAACACATACACATACATAGCAATAGGTCTACAAGCAAGGGAAAAAAATAGACATGCTCCCATGTATATATATAATACAGGTAAACTTTCACAAATATTATGCCAGAAGCAGGGGTTAAAAATTACCCATAAGCCACTCAGGAACCACAATTATTTTTATAGATAGAAATGAAAGGAAAACCTACAAATACATAATATTGTAAACTTGTCGATCCTTTACAAAGCTAACACTATTGTTATTTATAGATTACAAGAGAATTTTCCCTCCAAAATTTGTAGGATGATTTGACTTTTTGTCTATCCATATCTAGGGGATTCTAAATATTTAATGGAGTAGCCCTCGATTATCATTCCTATAAGTCTATAGTTGTCATGGTTATAGGTCCTCTTCCTTCACCTTTAATGGTTTACCTACCTTCATTTGATTCATAGAGCTAAAGTATTGTTGGTAGATAGCCATATTTTCTTAGTAATGGTGTATTGTCTTTCTTCTTCCTAGGGAATCATGCACTCACCTACCTCCTCCTTGGTCTTTGTGCCCTTTTCCACCTTCAAAGTTCACTATTTTAGAACTTTTTTAGCATCCTTTGTTCACATTATTAAAATATTCTTAATCAAGACTTTTGCTTGGTTCCTTTCTTTGGGACTTTAAAATTTCTGACAACTCATTCTATTGAGACTTTTCATCAGATCTTCTTTCTTCACTGGATTTCAACAAAAATCTCGATTACTTTCATAGATTTCTCACTTCTCCATTTATTATGTTTTATGCTCCCCTTTTCCTCTTTGTTCATGCCAACCTTTGTCCTAGGATACTTCCATGTCTACTTACTCTGCTAGTGACTCAACTGATTCTTATATTGTTATAGAGAAAATTTCACCCTAGCAACCTTTCTTTTGAATATGGGGAAGTATGTCTTTAAACTTCCATTCTTATAACGTGATCACAAAGATACCTCATCTTCTCCCACTTGTTGGTTTCCCCTTCCCATCTCCCATTGTCAAGGATATCCTTGCATGTCTGGTGGTAAAATGATGCATAAGTTACTAGAGGCCACTTACCTAAACTAATATAGATACTTATGAGATTTTTTGATTCTACCATGGGTGATGTTTGGGTTGATCCTCCTATAATAAAGTCTTTTTAGATATCACTAAAATGGCTCATCAACTTTTTTTATGAGTGAGGTTCATCTTAGATATAATTTAAAAGGCTACATATTACTTGTTGTGGGTTATCTTCTTATCAAGTGGTTAGCTTGCCCACATAGAAGGAGATTTTCCACTCATATCTCTAGATTAGGAGATATTTGTTTGGTGAAATTTGACATGAAATATTTTTAGGTTGGCATTGATTGCACTCCCCTAGTTTCAAGTTTAGGCTTCTTATCTTCTTCTAAGCCATAATATATCATAGTTGTAGTAATTTATCATTATATATATCTTAATCTATTTAACTAAGGTATTGTATCCTTCTCCCTTCTTCCTATCTAAAGGAAATTGAAGCATTTCTTCCTTATTTTTTCTACTATTTCAACAGGATTATAAACCATAGAGTGCAAAAATATTGGAATGGGTTCCACAACTAATTTAACTAGTGTTAAATAACCTTCCAATGATAACCATATGTAGAGGGAGAAAGCCACCCTACCACGTACGATTTTCGGCTAGATCCATTGGGAGCTAAGGTAGCCATGAGAGTGTGATATATTCTCTACACTTAGGAGCTTGGGGATCGAAGGGTTCACGAGAAATGGTTTAAGGACTCACTTCAAGTTTGGGGTGGAGATGTTTGATGTGTATATTAAATAAATCACCTATTTTTAGTCTTTCTACAATATAAACTAAGAAATGAAAGGACAATGCAAGACAAACAATAATGCAAGAAAGCAAGGACTAACCCTAGAATGATTCTTAATTTTCAATGATGACTAAACCCTAACTTGCAATAAAATAGATCCTTTTATTTTTAGTAAGGGTTTTAAGAGAATGCACAAACAAAATTAACCCTAGAATGCAAACTATATGCTTTTCTCTTTCAAATGCCTAGAATATGATCAAAATATTTTCTCTTTTATTTAAGATCTAGGTTTTGAATAGAAATGGGAAAAAAGCAAATAGTAAATAACCTAAGAGATTAACTTAGAACACTTATCTAATTCAGTGATTGACCTCAACTTTTACTTGTGTCCAAAATATCCAAGCAACTTCACAACCTGTAAAACAATTTTACAAAACCCTAGAGAATTTGATCAGCATTTGGGGGTCTTCTTAGGCCATTGTAAGACTGATATTGGAGGTACAATAATAAAGCCCCCTTGGTCCTTTTATCTATTCATTTGAAAGCAAAAGTTATTGTTGACCTTTTTGGAAATGAACAAGACAAGATGCAATGAAACAAAACAATACGAAAAATAGAATGTAGATAATAGTACTATGGCCTAAATGGAACATGCAAGTGAAAATGAGGGTTTGGGAGTGAAACCTTACCCCCAAAATTGGTGAAACCAAAATTATTCCCCATTAGGGGTGACCATGATATCAAGTTCTACCGAATTCATGTCCTATAAGGGGTGATCATGATTTCAGGATAGAAGTGAAAAATAACAAATGGATGTGAATTTAAATGCAAAATGTAGAATAAACAACTTTAGAAATAACACAATGAAAGAAGAAAACCTAGTGGTAATGAAAGAACAATAAAAAGGATGAATTCCTCCACAAAAATGATATATTCCTCCTCAAGGCTCCCACACTTGTCCACCAAGAGTAGCAAATCAACAATAGAGCAATAACAGAACACCATAGAATACTTGATCTTGTTAGAAGACTTGCTTGCCAAAATAATCATTAGCCAAAGAGCACTTAAAATCACACTTCTTAGAATCTCAAAGATTGCTTAGGAAAACTCTAGGAGAAAAAGAGGATCCAAACCCTCTATTTATAAGAGGTTTGGAGAAATAAGTGAGAAAACCTAAGTGAGGGCCAACATCCTGAGGGTTGTCCCAAAAAATAGGGTTTTCTAAGAGAAAACCCTAACTTACCAAAATTGTGCCCCATAAGGGCTGATTGTGATTTTGATAAAACTAGGGAAAAAAGGAAGGGGGAGGGGAAGAGAGGCCTAAACTTGTGCTTGGACAAGTTTGAGGGCCTCCCAAGGGTTTTAGGAATATTGAATCACTTGGGTGGGTCAATTTTCCATGTCTATATTTTACCCCCTCTTTGATGCATTTATGGCCTAATAAATACGTCAAAGAAATATGTAGACACCTATGGATGAGAGACGATGAACACAAAAAGGGGTAGCTGGTTTAGAAGAAAGAGGTGGTGCAAAAATGGTGCCATTTTGGACACTTGAATATTTTTGCATGCAAAATAAGGCATTAGGGATGTTAATGCCTCTCAAGCTAGGGTGCCCCCTTGAGTTTTAAAAAGAATGTCAAAATACTAAGGAAACTCGAAACGTCTAACTCAGAGGAAAATAAAGTAGAAAATTAAAAAAAAGAGTGTCAAAGAGGAAAAAGAAAAAGCAAAAAAAAAAGGTAAAAAGGGTGAAAATCCTAATTCATTTTCAACACACGAAGGAGAGAAGAAGAGCTCTGGATAAAAGACAAATGGTGCTACCCACACACCATTCAGCCATTGCAAGGGACATGGCCAGTCCAGTTTTAGATTGAGCATGGGCAAGTACTAAAATCATTCATCTAGACTGGGCTATATTAGAAATTTTAGATCTTTTTACCATTTATTCATATTTTTGTAAGAAATCATCGTGTGTGACCTAGCATAATTTTAGGGGTCAATCATGATTTTGGTCGGTTTTTCATGGTGATAAAAATTACACCCCAAAAAATGAGGGTATGATTTCATGAAATTTCACCTCTTAAGTATGGGATGCAATTTCAAAATAAGAGGGGAAAAAGAAAAATCGTGCCCTAGGAGGTCAAGGCACGATTTAAATAAAGAGAAAATAGAGAACAAAGAAGACAAATAAAGAAGAAAGAGAAAGAAAAGGGCCAAGACAAGCAGACTTGATATGTTGCTTTGATTTTCTATGTGAATTATATATATATATATATATATATATATATTATATATTATATATATATATTGTATGTAGAACTAATTAAAATTTTGTTATATTTTTTGTTGTAGCATGACGTACTCAAGAGTCAAGAGTGGTGACCAAGTTCCTTGGAGGAGGAACTAGAGGGTCTCTCATAGGTAGAGAGGGACATTCTAGAGGTAGTGGGGCTACATCACCTAGTGGAGATGCCCCAAGTTGAGGTGGATAGAGCACTACTAATAGTGTTGGTAGAGAGGTGGTATTTGAAGTTGTTGATCTTTTTGTTACCAAAAGAGGAGATGACAGTCACACTAGAGGATGTGTGGTGCATATTACACATCCCCATTAGGGGGAGGGTAGTTTACAAATCTTTAGGGTAGTAGGAGATACTACAGATACTATTAGGGGACTAGGCCCACCAAGTTTAAGAGAGTGGGATCTTGGTCGATGAGTTGGTGGGGCATTATGGTGTCGATGCTCTAATGACCATGCTCTATGGGTTAGTGGCAAGATTCCTGGTATTCCATACTAGTAGGTGATACCTACCATGGGTGCTGGTAGAAGTAGTAGTAAACATGCAAAATTAGTGGGTGTGGTTCACATGGGATCCATATGTATTGGCCTATTTGTATAGGATATTGTACAATGTTGTGTACAAATGACATACAAGATGGGTCTGCACAACCTTGCTCTAGGTGTGGTTTTGGTATCACATAGTGGTTAGGATATCATACACACTACTAGGACCATTGCCCAACTTGGAATGACCAACAAAATACATATGGTCTAGGAGCTTTGAGCGAGTCAAGAGGATATACATTGAGAATATATCATTAGGGAGACAAATGATAGATGAGTTACAGGAGCAAAAGATCATCTAGCAGCCATGGTGTCTACACCTAGGATGGATAGAGGATATGGAGGATTTGGCTTGGGTGAGTAGGGTTAGGTGGGTCTCTATAGTGAGTGGAGAATGTTTGATCAATTCTAGTGATAGTTTGGTATCTTCCAAGAGATACCAAACTTGGGTGACTATTGGTATAGGTGGATATGGAGAGATCCATCAAGATTCAAAGGAAACCCTGACATGGGGATATGGGTAGAGGAGAACTTGGATGACCCACTCTATATGTATCCAAGGATTGATGATATTGGTATGGCTCTTAGGTACCAAAAATGGTACATAGGTATTGTGCCCCTGAGGATATCCCCACTAGTGCCAGTGTAGAGGCACCAATTTATGGACTAGTGGATGCAACTAACACTATGAGAAGCCACTCGATGCACCATAGAGAAATAATAGTATGGCTAGGAGACCCCATAGTAAATGTGAGTGTAGGTCTAGGTATACCTAGTGATAGTAGCCATTGATACCATTAGGAACAAGGAAGAGGGAGTAGTAGGAGGTGCCCTCATGATTTCCAAAGTTGGGCCAAGCAAAGCTACTGGAGAGGAATCCACATCAACAATATATAGAATAACAAGGACCATGGATTAGGGGGGCCCAATAAGGAAGATGAAGGTATTATAGGTATGGATGGTAGTCATGCAGAGGGATATGGACTTACTTCAAGGGGATATGTCCAAGAGGATTAAGGGGTTGTAGAGTGCCTTGAGCATGGCACTCACAAAATGGGATGCGATATGAGCTAAGGTAGATCATATTTGAGGTAAGGTGAGCTGGCTAGACCAGGAGTAATAGCAAGCTTAGGAAAAGAGGATGGTTGTCATGACTGATAACCAATAGGGTAAGGGGATCTACCTACTATAAGTGAAGCTATAGAGGGCAAGAGAGATGCTAGATATATAGATATAGAGGAAAATATTCTATTATATGTTGTACTTCTATGTGGTACCAGTGGAGAAAAGGGTTCTTCCAACATAATCCCTTCATACATAGGATCGATCATGATATAGATCATGTATAGGGATGTGTTCCATGAATATACCTCCACTAGGTCCACCTCTAGTAGGCAAGGCAAAGGAGATAGACTCCTAGAGCTAGGGTTAGGATCAAGGTGACATGCTAGTTTTGAGTGTGGCATACATCTCTAGGGAGGGTTGAGTGTGTTACGCTTGGAATTTGGCACACCAATCGAATAAACCTATGTACCCTTTCTATAATGAGTAATACCATGCTTCTATAATAAAAATATGTGCACTTATGTGATATATATTTGTTATGTGTATCTATGTTTTGACTATGCATGAATTAAGAAACTATACTTATGGAATGCATGAATGGACTAAGCTAAAGAAATGTATGAAGAAATGAAGCTAAAATAAATGGGTGAAAAATAAATGGATGAATGGAGGAATGTAAAAAATAGAGGATGAAAGAAAGATGATAAAAACACACCTCTAGTCGAAGTTGTGCCCCATAAATACAAATCATGATTTTAGCATAAAGCAAAGTCATGCCCTAGAGAGATAGAGTGCAATTTTGAAAAAGATAAGTAAAATAAGAAAAATGAGGAAAATAAAAAAGGAAGTATGAGAATAAGAAAAATAATATGGATAAGGTCAAAAAAGAAAAAAATATGCCCAAAATATGATGTTTGAATCAACGTAGATCATGAAATATCTGTGTGATAAAATGACCATAGACTAAGCAAAAACAAAAGAAAAGGAGTAGGACCCAATAAGGATGTATGATCACAAATGACCAAGATGGAGGATTCCCATTTCTTATGGCCATGAAGCTATCATGTAAGGGTTTTATGCTCATAAATATGGTCAAATATGGAGTGATACTTTCCATGGGTGTGGTGCTTGTTGATGTCCAGAGATGAAGAGGTACCTACTAGGATGTATGCTCACAAATGGCCAATATGGAGGCTGCCCCTCATGTGTGGCCATGAAGCTATCCTGTATGGGGTAAAATATGAGATTGATTTTCCAAAATGAGTGCCACCCGATAGGGGTGTGATGTGTGCAAAATATGAATGAGCAGAGTGAAGCATGATAAAATAGTGTGAGTGTGTGCATGTGTTGGAAGAAGCAAGAAGCAAAAAGTAAAATATAGTGTGTGTGTGTGTGTGTGTGTATGCATCCTTAGTGAAATTTCAAGAGATAAGAGGCATGCATAAGATAGTCAATGGTCGTATGAGTACCATAAATGATATTCATGTGGTATCTATCCTATCCCATAAGGACCCTTTAACAAGTGAATGATCAAGAGGGAGAAGGTGTGAGAAAAGTAAAGGCAAAAGAAAAGAGAAGAAGGAATGTACATCCTTTGTCTTGGGGAGGATAAGAAATTATTAAAAATTTCAAGGACAAAGGACATACAAGAGAAGAACTATATCCCTTGACTTGGAGAGAAATTTGATGATCATTTTAGACTTTCAAGGTCAAGGAATATAAGAGAAGAAAAGAGAAGAAGAAGATATGGATGAAATGCAAAGATGAAAATGCATGGAGATGAGTCCTAGGTTGGGGATTCGTTAGGCATCAAAGCCCTAGTATGAGTGCAATGCATGTGATCTAAGACCTAACTAGGTATCATCACTTTCCATCCTCATAAAATCCCCAAAAATCTATATGATCAAGTAGTCATGCAAATATGGTCAAGTAGCAATGCAATTATATGACAAGAAAAAATGTAAATGGAATAGAATGTCAGGCAAACCATGTAAAATATGATAGGCAGTCATGCAATATGAACAAGAAAACTAGATGCAATATGTAAACTAAGCTAAATGTAAATGAAAATATAGATTCATGCATAGTATCTTTTTTTAACATATTGCATTCAGTTCATTAAATTCTTAAAGTTGGCATAAATTCTGACTATGCCATCTATCTTAATGAAAAATATGGTAGTGCAAGATACTAACTCATAAAATAAAAGGCTATTAAGGAGGATATATTCATTATCCATATCACAAAGAGGATCTTCCACAACATATTCTCTAGTATTTGTTGCACGAAAGTCATTGTAAACTCTAAGTGTGCCATCCTTCTTGACGAAATGGGGAGAGACTCCCAATTTTGCAAGGTCTCTATGAGATAGAGGAATAGGGTCCCCTTGAGAACTAGAGGACCTAACATGCATGACACAAGGGACTGACCCATAAAAGAAGAAGTTGTTTTGGAGGATATCCTCATGATCCATATCACAAAGAGTATCCCCTTCAACATACTCCTTTGGGGTCACAACTAACTCAAGATGCACCAAAGTTACCATATTACAAAATAGAATGTTAGAGGGATAAGGGGTCCCTCATCCTCATCACTCCACTCCAAGCCTTGATGATCTAAATATTCAACATAAGTAACAAGGTGATCATCATTATTAAAGGGTAAAGGTTGGTTTTTATTAGGGATGTAGCCTACGCCACATCTCCCAAGCCAAATCTCAACTTCCAAAGGCTCTTGAATACCTTTTTGTTGTGGCCCCAAATCTTTACCTATATATCCCATGCTAGATAGGATTTGCTTGGGAAGTGGGTAATCATTGGATAGATAACAATAGGTAAAAGAACACTCTACAAGAAGAGGGTTTCTACCATGGATATTTTCTTCGAGGGAGACTCCTACGAATATAAAGGTACATGTGCCAACATGTACAACTTCATCCTTCTTATAGGGTAAACCCATAGTCCTCGGTGAAGGCGATAGCTTGGAAAGATCTAGAAGAGGTTCTTAAAGAAACAAATTGAATTGATCCTATTATGAAACATTGATTAATGGTTCCTCACTTACCTTTAGATTCTCAAGTTGCTTTGTGATGTGATATGAAGAGATTTATGGACATATATTGAGATCATATTGAGCTTGCTCAACCATTGAATAATATTGAAATGGATGAGGGTCACCCAGAATGGTGACAAGTTGATATTTGAATTTAAAATTTAAACATTTATGAAAAGTAGAAGGGATAGCCCTCATTGCATGAATCCAAGGGCATCCAAGAAGAAGATTAAAATATGCAGGATATGATACCACATAGAACAAGGTATCTAATATATTAGGTCCAACCCTAAGAGAGAGGGATACGACATCATAGGCCTCTTGGAACTCATTGTTGAAAGCTTTTATGATGATATTGAATTTAGTTAAATCTTCCTCTTTTAATCCAAAATTTTAGAAAATTTGATAATTGCTAGTAGCAAGATGACCTGCATCAATTTATTTTTGGATCACCTATTTTAACCTCTTACATAAATTTGTCATGTGCCCCTCCACTTTATGATACAATGTTGACCAGGCTTATACTAATCAATTATGGTATCAGGTTGCCTTATGGGAGGTAACTCAATCATGTTAGCTTCCAACAGTTGCTTTATGAGGTTGGGTTAACACCTCATAAGTGTGTTGAATCTTGTAAAATTCCTTGGTGGGGGTTTTTGAGGTTGGGTTAACACCATCTTTTATAGGGTGTTAACAACACTATTAACAAGCCCACTATCTATTACACCATCACCAACTACATGCTTGTTCTTATAATAATTTTTTTGGTCCTATCTTCTTCTTCTTTATTTAGGTTAATTTTACCTCTCAAATAAGGGTTTTCTCTACCCTTCCTGCTAGATATATTGCTTTATCAAAAGAGGTGATAGTTGTTGTTTCTAATTCATAAGATATCTACTCTTGTAAGTTTCCAAAAAATATCTCAAGCATATCTTGAGGAGGTAAGGTATATCTTAACCATCCAACTATACTCCAATGAGATAAAAATTTTGAAAAACTTTCATCTTTACCTTGTTTCAACATATAAACATCTTTCATAGTCACATTCTTCTCAACATAAGCTTCAAATTTTTGATCAAACAATTCTGCTATCTCTTCAAAATTCCTCAAATAATGATGAGGCAATTGATAATACCATTCCAATACTATACCATGAAGCCTCTTAGGGAATGTCTTTAGAAACAACATATCATATATAATATCATGGCATGATATCGTAAACATCCTTAAATGTTAAATTGGGTCCTTTTTTCCCCTATAAATAGGAAAAACTAGCATTGAAAAATGATTAGGGTAGGGCCTAGAAGTGATAACAGGGTCAAGGGCTGATTGCACATTTTTCTTTAGTTGTAGATGAAGCTTGGAGGTTGAATCATATACATTATTGAAACTAATTGTGTAACCACACTTGTTAAACTTTGCATATCATAATTGTTGTTGTGCAATACCCCTAGATTCCCTAGAGGAGGGGTATAGGTAGGTTTTTGAAAGGGAACTTGGCCAATGTTGGAGGTATTGACACTGTTATGGTATGTATTATGATATGTGGTATCTTGCTATGAAGGATAACTAAAATTTGATGGAATAGAAGCATGAATGTTGAGATGAGCAGAATGAGGAGGAAATTAAGCATAATTTTGGGATGCACTACTGGTTGGAGGAGCTTGTGGAATTCCCCCAACATTGGTGGTCATGGTAGTAGCATATGTTGGTTTATGAAAAGGATTAACATGATGTGAAGATTAAAACAAAGTATTGTTATAAATATTCCTAGGAGAAATGGTAGGAAGAGGAGGCATCCCACCTATTTGAAGTTAGGATTCCTCTTCTATAGCCTTAACCAAAGCCTCCTTATGGTGGTTTATAAAACCCCATATATTATCAAATAATGTGAAAGTGCAGCCTCCATTAGGCCCCTCAAAAGGATCAATGTTAGTATCAAATTCTTCATGTTCTTCCTCTTCTACATCTAAATTTGGATTATCCATATCAACCTGATCATCTTCTTAGATAATCTAATTATATTCTAAAATCCTTTTCTTACTACTAAGGTTGGGATCCATTAGGAGAAAGAGAAAGGATAGAGGAGAAAAATAGAAAAATATACACAAGAGGAAGCTTAAGATGTTTTTAATATTTTCTAATTCTAAGCAAATGGATTTAGTGATCTTGCTTAAAATTTTCAAAATAAAAACAAAAAGGAAAAGGCTTCCTATCTTGGCCACTAAGACGTGCCTTCACATCGGGTTCACCAAATATGTAGAGGGGGAAAATTGCCCTATCACATATAATTCTTAGTTGGATCTATTGGGAGCCAAGGTGACCATGGGGGTGTGTTATATTCTCTACACTCAAGGGTTTAGGGATTGAAGGGTTCACCAATAATGGTTTAAGGACTCGCTCCAAGTTTGGGGTGGAGATGTTTGATGTGTTTATTAAATCAATCACCTATGTTTGGATTTTCTATAGTCTAAACTAAGAAATGAAATAATAATGCAAGACAAACAACAATGCAAACAAGCAATGACTAACCCTAGAATGATTCTTAATTTTTAATGATGACTAAACCCTAACTTGCAATAAAATAGATCCTTTTTTTTAGCAAGGGTTTTAAGAGAATGCACAAATAGAATTAACCCTAGAATGCAAACTATATGCTTTTCTCTTTCAAATGCCTAGAATATGATCAAAATATTTTCTCTTTTATTTAAGATCTAGGTTTTGAATAGAAATGGGTAGAAATAAAACGGAAAATACCCTAAGAGATTAACTTAGAATACTTATGTGATCCATTTATTGACTTTAACTTTTACTTGTGTCTAGAAGTTCCAAGTAGCTTCAAAAATTGTAAAACAATTTTACAAAAACCTAGAGAATTTGATCAACATTTGGGGGTCTACTTAGGCTACTGTAAGATAATCTTGGAGGTGTAGTAGTTAATCCCCCTTGGTTCTTTTAGCTTATTGTTCAAAAGAAAAAGCGATTGTTGACCTTTTTGGAAATGAACAAGACAAGATGTAATGAAATGAAATAGCATGAAAAATAGAATGTAGATAACAATTCTATGGTGTAAATGGAACATGCAAGTGAAAATGAGTGTTTGGGAGTGAAAATTTTCCCCCAAACCTACTAAAATAGAAATTGTATCCCATAAGGAGCGACCACAATTTTGGGTTTTTTTGAAATCATGCCCTGTAAGGGGTAATCGTGATTTTGGGATAGAAGTGCAAAAATGATAAATGGATGTGAATTTCAATACAAAATGTAGAATAAATGACTTTATAAATAACATAATAAAATAATAAACCTAGTGGTAGTGAAATAATAGACAAAAGGATGAAGTCCTCCACAAAAATGGTAGATTCCTCCTCAAGGCTCCCACACTTGTCCACCAAGAGTAGCAAATCAGCAATAGAGCAATATAAAAACACCAAAAAACACTTGATATTATTATAAGACTTGCTTGCCAAAATAATCGTTAGCCAAAGAGCACTTGAAATCACACTTCTTATAATATCAAATATTGGTTAGGAAAACTCTAGGAGAAAAAGATGATCCAAAACCTCTATTTATAATAAGTTTGGATGGAAAAAGAGCAAGAAAACCTAAGGGAGGGCCAACATCCTAAGGGTTGGCCCAAAAAAAAGGGTTTTCTAAGAGAAAACCCTAACTTGACAAAATCATGCCCTGTAAGGGCCGATCGCGATTTTGGTAAAACTAGGGAAAAAAGGAAGGGGGAGGGGAAGAGAGGCCTAAAATTGTGCTTAGACAAGTTTGAGGGCCCTCCCAAGGGTTCTAGGAATATTGAATCACTTGGATGGGTCAATATTCCATGTCTATACCATCTATTGCACCATGAAGTTACCCTTTTCCACTTTATTGTATAACCAAATCCAATCCCAGTATCTATAATTATTTGGCTTTAGTATAAACCCCAAATATTTTAGACCTTTGCCAACTCAATTAGATTGAAGCCAAAAATCCTTACCACTGCTTCTTATTATCCTAGTTGTAGTTTTTTTAAAGCTATATATGTCTTTAGGAGGTTTTTTTTCATTCACTGTGGCAACACAATATAGATCTACCAAATTTTTATATTTTAGTGTTTCTCTTAACATTCCATTTCCAGATAGCAGTATATCATCTACAAATTGTTAGTGAGTCCAAACTAGAGAGTTTTCCAATTTAATGCCTTTGATCATGCCAAGTCTTTTTTATTCCTTAATAATTCTACTTAGCTCTTTAGCCACAAGTAAGAATAATAAGGGTGATAAGGGCCATCCCTGTCTTAGTCCCCTAGAAGGCTTGAAAAATATAGAAGTTGAACTATTAATTAAGACAACAAAGGAAGCAAAATTAATACATCCCATTATGAAATTTACAGAAGGTACACTACAACCAATATGAATTAATATAAGCCTGGTATGCATCTACCTTTATCAAAATATTTTATCAAATAAAGCTTAATTAGCATTGCTTGTTGCTTTCTTGATTTATCTGAATGAAGTGCTTCTTGAGCAACACCTATAGTTTTATGAATTTATCTTTTACTCAAGAAATAAATTGTTCTTCTATGAAGGTGTCTGAAAAACCCCTTTTAACCTCATAGAAATAATATTGGAGATGATTTTGTAAAGAGTTTTACATAGAGATATAGGGCTATACTCCTCAAAATATTATTGGTTATCCTTCTTAGGAATCAATACCAAGAAATTTGTAGTGATAGACTCGTGTACCTATCCAAAAGTCCTTGATTTCCCTTTCTAAAAATATTTAGTTATTGTTTGTATCTCCTCCCTAGTAACTTATGTCATCAATTCCTCTATTAGGTAGATTAAGTGCTAGCTTAATTATTTCTTTAATATTTGCTCTATTGGGTTTTTGATAATTTTTCTCAAAGTAGGATACTCCTAATCCCACTATTTTTTGAAACCTTCTCATATTTATTCCATCCTCCCCTTATATATCCTATATTGTATTTATTATTTTTCTTTGTTTTGCATACTTTTGAAAGAATTTTGTATTCATATCCCCCTATTCCAACCAAAGTGCTCTACTTTTCATCCTCCATTTTGCATCTTTCCATTCTAACAATTTCCTTTTTTTGTCCAACTCCTTGACCTGTAAATTCTCCTCATCTAAAAATATATAATTGCCTTTGTGACTGTATAAATGATTTAATTTATATTCTATCTCCACTATCTTTTCCTTAGCTTTCCAATATTTGTCTTTGGTCCATGCAATTGTAGCAAATTTGATTCTCCTCAAATTTTAGAAAACTGAAACATAGTTGTCTCTTCTATTGTTAGTTCAATATGTTTCCACTCATTTTTTACTATATTTATATATTCCTCATATTTCAACTAGATAGAATTGAACTTAAAATGTCTTGGTAGTTTCTCTTTATATTTTTCTAACTATAATAAAATCAATGAATGATCAGATCCCCTACATTGATCTATCAAAGACCTCAATTTTTCTACTTCAACTCTAAGATTTTTAGACACTGAAAATATGTCCAACCTTTTGTAAATACCCTATCTTCTAGTTATTTGATTCCTCCAAGTGGCCACTAATTCAATAGGTTGTACATCACATAGCCTTGCATTCTAGATTTTCTATAGGAAAAATTCAATGAGGGGATCCATTATGGCCTCCTCTCCCCATATTTCTTCTCTCTTAGTTACAAAATTTAAGTCCCCTTCCACAAGTACATTTCCTTTTTTTAATTTTGTATAAATAATTCTTCCCAAAATTACCTTCTACTACCATAATGACCATACAAATTGACTACATAAATTAGCATATCTGGATTCATGGAATGCAAATTTGTAACCACACCTACCTTAATATCAACCATATCAACTAGTTGTAAGGAGGAATTACATCTCGTTACATTACCCCCTGATCTTCATTTTGAGTCTAACCCTACAAAGTTCCAATTTGGTAGGAGAGAGGTGAGTATGGCTATTATTTTTTTTGCATCCAACATAGTCTCCTAGATTAAAATTATATCTAGCTTATGAAGTTTAAACAAACCATTTAGGGCTGTTTTTTTATGAGGGATATTGAGCCTTCTGACATTTAAAGAGATTATGATCATTGATACCCTTTCCCTTGGGGTTGTCCTGCTCTAAGAACCCCAACTATATATTTTTGTGTACCAGATAATATTTCCTTCTCAACTTTTTCTTATGCTATTTTTAAGTAGGATTTACTTTGTACTAAAAAATCCTCTCAAGACCCAAGCCCCCTGAAACCTGACCATACCCAGTATATCCTTTACTTTTTTTAGGGCTCTTAGAGCATATCTACCAAAATATGTGCTTGTATTATAATGATTTGGAGGACTTGGGGGGGTAGAGATCCTACTAGGGTTATTTAATATTTGCTTGCTTCCTTGACCTAGAATATCTCTAGCTAAAGAGGGTAAGAACATAGAGGTTTTATATCTTTGTAATGTCCCCTTTCCTAACTAGCCACTAGGTACAGTATGGACTTGCCTATACAATGGTTCCCGTAGGCAATGTCGTGGGTTTGGGAGCCTCCAGGTGTTATGGAGTTACTGTTGGACGTTCAGTTTTCAGTGTGGACAGCTTTCAGGACCGTTTCCAGCAGGTTTCAGGGGGACTTACTATTTTTAGTAAGTCGATCAGAGGCAGAATCGGTGGAAACAGACAGTACGATTGAATACCTCGGCGAAATGGGTATCCGTTTCCATAATTTGTTTGGGATTCCGGGGTTCAGGAGGCAGATATTTTAATGTGTAAAGTTAATTATATTAAATTAAATATTTAATATAGTTTAACTTTATAATATTTCATATGTGGGAGATATAAGGTTTATTAGTCACTTAAAAAACAAGTAGAAATATAAAGGTGACTTATCAATTGTTAATATGGTCGGCCAAGTTATGAGAATTAAAATTAAAATGTTTTATTTTAATGTTGCTTTGGAAAGAGGAAAAAAGAGGTCGACCCCTCTTGGAGAGTTATAAAAAGAGCAATGAAACTTCATTTTCAGCATCTTTGGCATTACTTATTTTCGGAGTTGTGAAGAGGGATTCTTGCAGTAGTAATTTGCAGGAGATATCTTGGCTTGTTGGTGACGAAATCCATCAACAAGAACACCAGTGTCGGGAGTGAAAGATCTCCTCATATTGGTCAGTTGCACTCTCACTTCAGGGAGTGACTTTGAGCTTCAAAGAGAGGAATTTTGAAGGGTTTTTTGGGCACAAATTGAAGAGGGTTTTGGAGGTCTCAGCTGCACATTAACTTCAGACTTCTTTTCATGTCTTGGCTGAACCAAACAGGAGCATATTTCAGTTCATGGTGAATTATTTGTGTAAGGGTTTTGTAAGAGAAGGCCAAGAACTTCAAATTCTAGCCCAGCCGATCCATTTTGGAGCATGATAGAGGAAAAACATTGCAGATTTAGAGGGTTTTCAAGGCAGCCGTACCACCATCAGCACTCAGGCCGTACATATTAGAAATTGTGCCCTTCATCCGAGTGCCAAACACCTCATATAAGGGTTGTTTTTGGTTGGGTCTTCATCATTGGAAAAAAGGGTATCTTGAAAGTATAATAGCACCCTGGAGAAGCATGTCTTTGAAGATTTATGAGCAAATAATGAAGATTTTTGTATGCTGACATATTTTCCAGAATTAATCAGATCACCATATTCGGGTATTTCTTTGAATCTTGCAAATTCCTTATTTGGGTTTGTGTAATTACATGAATAGTAGATTGTGTAAAAATTTCATGGCATTTGGAGTGATGGTGTGAAAGTTAGAGGTAGATTTCATTTCCAGCAGTGTGTTCTCCTTATATGCAAAAATACAAAAAATCAGAATATTGCACAAAATCTGAAAACCTTGAAAATTTCCAAAATAACAAAACAAGGCAAAAATTTTGTATCTCAGCTTGGGTGGGATATTACAGTGGTATCAGAGCTGGTTTCCTGCCAGCCTGTGATCAGATCTGAATTAGGGTTTCATGAGGAGGATTCAGCATCCCTGAGTAGATCAGCATTCAAAAATTTTCTGGGCACTTTTGAAGGGTTTGTGGTGGAATTTTGCTGAAATGAAACCTAGGGTTCTTGAACATTAAATTTTTAATTGTGGATCATGGCACTATTGGGCAAAAATGAGTTGGTCGAAAGGCTTACTAATGCAGGAAGAAAACTTGGATTCATATCTCAGCCAAAAGATGTTCTCTACTGTGTCCTAGGGGAGGTAGAAGATTGTTTGTATATGATGGATTCATCACCTTCTCAGATATTACAAGCAGCTATGACTCCGGTGGTGAAGTCTTTGGGCAAGCCTAGATGGTTGAAACACACGGATAAGGAGGTAAGACTCATGGTCACTTCTTGCTTGAGTGAAATTTTGAGAATTTCAGCTCCTAAAGCTCCTTATAATGATGACACATTGAGAACAATATTTCAGTTGTTTGTTGATAGTTTTGAAAGTTTGGAGGATGTTACTTGTTCTCATTTCTCTAGGAGAGTTTCCATACTTGAATTATTTGCAAAAACTAGAATGGGCAACATCTTGTTAGATTTGGACATGGATGAGTTGGTTTACGAAATGTTTCATCATTTCATTGCTTCAGCTAGAAAAGAACATGCTAATAATGTTATTGCAGCTATGAGAGACATTATGATTTTGATTATAGATGAAAGTGATTATATTTACCAACCACTCTTATCAATGTTATTGGACGTTTGGAGGCAAGACTTGGTTGCTTCCACTATTTGCACATGAATTGGTTAATAGTGTTGTTAAACAATGTGAGAGGAAGCTGAAACCTTTCTTGGACAATGAGGAGATTAGGGGAGAAGAGCAGCCCATGGCAGAAATTTCACATGAGGAAGCTAGTAAAGAAGAGCTTGTGGATCTAAAGAAGAATTCAGTGGAAAATTCTGAAGTTGTACCTACCATGGACGAAGAAGATTCAAATCAGAAATGGTTAACCAAGAGATTGAATCACCACATGAGATTGTTGTGAAAGAACATGATGCAGATGAATGTATTAAAGTTCCCAAATCAGTTTGTGATGATAATGGATATGGTCTAGATTCCCAAACTAAATCCTTGGATAGAAGTGTTCACACTAGTTCCAACTCCTTGGATTTGGAGAGTGATGTGTGGGAGAAATCAATCCCTCATGAGGATCACAATGAACATACCTTTTCAGATCAGCTCCTAGTTCCTTGGGATCCAGGTGTTTTGGTACCAAGGTATGATGAAGGCATGGAGGCCATTGGAGGCTTCTCTTTCATAGTTTCAGCCTTTGAAGAAAAGCGTTCAGATTTGGAGATCCTAGAAGAGAGCAATACACACCCAAATATGCCAAGTTTATTCATAATAAATGGTGGCAACTATTTTTCCAACCAACCTAGCTTAGATTCAGTCTTGGACAGAGTTGAGAGTACATCTTCAGTTTTGGGGTGTTTGGATGAGAACGACCGCCACTTGGAGTCATCTCTACATCCATTGGGATCATGGATCAGCCATGATATTACTCCCATAAGGTATGAGCTTCATCCTGATTTTTATAGCAGCAGATTGAGATATTTTGGCACTCATGAATTAGTGGCAACAATGTGTTTGATAAGACTAGTGATGTATGAGAAGTATGGGACTCTTGCACCACATTCTTCCATGCTGTTAAGAATCATATGGGCTGCATGTTTTTGGATAGTTGGAGCACTTGATGGGACTGTATTAACAAAGGAAGCACTCACAGTTGGTGATGATATGATGCTTGTGTATAAAACTGATTACATGAATGAGGAGACAAAGATTGTTGACTCAAAATTTAAACTCTTTCTCACTCATTTCCCCTCAATGTTTGATGGTTCTATTCATTTTTTGCATAGTACAGTCTTTGATAGAAGTAGTAAACTGAGTTCGGTTGACGTTAAGGACATTGAACAACTTTTACACATTGTTGTTCATGGGATTCACAATGAGCACACTTTGTCAGAAGGAAGGCATCAGCCCTTAAATGCATGGAATCCAGGTGTAAAATTCAATTATGTGTTAGTAGCAGCCATGTATATAGATCAGTCTTCAGATTTGTTCATCACCATCGCTGATTTTGTCAGAGTTTTACATTTCACAGCCATAGGAAATGATGAGGAAAGATGTCACATTGTTGCTAGAAGGTTTGTGCCACATATGAAGACTATTTATGATACACAAAAGATACAATATTTTCTTATTTCAGAGGATGCATTTGCAAGAACAGTCTTAGCAGGGACGTTGGGTCAATTGGAACCTTGTATCACTCAACTTGGCGCACTACATGCCTATGATGAGACGTTGTTGTATAGGAGTTATTGGATGGTTGTGTTGGAATTTGTTACATTACTTGGTGCAATTTGGGCTGCACATGTGAAGACAACTGAGGAGGCAGTATACAAGGAGTTTTGGGCAGCTTTGTGGAGGAAATTTGATGACCAAACAATGTTGTTTTGGACAAACACTTCGCTGATTTTCAAGATTGATTTTGGGACTGTTGTGAGGGAGAATTTTGGTACCAATAGGACTGATTGTCTGCTGATTTCAGAAGCAGCATTTGGGAAGGCTATGAAGGAAGGAACGATGGAGAAATTGAGGTCTCATTTGGCAAAAAAAAAGAGTTACATCTTTAACAACTTGTGAGACAGAATTGGAGACAGTATGGGTTTCATGTAGACTGATCGGTAAGGCACCAACGACTGCACATCACATCAGGTCTGATTTACTTACATTCGCTGAGTTTTCGGTGACAAGAGGAATTGCTACACCACACGTGTTTTCAGTTTTGGGTGAGAATTGTATGAGGCCTGTGTTAGTCCATTTTGGGAGATATAATAAGGTGTCTTTCATACTGTTAAAGGCTGTTCTTAGAGCTGAGTATGAGCATAAGTTAGTAGTTTACAGGTATGCTCACTTGCAAGACATGAAGAGGGAGCATTGTCAGTTTTTGAGGAAGTTGGAGCAGCTGTTACACTTGGATTTGATGGCACATAATGGAGATAAAGTTGCATTTTCAGTTTTGATACATTGGGGGGCAAGTTGTTTTGGAGTTGGAAACATGGGAAAAGTAGAGCTTCAGCCATTGACATGCACTTTCAGTCCCATTTTGGAACAGCAGTTAAGAAAAGCATGGAGTGAGGTATGTAGGAGTGTTTTGGTCATAAAACTTGACATTTATGATGTTGATAATGTTTCTCAAGGTTGGGGAGTATTGGATTTCCCTTGGGGAAAGGAAGAGGTGATGTACTTGACTTATGCATATGGAGAGCCAGAGTTTGTTGATTATAATTTCCTTTTCACTCTCTTTGGTGTTGATTCATTCATTACCTTTGCTAATTTTATCACACTCTTGCATAGTACAACCATTATAAATAAAGGAGAACTGAGTTTACACATATTTGAAGAGATTAAACAGTTATTTACCATTGTTGTACATGACAAATCAGAACTGCTATGCATCACTTCAGATCTGGTCTGTGAGAGTTTGAGCCTATTTCCACTCAGTTTTTGCACAATTGCAGCCTTTGCACAGTTTTGGAATAGCATGAAGACAATCTTTGGTCAGCTTGAAGCAGGTTTGGGAACAGTCTTGGATGAATGTTTGAGGCAACCTTGGGTCCACACATTGTTGATTTGCATCTTGGCCTCACACTCAGATTTTTGTGTTGATTTTTATATAGAAGTGGCAGCTGTAATAATTGTTTTGAGATTGGTTTGGGACCCTGGAATCACAGGTGGTTCTGATTAGGTGATTCTGATGATGTTGATGTTATGTTAAGTATTGCTTGAGGACAAGCAATTTTGGGGAGGGAGGACTGTAATGTCCCCTTTCCTAACTAGCCACTAGGTACAGTATGGACTTGCCTATACAATGGTTCCCGTAGGCAATGTCGTGGGTTTGGGAGCCTCCAGGTGTTATGGAGTTACTGTTGGACGTTCAGTTTTCAGTGTGGACAGCTTTCAGGACCGTTTCCAATAGGTTTTAGGGGGACTTACTATTTTTAGTAAGTCGATCAAAGGCAGAATCGGTGGAAACAGACAGTACGATTGAATACCTCGACGAAATGGGTATCCGTTTCCATAATTTGTTTGGGATTTCGGGGTTCAGGAGGCAGATATTTTAATGTGTAAAGTTAATTATATTAAATTAAATATTTAATATAGTTTAACTTTATAATATTTCATATGTGGGAGATATAAGGTTTATTAGTCACTTAAAAAACAAGTAGAAATATAAAGGTGACTTATCAATTGTTAATATGGTCGGCCAAGTTATGAGAATTAAAATTAAAATGTTTTATTTTAATGTTGCTTTGGAAAGAGGAAAAAAGAGGTCGACCCCTCTTGGAGAGTTATAAAAAGAGCAATGAAACTTCATTTTCAGCATCTTTGGCATTACTTATTTTCGGAGTTGTGAAGAGGGATTCTTGCGGTAGTAATTTGCAGGAGATATCTTGGCTTGTTGGTGACGAAATCCATCAGCAAGAACACCAATGTCGGGAGTGAAAGATCTCCTCATATTGGTCAGTTGCACTCTCACTTCGGGGAGTGACTTTGAGCTTCAAAGAGAGGAATTTTGAAGGGTTTTTTGGGCACAAATTGAAGAGGGTTTTGGAGGTCTCAGCTGCACATTAACTTCAGACTTCTTTTCATGTCTTGGCTGAACCAAACAGGAGCATATTTCAGTTCATGGTGAATTATTTGTGTAAGGGTTTTGTAAGAGAAGGCCAAGAACTTCAAATTCTAGCCCAGCCGATCCATTTTGGAGCATGATAGAGGAAAAACATTGCAGATTTAGAGGGTTTTCAAGGCAGCCATACCACCATCAGCACTCAGGCCGTACATATTAGAAATTGTGCCCTTCATCCGAGTGCCAAACACCTCATATAAGGGTTGTTTTTGGTTGGGTCTTCATCATTGGAAAAAAGGGTATCTTGAAAGTATAATAGCACCCTGGAGAAGCATGTCTTTGAAGATTTATGAGCAAATAATGAAGATTTTTGTATGCTGACATATTTTCCAGAATTAATCAGATCACCATATTCTGGGTATTTCTTTGAATCTTGCAAATTCCTTATTTGGGTTTGTGTAATTACATGAATAGTAGATTGTGTAAAAATTTCATGGCATTTGGAGTGATGGTGTGAAAGTTAGAGGTAGATTTCATTTCCAGCAGTGTGTTCTCCTTATATGCAAAAATACAAAAAATCAGAATATTGCACAAAATCTGAAAACCTTGAAAATTTCCAAAATAACAAAACAAGGCAAAAATTTTGTATCTCAGCTTGGGTGGGATATTACAATCTTTCTCTTCTACTTGTTCTAATATCTTGATAGCACCACCCTATTGAAATGTCCTATCTAAATTATGGCCTATAAAAACCTCCATAGAGGAACTCAACCTAGGACAATATGATATATCAAGTTTATAATTATTAGAATTTAATATCCTATTCCCAAAAAAGAGAAAACATGGGTTCAAGTTTTGATGGTTACCTAATAGAATACCTCCATATTATTTATTAGTTATAGGTGTGGTCTCTCTTCCCTCATCAAAATCTTACCTATTGTAGTTTTTGGGAACCAATTATTTCTCCTTTGACTAGACATTAATGACAGTAAACCTTTCTTTATGTGATTCAAGAGTCTTGACTAGGTCCTCCTCAATCTGAGCTTTGGCCACCACTACCTCCTCTAGAAATTTTAGGCTAGAAGAACCTTTAGCTTCCTTCTATATAATTTATTTCCCTCTTCTCTCTTCCATTTCACAATCTACCTTAAGCTGACGATAATGATGATAATTACTACACTAAAAAGGTACCCTGATATAGTCAAGCTTTTGTAACAACATCTAATTTCTTGATACAAACTCCATGATCTCTAATAATCCTAAACTTTGATCAAGATCCACAAAGATACAAGCTACTATTTTATGGATAACATTTAATTTTTCCATGTTTACTCCAAGGAAAGATCTCAAGGAGTTTCCAATATCATGTAGCATTCTTTCATTCCAAAATTCAAGGGGCAAAGAGGGTAGCTTGACCTATATAGGTTGGGTATTATTTTTATCAGAGTGTGGATCAAACCTAGGAGTCCATAAATTTAGATTTAAAATGTTGATCCCCCATTCCATTTTTTATGATTCTAGTGTCTTTTATATTTTGGTAGACAAAAACCATCCAACCCTTCATAAAAAAATGAAATGTAGGAGTATAGCCCAAAACCTCCAACAAGGTAACCTTTATCAACTCTCAGAAATTTTTTGGTTTCATTGAGTGACCCATAAATATTCCTACCAAAGCCTTATCCTTTAGTGAAAATACTTGCTCTAACATTAGATCCTCATATTCAACTATTTAGACCAGCTCCTTTCACAACTTTATACAATATTTTTGCTTTCTTTTCCTCCTTGTTTGCTCAAATTATTTATCTCCTAATTTGGTCAGACTACCCTTTTGTGTTTCCTCTATTTTATTTGACAATACTTCCCTTTCTTTATTTCCCCACTTGTATACCCTAGGTTTAGGGTTTGAATTTGAATAGGCCTTCAAGCATGGGTCTGAGTTGAGTCCTCCATTTTTCTTAACCTCCTACCACAAGTCAAAAATTTATTCCTTAGTAAAAAATTGAGGCCTTCATATATTTCTTAGGTTTTTCATTGTAGTCCAATACATATTCTTCATTCATTGGTGACTCAATTGTCCTACCATATTTAATGATCAATGGATCAATTTTGAACTAGTTGAGAGTTCCTAATTTTTTTTTTTTTTAAATTTACATCCTCCCCTTTCCTTCTTGGCCCTATTGACCAAATTACAATGATGAAAGCCTCATAATTATTATTTTTTTCTAGATCCTGGTGGTCTCCATTTGTCATTATTGTACAATTATTATGGCCTCATCCTTGAAACTATCATGGCCCTACCAATACCATTATGTCATTTTGCATTTCCTTCCTTGGCCTCCCCTACTTCCTCTTCATCATCAAAAACTCCATTTCAATCTACAATCACACTATATTTCTATTGCTTATGTTCTCCCCTACAACTCTAGGTAACAATTTTTGTGGCCCATGCCATCATATTTTTAGAGATTATATTCTCTACTACAACCCTATCTCATAGATTTCATAGCCTATGTCACCATTATTTCAAAGCTTCTATTCTCCACTACAACCCTAGCTTGTAGATATCACAGCTCGTGTCATCATTTTTTAGATATTTTGTTCTCCACTACAACCCTAGCTCATAGATGTCATAGCCCATATGTGTTCTAAGATATAACACAAAGATAAGACATGGTGTGTGTTATCATATTTTTGGAGCTTCTATTCCCTACTATAACCCTAGCGCATAGATGTCACATCCCGTGCCACTATATTTATAGAGATTTTGTTTCCCATTGTAACCCTAGCTCACCTATGTCATAGCCCATAAATATTCTATGATATAACATAGAGATGAGCCAAAACTCATGTTGACATGTTTTTGGAGCTTTTGTTACCCACTACAACCCTAGCTTATAGATACCACAACCCATGCATGTTCTACAATATAACACAAAGATGAGTCATATCTCATGTTGTCGTGTTTCTAGAGTTTATGTTCTCCATTGCAACCTTGGCTCATAGATGTCACAATTTGTATTGCCATAATCTTGAATCTTCTATTTTCCATTACAACCCTAACTCATAGATGTTGCAGCTTGTGCCATCATGTTTTTGAATCTTTTGTTCTCCACTACAACCCTAGCTCGTACATGTCGCAACTCATATATGTTCTACTATATAACATAGATATGAGCTGCAATCTATGCCATAATATTTTTTATGCTTCTATTCTCCACTACAACCTTAGCTATATATATATATATATACATGGTCTTCTTAAATAGATGAAGACATTGATTCATGACATATTTAAAAGTGTAATTAGTAGTAATTTTTTTAAAAGCATTGATATATTCTATGAGGTTTTATTCTATTGTAAATAACTAATTTTTTTATGATTAAAATTTTGATGAATCATGGATCCTACTAAGGGGGAACTATAGGTGACTTCCCTGGGAAGTCTTGCTCCATTTCCCTGCTTCCTCCTCCTTGGTCCTGTCCCAGGTCCTTGGAACTTTCTTGACCTTTCCTTTTGGGTTGGATGGCTTTGTAGATGATTTCATTGGGTTGGGAGATCACAATTCCTCTTTTTTGCACTTTTCCTTGCCTTTTTTAAGGGTCCCTTCTAAAGAACACACTTATATTGGGAGGGGGGGTGAACAGTATAAGATCACTTTTTACTTTTTATTTTCTAATTAATATTATGCAATATAAATATAGAAATATCAATAGCATTAATCAAAGCAATGCACAAATAACCACACACAATAGAGACACCACAATTTACGTGGTTCACCCAATGTGGGCTACTCCACGGAAAAAATATTTCACTAAAATTTTCTCAATCAATCTCTTGGGAATCCTTTCCCTATTACAATGTTTATGGACCTCTGTCCAAAGGAGACACCAATTCTCTCAATCAATTTTGTGGATATCTATCCATAGGATAACTCCTCCTCTACTCTGGTTGGTGATCCTCTAGAAGACTACTGCCTCCACTGCACTTGCTTGTGGATATCTCTCCACTGAAGACTCTTGTTCCCACACAGAAGACCTATTCTCATTGCCCTGGCTAATGGATATCTATCCACTGGAGACTACTACCCTCTTTGCTCTGTCACCTCCAAAGCTCTATCTCAAATATACACTAAACATAGTCCTTTGGTCTAGCACAAATCTACTCAATATCTATCTTTGGTCTGGCACAAATATGTCATCAAATCTGTACTAAAATATATCCTCAAATATTCTCAACAAGTCCACACATAACTTACTCAAATATGCTCAACAAATCAACATAGAACTTGCTCAAATATGCTCAACAAGTCCACACAAAACTTGCTCAAATATGCTCAACAAGTCCACATAGAACTTGTCCAATCTACTCAACAAGTCTACACAAAACTTGTTCAATATGATCAACAAGTCCATAGAGAACTTGCTCAAATCTGCTTAACAAATCCACACAGATTTTGCTCAAATATACTCAACAAGTCCACATAAAACTTGCTCAAATCTGCTCAACAAGTCCACATAGAACTTGTCCAATATGCTCAAAAATTCCACCAAAAACTTGTCCAATCTGATCAACAAGTCCACACAGAACTTGTCCAATCTCATAGAAACATAAGGATAATTGTTAGAGACTCAATATGCTCTATACTAATCACAATACTCAATTTATTTCAATCACTCTCTTAGAAACATAAGGATAATTTTTAGAGACTCAATATGCTTCAAACTCAACTCAATGCTCATCACTTTCTCAACTCAATTTGGAATTTATAATAGTTTATTTTATGGAACTTGAACAATCATTTCACACATCTACTTGACTAGGCTCCACCAACTTTACTCAACCAATCAATCAATAAAATAATCCTTGCTCACAAACCCTAGTCCAAGCATATGATCACTCACTCAAAATGTTTCCAATAATGCTCAACAACAAATCTCACATAACAATAATACTCATGATATTTTCAAACCCTAGTTCAAGTTTTTTTCTCAACAACTCACTTCAACAACAATGCTTATAAAAAACTCTCACATAACAATGATACTCATGTTCTTTGCAAACCCTAGTTCAAGTTCTTTGCTCAACAAATCACTTCAACAACAATGCTTATAAAATAACTCTCACATAATAATGATACTCATATTCTTTTCAAACCCTAGTTCAAGTTCTTTTCTCAACAAATCACTTCAACAACAATGCTTATAAAACAACTCTCACATGTTCTTTTCATATCCTAGTTCAATTTCTTCACACAACCAATGGTTTCAACAACAATGCTTATAAAAAAACTCTCACATGTTCTTTTCATATCCTAGTTCAAGTTCTTAACACAACCAATGGTTTCAACAACAATGCTTATAAAACAAGGTTTTAACAACACTTCTTTATTCCAGAAAACCTTGAAGCATTCACTCAACACACTCAATAGGAAAACCTAATCAAGTCCTTTTCACTTCAAACTTATTTTCCAGAAAACTAATCAATCAATTCAACTATGGAAGAATATGTTCATACCTTTTTCTTGATTGGAGGATGATATTCAAAACTGCCTTTAGAGAATACCTTCTTCTTTGTCAAGTGCCAAGGGTTAGATAACAAGGGTTATACTTTACAAAATACAATAATAGCTCAATTTCATGATACACCTTATATATCCTTCTCAATAGCAATATTTAACAATAATATCTTCACAGAAATTTCCTTTTCAAAACACACCTTCAATTTCTCAATTTCATAAAGTTGATATTCCAACTTAATTCTATCTCCTAAGGTAAAATAATATTTACCTTAATAAAGCACCTATTTACCACTTAGGTAAATAAATTAATATCACCTTATAACTCCCTAACCTTTTCACAATTAATCAAATTCCACAAACACCCTTAAAACCTTAGCACAATGATCAAATATCACAAATATTCTCTTATGCCTCCTAAACCTTAGTATTATGCAAAAATAAAAATTTAAATCTTAAAATTTTTTGGTGAACCCCATTCCGCATTTTTTAGAGTTTCAACCCTACGCCTTCTCCCTCAACTGGTGCCTTAGCTACAACTTTCTAGCCATGTGAGCTAAGCGCTCCATGTGCTTAGCTTAAACCCTAAGGTAGCTTAAGCCTCTTCACAAAGGCTTCAAAGCCTTTGGCCTTCTCCTACGTCTAGAACCAAGCTAGACTATGAGCACTTCTCCCTTTGCTTGAACACCATGTGCTACCTCGATCACGATGTGCTACCCTAATTACAATGCGTTGTTCTGCTTTAGTAATACACCACTTGCAAATTTTGGAGGCTCCAGATTTTTCATTGTATATTAATTCGCATTGCATTCTTCCCTAAGGTTTGTATTAGGGTTTAAATACCCTTCATTGGCTTTACATACAATGTCGGCGGATGATTTGGCTTGATGATGTCGGATTATAAACCATAATGATAGTTCTCTAATATTGTGATGGCAAAATTAAGGTTTTTATTAAAACCAAGGTGGGAAAAATTATTTTTCATCAACCCAGTGAAGTGCAAATGATACTTTGATATTTAAATTCAAAATAATTTAAATATTATAAATTTAATTTATAAACTTTAGACTTTAATAAAAAATCCTTCTTTGATTTAATATCAAATTGTCATTTGCACTTCATTGGGTTGATGAAAAATAATTTTGCCACCTTGGTTTTAATAAAAACCTTAATTTTGCCATCACAATATTAGAGAACTATCATTATGGTTTTAATAAAAAACCTTTTAATGTGTCACCATGGTTTTAACAAAAACCCTTATAAAAACATATTTGGACAACTTTTCTCCATCTCTTTGCATTGCTTCCTGCTGTTAATGATGATGTACTCCATGGTATTAATGACAACTTCATGTGTTCACTTTGGCATCAATGACAACTTTTTACCCTAACATCAATAACAACTAAATGAGCTCAAAATTTCCAACACCTTCGTGTGCCTTGGATCTAGGATATCCCTGGGACCTTCCTTGGGATTTTTGGGTTGTTTTAGGGATCTTTTCCTCGGAGCTCTCAACTTTTTTCTAGGTTTTTATAGGATTCTTCTTGGAGCTAGATTTCAGGGGTTCTTTTGGTGTGGTTTGTTACAGCTTGGGAGTGTGGCTTCAAGAGCAGCTCTTCATAGTTTCTTAATGGCTTGGGTATGGCCATATGCTTATTTTTGTGGTGCTACTCTTTGGGTTTCTAGTTGTGGGATTCATGGTGGGCTTTCAGTTTATTTCGTGGCTTGGTAGTGGCCTATGGTTTTCATGCTACTAAAATCCCACTATGTTTCATTTTTTAGTTTCCTGAAGCTCTTTTTTGGTGGTGTTGGAGGCTATCTTTGGATTTTGACTATATTTTTTGGTCTGGATGGGGACCTGTTCTTAATGCTTGTAGTTCGGTGCCTCAAGGATACTTATATTTGGTTTCCTCACAACCTTCCCATATTTCTTCCATGGTTGTGGTTCTACATCTGCTGATTCCTCTGTTTCCTCTAGTTTTTAAGTAGTTTTCCTTGCTGTGTAAGGGGATTTTGTGGCCTACAAGGATCCTCAGTTTGTTGTTCCACTTTTTAGGCCTATGCGGGATGTGGTTCTATTTCAGTTCTATTGTTTCTTCTGGCATCCCTAATGGTTTCCCGTCCTCCCTTGGGTGGATTCTCTACTCCACCCTACTATTATGGGTGGTTTTTTGTAATGATTATGGTTTTTCGATATTTCCTTATCGATTTCTAGTTTCTCCCCTACATGGGAGTGTACATTCTTGTTCTTCCCTATCCTTGGAAGGGTATCTCTTTTTATTACTTCTAGGATTGTTTCAATTTGAATGGTTTGGTGGGAGTGCCATGTCTTTGAATTTCCTACTTTTTGATTCTGCACCTAGGTGGGAGTTTTTTATTTTGATTGTAATGGTAAGAGTTTCAAAACTCATATTTAATGCCTTCTCCTTTTCCTACTTGGTGAGATTTTCACGTTTACAGTTGGATGCAACTTTCCTAATTTCCCGCTTCAGGATTCCTATCCTACATCCTATATCCTTTTTTCTGTCTTGGATCCTGATTCTAGTCCTGGATCCTATCCTTAGGTCCATCCTTGGGCCTTTCCTGTCACCCATCCTTTGGCCTTGCTTGAAGTCTTATGACTTGTTGTAATCAGGTTTTGGATACCTTGATAAAAACCCACTTTAATTTAAACTACCAAAAACAAATTTGATGAATCATTGATGAGACATATTAATATCACAAAATTAATGAAAATTTTAATCTAATATGAATACCTCTTAGAGTAAAATTTTGTTAAAATTGGCCTTTTTATAAATTTTTTAGTTAAATTTAGATTTAAAGTACAATTTATTTAATTCATTTACAACAAGTTAAAAAATTAAATAAATAAATAAATATTTAAATATTTAAGTCAGTTTTTTAAATTTCTTGACTTTCAAAGAGTATCATATCCAAATCTTGTTGTCGAATGATACATACATAATAACCTAGTTATAGTTATACCTAGTCATAATGTAATACAAGGTCATAACATGGCTCATAACATTGTACTAAATGGTAAGGGTCCTTTTATAAATAATAAAAAAAAGTCCTTTATGAGATATTAATTCATTTGACAACATCTAACCATGTCTTAAAAAAATGTTAATAATGAAACACCTAACAATGCCTTGAAAAAAGTTGATAATGAGTTATTGTGCAAGGTATTTAAGAGAGAAAATAATACAATGCTATTTCGTTTAGGAGGTGTGTAGAAGACATATTTTAAAAGGATTGTGATCATTTATAAGTACACAAAAAATTGTAGAAGTAGCAAAAAAAATGGACCATAAAAATAGTGTAGATGTGCTTCAGCTATGAAAGAATGCATATGAACTATTATATCTAGTGACAATAGTTTGTCCTAAAATTATTTCTAAAATATATAATCTAAGGAATTTTAAGTAAATGTGTATGGTTTTTTTTTAACTTGAGAGTGACCATGAAATTATTTTAGAAGACTTACCTTCAAATGCTTTGGAAAGAAATGGGTATTTTCTACAAAGCATTAAAAAATTATCTATCCATTTAATGACTGCAATTATGACCCTATTTATAGAGTAGCCATGTGTTTTTCCTCCTTTAATGATAGAAAAATGGTAATACATGGGATGAATAAGCCTAATATATGCTTTCTAGACTTGATCATAAAATATTCCCCACCATGGTAGTATACTCAGATGTCAAACTCTGGGCATTTGCAGACAACACAAATATTTCTACACTAGTGCCCTTGGAAGGCCTTATTAAAATAAAAATTAATAAGACTTTTGAATTTAAAATTCTTGTAAAAAATCTTAGCTCCATCCAAAGTAAGTAATAAATTCATCACCATCATGAAGAATCCTTCCTTAGCCATCCATCGTGTAGTTACTTGGAACCCTAGTTTGACCATAATGAAATTTTCCAATTTTAACAAACAACTCAAATAATTTTATACATGATCAATTTAGCCCAAAGCAAGAACTACAATGATAGTACACATACATATAGTTGCAACCATAGACACTTGTAGGCCCAAAATGGCCACATCCTTAGAAAGCATTGAAAATTTTATTCTAAGGCATGAAATCTCCATTTTGCACATTTCCTAGTGCATTTTGGAGTGGTTCCACAACAAGAGTTTCCCAATCCACTCAATACTTAGTGTATTTTTGCCATAAACAAGGTAAATTTAATTCCACTCAATTCATAGTGTATTTAGAAGTAGATTCCAAGCAAGTCCTGATTCTATAAAAAATTTGGGCGATGATGATGTCAGCATGAAAATAAGTGCAAAACGGCGATCGTGGTTGATTTTTGCATGCACCAAACGGCTAAGTGTTGACAAGTTCTCATTCCACTGAGTTACAAGAGTAATTTGGTGCATAATGGTGACTTAAAGTTGGAAAGCACTACAAAGAGTGTGGAATGGAGGAAAAGAGTATTTTACACCAACTCCTATGTGAAATGAAGACATGAAGGTCTAAAATACTAAAATAAGTGTGGAATGGTGACAAACACTATTTTGCACTACCTTCAGAGTGGAATGAAGACAAAGTCTTTTTTGCACTAGCTTCAGTGCAGATTAGTGATTCCACATTTTGGCTAAGGAAAAGATGACATTAGCTTACTTTGTTTTGCAAGTTGTAATTTACATGAACCCGAGAAAGAGGGCTAAGTGAGCTGGTTGACAGTGGAATGGATCCCGTTCACTTCGTAGTACATTTTATACCAAAATTTGATTCCATAGAATCAAAGCCAAAAATGATAATGTTAGCAATTAAAAAGTGTGGAATGGTGCTTTGGTCTTTTCCCACTAATTTGTAAAGTATTTTTGAAGGTTTAATCATATTTTTCCATGATGGAGATCAATGGCTTAGAACTTGCTGACATTGTTGAAGTATTTTAAAATGAATTCTTGCCAGACCAGAGAGTAGTTAATTGGAGGGTAGGAAGATGAAGCGTCTGAGGGTTTCTAAGAACAAGAACCAGAAGTAGTTGCAAATATATGATAGAGAAAGCTTTTAATAATGATTGATAGATTAGATGTGGTCTCTAATGGCCTAAATTCCAATTACCATTAACAAACCAGCAAGTTACATAGAGCCAAGCTACCATGGTGGATTACTAACAACGATTTTCTTAGATGTCATCAACCAGTAAGATAATGCTAGAAAAACTCTCTGTTGAGCTGTAAATGTGTAATCTTTTTAATGTCTCCTTAATATTATTTCATTTACAAACTATAAATAGAGGTTAAATCCTTGTTTTTAAGGGTCGAATCTAGTGTGTTTTCTTGCCCTACTGTAAATATTCCTATGAGCTAATGAAAGGAACATTACTCTAATTTTTGACTCAAAATTTGTCATCTTCATCATCTTGTGCAAGAGTTTTGAAGCTTTGAGCTGCATTTCTATTAATACTTTAATGGTTAGTTCATTCCAACTTATTGGATTACTAGTTGTGAGAGTAGTTGAAATATGTTCATGGTTAGATCTGTGTTGTTAGAAAGTTTATTTTTGTTAAATATAACTATTGGTCTATTCTACTAATTTGGATTATCAATATTAGATGTTGGAATTACTTTTTGCAATATATCTCTATTTATACTTTAATGTATGAATATTTCATGGGTTTGGGTGTTGTTAATATTGAGTGATGGGACACTAGAAATATGTTGTGGGAGATTTTTACTATAGTTTCCTATGTTGTTAGCCTATCCGACCATCGTTTTTCATAATATATTTAACCCTAAACCTTTTATAACCCTTTTCTCAAAACCCTATTTGAGCTTTAATTGTGTCAACACCATTTTAAGTTGACAAGGAACCAACCTACTCTTGAGGTTGGATTGAAGTTATCTTTGGTCCATCCAATGTTGAGTGTTGAGCTATGACTATTGGGTGCATGACTAGATAGAAAATTGGAAGATAGACAATTGTGGTGTCAAGTAAAACTTGATGTCAATTCGATGCCCAACAATTTTTGGCATGCCTGGTGGGACCATGTTAGGATCCTCAATCCTAACATTATTAGTTAATATTAGTTAGTATTATTAATCATTTAATTATTATATTATTAACTTATAAAGTGAACCATCACAACCCTTCATAACGTGAACCATCACGTCTCTTCACCAACGTAGCTTTAGGGTAGATATATATATTAGGTTGGCCATCCATATCAAATCATCCAAGAAGAATAATAATAAGCATAGATTCTAAGGAGGGAGCCCCCTATAGTGGCAAAGCGATTACAAGGGAGCCCCCTTTGAGTGGCCTATGATTACATTTACATTAATTTGTTAATAATTTTATAGTAAGACCTTGGGGTCTTACCATTTGGTATCAGAGCCATGTGGGACCCAGTCATGTGGGAATTTATCAAATATCTCCATCAAATCACTTATGTGCATGAGTATCAAACTTGGTTTGAGGATATCACCAAACACAACACAAGATTGGATGAATCAATTCTCATCAATGGATTCATTAGGGGATTAAAAAAGGAAATTAGAATGGAGGTGATAAGGTTCAATCCCTATACCATGATGCAGACCTATGGATTGGCAAAATTAGTTGAAGATAAAATCAATGCACAACAACAATTAGGGAAATCACTTATGGGAAAATCGTCGACAACTTACATGACTCCTAAACCTATGCAGAATGGAAGGGCACAAAGCACTTACACAACCCCCAAATCTAACCAAACTTTACGAATTAAACATCTTAGCTTTGATGAGATGAAGGAACAATGAGCAAAAGGACTCTGTGATAATTGTGATGAATAATTTGGACCCCACCATAAATGTGCTACACTAACATTGTATTTATTGAAGGAAGTTGATCCTTGTCTCTCCATAAAGCAAGCAGATGAGGTAGTTGTGTCCGAAGCGACCAGTGCACCTACTCACCGCAATGAAGACAATGAGGTCGATGTGCAAGAAGTGATTGATGTACCAAGAAAGGATGATGTAGACATAACCAAAGTGATCAATGCTAGCCAAACATGCACTCTACAAGACCTACACATACCTTCCTCACCAATAGTGAGTTCTTGCCATATGACCAAACCTATTCGAAACCAACGCAGAGTGACTACACACTCCTCTGTTGGCTCTACCAAGGAACCAAAACAGGATATCAAATCATTACCATCACTTTTGATGCATTATTCTAAAGTATTTGAGGAACCCCAAGGGTTACCCTCCTATAGTTATCATGATTTTCCTAAGGAATATTCTACTATTTATCTTGGCAACCCCCCACTAATGCTTCATCCTTCTCGATATCCCTACCTACGAAAGGATGTCATTAAAAGAGTCCAAGAACTTACACAAATCCTTCTTGGAAAACAAAGGACAAAGCTTCTCACTTTGAGCTTTGAGGACAAAGCTCTTTTAAGGAGGGTGGCATGTTAGGATCCTCAATCCTAACATTATTAGTTAGTATTAGTTAGTATTATTAATCATTTAATTATTATATTATTAACTTATAACGTGAACCATCACAACCCTTCATAACGTGAACCATCACGTCTCTTCACCAACGTAGCTTTAGGGTAGATATATATATTAGGTTGGCCATCCATATCAAATCATCTAAGAAGAAGAATAATAAGCATAGATTCTAATAAGGGAGCCCCCTATAGTGGCAAAGCGATTACAAGGGAGCCCCATTTGAGTGGCCTATGATTACATTTACATTAATTTGTTAATAATTTTATAGTAAGTTCTTGGGGTCTTACCAGACCAGTTCACAAGGAACACGAAAACCCATCATATGAGTTATTGTTTTATCTCTACCTGGAGGAATCAAGATTTGGTGAATTATCTTGACCTTGCTAAGTGGAGAATAGCAAATTCACCTGGTGACTCCCTAGTCTTTAAACCCAAAAAAGAATTATCCCTGTAGACCATAGTTCTTTCATGTATACCAGGTCATTCAAAAGAAATAACCTTGACTCTTTTTTCTATTGTGAGTTACCTTATAGAGGGTCCACTATTATAAGGAATTTAAACCAATATTTTCATTCAGAAGAAGAGCCTCCTAAGGAAAACCCTACAGTTAATCCAACAACCCCTCTAGTAGGACCTACACCTAGAAATATGGCTAGAAATGCAGCCCCAAATCAGGGTAATGTACCCCCAAATCAGCCTTTGCAGAAGTACCCCAGCTGGAACACAGCTGGCCCCCTTAGATTAGCCCATATGCATGACATTCCTCAAGTTGTTTCTAAGGCTATTCCCACTTATGATGGATCTAGAAAGACTGCATATGAGCACTGTTAGGATATTTTGAATCTGGTAGCAATCCATAATATAAAGAATGAGGATGTTATTGTGAGAATCCTAGCCATATCCTTTAGAGGAAATATTTTACATTGGTTTAGGACTCTTGAGGATAACACCATCACTTCATGGGCAGCATTGGTTGAGCCTTTTGTGGAAGAATTTAATGAATCTACTGACCCTTTCTCCTTGCTTAACCAGTTCACATCTATGCAGAAGCATCAACAAGAAACTATCTTAGATTTTAATTTGAGGTTTAGCAGAACCTAGAAAATAATTCCCCCTACAGCTAGACCAGCTGCATGCCTTGCTTATATGTATTATATCAGAGCTCTTGGATCAGAGCTAGGCCTACAAACCCAACAATATAGGGTGGAAACATTTCCACAAGTTTATAATGCAGTAGTTCATGCAGAAAATATCCTAATTAATGTGGGGAGATTACCTCCCAAAGTTGTGCTACCTTACAATCTAGAAACCACTAATGTCCAAAGCCAAGCTACTACTTCATCTTATATGGACCCTCCTACATTGTCATCCCCATTCCCATAGATGACTCCCATTCCTCAGCCAAAAGCACCATCTACTATAGTTCCTTTCCCTCCACTTCCTTCTCAGACTCCTCAAGAGTTTTTTGTCATCCTTGATATACATAATACGTTGAAAACTCTTAGCAACAAAATGAATTCAATGGAAAAGAGAGAAATGGAGAGGTCTCAACAAAGAATATTCCCATATGTGAATAAATATCAAAGACCTGGTCCTAGTAACAGTATTGGGGTTAGAGTAAATGCAACTTATGAAGAGCCTGAGTGTTCTTCAGAGACAAGTCTGGTAAATATCTAGTGTTTGGTATGTAATGATCCACATGATTCACAATCTTGTGTTATGTACCAACACCATGTCCAAAAAGCTATGGATCAAGAAGAAAGAAACCAAAAAGGAAGGGTAAACATGCTATGGCAACCTGACCAAATCATGGTTGGGAAAGAGCTAGATGAGGATGGACCTATCATTGTTATGACAAGGTCTGGTAAGAAGACACTACAAGTAGATCCATAGAATATGGGTCAGTTCTAGGTCCCCTCTCAGAAGAAGAGTGATCCACCTCCCCAAAGTAGTGACACTTTCCCTATTCCCCAAGCTAAAGGAAAAGAAAATAGTCTTCCCAAGATATTTGAGAAAGAAATTGAGGGAGACAGAATGAAGTCTAAGGATGAGGCTCAAGAGAGGCTTAGATTCCCTTCTATTACCAAAATATAGAGAATAGAAGCCACTCAACAATATAAGAGAAAATATGGTGAGCTAGAAAGAAGGCTTGAGAGACCCACCTTGGCTAAGTCTGAATACAATATTATGGAAGAAATGAAGAGAATACCATCAAAAGCTAGTCTATATGACACCCTCTTCATTCCTGGCCAGATTGACCTACTAAAAGCTTCCTTGAACAAATATCCACAAGAAAAGCAGGCCACCACAATTCTTAGTATACCCTCTAAAAAGAAAGAAATGTCCCCTATTATTTTAAAGAATAAACCTCCTCCTTTCTACATTTCTTTGAGGATGGAAGGTTGGGTGGTCCAGAATTGTATGATTGACTCAAGGGCATCTACTACAGTTATGCCTAAAGTAGTTTGTGAGGAGATGGGTATGGAGTATACCCGATCCTGCCTTGGAGTACTACAATTGGATGGAACACCTATAAAAATAGTGGGAGTAATCAAAGATGTCTTAATGAGGTTGCATAGAGCACCAGAGGTGACTATAGTACAAGAAATAGTAGTGGTGGATCTAGAGCCTTATTTTAGCTTATGTCTTTCAAGAGAGTTTACTGTAAAGTTAGGTGGATGTATGTATATGGATTATTCTAGCATGGTTATTCCTTTCAAAGGAAAGAGAATAAGGATAACACCTGAAAAGCCAGTGTCTTACCACATTGAAAAAATTGAAGGAGACATGTGCAATCTCACTCCTCTTGAGGAATTTGAATTAGTGGATAACTTTGAGGAGTTGGAAATCGAAGATGAGCTACCTTTCAGAGAGGATTACAGCCAGTTTGGGATAGGTATGGGCACATACAATATTTTTATAGAATCAGAGAAGAAAGTTCATATTATATCTAATCAGTCTCTGAGAGAAATAGAAACATGGACCATGCACTTTGATGGTGCCAGATGTAGAAATGGTGTTGGTGTTGGTGTGGTATTACAGTCCCAATCAGAAGGGACAAAGAGTTTTACCTACAGATTAACATGGGCATGCACCAATAATGCTGTAGAGTATGAGGCTCTATGCCTTGGACTGATGCAAGAAAAAAATATGGGCATTAAGATCTTGAACATATATGGTGACTCTGAGTTGATAGTAAATCAAGTAAGAGAAAGGTGCAACAGTAAGCATCATTACCTGAAAGCATATAGAAATAGGGTATGGGATTTGATGGATTCCTTTCATACCCTAAACATAAATTTTATTCCCAGAGGAAAGAATACTTTGGCAGATTCCTTGGCAGTAAGGGGAGCTAACTTCAACCCTTCTATAGACATAGGAGTTAAGAAAGACAAGGGGATCAAAATTATTTTTAGACCTACGATGCCAGATAAGCAAATTTTTTGGTAGGTCTTTGATAGTGATGAGCAAATCATTGATTTTCTGGTGAGAGAAGCCTATCTATCCACTATTCAAGAGGAAAATCTAGAAGATATTGATCAACAGGATGTCATTCAACTTAAGAACAATCACATACCTAGAGGTTTGGTCACTCTAGAGAGCCTATTTGACAATGAAGATAGGAAAAGGATCAGATCCATGGAAGTCAATGACAAAATCTATAAAGAAGTTGAAATAGAAAAAGAAAATAAGCTCAAGGTTGGAATCTGGTGTTCTCTAGAGGAAGAGGAGGATATTAAAGCTTTATGTATGAAGTACCAAGACATTGTGGCTTGGTCATATGAAGACCTCAAAGTATATGACAAAAAGGTTATCCAACACACCATTGAGCTAGAGCCTAATGCCAAGCCATTCAGGTAGAAGCAAAGGCCTGTAAATCCAAGGATCGAAGCCATAATGAGAGAAGAGCTCTTGAAGTTATTGAAGGCTAAGATCATATATCCAATTAAACATTCAACCTGGGTAGCCAACTTGGTACCTGTGAGGAAGAAGAATGGTGATATTCGCTTGTGTGTGGATTTCAGAAATCTTAATCAAGCATCATTAAAGGATCACTACCCCCTTCCACAGATTGATCAAATATTATAGATAGTGGTAGGGGTAGAAAGGTTCTCATTACTAGATGGTTTCTCTGGATATAATCATATTTGGGTGAAGAATGAAGATCAGTATAAAACAACATTCACCACAAAATGGGGCACATTTGCCTACCAGAGAATACCTTTTGGGCTGTCCAATGTGGGAGCCACATTTTAGAGAGCCATGGACTATGCCTTTGGGGAACTGATTAACAAGGTTATTCTAATTTATTTAGATGACATGACTATGTTTTCCCACAACAAGCATGACCACTTAGCACACCTTGAGCAAGTTTTTCAAAAGTGCAGAGAATTTGGCATTTCCCTCAATCCTAAGAAATCATTTTTTGTAGTACATGAGGGAAATTTGCTAGGTCATGTGGTCTCAAAAGAAGGTATGGCCATAGATCCAGATAGAATCAAATCCATTCTTGCTCTTCCACTTCTTGTAAACAAGAAAGCCTTGCAGTCCTTCTTTGGTCAAATAAACTTTGTCAGGAAATTCATTTCTGACTTTGCTTAGAAGGTGAGGCCTATATCTGAACTGCTGAAGAAATATGCAGAGTTCAAATGGACTGAAGTAAGGAAGCAAGCCTTTGAAATTATCAAGTAGTCCATTGCAACAGCTCCAGTGCTAGTCAATCCAGATTTTAGTAAGGATTTCATCCTTTATGCTTATGGAGCTGAGGAAAGTTATGCATCAGTGCTCACCCAAAAAAATGATCAAGGAGAGGAACACCCTATATTATTTTGGATCCAGACTCTCCATGAGTACCAGGTTAAGTATAATTTTATTGAGAAACAAGTATTTTTTATAATGAAATCATTGAAGAAATTTAGGTAATACTTGGTTCAAAGCAAGACCCTAGTTTATGTTGTTCATCCAGATGTAAGAAGTTTTATTCTACAAGGTGAACTAGGAGATAAGAGAGCTGGTTGGATCACTAAAATCCAAGAATATGATGTGGAAATCCATCCTACCAAGATGGTAAGAGGAAGATCTCTATGCCAAGGTCTGATAGAAGCAACAGTCTCAGTAGAGGTAACAACTTGTCAAGCAACAATAGATGATCATATTGAAGGATTGCATTCAGATGAATCAGACTGGGTAGATCAGATGATCAAGTATTTTCAAACTGGGGTATGCCCTTATGATATTAATGCATCACAAAGAAGAAGATACAGGTTGTAAGATTTGAAGTATGTCTTACTACCAGAGGGCCTGTACAAAAGAAACCTTGATGGAGTTCTCCTTAGGTGTTTAAAATATGATCAACAACAAAAGGTCATAGAGGAGTTCCATGGAGGGCTATCTAGAGGACATTTCTCAGGTAGAGTTACAACTTTGAAAATCATTAGAGTAGGCTATTACTGGCCTACCATATTTTTTGATACCTTCAAAGTCACCAGAGCCTATGACAAATGCCAATGGCATGTAGGGAGGACAAGGAATGCTTCATTCCCCCTTAAGCCAATACAAGTGGAAGAACCTTTTCAGCAATGGGGTTTGGACTTCATAGGGGTTATTAACCCTCATTCTTTAGCTGAGCACAAGTACATTCTAACTACTACAGACTACCTCACCAGATGGGTAGAAGCTATTCCTACCAAGAAATCAGACCAAGAAGTGGTAATCAATTTTATGGAAAGCTTGATTTCAAGGTTTGGTGTTCCGAAAGCCTTGGTGAGTGACAATGGACCAACATTCATAGGAGCCAAGTACATTGAGTTTTCCAGAAAGTATGGCATCACCATTAAGAATACTTCAAATTACTACCCTCAAGGAAATGGACTTGCAGAATCAACTAACAAAAACCTGTTAAGGATTTTGAGAAGATCACTAGAGGGTAACAAGAGAAGTTGGCACCTAATGTTGGAGCAAGATTTGTGGGTAGATAGAATTACTATTAAGAAGTCCATCAAGACTTCTCCTTATGCCTTAGTGTATGGCAAGGAAGTAGTGTTACCTGTCCATTTGGAGATTTTGGCACTCAAGATGATAAACACAGAAGAGGAATCTGAGGAAAATCTAGTGGAAACAAGGCTGACACACCTACTATAGTTAGAAGAGAAAAGAACTCAGGCCTATGAGAACTTTCAAAAGCATTCAGGGGACATCAAGGCATGGTTTGACAAGAAGGTAAGGTTCAAAAAATTCTAGGTTGGAGACTCAGTACTCAGGTGGAATGTTGAAAGAGCTAAACCAGGACATCATCAGAAGTTTGATTCCTTCTGGGATGGACCTTTCAAGATAATAGAGGTTAAAGAGACCAATGTTTTCCAGCTTGAAGATCTGGAGGGAAACATACAACCAATTCTGGTTAATGGTTTTCATCTTAAACTCTATTTTGATTGAAATATAAGCTCATTGTAATATATGTACATACTTTGTATCATATTTCTTTTTTTGCATTTTATATCAAGTTTTGTTTTGACAACATGTTGTATAAAAAAAAAGTGCAAAATTAGCTAAGTGTTCCCAAGGGTGCATCAAGTTTTCCATTCCACACTCAAATACACTAAGGAAGCAGTGGAATGATGAGTGACTTCCAATCCGCACCTAAATGAACTACAATGCCAATGGAATGCAACATGTGTTATTTTCCACACTTAAAAGGTCTAATTTGGTAGTGGAATAACATGGAATGCTAATCCACTAAATTTCAAGTCTACTATTGTGCAGAATAGGGAAGTTTCTAATCCATCAAAATTCAGAGTTATTTTGAGCAGAATAAAAGAAGGTTGCAATCCACCAAAATGCAAGTGTTTTGAGCAAAAAATGGATTCTGCATCACGCTACTTCCAAAAGGCAAAATGTTCACAATAAATGCTCAAATTTCCCATGCTCAAAAGGGAGAAAAGGACAAAGCGACACCATGAAGGTATAGAGCAAGTTTGAATTTTGGCCAATCAAAAAGTAGAATTGTACCTCCAAGCCATCGAAAGAAATGAAATTAATTTGAAGAGTGTGCCAATGGGTAGTTCACATAGTGGCCACATTAATGGTGGAGGATATGCATGCATGGAAATTTAAAAGTGTCAAAAATATAGAAATTCACTTATTCAAGCAAGAACAACATTCACCAAGTGAAAGAGAGCAAAAATGATAGCTGAGTATTATCTATGATTTCTAGAAGAATTGCTTGTAAAAATGGCTTCGAAGAAAGTTCTAACAGAGGTACAAAAAATGGGAGCAGAGCTAGACGACCATGTGGACCAGACTAGGTGATTGGCTGACATAGTAATGACCCAAGTAAAGAGGACCTTCTTAAGAAGTAACTTTGAATTTAGACACTTCTAAGGGAAACCAAATCGGCCTCAAGGTACCATTGCCATAAAATCCTTCTTATTTTCTTATATTTATGATTCTATTCACCATTACCCTGAATTAGTTTCTACAATGATTAAATATTATGATCCTAAGAAGAGGATAGTAAAAACTCCTGATGGCATACCACTATTCACTATTACCAAAGAGCTTTACCTCAATTTTTTTGCCATAGGGGTGAGCCCACCCTTAGAGCCTAAACAATTTAACATAACAGAACAAGCTAGGGTTTATGCTTCATTAATGGCTTTAGAAGAAAAGAAAGTCTTAGAAATATGGCTTCATTTCCAATTTAGAAGAATAAGAGAAGGAGATAAAATACCCAAAGTTCCAATTCCCATCAACAAATTTGCTAACCCAGAGCTATATTCAATGTTAGCCTATATGGAGGGTTTGGACTTTGATAAAATGGTGAATGATTGGCAAATAGTCATTGCATACTGCATTTCAAATGAAAGGATGTATGAGGAAGGTGCAGAAAAGAAAGGCATTAGGGTTATCTATTTTGACTAGTTGGACTTTCCTAGCTCAGAGAATTCATGAGCAATTAGTGAGAATGAAAAGGGCTTCTGATGCACCTTGTTTTAGGCATTGCTCAAGTCTGGTCTGGATGTTCTTTGTTGCTGTAAGAGACATGATGCCCTGGATTCTAGTCAAGGATAAGAATGACCAGGGAGACCCTATGCCTATTTACTATTGGACTTCTCATCTGAGAAGCACTGAGTCTTTCTATAGATTCAACTTGGAATTCTTAGGGCCAACATTGAAAATAATGTATGGAGAATGCCCTAGGCTACCACCTCTAGCCAAGAAATTGTTAAGAATAGAAGGTGCAGAGGAGGGAGATTGGTACCTCCTAATAGAGGGTACAGTCATTAGACTGTATGGATTTATGGGTAAGCCTTTTTTGCTACCCCATTTTGTTACAGATAGGCTATTCACCTTAGAATACTTAAGGTAAGCAGAATTTATAGATTTGAACTATGGCTCTAGGAGAAAAAGGAGATGTATGTTGACCTACCACAATGTTGATGATATAACTATTACCAAGAAGTGGTAGGGTGAACAAATTGACCAATACCTGGATAGGTTGGGTCTATTTTACATTCCTCAGAGATGGAGTTATGATCCAGATGATGTATTCTATAAAAGGAACATAGCCCTAAATGGAGAAAAGGCCTACAAATTTGAGAAAAAATCCAGGCCTCATTTTGAATAGGGTAGAAATAATAAAGAAAATGCTCTTTTGGAGTGGAATGTTTCCAAGATGGATCAACTTCCTCCATGGTTAGACTTTTATGAACAAATTGTTGATTTTGATCCAGACAATAATGCAAAACATCGGTTGAAGGAGTCTACCATCAAAGAAGTTGAGGAAAAAATAGATAAGAAAAAAGACCCTCAGTCTCAAGAATCTACTAGTGATGAAGCAGAGGAAAAGGAGAAATGGAATGAAGCCAAGATATCAGACTGGTGGAGGATGAGAGTCGATATTGGTAAAGAAAAATCCAAGTTTGGATTAAAAATTGATGGTGAATTTTCTAAAAGGTATGACAATAACGTCAAAACTTGGAAGCCAAAAGACCCAAGGAATATAGTGCTAATCTATAAGAAGTCACAAACTGGGTCTGATTCCCCATCCCCACCTTCAATAAGAAGGAACCTGATACTCCATTGACTACTACCAAAATTCTGAAGACTTTTCAGCCTACAACTGAGCAAATAGAGAAATTTCCAAAAGGAGCGTAGTTGATGAGTAAGATGCACTATTATGATGAAAGAGCTATCAGTACACCAGTCATAGAGACAATAAGTAGGCCCAAGTGCCTAGCCCTAGGTGGACAACCTTCAGATACAGAGATAGACTAGAATGAGAAGGATGAGAACTTTAGGTTTACACCTTTGAGTTTCACCACTACAGCAACAATGGAATTAAATCCTATTTTTGAATAGATATTATAAGAGGAACCAGTACAGGAAGGGTTGTCTAAAGAAGATACAGAAAGTGAGAAAGTCACCATGCAAGTTTTTTAAGAGAAAGGCCAAAAGGGCACTAGAAAGAATTGAGAAAGAGATTTCCAAGAAACAAAGGTTGGATAAAGAGGAAATTGTTAAAGAAACAATTGATTTAGCTGTGGAAGAATTGATACAACAAGTGCAATAGTAGATCACAGAGATAGCTCCACAACACCCTACATCAGTAGGTGAAGGTATGGTCTCTAATCCTTCTTCTCCTCCTCCTCCTCCAAATTCCCCAAGGAAATCTCCCTCCCTTTCTGAGCAAGAAATTGAAGCTAAGGTGCCTTCTCCACCTCATAGTTCACCCCCTATTTCATCAGTCATTGAGGTGCAAACCAACCCATCTCCTCCAAGGTCACCTCAAATTCTATCTTCATCATCTAAAGCTCCCCCTTCATCATCTCCCATAGTTCCATCCTTTCCATTACAACCACCTCCCTCATATGAGAAGCAAACTATTTTAAGTACACCCACTCACCCATATGTGAGTCTTACTTCAGTTTCCATGAGTCTGCCAATTGCAACAATAGTAGTGGTCACAGATTCCACTATGGTCATAGATTCTATTATAGTTACTTCTTCTCAACCATTATCAACTATTGATTCTACTCTTGCATACCTTGTAGCCTCTTCTCCTCTTCCTATGAGTTACCCTACCCAAGCAATTTTGCAGAAGGAACAAGAAGCTACATAGAAAATTCAATATTTTTGGGTAGAGAAGTTGTCCAAGCCTTCCAATAGGATGGCCACGAAGAGGAGAAGCATGTTTGTTGATCTAGTTTCAAGGCAAAGGACATCTAGATCCATGATTCCCCTTGTGAGCAAGCCTGAAACTGAGATGACTACTCAGGATTATCGTATAGAAGAGTATACAGAAGATATTGAAAAGTTACCTACAGAAGATGAATTGGTCATAGCCAAAGCTCACTTGGAAACTTTTTATGTGAAAAATGATATATACAAAGAAAAGGTGGGTAAGTTGGAAAAGAAAATAGAAAAGCTTCAAAAAACCATTAACAATCAGAAACAAGTGGAGAAGGCTCTAAAAAAGGAAGCTAAGAACTGGCAAGAGAAGTTTTAGGAAGCTAATAAGCTCAAGGAGAAAATAGAAGAGCACAAGAAGAAAAATGAAGAACAAGCTAAGGAGATACAGAGTTTGAAGCAACAACTTCAAATTGAAAAGGCTAAATCTTTAGGTTTTTCCAAGGTTGGACTAAAGAAAGTGAGAAATGAATTGCTCTCTGAAGTTCTAGAAAAATGCTCAGGGCTACAGCTTATTATTGATTATTTGGATGATGCCAGTCACCTACTCCAAAGCATTCAGAAGGATCTAGATAATTTCACTAGAGAGCTACAACCTATGGTGATTCCGGTTGAGAAAATTCACAAACTGGTGGATAGTAGACTCAATGACTCTGCTAAGCCAATTCCTAATAAGGAGTGGAACATTGCTAGAATTGCTGCCAGAATTATGGTGAAGAAGCATAGAGCACTCCAAAAGGCTTGGCTATTGTTTGAAAAAATTGAAGGAGTGATCAAGGATGTAGTGGATATTAATAAGGAAATGATTCAGATTGGTTTCAGAGGATTATGGATGGAAGACCACAACTTGCTATCAGTAGAAGAAATTAAGAAGAGTACTGGTGAGAGCTTACAAGATGAGTCTGAAATTGATGCTCTGGAAGAACCAATTGATCAAGAGCAAGCTTCACAAATGATTATTGATTTTACCAGGCTTAGAGACCTAATGGAAGACTTGGTAAACAAAGGAAGTGCTGCTAACTATGAAGATATTGGTGAACTATAATACATTTATAAGCAGTTGAAGGAAACTTCCAACCCCTCTGAAGCAACATGGAAACAAGCCCTACAGATCTTGAAACTGATGGTGCAGTTATTTGGTGATAGTGCAGAAGAGGAAAATAAAGAACAAACTTCACCTGAGGAAGAAGTTGAGCAAGAGCAAGAGGATAATGCTGAGGAAGAGGCCCAACAAGAAGAAGAGCTGGATAGAGCTATGGACCCTGAAGGGACACAAGCTTAACATTTTTGTTTTGTACATATGTAGTCATGTAGAAGTTTTGTATTTTGTTGATTCATTTTTACTCTGACATTGTCAGAAGGAAAGAATAAAAGCATGAGGTCAGAAAGAGGTAAAAAATGAGTTTTGTGTGAAGGCATTTATATCATGTATTGTAAGAAGGCTTTATAAGGAGAACATAGTTGTGTTTTGTTGAAGCATTGGAGTAGTTTTGAAAGAGTGGCACAGATATTAATGTTTATGGCATAGTCTCCATGTGAACAGTTATCCTCTAGGATGTATGAAGCATGGTCTCGATATGAACATTTATCCTCTAAGGTGTTCATGAAGTTTTTAGAGGGTAGTGTTCATATGGAAATTATTCTTTAAAGCATTTTTTTGAAGATAAGCATTTTTGACTCCTGATGCCCAATGGATAAGACTCTAAGTTCTATGGCTTTGCGAGAAAATCCACCCGAGAGGCGCCAGAATGTAGGCCCAAAATGGCCACATCCTTAGAAAGCATTGAAAATTTTATTCTAAGGCATGAAATCTCCATTCCGCACATTTCCTAGTGTATTTTGGAGTGGATCCACAATAAGAGTTTCCCAATCTGCTCAACACTTAGTGTATTTTTACCTTAAACAAGTTAAATTTCATTCCGCTCAATTCACAGTGTATTTGGAAGCGGATTCTAGGTGAGTCCCGATTCTACAAAATTTTGGGTGATGATGATGTCAGCATGAAAAGAAGTGCGGAATGGCGATCATGGTTGGTTTTTGCATGCTCCAAGTGGCTAAGTGTTGATGAGTTCTCATTTCACTAAGTTCCAAGAGTAATTTGGTGTAGAATGGTAACTTAAAGTTAGAAAGCACTGTGAAGAGTGTGAAATGGTGACAAAGAGTATTTTACACTAACTCCTATGCGAAATGAAGACATGAAGGCCTAAAACACTAAAAGGAGTGTGGAATGGTGACAAACACTATTTTACACTACTTTCAAAGTGGAATGGTGACAAAGTCTTATTTGCACTAGCTTCGATGTGGATTGGTGATTCCACATTTTAGATAAGGAAAAGATGATGTCAACATACTTTGTTTTGTGGATTGCAATTTACGTGAACCCAAGAAAGAAGGCTAAGTGAGTGGATTGATAGTGGAATGCATCCTGCTCGCTCCTTAGTGCATTTTATGCCAGAATTTGATTCCGTAGAATCAAGGCCACAAAAGATGATGTCAACAATTAAAAAGTGTGGAATGGTGCTTTGGTCTTTCCCCACCAATTTGCAGAGTATTTTCAGAGGTTTAATCATAGCCATCCATGATGGAGATCAACGACCTAGAACTTGCTGACACTGTTGAAGTATTTAAAAGTGAATTCTTACCAGACCAGAGAGCAATCAGTTGGAGGGCAGGAAGATGAAGCATCGAAGGGTTTCCAAGAACAAGAACCAGAAGCAGTTGCAGATCTACGATGGAGTGAGCTTCCAAGAATGATCAATGGATTAGATGTGGTCTCCAATGGCCTAAATGCCAACTACCATCAACGAACCAGCAAGTTGTAGAGAGCCAAGCTGCCATGGCGGATTACTAACAATGGATTTCCTAGATGTCATCAACCAGTAAGATAATGCCAACAAAACTCTCTGCTGAGTTGTAAATTTGTAATATTTGTAATGTCTCCTTAATATTATTTCATTTTACAAACTATAAATAGAGGTTGAACCCTCATTTTTAAGGGTCGGCTCTAGTGCGTTTGCTTGCCCTACTGTAAATATTCTTGTGAGCTAATGGAAGGAGCATTACTCTAATTTTTGACTCAAAATTTGTCATCTTCATCATCTTGTGCAAGAGGTTCGAAGCTTTGAGCTGCATTTCTATTAATACTTTAGTGGTTAGTTCATTCCAGCTTATTGGATTACTAGTTGTGAGAGTAATTGAAATATGTTCATGGTTAGATCTGTGTTGTTAGGAAGTTTATTTCTATTAAATCTAACTATTGGTCTATTCTGCTAATTTGGATTATCAATATTAGATGTTGGAATTGCTTTCTGCAATATATCTCTATTTATGCTTTAATGTATGAAGATTTCATGGGTTTGGGTGTTGTTAATCTTGAGTGATGGGACACTGGAAATAGTTTGTGGGAGATTTTTGTTGTAGTTGCCTATGTTGTTAGCCTATCCGACCACTATTTTTCATAATATCTCTAACCCTAAACCTTTTCTAACCCTTTTCTCAAAACCCTATTTGAGCTTTAATTGTGTCAACACCATTTTAAGTTGACAAGGAACCAACCTACTCTGGAGGTTGGATTGAAGTTGCCTTTGGTCCATCCAATGTTGAGTGTCGAGCTGTGACTATCGGGTGCATGCCTGGATAGAAAATTGGAAGATAGACAGTCGTAGTGTCAAGTAAAACTTGATGTCAATTTGGTGCCCAACAACACTCTTTTAGGCTATTGCAATGTGAGAACTTGTTGTTAAGGAATGCATGCTACCTACTCAAGACTAGAAATTTTATGCACAAACCCATGAAGCAAGGAAGCCAAAAATCTTCCTTGTATAAGGTTTCTTCCATTCATTTGAAATAACCATCGATGCAACATAATTATTCTTTAATTTTAAGAAAATTATTTTTTTATCTTATAAAATCTATTATAAAGATTTTAATTAAAAAATAAATTATCTTGAGATTCATACCGTGAGGGGATCATGTTTTTCCTTATGTTTCTTAGCAACATACCTTAGTTCTTCTATATTAATATTTCCTTTTGCATCAGTTTCAATAGCAACAAGTATCATCCCTCATATTGCAGCACTTGCAAAATTGGTTTCATGGGTACATATAGGAATTATATAGACATCTCTATGCCCCTCTCCTATTTCCTATGATAAAATACCAAAAACAAAAGGTAGGGCATAATTATTGTAGAGGGGGAAAATTTCCCTACCATGTACGATTCTCGACTAGATTTGTTGGGAGATGAGGTGACCACGGGGGTGTGTTATATTCTCTACACTTGAGAGTTTGGGGATCAAAGGGTTCACCAAGAATGGTTTAAGGACTCACTCCAAGTATAGGGATGGAATATTTTTTGTATATATTAAGAAAACACCTATATTTGACCTTTCTAAAATCTAAGCTAATAAAATGAAAGAATAATGCAAGCAAACAAGGAATAATCCTAGTATGATTTTGGATTTTTAATGAGAACTAAAACCTATCTTGCAATGAAATAAGTCATTTTAATTTTAGAAAGGGCTTGAGAGAATGCAAAAATACATTTAATCTAGAGTGCAAACTATATGCTTTTATTCTTTCAAATACCTAGAATATGATCAGATATTTCCTTTTAATTAATGATCTATGTTTTAAAACAAAAATGGATAGAAAAAACAACAAACAGACTAAGATATTAAACTAGAACACTTATTTGATCCAGCGATTGACCTTACTTTAACTTATGTCTAGATGTGTCCAATTTATTTTTTTTTTGGTAATTAAGGTACAATTTCATTACAATCGGGTTTTACAGGTTGACCCAAAACCTTTTACAAAATCAACATAATGCTGAAACGGGTCAAAACCTCAATAGGGACAGTCTGTCCTTTGCAATTAGCCCCCTACTGAGGCCACACTACCAAAAAATAGCACCGTACCTTACACAATATTACAAACACCTTAGAACATAGGCAGTGGCCCAACGCATTGCTCTCTTGCTGCCCCAGCCGTGAAAATGCGACCTGTCACAAAATCGTGATGTCCTAAAGTCTTCTCCTTCACTTGCTCTGAAGAGTCGCGAAACGGTAACATGTCACGAAAATGAGACATGTCGCGAAATCGCGGCAATCATCTCCCAATTTGCACTCTTTCTGCTTCCAGCCGTGAATATGCGACATGTCATGAAATCATGACATCCTTAAGTCATTTCCATCTTTTACTTTGGAAATTCACGAAAATGTGACCTATCGCAAAAAAATACATGTCGTGAAATCATGACATTCTGCCTTCATTTTGCTCCTTTGCCACTATATGTCGCAAAAATGAGACATGTCACGCCCATGAGACATGTCGTGAAATTGCGACATTCATCTCCCATTTTGCACGGTTGCCACTTCCATCCACGATCATGAGACATGTCACGAAATCGTGATGCCCTTATGTCTTTTCCTTCATTTGTTCTGAAGAGTCACGAAACTACGGCGTGTTGCGACCAAGAAACCTGTCGTAAAAACATGACAAACTACCTTCACTCAGCTCCTTTGCTACTACCTATCGTGAAATTGAGACATGTCACAAAATCACGATAATCATTGCCCGTTTTGTTCTCTTGCCTCTTCCATCCATGAAGAATCGACATGTCGTGGAATTGCGTCATCCTTGAGTCTTTTCCTTCATTTTCTCTGGAATATCGTGAAACTATGATGTTTCGATAAAACAACATGTCACGAAATCATGGTGCTTCTACCACTTTGACCTCTTTTGTTGCTTTTGGACAGGAAGGAACAACATGTCACGAAATCGCAACACTTTCGCCTCCACGCTCCTTTTCTTGGCTTTTGCCCACGAAAAACCAACATGTCATGAAATCGTGACACTTTTGCCTCCTAACACTTTCTCTTCTCTTTTGGTCACGACAATGCGACATGTCACGATATCACGACACTTTTTCTTTCCTCCTCTTTCTCTTCTCTTTTGGTCACAAAAATGTGACATGTCACGAAATCATGACACTTTTCCTTCCTGCTCTTTCTCTTCTCTTTTGGTCGTGAAAATACGACATGTCACGATATCGCGACACTTTTTCCCTCTTGCTCATTCTCTTCACTTTTGGTCATGAAAAAGTGACATGTCCAATTTCTTAACATCCTACGAAATAGCTTTAGAAAAACTTAGAAAATTTGATCAGTGTTTGGGGGTCAACTTAAGCCACCAAGAGTAGAAAATCAAAAATGGCTTAATAAAAAGTACTTTTAGCTTACCATTTTAAATCAAAGGTGATTGTTAACCTTTTTGGAAATAAAAAAGACAAGATGCAATGAAATGAAACAGTGCAAAAAATAGAATACAAACAATAGTGTTATGGCTTGAATGGAACATGTAAGTAAAATGTGAGGGTTTAGGAGTGAAACCTTACCCCCAAACCCGGTGAAACTAAAATTATGTCCTGTAAGGGATGATCATGGTTTTGGGTTAATGCCCTATATGAAATGGGTATGATTTTGTAATAGAAGTGAAAAAAAATAGATGGATGTGAAGTTAAATACAAAATGTAGAATAAACAATTTTAGAAACACCAAAATGCAAGAATAAACCTAGTGGTAGTGAAAGAATAGATAAAAGGATGAAGACCTCCACAAAAATGGTAGATTCCTCCTCAAGGCTCCCACACTTATCCACCAAGAGTGTAAAATAGATAATAGAGCAACAATAAAACACCATAGAACACTTGATCTTGTTAGAAGATAATCACCCTTTAGAACTTAGGATCACTTGGAAAACTTGCAATACTTCTCTTGTCAAAAGCTTAGGGAAAAAATTAGGAGAGAAAGAGGATCCAAACCCTCTATTTATAAGAGGTTTAGAGGGAAAAAGGGAAATAAAACAAAAATACAAGCTAGAGGAGGGTCAATGTCCTAAGGGTTGGACCAAAAATAGGATTTTATAAGAGAAAACCCTAACTTACCAAAATCGTGCATCGTAAGGAGCAATTGTGGTTTCAGCAAAGCTAGGAAAATAAATAGAAACAAGGGGGAATGAGGCCCAAAATTATGCTTAGATGAGTTTGAGGATATTCTAAAGGGTTATAGGAAAATTGACTCACTTGGGTGGGTCAATTTTGTTAGCTTTTGGAGCTTAAACTTAAATGAAATGTAGTCACAAGTATTGAATTGAGCATACAATGTTATAATTATGATAATGACAACTTAAAATGCATGAAAATATGATAGAAAAATTGATACAATACTCTATAAATGCTCATATAAGAAATATCATGAAAGTTAAAATGCTCCTCTATTGGAGTTTACAACCACTCCATATTAACAAAATGGAGCTACATTGTGACTACTACTACTCTAACCTATGCACTCCAAAATCCTCCTTCAAACACTTACAATGAGACCTTTATATAGGAATATAGATTCCTTACCTCTTAATTAACCCTAAGACTCATGTACATGTGGACTACATGCACATTTACATCATTGCACATTCTAACACTTGTGCATTTATTAAATTACTTTAATAAACTATTTATCTCCTAATATAATCCTAATCTAAATATATACCCATGAAGGTACATTAGTAAAGAACCAAAAGATGTAATATATTCCAACACCCCCTGTATTACATTATTTGGTTTTTGAATACTTTAGTCTTCAATAAGGATCTTTCTCTTTTGGGTGTCCTTCATCTTGATGAGGTTCTTCTCCTTCTTTGGTTTTCTGATAGCTGAATAGAGTGTAGTTTTGTTGTCCTCTCATTCTCTTAATTTTGAGTCTTCTATTTCTCTGTTTGTTCTTGTGATATTTTGGTTCTACATATTCTACATATTGTTCTTCAATAAATGTATTTGTATTATTTTGAAATGCAACAATATCTTATGATGTTCCCTTTAAGTCCAGAACATATATATTTTTATGAATTGATCCAGTAGCTTCAATTTCTCCTTGGTTTATTATGAGGTACATATTAACTCCATTAGAGTATTTGAAGTCAATTATTATTTTGCTCTCTACTAACTTTGCTAATGAAATGAGATTATATGATAAACTTGGAACATACATGATATTATGTAGCACAAGATTTGGAAATAATTTGATAGGAGCTACACATCCATAACCATGTATATGGTAGAATTTTCCATCTACAATTCTTAGTTTGTAGTTGTTGGTGACTTCAAGACAATCAAACCATTGTAATTTTTCGGTCATATGATGACTTGCACATGAATATATGTACCAAATATCCTTTTCATTTTGATTTGTGAGATTATTTGAGTTTGTACCGATTTTATACCTTTGATAAGACATATTGGATGTGTTTTGATCTTGAGTCTTCTTATAGTGATGATATGTTCCTCTTGTCAATCTATCCATATTAATGTGTTTTGATTTCTTCTTCTTGTTTGTAGTAGTCTTCCTTATCTCTCCTAGTAATATTCTTCTTTAATTTGTAGGATCAATATTGGAAATAATTCTCAAGATTTTCAAGCTATGAACTTGATGCTTATGCTTGGATTTCTAATCTTGAATTTTATTGAATTCCTTTTTGACTTCCTAGAGATTGAGGTATGCTATGATATTAATGAGATTAAAAATTTAGAATGAAATTAAAATCTAACACATTTATAACTTTTTATCTCTTCTTATAGAAAGCTTTTAGAAATATAATTTCATATATGAGAGTTTAATTTATTTAGTTGGATTGTCTATGTCTCCTTCCTTTAAGCATAATACTCATAAGATTGATCTTCCAACTAATATAGATGCAAGCAATAATATTCAACTATGATTCAATGCTATAAGATATTTCTAAACTTCTATGATATGTGTTTGGTGTAGGATACCTTATATCTCCCAAGTTAGAAGTTTTAGAAATACTAAGTATTTGCAAACTAAGTTTTACTAATCCTTATATCTCCTTGTCTTTAAGATTTGTAAATATTTTGAAGCAATAGAAATAGTTTAGATGCTTCAAGTTTCAACTTCTTTATTTATGTAACCAATAAGTATTCTAGAGATTCTTTCAACACCTTATTACTCCTAACACTAATATCTCTAGAATATAGAGTGTAGTTGATATCAACCTGAATAAACTTACAATATAACTATGGATAATTCTCATATTTCAAATGCTCGATTCGGGTTTGCAATTTCAGTGAAATGAATGTTGTTTGCTTCATATTGACAATGGTTGACTACTCCTTATCTTGTATGTTTTCCACTTCTCTAGTGAACTTTTCCTTGATGTAAACACATTATTTTGTATTTCTTTATTCAACCATGAGCTCACTATATACACCTTGAACTTGTGCTACGTCTTAGAATTTTATGTGCACTATTTTCCACTATCAATGCTGGTATTTTCTCCAATGGTTGGTCATGATTTTCTTCCTTTCCAATAATGCTCTTCATTGGCTTATCTAACCACTTATGTGCTCTTTAAAATGGTGACTCTTCTCCTTAGCATTAATGATGTATTCTCTTAAAACAAGAGCTACATATGTGAGCACCTTTTCTTGAGTTTGACATTGCAATGTAATGTAAATGATGCCAAGTGGTGCTCAATATCTACTACATATTCTTCCAACATCTACCATAAGTGGTGTTAAAAACCTTACTTGATTCCTTAGTGTTATCACCAGTGCTTCAATAAGATCATTATTCAAATGATCCTCTTCATTTTAAATTAATGCTTAAATATTCCTTTATGTTGTGCACTCAATGATGTGGTGATCTCCTTCTTTCTTGCATGGGATGACTTCTACATGGTGCAATATTTCTATCTCTTTTACCCTAACTCCCTTGGGCTATACAACTGTTATCCTCCTTATTCTTTTGATGCTTTTCTTCTTTAATTCTTTCTCTATTTCAATATCTTCTATGACAAAGGAATTGTTGAGTGGTGTTTTCACCCAGTTGTGAAAGTACACTCTCCTTTAGGATTTGGGTTCCAAATCCCCTCTTGCAAAGAAGTTAAATAAACAACTTCTCCAAGGTCTCCACTGTATTAGCATTTGCATATGTGTATTAGTAATCTCAAATAAAGATATTCAATTTAAATGCTTGGAACACCTTAGTGATTGCAAGTAACTGTAAACAAGGGGCAATGTTGGTTTATTTCACCATGAAACTTTAGCGATTGTCATTGTTTTCTTTTCGGAGTTTGAAATTTTTTAAATGTTTATTTTAATGCCTGAAAATAAGTTAAAATTTTTGGAAAAAAATAAAATGCAAAAAAATGAAAATGAAATGCAGAAAACTAAAAATAAAATGCATTCAGTATGATGCTATCCTGTTTTGACAAAACCGAGGATGTGAGGTTTCCATGCATGCAACCTAACCTATTGGACTTGCAAAACAAGCACAATCCCCATAGACTAAGTGATGGTTCCTAGGGTTTAAAATAAATTTCAGGTTCAAGCATTCACATGAAGCAACCAAGAAAACTTGCATTAACTCCATTTACAAACTTGAAATCTGAAAAGGGGAAAAATAGACATTAAATCCATAGCATGCACAGAGAATCTCCTTATTTCTTGCCCACAAGATGCAAATTTCTGAAAACTTCTGCATTAAAAATATGTCATTTTACAATAACAGAATTTCTGGTTTTCCCAAACCAGTCCATGGAAGAAAAATGACTCAAACAGGTCTAGAATGGCCTTCTCGCATTTAAATCTACAACTCTATTCACAACAATTTCTGACCCATGTCCATGAAGAAGAAAAACCAGTCTACGAAAGAAAAACAACCCAACTAGGTCTAGAATGGCTATCTTGCCTTCAAATCTGCAATGCTACTTGCAGCAGTTTCCCACCCTTTCTGGCCTCTTTGAATGGCATATTTAAACTTCTAAAAAAATGTTGTTTGTCCTTCCATGACTGTTCGTTTCATTTTCCAATGGTTGTTCATTTCACCTTCCCTGACTGTTCGTTTCATTTTCCAATGGTTGTTCGTTTCACCTTCCCTGACTGTACGTTTCATTTTGTGGCCCTTCGCCATGAAAATATAACATGTCGCGATATCGTGACACTTTTTCCTCCTTTGGCCGCGACGATGCAACATGTCACGATATCGTGACACTTTTTCTCTTTTGGTCGCGATGATGCAACATGTCGCGATATCATGACACTTTTTCTCCTTTGGCCGTGATGATGCAACATGTCGCGATATCGTGACACTTTTTCTCTTTTGGCCGCGATGATGCAACATGTTGCGATATCGTGACACTTTTTCTCCTTTGGCCACGATGATGCAACATGTCATGATATCACGACACTTTTTCTCTTTTGGCCGCGATGATGCAACATGTCACGATATCGCGACACTTTTTCTCTTTTGGCCGCGATGATGCAACATGTCGCAATATTGCGACACTTTTTCTCTTTTGGCCGTGATGATGCAACATGTCGTGATATCACGACACTTTTTCTTTCTTCTGTTCTGGCCACGAAAATGCAACATGTCGCGATATCATGACACTTTTTCTCTTTGGTCCACGACAATGCAACATGTCGCGATATCACGACACTTTTTCTCCTTTGGCCACGATGATGCAACATGTCATGATATCGCAAAACTTTTTCTCTTTTGGCCGCGATGATGCAACATGTCGCGATATCGCTACACTTTTTCTCTTTTGGCCATGATGATGTAACATGTCATGATATCGCGACACTTTTTCTCTTTTGGCCGTGATGATGCAACATGTCGTGATATCGTGACACTTTTTCTTTCTTCTGTTCTGGCCGTGAAAATGCAACATGTCGCGATATCACGACACTTTTTCATCCTTGCTTTCTCCCTTTGCTTTGGACTACAAAAATGCAACATGTCACGATATCACGACACTTTTTCTTCCTTGTGGTGTTTTTCTTTGTCTTTGATCTTTAGCATATGGGCCACTTCGGTCTTCTTGGAAAATATGCAAAAAAGGTGGGTCCCCAATTTTGGGGTATGTTGTGGAGCAACCACAACATGAATGATCATGATTATCCATAATTTCTATGGTAGTTGTAGTTAATTTTCTAACACTTATATTGAGCACTGAGTAAGGCTATGAGGTGGCTTCAAATGATAAGTGTGCTTCTTAAAAATTAAGCCTTATTTGAAACTACAAAATGTCTTTGTTGTTAGCATTGTATCTTCTCTTCAGATTGCTAAATTTGCCTTCCACCTTATACTTGCTTCCATGTCAAATGGTGAGTTTTTTTTGGTGCAATCTACATGGGCTAAAGGATGATTATTATAAGTGCCTCATTGTATTTCTCTCAATGCTATTATATGGATAGAACTATTGCTCTTGCACTATTTGTTTTTCATCACTCGAAGGTAGACTTGTGATTTCTATGATGCCTTCACCAAAGGATTTTTCCAATGCTCAACATCCTTTGTATGACTAATAGCTTCCTGGAACTCTATATAGGTGATGAATCCAGTGGTTCTGGAACTATGTTGGGTGTCTTTAGGCACCTCAAATTATTGGATATTGATTCTTTGGATAGCTCTCTCTCTCTTGCTTGTTGAAGCTACTATACCAACGATATCTTCCTTTCCTTGAGAAAGCTTCAATTTTAACTCCTTTGAATGGTTCTTTTTACTATGAAAATATAGAGTAGAATGATGTAGATGTTTACCCCCTATGCTATTTAAATAAATTCTTTTTTCTTGTCAAAATGAAGGCTTCAACTTCCTTTATTGATTGATATGCTTTAAAGCCAATGTTGCCTTCTATCTTTTGGCAATACCTTCTTTGCTTGGTTATTCTTACTCTTAGAAACCCAAGCTTTCCACTAATATTTGCACTATTGTATATGCAAACTTGTAAGGTATTATTTTACTTATAATGATATCAATAGAATTTTGATATATTTATTTCTCTCAAAATATATCTAACTTCTATTATGCTTTCTATGTGCAAATTTGAACCTTGTAGACTATAACTTCTACACTTATCTTGAAGACTTGAAATGAATACTATTCTATGCAACTCTTGAAAATTTGAAACCAATGCTTTATAAATTTAATAAAAATATAAATATAAAAACTCAACTAATGAAATTTTTCATCTTTTGTTGCGTATATTTTTCCTTGTAGATGATGATGATGATAGTGACTTTGGTCACTTAAATTTGTTGTCTTTTGTAGATGACATTGTAGCTCTTTTAGAATGTCCAAAAAAACTCTCTTGCACACATTTTTGCAGCTTCAATACTTTACTAATATGCTACCAAATACTATAACTTGGTGGCTTAAATTCTCCTTCAAAATATACCTATGAAATCTGATCTTTAGCATCTACTAATGCTTCCCAAATTGCTGCTTTTTTATGTCATGAAATATAAAAATTCTCAAATTGTAAAATAGTCAATACCTTCACTGAAATGATATCCTTGAATCCCAAAAATTTGGTAGGATACTACTCCAAATTGTAGCTGATATGTTCACTCAATAACCCTTCAATTATGGTACCAAAATATCTTAAATTTGGTGGTTTTTCTATCTCCTTTCTCTTGCCAAATTTTGACTTCAAACTAGATTTCCTCCTCAAATGATTTGAAAATCTTGAGGTCTATTCCAAACTACCTTGAAATTTGAAAATATTCTTGCTAAACCTTCTCATTTGTGCTTATTGTTGGATGGTGATAGTTTTCCTAATTCCTTAGCTATCATGAGCTTCTCCCTTGGTAGTACTTTATCTAATGAGTTCTTCTAGGAACTCATTTAATTAGGCTCACCAAGCCTTCTTCTTGTTTCTCCTTGAGACCTCTCCAAGTTCCTCAATATTTTAGCTTCAAAACCTTCAATGAGACATTCCTTTGCCTCTTTAATCTTCAACTATGGAAGTTTTATAGTGAGATCTTCTTCTAGGATCTCCTGAATCTGTTGCTACTAAAATCTATAATAGAACATTTGTTAGTTGTTCTCAATGTTCAATATTCTACTATGGAAGTTCTTCAATAAGTCCTTCTATGGACCTCTTATTCAATGTGAAATTTTCAATCTTCAATGGATATCACCAATCTCCAATATTTAGTAGGAATATTCTCCTTAAGTCTCTTCTTCCTTCAATGGGGTCTTCTTTCTAGGACCTCCTTCCTAGATTTGCAATATTCAATGTGGCTTCCTTGGCCACTAGATCTCTCCTCAATATTTCAACTAGGAGTCTTCAATCTGCAAATATCTCAATGAAACCTTTCTCCTTAGGTCTCCAAATATTCAAAATTTATTTTTTCACAACAAAGAATTAGTCCATACATGAGGAAATTACATTGACTTTCATGCAACAAATATGAAGTTCTTATCTATCTGCTGTAGGAAGCTTTCCAAATTCTAAGAGTTAATTTTTTACAACAAGAAAAACTTAGATGATAGTAATACAATAATATTTCTAACCCTTATTTCTTCTACAATAAAATATTAGCAATGATAATAAAAATTTCTATGACTCTATAGAAAATAATATTCAATAGGTGGATTGCCAATCTAGTGGATGCAATATTGAGTTCTAGTCTTCACAAGTTTTATAACTCTGTGAAAAAACTCTAGCCAACTCTTATCAATAAATCATATGGCTTTCTCTACTTTCTATTATTCTACATAGAGCTTCTTCTATCAAAAATCTATTGTGATTGTATTTACATGCAACGACACACAATGGTTGTTCTAGTTTACAAATACTCAAAAATAGCAATGGTGATAACTTGTGGTTTTCATTTGATCCACCATGGCTTTGATACCACTATTAGATTTTGGAGCCTTAAAATTAAAGAAAATGCAATCGCAAGTATTGAAATAAGCATGTAATGTTATAACTATGATAATGGCAAATTAACATGCATGAAAATATGATAGAAAACTTGATACAATGCTCTAGAAATGCTCATATAAGAAAGCTCACAAAAATTACAATGCTCCTCTAATGGAGTTTACAACCACTCTATATTAACAAAATGGAGCTACATTGTGACTACTACTACTATACCTATGCACTCCAAAATCCTTCCTTCAAACACTTACAATGAAACCTTTATAGAGGAACATATATTCCTTTTCTCTTATTCAATCCTAAGACTCATGTACATGTGGACTACATGCACATTTACATCATTGCACATTCTAACACTTGTGCATTTATTAAATTACTCCAATAAACCATTAATTTCCTAATATAATCCTAATCTAAATATGTACCCATGAAGGTACATTAGTAAAGAACCAAATGATATAATATATTACAATAAATTTTTCATATCTAAATTTTACCCCCTCTTTGATGCATTTATGGCTTAATAAATGTATCAAAGAAAGATGTAGATATCTATGGGTGAAAAATGGTAAAAAAAAAAAGGGTGGCTAGTTTAGAATAAAGTGGTGGTGCAAAAATGGTGCCATATTGGACACTTGAATATTTTTGCATGTAAAATGAGGCATTAGGGACATTAATTCCTCTCAAGCTAGGGTGCCCCCTCAAGTTTTGGAAGGAATGCCAAAATCCCAAGGAAACACAAAATGATTGACTCATAGGAAAATAGAGTAGACAAAAATGAAAAAGAGTGCCAAAGAGGAGAGAGAAAAAACAAAAAATGATAATAAAAGGTAAAAGGTGTGAAAACCTAATTAATTTTCACTACACAAAGGAGAGAAGAAGAGCTATGGAGAAAATAGATAAATGGTGCTACCCTTGCAAGGGGTGATATTGGTGTAGTGGTGGAGCAATAATGGGTAAGGACTAAAATACTTCTTTTCACTACATTGTTTAGCCATTGCAAGGGGTGATATTGGTGTAGTGGTGGAGCAATAATGGGTAAGGACTAAAATACTTCTTCTAGAATAATCTAGATTAGGGTTTTTAGTGCATTTCACAATGATTTTTTCTTTTTAAATAAATCATCGTACGTGACCCTCGCATAATTTTGAGGGTCGACCATGATTTTGGTTGGTTCACCATGGTGATCAAAATCACACCCCAGAAATGCAAGGTGTGATTTTGTAAAGTCATACCTTGCAAGTATGGGGCACGATTTTGAAAGAAGAAAAAAAATAGTGAAATCACACCCTAGGAGGATGGGGCATGATTTTGGCAAAGAGAAAACAAAGAACAAAGGAGACAAATAGAGAAGAAAGAGAAAGAAGAGGCCAAGATAAGTTGAATTAGGTGTTGAGATGTTGCTCTTTATTATTGTGTAATGAATTTAGGTTATGTTTTATATTTTGATTATATATATATTTATGCATAACTAATTAAAATTTTATTATGTTTTTGGTTGTAGCATGACGTACTCGAGAGTTGAGTGGGGATTGAGTTACTTGGAGGAGGAATTGAAGGATCTCTCATAGGCAAAGAGGGATATTCTAAAGTTAGTGTGACCAAATAACCTAGCATAGATGCCCCAGGTTGAAGCGAGTAGAGCGCTACTAATAGCATTGTTAGAGAGGTGGTATCCATAGTCATCGATCTTCTAATTACCAATATGATATATGACAGTCACACTAGAGGATGTGTGGTGTATCCTATGCATATTTATTAATGGGGTGTAGTTTATAAATCCTAAATATAGTAGGAAACACTATAGAGACTATTAATGAGATAGGCCCACTAGGTTTGATAGAGTTAGATCTCAATTGATAAGTTGGTGGGATGTTATGGTGTCGATGCTCTAGAAACCATGCTCTATGGGATGGCAGTGGTATTGCTGGTATGATACATGAGTAGGCGATACCTACCATGGGTATTGATGAGAGTAGTGATAGAAATGTGGAACTAGTGGATGCGGTTCACATGGGGTTCATATGTGCTAGTCTGATTGTACAAGATATTGTATAATGTTGTGTACAAAAGGTATATAGGGCAAGTATGTATGATTTTGCTCCAGTTTTGGTGTTGGGAGCACATAGAATTTAGGATATCGTATGTACTACTAGGACCATTATCCAACCTAGAGTGGATAGTAGCATACAAATGGTCTAGAAGCTTTGAATGAATTCAAAAGACATACACTAGGAACCTGTCACTAGGGAGGTGGATGATAGATGAGGTACGAGAGTATAAAGATCATCTAGTGATCATGGAATCTACACCTAGGATGGATAGAGGATGTAGAGGAGCTAGCTTAGGTGAGGAGGGTTAGGTGGATCTCTATAGAGAGGGGAGAGCTAGAGCTCTTTAGATTTGATCAAGTCTAGGGACAGTTTGATATCTTCTAAGAGATACCAAACCTAGGTGACTACTAGTACAAGTGGGTGTAGAAGGACCCATCATGAGTTATAGGGGACCCTTATATAAGGAGATAGGAAATAGGAGGACCTAGATGACCCACTCTATGTGGATCCAAGGGTGGATGATGTTGAGGTGGCTCTTAGGTACTAAATATGGTATAGGGGCGTTATGCCCTTAAGGATCTCCCCATAAGTGCCAATGTAGATATGCTAGGTTAAGAGCCAGCAAGTGTAGCTAGAACTTTGAGAGGTAAATCAATGCACCATAGAGTGAGAGTAGAGGGGAATAGTCCCATCTATACTAGCTCAAGCATAGGTTTAGGTAGAGGTATTGATAACCACAAGGGGGATGATAACCATCTCTATCTTAGGGGGAGGAGGCACTACATGAGGTTCCCCCATGGCATCTAGGGTTGGATTGAGCAGAGTGATTAGAGAGGTGTCTACATTAATGATAAGTAGGAAAAGTAGAAAAATGGGTTAGGATGAGCCAACAAGGGAGAAAGAGGTGCTATAGGTCTGAATAACAACTATGCAAAGGGTGATGAACCTACTTTAATAGGATAGGTCCAAGAGGATTGAGGGGTTCTAGAGTGCCTTAAGCATATCACTCATAGAGTGAGACATGGCATGAGCTAATATGGATTTCCTTAGGGGTGAGGTGAATATCTTATAGACTAGGAGCAACAATAATAGGCTTAGATTGGTGGGCATGGTTACTATTATGAGGAATCAACCAGGTGAGGCAATTCACCTTCTATAGGAGTAGTTGTAGAGGGTAGAGGAGATAGGTAGGAGGTGTTGGAATGGAGGGATATATTCTACCAAATTCTATACTTTTAGGTGATCTAAATAGATCAAAGGGTACCTCTAGTAGCCTCCATTTAGATATAGATTCGGTCATGATCTAGGTCATGAATAATTCCATGTAGTCCATGAACATACCCCCACCAAGACCACCTCCAATAGGTGGGGCAGAGGAGATAGGCTCCCAGAGCTAGGATAGGATTAGGGTGACATGCCAATTTTGAGTGTGGCATGTATCCCTGAGGAGGGTCGAGTGTGCCAAGCTTGGAATTTGGCACACCAATCGAATAGACCTATGTACCCTTTCTATCTCAAGTAATACCATGTTATTTTAATTAAAATGTGTGCACTTATGTGATTTTTATTATTTTTATGTTTTTATGTTTGACAATGCATGAATGAATGAAACTTAACTTATGGAATGCATGAATGGACTAAGCTAATGCAATGTATGAGGAAGTGAAGCTTAACTAAATGAGTGAAAATGCATGGATGGATGGAGAAATGCAATAAATAGAGGATGGAAGAAAGAGGAGAAGAAAAGGAGAAAAACACACCTCTAGCCAAAGTTGCACCCCATAAAGATGAACCACAATTTTGGCATAGAGCGAAGTCGTGCCTCGTAGAGACAGGGCATGATTTTGGAAAAGAGAAAAGAAAAATAAGAAAGAAGAAGAAGAAGAAGAAGAAGAAGAAAAGAAGAATAATAAGAAAGGAAGAATGAGAAGAAGAAATAGAATATGGAGAAGGTCAAAAAATAAAAAAATATTCTTGAAATATGATGTTTGAATCAACGTAGATCGTGAAAGATTAGTGTGATCAAACGATCATAGACCAAGCAAAAATAAAATAAATGGAGTGGGACCCTGTAAGGATGTATGCTTACAAATGACCAAGATGGAGGCTACCCCTCATGTGTGGCCATGAAGCTATCCTATAAGGGTGTTATGCTCATAAATATGGTCAAATGTGGAGTGATACCCACTATGGGTGTGGTGCTCGCTAGTGGCCATAAATGAAGAGGTACCCACTAGGATGTATGCTTGCAAATGGATCGAGATGGAGGCTGCCTCTTGTGTGTGGCCATGAAGCTATCTTGTATGGGGTGAAATATGAGATTGATTTTCCAAAATGAGTACCACCCGATAGGGGTATGGTGTGTGCAAAATATGAATGAGCAGAGCGAAGCATAAGGTGAGTGTGTGCATGTGTTAGAAGAAAATAGAAGAAAGAAGCAAAAGGTAAAAGATAGTGTGTGTGTGCATCCTTAGTAAAATTTCAAGAGCTAAGAGGTGTGCGTAAGATAGTCAGTGGTCGTATGAGTACCATAAATGATATTCATGTGGTATCTAACCTATCCCATGAGGACCCCTTAACAGGTGAAATATCAAGAAGGAGAAGGTGTGAGCAAAATCAAAAGCAAAAGAGATAGAAGAATGAACGTACATCCTTTATCTTGGGGAGGATAAGAAATGATTAAAAATTTCAAGGAAAAAGGACATACAAGAGATGAATAACTATATCCCTTGACTTGGAGAGAAATTTTGATGATCATTTTAGACTTTCAAGGTCAAGGAATATAAGAGAAGAAAATAGAAGATAGAAAAATATGGATGAAATGCAAATATGAAAATACATGGAGATGAGCCCTAGGTTGGGGATTTTCTAGGCATCAGAGCCCTAGTATGAGTGCAATGCATGTGAGCTAAGACCTAACTAGGTGTTATCACTTGCCATCCTCATGAAATCCCCAAAATATATATGATCAAGTAGTCATGCAAATATGGTCAAGAAACAATGCAACTATATGACAAGTAGAATGCAAAGTGGAATAAAATATTAGGCAAACCATGCAATATATGATAAATAGTCATGTAGTATGAAAAAATAAACCAAATGTAGTATGAAAACTAAGATAAATGTAATATAAAAATGTAGAGTACCAAGTTATGCATAGTATCTCTTTAGATGCATTATGTTCATTGGTTATTTAAGTTATTTACCATCTAAAGAAGCTAAATGATAGGCCCCTAAGCCAAACTTAGCTATTATGACAAAGGGGCCTAACCAATTGGGCTAAAACTTACCTTTTAAATTTGAATAAGCATTGGTGTTCTTTTGGTTTTCCTTGAGGACAAGGTCCCCAACCTCAAAATAATGATTGTGAACTATCTTGGAATAAGATCGCTTGAGCCTATTCTAATAGGATCAAAGATGCTCTAAGGCATGAATGCACTTTTCATCCAATAGCTCCAATTGGTGCAAATGATCGAAGTGATACTCATCATCAATTGAGGTATCTTATAGCAAGATGCATAACAAAGGAACCTCTAACTTAAATAGAAAAACTACCTCATTCCCATAGACCAAGACATACATAGAAGCACTTGTAGGAGTTCACACACTAGTACGATAGGCCCATAAGGTAGGATAAAGTTGGATATGCTAGTCACTACCAGTATTACTAACCAAATTCTTGAGGATCTTGATCAAAGACTTGTTGGATGCTTCAACTTATCCATTACCCTATGGGTAATATGGAGTTGACCACCTATGCTGAATCTTGTACTTAGCACAAAGCTTATGGACATCCTTGTTCTTGAAAGGAGTGCCATTATAAAAATAATCATTGAAGGAATCCTAAACCTACAGAGGATCTAGTTGAAGATGAACTTGGATACCTAGGCTCTAGTCATCATGGCCAAGGGTATGGCTTTGATCCATTTAGTGAAGTACTCTATCACTATTATGATAAAATTATGACCATCATATGATGTTGGGTTAATCTTCCCTATGATGTCCAATCCCCACATGGAAAATGACCAAGGAGAAGAAATAACCTAAATATTTTGAGAAGCGTGAACAAGGTTGTCATGGCATTGACATTTGCATAGCATCAAACATGATCACATGTATCTTTTTCCATGGAAGTGTAGGCCAAAAATGACTACATCTCAAACAATAGCAAAAATTTTACAAACAATGGCTAAGTGTTCAAAAGCTCACCCAAATTCATTGATTTTTGCAAATCTGCATCAATGTTAGTTAAGGTGACACAAGAATAACTTTGTCCTATGGTTGATAGTTGCTCTTTGATAATTGCATGGCTAAGAAAAGCATAACAGAAAGGATATAATCTACCAAAAATATCATTTTGTAGTAAAATTGTTAAAAAGGAGTCTAAAATTGTTTATTCTTTGTTAATAGCACGTAAATGAGAGGAAAGCTTTGAAGCATGAGTGTAATGACTAGGATAGATCAAAGCCACTAAAATGTGTGAATCCATTAAATAAATTGCTAAAATAGACTTAATTTAAAAAAAAAACGAGGCTGATAAGGATCCTTTGTTAGCATCGTAGCCATAAGCAAGGAGTACATATAAGCCCAAGTCCATCGATTTTCATGAACCCATGGTCAAAATGGTCAAGTTTAGCCAAATTTTATCACAACATATGGTTTGGAGACTTTCTTTGTACAGAGCATGACCACAAGAAAAAGGTAAATCAAAGGTACGAGTCCAGAGGAAACCCCTACACTGCAATCGAAATATTAAACATTGGAAAAATTTTAGGATTATGTGTGACTAAGAATTTCTCTTTGGTAATAATGTGGAAATAAGGATATCCTTCACATAATTAAATAGACAAGTGTTCGTGGGTTGGCTTCATCCAAGAGAAACAAAGAAAAGTTTAAAATCATAGATGTTTTCATTTCCATAGTTAAGACATGCAAAAGTTCTCAAATCTCATAATCTAGCATGGTTTCAAGCAAGATAAATTCTCATAGTCATGGTTTGAATGGCCCAAAAGTGAGTAATGCTTTAAACCATAATTATTTCCAATTCCATGTCCAAATTTATAAAAATCTAAAAGGAGCAAAATTCTAGCATGATTTCAAGAAATATAAAGGTACAACACAATAAAGAGCCAATAGTTGATCAACTGATCATAGCCACTCTTCCTATATCAATGGTGTATATTGATCCTACTATGAATTCCAAATTTGCAACATGATTCTTGCATGGTCACGTGATATAGTGGATAGATAAAGTCAAACCAAAATCCATGAAAGTTGAAATGCTAGAAAGATAAAAGTTACAGAAGGATTTTCTAGAATATTAAACCCAACCAAATCAGTTGCAAATCAACGTTTATGAATATTTTTCAAGAAAAATGGATGGTAGAGATGGAGTCTTGTTCAAGATCTATTATAACTATTCAAGAAAATATAGCTGGATATCACCATTGATAGCAAGTTGCAAGAATATCAAGAACTCTAAAATTTCCCTATAATGTTCAAAAATTAAATATTGTAAATCTATAACTAGAGGTTGAACCCTCATTTTTAAGGGTTAGCTCTGAAGTGTTTACGTGTGCTGTTGTTGTACATTTTATACAAATTAATGAAAAGAGCATTACTTGGGATGTTTACCTCAAACTTGCATCTACATTGCTTGTTGATTACAATTTTGTGAAGTCATTTTTGCTACTTTTGCTATGGTTAGTGTATTTTTCTAATTTGAATTGCTAACTTAGAGGAAATTGGAATGATTCATATCTTAATATATGCTTGAGAAGAATTCTATTTGTTATTTTTGGTAAATAAAAGTTTTCATAAATTACCGGGTTTTGTAGGTTAACCCAAAACCTATTACAATATCCAGCCTTCTGCTGAGATTTTAGATCCTAGTCATCCTTGAAACTTTCTTACCAGAACTTGTGTTGAATCCCCTACAACACCTTACTAACAAGGCACACCCATTCCTAAACATAACTATAAACATTACTTACATTGACAGGAAATTGAAGTTTGGAACTTTGCACTTGTGAAAATTGTTGCTTGCCCATTTTCTATTCTCTGTCGAAATCCTCCAAGGCTTACACCCTATTACCTTCATTTCCAATTTGGTATGATTTAGAGGGAAACCCCATAGTTATTACTAGCTCCATGGGGAAAGAACACCCATTCATATTTCTCTTTCACGGGTAGGTTTCTTTTCATGACTAATAATGTTTTCCACTTCACATGGCACACCTTGTTTCCATGTCACCAAACTATCAACATCAACACCTATGTTGGCTAATTTTTTAGCTGACCTGTTGGCCTCACGATACACGTGACGAGCCCTCCTATTCTGTCTTTCCGTAAAAAGGATCCTCACTTCATGGATGACTCCCTCGATTCTCCATGGAGGTTTTTTTCCATTAGTTAACAGGTTTATGATGTTCATCGAATCACCTTCAATCATTAAGTTACCTTGAGTTACTTGGGCTACTTGCAACCCTCTCCAAAGGGCTCTAGCTTCTATTTCATTATTAGTTCTGATTCCCAATGGTTCAGTGAAGGCCTTGACCAGATTTCCTTGATGATCCTTGATTATTCCTCTAGCTCCAGCTCTTCTCGGGTTCTCCTTGGCTACACCATCAAAATTTAGTTTAAACCAACCTTGGGGGGTGGCTCCCAAGAAATCCTAGTTTTGGGATTGGGCAAAGGAATGGAAGGTTTGTCCTCAATAACTAAGGCCCGAGTTAATTATTTTTCTTGGGGAGGAATTGAGTGGTTCTCATCCACTAATGTGCTAAGGTTTTCTTTTGCAAAGACAATAATCCTATTGAGGATGGTTTTTGGGTTGCCAAAGGTATCCTTAATGCTCTATGGTTCCTTTCTAGCCAAATATGCCAGAGAAAATGATGCCAATAGATTTTACATAGATACTTAAGTTTTAGGCTAACAAAGGGTTGAGGCCATTGATGGAACACTTCGAATATAAGATCAGGCTTAACCCACGAGATCCTAAAGGCTTGGAAAATTTCATCCAGGATGGACTCCGCTACCGGACACTCCAGAAACAAGTTTTGGGTTGTCTCCCATCCTACCCTACACATGTAGTAACGGTTAGCAATAACCATACCTTTAGATAACATATTGTCCATAGTGAGGATTTTTCCTTGAATCACCAGCCATGAAAAAAAGGATATTTTAGGAATTAAGCCTTTGATCCAAACCAAACTCGGTTGAAATTGTTGACCTTCCACATTGAGAAGCAAATTATAGGCAGACTTAACTGTGAAGTCACCACTTTTAGTCTCAACCCAAATAATGTGATCTTCATCCTCTCCAGAGGGAATAATTTTTTGAGTTAAAATGTTATAAAGCTCTTCAGACTCTACTTCAAAACCCTGTACTCTTATGTGTTTCCACTTGTTGATATTTATATCCTGCCACATATAATTTGCAACCTTCTTCCCAATATGCTACTCCATATGCTCTTGAATCCTAGCAAAATGAGGATTCTGGGATAACTCCTCAGCTCTCACCCACTGATCCTTCCAAAAGTCTATTGTTTACCCATTTCCTAGAATCCATCTAAGACCTTTCTTGAGAAGATCCCTGCTCATGAGGATTGCCTTCCAAAAAGTAGACCCCCTGCTTGCTAAGTTGTCATTAAGGAAGTTCACACCTTGGAGGTTTTTCCTCCTAACTATGGCAGTCCATTCATTATCAACCTTAGTCAATAATTGCCACACTTGTTTGGATAACAAAGCTATATTGAGATGAGAAACTCTCCTCAATCCTAACCCCCCATCAGCTTTAGGTTTGCAAACCTTGTTCCAACCTACTAAATGGATCCTTTACTTATCCTCAATACCTGACCAGAGAATTTTTTTTGAAGCTACTCAATTTTGTGATACACCTTGTTGGGAGCTCTAAACATTGATAGGAAGTAAACGGGTATACTTTGAAGTGAAGCTATAGTTAAAACTGCTTTGCCTTCTTGAGATAACAGATGTCCTTTCCAACCTGCTAGCTTTTTTTGGATCCTCTCCGAAACTATGTTCCACATTGATCCTTCAGGTTTCCCTGTAAACAGGGGAAGACCTAAATAGGAGGTGGGAAGGGATGCAATCTGACATTCCATGATCCTTCCTATGTTATTTTGCCTAGGAATGGGGGTATTGATGAAATAAAGTTTGCTCTTATCAAAATTCTCTTTCTGTCCAGCCGCTTCTTCATACATTATGAGAATATTTTTAATCCTTCTTGCCTCAACCATAGAAGCCAAAGTCAGTAGCAATGTATCATCAACAAATTTTTGATGTGTCACCGGGGTAGTTAGCGATGTGGCCTTGATACCTGAAATGAGTCCAACTACCACTGCTACCTTAATGGTTCTTCCCAAGGCCTCAACTACGATGATGAACAACATAGGACTTATGGGATCTCCTTGTATTAGACCACATATGCTTTGAAATAAACCTATAGTAGACCCATTAACCAAAACTGAAAAACAAGGCTTAGAAATACACTCTCTTATTAACTTGACCCATTTCATGTTGAAGCCAAATTTTAATAAAATTGCCTCTAGGAATTCCCAATTTATCTTGTCATAAGATTTGTTCATGTCTAACTTTAAAGCCATGACTACTTTTTTTCTCTGAGCGGTTGTATGAAGAGCCTCATGAAAAGTAATAACTCCATATAATATTGATCTTCCTTGTATAGAACTTCCTTGACTTGGATCAATTATAAGCGGTAGAACTTTCTTCAAATAGTTGGCTAAAACTTTGGACAGAATTTTATAGGATATATTAGACAGGCTAACCGGTCTAAAGTTAGCCATAATCTTGGGGTTGGGGCCTTTAGGGATCAAAGCAATGAAAGTTTAATTGAAACCCCTTGGAATATGATTTAAACTTTTGAACTCCTTAATTGCAGCAATAACTTCTGCTCCAACAATATCCCAACAAACTTGGAAAAACCACAGTGAAAACCCATCGAACCCAGGAGCTTTGTTAGGATCCGTGTTAAACAAAGCCTCCTTGATATCTTCGTCTGAAAAAGCTACTATAAGAGACTCATTAATCATTTCATCAATGAGTTGTGGAATTAATTGAAGGAGAGAGTCCTTTGCTTGGGCATTATAGGCCCGTTCTTCACCCAATAATGAACTGAAAAAATTAACAGCCTCGTCCCTGATATCTTGAATGTTTTGAGTTGAGGATCCATAAAACTTAGTTAAATTTCTAATATTATTGTTGCTTCTATTTCTCAATGTGGTAACATGGAAAAACATTGAATTAGATTCCCCTTCCTTTAGCCATAATTCCCTTGATTTTTACCTCCAATACATCTCCTCACAAGCTAAAATATTATAAACCTCACAAAGGTTTTCCTTATCTTCAGTCCTTATCGCCTCATAATAGGTTCCATTTTGGATTTTGCTTTCTATTATTCTCAGTTTTTCCCCCACTGCTCTCTTATTCTCAAAAATATTTCCAAATACTTCTGTATTCCATATTCTAAGGTTGTTTTTCACCATCTTAAGTTTTTGAGATAGTTTGAAGGAAGCACTTCCCTGGTTAGGCTGCTGCCACCATTCCTCTATTTGTTTCTTGATGTTCGGATGTTTAACCCACATTGACAGAAATTTGAATGGCTTTTTAAAGGAGTTATCCTAAAATGCCTCCCATAGAATAATATTATGGTCTGAAGCGCATTTAGGAAGGGCTTGTAATGTTGAATCACCAAACATTGTTGTAGCTTCCTTGGATAAAAAAAATTGCCCAACCTTTCTTGAATCAGCTGACTTCCTATCCTCTTGTTACTCCATGTAAATTTGGCTCCTTTTAGTCTTACATCCATAAATTAATTTGTGTTAATGAATTCATTGAACTCCTCCATGCTCCTTGAGGGTAACCCAGATCATCCCTTCTTATCATATGGGTAAAGGGTGGTATTGAAATCTCCCCCAATCACCCAAGGAATGTCTTTAAAAGCTTGCTCAAATGCCCCAAAAACTCCCATAGTTTAGACCACCCTTGGAAAGAGGTGGGGGCATAAACATTTGATATAATCCAAATATTATTAGTATCAAAATCATGAAATAATACGCTTAAGACTCTTTCATTTTCCTGAATAATACTTCCTTCTATTTTAATAGGATCCCATAAGATCATGAGGCCCCCAGATGCTCCTCTCACCTATTGAAAGGCCACTTCCCCTTGCTTCCAAATCCTTCTAGCTATAAGTGTTGATTGTGCCACATCTGTTTTGGTTTCTTGAAGAAAAATGATAGTAGGATTCCAATCCTTCCTTATAGACTTCACCATCCTTTGTTTTGGTGGGTCGTTTAGGCCTCTCACATTCCATGAGATAACCTTCATTTAGACTGTTTGATATTTTTTTCTCGGCCCCTTCCCTAAGCCAAAGGGGGTTTGTCAATTTTTCTATTATCCTGGCCAGGAATAGCTTGCTGTAACAATGTTCTTTGTTTTCTATTTACAATTTCTTCATTGATTCTCATTATATAGTGCTCTGTTGTAGATATTCTCCCTTTCTTTCTTTCACTTCCATAATATATTGGAGTCTTGGTGGTGCTTCTAGTCTATTTTGGACTGAAATGAGGGGGCATATACTATGATAGTCTAGGGCTTGAACCTTATTCCTCATTTTGGGGGTTTTCAATTCCCTCTTCATCCTCAACCTTGTTTTGGTTCACCTCTCCTATCTGATTCCTAAATAGGGGGCTTTCCTTCAAGGAACATTTTACCGTTGGGCTCGTCTGATAAGGGATAATTTGCTCCACTACCGAATTAGGAGCTACATTCCTGCCTCCTGTTTCCACAACTTTGACTCTTGACTCTATTTTTTCCATGTTTAAACTGAAATGACCTGGTAATTTTTCTTCATTTTAAGCATAGCTTTTGGGGATTTTTGTCATAACTATGGATGGTCCTAATTTAGATGGGGATTCTAGGGTTTCAAGAAACTTGACACTGATGGTATCATCCTTAATATTTTCTTTTTCAACTTCTAGATTTACTAGGATATCAAACATGTTCAACTGGGATCTTTATTACATACCTTATGATTTTTGCCTCCCTCATTATGTTTCTTTCCTTTCTCCTAGATTTTTGCCAATTCTATGTTGGCTTGGTTAGCCTGGTTATTCTTAACTTGTCTATATCCTTCCAAGTTAAGATGCGGTCCTTGAAACTTTGGGATCCCTCTCCCATTAGCTTTCCCCATAAAACCTTCGCTCGTGGCTTACTTTTTTGTAGTTATTGTCAGACATTGGGCTTGAAGATGGCCCTGGGTTTTGCACACGCTACAAAATGCTAGCTTGTTCTCATACTCCATAGGCTGAATCCTTAGAAACTCTCCATATGCTAGTTCCACTTGAGAAGGTAGATCAGAATCCAAGTTTGCATTTACATAGATCCTGGCATGCATCAGTCTAGTCCTTGCCTGGGTTGAATGGTCTATTGCCATGAGCTCTCCTATCATCTTTGCTATGCCACTAAGCCAGTACTCATTAACAAACTAGGCTGAGAGGTTTGGTAAGTGGACCCAAATGGGTGCTATATTAATGTTCTGCTTCTCAGGGTTGAAATCCTCCCCCCACTTGATTAGAAAGAGGCTACGCCTTCCTAGAAACCAAGGTCCTCCTATCAAGATGCGCTCTGCATCATCTTTGTTGTTGAGTCTTATCATAAAAAAACCTCTTGACATGGCTACAATTTCTAAGCTTCTTGAATTTTTCCACTTTGTCGCGGCCCATGAGCGAATAGTCTCAATGTTCGGCCTTCCTCCCAAAAACTTGCCAACTAAGGATGATGCCTCCATATCCAAGAATATTTCTATAATCTCCACTGGCACAGTTAACCTATTATTATTTGGTATTAGGGGTGGTAGTTCACTGACTGGATCCTTCTTTTTCCCTTTCAGAATTTCCAAAAAGGTTGGGCCCTTGTTGCCAGCTCCCAAACCCTAATGGGACCCTTTGTTTGAGGGTTTATCTGGAGGATCTGTACCTTTAGCCTTTTTTAACTAAGCTGACAGGGAATCCTTTTCATTTCTAGCTACAACATTCTACCCTACCTCTGGATCTTCTCCTTCTGTTGGTTCAAAATTCCTGTCTGCTATTTTTGCTCCTCCTCCGCTTCCTTCGCTTCCTCCACCGCTCCTCATCTCTAGACTTAATAACTTAAAAGAATTCTATTTGTATTAGTTAGGGTGTTAATCTAATTTTGTTAACTTGGATTATTAATACTTTTGATGTTTGGAATAATTCTTTAAGCATGCAATAACTTTCAATGTTAAATATTGCTAAGTTTTGAATGTTGTTAGTCCTAGGCAGTGTTTCTAGAAATTAAGTTGTCAAGGAATTCTTTGTGGATGCCTATGTTGTTAGCTTTATCCATCCATTATTCATTCATTTCTTTCTTAACCCTTTCATTTCTATCCCTATCCTTTGTTCATTAAATTGAGCTTAAAAGAGTCAACATCCAATAAGTTGACAAGGAATACCAACCTACTCTGGAGGTTGAATTGAAGCAATTTAGTTCATCCAATGTGTGGTTTGGGCTGTGATTAGTAGGTGCTCACCTTTCAAATCATTTTAGATGATAGTCACAGTTAAAATTCACCTTTGTGACAAACCGAGCCACAATAATTTTTGGCACGCTCGATGGGACCAATTCATGAAATATTCATTTGCCCACTAAATATTTTCTATATTTTTTTTGGAGGAATCAATATTTAGTGAATTATCTTGACCTCATTAAGTGGTGAAACCAAATTCACTTGGTGACTCCCTGAATACAAGAACCTAGAAAGCCTTTTAGTAGCTCATTTTTCATGTTTACTAGGTCATCTACTAGGAATAGTCAAGACCCTATACCATTCTTTGAGCTACCATATAGAATATCAAGATATACAAGAAGCTTATATTTAGATTCACCTTTTGAAGAAATCCCAATACCTTCTAATCATTGGGTTCCCCCAAGACCAACCCCATTAAAAAACCCAAAAACAATGGCTCATCAGCAAAATATAAACCATAATCAACCTTCACAAAATTTTCTAGATTGGGATACCTCTGGTCCTTTAGGACTCCCTCAGATGCATGATATCCCTTAGGCTGCATCCAAAGCCATACCCACCTATGATGGTTTAGGAAAAACTACTTATGAGCACTATCAAGATATATTAAATTTAGTAGCTATCCACAATATTAGGAATGAAGATGTTATTGTTAAGCTTCTAGCCCTATCCTTTAGAGGTAAAACCCTTCACTGGTTTAGAACCCTAAGTGACAACAACATTCATTCATGGGCTGAATTAGTTGGTCCTTTTGTGGAAGATTTTAATGAGTCAACTGACCCTTTTCACTCTTGAATCAATTTATTGCTATGCAAAAACATCCACAAGAGTTAGTCTCTAACTTTAATTTGAGGTTTAGTAGGACATGGAAAAGAATTCCTCCTAAAGCTAGACCAGCTGTCCCCCTTACTTTTATGTATTACATTAGATCCCTTGGGTTAGACCTAGGATTACAAACTCAATAGTTAGGTATAAATACCTTCCCTCAAGTTTACCATGCAGTTGTGCATGTAGAGAATGTTCTAATTGTCGTAGGGAGGCTTCCACCAAAAGTGGTCATGCCTTATTGCTCTAAAATTCCTCAGTTTACACCTCAAGTTAGAACATCAACATCCTCATTTATGGATCCCCCACTCCCATCATCACCACTTCCTCAAATGGCTCCAATTCCTCCTCCCAAATCATCATCAACTTTAGTCCCTTTTCCCCCTCTCCCATCTCAAAATTCCCAAGAATCAACTATGTTGCTGGATATTCAAAATACCTTGAAAAAAATTAATAACAAGGTAAATACCATGGAAAAAAGAGAAATAGAAAGGTCTCAACAGAGAATATTTCCATATGTTAATAGATATCAGAAGCTCAAAACTAGTAGAAATACAAGACCCAGGGTTAATGCAAATCAAGAGGATCAAGAATTTGCACCTAAAACTAATTTGGTGAATGTTTGGTGTCTAGTATGTAATGACCCTCATGATTCTGACACTTGTGTAATGTACCAACACCATGTGCAACAAGCCATAGAGAAAGTTGAGAGAACTCAAAAGGGGAGAATCAATATGTTATGGTAGCCTAAAAAAGTTATGGTTGGACAAGATATCTTTGAAGAAGAATTAGTTTCTGTCATGACTAGATCTGGAAAGAAAATATTGTAGGTGGATCCACAAAAAATGGGTCAATTCTAGGTTCCCTCTCAGAAAAAACCACCCCTGCAAAATAATGATAAGTTCCCAATTCCATAGGTAGCTAAGAAGAGAGATCAAACCCCTAGAGTACAAGAAAAGGATAAGAACACTCCAAATCAGGGTGAGAAGGAAAATAATAAAGAATAAATAGGTTCTAAAGATGAAGCACAAGAGAAGTTAAAATTTCCTTCTATCACCAAGAGACAAAGAATTGAAGCTACTCAACAATACAAAAGAAAGTATGGTGAACCAGAGAGGAAGTATGAGAAAGTCCCCTAGAAAAGTCTTGAGTTTAATATTGTGGAAGAATTAAAGAGGACTCCTTCTAGAGCAAGTCTTTATGACACTCTTTTCATCCTTGGCCAGATAGATCTACTCAAGGCTTCTTTAAACAAGAATTCCTAGGAAAAGCAAACTACCACCATTTTCAGCATGTCTCATGGCCAAGAAAAGATGACTCCAATAGCCTTGAAAAACAAACCCCCTCCCTTTTATATTTCTTTGAGAATGGAAGGTTGGATTGTCCATAATTGTATGATAGATTCAGGGGCTTCAACTACAATCATGCCTAAAGTAGTCTATGATGAAATGGGAATGGAGTATACTCATTCTTGTCCAGGAGTTTTATAGTTGGATGGGACACCAATCAAGATCATTGGAGTTGTAAAAGATGTATTGATGAAATTACATAGGGCCCTAGAGGTCACTATTGTGCAAGAAATTGTAGTAGTAGACCTAGAGCCTTATTTTAGTTTATGCATTTTCAAGAGAATTCATGGCTAAACTAGGAGGTTATATGTATCTAGATTATTCCTGCATGATGATCCCTCATAAAGGAAAAAGAATTAGGATCACTCCTAAAAAACCAGTAGCATATCATATTGAGAAAATTGAGGAGGACATGTATAACCACTCTATAATGGAAGAACTAGAGTTAGTGGAAATTCTTGAGGAATTGGAAATAGAGGATGAATTACCATTTAGAGAAGATAATAGTCTATTTGAGATAGGTATGGGCACTTACAGTATTTCTTCTGAGGTAGAGAAAATGACTCTTGCCATATCCAATCAGGCTCTAAGAGAATAAAAAATTTGGACAATGCATTTTTATGGAGCAAGATGCAAGAATGGAGCTGGGGTAGGAGTAGTCTTGAAGTCACCTTCAGAAGGGGTTAAGAGTTTTTCCTTCAGATTGACATGGTCTTGCACCAAAAATAGTGCTGAATATGAAGCCCTATGCCTAGGATTGATGCAAGTAGAAAAAATGGGTATTAAGATGTTAGATATCTATGGTGATTCAGAGTTGGTTGTTAACCAGGTTATAGAGAAGTGTAATAGTAAGCATCATTACTTAAAGACTTATAGAAATAGAGTCTGGGATCTAATGGAATCCTTTGATGCTTTGAATTTACATGTTATCCCAAGGTAGCAGAATCATTTGGTAGATGCTTTAGCTATCAAAGGATCTAATTTTTCTCCATATTTATATTATGGAAAAAGTGAGAACAAGAGGGTCAAATTGGTTTTCAGACCTTCTATTCCAGATAGATAGATATTTTGGCAAGTTTTTGAAAATGATGATCAGATTATCGATTTCTTGATCAAAGAGGCTGGTTGTGTCAACTCACAAGATGATTCATCTCAAGAGATCGATCAACAAGAGGTGATACAATTGAAAAATAATCACATACCCAAAGGCCTAATTACTTTAGAAAGTCTTTTTGATAATGAATATGGGAAAAAATTGAAGCAGATGCAAATAGATGACAACATCTACAAAGAAATAGAATTAGAATATGGGAAAAGGCTTAAGGTTGGTATCCAATGCACATAAGAGAGATAGAAGAATTTAAAGCCTTGTGCTTACAATATCATGACATAATAGCATGGACTTATGATGATTTAAAATTCTATGATAAGGGTATCATCCAGCATACCATTGAGCTAGTGCCTGATGCAAGGCCATTTAGGTAGAAGTAGAGACCTATAAATCCTAAAATTGAAGTAATTATGAGATAGGAGCTACTGAAGTTGTTAAAGGCAAAGATCATTTACCCAATTAAACACTCCACATGGGTTGCAAACCTAGTCCCAATTAGAAATAAAAATGGTGATATCCACCTTTGTGTGGATTTTAGAAACCTCAATCAAGCATCTCTCAAGGACCACTACCCCCTACCATAGATAGATTAGATTTTGCAAATGGTTGTTGGGGCTGAGAGGTTCTCTCTATTAGATGGTTTCTCTGGGTATAATCAAATTTGGGTAAAATATGAAGACCAATATAAAACTGCTTTCACTACAAAGTGGGGTACTTTTGCTTATCAAAGGATGCCATTCGGTCTATCCAATGTTGGAGCTACTTTTTAGAGGGCCATGGATTATGCTTTTGGTGAACTTATCAATAAGATAATATTGATATATCTGGATGATATGATAGTATTTTATCATAAAAAGTAGGAATACCTCAAGAATCTAGAATAAGTTTTCATAAATGCAAAGATTTTGGTATATTTTTAAATCCAAAGAAATCAATCTTTGCAGTTCTTGAAGATAAGTTGTTGGGACATGTTGTGTCTAAACAAGGAATGTCTATCGATATAGATAGAGTAAAAGCAATATTGACTCTCCCTTTACCCATGAACAAAAAATCTTTGTAGTCCTTCTTTGGATAGATTAATTTTGTTAGAAATTTTATTTTTAGATTTTGCTCAGATCGTCAAGCCCATTTTAGAGTTGCTTAAGAAAAATGTTGAGTTCAAATGGACTGACAAGAGGAAACAAGCCTTTGAGTCAATCAAATAGGCCATCACCACTACCCCTATATTGATTAACCCATATTTCAATAAATACTTCATATTATATGCTTATGGAGCTAAAGAGAGCTATGTTTAGTATTGACTCAAAAAGATGATTCAGATAATGAGCATCCTATATTCTTTTGGAGTCAAAATCTCCATGAATACCAAAATAAATACAACTTCATAGAGAGATAGGTTTTTGCAGTCATGAAATCACTAAAAAAATTTAGGCAATATTTGGCTCAAAGTAAAACTTTGGTTTATGTGGTTCATCCTGATGTCAGAAGCTTCATCCTGTAGGGTGAGCTAGGTGAGAAAAGAGTAGGGTGGATTACAAATATTCAAGAATTTGATATAGAGATCCATCCCACCAAGTTGGTGAGAGGAAGAGCATTATGTCAATAATTAGCTACCAAAGCAAATAGAGAAGATGAGGTAGCCTACCAGATCCCAAAATCAGAGCAAAATTATGACACTCTCTCAGAAGGAGCAGATTGGGTTGATCAACTTACAAGCTATTTTCAAATAGGAATATGCCCCCCAAATCTCAATGCTTCACAAAGAAGGAGGTATAGACTACAAGCCCTAAACTATGTTCTATTGCCTAAGGGACTATTAAAAAAAAACCTAGATGGAGTCCTCTTAAGATGTGTCAAAGAAGATCAAAAACAAAATATCTTGAAATAATTCCATGATGGGTTATCAAGAGGTCATTTTAAGATAGAACAACTACATTAAATATTATAAGGGCTAGTTATTATTGGCCTACTATTTTCTCTGATGCTTTCAAAATTTCTAGATCATGTGATAAATGTCAGAGATATGTAGGGAGGAACAAGAATGCTTCATTACCTCTATAGCCAATTCAAGTAGAGCAATCATTTCAGCAGTGGGGGCTAGACTTTGTAGGGGAGATAAACCCTAATTCTTTAGTAGGCCATAGATACATCTTAACTACCATAAACTATTTCACCAGATGGGTTGAGGTAATTCCAACCAAGAAGTTGGATCAAGATGTAGTTATTAAATTTATTGAAAGTTTGATCACTAGGTTTGGCATCCCTAAAACTTTGGTGAGTGATAATGGCCCATCCTTCATAGGGGTAAGATACATTGATTTTTCTAAAAAATATGGCATTTGTTTAAAAAATCTTCTAACTATTATCCACAAGGGAATGGCTTAGCAAAATCAACCAACAAAAATTTACTCAGAATGTTGAAAAGATCCTTGGAGGACAACAAAAGAAGTTGGCACTTGATTTTGAATCAAGTCCTATGGGCAGATAGAATTATAGTAAAAAATGAAATAGGCACTTCACCTTATTCCTTAGTGTATGGAAAAGAGGCTATGCTTCCTACACATTTGGAGATACCTACTTTAAAACTAGCTAGTTGGACTGATTTTCTAGATGAAATTCCTATGAAAGCAAGGCTAACTCAGTTGTTGCAAGTAGAAGAATAGAGGGATGAAGCCTACAAATAATTTTAGAAGCACTTGGCATAGACAAAGGGTTGGTTTGACAAAAGGGCCACTTATAGGAGATTCATAGTCGGAGATTCAATCTTAAAATGGAATGTAAAGAAAGCTAAACCAGACAAACACCAAAAATTTGATACATTTTGGGAAGGCCCATTTGTGATAATTGAAGACAAACATAGCAAATGCTTTTCAATTGCAAGACCAATAAGGGAGAATTTTACCTATCCCGATAAATGGGTATCACCTCAAGCTTTATTTTAAGTAAATTTTCTCTCTTTGTATTATATGTATTATACTTTGTAAATATTTCCAATTTTTATACTTTGTTTTCAAAAAATATAATAGAAATAATAAATGAAAGGAGGATATTGGCCATGGTTGTGATTTTTCCCATGGTCATGAGCTAGATCCTCTTCATAAGATAGCCCTAGGATATGTTTAAGTTAGGCTCAACTTATCCTAAAGTCTAGTGGCCATGATATGTTGAGAGATCACTGTACTACCATTAAACTTAACAAAATTATGCTTAAAAAGGAGGGCAGCTACACAAAATTTAACTTGGTAGTTTCTCACTTTACAAGATATCTCCTAATCATGAGTCTCCCACAAATAAAACTATGCAAGGAAGGAGGTAAATTTGAATTTAAACAATGGTAGCATGCATCAAAGCCACATCGCCAATCATGATTTTGAGCCAATCACGAATAGGAGAATCATCGATACAACACCAACTGGATTTTGCATGTAGAAGCAAAGACATCAAAAATATGTTACACCCATTGCATTATTGGTGAACACTTTAGAAATATTATATAGTTAGAAAATTAGAGAAACATTCACTTTTACCATGCATTCAATATTCAAAGTGGAGAAGTACAGTATAGAAAGCAAGTTTTAGAGTTTGGCAAAATTTACGAGCAAGTAACTTGTTCACCAAAGTAACAATGACCTCATAATCCTAAGCTACCAAGAGACCTATGGTAGATGAGAGCAAGGGTGAAATTTATTTTCAAGATGTTGCAAGCAAAGTGAGTGATACAATCATGACCTAGAAGGAAAGGGAACAGATGAGAGTAGACATCAAAAAAGGGTAGCCCAACACATATCATCATCTAGTTCAGGTGTTGTTGTGGTTAGCTCTCTTCTTTCTTTTTATATATGTGATTTTGTGCATCCATATCCTGAGTTGATTTTTGCAATAGCAAAAAATTATGACCCTAATAAGAGAATACTACAAGATATCGAGGGCAAGACCTTGATGCATCTAAATGCTAAAATTTTTAATAATGCTTTTGCCTCGGGCATACAACCAAGCATAAAGGCAAAAATATTCACTCAAAAAGACTAGGCCAGATATTATTATGCTTAGAAAACATGTAGATGGGGGTTCATTTCTTGAATTGGTTATCCAACCAGTTGAAAATAAAATTGAGTAGCAATACCTTACCATCAACCCCTATTAAGCTTGAATAATTTGTGAATCTTGAGCTTTATTTGATGTTGGCCATAATAGGGGGTTTTCCCACTAATAGAAACATCTATAACTAGAAAATAGCTACTATGCACTACATTTCAAACCCTAAGAACTATGACCCAACTCTGATGAACAACCATCCTATATTCTTCGATTGGCCTAAGTACCTAGCCAATATAATTCATGAACATCTAAAAAAAATGCAGAAGGATGAAGATAAAGTGTTCTTTAGGTATTGCTCCCATTTGGCTTGGATTTTCCTTTATTCTGTTTAGCCTGAGATGCCATGGCTAGAAGTTAATACCAAAGGCCAAGATAGAGGTACTCTTCCTATCTACACATGGACTAGCTTGCTTGGTAAAACAGAGTCCTATTATAACTTTAATAGAGAATTTTTAGGGCTAGCTTTGAAAATGATTAATGGCAAAATTTCTAGATTGACCTCCTTGGTAGTGGAAACATTACATACCAAAGGAGTAGAAGAGCTTAACTAGTACATCCTAACTAAAAGAATAGTGATTCATTTGTATGGTTTTATAGAGAAGCCCTTTTTATTACCACACTATATCACAGATAGATTATTTGCTCTAGAATATTATCGTCAAAATAATTACATCAATGTCATTTACAGCATGGGACAAGGTAGGAAAGGCACCTGCATCTACCCCTTTTACAAAGGAGAAATCACTATGAATAAAAAGGGTCCATATAAGAGCATTACAACATATATGAAGAAATTGGGATTAGTAGAGCTCCCTCAAAGATGGAGATATGACCCTGAGCATAAGTTCACAAATAGGTTGATAGATCTCAGTAAGGGAAGGCTCCAAAATTTGAAGTGACTCCCAGGCCTCATATTGAAAAATTTAAAAACAATAAGGAAGATTCTGAGTTAGAATGGGACATCAAGCACATGGAGGCCTTGCCCCCTTGGAGATATTTTTATGACCATGTTGAGGACTATGACCCTGGGAATTATGAACACCATGTTTATGATAAATCAAATGTGCAAGCCCTTCTAAAGAAAGAAAAATGGGATGACGATAAGTCATTCAAATGGTGGAGAATGAGAGTTGAAATAGGTAACACTAAGTCAAAATACAATAATAAAATGGATAAGCAATTTTTTGACAAGTATGACCAGTTTTCTAAATCTTGGAAAGCCAATGGGAGATTTCTTGCATTAAGTTTCAGAAAACCTATTGGTCAAGGAGAAACTTCAAGTGGAAAACAAGTAGAAAGAAAAAAGCAAAAGGGAATCTGTATTGGAACTCCTCCTTCATCCTCTCAAACTTAGAAAAAAAATTTTGTAGAGGTGGATCCATATTCCAAAGGTAAACAAGTGGTATCTCTATTTCAACCAATGATCGAATAACTCCAAACATATGGAGTAGGTGCTCAAATAATAGGAAGAATAGGTTATACTGGAGGGAGACTGGGAAAATATGAAATAAGTCAGACTAAGTTAATCCAAGTACCTAAGAGGCCAAGTTACCTAGCCCTAGGGGTGGCCTCCATGGAAGAAGAAGAGACTACAGGTGAAGAGATATTTATGATAGGCATCTATATGGTTAGATTTACAAACCCTACTCCTCTTGAGCAACAATATTTATCATAAAGGGTAGTGGTAGAGCCTTAAAAAAACAATTGGAAGTAGTCATCGAACATAGTTCTTCCCCCATAGTCAGTAAAAGAAATATTATAAACACTTTGGAGGAAATTGATAAATGGGTGACTAAGAAGAAGGAGATAGAGTAGGTATCTCAAACGGTTGAATAGTCATAGGCTCCACAAGGAGAGCAACCTAATCCAAACTAAACTATGCAATAGTCTCCACCAAGAGACTTAGGTAAGGTTTCTATTCCCTCTTCTTCTACTCATTCTCCTCCAAGTTTCCTAAAAAAATATCCCTCCTCTTTTTAAGAAGCATCATGAAGGATCCCCCTTTTTACAATTTGACACATCCCTTCCATCATCATTCACTCCACTTCCATCAAAATTTCCTTTCTCTCCACTAGTTTCAACAGAAACCCAAGTTCCATCTTCCTCATCTCAAAATCCTCCTCTAACATCATCAACATATTTTTTGGTGTTATTAGGACATCAATAATTTGCACCCCTTCCATCACCCTCAATGGTAAAAGCTATAATTTCCACACTCCCATTTTACTAGTATCATATCTGATGACCACATCCACTTTCCCCACCGATCCTCCCATGGCCACCTATCAAAATACCAATGAGATTTCACTCAACACAAGAAATTGGTGGAATGAACAACTTGCAAAGCCATCTGAGAAGACTACTCACAAGAGAAATACTACTATAGTAGACCCAATTTCTCAAAAAATAATGAAGTTGACCATCACTTCGAAGGTAAATAAGCCGAGGAAGGATATGACTCTAGATGATTATCAAGTCAAAGAGAAAATAGAGGATATTATGCAATTACCTATGGAGGATGAGCTTGTAGTTTCCAAAGCCCATATGGATACAAGTCTACTTGTAGGGTGATATCTATAAAGAAAAATATGAAAATTTGGAAGAGAAAGTGAAAGAATTGGAAGCTTCACTTAGAGACCAGAAGAATCTAGAGAAGGCCCTCAAAAATGAAGTGAATAAGTGGTAGGACAAGTTTCAAGAGATGGTCAACTATAAAGAGCAAGTTGAAAGTGCTCAAGCACAAGTTAAGGCTTTGACCGAACAAAATGACCAATTACAATAATAGCTGTAGTTAGAAAAGGCTAAGTTTGTAGGATTTTATAAATATAAAGTGAAGTAGATAAGGAGAGAAATTTGGTCTGATATCCAACAAAAGGGTTTGGAAGCTAAACCCATTTTCATCTTCTTGGATGAGGCTAGTGAAGAGGTTGTGAGTGCTAAAGGGGCTCTTAAGGTTGTTCAAGGATAAATTCAACATAATATTGCTGTAGAAGAAAATATTTATAACTTGGAAAAAGTAAGGTTCAGAGCTACATCAAGGGTTATCCCTAGTAAGCAGTGGTGTTCTACCAGGAACATTGCCAAAGACATCCTAGCCAAGAATATATTTATGATGAAAGGATGGCAACTGGTAGATAAGTTGGAGACTAAGATGAGTAAAATTCTGTAGAATATTAATCAGATTAAGTGACTTGGCTTTCCATAATTTTAAGGAGATTATCACCAATTCATTGGAGAAGTTACACTAAAATCTAACCTTGAATCAATTTTAGGAAATGAGTCTGAGATTGAGGGATGGCCTAAGCCAATTCAGCAAGATCAGGTGGTTCAATTGACCAAAAATTTGATGTAAATTAAGGATGTGATAACTAAAGTTGCTAATGGCGGTTCTCAACCATCTTATGAAAATATTTCCAAGTTACAATGACTTCATCGACAAATATTGGCAATACCAAGAATTTCCTAGAAGGCTTGGGAGGAGGCCTCCAATGCTCTTGAATATGTTGTTCAACTTTTGAGTGAGGAATATATAAGTGAAGATGAGGTAGAAGAATATGAGACTAACCATGAAATTCAATCAGAGGAGGAAAAGGAAGAAGAAAAGGAGGAACAAGTGTAGGAAGTAGAGGAAGAGAAAACTACAAATAAAGAAGTCATTCACATTGAAGAGGGAGAAACTGAAGAAGAAGAACATAATCAAGAAGAAGAGCAAAAAGGAGTGGTATTTTTGGCATGACTCAGGTTCTAACAGGTTCCTACAAAAAGAAAAAAATACATGACCTTCCAGAAACATGATGAAGGCATGATCCTTTCTACTATATAACAAAGGGTTAGCCCTCTCATTGAATAAAGAAGATATTTTTGTTATTTTATTATCTTATGTCTTACCCTTTACCAAAATAATGGGAAAAGGGTAACCGTTCTATGGAATTGATATTAGAAACAATCAAAAAATACCTCCTTTTCCCTTTATCTTTCCACCTTTGACATTTCCTCTTCCCTCACTCATTCACTCATTCATTTTTATTCCCTTCATCCATCTCATTTTCACACTTCCCTTCATTTCTCTTTCATTCATATTTTTCCTACTTTCCATTTGAGACTCCATAAACCCAATGAATAAGGCTATGAGTTCTTCAAATCTTATGAGCAATATTCCCCAGGAAGAACCACTAATGTAGGCCACAAATGACTACATATCAGAGAATAGAAAAAAGTTTACAAAAAATAGCTAAGTGTTCAAAAGCTCACCCAAATTCGTTAATTTCCATAAATCTGTGTCAATGTTGATTAAGGTGATACAATAATGGCTTTATCCCATGGTTGATAGTTGCTTTTTGATAACTACACAACTAAGAAAAGTGTAAAATAAAGGATAAAATCCACCAAAAATATCATTTAACGATAAAATTGTTAAAAAGGAGTCTAAAATCATTTTTAAGTGTGACTACCTAGTATTCTTTGTTAATAGTATGGAAATGATAGGTAAGCTTCGAAGCATAAACATGATGACTAGGATAGCTCAAAGTCACTGAAATGTGTGAATCCATGAAAGAAATTGCTAAAATAGGTGCAATTGCAAAACAAAGTGCGACTACATAGTATTCTTTGTTAAAAAGGAGTCTAAAATCATTTTTAAATGCGACTACCTAGTATTCTTTGATAATAGTGTGGAAATGAGAGGAAAGCTTTGAAGAATAAGCATGATGATAGGATAGATCAAAGCCACTAAAATGTGTGAATACATGGAAGAAATTGCTAATATAGGCTCAATTTCAAAACAAAGTGTGACTAACAAGGATCCTTTGTTAGCATCATGGCCATAAGTAGGGAGTACATATAAGCCCGAGTCCATTGATTTTCATGAATCCACGATCGACATGGTCAATTTTGGCCAAAGGTTATTATGGTGTGTGGTTTAGATAATTTCTTTGTATAGAGCATGACCATAACGAAAAGGTAAAGCAAAGGTGTGAGTCCATAGGAAACCCCTACACTGCAGTTGGAATAAATAACATTGATGAAATTTTAGAATTACGCATGACTGAGCATTTCTCTTTGGTAAGAATACAAAAATAAGGATATCCTTTGCATAATGCAATAGACAAGTGGTCATGGGCTAGCTTCATCCAAGAGCAACAAAGAAGATCTTAAAATCATAGATGTTTTATTTTATATAGTTAATACATGCAAAAGATTTCAAATCTCAGAATCTAGCATGGTTTCAAGCAAGATAAATTCTCACGGTTGCAAGTTGAATGGCCCAAAAGTGAGCAAATATTAAAACCATGATTTTTTCCAATTCCATACTTGAATTTTTAAAAATATAAAAGTATTAAAATTCTAGCATGGTTTGAAGAAATATAAAGGCAAAATATGGTTGCAATCTAATCGTGGATCAATTGATCATATTCACTCTTCCTAGATCAATGATGTAGATTGATCCTAATTTGAATTCCAAACTTGTAATGTGATTCTCACATGGCCACATGATACAGTGGACAAAGGAAGTCAAACTAGAAGCCATGAAAGCTAAAATACCAAACAAACAAAAGTTGCAGATAAAAGTTTCTAGAATCTTCAGTCCAACCAACTCAGTTGTAAATTAGTGATTATGAAGATTTTGCAAGAACAAGGGATGGTGAATATGGAGTCTTGTTCAAGATCTTTTGTAATTATTCAATAAAATATAGATGGATGTCACCATTGATAGCAAGTTATAAGAAGATCAAGAACTCTAAAATTTCCTTGTAATGCTCAAATGTAAAGATTGTAAATCTATAAATAGAGGTTGAACCCTCATTTTTAAGGGTCAAATTTAAAGTGTTTGCTTACATTTTTTTATTGTACATTTTTTGCAAATTAATAAAAAGAGAATTACTTGGGATGTTTACCTCAAATTTGTATCTACGTTACTTTATTACAATTTTGTGAAGTCATTTTTTCTACTGCTACTATGGTTGGTGTATTCTGCTAATTTGGATTGCTAACTTAGAGAAATTTGAAATGATTCATATCTTAATGTATGCTCAAGAAGAATTATATTTCTGTTATTCAAGGTGTTAATATAATTCTACTAATTTGGATTATTAGTACTTTTGATGTTTGGAATAATTATTTAAGCATGCAATGACTTTCAATAATAAAGATTGTTAAGTTTCAAATGTTGTTAGTCTTGGGTAGTACTTTTGGAAATTAGGTTGTGAAGGAATTCTTTGTGGATGCTTATGTTAGCTTTATCTTTCCATTATTCATTTATTTTTCTTAACCCTTTCATTTCTATCCCTATCCTTTGTTCATTAAATTGAGCTTAAAAAATATTCAACATCTAATAAGCTGACAAAGAATACCAACCTACTCTAGAGGTTGAATTAAAGCAATTCATTTCATTGAATATGTGGTTTGGATGGTGATTAGTGGGTGATCACATTTCAAATCATTGCAGATAATAGTCATAGTTAAAGTTCACCTTTGTGACAAATTGAGCCATAATAGGAAGGCCAATAATACCCCATCCAAAGGAGCTTATTGGAAATGGCATTATTGCTAAAATAGCCTCCACATGAACCTTTATGAGCCTCACTAAGAGCTAACAAGACTTCATCAAATTTAAGGCATTGCAAGAGGATGCCTTCAAAAGATCATTGATATAAAGAATGTTCAACACACTCTTTTGTGTAAAATATTATGCTAATTGTGATCCAAGCCATCAGGAATCGAACCAATCTTAAGGAAATTAAATATATCATTATACCATGGCTTAGATGGGGAATCTTCGATGGTCAAAATGTCTAACAGAATAAGACTATAACTAAGCAATGTGGGCTCCCATATTTGTGTAATGATAGTTGATTCTTTATCATCTTCTAATTCCAATGGAAATAAGGATGTGGTAGTGACCATGGTATTTGCATGGTGGTTGGAGAATCTAGGGATAAATTCTATGATAACTTGATTGAATGTGGTTAAAATCTTGGTGATAATATCTTTGCAATTTTTTAGCTTATCATCACAAGTTTTATAAAAATTATTAGTTTGATTTACCACAAGTTGAGAGTCACCAAAGACCAAAAGAACACTAACTTTTAAGGCTAAGGCTACTCTAAGACCAACAATAAAAGCTTTGTATTTTGTAGTATTTTTTGTACAAGAGAAACAAAGCTTGAAGGAAAAGAGGATGAGTTGATTTTGTGGGGTAACTATAATGATTCTAGAACTAGCACCCAATAAGCATCAGGATCCATCAAAAAACAAATTTTAAGACTCTAACTCTTTAGCTTTCACACTAAAGCACTCATTGGGAAACATGATGACTAGGGATGGGTAGCTTATAAGGGAGCAGAGGCTAACTGATCAAGAATCATCTAACCCTTGATAACCTTTTGACCTATGAAGGTGAGGTCAAACTCACTAAGGGCTAAAACCCACTTAGAAAATCAACCTAAAATGTGGGATATAGACATTAAGTAGAACAAAAAATAAAACTTCGTAACAACCAATGTCTTATGGTTGATTATGTAGTGTCTTAACTTCTAGGAAGCAAACACTACGATAAGGCAAATATTCTCTAAGGAAGTGTACCAGGTTTCATAGCTAACCAAGGTTCTACTAATATATTAAATAGCTTGCTCTTTGTTTTTATCATCATGTTGAGCCAACAAGTCTCCCAAAGCATAAGCTATGGTTGCAATGTAAAGCATCAAATGCTTATCTTATCTAGGTAGAACTAAAATAGGTATGCAAATGAGATATCGTTTGAGTTCATCAAAAGCTTATTGACACTCAAAATCCCACTGGAACACAACATATTTCTTAAGAAGCTTAAGAAAGGTTGAGATTTATTGTCTAACTAAGATATGAATCAACGAATAGCTTGAAGATAACCTTGTAAGCTATTTAACTTGGTTAGGGTGTAGGTAGGAGGCATGTCGGTGATAGCCACTATATTAGTATGGTCCACCTCTATGCCTTACCTAGAAATGAAGAACCATAGAAACTTGTCATATGTGACTCCAATCACACACTTAGAGAGATTAATATGAACCCTAAACTATAAAATTCTATCAAAAAAATTTCTAAGATCATGAACATGATCTTGTTGATGTATGGAATAATCCAAAAGATCATCCACACAGTCCTTTAGAATATCATACATCATATCATAGAAAATATAAGTTATATCCCTCTAATATGTAGCACTAGTGTTCTTTAAACCAAAAGGTATAACTTTATAATAGATGATACCCCATGGTATGATGAATGTTGTCTTGGCTTGATCCTTAGAGGGTAACCATGATCTGATTGTATCTTTAGAAATCATCCATGAGCGAAAACATGCCATATTTTGTGGTGAAATATATGATTATATCTATGTTAGGGAGAGGAAAATATGTACCTAAAGTTGGTACATATTCTGATTTTTTCTACCTTATTAGCCATAGGAATGATGTTGGTGATAAAATTAAAATAGTTGATAGATTTTATGAAATGGACATCAAGGATTTGGAGCTCCTCCTTGACTAAAGGGCAACCTTAGGATACATCTTCCTAAGTTTTTGCTTAATAATATTAGAACTAGGTTTCACTATCATATGATGCATAGCAAGGGAGGGATCAAATCCTAGCATGTTGGTATATGACAAAGCAAAAATATCATGAAATTCCTTCAATAAATTGGTCAATTGCTCTTGCTCATCCTTGGACAATGCTTTACCTAGCTTAAATATTCTAGGGCTCTTCTCAAAACCTAGGGTAACATCTATAGTTTCCTCAATGAGAATCTAAGACTCATCCTCAAGAGGAGGTGGGGCAAGGATCACTCCTAGTTTCTCAAGGTCCTCAAAAGACATAGAACCAAAGTCCTCTTGAGAACTAGAAGACTCAACATGTGTGACATAAGGGACTAACCCATCAAATAAGAATTTGTTCTAAAGTATATCCTCATGAAATAAGAAGTTGTTCTAAAGTATATCCTCATGATCCATGTCACAAATAGTATCCCCTTCAACATACTCCCCTGGGGTCATAACTAACTCGGGATGCACTAAAATTACCACATTAAAAAATAGAATGTCAGTGGTATAAGGTAGTCCCTCATCATCATCACTCCACTCCAAGCCTTGATGATCTAAATATTAAGCATAAGTAATAAGGTGATCAGCATTATCAAAGGGTAAAGGTTGGTTTTTATTAGGGATATAGCCAATGTCACTTATCCTAGGCCAAATATCAACTTCCAAAGGCTCTTGAATACCTTTCTATTTTGGACCCAAATCTTTACCAATATATCCTATGCTAGATAGGATTTTATTGGAAATCGGATAATAATTGTATAGGTAACAATAGGAAAATGAATGCTCTATAGGAAGAGGGTTGCTACCACATATATTTTCTTCAAGGAAGACTCTTGCAATGATAAAGGTACACATGCCAATGTGTATGACTTAACCCTTCTTATAGGGTAAACCCATAGTCCTAAGAGAATATGATAGCTTGGCAAGATCTAGAAGAGGTTCTTGAAAAAAGGATTGATTTGATATTGTGATGAAACATTGATTAGTGGTTCCTCATTCACCTTTAAATTTTCAAGTTGCTTGGTGATGTGAGATAAATAAATTGATGGATATAAATTAATATTAGATTGAGCTTGCTCAACCATTGAATAATATTGAAATGGATGAGTGTCACCTAGAATGGTGAAAAGTTGATCTTTGAATTTGAACTTCAAACATTGATGAAAAGTAGAAGGAACAACCCTCATTGCATGAATCCAAGGGCATCCAAGAAGAAGATTAAAATATGCAAGGCAAGATACCATATAGAACAAGGTATCTAATATCTTAGGTCCAAACCTAAGAGGGAGGGATATGACACCATAAGTCTCTTGGGACTCATTGTTGAAAGCTTTGATGATGATATTAGATTTAGTTAAATTTCCTGTTTTAATCCAAAATTTTGGAAAATTTGATAAGTGTGTATATTGAAGGAAGAACCATTGTCTATCAAGATTCACTTGATAAACATTTTCCCAATAAATGCAATGATATAGAGGGAAGAATACCCTCATAACTTTAAGGAAGAAATATCATCATCTAAAAATGTGATATTATGTTTCCTAAGGGAACCTACGACATCAACTATAGCACTAGAATAAATATCTTGAGGAATAGATTGCTGTCTTAGAAGCTTCAATAAGGATTCCCTATGAATTGGAGAAGTTTGCAAAATCTCTAAGAGGGAGAACTTAGTTGGGGTACTAGCTAACTATTGTTTAATGTCAAAGGACATTTTAGGTTGTGGCTTCAATACTAAAGGTAGGTTTTCTACTCTCGTGCTCCTTTTTGGTACTCTTCAAAAAAAAGGGTGGTTTTGAAGGTTGGTTGGATGTAGAACTTATCTCCTACTAATATTGTTGAGCTGGTTGTGCTTGAGATTTTTGCCTTGTGGTTTCTACTTTCATACCAACCATATTATTGTAGGGAGGTGGCACATTACAATATGGCATTTGATTAGATGTTTGTTTCCCATGCTTAGGTAGGGATTCTTGGAAGATCCCCATGTCTTGATTAGTTATAGGTGCTTTTTGAGTAGGAGGTTGATTATTTTTTAGAGGATTAGGTTAAGGACCCTCTATAACAAGGCAAAATTCATCAATTAAGTCTTAAACCACATGTTTCAACCTCTTACATAAGTTTATCATGTGCTCCTCCACTCTATGATACTCATAATGTTGACCAAGCTTATGCCAATTAGTCATGGTGTCGGGTTGCATTATGGAAGGTAACTCAATCATAATAGCTTCCAAGAGTTACTTTAGGACCACGTTCATAAGCATGTTGAGTATTGAAAAATTTCTTGGTGGGGGTTTTTGAGGTTGGCTAAGCACCATATTTTGTAGAGTGTTAATAACACTATTAACAAGCCTACTATTTGCTATCCCATCACCAAATAATACTTATTCTTATATTTATTTTCATGGTCTTATATTCTTCTTTCTTTGGTTTAATTTGACCCCTTCGAATAAGGTTTTGTTCTACCCTTCTTGATAGATATATAGCTTGGTTAAAAGAAGTGATAGTTTTTGTTTCCAATTCATATGATATTTTCTCTTGTAAATTTCCAATAAATATCTCAAACATGTCTCAAGGAGGTAAGGTATATCTTAATCTTCCAACTAGACTCCTCCAACGAAACATAAATTTAAAAAAATATATATCTTTACCTTGTTTCAACATATAAACATATTTTATAGTCACATTCTTCTCAACACAAGCTTTGAATTGTTGAACAAGCAATTTTTTGTCTCTTCAAAATTCCTCAAAGAATGATGAGGCAATTGGTAATACCATTCCAATTTCATACCACCAAGGCTCTTAGGTAACATCTTTAGCAATAACATATCACCATATATAATATCATGGCATGTTGTCCTAAACATCCTTAAATTTTCAATTGGGTCCTTTGGTCCCTTACAAATAGTTAAAACTGACTTTGGAAAATGCTTAGGGTAGGGTCTACAAGTGACAACAAGGTCCAAAGGGTTTATTGCACATTTATCTATAGTTCTAGGTGAAGCCTGGAGGTTGTATCATATCCACTCTTGAAACCAATTGCTTCACCATATTTATCAAACTTTGTATTTTAGGATTGTTGTTGTGCAATACCCCTAGGTTCCCTAGGGGAGGGGTATTTTTTTGGTATTGATAAAAAAAGGAGGTTGAAGGGCCTCAACCCTTTACACAGAGCTCAAAATATGTACAGGAAAAAACAAGAGATCATAAAAATGTAAGATAGGCCTATCTTAGTAAAACAAATTAACCTAGGCTAAACCTACTGATGGAGAAGCTAAAATAGTATTCCTCTTGCTATCCTTCTATTTTATGTGGCTTATGTAGTGTTCAATGCTTTACATAATTGATAAAGAAACTGATGACAACAATGTAATTTAGTGTGCTCAAATCCTTCATAGCATGATACCAATAAGTATTCTATTTTTCTCTACCCTCTTTATTTTCTAGCTTCATTATTAATTCTTATAATCTCTTCCAAATCCATAGGGGTGTATGACTAGACCATGAAATTATCAAATTTAACTACCATATTCACCATTTTTTTAACATTTTTTTCCTCTCTATAAATATGTTTAACTTGAATTTATTCTAGGTTTTCTAATATAGTCCTCGCATCTATAATTATTTGGAAAATACTTGAATTATTTAACTCCCATTTTTGAAGGGAAGTTATAATATTCCTGGAATCCTCCTCAAGAAAAATGATCCTAAAATCCAAATTCACTACAATTTGGAGGCCTGTAAGCATCACCCTTGCTTCAAATTCATGATTTATGGTAATTCATATATCCTCAGCATATGTAACCTCTGCCTAACCTCTATCATTCCTAATGAGACCCCCACCACCAGAATGACCTGGGTTACCTTTTGCAGTCTCATCAAAGTTAATTTTTACCCAGTCTTTGTGAGGATGTTCCCATCTAGTATCTAGTCTCACCTTATTTATTTTTTCATATTTAAGATATCCTTTTCTCTAAAGAGGATCATTGCAAGATTTTCCTGGTTGATAATATTTTTAATACAATCATCCAATAGGGTTGTTTTTATCCTAGCATAAACTCCAATTATTCCTCTGGTTTTATTTTTAAACACTCATCTGTTTCTTTCCAACCAAATCCCTCAGCAAATATGTGGAATGCATTTTTTGCCAAAATTTACTACTTCCTAAGTTCCACTATTTATAAATGCTAATTAGATAATCTGGAATGACCCAAGCAACATTAACTTCTCTCAATAACATATTTAGGATATCACAAAAAATCACAAGTTCCAAACAAGTGGTCCACGCGCTCATCCTCTATTACATAAGACAAATAGTTGGAACCACAATTCCTCTTTTGAACATATTATCTTTCATAAGGATCTTATTGAGAATGATAGTCCAAAAAATATAGCAACCTTAGGGATGATGTTTAGCTTCCAAATTATTTTAAGCTCGGGTTTCTCTAAGGTTACTTTGCCCAAGACTCTATATCCATCCTTCACCAAGTATTGGCCTTGTTGGTTTCTTCCCCAAATTATTTGATCCTCCTATGAACCTCTACCTAAATAATAACTCCTTAAAAGGTTTTGCAGATCTTTACCCCCTGGGCCTTACATATCTTCTTGCAAGATTTTCCACTCCTAAAAATCACCCACCCTATGAATGTAACCATTAATTTTCTTACCATAGGTTATGGTTAAATATTATTTAATATATTTGAAATTTTTTTAGCTTTTTAAAGGCTCCTCTTGAATCCAAGGGTCTTTTCAAAAATTAAAATTTTCCCCCTACATACTCTCCATTTTAGACCTTACCATAGAAATTTCCTACTATTGATTATATTTTTCCAAAAAATAGACCCACATGGAGGATTAGAACAACTGATAAAGTGGTTTGTGCCCTCCAAGTATTTTTTTTGGATAATGCTAGTCCATTTCCCTGATGCTCCAGTGCAAAGCCTCCAAAAATGTTTAGCTAGAAGGGCTCTATTTAGATCTCTCAACTTCCTCAAACCAAGATTCCCATTTTGTAAAGGCTGCAAGTGCTAGAGGGGTATAGGTAGGTTGTTATAAGGGAAATTGGCCAATTTTGGAGGTATTGATAATGTAATGGTTTATGATATGTGGTATCTTGTTATGAAGGATAACTGATATTTGTTGGAACAAAAGCATGAATGTTGAGATGAGTAGAATGAGGAGGAAATTGAGCATAATTTTGAGATGCACTATCATTTGGAGGAGCTTGTGGAATTACCCCAACCTTAGTGGTCATGGTAGTAGCATATTTTGGTTTATGGAAAGGATTAACATGATGTGAAGATTCAAAAAAAGGATTCTTATAAATATTCCTAGGAGATACGGTAGGAGGAGGAGGCATCCCACTTCTTTTGAGTCGAGCTTCCTCTTCCATAGCCTTAACCAAATCCTCCTTATGGTGGTTTATAAAACCCCATATATGATTAAATGATGTGAAAGTGAATCCTCCATTAGGACCCTCAAAATAAACAAATTTAGTACCAATTTATTCATGTTATACCTCTTCTACATCTAGATTGGGATTCTCCCTATCAACCTAATCATATTCTTGAGGATTATGATTAGATTATAAAATATTTAACTTACTCCTAATTTTGGGAGCCATTAGGAATAATATAAAGGATATAAGAGAAAACTAAAAAAATACACACAAGAAGATTTTTAAGGTGTTTTTACTATTCTTTAATTCTAGGTAAACAAATTTAGTGGTCTTGCTTAAAGTTTTCAAAATAAAAATAAAAGGAAGAGGTTTCCTATCTTGGCCACTAAGATGTGCCTTCACATCGGGTTCACCAAATATGTAGAGGGGAAAAACTGCCCTATCGCATATGATTCTCAGTTGGATATGTTGGGAGCCAAGGTGAGCATTGGGTTATGTTATATTCTCTACACTAGGGGGTTTGGGGATCGAAGGGTTCACCATGAATAGTTTAAGGAATCGCTCCAATTTTAGGGATGGAATGTTTGATATGTATATTAAGAAAACACCTATATTTAGCCTTTCTAAAATCTAAGCTAAGAAAATGAAATAACAATGCAAGTGAACAAAAATACAAGCAAACAAGGACTAACCCTAGTATGATTCTAGATTTTCAATGAGAACTAAACCCTAGCTTACAACAAAATAAATCCTTTTCCTTTTAGCAAGGGCTTGAGAGAATGCACAAATATATTTAACCTAGAGTGCAAACTATATGCTTTTATTATTTCAAATGCCTAGAATATGATCAAATATTTTCCCTTAATTTATGATCTAGGTTTTAAAATAGAAATGGATAGAAAGTAAATAACAAACAACCTAAGATATTAACTTAGAACACTTATTTGATCTGGTGGTTGACCTTAGATTTTAACTTGCATCCAGATGTGTCCAGTTGCTTCACAACCTGCAAAAAAACTTTAAAAAACCCTAGAAAATTTGATCAGTATTTGGGGGCCTACTTAGGCCATTGTAAGATTGAGATTGGAGGTACAACAATCAATTTCTCTTGGTCCTTTTAGCTAATAATTCAAAATCAAAAGTGATTTTTGACCTTTTTGGAAATAATACAAGATGCAATGAAATGAAACAATGCTAAAAACATAATACAAATAATAGTGTTATGGCTTAAATGGAACATGCAAGTAAAAAGTGAGGATTTGGGAGAAAACCATTACCCCCAAACTTGGAAAAATTAAAATCATGTCCTGTAAGGGGTAACCATGATTTTGGGTTCTACTAAAATTATGCCTTGTATGGAAGGGGTTAAATTTTGCAATAGAAGTGGAAAAATAGTAGATGGATGCAAAGTTGAATGCAAAATGTAGAATAAATGATTTTAGAAACACCAAAATACAAGAATAAACCCAATGGCAGTGAAAGAACATACAAAATAATGAAGATATCCACAAAAATGATAGATTCCTCCTTAAGGCTCCCACACTTATCCCCCATGAGTATAAAATCAACAATAGAGCAATAATAGAACACTAGAGAACACTTTATATTGTTAGAAGATAATCACCCTTCAAAAATTAGGATCACTTGAAAAACTTGGAATACTTCTCTTATTAAAATCTTAGGGAAAAAAAATTCTAATAGAGAAAGAGGATCCAAACCCTCTATTTATAAGAATTTTGGAGAGAAAAGGGGAGGGAAAACAAAAAAACAACCTATGGGAGGTCTGACATCCTAAGGTTTGGCCCAAAAATAGGGTTTTCTAAGAGAATACCCTAAATTACCAAAATTATCCCTCGTAAGGAGCGATCGTAATTTCAGTAAAGCTAGGAATAAAAGGAGAAACAAGGGAGGAGGTCCAAACTTGTGCTTAAACAAGTTTGAGGATATTTTTAAGAGTTATAGAGAAATGACTCACTTGGTGGGTCAATTTTCCATGTCTATAATTAAAATCCTTCGGGAGGACTCAACCAGAAAAACATTCAAACATTGGAATGCATACTTGATGATAATCATAAATGACCATTAGTCCAACATAGTCTCTAGAAACACTGGCACTCGAATCCAAGGATACAGATTCAAACCACTCACATCACATATAAGCCTCCCAAGATCATTAAAAATTTTCTATGATATAATTTTCCACCATTTAACATATTTTTTAAACATGAAAATGGAAAATTAAATACATTCTTATATTTCTAGATGTATCAAATAAGTGTTAACCTGATAGCTAGTTTTTTGATCAAGTGGTGCAAAGGGGCGAATATTGGTAAAGCTAGACCAAGTGGTAAGGATCATATCAATAGTTGTATTTAATTGCATTGTACATGACCCCAATGGAATAATGTTATGGCATAAAGAAATATCCTTTTATTTCAACCTATGTAGATAATAAAGCATCTTGTGCTCTATATGATACTTAAAATTATCAAATTATATTTTATTTTAATCACAAAAAGAAGAATCTCACCCTAATTCCTATAATAGATCTGATAAATGCTTGCTAAACATTTGTTGATGTATTACATGTTGAAGACTGGATGTGTCAAATAAGGAATATCTTGGATAAGAGTAGTAGGAATTACACATTCTACCTCCTTTGCAATGGACTGTACTATGAAATCTATCTAGGATATATATGTGTGTGTGCACACTCAAATTAGTAGTGAAAATAATGAAGAGATTTTCACAATAAAAATTAATTGTAGAAACAAACTAATTTGTAGGTTTAGCTCCAACAAAAATAGGTTTACAATACGTATGACATCCAATAGTAATTTATAAGATGATATTCAAATTTTATATTATTCCTATCCAAAAAAGTTGTAAGATCATCCCAATATTAAATATTGTTAATAAATGTAATAATGGATGAAGTAAACTTCCAAAGATAACAAGTGACAAGTGTGGGTTAACATACACAAAAAGCTCATGGATGTCATAAAATAAAATCATATAGAATTTTATTTGGAGCATAAAATAACTATATAAATATCAAATGACATGAGCTCAATCGGTCAAATAACTCGGCTTTCAAGGAGTACACCCTATTTTAAATATTGCAAAGAAATACATGCTAAATCTAAATTATGAATAGAGCAATAATAAGTGGAATGAAAATTTTCCTAACTACCACCATCTAACCAAATATTTATTAATATTGTATAAATCAAAAGAGAAAAAAATATGGGAACAAATAGTCACAGATTCTAAGCTAGACCAATAATTATCAAAGAAAAATTCTATAAGATACATGATTCTATAGCAACTTTCCATACTACCTATTTTAGGATCTCCCCACAAACTCCCCAAAGCATTATGGAAAAATACAACCAATAGTTCTAAAATTTTAGAAAAATAATCAACAATAATTTGGGTATCACTTGCATTATTAGAAAATTAGTTAATATAATTTCAAACATCAAATATATGCATATCCCTTGCATTATCGGTGATGTGACCTGACTTCAATCCCCATGCCAGATGTTTATAAGAAGTATTATTCAAAATATATATATGCATATCACACCGTATTGTCTTATGTTGCATCATAAAGGATGTTGCCCATAGAAAAAATATCTCTCGTATCATTGTGTCTACTAAAAAAATTAAAATTTATTGTAATTAAATCAACAAAAAATTACATAGAATCAATATGCATGTCATATGTATCATTTAAGAGTTGTTGAGATCTATGTTGCAACATGTTAGCATTGTTGAATAAGATACATGACCAAATATATACAAACAAATTGTATGTAATGATTAAATATTGTAATATAATAATTTTTTACGCTTGAAAAAATGTAATACATCTTATGTAATCAAGGATTATAAAATTTAAAATATACATACCATGCTATGGATATATAATTCAGCATTTTGTATGGCTTCTGTAGAAGCCTCTGAAATATATACTTGTTGATATGATGTGGGAGGATGATGATTAGCTATGTCATGTTGAAACTCAAGGTTTTGTGGATAAAATATTCTTTGATCAATCCATGTATTTATATAATTAATAGAAATTCCAAGCTTTAAATTAATGGCATGACATGACTTAAGATATGAGTAATAAATTTCTTAGCAAGGCCATGAAGCCTCTCTATATCTTGTATGCTATCCACATGCCTAGGAAGAGCCATGTGTTCATCATCGACCATGCGTAGGGTACTATTTGGTACATCACAAGATATGGATGACAATGAACTTGGCCTACTTTATCGTCGACTCTCTAAAAATGCTACCACTACATCTGATGAAATCCAATATAGATCTTGTGTGACTTGAGTGACTAACTTTGAAAAGGATTCTCTGGCTATATTATCTACAACAAGGTCTATAACATGATCTAGTCCAATCAAAAAATACCCTTTGGCTTATGTACTAATTGTCTCTTATCAACATGAGGTGGTCTAGGTGGTGCATCAAAGTCTCATCTAAGTCATTTTTATCACCTAAATACCCATTTCCTTATCCAGTAATATGAGGTATGGAGGTATAGTCTATGTTCATCCCCTTATGAACCTATGCAATATTAACAAAGTAAATCGGCAACTCATATTTATTTGGTGCCATACTAAGTGTCATAATAAATCAAGGTAAATAAGAGGAGCTATAAACTTTTTTGTACATTTTGTGACTCTATAGCCATGTATCCTTTTGTGTGTGTGTTAGTCATGAAAATCATTTTTACCATCTTCCTTTCTGATAACTTCATTAATAACATCATCTTTGATGTCACTAATTATATCTCATCTCATGGCAAGTTTTATTTGCTCTAATTTATTTGGATCATAAGGATTAAAACTATCTATAGTAGTAACCATTGTATTTAAGCAATCCCCCCACTAGTAATAACTTGTCTCTAAAAGGGTGGTTTATATTGTTTTGTAAACCAACATCAAAATAATGAAGAGCCTATGTCAAGCATTTACAAACTACAAAATAAAAATAAACATATCTCACATTCTACTCTACATATATGTAAATTTTGATAGGACCATGGAAAAAGATATAAGAGAATTTTAAGATATAATCATAATGTACAAAGAAATACTATTCAAAAGAATCAAATACCCTCATTCTCTACAAATGATTGAAAATACACAAATAAATACCATTCAAAAAATCAAATACCCTCAATATCTACAACAGGTTGAACTAAACATCTAAATTATTATAATATTTTGAAACATATTCAACATGCTAGCTAATTGAAAAGTATTGTCATGATATTATATTTTTTTTTTATCTTGGCAAAAATAGAACTTAAATACAAAGTATAGTTAATTCATTCATCTAAACCCAAACAATTTTACAATATATGTGCAAATAAAAATTGTTTAATTTCTTTTAAAATATATATAAATAATTTGTTGAAAGTGAAAACTATAATGGAACTTAACAAAGCAATGCACCTATCAAATGGAATTAGCTCAACTAGTTAGATTCCTCAACATTCAAGGAGACCCAAGTTTGAATCTTGTGAAGCCATACATTGATAATATCCAAGTTGTTGTAATACCATTACATGGTGATGATGTAATACAGGTGGGGCCTGTTTCATTCCCATATAACCAATTGAAAAAATCAAATAAACACACATGTAGAACATGACTAAATAACCTCTTCTATATATAGCCTTTGTTGAGCAAAGAAAATGAAGTAATATAATTAATTAACCATCTCAAGTCTGGTGTGAAGACTAATACATGACATCCCTTGATAATTTTGAGTAGAAGAAGGGATTTGTTTCCACATGAACTATTTTTTTTTTAAATGCTTGAGTTAGAAATAAAAAACCTTGAAAGGGTTGATTCTTGGCTTCCAAAAAGTCAATTAGGATTTCATTTTGTTGGAAAAAAATTCCAAACTCAATAAAAATGGAACTTAAATGTATAATGCATCTAATGAATTCATCTAAAAAAAAATTATAATAGATGTGCAAACAAAAATTATTTAACTTATTTTAAAGAAGGATAAATAATTTATTTCTTTCCATTAGTCTCTAAAGGCACTCATCCATATGACAACAAGATGAGGATTTTATAGCTTTTCCCTCTTTCTTTTGCATAAACTCTCTTCACACACACCCAAAAGAAAGCTTTAAAGACTATGGGAAATGACCTTAACTTATCAATAATGCATGGCCACCACCAAAACATTCAATTTAGCAGAGGAATGTGGGACACACCTTTCAATTGAATCCTTGTGCCACAATTAAGTTGATATGGACTTGGCTAAGCTACTAGGTTTTATCTTCCAGAGACGAAGAGTGTTTGCTAGGAAAGGCACACAAGTCTATTTAATGACATAGCCATGGATGGGATGTACATTCTAGTTTTACCACACTTGTTCCAAATCATCTAATGTGAAATATTCAAGGATGGTAGTTGGATTCATGATGTCAACACTTCCTAATCATAAAATAAAATAGATGATGAAAAAGTTTAATAATTTATTTTATGCTTTCTATCTAGCAGATAATGCAACAAAGAATATAGATATATTGAGTAGTTTTATTATATAATATAGACTTAGCCATGGTTCATATGGTATACCATATTTTTCTTCCATGTTGCTAGTTTTCCCAAAGAGTTTGTTTTGTATATAACCAATAACAAGAATAAGGAAATCAATTTTTATCAAGGTCATAGCAGTAAAAATGTAAGCATTGTTTGGTCTAGTGGGACTATTAGTAATGTGGGAACATTGAGTGATAATGGTATGTGTTTTTTCCCTTGCTATTCATATTCTAATAGTTTGAAATGGATTAAAAAATGAACAGTGGTTGAATTTGGTTATTGAGTTAAAAAATGATGGAATAGATCCACCCAGATCACTATACTGAGTTGAAAGGGTTTCTAAGGTCATGATGTACTGGCTGAAATCTAGTGTTGCAAATTTACCCAAACAAAAGAAAAGCATGGATGTTCTCTTAATTTCTATATATTGATATGCTAAGCAATACAATATGAAATAACACTAAGCATCAACTATAGTGCTACATATGGGTATCCCAAGCAACATGATATGTAGTAGCAATAAGAATGTCAATTGCTAGCATGGCATGGATCTCTCATTTGGAAAAGATGACTACATATTAACACTGGGCTATCATGGAGCATCCCACAAATTAATTATCATCATGAACCTCACCATGATAGGATATCCTATCTATAAGGTTAATAAAGTAATTTATTAATAGGAAAATAATATTTTTGGTGACATAATAACATAAGTTAGGTTTTCATACTTTATTATTCATAAACTTATATAACATATTCAATTGTAAAAGGGTTTTAATTAGCAGTTATTTCCCTTAAAAATTTACCATATTAAATAATGTATTTAAAAATTTTAAGGTTTCACGAAATTAATAAAGTTTTATTTTACCAAAAATCTTTTCTTTCAATTGGTTATATGATATTGAAATGGGTTCCACCTATACTACATCATCACCACATAGTGGTATTACAACAAATCTTGGATATGATCCATGTATCACTTGGCAATATTTGAACCTTGGGCTCATCCTTAAATATTTAGGAATCTAACTAGTTGAGCTAATGCCACTTGATAAATTTTATCTAACTCTTATTTCATCTTGAGAATAATAATTTAGCTCTTATTTATGGAGGCCTTAATTATCAAAGATAAAAATAAGACACAAGAAAGAACAATATCCTTTATTCAATAAGGTATGTCCTTTATAGTCTTGTCTAAATTCTTACTGATAACTCATACAAACACTTATACCTTAAGAGTATAACATTAAGCATATACGTTTAAAAAAACTAACAATTCTTTTAGATCATATTCCTTAATAGTCAAATCCTCAATGTCAACAATTGAGGCATATACACATAACCACAAGTAGAAAAATGGTCATATAATATAACCAATAATACCCTCATGATGGTAAATTGGCTTGTGAGCATAGAGTATGCATAATATTTATCAATATTTGATTTTGTAGAACATATGTAGGCATCCAATATATCTATTTTTATCTAAAAGACATAAAAATGCTATTATAGGTTTCCACTAATTTCTTAATAATCACTAAGATGATCAATACAAGTGTATGCCTCAAAAATACTATCAACACAAAATTATTTTAGAACTATCACACAACCACTATCCATGGGCACATACCTTCCAATATTATTTTTAAGTTTCACTACATAATGGCTTTGAAATTGACACACAATTAACAACTGCTATAACTATTAGTGTCAAACATATTTTCATGTCAAAATTAGTCTATAACATCTATGAAGTATATAAAAAATAAGAAAAATAATAATACATTATTAAATTGGCTACTAAAACGATTATCACACAAATTTAACTTCTCCTCTTTTATAAATTTTAAGTTAATAACTTCTAAAAAAAAATTATAAAAGAGTCCATACCAATAAAAACTGCATAGATTAATATTAAAGCCTCAATATTCTAGTACTCTAGTCTTTAGTTACAATATTAAAAAAGTATGCTCTCAATAAGAAAATGAATATTACTAGCATAATTCTTTTCAATAATATTACATGTGACCAAATCCCTAGCTAAAAGTAGCAACCTCGTTTAATATTTCAAATATACCCTATATTTCATCCTAATACTCATACTTTTTATTTTTAAAAGATAAATAACATAATATTCTTAGTATATAGTGAGAGCCTTAGAGTAAGCTTCAGCATGCATTAATAAAATGTTAACATTTCTTTATAAAAAAATAAATATTTTTTTGAAAGTGAAAACGATAATGGAACTTAACAAAGTAGTGCATCTATAAAACATGGCTAAATAGCCTTTTCTATTTACAACCTTTGTCGAGGAAAGAAGAGGGAATATAATGAATTAACCATCTCAAGTATGGTGTGAAGAATGATATAAGTGTGACATCCCTCAATAATTTTGAGCAAAAGAAAGGATTTATTTTCACAAATAATAAAACCTTGCAAGTGTTGGTTCTTGGATTACAAAAAGTTAGTTAGGATTTCATGTTATTAGAAACTTTTCTAAATTCATTAAAATGGAACGTAAATGCAAAGTATAGCTAATTAATCCCTCTAGACCCAAATAGTTTTACAATATAAGTGCAAATACAATTTTCTTTAATTTTAAAAAAAGGTATAATTTGTTTCTTTTCATTACTCCCTATAAGGCACTCTTCCATAATGATGGCAAGGTGAGGATTATGTAGCTCTTCCCTCTTTATTTTGTATAAAATCTCTCTTCCATCTCTGCATAACATGACATGAAGACTATGGTAAAATGACCTAAATTTATGAATAATGCATGGCCACCATAAAAACATCTTATATAGTATAGAATGTAAGACATACATTTTGACTGAATCCTAGTGTTACAACTGAGTTGATAGTGATCTAGCTAAGTTGCTAGGTTTTACTTTCCTGAGTAGGAGAGGGTTTACTGGGAGATGCACATGGGTCTACTAAATTACAAATCAATGGAGGGGAATTTAGGTTTTTAAGTTGGTTCAAACATATATCTTCAGCTGAACCATTTAGAATGACATCATGCATGTTTGACCTAACAATGTTTGATTGAACATGAATGACATCACATTGTTTGGTCAAGCATGATATGGTTTAGTTGAATTACCATGTACAAAGCAATTTTGAATCAAAATTGGGACTTATCAACATGCACTCACCCTTATGGTGAGTTACAAGAAATGAGAAGCCTTATACTATGAATAAAGGATTAAATTTTAAAATGAACTTTAATTTGTTTAAAATGGGGAATGTAAAATTTAAAATTGTAAATTAATATTTCACTCTTATAGATAAACCCTAACATTTCACCTAGGGCCATGGAGATACTTTAAGGTGGGTTTACCCTACAATAAAATATTATGAATCTAAAGTTTATTTCTATATTATCTATGAATCTTACCCATCCATTGGGCTTGAGGTGAGTAATGGGAAGAAATAACAAAGCAATAAGTTTAACATTGTAATCCAAGGCTTCAATTCTATGGGGAATCTTAACATTTGTAAACTAGATTTGAGGAATTTTTTTTGGGAAAATGGTTGAGTCACGATTTTCATTCAATAAGCCAATATTCAAATCCCATGGGTGAAACTTAACATTTTATCCATCAAGCTAAGCTCGTATGGTTGATACAGTTCATCCTCTATAGAGAAGACACAAATTCAAGTATTTATCCTTATAAGTATAGAGGTATGGCATGTTTGAGTGAAGGGTGCTTGACTTTGAAATGATTTTTTCATGGATAAATCTCAAGGAGCAATGAGTTTCACACCATAAACCAAGATTCCAATTCCATGGGTGAATGTTAAACCAAGGTTTTAATTTCATAGATAAAATTTAACATTTTGCCTACTAATTTGAGCTTAAGTGGTTAATATGGGTTTTATTTCATTAAGAATTCTCAATTCAATACTTGGTAAACATAGAGGCCCAATATATGTGAGTTAATTATACTTGTATTGGAATAAGAAAGAGAACAATACTAATTTCATTAAATAATACAACATATTTAATACATTAGATCAATTACAATAAGTTGTAACAAATCAAGATCAAGATAGATAATTGTTGTATCCTCCATGTAACCTCCCATGAGGTGTAATATTTACCTATCATTAAATAATGTAATAATTTTACCCAACATCCCCCCTTATTACATTATTTGGTTTATATAAAATTGAGGTACCCAAATTATGGTTGTGGCTATTTTCTAGTGTTATAGAGTCCCTACATGCAAGTGAGTGCATGCTAGTTCTTGAATTTAGCTCTTGGATCTGAATTTAGCTCTAGCTATGGCTCTTATATCTAGATCTTATCATATTTATCTTCGCTCCCATCAAAATACACTCTATGGTTCAGCATGTAGTATAGAATCATCATAGTTCTTGTGGTAGTGATCATTATCGTCATCAATATAGCACCTATTATTTATATCATATCAATCCAAACAATAAATAATCTTACATACATATTAATAAAAATAATGCAATAATCCTCTTCTTAAAAAAATAGGGTAGACCTCAAAATTATCCATTGGTCCATATAGCAAGCATAACACCACATCCAGAATGATGTCTGCCATGCTACAAGACTCGAGAAATCCCTAAAATTTGACATGTTTAGGTAATTTCATCTACTATAAGAGGGGGAGAGGCTAAGTTAATCCTAGAAAATAAATCTCCCTTCCCTTAGGGTCCTGTGGACCATGATCAAGGATTTAAGAGCCATGGTCTAGTTGTGCATCTTGGTCAGTTACTTTAGTAGCTTCACCACATAGTACATAGCATGGAGGCATAAGCTCGAGCTCCCTACAAATAATATCATGGCCATGTGCTTATCCTACAAGGGCACCTCCTTGTGGCATACAGTATAGTGATGTGGAGCATTGAGAATTTAGAGTTAGTGATACTCATGGTAGCATTATCCTTGGTGATGCCCATGAACCACCTCAACTTCAAGCTACCCTCATCCCACATGGATTTTACTTTGTGTTAATTAGTTTACTCCTTTTATCTATGATATATATGTAGTTTGGAAATTGGCTCAACCAATCTCCTAATGTTGTCCATGTTGTTGACTACTCTCCCTATGTCTCTTGGTGTGGCTTTCATGTTACTCAACAAACATGGACCCCTAAAAATAATCCTCTTAAGTCCTTGTATGGTCCAGTGGCACAACCAGCATCCCAATCGACCACCATCATATGTAGGATAACTTTGATACCAATTTTGGAATAAAAAAAAGAAATATATTGATTTCATCAAACAATATAGTAGAACTAATATATTAAATCAAATACAATAAGTTGTACAAAATAAAGATCAAGATAGATAACCATTGTATCCTCCATGTAACCTCCCACGAGGTGTAACATTTATCTATCATTAAATAATATAATAATTTTACCTAACACCTTAACCTCCAAGTAAGTTGTCCATGATTGATATTTTATGCATGATTTATATGGATGAAGAATGCTTATCTTTAAAGATAATTATTCATCCTCAAGTTCAAGCTTAGGTGGACATAGAGGTTTAATTATACGATAAAAGGATGCTTGACCTATAAATTATACATTCATCCTTATATTTAGGTTTCTTGGTTGTAGAGGACCAATGCACATACTTAGAGGATGCTTGATATCTAAGTAAATTGTTATGAATAAAGCTTATATTTATGTCTCTACCCTTAAATAAGTTCTTCATAATAAAATTCATGCTCAAACCTTGGTAAGCATGAAAGCTATATATAGAAACTACTTTGATGATTTAAATTAAAAAATGAATGGTATTTAAATATAATGGATGCCCAAACATAAAATAAAAAAACTTAACTAATATTGCAACTACCCTTGTCATCTAGTGGACCTTACAAACCATGTGTTGAGTGGTTACTCAACTTATATTCAAATGATGTATGTTGTAATAATTCCTAACATTCCCTCTCTTATCACATCATAGTCTTGGAGAGAAAGCCCTAAAATTCTTCAAATTTGATATGTCCAAGTGGTTTGGTGTGCATATACGTGCATTACTCTTGAGTGGGATAGAATTTGATCTAAATGTTGTGTTTTTAAACATGTTTATAGATGAAATGATACTTCATGTCAATGTGTTTGGTATACTTATGGAGTATTGGATTGAAAACAAGTTTGAGTACTTCTTGGTTATCGTAGTGTATGGTTGTAGGTTTATCTTGTGGTACACCCAAATGTACCAATATATATTTCAATCATATTACTTAACAAATAGCTCCTTCTATTATAGAATATTTTTTTTCAGTGGAATATCGAGCGATTTTTATTTCTTCCTTCATTGTGATATAGGTGCAGATCCTAGAAGGAATACATATCCTAAGGTGGATTTTCAATCATAAATGCATCTTGCATAGTCTACATCTGTATAAACTATTAAGGGGAAATGATCACTCTTCTTGAATTGCATACCATACTTAGTGGTTTCTTGTATATATTTTAGAACTCTTTGAACTGCCTTTCAATAAGTTAATTTTGGTTCCTGCATGTACCAATAAAGGCAACTCACTACAATGTTAATATATGGTCTCATGTAAGTTAGGTATATGAGACTTCCAATTAGCTATTGATAGATAATTACATTTATCAGAGGAGAGGAATCAAAATTTGAAAGTTGTATACTCATTTCATAGGAGTTATCAAAAGCTTATAATATTTCATGTGATATTTCTCAAGGAGATTCTTAACATAATAGCTTTATGAAACAAATATGTGATGATAGTTCTACCATATCTCTAATCCTAGACTAGTGTAATAACCCAAGGTTGAATATGTCAAAATATTTCTTCAAATCTTCCTCTGTGGCTAGAATTATTCATTCAGGATTCCTTATGATGACCAAATTATTTACATATACATTGATGAATACAATGTCTCTCCCCTGCTCTTTGTGATACAAACTTGGATCATGTAGATTTTTCTTAAATCTATGCTTTCCAAAATGTTCATCTATTTTTGTATACCATGCTTGAGGAGCTTTTTTACCTTTATTTTTTATCTAGATATGATGAATCCTTCTAGTTGAGTCATATAAACCTCTTTTTTTAAGTCCCCATTGAGGAAAGCACTTTGAATTCCCATTTGATGAATTCTCCATCCAAATTGTGTAGCTATAGAAAATATTATTATAATTGATTTTATTTTTGTTGTAGGAGCAAAATTTTCTTCATAATCTATATCTTCTTTTATGAATGAACTTTTTCTACAAGACATGTTTTATGTTTATCAATACTACCTTCCAATTATTATTTTATTTTGAAAATCCATTTGTATCTAGTAGCCTTTTTATTTGGTGGAAGATCAACAAGATTCCAAGTCTTATTTTTCAATAGTGCTTGATATTTAGTGTTCATAGAATTTTTCCAAGAATTAGATTTAAGAGCTTATTGTACTATAGATGGCTCAATTGTACTCATTAGAGTTATATTTTTCCCATCATGAGTCATATTCATGTTCTCAATCTGTTAGAATATCTATGTGGGATTCCATCTATCCTTGAGGCTTTGAATGTGCTAGTGTACCTCTTGGGTATTTTCCTTGTGTAATTTGGTGGAGTGAATTGATTCAAATCTCTATTATTGTCTTCATCATTGATATCTCTATGAGCCACTTCTTCATCCTCATCACTTTCAAGCATTACTAGAACTAAATTAGATGAAATTTCCTATGGGGATGATAAGTGTTATTTGTCTTCTTTGTCAAAGATAATATCATGACTAATATATAATTTATTCATAGAGGTATGAAATAATTTTTAGGCCTTTGATTAGTAATTGTAGCCTATCAATATATATATATATTGGTAATTAAGGTACAATTTCATTACATCCGGGTTTTCCAGGTTGACCCAAAACCTTTTACAAAAATCAGCACTATGCTATTATGGATCAAAACCTCAATAGGGACAGTCTATCCTTTGCTACTAGTACCCTTATGAGGCCACCCTGCCAAGAAAGAGCAAAACCCCTTACACATATTTAAAAAACACCTTAGAACATAGGCAGCGGCCCGCCGCATTGCTTTCTTGCTGCCCCAACCACGAAAATGTGACCTGTCATGAAATTGCGACGTCCTTAAGTCTTCTCCTTCATTTGCTCTGGAGAGTCACGAAATGGTGACATGTCACAAAAATGAGACATGTGCGAAATCATGATATTCTATCTTCGTTCTGCTCCTTTGCCGCTATAAGTCATGAAAATGCGACATGTCATGAAAATGAGCCATGTCACGAAATCGCGATATTCGTCTCCCATTTTGCACTCTTTCTGCTTCCAATCGTGAAAATGCGACATGTCGCGAAATCACGACGTCCTTAATTCATTTCCATATTTTACTTTGGATAGTCACAAAAATGCGACCTATCACAAAAAAGAGACATGTCACGAAATTGTGACATTCTACCTTCATTCCGCTCCTTTGTTGTTGCATGTCGCAAAAATGTGACATGTCGCGACAATGAGACATGTCATGAAATCACGACATTTGTCTCCCATTTTGCACTCTTGTCGCTTCCATCCGTGAAAGTGTGACATGTCACGAAATCGTGATGTCCTTAAGTCTTTTCCTTCATTTTCTCTGGATAGTCACGAAAATGTGACATGTCGCGACAATGAGACCTATCGTGAAATCATGACAATCTGCCTTCGTTTTGCTCCTTTGCCACTGCCTGTCATGAAACTGATACATGTCACAAAATCATGACATTCGTTTCATGTTTTGTTCTCTTGCCACTTCCAGCTGTGAAGAATCGACAAGTCGCAAAATCGCGTCATCCTTGAGTCTTTTCCTGCATTTTCTCTGGATCATCGTGAAACTGCGACATGTCAAAAATGCGACATGTCACTACATCGCGACACTTCTGCCTCTTTGTCCTCTTTTGTTGCTTTTGGACACAAAAAGGCAACATGTCTCAATATCGTGACACACTTGCCTCCTTGCTCCTTTTCTTGGCTTTTGCCCATGAAAATCCAACATGTTGTGATATCATGACACTTTCGCCTCCTTACTCTTTCTCTTCTCTTTTGGTCACAAAAATGCGACATGTTGCGATATCGCTACACTTTTTCCTTCCTACTCTTTCTCTTCTCTTTTGGTCACGAAAGTGTGACATGTCGTGATATCGCGAAATTTTTCCTTCTTACTCTTTCTCTTCTCTTTTGGTCACAAAAATGCGACATGTCACGATATCGCGACACTTTTTCCCTCTTGCTCTTTCTCTTCTCTTTTGGTCATGAAACTGTGACATGTCGCGATATCGCGACACTTTTTCCTTCTTGCTCAACATGTCACCAAAACGCAACACTTTTTCCTTCTTGCTCAACATGTCGCCAAAACACAACACTTTTTCTTTCTTGCTCAACATGTCGTGATATCGTGACACTTTCTTTCTTGCTCAACATGTCGTGATATCATGACACTTTTCCTTTCTTGCTCTACATGTCACGAAATCATGACACTTTTTCTTTCTTGCTCAACATGTCGCAAAATCATGACCCTTTTTCCTTCTTGCTCAACATGTCGTGATATCGTGACACTTTTTCTTTCTTGCTCAACATGTCACGATATCGTGACACTTTTTCTTTCTTGCTATATTTTGCTTTTCCTTCTTTCTTGCGATATCGTGACATTTTTCCTTCTTACTCTTTCTCTTCTCTTTTGGTCATGAAAATGCGACATGTCGCGATATCGTGACACTTTTTCCCTCTTGCTCTTTCTCTTCTATTTTGGTTGCGAAACTACGACATGTCGTGATATTGCGACACTTTTTCCTTCTTGCTCAACATGTCGCCAAAACGCGGCACTTTTTCCTTCTTGCTCAACATGTCGCGATATCGCGACACTTTTCCTTTCTTGCTCTACATGTCATGATATCACGATACTTTTTCTTTCTTCCTCAACATGTCACAAAATTGTGACCCTTTTTTCTTATTGCTCAACATGTCAAGATATCGCGACACTTTTTCTTTCTTGCTCAACATGTCGCGATATCGTGACACTTTTTCTTTCTTACTGTATTTTGATTTTCCTTAACCTATGACATGTCACAAAATCGTGGCATCGGTCCTTGGCAGCTGCCTTTGCCCCTAACCCCATAACATGAGACCACCATGCCACCTGGATCATTCCCCCATTGTAAAGAAAACTAAAGACGTCATAAGAAAGACCGAAGCAATACTAACAAAACAAAAATGAAACTCCTCTCCCTTTTTCTGAACCCCACAGTTTCATCATCATTGGTGGTCATTTTGAATAATTTTGTCCACATCACTTGGGACCCCATGTTCCCAAGTGACCAGCCCATCGACTTCCACCCCTATATTGGCCAAGATATCAACTATTTTATTTGCTTCCCTAAACATGTGTTGGGCTTTTTGATCATTCTTGGCTTGGTAGAGGATCCTAGCCTCTTCGATGATAGTCTTAATCCACCATGAAGGATTTTTCCCATTGCTAAGAAGGTTTATGACATGCATCGAATCTCCTTCGATAATTAGTTTACCTTCAATCTCCTGAGCCAACTAAATATCCCTCCATAACGATCTTGCTTCCACCTTGTTGTTAGTCCTTGTTCCTAGCTGCTCAGAAAATGCCATCACCAGCTTGCCTTGATGGTCTCTCACTGCTCCTCCAGCCGTTGCTTTGCTAGGGTTACCTTTAGAGGCCCCATCGAATTTGAGCTTGAACCAACCAACTGGGGGCAGTTTCCACTTGACATCTAATCTGGGATTGACCTTGGTAGACATATGTTTCTTGCCCAAAGTAATATTTAAGGATTGAGCGATTAGCCTCTCTGAGGGGGAAGGATTTCGAGCTTCATGAGGAATAAGGTTGACATTTTCACGGGCGAAGGTAAGAATATTATTGGTGATGGAGGTGACATCATGGCTCGACTCATGGAAAGCTCTATGGTTTCTTTCTAGAAAAACCTGCCAAAGAAAATGATGGAGACAAATCTTCCAAAAAAACCTCAGTCTAAGGCTAACAAAGGGATTTGGCCATTGGTGGAAGAGGTCAATTATGGTGGCTGGTCTGACCCAGTAAATGCTAAAGGCTTGAAATAACCCATTGAGGATACTTAGAGAGATCAGGCATTCAAGGAAAATATGGAGGGTGGACTCCCAATTGGCCTTGCACAAAAAATAGTGGTTATTAACTATCATACCTTTCCTTATCAGGCTGTCAATAGTAAGAATTCTACCTTGGATCACCAGCCATGAGAACATTGCAACTTTAGGAATAATATCCACACCAGCTATGTCTAGAGTGTGGGGTTCTCAGTATCTAAAATTAGCATGTATGCATATTTGACTGAGAACTACCCATTTTCGGTAGTTGCCCATATTACATGATCCTACTTAGGTCTCATAGAAATGAATTGTTGATGCAGGATGCTTTGGATTTCTTCTGATTCAGCTTCAAATCCTTGAATCATTATTTGTTTTCAAATAAGCCTTCCTCTGTCATGTCTCATGAAATCAGCTACTTTCCTTCCTATGATATCCTCTATGATTCTTTTGATCCTCGCTAGGTGAGGAACCTAAGATAAAGCTTCATCCTTGGCCCACATGTCATCCCAAAACTTGATCTTCTACCCATTACCTAGAACCCATCTTAGGCCTTTCTTTATGACCTCTCTGCTTGATAAGATTGCACTCCAGAACACCAAACCTCTACTATGCACCATTTCATTTAGGAATTCGGTATCTTGAAGATATTTTCTTTTAATTATGGTAGTCCACTCATTCTCCTCATTGTTAATGAGACGCCAAGCTTGTTTTGCTAGCAAGGCTATGTTTAGGTGAGAAACTCTTCTCAGTCCTAGCCCCCCATTTTCTTTTGGCCTGCAAACCTTGCCCCAGCCTATAAGGTGGATCCTCTATTTTTCCTCTGACCCAGACCAGAGAAAATTATTTTGGAGCTGTTCAATTTTTTTGTATACTCTGGTTGGGGCCTTAAACACAGATAGAAAATAAACTGGAATGCTCTGTAAGGATGCCTTAGTGAGAGTAAGTTTCTTGGCCTAAGATAAAAAATGTCCTTTCCATCCAACCAGTTTCTTTTGGATTCTTTCTACCACTCTATCCCACATAGATTCTCTCGGAGAACCAAAGAAAATGGGAAGGCCTAAATAAGAGGTAGGAAGAGTCGCTATCGAACATCCCAAAATATCTACTATTCTAGCTTGTCTCTGAATTGGGGTGTTGAGGAAGTAAATCTTACTCTTGTTGAATTTCACCTTCTATCCCGCTGCATCCTCGTAGATTTGGAGAATGTGCTTAATCCTTCTGGCTTCAACCACTGACAACTGGGTCAACATCAGAGTGTCATCAACAAATTGTTGGTGAGTAACTGGGTTGGTGAGAGAGGTGGATTTAATCCCCAAAATTAATCCAACAGTGCATGTTGCTTTAATAGTTCTACCTAATGCCTCTGCTTCTATAATGAACAGCATTGGGCTAATCGGATCTCCTTATCTGAGCCCCCTATGGCTCTGGAAATACCCAACTGTTGTACCATTGACGAAAACTGAGAACCAAGGTTTGGATATACACTCTTTTATCAGCCTGACCCACTAAGGATGAAATCCAAACTTCAAAAGAACAACCATCAAAAAATCCTAGTTAATGCGATCAAAAGCTTTATTCATATCAAGATTTAGGGCAAAGACCTCCTTGTTGGTTTGCCTAGCAGAGTGCAGAGCTTCATGGACTGTGATCGCACCATCCACAATTGATCTCCCCTGAACTGAGCTTCCTTTACCATGGTCAATAATGAGGGGCAATATTTCTTTCATCCTGTTAGCAATGGCTTTTGTTAATATCTTGTAGTATACATTACATAAACTAATCGGTCTGAAATCTGCCATTGTCTCTGGTGTTGGGCCCTTAGGAATCAAGGCTATAAAGGTGGACTTGAAGCCTCTCAAGATATTTTTTGAAGCCTAAAACTCTTTTATAGTAGAAATGACATCCTCTCCCACAATATCCCAAAAAACTTGGAAGAACTGAGGAGGGAACCCATCAGGGCCAAGGGCCTTCTCAGGTTCCATACTAAACAAAGCATTTTTTATTTCTTCATCAGTGAAGGGAGCAAGAAGCTTACCATTAATGGCCTCATCAACCAAGCTAGGAATGAACTAGAGGAGAGTGTCCTTGGATTCCTCTATACACTAGGATTCATCCTCAAGAAGGGAGCTAAAATAAGCAATTGCTTCCTCTCTGATCTCAATCAAATCCTAGGTTTTGGATCCATCAGCTTTGTTCAACTCTTTGATCTTGTTATTACTTCTATTCCTCAAGTTTGTGACGTGAAATAACTTTGAGTTCAAGTCACCATCCTTTAGCCATAACACCCTAGATTTTTGTATCCAGTATATCTCTTCACAAGACAAAATATGGTGATATTCTGAAAGCTTGGCTTGTTCCTCCTTCCTAGTAGCTTCATCACCGATACCATTTTATATCGAGTTGTCAATGACCTACATCCTTTCTCCCACTTGTTTCTTATTCTCAAACAAGTTCCCAAAAACATCTTTATTCTAGGTTCTAAGATTATCCTTTACTAATTTCAACTTTTGAGCAAGTTTGAAACCTGAACTTCCTTGAAAGGGTTGCTGCCACCATCTGGAAATATTTTATTTTAACTCCGGGTGCCTGATCCACATTGATTGGAATCAAAAAGGTTTTTTGAAGGAGTTTGACTTTGGAGCCTCCAAAAGGATGGGATTGTGATCAGAGGAAATTTTGGGAAGAGTTTGTAGAGTAGAGTCTCCAAACCCAGCAATTGCCTCCTTAGATAAGAAAAACCTGTCAAGTCTTTCCTGGATAAGTTGACTTCTTGTTCGCCTATTGCTCCAAGTATACTTGGCTCCTCTTAGCCTCACATCCATCATTTGGTTTGAGTTTATGAAGTCATTAAAGCCTTCTATACTTCTGGTTGGGAGCCCTATTCCACCCTTTTTATCCGAGGGGTATAATGGCGTGTTGAAGTCGCTAGTCACCACCCACAGGATGTCATGTAAAGCATTACCTAGTTTACCTAGGTACTCCCACAAAGAAGATCTCCCTTGAACAGAATTGGGAGCATAGACATTTGAGAAGATCCACGATCTATTGTTGTCAATATCATGGAAAAAAACACTCAGCACCTTGTCATCATCTTGGATAATCTTTGCCTTCCACCACCCGAGGATCCCAAAGAACCATGAGCCCCCCTGAAGTTCCTCTAGACGATTTGTATACCATGTCCCCTTGACTCCACATCTTTTTTGCTATTTTTTTTTTTTGGTCTTTGTCTAATTTTGTTTCTTGCAGCATCAAAATTGTTGTATTGTATTGCCTTCTTAACGAGCTAACCACCCTCTAAGTAGGTTGACCATTGAGGCCTCTCACATTCCATGAGAGAACCTTCATTTAGATTGTTTAGATTTTTTCCCCTTCCCCCTCCCTTGAGGAGGTTTTCCTTATTTGTTTTCTTCATGCCCTAGGATAACTTGTTGTATTAGTGTTTTTTGTTTGCCACTGGCAATCTCATTGTCAGTCCTCATTCTGTTGTGCTCTGCATTTGACATCCTCCCCTTCTTTCTCTCACTGCCATAGTCAATAGGTGACTTAGTAGTACTCCTGGTCTGCTTGGGGCTAAAATGTGGATGAACTATCTGTTGTAGAACTGAACTAATGCATTCCTCAAAATCATTCATTTCTACCACCTCAATCCGTGATTCTAACTCCTCTATATGTTTCCTATATTCTCCTAATTTTTGTATTAAACCTTCTAGATGGTTTGACAGGCTTCTGGCTATGATGTTGGGAAGGTCTATTTTCGAAGACTCTATCTCCTCCACCCATTTTCTATATTCTTTGGGATTTTGCCTTACCCCTCCCTGGGGGCTTAAGGGGTTCTTGGTTATGGGGTTTGTAGGACCCGCCCTTGATGGGGATTCTAGGATTTCAGGGATTTCACCTTGCAGGTTTCCTTCCTCTAATTCCTCACTCTCCCCTTCTACCATTAGATCATCTAAAATTTTGAACTTATTTGAGCTTGGAATTTTAGGGCTTACCTAATTTTCCTGTTCGTCGGTGAGATGTTGCTTGTCTTTGCTCTGACCTTGCCTTGCCCCCTGTTTTGTCTTCTCCTGATAAAAGTGGTTATTTTTAGATGGCCTAAACCCTCCTTTGCCCATAGGGCCTCCTTTTAGATGGAGGTTCCTAGGAAACCCTTTCTCATTTGCTCGTTTGCCTTTCGTCATTTGGATTTCTCTGCTAGTTGCTAGATTAGGGCACTGATTTTACAAATGGCCTTGGGTTTTGCACTCAGGGAAAAAAGCTAGCCTATTTTCATATTCCACCACCTATTTTCTTAGGTAGTTGTCGTACCCTAGCTCCATAATATTTGGTAGCTCAAATTCTAAATTAGCATTGATGTATATTCTTGCATGTGTCATCCTTGTCCTAGCCAAGGTTGCATGATCTATGGAAACCAGTTCTCCAATCACTCTAGTGATGCCTTGCAGCCAGTACTCGTTGAAAAACTGAGCTGGTAGGTTAGGAAGTCAAACCCAGATAGGGGCAGTATTGATATTTTGTTTTTCAGGGTCAAAATCCTCCCCCCACTTCTTGAGGAATAGACTATGTTTCCCTAAAAACTACGGTCCTCTAGTTAGAACACGATTCACATCCTCCTTGTTATTAAATATTATGATGAAAAAATCCTTGGACAGGGAAACAACCTCCATACTCCCCATCGTTCTCCATTTGGATAGAGCCCAAGATCGTAGTCTCTATATCTGACCTTCCACCTAGAAACTTACCCACTAAGGAAAATCTTCCATGGATAAAAAATAACCCATCGAAGCAGTAGGAGCCATTATGCTATTATTCACTGGAATGAGGGGTGGGAGTGAAAGGAAATCACTCTTTCTCCCCTTAACAGTTTCCACAAAGGACTGACATCCTCTGGGACCTACATCGCCCTTCTGGGTCCCTTTGTCCAGATCTTTTTGAGGAGGGTCGAGCCCTCTTTGGACAGCCCCACCTATTGCCGAAGGCCTCCCTTCCTGTGGATCCTCGCTTGATTCCTTCTCGAGGTTCCTTCCCAAACCCTTTGTGACTTTTCTACTGTTCCCGCATGAAACTTTCAAACTTCCTCCGCTGCTTCTCTCCTCCATTCCAAGAAATGGGTTTTGATAGATACCCCACTTATGGAGTCGTATAAGGATGTAGCCTATTAATATTCATTATCAAGAATTTTCATCCAATTTATGTCTCTTCTCCTTTGAAATGTGCATATATGCTATGCAACCAAATACACAAATTTGAGTGATCAATGGATTATGGTTGGTCCATTATTATACTAGAGTGATATGTTCAAATGATATAGTGGGGGTACAACTGAGTAAGTAGATTGATGCATGCATTTCTTCTACCCAATGAGAGTGTCCAAGTTGAGAATCTTTCAACATACATCATACCATTTCCATGATCATTCTATTTCTATTTTTTGCAATACTATTTTTTTATGGTGAGTAGAAAGTTTTCAATTGTCAATGAATACCACGTTCCTTCAAAAATGCTAAAAATTCATTACTGGTAAATTTCCCCCTTGATCTGATTAGAGGACATGGATCCATATTCCTATGAAAATCTCAACTTGAGCCTTAAATTTTTTGAAGTAGAAAAAAGCTTTATCATTGCTCTACAATAAATATACCCATATTTTACAAGTATGATCATCAATAAAAAAAATTAAAATCATTTGGATTCATTATAGCTTGGATCCATGGGTCCATAAATATCGATATAGAAAAAATCAAGAGGCTCTTTGGATCCATATTTTAAAGGATTAAATGGAGCTCTTTGTTATTTTTTGGATAAGCAAAAAAAACATGTTTGAATAGATTTTCTTAAATAAGGAAGACCTTTGACCATATTTTAATTTTGTAGTGCAACAATATTTTTTTTTTTAAGTAAATTATTTTCATTAAAAAAGGTTTTGAAAGGATCCCGAAACCTTGTTACAAAAACATCATAGAGTCATGCTAGGTAGACAAAACATGAAAAGGTAAGGGCAAAATGCCCACACAAGTAGATACCCACCAAAAAAACCAAATACCCATATTCCACTAGCTTACAAAAACATCCTAAGACCCATCTTGAGGTACATCCACAAAACCATCCCTAGTGGCAATGGCTACTCTACGTCCATGTTTCACCACAGTTGCATCCTTAGGTTTTTCAGGAATTATAGCTTCTTCTGTAGTAGTGCCCACAAAATTCTTACAAAAAATCAAGTTTAGAGCATTATGTAGCTCCTTCAAAGTAGCCAAAAAATCCTCTGATTGGGGGATCGTCATGGAAAATATTTGGATTACAAGCTTATGGAGAGCCTCCTTTATGTGGTCATCACCATCGTCATCATAAATCACATTCAGGTACGAGTTCTCGCTCTAGCACATCTTGTAGTGCAACAAGATGGAAAAAACCTAGATGACCATATTTTTATGCTAGATAGATGTAGAGATATTAGAATTGACAATTAAAATTATATTTTCATAATAAATTGTGTGAAGTTCAAATATTTTTTTCTGTTCCCTTTCCATATACAATAAATTTAGAATTCCTATTTTTTCATGGATGAGGCATGCCTTGGATCCTTGTTGCTTATAAAATTCAACATTCAAGTTGTGGTCAAGTAATTTATTAATAGAGAGTAGGTTCTTGTTGAGTCTTAGAACATAAAAGACTTCTTTAATCTTGCATTTGTGAGATCCTAGTTGTAATATGACATCACCTGTGCAAAAGAGGCTTTTATTGTATGACTAGCACAATATAGAGTATGAAACTAATATCTTTGCCTTATAATATGTTTGGTTGCACCTGAACATACCAAACATTATTGAGTTGACTTAAAGTGGTATGTGTAGTAAATCCATGCTATTTTCTTCCAAAATGATCATCTTTGATGGTATTGCTATGTTGTTGACATATTTTCAAACTCGAATATTTTGATGACTCTTTCTGTTATTGATGTCTATACTTATGAGAATTATTCCTATATTTCTAGAAGTGTTATTGAGGTATTATGCCTCTTCTAAATGGTTGCTTCCCTTTTTATTTTTAATAAGTATGTGTTTTTATTCTTGTGTTGTATGTGAGGCCACTAATTTTTGAAGAATATTTACCAAATTTTCAAACATTGGTGTTTGTTTAGTGATATTTAATGTTGTCACAAAAACACTATATTGTGAAGGGAGAGATCTTAAAATAATTGGAACTAGTGCTTTGTAAAATAATTTTTCTCCCAATTCTTGTAGTGATGCTTTTATTTGAGCAATTATCCTCATGAAATATTCGAGTTTTTCTCCATTCTTTATCTTCAAGCAATGGAGTTGGCTCTAGAGAAATAAGATTTAATTCTAAATTTTGGCCTCAAAAATTATTTGTTGTTTCTTCCATGCATCTTTGATCATGGTTAAATCCTAAATATATGGTTGTACTTCATTATCTACTTTGAACATGATGATCAATTGTGCTTTTCTATCTACCTTGTCAAACTTTGTTTGATCATAACCTTCTATATTAAGACGAGCAATGGTTCTAATTACAACTTGTCATACTTCTTCAAAATCAAGTTTTGATCCAAGTCTAGTCTTCTAAGCAACCTAATTATTCCCCCTAAATAGTTAGTAATCATGAAATAGTAACTTTGGTACACCACTAGCCATATCAAACTTTCATAAAATTTGAAAAAAATTATTTCATTGAATTAGACTCAAAAAATATTTTTTAATAAGTATATAAGTCTATACTTGTAGCTCGAATGATGTCTTGAATTACGAGAAGTCAATATATCATTGTGAAAAATAATAATAAGTAGAGGAAATATTCTTCCTCTATGGAATATTATTTGGAATATACCTCATCTTAAAATATTATATGCACCTTTCCTTTTCACCTACAATTAAAGAAAGGAAAAATAGCAATATATTTGCTTTAGTAGTTTTCACACTCTCAATGTGGGATATGCTTTTTAAAAATTTGAAGATTGGACTTCTACTTTGTTTTTAAAAACATCCACATGTGGTCTACTTTGTCCATTTTACTTTTTCCATCCATGGGTATCTGGTTGGTTCTTCAGGCAATACATTTTTGATGTCGTAATCAAATACCTTTTGAAATACAATGATCTGTATACTTCTTACTTGCATTTACAATAAGATATCTCTAATTTCATCAAAGAGGTATAAATTATTTTAGGCATGAACTTTTATTTTTTATGGTGTTTTAATTGTCTACTTCTTCTTCTTCTTGAGGAAGTTGATAATGCAAGCACTTCAAATATAATATCATTGTCTTGATGGCTTCCTTGTTGTCGATGAGTGGATTGTAGATATTTCACTTTATCTTTTTGATGGATTATGTTTCTCCTATGAAGTGCACTTCAACAAGAAATTTAAATCTTTCAAACCCTTAGTAGAATGTTGTAGAATTTCCTTGTCGTCCATATTTTTTTAATAATTTATGCTCTTATTGATATGTCTTGATTTGGTATAGTATGTCTTGCTCTGGCATCTTGCCCAAATTGTTGAGATGTCTTGTATGCTTCTAGATGGATGGGTGTCTACTTGTTCATCTTAGAATACCCTTTTTAACATCTTACTTGATGCATTTCAAATAATTTTCAATTTAGTTCATTGCTTTACACTATATAAAGCTCTAAATATTCTATATTTTACAAATGATTGGAACATGTATTGCCCATGAAATATCTTTCTGTTGGAAGAAACTATTTTTGATTGAGAAACTATTACTTTATGCTTGTATGCCTTATTTTTTTGATCCCATGAAGTTCTTGTCTATGTGCAACTAATGGAGATTAATTTTTGCTCTCTTTTTGGAATAAAACAAACTTGTAAACCTTGTGTTGAGGAATTTCCTATTGTCTCAAAGATTCTACTTTGTCACACCTCAGTACCTTTCTTCCATTTGGTTTCTATGCTTAGATGCTTTTCTTTTACTTACTAATATTTTGGAAAATGTTTGATCACCTTCAATATTGTGTTTATAGTTTTATTATGACATAAATATTTGCCTTAATCTGGTCCTTGGAAGGATTTCTTATCCTGGGATCATTTCTTTTGCTATGGTCTTTGGTAGGATTTCTTATCGTGGGATCATTTCTTTTGTTATGGTATTTGGCAATATTTTGTATCCTAAGACTCTTCTTAGCAGGGGTATAGTTCTTGGTAAGGCTCTTTTTATCCTGAGATCAATTCTTTAATAAATATTTCTTTTAAAACTGCTCTATATTAAAGCTTGAGAAGGATCAAAAGAAGATATGACTCTTCCTTCTATTTGATTTGATACCACATGTAAGAAATCACTTCAATGATTTACATTATGAAATGAAGGGTATTTAAATACAATGGATGCCCAAACATGGCATAACAAACCTTAATTAATATTGCAACTACCCTTATCCTCTAGTGGACCTTACAAACTATGTGTTGAGTGGTTACTCAACTTTCATTCACATTATTCATGATGTAATAATGCCTCATATATATATAATGGTGGTTTTGGGTGTAATATTTAGCATCATGGGCCACTATCATGGCACTTTTAACTATGGTAGTAGCCATAGTTCTCTAAATACTTTAGCTTATGGCAACAACAATGGGAAGGAGTGGTGGTAGGTCAAATATTTTCTCTCAATAGTAGCATTTGTTTTTGTAGATATCTAGCCTAGATGGCAAATTATTTGTATAAATATTTTGGGAATGGATCTCCTTCATGGATTGAGGGTTCTTTTGTGCTCTTTAATTGATATCACATGAGGTTTCTCAAGATGGTGCGATGGTGATCCAGTAATGCATAGGTTTCTATATAGGCTCTTGAGTATAGTAGGTGGAGTTGCATTGATGGGTCATTTCCATTGTTTCCACATGGAAAATAACTTTCATCTAGGTTTTCTAAGCAATGGTCTATGGGATCATGATTGTGGGGATTTTATGTAATTATTTTGGTTCTATTTTGATTGTGGGTTTATTTTTCCATGATTACCTATCTACTTTTTTTTCTTACTTAGTTTTAGTAGTGTGGAACATGACCATGGTAGTTGTCATGGTTATTTGAATACTTTAGCTCACAGTGATGGCAATGGAAAGTAGTGGTGGGTTAGTTTTTTTGTTTTCTTTCATAGATGACATTTTTGTTTGGTAAATTTTTGTCCTAGGTGGTAGATGACTTGTGTCAACATCTAGGGGATGGATATCCTTGGTGGCCTAAGGAATGTTTTGTGCTTTTTCATCATCATTGCATGTGATGGTCACTTGACATGGTGCAACAGTGATCCAACAATGTGTGGGTTTATCTATAGGTCATTGTAGTAGTTTTCGTATGACAACCAACTTCCATTATGATTTCCTTAGTGATGGCTTGTGGCAAGTGTGGTTGTGTATGTTTCTCACAATTGTTGTGGTCCTATTTTGATTGTTGATTTTTGCTCTATTATTGCCCATCTACTTTTTCTACGAATATGTTCTTCCATATACAATAGTTGTGCGATTTGTGCATAATTTATTCCTTGTTATACATGTTTTCTTTTGATAAAAATTGCATTTTAGAACACTTTTTGTATTACTTTGATATCTTAATGGGACTATTTAGTATATTATGATATAAATATATAAAATACCTATGATATAAATATATAAAATACCCATATCATGCTTTGAGAGGCCACTCAATGCACCATAGAGTGAGAGTAGAGGGGCATAGTCCTATCGAGACTTACCTAGGCACAATTTCAGGTGGAGATAGTGATGGCCATGAGGGGATAATTACCATCTCTAGCTTAGGAACTATAGGAGTTTTCCTAATAGTGATACATGCAAGACGTAGCAAGGTTGAAGGTCCAGGAAAGTAGGTGATATAGGCAAAGGCACTACGGGTCGTGATGGTGGTTATGTAGATAGATATAGACACCATCCATACAGTTTTATACTAGACTCAAGTGGAGTAATATATAGTGAGGATTGAGGTGGAGTGCCTCAGAGGGGATATGGTCTAGTTAGAGTAAGAGTGACAACATGCTTGGGTAGAGGGGATGTCTATCATTTTAGGTAGCTAATAGAGTGAGGAAGACCACTTACTACTAGTAGAGCTATAAAGGGTGAGGGAGTCATATGAGATGGTAGTGTAGAGGGAATCCTACTAGCATATGGTATACTTCTATGCCATCCTAATAGATTAGAGTATTTTGTTGGTGTCATCTATATGATCATATATTTTCTTGAATTTGTAGGTATGATTTAGTTCACTATCTATGAATATGGCTCCTCCACGACCTCTGGTAGGTAGAGCAAAGGGGACAGGCTCATAGGGCTAGGGTAGATATCAAGGTGAAATTTTAATTTTGATTGTGGAATCCATCCCTAGGGATGGTCAAGTGTGCTAAGCTTTCCACTATGACACACTAACTTACTAGCATTCACTTAGTGCTTTCAAGTAATACAAGCTGCTTTATATATTATTATGTTTTATGTGAATGACTTGTTATTATGTTTTTATTTTTGTTTTTTTATTGATGCATGATGATCACAAACATGATGAATGCAATGCATGATGATACTAACTAAATGAAATATATGAATGAATCTAACCAAATGAAACACAATATAAAATGTAATCTAAAATTAATACAAAGTGGAATGCATGAGCGAACATATGGAAAGAATAAAGAATATAAGGAAAAGCGAAGAGAAGGAACCAAACAATGATAGAAGAGAGAAAGATAGAAGAAGAAGAAATCAATGCTCTGAAAGGCCAAAAGAAAGAAAATAAAAATAGGAGCAAAACCCTTGTAAGGATGTGTGCTCGTAAATGACCGAGATAGAGGTTACCCCTCACTTGTAGCCATGAAGCTATCCTACAAGGGTGTTATGCTCATGAATATGGTCAAGTGTGGAGCAATACCCATTATGGGTGCAGTGCTCGCTAATGGTTGGAGATGAAGAGATACCCACTAGGATGTATGCTCATAAATGACTAAGATGGAGGTTGCTCCTAGCGTGTGGCCATGAATATTATCCTTTATGGGGTGAAAATTATGTTTTTTATGTGCCAAAATAAGTACTACCCGATAGGGTCATGGTGTATGCAAAAGATGTATGAGCAAAGTAGAATGATGTGGCTGTATGCATATGATAGAATAAGATTAAAGAAAGAGAGAAGCAAGAAATAAAAGATAGTGTGTGTGTGTGCATCCTTAGTGAAATTTCAAGAGCTAAGAGGTGTGCATAAGATAGTTAGTGGTTGTATGAGTACCATAAATGATATCCATGTGGTATCTACGTTAGTGGTTGTATGAGTACCATAAATGATATCCATGTGGTATCTACCCTATCTTATGAGGCCCCTTTAACAGGTGAAAGGTCAAGAAGGATAATATGTGAGAAAAAGCAAAAGTAGAGATAAGAAATGTACATCCTTTTTCTTGGGGAGAATAAGAAATGATTAAAACATTTAAGAAAAAAGGACATAGAAGAGATGTAGAACTATATCCCTTGACTTAGAAAGAAATTTTATGATTATTTTATACTTTCAAGGTCAAGAAATATAAGAGAAGAAAGGAGAAGAAGAAATGATGGATGAAATGCAAATATAAAAATACATGGAGATGAGTCGTAGGTTGGGGATTCACTAGGCATTAGAGCCTTATTATGAGTGCAATACATGTGAGCTAAGACCTAACTAGGTTTTATCACTTGCCATCCTCACAAAGTCCCCAAAAATCTATATGATCAAGCAATCATGCAAATATGGTCAAGCAAAAATGCAATTATATGACAAGAAGAATGCAAATGGAATAGGATACCAAGAAAACCATGCAAGATATGATAGAAAATCATGTGGTATGAACAATTAAACCAAATGCAATATGAAAACTAAGCTAAATGTAATATAAAAATGTAGCGTGCCAAGTTATGCATTGTATCTCTTTTGATGCATGATGCTCATTGGTTCTTTAAGTAATTTAGCATCCAAGGGAAACCAACTTAGGGTGCACCAAAGTTACCATATTGCAAAATATAATATTAGTGGGATAAGGTGATCCCTCATCCTCATCACTCCACTCCAAGCCTTTATGATCTAAATATTCAGCATAAGTAATAAGGTGATCATCATTATCAAAGGGTAAAGGTTGGTTTTTATTAGGGATGTAGCCTATGCCACATATTCCAAGCCAAATCTCAACTTCCAAAGGCTCTTGAATACCTTTATGTTGTGGCCCCAAAACTTTACCTATATATCCCATGCTAGATAGGATTTTCTTGGGAAGTGGGTAGTCATTGGATAGGTAAAAATGGACAAAATGATGCCCTATAGGAAGAGGGTTTCTACCATGGATATTTTCTTTGAGGGAGATTCTTGCAAAGATAAAAGTACATGTGCCAATGTGTATGACTTCACCTTTCTTATAGGTAAACCCATAGTCCTTGATGAAGGTGGTAGCTTAGAATGATCCATAAGAGGTTATTTAAGAAAATGATTGACTTGTTTCTATGATGAAACTTTGATTAATGATTCCTCACACACCTTTATATTTTCAAGTTGCTTTGCGATGTGAGATGAAGAAATTAATGGATATAAATTAATATTAGATTGAGTTTTCTCAACCATTGAACAATATTGAAATGGATGAGGGTTTCCCAGAATGGTGAAAAGTTGATCTTTGAATTCAAACTTCAAACATTAATGAAAAGTGGAAGGGATAACCCTCATTGCATGAATCCAAGGGCATCCAAGAAGAATATTAAAAGATGCAGGGCAAGACACCACATAGAAAAAGGTATTTAAGATCTTAGGTCCAACCCTAAGTGGGAGGGATATAATGTCACAGGCCTCTTGGGACTCACTATTGAAATATTTGATTATGATATTGGATTTAGTTAAATATTCCTCTTTTAATCTAAAATTTTTGAAAATTTGATAAGTGCATCGATTGAGGGAAGAACAATTGTCTATAAAAATCCATTTGATAGATGTTTCTCCAATAAATATAGTGATGTAGAGGTAAGAATACACTTGTAAGTCTAAGGAAGGAATATTATCATCCAAAAATGTGATATGATGTATCCCAAGGGAACCTACAACATCAGCTATAGCACTAGGGAAAATGTCTTGAGGAACAAATTATTGTCTTAGAATCTTTAACAAGGCTTCCCTATGAATAGGAGAAGTTTTCAAAAGTTCTAAGAGGGAGATCTTAGCTGGGGTACTATTTAACTATTATTTATATCAAATGAGACTTTAGGTTTTGGCTTCAACCGTAAAGGTGGGTTTTCTACTTGTATGCTCCTTTTTTGGGTACTCTTCAAAACTAAGGGTAATTTCAAAGGTTGATTGGATGTAGAAATCATATCCTACTGATTATTGAGACTAATATTTTTGCATTGCAGTTACTACTATTATACCAACCATGTTGTTGTAGGGAGGTGGCACATTATGATATGACACTTGATTAGCTGCATATTGCCCATACTTACGTAGGAGTTCTTGGAATATTACCATGTATTGATTAGTTGTAGGTGCTTGATGATTAGGAGGTTGATTTTTTGTTGGATTATTAGGTTGAAGACCCTCTATAATGAGGTGGAATTCATCATTTAAGTCTTAAATCATGTGTTTCAACCTTCGAAATGAATTTGTAATGTGCCCCTCCACTCTATGATACTCACAATGTTGGCTAGAATTATACTAAATAGCCATGGTATCAGGTTCCCCTATGGGAGGTAACTGTATCATATTTTATTCCAAAAGTTGCTTTAGGACCATATTCATAGGTGCGTTGAGTCTTATAAAATTCCTTGGTGGCATTTTTGAGGTTGGCTAAGCACCATATTTTATAGGGTGTTAAAAACACTGTTAATAGGCCTACTATATGTTACCCCATCACCAACTACATGCTTGTTCTTATACTAATTTTTTGTGGTCCTATATTCTTCTTTCTTTGGCTTAATTTGACCTCTTCAAATAAGGGCTTGCTCTACCCTTCTTACTATATCTATTGCTTGGTCAAAATAAGTGATAGTTTTTGTTTCCAATTCATATGATATTTGCTCTTGTAAATTTCTAATAAATATCTCAAGCATGTCTCGAGGAGGTAAGACATATCTTAATAATCCAACTAGACTCCTCCAACGAGTCAAATTTTTTGAGAAAATTTTATATTTACCTTGTTTCAACATATAAACATCTTTCATAGTCATATTTTTCTCAACATAAGCTCCAAATTTTTGAACAAACAATTACATTATCTCTTCAAAATTCCTCAAAGAATAATGAGGAAATTGATAATACCATTCCAATTCCATACCAACAAGGCTCTTAGGGAACACCTTTAGCAAAAACATGTCATAATATATAATATCATGGCATGTTATCCTAAATATCCTTAAATATTTAATCGGGCTCTATGTTCCCTTATAAATAGGCAAAACCAAAATTGGAAAATGCTTTGGGTAGGATCTAGAAGTGACAACATGGTCTAAGGGTTGATTTTACATTTACTTGTAGTTGTAGATGAAACTTGGAGGTTGAATCATATCCACTCTTAAAACCAGTTGCTTCACCATACTTGTCAAACTTTGTATATCAGGATTTTATTGTGCAATACCCCTAGGTTCCCTAGGGGAGGGGTATAGGTAGGTTTTTGGAAAGGAACTTGGCCAATGTTGGAGGTATTGATATTTTTATGGTATAAATTTTGATATGTGGTATGTTGTATCTTGCTATAAAGGATAACTAAAATTTGGTGGAACAAAAGCATGAATGTTGAGATGAGCAGAATGAGGAGGAAATTGAGCATAATTTTGGGATGCACTACCAATTGGAGGAGCTTGTGGAATTACCCCAACATTGGTGGTCATAGTATTAGCATGTGTTGGTTTATGAAAAGGATTAACATGATGTAAATATTTAAACAAAGGATTGTTATGAACATTCCTAGGAGGAGAGATGGTAGGAGGTTTGAGTCAGGATTCCTCTTCCATAGCCTTAAAAAAGCCTCCTTATGGTGGTTTATAAAACCCCATATATGATCAAATAATGAGAAATTGAAGCCTTCATTGGGTTCCTCAAAAGTATCAAAGTTATTTCTAGTTTATTCATGGTCTTCCTCTTTCATATCTAGGTTGGTATTCTCCCTATCAACTTGATCATCTTCTTGAATAATTTGATCAGATTATAAAAGCTTTCACTTACTCCTAAGGTTTGAAGCAATTAGGAGGAAGAGAAAGGATATATTATTAAACTAAAAAAATACACACAAGAATAATTTTAAATGTTTTCTAATTCTAAGTAAACAAATTTAATGGTCTTTCTTAAAGTTTTTAAAAATAAAAACTCAAGGAATAGGCTTCCTATTATGTCCATTAAGATGCATCTTCACATATGGTTCACCAAATATGTAGAGGGGTAAAACTACCCTACCACGTATGATTCTTGGCTAGATCCACTAGGATTCAAGGTGAATGCGGGGGTGTATTATTCTCTACACTCGAGGGCTACAGGATTGAGGGGTTCACTAGAAATGGTTTAAGGACTCGCTCCAAGTTTTATATGGAGATGCTTCATGTGTATATGGAACAAACACCTATTTTTAGTCTTTCTAAAATCTAATCTATGGAAATAAAAGAATAATGCAAGACAACCAAATATGCAAGTAGACAAGATACTAACCCTAGAATAATTCATGATTATTGATGATGACTAAACTCTAACTTACAATAAGATATATATTTTCTCTTTTGAATAAGGGTCTATGAGAATGCATAAACAATATGTAAGACTACATGCTTTTATTATTTAAATGCCTAGAAATAGAAGATCAAATGTTTTCTTTTTCTCTTATGATCAAAATATGAAATGAAAAATACCAAAGAAACTCACCAAACAACCTAAAGATCTACTAGGGAACTTACCTAAATTGATGGTTAATTCTAGCTTTAACTTGCATCTATAATATCCAAAGAACTTCAAACTTGTAAAATAATTTACAAACCCTAGAAAATTTTTTCAACGTTTGGGGGTTTGCTTAGGCTACTATATGATTGAGCTTTATGGCACAATAATAAAGCCCCCCGTTGTCCTTTTAGATATTGATTCAAAAAATACATGATATTTGACCTTTGGAATAAGCAAAATCAAGATGAAATGGACATGCAATAGTGAAATGAAATGAAATAGAATGCAAGTGATAGAAAGCTAAAATGCAAGCGAAAACTAGGATTTTGGAAAGCAAAACTTTACCCCCAAGCCCTAATTGACCAAATTCACACCTTGTAATTAGGGGGTGAGAATATGGCTTCCTAAATTCACAATCTATATGAGTGGATCACGAATTTGGTTCAGATGCACTTTTCGGGTCCTAAAATGCCAAAAAATATGATGCAAAATAGTAAAAAATAGAGCTAATGATTAATAATGCAAGTAAAAAACTTGGTTAGCTGATGGAAGAAGTAAGGAGTAATGATAATATAAAGGAAGAACTCCATAATGGTAGACTTATACAACCATAAATACTCCACAACTTGATCCCCAAGGGTAGCCAACACCATAGCATGAAAACAACAAAAATAGCAAATCATAGCATGAGTACTTGTTAGTGAACAATAAGTGAGTCAAGATCTCGGATTATCCAAAATATTGATTGGGGAAATATGGAATCCAATCCTCTATTTCTAATATATTTTGAGGGATAAAATGGTAGGAAAATAAAATTTCACCACAAGTAAGGGCTAACACCAAAACAGGTCGATGAGGGGTGAGGTTTTTGAGAGAAAAATCCCTAGAACACCAAGTTCATACCTAATAATTACATGGTACAAATTTTGCAAGCCAAATTCACACCCTCTATGGATTGAGCATGAATTTGGTAAATCTAGGTGAAAAGGACAAAATAATATGGGAAATATGCCCTAATTTTGCACTTAACAAGCTTGGGTGGTTTCTTAAGGATATAAGAAAATATTGACTCATTTTTATGGGTCAATTTTCCATGTCTACAGGTCTGAGGTGTAGACTAATTGGTTCATCCAAACCCCATAATGGGGGCGGAGGTCCAAGATTCAAATCTCAGGTCTCATCGGATTGAACGCTTGTCCCTTTCCTGGTGCTTTCAGTGGCATAAAAGGTTTAAAATGATTGTGACATGGTGATTATAGGGGTGGACTACGTGAAGATCTATGTGGTAGCTTCTAGGGTAGACAACATAGAATACTATGGCAGCCATAAAAATATGGATAGCCTGCTCGAATTCGTGGCGGCTACCGATTCCACCATGTAAATTCAAAAAAAAAATGACATGTCTACAAACCTCACAAAGTAAATATCCTTTTTGTTTAACAATAAGGTACTCATTGGTAAATTTATTGGGTATTTGCAATGGGCTTTAGCTATGAGAAAATAGATTTATAAGAGTTGGAAGTCTCCAAGAGTGAGTCTATCCTTTCTTACTAAAGGTTTTTCCCTAACCATTTTTTGTTCTATGAAGGAAAGAGATAGAATTCTAAAAGGAGGTTCTTAGTTTATGGGAAGAGCAATACTCTTCCTTACCCACTAGTATGAAGGCTTTTTGCACCTAAAATATAAATATATCCCTCGTACCACTCTAGGTTAGGATATATGGGTTAACCATTAAATTATAGAAAATGGATACCTTCAAGGAACAACACTCTAGAAGAATTCCTTGAGATTTTAAAAACCATAAAAGATATATTCTTAGCTATTTATGCCTAGATATTAGTCATGATAAATATCAGTAAACCTTTACTAGAATCAATCATTCTTAAGTATAGGAATAAGTTGTGGATCCAAACCATGGATTATGAAAACATCATTTAAATGTAGATATCATGAAGTGGGGCATATTGATAGATCATGCCCTAAGAAGAGTCCAATATAAACATATGTAGAAAATATCAAGAGGAACTTACAAATAGATATGGATGAAGATGGTTTTCATATTCAAAAAATAGGTCCATACATATGAAATTAAATAAGCAATGGAGACTAGAAGTATGTTGGAATAAATATCAATTCTTTTGAGGTTTAATCCCATGAAGAAAAAATAGATCAAATCTTAGTGGTTATGGTACAACAAGATTAGAATATTAATGAAGAGTCATCTACTCAGTATGATTCTTATTTGGGGATGAATATTCTTTTTGAACCTAAGAAATGTGTCTCATCAGATTTAGAATACTATATTGAAGTTCCATGCACCATTCGGCAAAAGGAAAGTGGTAGAGAAAACACAGTTTTAGATGTTAATACCTCTACCATTAACAAGGAAATACCATCAAATAAGTAGGATAAGTCAAAAGATTTCTTAGCAGATCTAGGAGAGGATAAATCTAATAAAAATAAAAGTTTTGAAAGAATATTGAGGAATAGAATAATAATAGCTACTTTCAATACTAGCAAGGAAAAAAGAGGAAAACCTTCAAATTATCAAGCAAGAGCCAAGGAAGCAAGAGAAAACATAGAAAAAGGAACACAATATAAGTTGGTTGAAATTATCTTTACTAAATAGCAAATTGATATTGGTAATTCATGGGTGGGATCAATAACTCCTAATAAGACATGATTGCTATCTCATGTAATATAAGGGGTGTTAATTCCTCTCAAAGCATAGGTTTATTAGGGACATTTATTTAAGTAATAAGCTTGATATTCTTTGTATTTAAAAAGTTTTCAAAACTATAAAAGCAATATGGGAAAAATGTGAATGGGATGCTATGGATTCAAAAGTGATGATAGGGGGAATTCTAACATGTTGGAATCTAGTTAGAACCTCTTATAAAACCATTCATAAAACTATAGACTGGATAGCCTTATTATTCACATGCTACTTTAAAGATATTCACTTCATCATTATCATTTTTTATGGACCTACAAATCAATCAAGAAGATCAAAAGCATGGAGTAAAATTCAAGCCTTTATGCACCAATAAAATAGATCCATGATCATAGGAGATTTTGATGCCATAACCAATCTGGATAAAAAAAAATGGTAGAATTGAACCCAAAGTATGAGATATATCTCAACTTTTATTCAAAACAATAATCTATGGCAGGTTAATTTTGAAGAGACAAGTATACTTGAACCAAAAATAGTATAGGCTAGAACCTGATAATAGAAAAAGTAGACAAATGCATACTCTCAAATCATTGGTTAGATGAAGGTATGAATTGTTTCAAATCATTGTCCAGTAAGAGTTGAAATGGTAGTAAAAGAATTTAAAAAATACCATATTTTAAATATGATCAGATACGGAAAGACCATTTTTGATTTTTTTATACGATGACACAAACATAGAATTCTTCAATAAATGATGGGTTGTATACAGTTCCAAAACATATTAAATCAATGACATATGGATTAAAAGAATGGAGCAAGAACACTTTTGGAAATATTTTTTAGAAGAAAGATCTAAAAGAGAAAATTTAAAAATTCCCAAAAAATTGAGCACAATAATTCAATCTCTAGAAGAAAGAGAGTTTCTTAGTGAATATCATAATATCTTGAGTAAGGAAGAAAAAATTTGGAGATTAATATTGAGATAGACTTGGTTAGGAGATAAAAATATAGTTTTTCATAGGATGGAAATAGTACAAATATTGGTATTTAAAATTAGTAGAATTAAATCAATATAAGGGGTTTGTATTGAAGATAAGAGTGAAATCAGAAAGTAGGCAAGGCTTATTTACCATAATATTCTAGGATCAGAGGAGAATGAAGTTCTTAATGATAAACTAATACAAGTATCTTCAGTTAGAATAGGTGAATATAATAGCAAATTGATAGAGACTATTACATTAGAAGATGTTCATTTATATCTTTTATCTTTTTATAAGGATAAATCCCCAAGTATGAATAGACTCTTTGCAATATTCTATCATCATAAATGGGAAATGGTGAAGGATTCTTTATTGGTGGTAGTGGAACAATCTAAGGTAAAACAGTGCATACCTTATAAAATAAATGCAATATATCTTACCATGATTCCAAAAAATAAGGATGCAAAATTGTTTGATTCATTTAGGCCCATAAGCCTATGTAATATGGCATATAAAATAATCTCCAAAGTGATGGAAAATTGGTTAAGATAATTTTTAGACAAAACTATTTTAGAAGAGCAAAGAGGATTTGTGAAAACGAGATATATTTTGGATGGAATCATTGTAGCTCATGAAGTAATGCATTCAACAACTTATAGAAAAGAGAGCAATGATCTTAAAACTTGATATGAATAAATCCTATGATAGGGTTAAATGGGATTTTCTTTTTGCATTATTAAAAAAATTGAATTTGGGAAGAAATGGGTTAGATGGATTAAAGCTTATGTCTATATGCTATCATATTCAATCTTTGTCAATGGACTCGTAACATAATCATTTAAATCCAAGAGGGGTCTTATACAAGGATATCTTCTATCACCATATCTATTCATTATTATGGTAGAGGTATTGGGAAGTAACTTGAGGAAGTCATTCAATTATGGGCTATTAAGTGGATTTAAGGCTAGTAATAACATCAAAAACATCACCCATTAACAATTTGTAGATGATACAACCCTTTTTGGGAGGGCAAGGAAAAATGAGGCCAAAGCTTTGAATAACTTATTAAAGGAATATGAAAGAGTGTCAAGGCCGAAAGTTAATAGGACAAAATCCAAAATTTACTTCCTAAACACTCTAGCTAGAATAAAAGCAAGCATGTGTAGGTTATAAAAATTGGATGTAAACTTGCTAGCAACATATCTAGGGATGCCCTTATTTGAGGGAAGAATGAGGATAGAATTGTGGAATCTATTTATAAATAAAGATCTAAATAAACTACCAATATGGAAAGGCATATGGTTATCATTAGTAAGAAGAGTGCAATATTACTTTCCATTCCAACATATTATGTGTCCTTGTATATTATGCCAAAATCAATAAAAATTATTTAATCTATATTATGCGGTCATTTTTGTGGTTAGGATTACATGATCAAATAAAATTTCCTTTGGTGAAATGAAGCAATTTTTGTGATGATAAATCTAGGTAAGGTCTCAATTTAAAAGTTCTTATAGATGCAAACTTAGTTATAAGGGAAAAAATAATTTTATTATTGTACAAATAGAGTCGATGACCCAAGCTTAATATTTACTACATTCTCACTACTAGATGGTTCTACACTATGGAAAATTTTTAAAAAATAAATTGATTTAGTGATTAAAGTTCTAAGATAGGTGGTGGGAACAAGAGAAAAATATTTGGATGAATACATGGTATGATAAAAAACTACTAAATCTAGATCCAATTTTGAACCATGGATGAGATTACTATTGTAATATTTTATTATCTTGGTTGGAACAATTGCTCCTTGTGCAAAGTGATATAATAGAGCCATAGCTAAGAGTGTGAGGTTTAGCTCAATTAGGGGCCTCTAGGATTTTTTTAAAAGGTTGAATTCTTGTTAGTATGTTATCTTTAGGTGCACTTTAACTCAAGGGGGAGGAAAAGGGATGCAAGAGAAAAATAAAACTTGATAAAAAAAAAGGTGGTAATGTGCCAAAGATCCATTAAGATATCCCTGCATAATAGGTTTGAATACTATGTGCGAATAGTTAACACTAACTCTCCTCAACATAGTTAAACACATATGAGACTTATAAACATAGATGCACATAAAGAAATGGGTCAGCAAAGAACCATAGATGGATAGTCCAAAAATTGATGTAGGCCTCCCACACACATATGTAAGCAAAAACCAAAATAGGTAAAAACTACAAACACATACACACATACAAAAATGGGTCAATGGAGAACCAAATATTGCTAGTCCAAAAATTGACGTATACCTCCATATATGTGTGTGTGTGTGTGTGTGTGTGTGTGTGTGTGTGCAAGTAAATTTTCACAAAGATTGTACCCGAAGCGGGGGTTCGATTTGCCCATAGGCCACTCAAGAACCAACTTCTCTACACAAAGAAATGAAAGGAAATATTACAAAATATTACAAATGCAAACTTGTTGATTCTTTATAAAACTAACACTACTATTTATAGATTACAAAGAAAAGAGTTTCCCTCCCAAAACTCATGCAGATATTTCAAGATGATTGTTGCTTCTTATGCTAAGTCATATATTGTTCAAGTTGTCAGTCCTTTTGAGATCTCTAGATCTAGTATCATAAATACCAAATGGTTATAATTCCTTGGATGAGCAATTATTATCCATTATTTCCAACTACCCTTTTTGGGAACCTCTACAATCTGGGTGTGAAATATGTGTGCCTTTAATACTCTAAATTTAGGAATGGCTTTGTTGTGGCTTCTTAGCTACTGTTGTCCTTTCTAAGAAATATGTGCATTCATTTTGTAGGAAAGGGAATTAGTTCTAGAATATTTCACACCTCAAAAATCTTAGATTTTTAATACATGGTAGCTTCTCTTCAAAAAATTTACTCCCCATCCAAATTTGGGACTTTTTGTTGACCTTGGGACTTATGACCATTGGACCTCCCCATTTAAGCCTTTACTTTCCTTTTTTTATCAGATTTATAAAGGTTCGATCTTCAAACCTTATTCTTACTAGCCTCTTGATCCTTAGAGCTTTCAATAAGAGGTTTCTTTTGAGTATGTTCATTGCTTTGACCTTCACTTTGTGTAACCTAATAATGATACATTCTAAGTGTAGTGAGTCATCACTATAGTTTTGGTAACTCATAAGGGATCTTTAGCCTACTAAAGATAAGGAACCCAGAGAATCTAGTGCCTTAGTCCATTGTACTGAATTGAATAATTTCACATTAACATTAATCAACAAATTACAAAGTTTATATAGTGTAGGAAAAACCTTCATATGCAAAAAATACCTACTAATGCGAAATGGGAAAATAGGGGAGTAAAGAGAATTTAAAATTTAATTCTCTTCTACTGTCGTCCTTGCCATCAAATACCACTTGTCGACAAATCATTTGCTAACATTCTCCCCCTTAAAGTTGAGAGGGCTGACAAGACAGTCTCTCAGCTTTATATATTGAGCTTTAGCAATGCCTTTGGTGAAGATGTCCGCCATGTTGTCCAAAGTGCTGCAATGTTTAAGCTCAACTACCTGGTTCTCCACCATGTCTCGAATGAAGTGATACTTCATATCAAAGTGTTTTGATCTGCTATGGTGGATAGGATTATATGCCAATTGGATGGCACTCATATTGTCACAATACAATCTTGTAGGACCACTTTGTCGCTCTCCAATATCTTCAAGGACTTTTCTCAGCCATAGAGCTTGAGTACTAGCATGTGTGATTGCTATATACTCAGCCTCAGTAGATGACAATGCTACAACAATATGCTTTTTGGAACTCCATGTAATTAGTCCTGACCCAAGACTAAAACAATTTCCTGAAGTAGATTTTCTATCATCTATATTGCTGCCCCAATCACTATCACTAAAGCCAACTAATTTTATAGAATTACATTTGTGGTAATGGATCCCAAAATCCAATGTACCCTTTACATATCTCAAAATTCTCTTAGTTGCTTGAAGATGTAGTTCTGATGGATCAGCCATAAACCTTGAAACAAGAGAAACAACATACTGAATATCAGGCCTTGTGTTGGTGAGAAACATCAGACTCCCAACCATGCTCCTGTAAGTGGTCATGTCAACTTTTGGTGCTCCATCATATTTGCTCAATTGGATCCCATGACCCGTTGGAGTTGCAACAGGCTTGCATTGCTCCATAGCAAACTTCTTAATCATATCTTGAGCATATTTGTGTTGACATATGAAGATCCCTTTATCTGTTTGATGAACTTCCATGCCTAGGAAGTAATGCATTAAGCCTAGATCTTTCATTTCAAATTCACTCATCATGGAGTGTTTGAACTCCTTATTCATCTTATCATTACTACCCATAAATATGAGATCATCCACATATAAACAAACTATGAGAATATCTTTACCTTGCTTTAGGTAGTAGAGAGTAGGTTCACTTTTGCTCCGAGTGAATCCATACTCCTTAAAGTAGCCATCAATGCGAGAGTACCATGCCCTTGGTGCTTGCTTGAGGCCATATAGTGCTTTTTTCAGTTTGTATACAAGGTTCTCCTTACCTTGTTCTTTAAAACCTTGAGGTTGTTGGACATAAACCTCTTCAGTCAAGTACCCATTGAGAAAGGCACTTTTTACATCCATGTGCTGAATTTTCCACCCTTTGTGGGCAGCCAAGGAAAGTATTGATCTGATAGTCTCCTGTCTAGCAACAGGAGCAAAGGTCTCCTCATAGTCAATCCCATACTTCTGAGTGAAGCCTTTCGCTACAAGTCTTGCCTTGTGTCTTTCAATGCTTCCATCAGCATTGAATTTGGTCTTGTAGACCCATTTGCATCCAACACATTTTTTACCTTTAGGAAGCTTCACTAGCTCCCAAGTATCATTCTTTTTTATAGAGGTTATTTCCTCTTCCATGGCTTGTTGCCATACATCATGAGTGCATGCTTTCTCATAGCTAGATGGCTCTAGCTCTGCACTAGTCATTAAAGCATAATTGACTACATCTCCCTTAGGTTCATTGGAGTCATCATCACCATACATATGCAGATTTTCAAGTCTTTTTAAAACTGCATTCATTTCACTAGCTTGACTTCTAGTGTATCTTTTCTGGAAATTCTTATCCAACATTTGGTAAGATGGATGGTACTGAAGTGTTCTTTTACCTCTTGATGGAGAATCAATATCCATTGGTGAAGAACTTACTGATATTTGTGGAGAAGGACTTGGAGTAGCATCTGGTGTACTCATACTTGGGCTTGGAGGACTTCCTTTGCTGTTTTTGGGCTGCACTTGCTGCACTTGAGAGGAACTTGCATCATGAGATCCATCATCAACAAAAAGTTTTTGATGACCCCATTCTCCCCCTTCATCAAAAATTACATCCCTGGAAAGTACAATTTTATGTGTTTTGGGATTGTAGAGTCTATATGCTTTGGTAGACTCACAATATCCAACAAAAATACATGCTTGACTTTTGGGGTCAAGTTTCTTTCTTTTTTCATCAGGAATGTGGGCATATGCAAGACAACCAAAAACCTTAAAGTGTTTTACATTTGGCTTTTTGCCATTCCATCCTTCATAAGGAGTGATCCCATCTAGACTAGAAGTAGGACTCCTATTTAAAATGTAAACACTAGTTCTTACAACATCAACCCAATACATGTTGCTGAGATGCTTAGTTTGCAGCATTGATCTAGCCATTTCTACTATGGTGCGGTTCTTTCTTTCAGCCACACCATTTTGTTGTGGAGTGTAGGCAGTTGTGAATTGCCTTTTTATTCCACAATCCTTACAATATTTTAGAAATGCATTTGAAGAATACTCTCCTCCTCTATCTATCCTTAGACATTTTACAATAAACTCACTTTGTTTCTCTACAGTATTTTTGAAATCTATGAAACAATCAAAAGCTTCATCTTTGGTTTTCAAAAAATAGATCCAACACATCCTAGAGAAATCATCTATGAAAGTGAGAAAGTAGGAATTATTACCAATGCTTTTGGTTTGCATTGGACCACAAATGTCCGAATGCACCAATTGGAGTGGATGTCGAGCTCTCCACGCTTGTCCTTTTGGAAACTTGGATCTAGAGTGCTTTCCCAAAGCACACCCTTCACAGACCTCCTTGTGTTCATCAAATTTTGGAAGTCCACACACCATAGCTTGAGAAGTTAACAATTTCAAGCTTGCAGAATTTAGGTGACCATATCTCAAGTGCCAAAGCACACTTGGATTTGCTATAGCAATACTAGCAAGTTGAGCACCCCCTGGTTCCCCAAACTTAAGGGGAAACAACCTATTCTTTGTCATAGGTACTTGTGTAATGACTCTATTACAATTGTTCTTATCAAAAATTACACATTTGCCTTCATCAAAAACAAGTCTATAATTTTTCTCCATCATTTGTCCAACACTAAGCAAATTATGTTGGAGTTTGGGGGTGTAATAGATGTCATTTACCTTTTTGGTGCCTTCTTTTGTTGGAACCTCCATGGCTCCAATACCTTCAACTTGTAGAGCTTTATCATCTCCCAACTTGATTCTTGATTTGTAGGTGGAATCCATTGTAGCAAAGAGCTCTTCCTTGCCACTCATGTGATTGGAACAACCAGTATCCAAAATCCAAGTGTCATTTAGATTTTGATCTGATTTTCCATAAGAAAGAAATAGATTTGAAGTTCCTTCTTCTTCACCATAGTTGCCATATTGACCTCTTCCATCTTGAGAAGTCTTGGACCAACAATCTCGAGCAAAATGACCAGGCTTGCCACAGTTGAAACAAGCTTTCTTTGTTTTGTCACCTCCTCTTCCTTGATTGCCACTCCTTCCTTGATTGCCACCTCTTCCTTGATTTCCACCTCTATTTTGATTACCACCTCTGCCTGGATTGCCACCTCTTGAGCTACTTCTTCCTCTACCTCTTCTTTGTCCTCTGCCTTGGCCTCTTCCTTGGCCTCTGCCTAAACCTTCATTTGATGAGAAAGCTTTATCATCACCTCCATAGCTTGTTGAAGTAGAACCCTATATTCTTTCTTCATGAGACATCAAGGAACCAATTAGAGCATCAAAATATAGGCTAGAAAGATCTTTTGACTCCTCAATAATTACAACTATATGATTCCATTTGGGAAGAAGTGTCCTCAACACTTTCTTCACCACTACTTCAGTTTTGATGTCATCTCCAAGGGTTTGCATTTTGTTTACAATGGATTTTACTCTAATGCAATAATCACCAACTTGTTCATCATTTTGCATTTTTAGGTTTTCAAAATCCCTCTTCAAGGTTTGAAGCCTCACTTGCTTCACCTGATCACTACCTTGATAACTATCCTTCAAGGATTTCCATGCTTCTTGGGCTGATAAACAGGAAGCAATCCTTGGAAATATGCTCTTCTCCAAAGCTTCTTGGAGATGGTAGAGGGCAGAAGAGTTGCTCTTTTGGGCATCCTTTTTGGTCTTCTTATCTGCTGCACTCAAAGTGGTCCAATCTGAAGGTTCTGCATAACCTTCTTCGACTACATCCCATAGTCCTTTGCCAATGAGTAAGGTCCTCATTTTGATGGACCAATACTCATAATCTAACCCATTAAACTCAGGTATGGGTAGATTATTATTTGATGCCATAACTTTTGAAATAAACTAGAAACACACTTCTTTTATTTCTCAATACAATCAATGCACTATGCTTTTCAAAGGAAAAATTATAGATTTAAATCAAATCTAACTTGATCTACTCTCTCGTAGATATCCTGTTCTACTTGCATAGGATCTCCTATCACTTGATTGACAAAGTTGTCAGCAACTGAATCACCATCGTCACTAACAATAATGACTTCAGGTGAATGCGGTTCTGGCTCCACTATTTCAACTGAGTCACTGTCACTCAGATAAATAATCTCTGGCTCCTGTGGTGCAACTTCTATAGATTCTGACTCCTCATATCTGCTACCAAAAGAATTATCTTCAGAATCACCATCATATCCTACATCTGGTGCTCTTTGATTTGCTATTACAACATTTTGAAGTTGATTGAATACAATATTCAATCCATACATTCAAACTTTTTCATCAAAGGATTCAGGGGTTTCTCTTGCTAAAAGAGAATGAAGGGCATAATAGCATCCAGTTGACCTTAACATTAATGATTGCAGAAATATTCCCCTTTGATGCAAAAAATATCCCAAGTGAACAAAAATATTCCCCCTTAAAGCCTCTTAGGCTATTACAAAAATTTCCTCTTAGGAAATGTCTTTTTTTTTTAATATTGCAAAATAAAAATAAAATTTTATCAATAATTTTAATTAATAATAAAATTTAATATCAATTAAAAAACATTTAAAAAATGAACTTTAAAAATGAATTTTAATTAAAATTAATATTAAATTATTAATTAATTTCATAAAATTAATTTTAAACTTTGCAAAAATAAAAAATATAAAAAACTAAGCTTTTGTGGGTCAGAGGGTTTCGAACCCTTGACCTCAGGATTTCAAAGCCTTACCGCGTGGCCTCCTACCGGCCGCGATGGCTCACCACCTGTGAGAAAAAGGTGAGGCACTCACCTTTAAACTAATCTTGATGCCACCTTAAATAAAAAAATTTAATGCTTGACGCCACGGGGAGTCGAACCCATGATCGGGCGGCTCTCAACGTTCGGCTGGCTCCTCGAGCCAGTCGGGCTACCTTGCTCGACGTGAAGGCAAAGTGGATTGCCTTCTTAATATTGAGGTCATAGCCTTGCGACAACTAAAAAAAAAATTGGGATCTATATCCCACATTCACCAGGGGAATGAACAATTTGGTGTTTAAAACCTTCAACACGCACTTAGTTAATCGATTGCCTTCGAGCAATCAAATAGTCCTCATTTTTCCACAGAAACAACCAACCAAAAATTGCCACATCACCTACCACGTCACCTTCTTGCTTGCCTCGATCCACTTGTCCACGTGTCCTCTCCTGCCATCCGCCACGTGTCTACCTTCGGTCCAGTGGCTGATCACCATGTGTCTGCCAGGTCAGCTCCTGTTGTCTGCCATGTGTTTATCTTAGGAGTTGTGTTGCCATATCAGGTCCACATGTTTGCCAGGTCAATTCCTCAGTCCTCGTACTACAAGCCACGATCTACTTCAGGTTAGCTCCTTGGTCCTCATGCTACGAGCCATGATCTGCTCTATTTTATCTCCTAGAGATGCGTGCCTAGGACTACCATGCTAGCTGCATTAGATCCTTTATGGGTCTCCTCGAGATGCGTTCTTGGGTCTACCACATCAGCTATGGGCCACTCCTCATAATACATGCTTGTGGCTTTGGCTCCTCTATGGGCCACTCCTCGGGATGTGTTCCTATGGGGATGCTAGTGCCCTAACCTCCTAATCACCGTGCTCTGATACCAAGTGAATTGAATAATTTCATATTAACATTAATCAGCGAATTACAAAGTTTATATAGTGTAGGAAAAACCTTCATATGCAGAAAAGACCTACTAATGTAGAATGGAGAAAATAGGGGAGTAAAGAGAATTTAAAATTTAATTCTCTTCTACTGCCATCCTTGTCGTCAAATACCGCTTACCGACAAATCGTTTGCTAACATGGACACGAAGTCAAAAAAGTACTTACTTTTTGGAATGGAAGCAAAAGTTGAAATTTTAGTAGTCAGTATCTATCTTCATATCTTTCCAATTTTTAAGACTTTTGTCATCCCATGATATTGGGACTACTACCATATATTACATATAATACATATGTACAAATATTTTAAGTGGGTGGCCTTTATCCATTGGGCATGGAGTCAAAAAAGGCCCCCACTAGCTACTTAAGTATTTATTGTTTCTTCTTTTTTTATCAGTTTCTTAGGTGAAAAATTATCACCCTTGAGAAACTAGGATCTTTCAGTAGCCCCCTTTATGGAAATCTAGCACTAAATATTAACACCATTCTTGGTAAAGTGGTATTGGTACTATTATTGACTTCCTCTTTGTTCTTGACCTAATTGGCATGCACCTTCCACCTCCAACTTAAATCCTTTGTCTCTTCTTCCCTTATGGAGGGGAAGGGTGCTTCCTTCTAGCTTGGGAAAGTACTTGAGCTTATTATCTTGGACACCTCATAGGTAGTGGACCCCACTACCTCTATTATCCTCTAGCCCATCTAAATATTGATCTATATTTAGGGCCAATTAGGAACTACTATCCCTACTTCCATGTACTTATTTTTCTTTCTCAAATTGTCTTGATTAGGTTAGGGGTAGCAAGTTGCTAAGTGAGAAATAATTAAGGGGTTGTAGGTTGGATAGCTAGGATTGACTACTTTGTCTCCTTAAATTCATTTATGAATAGGATAACAAGTTGGTCCCATTTAATTATTGAGTGTAAAGATATGGAGTATAACCCCTTACAAAAACTTCCTTTGAATGAAGTTGTGAGTAGTCTTATAGCCATATTTTGCTTTGTGATGTTGTGCAACTAGTAAAAATAAACAATAAATTACAGATGCTCCTACAGGGTTGACAAGCCTTTATCATCATACTATGGAATATTTTAAAGTATGGACATTGGATAGTCATATCAAGTGGCACTGGATGTCACATGGGGATTCTATTGCTCCATGCTAAAAATTTTACAAGGAAGGAAGTGTTCATATTCTAGAATACAATCTCCATGGTGGAGCTTTCATAGTCTTTTGGGTCCTTTGGTTTAAGCGGATACACCACGTGAATGTAGAATTTGCTTTGAAAGTAGATAGATTGAGGCCTTCACTAGAATATCAATCTAATATCTTCAAATAGTGACTTCTTTTCATATTTATTTTGAAGCAGAGTCACCAAGTGAGTTAAAGGCACTTCAACAAGCAAGGGTACGCATAGACCCTTACTAGGTCTAAGCCTAACTTGTTGTAATTATGGAACCAATGATATATCACTAGGTTCCCATCAATAATTCTATTAAACTATCATCACCTTCAATTTTCTTGGTCAAAACAATCACACCTCACGTAGAGCCACATAATAGGATCATAGCCAAGAGCATGGGGTTTGGCTCAATCAGGGGTCTCTTAGAGTCTTTTACAAGTTTGGATCCTTGTTAGGATGTGATCTTTAGTGTCATGACCCTCCCTAGTTGACTTTATGGCACAAGAAAATAATGTATTAAGCTATGATGTGGTGATACCTAGTTTGAAAAATTGAACCAACTATATGATGTTTAGTTGATTTATAAGGGTGTATTATCACTAACATATTTCCAAGTGTGCAAGATCAGGTACACTCATAGGTGGAACAGGCAAAGTCACCCATCAGCAATGAGGGTACCCAATATTAGGGGAAATGATGATTAAGGTACTTGAATGTGACATGGATAGATACCTTCATATAGGTATGCATTGACAGAAGGGATAATCATCGATGATTGATCACCTTGAGCTTTAGTTGATAGCCTAGTACCTATCATAAAATATCTAGCTAAGATAGGTGATTGGGTTGATGGAAATATTTCCTCTTTGTTGTTATATAAATGTGTTTGCTCTCTACTGCATCATGGCTTGAGTACTTTAATGTTGGGTTTTCTATATGAGAACAACTGCAAAATATAGATAGATGCATAAGGTAAACATTCATGTCGAAGTGAAAGTAGAGCATCATACTTATGAAAGAAAGTAAATTAAATTTACATGCTGAATGAAGATTCCTTTAAATTAATTAATGAAGTTCAAGTAAACAATGTTTGGCTCATTGGAGCTCATTAGTAAACTTCATTGCAATTAATAATAAATGAGTTTTTATTTAAATTAATTAAAAGTGTTCATTTTAATGATAATAGAGAATTCATTAAAAGACTTTAATTAATTGAAATAAATGAAAAATAATTCATTTAAAAAAAAGTATATATATAATAATAGATATATTTTATTAAAAAGCAATAATGAAATTGTGTAAATAAAAGAAATATATTTTATGGTTTATAAATATATTGAGAATGATATTTTAATTAAAAGAGCCATTCTTCAAAAAAATAAAACGTAATGATCCCTTTCCTATATAGTGAAACCTATGAAATAGCCTATGAGGCTACTAAATTTCCAAATGTGGAAATTATAGGAAGAATGCATAAAGGATAGGGGATGGTGCACTAAAGAAAGGAGGCTCAAGACAAGGGCTCGGGGTTCGAGAAGATGGAAGACGGGCCACCTGGGTGGACAAGCACGTAAGGAAGAAGGAAAGAAAAATAGGGAGAGGGGAATGAAAGGAAAAAAAGTATGGGAGTAGAGCAGATGCGGGGGAGGCATGGAGAAAGGGAAGAATACACCATAAGTGAAGAGGAGAGGTATTTAGACATTGCTAGCTTTCCATCTATGTAGAAGTTGAAGATTGGGTTGCTTCAAACCTTTAATCTAGTTTTAAACGAAACCACCATATGCTTGTTGAGCACTGTGTTTTTAATGAAACCACCATATACTTTTTGAGCATTGTGTTTTTAAATGAAACCACCATATGCTTGTTGAGCACTGTGTTTTTAAATGAAACCACCATATGCTTGTTGAGCACTATGTTTTTAAATGAAACCACCATATGCTTGTTGAGTGCTATGTTTTTAAATGAAACCACCATATTCTTGTTGAGCGCTATTTTTTAAATGAAACCACCATATGCTTGTTGAGCACTGTGTTTTTAAATGAAACCACCATATGCTTGTTGAGCACTATGTTTTTAAATGAAACCACCATATGCTTGTTGAGCGTTGTGTTTTTAAATGAAACCACCATATGCTTTGTGGAGCATTGTGCGCTATGTTTAAGAAAAACCACCTCATGTTTGGATAAGCATTGTGCGCCATGAACCAGAGTGAGCATTTTAGTGAGCGCAGGTTTTAGAGGAAACCAGTGAGTGTTTTAGTGAGTGTAGGTTTTAGAGGAAACCAATGAGCATTTTAGTGAGCATAGGTTTTAGAGGAAACCAGTGAGTGTTTTAGTGAGCACAGGTTTTAGAGGAAACTAGTGAGCATTTTAGTGAGTGTGCCTTAGAGGAAACCAGTGAGCGTTTTTGTGAGTGCAGGCTTTAGAGGAAGCTAATAAGCATTTTTGTGAGCGCAGGCTTTAGAGGAAGCCAGTGAGCATTAACAGTGAGCGTTGTGCATGTTCGAAGGCCACGTCATGTTGAAGGGAGTATTGTGAGGGTTCGAGGGCTATGTGTCCAAAGAGCATTGTGGAGTTGAAAGCACCGAGTAATTGTGAGCATCGTGTTCCAAGAGTGGGAACTCTGTTAAGACTGAAGTGAGAGCATTTCCTGGTTCTAGTTGCTTAGACGCTAGGTTTTACCATGGTTTCTTAGCATATGTCTTGGAAGGCATTGGCCTCTAGTTGTAGACCTTGCATTAGGTAAGGTGTTGCGTAACTTGTTTTAAATAAAAGGAAACCTTCGTTTTATGAGAAATAATGAAGGAGTTTAATTGAAGAAACCCTTGTTTTATGAAAAATATAATGAAGGCTTTTAATTAAAAAGAACCTTTGATTTTTATGAAATTTATTTAAGGTTTTTTTTTGGTAAGTAGTGTTTGTATTTACAGTGGGTTTTAACAAGGATCCCAAAACCTGATTACATAAGCAATGGGCCTAGGGCATCAATCCCTTGAAACTGAACACCAAAATAGAAATCTCGCCCAGCGGTAACAGTAAGCATGAAACAATCCCTCTCAGCGGGACACAAACAAATAAGAAAGAAAGTAGTTTTGGAGATCCCACCCAGCAGGGAGTAGCCAAAAACCACCATCGAGAAGATCTCGCCCAGTAGGAAGCAAAGAAAAATCGTTACAATAAAATCCCGCCTTGCGGGAAGCAGTCAAAACCACCACAAACAGTCCTGCCTAGTGGGAAGCAACAGGGAAATCCTGCCATCTAGGAAACTAGCAGAGAAGAAAGGATCCCGCCTTGCGGGAAAATCGACAGATTTGGCGGATCCCGCCCTGTGGAGAAACCATCCCGCCCATCGGGAAAACATTCCGTTCAGCGAGAGCCATCCTGCAAGAAGCCAACAGCCAGCACAGAGAGGATCCAGCCCATCAGGAAGTGACCAGAGAGTTGCACCACAAGGAACCCGCCCTGGGAAAACAGAAGAGGATCCCAGCAGCAGGGACCAAGAATCCTATCCAAGCACAGAGCCCGCCAAGGATTCACAAGAAAAAATGGGAAGTTGTCCAAACCCTAAACCGTCACCTCCACCACATCAAGAAACGTAGGGGACTAGATCCACGCGAATAACCTGCAAAAAACCCCAAGGGGAAGCCTGAGGGAAAAAGGGAAGGGATCCCCAACCAAACAAGGATCCTTGGGAAGCACCAGTCCAAAAAAACAACCAAGGTAACCCTAGCCAGCCGGGAGGGCACAGATAGTGGAGAAGGATCTCCCCCCAAGAGATCATCTGCAAACAACCACTCCCCGGGAGGGATGACCTGGGTTGAGCCAGGGACTGGGCAGGAACCAGGAGCCATGGGAGGGGGAGAAGGGGAGGGACCAAAGCCCTCCCCTCTCTACTTTCTTCCCCTTTATTTAAGGTTTTTAATTAGAAAGAACCTTTGATTTTTATGAAATTTATTGAAGGCTTTTAATTAGAAAGAACCTTAGTTTTATATAAAATATAATGAAGGCTTTTAATTAAAAAGAACCTTTGTTTCATATGGGATTATTGAAGGCTTTTAATTAAAGAGAACCTTTGATTTATATGAGATTTATTTAAGGTTTTTAATTAGAAAGAACCTTTGATTTTTATGAAATTTATTGAAGGCTTTTAATTAGAAAGAACCTTAGTTTTATATAAAATATAATGAAGGCTTTTAATTAAAAAGAGTCTTTGTTTCATGTGGGATTATTGAAGGCTTTTAATTAAAGAGAACCTTTGATTTATATGAGATTTATTTAAGGTTTTTAATTAGAAAGAACCTTTTATTTTTATGAAATTTATTGAAGGCTTTTAATTAGAAAGAACCTTAGTTTTATATAAAATATAATGAAGGCTTTTAATTAAAAAAACCTTTGTTTCATATGGGATTATTGAAGGCTTTTAATTAAAGAGAACCTTTGATTTATATGAGATTTATTTAAGGTTTTTAATTAGAAAGAACCTTTGATTTATATGAAATGTATTGAAGGTTTTTAATTTAATTTAAAAGAGAACCCCTTTGATTAATGTTGATTATCTTAGGAGTTTTAAATTAAAAGGGAAGTGGATTTATTCGTGAATTGAAGTTATGGGGCTTCAATTTAGGGAATGAATGAATGATTTTTTTAAAGGTTAAAGGTATGGGACTTTAATGCTTTAAAAGGTAATTGATTGATTGGAAATTTTGAATTAAAAAGGATGTAGATTTATTCTTTAAATTGAAGTTATGGGGCTTTGATTTAAGGAATGAAAATAAAGGGATTGTTTTAAATGTTAAGGGTATGAGACTTTAATGCTTTAAGACATGAATGAATTTGATTAAAGTTAGACCTTGATCTAAGTGGTACATGTTGGATGACTCTCTAAGAGAACTTGAGAGGTGAAAATAAAAGTAAAGGTTCTTTTATAATATCCATTATGCATTAGATGGTTAGAAACTTAATTGAATTTTGTATAGTTGCAATTTGGTAAAGTAAATGAATAGATGCATTTAGAAGGCATGCCTATCCTAAAACATGAGTATCCTGATCCCCTACTACCCTCAAAGATCCAATGGGAGGCAAGGAGAAGCAAGGAGTTCAATGGAAATAAAGTATAGGTAATTGTATCTTACGTTGATTTACTTATGATCAAATAGACTAAAATTGTGGGGAGATATCCCCAATGTAGATAATGTGATACTCTTTAAAGTAAGAAGGATTTATCATGTAAGATTTAATGAGATAGTTTTTTATTTTCCGCCTTCTCCCACCCCCCCCCCCTCCCCCACCTTTCCTTTCTCCAGTTGTTTATTGGTTTAGTGAAGGTTCTTTTACTTTATTTATGTATTTGGTTATATTATGTAGTTGATTCTCCTTTAGTGTTAAGCTTGCTTTATTTTCTCTATCATTGTTTGATTGCTTTCTGATGTTATAGTAACTAGATGTATTATTGTTTGGTTTCTTGATGATAGAAATATAAGTGTAGAGTTCTAGGGTGAACTCAGAGGTGACCTAAGGGAATTAAGAACCCCTTAGGGTGAACATAGGTAACCTAAGGGAATTGAGAACCCCTTAGGGTGAACATAGGAGACCTAAGGGAATTGAGACCCCCTTAGGGAGATAAAGGACTAAGTTGTGAAGAGATTACATCTGAGTTAAGATAGCTCATCATGGAGATGAGATAGATAGCTTAACTCATAATACTCATAGTATACCTACACATAATTATTTGTGTATGGTATGGAGATGAATGTATACCTTTGATGGACTGAGGGTGATAGGTCTAGCTCATCAAGAATGATGGGATAGATGGACTTATCTGCAGTAACACATGTTACACCTACACATATGGACTTGTGATAGGGTACTTCATGAGATGTAACTTCTAGGAAAACTTAGGTGATTGAAACTTTAGGTTAATACTAGTTGGGTTAGGGGTTCATGAAGGGTTCATGTATCCCTCTCCTTAGTAAAAAAAAAACTTTTCTATTTTTGTATTTTTCTATTTGTGTATTTTTGGGTCATTACATTTGGTATCAGAGCTCTAGGTATGAGGGTATAGAGCTTCTATGTGTGCTAAAGGGAAATTATATGTATCCAATGAAGGCTTACTTAAGGTAAAGGCTAAATATGGGATGATCTAGGATACCCTATTTTCTAGAATTTGATGGGAATTAACCCCAAGGAAGCATGGATGTCAGGAGGCCTTAGTATGGGCTTTGGAATCAGTGATACATCCTAGCCTAGGATATTACCCGAGTTAGGTTGTTAATGCATATAGCAAGAGAACTTTGTATTATATCTTGATTGGAGATACAACTTAAGATGAAATTGTAATCTAATCTTCTTTCTTGGATGGAATCAGGTTAAGATGCCACCTAAGACCAGAAGAGGGAGGCCTACACCTAGATAAACTTGGAAAAGTAATGTTGAAGAAGAAAACTAGGATGGAGAACCAACAAGCCCCAATAGGGAGGTAGAAGACCTCATCGCTACGGTTGCTGCTATGCAAGATCAGATAAGACAGTTGCTAGAAATAACTGCAAATCAAAATTTGCAAGTTCAAGGCTCAAATATTGGTCTAGATAGTGGATTAACTATAGAACAAGTGCAAGCCAGAGCCTTAGAAGAAAATGAAATAGCTAGGGACATGAAGAACGTTAGTATCTCCAAGTTTTATGGAGAGGGTGATGGGGATGCAGCGGAAGCATGGCTGAGAGAAGTAGAGGTTCACTTTATGGTAAAAGGCTACTCATCAAGAAACACTTTAGGCTATGATTAACCTAGAAGGGGATGCTCTAGAGTGGTGGGAAACCCACTATGAGGAAACTAATATTGAACCCTTTGATACTCATGGGAGGAATTTATAAACATCTATAAGAATATATTCCTAATAGATCATTTCTATGCCTTAAAGTTTGAAGAATTTGCTAGTCTAAGACAAGGAACCAACATAGTAGAGGTGTACTATAAGAAGTTGGTAAGACTATTCAAATATGTACCTATTTATAATGATAAAATACGGGTTCACAAGTTCACTCTTGGATTGGAACCTAGGTTAAAGCATGATGTAGACATGCAGGAGCCTAAATCACTGCAAAAGGCATATGACCTAGCAAAGAAAGTAGAGTCACACTTCTATTATAAATACGACACTCTACCCGAGCAAGCTTGGCAAGAGCTAAAGAAGAGGAATAGTAATGGGTTTGTAAAATGGGAGGCTGAACAAGAGTGAAAGGCTAATAATCCCTAAAATCCTGAGAAGAAACCTTATAAATTAGAAGAAGTTCAAGAAGAAATTTTTTAATAAGGATAACAAACCCAACAATATGAAACCTCGACCACAGAAGTCGCAAGCTCCAACTCCAATAGTTAAGAGTGGGAATGAGAAACTTGAAAAAAATTAAGGACCCAAGGAAGGGTGCTACAATTTTCAAGAACCTAATTACTATAATTAGTGTCCATATCGAGTAGGTACTAGCACAACTAATTCAAAATGGAAGGAACCAAAACATCGGATCTATGCCACAACCAGGAAGCAGAATCTAGAGGGACAAGCCACCCCATTACTTGTGAAAGGTAAGGTTTTCAATAACCAAGTAAATATTTTGATAGATAGTGGAGCCACTAATAGTTTTATTTCATCTATTCTAGCAAGGGTTGTGTTAGAAAGTCCTGGACATTTGGCTCAAGGGTGGAAGGTTGAGTATGGTTCTAAGCAAACCTACTCGGTGAACCAGTGTTATCCTATGGTAGAAGTCACTCTATCTAAAGGGAATACATAATGTTTTTTATATGTAGCTCCCTAAAAATACCTTTGATGTGATTCTAGTGATGGATTCTATAGGATCATAAAGCCTTAGTCAATTTACAAGATCGATGGATTGAGTATTCAGAGGAAAGCAAAGAGAGACTAAGAATTCATAGCAAACAAGGGCGTTTGAACCTCAAATATTGTCCACTATGCATTTAAAAAAGGCCCTAAATAGAGGAGGGATAGTGTATGTGGTAAAACTCAATGAAGTGGAGGACCATGAGAAAGGAGAAATACTAAGACAACATCCAATTTTATAGGATTTTTAGGACATATTTCCAAAGGACCTACCTGGGCTACCTCCTGTATGGAAATTTGACTTCACAATTGAACTTATGACGAGATTCGAACCTATTCATAGATCCCCGTATAGGATGAATCCTACTAAAATGCTAGAACTGAAGGTTCAATTGCAAGGATTATTGGAAAAGGGTTTGATAAAACCAAGTGTGTCATCATGGGGTGCACCAGTTTTATTCGTGAAAAAGAAGGATGGTTCACTAAGATCGTGTATTTATTATAGGATGCTAAATAAGGCTACAATCAAGAACTGGTATCCTTTACTTAGGATTGAATATTTATTTGACCAACTAAAGGATGCTAAGGTGTTTACTAAGATCAATCTGATGTCAGGGTATCACCAGTTAAGGATTCATGAGGAAGACACTCACAAAATGACATTTAATACTAGGTATGGGTATTATGAGTTTACGGTTCTACCCTTTGGATTGACTAATGCCCCAGCTGCTTTCATGAACTTAATGAATAGTGTGTTTCAAAGAAACTTGGACCATTTTGTCTTAGTATTCCTAGATGATATCCTTATATACTCTAGAGATAAATAAGAACATGATAAACATCTTAGGATAGTGTTGGAATTGTTAAGGAAGAATCAACTTTATGGGAATCTAGCTAAGAGTGAATTCTATGTTCTAGAGGTACGATATCTTGGACATGTTATATTAGCAAAGGAGATTATTGTGGATCCAAAAAATATAGAGGCTATTTTGAATTGGCCACCCCCTACTAATGTGATTGAAGTGCAAAGTTTCATGGGGTTAACGAGCTATTATAGACGTTATATAAAGGACTACCTCAAGATTTTTGGACCCATAACAAACCTTAAAAAGAAGGGGAAATAATTCAAGTGGTCAAAGAAGTGTGAGGTTACCTTCATACTACTAAAGCATAAGCTTACTATTGCATCGATACTAAAGGTTCTCTATCCTCAATGGGACTTTTTAGTGTGCACTGATGCATCAATAGACGGGTTGGATGGGTTACTCTCACAAGAGGAGTCAGTGGTGGCATATACTTCAAGGAAGCTCAAAAATCATGAAGTTAATTATGCTACACATGATTTTGAGCTAGCTGTAGTGGTGCATGCTTTAAAGGTTTGGCACCACTACTTGGTGGGAAGGTCCTTTGAATTAAAAATAGACCATCAAAGTCTGTGGTATATATTCACCCAACCAATACTCAATGTGAGATAGAGAAGATGGGTGGAATTTCTCGTTGAGTATGATTTTGAAATTGAGTACATAAAGGGAAAAGAGAATAAAGTAGCTGATGCTTTGAGTAGAAGGAAATATATAGCAGCCATAACCAGAATTCACATGGACCTGATGGATCGAGTGAGACAAGAGCAATCTCAGGATGAGTATTCCCAAGGAATTCGAGTTAAGATGGACAGATATCCTGAAGGAAATAAGGAATTTAGTGTGAAATATAACTTTCTATGTTATAATGGAAGGGTCGTCATACCAAAGATGGGTGATTTGAGGAACTTGATAATGTAAGAAGCTCATAGATCTCCTTATTCTTCTCATCTAAGAGGAGCCAAAATGCGATAAAACATGAAAAGAGCCTTCTTTTGGGTAGGAATGAAGAAGGATATCATAGATTTTATCGCTCAATGCCTCGAATATCAGAAATTTAAGGTAGAACTCCAGCATCCTACAGGAAAAATTCATCTGCATGATATACCTACGCAAAAATGGTAGGTTATATCTATGGATTTTAATATGGGTTTACCCAAGACTTGGTACCAACATGATGCCATATTTGTAGTGGTTGAAAATTTGACTAAGGTTACCCACTTCATATCGGGAAATACCAAGGACGATGCTCAGGTAGTGGCTAGCAGATTCATCAAAGAGGTATTCCGATTGCATGGGTTTCTTGAGGTAATTATCTTAGATAAAGACTCCAAATTCACTTCTAAATTTTAGAAATCCCTTCATAGTCTAGTTGGTATGAAATTGAATCTTATTTTAGCATACTGCCCTGAAATCGATGGTCAAATAGAGTGGGTAAACCAATTTTTGGAAGACATGCTCCACATGTACTACATGGATCACAAATCTCAATGGGAATATTGTCTACCTTTGGTAGAGTTTACCTACAATAATGGACATCACTCCTCGCTAGGAATGGCACCTTTCGATGCCTTGTATGGGTAAAATTGTAGAACACCATTGTCTTGGGATAACCTAGAGGATTGAGTTGTGATTGGGCCATAAATGGTCAAGGTAATGGAAGAGCAGCTAAAAGAAATTAGGCAAAGGCTTAAGGAAGTTATGGATAGGCAAAAGAGTTATGCAGATCTAAAAAGGACTCCAAGAGAGTATTCTATTGGAGATAAGGTGTTCTTAAGGGTTAATCCAAAGAAAAGTGCTATCAAATCCATGAAGTTGGATCCATGTTTTGTGGGGCCCTTTGAGATCATAGAAAATATCAGTCTAGTTGCATATCGACTTGCATTACCACCTAATCTGTCCAAAATCCATGACACCTTCCACATATCCTTGCTTAGAAAATATGTTGTTGACCTTGAACATGTGTGGGATGTTTCTAAATTGCAGATGGCAAATTCGAAAGCCATTGAAGTACTACTAGTGAATATTCTTGAGTTTCATTATAAATATCTATGGAATTGGACTCTCAAACAGTGTAAGGTCTAGTGGGACTAGTTCTATGAGAAGAATGCCACTTGGGAGAAAGTGGAGGTTATGCAAAATATTTTTCTTTTTTGTTTGAAGCTATATGATGTAATAATTTTACTTTTTGTTAAAAACAAAAGGAAAATTGGAAACATCGAGGACGATGTTTAATCCTAGTGGGGGAGGATGTCATGACCCTCCCTAGCTGACTTTATGGCACAAGAAAACAATGTATTAACCTATGATGTGGTGATACCTAGTTTGAAAAATTGAACCAACTATATGATGTTTAGTTTATTTATAAGGGTGTGTTATCGCTAACATATTTCCAAGTGTGCAGGATTAGGTATAGTCATAGGTGGAATAGGTAGATTCACCCACCAGAAACGAGGGTACCAAATATTAGGGTAAATTATGATTAAGGTACTCAAAGGTAATATGGATAGATACCTTCATATAGGCATGCATTGATGGAAGGTATAATCATCAATGGCTGATCACCTTGAGCTTTAGTTGATAGCCTAGTAGCTATCGTAAAATCTCTGGCTAATATAGGTGATTGGGTTGATGGAAATATTCCCTCTTTTTTTATGTATAAATGTGTTTGCTCTCTACTGCATCATGGCTTGAGTAGTTTAATATTGGGTTTTCTATATGAGAACAACTGCAAAATGTAGATAGATGCATAAGGTAAACTATCATGTCAAAGTGAAAGTAGAGCATCATTCTTATGAAAGAAAGAAAATTAAATTTACATGCTGAATGAATATTCCTTTAAATTAATTAATGAAGTTCAAGTAAATAATGTTTGGCTCATTGGAGCTCATTAGTAAACTTCATTGCAATTAATAATAAATGAGTTTTCATTTAAATTAATTAAAAGTGTTCATTTTAATGATAATAGAGAGTTCATTAAAAGACTTTAATTAATTGAAATAAATGAAAAAGAATTCATTTAAAAAAAATTATATATAATAATAGATATCTTTTATTAAAAAGGAATAATGAAATTGTGTAAATAAAAGAAATATATTTTATGGTTTATAAATATCTTGAGAATGATATTTTAATTAAAAGAGCCATTCTTCAAAAAAATAAAACATAATGATCCCTTTCCTATATAGTGAAACCTATGAAATAGCCTATGAGGCTACTAAATTTCCAAAGGTGGAAATTATAGGAAGAATGCATAAAGGATATGGGATGATGCACTAAACAAAGGAGGTTCAAGATGGGGGCTTGAGGTTCGAGAAGACGAATGAGCCACCTGGATGGATAGGCATGTAAGGAGGAAGGAAAAAAAGAAGGGTAGGGGAATGAAAGGAAAAAAAGGATGGGAGTAGACCAAATGTGGGGGAGGTATGGAGAAAGGGAATAACACACCAAAAGTGAAGAGGAGAGGTAGCTAGACATTTCCATATTTCCATCTCCATAGAAGTTGAAGGTTGGGTTGCTTCAAACCTTTAATTTGGTTTTAAAAGAAACCACCATATGCTTGTTGAGCGTTGTGTTTTTAAATGAAACCACCATATGCTTGTTGAGCATTGTGTTTTTAAATGAAACCACCATATGCTTGTTGAGTGTTGTATTTTTAAATAAAACCGCCATATGCTTGTTGAGCACTGTGTTTTTAAATGAAACCACCATATGCTTGTTGAGCACTATGTTTTTAAATGAAACCACCATATGCTTGTTGAGCATTGTGTTTTTAATAAAACCACCATATGCTTGTTGAGCACTATGTTTTTAAATGAAACCACCATATGCTTGTTGAGCACTATGTTTTTAAATGAAACCACCATATGCTTTGTGGAGCGTTGTGCGCTATGTTTAAGAAAAACCACCTCATGTTTGGATAAGCATTGTGCACCATGAACTAGAGTGAGCATTTTAGTGAGCATAGGTTTTAGAGGAAACCAATGAGAATTTTAGTGAGTGCAAGTTTTAGAGGAAACCAGTGAGTGTTTTAGTGAGCGCAGGTTTTAGAGGAAACCAGTGAGTATTTTAGTGAGAACAGGTTTTAGAGGAAACCAGTGAGCATTTTAGTGAGTGTGCCTTAGAGGAAACCAATGAGCGTTTTTGTGAGCGCAGGATTTAGAGGAAGCCAATGAGCATTTTTATGAGCATTTTAGTGAGCATTGGCTTTAGAGGAAGCCAATGAGCGTTAACAATGAGCGTTGTGCATGTTCGAAGGCCACATCATGTTGAAGGGAGCATTGTGAGGGTTTGAGGGCTATGTGTTTGAAGAGCGTTGTGGAGTTGAAAGCACCGAGTAATTATGAGCATCATGTTCCAAGAGTGGGAACTCTGTTAAGATTGAAGTGAGAGCATTTCTTGGTTCTAGTTGCTTAGATGCTAGGTTTTGTTGTGGTTGCTTAGCATCTACCTTGGAAGGTGTTGGCCTCTAGTTGTAGACCCTGCATTAGGTAAGGTGTTGCGTAACTTGTTTTAAATAAAAGGAAACCTTTATTTTATGAGAAATAATGAAGGAGTTTAATTGAAGAAACCCTTGTTTTATGAAAAATATAATGAAGACTTTTAATTAAAAAGCCTTTTTCGGGTACAGGATTTTAATTAAAAAGAACCTTTGATTTATATGATATTTATTTAAGGTTTTTAATTAGAAAGAACCTTTGATTTTTATGAAATTTATTGAAGAATTTTAATTAGAAAGAACCTTAGTTTTATATAAAATATAATGAAGGCTTTTAATTAAAAAGAACCTTTGTTTCATGTGGGATTATTGAAGGCTTTTAATTAAAGAGAACCTTTGATTTATATGAGATTTATTTAAGGTTTTTAATTAGAAAGAACCTTTGATTTTTATGAAATTTATTGAAGGATTTTAATTAGAAAGAACCTTAGTTTTATATAAAATATAATTAAGGCTTTTAATTAAAAATAAATTCTACTATGAACAAACAACCTAAAAATTGAATGGGGGCTATATAATGCATACCCAGACCATTCCAAAGCAGTTTTGAGACATCACATTACTTACAACTGCCATCCTGAATTAACTCAAAAATAATTCTTTACAAGGTTTTACTAAGTCTAATTTAATTTTTATCAAATTCATCCCAAATGTACATTTCACCTAATTTCATTGATATTTCACATTGTACATTTGCAACCTTGTACATTTTACTCATACTTGTATGTTTTTCCCCTTGTACATTTTAATAGAAATTATTAAAACCGTGCAAAACTAAAAAACATTTCTTCTTCTTTTGGGAGGTGGATTTTTTTCCTACATATGCCCTCCCCTTTAAATCAGTCAGTGTCCTCATTGACTTAGTCTTCTTGGTTTTGGTCGATGCCTCTTGGTGGTACTCATCAAGTTACATACACAAAGTGGTAAGTTCATCCTTCAATCGAGCTATGAATTGACTGACTTCTAGGGCTTTTAACCCATACTCATTGGCTTTCTCTTCTATAGTAACCAAAAGTGTAACTATCTCCTTCTTGCACTCGAATGCTCCCTTGCATAAATTCTCTATTAACATGGCTTTTGTTTTGGCTGCTATGGATAATTCGTCATTCTTTTTTGTAATAACCTATAGATTCTAATGAATATCAACTTCATAAGCCACAATATGCTCATCCTTATCCTTAAACCAAGCCTTATGATCCATGATAATTTCATTATAGTTCTTGGCATCATTTGCCATCTCCTCAATATTACAGTCTTTTCCTGTAGTTGTTTCTCTACTACCTTCAAATGATTTGCTTGTTTGGCCAATTTTTCATTTTGTGCTACCAATTGAGCCTCCAATTGCTTCATGCACTCTTTCACTTGCTAGATCACAAGCTACTTTTCCTTATCCTATGAGCGTAGCTTATCCTCAAAATCCTACTTGATGTTAGCCCACTCTATTTCTATATTTTTCAATATTTCCTTGGTCTTTTGTTTTGTTATGTACTAATTCTTCTTCCATCGCAACCATCTTATTTCGAGTAGCTTCCATTTCTTCCTGATGTGCTTCCTTGTCATGATAAATCTATTCAAGATCGAAGCTGATCCATTGGATCCAGTATGTTAGGAAATTCAATTTACTCATAGTAAAGGCCAATTTTGAAGGTACTCTTTGAAATTTTATACCCACTGTATTCAATGTATAAGTGACATGTTGCCTTATCCAAGTACACTCATGGAAATGTACTTTACTCCCTTCGGTAAATATTGTCTTCCTAGCATTATGGTTACCTCACCCCTAGGTAACAACCATGGATGTTGTGCATGAATGTTCACTATCTACTTGGTACGGTCTTCATTTCACACACACTCCACAACCTTCTCTAATTCAGTGAAGGTTTGCTCCCTCCACTATTTCAACTGTCCAATGCCATTGATACAAAATTATAACCTAGTGTGGTTAAAAATTTCATTGGCCTATCAGAAGAAGTGTTCTACCTAATTATCAGTATTTTCACCTTCATCCCTTGAAATACCAAAGCGAGGTACTTATAGTAAAAATCTTGTACAAAGCTCTATAGTATTATCTTGTGGTGGGGTATGTTCTTCCTCTTCTTCTTATTATGGATTTAAACTTCCTACCACTTACTTGATCACACTAGCCACTTTCTCTTCTTATATTAGAATGTGTGCTATTGTCTCGTTCGTATCTCCTTCAGGTGATCAGATCTCCTCAACATTAATGATCTCCTATAGAGACTACTACTCTATCACAGATTCTTGGACTTTCTCTTGTAGACTAGGTAAGTCCTCATATTGCATTTATACCAACCCTTCCTCTAGTGGATTCAATTGCACTCCCCTTAGGGCTGCAACTATCTAATTAGGAGCAAACTCTTCCTATGGTGGTTGTGTACTTGCCTAATCCCTTTGACTGTTACCACCTCTCATGACAATATTTATATTCTTTATTCCTGTAGATTCCTCAAATGGAACTACCACCTCTAATTTTTCTTTTGGAGCTAGAGGTACCATTATCTTTCCAGCCAAATATCTGGATGAATCAAAAAAATTAAAAGTAGAGGTCTAAAGTAATATTGAATATCCCATTGCTCTTCCTACTTCTTCCATACTAGGTATATTGAAATTTAGAAAAATCTAATCCTTTCGAGTATGAGTACCCTTCCTCTGGAACTAGCTTAGATTGCTCTTTCTACATGGGCTTATTCTTTTTCTCTCATTGCTTGCATGTTTGAATCTTTACAGGACTGGATTGTCATTCTACTCTCTCCTCCTCTTCAAAAGAGGTTGGTTGCTCCTGCAGCTATTGGTCTTGTGCCTGCTCTTCTAAGACAGGTTCCAAATATCTTCTTATTTTTCCTCTAAGGATGAACGTCTTCATCAAATGTAGTCTCTACATATTCCTACATCGGAGGTATTAGTTTTTTTTGCTCTTCTTGGCCTTCAATTTCTCTAGAATTTCCTTTGGTATAGGTACAGTCTTTACCCATCACAATATGGTAGGTTGATCAAACAATAAATCCTGAGGCTCGGTCCTACTAGGAAAGGAAATTCCCATTCCAAATACTATGTCTAATAAAAGAGCAATGTCATGAAAATTCTTGGTGAACATCTTCCTCCTGGTTGTTAGCAACTACTACATTTGTTCCTTTAAATAGGTTCCCAAATCATATTGCATGCCATTGTAGACACCTTCCACATATTGTGCCATCCAAATTGGTATTTTTGAAGCTTTTGATTCTCTAGACAATCGAGCCATACCAACATTCATTGTGCATACCAATTCATCAGTGTTAAAATAGCTCTATTTAATTCCATAAGTTCCAAAACCAAAACTCTTGGTTGCCACAGGTGACTTCACATATGTGAGTGTTGTAATTAACCTGTGAGCCTCAATTGGATATACTATATTCTTCAAAACTGGATCTTTATCCTTGGTAAATCCAAATGTTATTCAAAATACCTCCATTAAAAACTCCACCTTGATGTACCTATTACCCACTCTCACAATAGTGTGATTCACTGTGGGTTCGTAGGATTGAAGAATTTGTAGCAAGTATTCATTGAAGAATACTTTATCTTGCAGTGGGATTTGCATGATTGTACTCACTTTGGCCTCCCTCAGTGTAAGCTTCAATGGGTGTTTGGTCTCATTCTTGTCCCACCATCTCCTAAAAAAATTTGCTTTTGGCTTTCCAAAATTGATAGCCTTGATATCCACTTACTCCTCCTCTACTTCACTAAGTAGTTCTTCTTGTTCCTCCGGAGTCTTCTCTCAATGAACTTCACTAAAAATTTCCCTTATGTGTGCCCTGGGTGGCTCCATCTCCTCCATCCTATATTGCATTGGTGTACCTCCTCTACTATCATGCTAATATCTCTAACCCCTCCACATCTTATGACCTCTCCCTCTCCAAGGATGATTACCATGTCTCTCATGTGACTGAAATTGATGTCCTTGGTCTTGAATGGGGTAAACTGAGGGAGATCTCCTGGGTTATTATTCTCTTTGTTGTAGTGGTCCTGGTGATATTTATACCCTATTTATTACAATTTGATTATAATTATATTTAAACTCTCACTTGGAGCTCATGCTTCTACCATTATCGAGTGGAAACCTCGCTCGCACACTGTCTGATCAACTTGGCAATTTAGGACAACTAAGCACAAAATCACTTCAAAATCTATATGGATGCTTCCAAAATGTACAAGGGCTATCAAAAATTATACATGATCTTCAATATATTGTACATGTAATTTTTAAAATTGTACAACCCTTGCCAAATTGTACAACTCCAACCGTAGTTGTTCCACTACACCTGATTCCATACAATTGCAACAAATCATACAAATGGAGCTTCAAATCATAAAATATCACTCTAAAATCATACAATAAGCTCCCAAATTGTACAAGTGTGCATATTTTCTCTACAACCTCATCATAATCCATACAACTATGAGAAATTTCATACAATCTCCTCCAAAATGCACAAATCGGGTCTTCGAAGGCCTGGAAATTGTACAATTTACTCCAAAATCGTACAATCACACCTCCAAATCATACATATGGCCCTAAAAAATATCCCTTGGCTAAAAACCCTTATTTTTACAAAGCTGGTATGATTTCTAAGAAACCCATTTGTTGAAAGTGTGCAATCTTCCTTTATGGTGCAATTTTGGTGCAATTTTGGTGCAATTATGCAATTTCTCCTTCACTCGGTGTAATCTTCCTCCAAAAAACATTTTTTTGGTAGTATGGAAGCATTGTAAGTCCAAATTTTCTTGCTTTTCAACACATGTAGAGTAAAAAATATATCCTTGTGCTTTTATGGCTGATTTTCTATACTAGGGTTTGTTGTTTTACCTCCTTGCAATTCTCGCACTTCACTAATTCTAGAAAAATAAAACCCTAGCCATGCTTTTTATGCAATAAGGGTTTCTTTTGGAACCTCACTCCTAAAAACCCTAGTTTTTTTAGTATATTTTTTGGAAATTAAAATTACTTAATATTATTGAATGAAATGAGCTTTGCTTAAATAGCAAATATGTACAATCTAATCCATTGGATCATAACTAACTGAGCTAATCTCAACCACATAGATTATCCTAGTAACAACTTAGGATATAATTTATTATTCTAACACCCTCCCTTAAGTGGTACTAGGATATACTATCACCCCCTCTTAAGTGATACGAGGAGGTAGTGAAAAATAATAGAATAAAACTAGTGGCATATCCATAGAAATGAGTCTTAATAACAAGGCCTGATAAGGTACTCATGTATAATATATCAAAAAAAAATATATGTTGAAAGATGATGAAAAATTACAAGGGAGAGAACCACCTGCCATAATAGAAGAAGAGGAAGAAGAAGGAGTTTTGCGGGTCAAACAAGGTTAACTTCTTTCCTACTTTTGTCACATGCCCGTGCATTTAATTTATCAACCCAGGGAGCTTCGTAAACTTGCGAAGGGTCTTGAACAAGATTGCTTACAATACCACTTGAGATGAGTCCGCTAGTTCTACTATTGGGGGGTGTTTCAACGGTCATCAATCATTCATACACTCCTCAATAATTTACGTAAAAACAATTAAATCTACAGAAAGGAAATATTCACGCATTCCTAGAAATAAACCTATTGCAATACGAGAAATAACAATGCGATAAACAATCTTATAAAAGTGGTAAACTAATCTAGAAAACACAAGAAAAATAGGGGAAGAAATACTGGCTTGGAGTGGGCCCAGGCTCCAGCAGCTTCCTCCCAGTTGAACACGCACTTAGAAACTCTTAGAACTGTATTATAATTATCAAAGTATTACAATGCTTCTTCTGTATATCTCTCTACATTTACTATCAAAATATTCTATATATCCTCAGAGAGGTCTGCGTGTGTTTATATAGCACACCCGTAGATCTTCTGTTACAAAGAAGTTATAATAGTCGATTCATTCCAGACTAAACTAAGACAGTTCTAGTAAATGTGATCGACGTCTGCTAAAATTGGCATTCATTTCTAATGGTGGCATGCTCACTGATTGGTTTGTGCTTCACCTGGCATTGGTAGGATGTTCTCATACATCGATGCGATCCCCAATTTAACTCTACATGACGTAGAGTTGGAACTGCACCAGTCTCTGTTGTCCACATCATGCTTGTCTGGTCAACGGGTGAAGAACAGGGGTGCCTTCCCTATGAGGAAGGTGCCTAAGTATGTCGGGCACCTTCTCTATGCGGAAGGCGCCTTACTACCATTGGCGCCTTCTTGGAAGAGGAAGGCGCTTATCTTTTGTTGGTGCCTTCCTGTGAGAGGAAGGCGCTTGCCTTCTAGTGGTGCCTTCCTATCGGTGCCTTCCTTATGAGAGGAAGGCGCTTGCCTTCTAGTGGTGCCTTCCTGTGAGAGGAAGGTGCTTATTTTCCTTTGGCGCCTTCCTAGAAGAGGAAGGCGCTGGCCTTCTATTGGCGCCTTCCTGGGAGAGGAAGGCGCTTGTCTTTCCTTGGCACCTTCCTAAAGGAAGGCACCTACTTATGCTTGGTGCCTTCCTGGAAGAGGAAGGCACCTACTTACGCTTGGCGCCTTCCTGGAAGAGGAAGGTGCCTACCTTCTCTGTGTTGATTCCGAAAGAAACAAAGTGCCAGGTCCATGAAAAGACCTCGACTGATCCAAATCTGACTAAATCAACTACAATTCCACAAAAACACACTGAAAACACATGAATTAGATAACACGCATAATTTCATCAAATAATTATATAATCATTCATAAACATATGCAATCCTTATTATACAACCACATAATAATCAAGAAAATGTATACAAAATATGAGCATTTCTGATGCTCATCATCCCCCCATGCCTAACATATGCCATGCCCTCATGGCATCAAAACTGTAGGTAGCCCTGTTGACCCCTCATCGTTGTCGTTTCTTGGTGGATCCGGATGTACCTGCTACCTGTGTTTGCCTCTTCTATGTGCATTGGCATCTGGAGGTGTGGCCCCTATTTTTCTACGTGGGGCTGTAGGTGTTGCTATCGGCTTTGCTTTCCTCATCCTGGCCGCTATCGGAGGTGATCTAGCCAGCGTCATCTCTGCTACCTAAAATGCAGCTTCTGTAGCTTGCCATAGGTCAGCATCCGGAGGTCTGACCACTGCAAGAGGGATATCTAAATTATCCCTCTTGATATGAACTACTTGGGCTTTGTACAATCGGGATGCTTCAGGAGTAAGCCCTGCGTTCTCCTTTGCAATGGCAATGGCTTCCAATTCGGGGCCATATACCCCCCATCATTCAAAATACCTTCTTATCTTGGAGGGCCATCCCCGGGATGACCCATAAATCTCCTAGAACTGGTTGTCCTCTATCGGATTGACGTAGATACTAGAGTCCCCCTACATCCTCGAGGTTGCCTTCCTGGTCTCCTTAGCTGTTGTCATCTCTTTGAGCAGTCATTCGAACTATTTTCGCCTCTCTACGAATGGCTGCATATCCCACTCATCTTCTTCTGGCTCGACGAAGGTCACCTTCACCTTCTTTCGAGCCGTCCTGGGCCCTTTTCCTTTGGCCTCTGCAGAAAATGTGGTGGCTCAAACAGGGGTTTTCCCTTTCTCCCTGGCGGACGTCTTCTCACTCCGAGGGACCTACTCTGTGGTCCCTGGAGCGTTCTCTTCACTCTGGGGGACCTGTGCTGCCATCCCTGGGGGTGCTTCTTCGCCCCCTGTCCTGTGCCGACCCCTTAGGTTCTTCTCTTTCTTCCTTAGGTCCAGGGAGTTCTTCCTTATCCCCCGGTCCTATCTACTATTGTTGGCCCTCATTGTATCACTCAGGTCGATGACAGGGGGTGTTGTGGGACTTCTTTCCCCTTCACTCCTAAAAATAGAGGAATTCTCCCCTACCTCCGGGCTGCTCTGTCGGGCGTCCGATCAAAATTCTCCCGAAGAGAATACTCATTCTACAGATGTGGGAGAATTCATCGGGACCTCTATTGCCCAATCAGTTTGGGTCGATGCATCCCTTATTTCTATTCCCCTATCCTAGAGTTGTTGGTTCTCCTCCCGCAACTACTGGACCAGCTACTCGAGCTGGGTGATTCGTCTTTCTCATTCTTCCAATTCCCCTCTATGCTCATTCTGGTAGTCCTCCAAAATTTTCTGGGCCATCCAGCAATTGGTTTGCCACTCCAACGCTTCCTCCAAGGCTACGTCGACCTGATCATTGCTCCCGAAAGTCCCTGCATCTTGTGGGCTCCGATTTGTCAATTCTCGGAGGGTTTGGGCTGCAATGTCGACTTTTGGGTCATTCTCTTCTTCTTCTACCAAGAGGAGTCACCGCAGGTGTTTCCTCCTGGGGACTGGTTCTAGCGACTGAAACTCGGCCTCACTGCTAATAAGCGGTGCTCCTTCCTCTTCATACTCGGGCACTGGGGAATGCCCTCTTTCCTCTATGCATTCGGGCACTGGTGAATGCCCTATTTCTTCCATGAAATTGGGCAATGCCAATTGCCCGATACTTGCCATCTCCTCTGCAGGGCTTCCCTCTTCTTGCCCTATTTTAGCAATAGCATCCTGTTGCCTTTCTTGGCCGCCATCTCCCTCTACGTCGGGGTTCTGCCTCTACGCTTCTGCATGGTGGACCAGTGCTGATATCAGCCCATGGTGGGCCAAGGCAGACGGTGCTCCCTTCTAGTACCTAGCCGCTTCTTCCTTCAGGGCATTTTCTAGGTAGAAGGGCACGTTCAACTTCCTTCCATGCACCAGGTGATTCAAAAATTGCACATGGTTAGTGTGCAAATGGGTATACTTCCTGGTGCATGTAAATAATTGAGCAACCTGCTTGAATATCTTCCATAGATTCATGGAAGAATGGGAGGGTGTGGATGCAAGCCTCTTGGTACCTGACTTCCTTCTATCTTATCTCCTCCTTCTTTCTTTATGGATGCACCTTTCGATGGTGGAATGTATCTCTGATTGGATACGCCTTCTGGTGGTCGAAGGCATCTTTGATTAGATGCACCTTTCAGTGGTGGAAGGTACCTTTTTGATGATGGCACCTTCCTGCTATGGAAGGTGCTTCTGAATGGTGCACCTTCCGATGTGGAAGGTGCTACCGAATACCTATGCCTTCCGTAGCACCCATACCTATGCCTCCGGGGTGGAAGCGCCTCCTTCCCTTCCGATGTGAAGCCTCTTTTTTTTTTCCCTTCCCGCCATAGAAGGCGCCTATATTTTTTTTTTTGTGCCTTCTTTATAAGGAAGGCCTTCTTCCTTGGCGTGCCTTCTTAAGGCACCTTTTGGTGGGGTGCCTTCTTTATAAGGAAGGCACCTTATTCGGGCACCTTCTTCATAAGGAATGTGCCTTATTACTAGGCGCCTTCTTCATAAGGAAGGTGCCTTCTTTGTTGGGCACCTTAAAAAGCTCGTGCCTTATTTATAAGGAAGGCACCTTCTTCTATGCCTTCTCAATGTGGAAGGTGCTTTATTCTTGGCAATCATGTTGCGATTGACTGGGAAAGGGTGATCAAGCCTTCTCAGTCTCGCTTCATGCTACCTCAGCTTCTACCTACGAGTGCCGATGTCGGAATGTTGAGCTGAATCAGGCCTAGTTTCCTAGATACCTATTCCTCATGCTATCAAGTCCTCCACCTACAAAAATCAAATGAAAAGAAAGAAAAATAAAGGCAGTTAGATGCATTCCATGCCTGTTAGGCCCTAGATTAGGATGCCTGCAGCTTGCATGTGGGCGTCATCCTTGCAAAACACATCGTAAGAAAAAAACTAAATTAACTAATTTTGGTGAGCACCTCCATGCCCACCGTTTTGCCTATTAAGAGTTTGGTCCGGATCTAACAAGATGGGGTCTCCCCCATGTCTATTCTGGATTCCACCTGTAAGGTTTCGGATGTGTTATAGGGGCACAGTCGATGGCCATTGACCGTTAACATGGTGTTGCTACCATCAATTGTTCTAACATGCACTGCCCCGTTCTTGATGAGCTCTACCACCTCATACGGTCCCATCCATATTTGCATTAATTTACCTTTTCTTTCTTGGAACCGAGAATCGTACAACAACACCCATTCTCCTTCTTGGAACTGCTTCAGTTTAATGTGGCGATCATGCCACCACTTTCTTTGCTTTTGTATGATTTTCGTTCTCTACAAAGCGTCCATTCAGATTTCATCCAACTGATCTAGCTGCCGAATCCTTTCTTTTTTAGCGTCATCCAAGCTCAAGTTCAATTCTAAAGCCGTCCTCAATGTCTTGATTTCAAATTCAATGGGCATCATCGCACTCTTCCCATAGACCAATTGGAAGGGTGTGAAGCCTGTGGTGGATTTCCACGTGGTATTATATGCCCAGACTACCTTTGGCAACCATGTAGCCCAATATTTTCTGTGTTGTTGCATGGTCTTCATCAGGATGTTCTCTATTTCTCTGTTCGTCACTTCCACTTGCCCATTTTCTCGTGGATGGTAGGGTGTAGTTTTATTGTGCCGAACTTTGTATTGCTCCATCAGCTCCTTGATCAACTTGGAGGTAAATTGAGGCCCTTGGTCTATTGTTATCTCTCTAGGGACCCCAAATCATGTAAAAATATGGGCAAATAAGAAATCAATGACTGTTCTTTCTTTTGAATCTCTCAACGCTTGAACTTCAACCCATTTGGTGATGTAATCTGTACAAACCAAAATAAACCTCCTCCCTATTGAAGGTGGATTAATTGGTCCCACGAAGTCCATGCCCCACTTATCGAAGGGTTCTAGGTGTACCTGAGGTTGGAGGGGCATTTCATCTTGATGGGTTGGTCTACCCATTCTTTGGCATTCATCGCACTTGTTGGCGTACGCAGCCGCATCCTTGAACAGAGTGGGCCAAAAGTACCCAACCTGTAGGATTTTGTAGGCAGTTCGTTTCCCTGCAAAGTGTCCTCCGCATGGTTCGTCATGACATGCTTTGAGTACTTTTGAGAACTCCTGTTCTGCTATGCATCTCCTTATAATCTGGTCACATCCTATTTTGAACAGGAGGCCATCAATCCATAGGAACGATGCACTTTTCTCTATGACCATCTGCTTTTCTCGAAAAGAGAGAGTAGGTGAGGTTCTTCCGGTGGCCAAGTAATTGGCTATATCTACGTACCATGGGATTTTCTCACTAATGGTGAACAAATGTTCATCCAAAAATTGGTCTTCCACTACTGTATGGTCTGCCGATATCAATCTAGATAGAAAATCTGCTATGACATTGTCTTTGCCTGGTTTTTCGACTATTGTGATGTCGAATTCCTGTAGTAACAAGAGCCACCTGATAATTCTTTCGCCAATGGTCGGCTTGCTCATCAAGTATCTGATGGCCGCGTGGTCCGTGTGGACAAATACCTTATACCCAATGATATAATGGCAGAATTTTTTTATGGCATGCACAACTGCAAGGAACTCCTTCTCCGTCATCGTGTAGTTGAGCTCGGCTCCTGCCAAGTTTTTGCTGACATAGTAGATGGCATAAAATTCTTCGCCATCCTTCTATCCGAGGACTGCTCCAATCGCATTGTTGGATGCATCACAATAGATATGGAATGGTATGGCCCAATTTGGTCCTCTTAAAACTGGTGTGGATATCAGTTTCTCTTTAAGCAACTGAAACACTTCTTCGCAGTCTTTCATCCAATTGAACTCCACATATTTAGATAATAGAGTGTGTAGTGGTTTTGCAATTTTGCTAAATTCGATGATAAATCATCGGTAGTACCCGGCTGATCCAAGAAAACTCCTCACCTCTCTCTACATTCTGGGGTTGGGTAGGTCTCTGATGACCTCAATTTTTCTTTTATCAACCTTTATTCCTTCTACGGAGAGGTGGTGTCCCAATACGATGCCTTCTTGCATCATCATAAAGCATTTCTCGTTGCTCGGGGACAAATTGTTTTCCTTGCTTCTTTCGAGCACTCTTTCCAAGTTCGTCATTGCTTCATCAAAGGTTTCTCCATAGACGGTGAAGTCATCCATGTATACTTCGACCGCGTCTCCCATCATGTCTAAAAATATGCTAAGCACCGCCCTTTGAAAGGTGGCAGGTGCGTTGCATAATCCGAAAGGTAATACCCGATAGGCAAACGTTCCCCATGGGTAGGTGAACGTTGTCTTATCCTGATCCTCTTCTCCTATCTGGATCTAGTTGTATCCACTGAATCCATCCAGGAAGGAGAAATACTTCCTCCCGGAGAGTGTATCCAAGACTTGATCAATGAACGGGAGCGGGAAGTGGTCCTTCTTGGTCACTTTGTTTAACGCTCTGTAGTCCACACAGATTCACCACTTCCCATTCTTTTTAGGGACTACCACTAACGGTGATACCCACTCACTATCAAAAATTGGATAGATGAATTCGACAGTCAAGAGTTTTTGCAGTTCTTCCTTGACAATGTCTTTCATTGCCGGATTCATTCTTCTCTGTGGTTTCCTGCTTGGAGTTGCTTGATCATCGAGGTATATACGATGGGTATAGATCTCTGGGCTGATACCCTTCATATCTGAGTAATCCCATGCAAATACCTATTGGTGTCTAACCAGGAGCTCTTCTACTTTCGTCAATTGTGTGGGAGTCAACCCACTGCTGACATTCAATGTTCTTCCTGGCCCGACGTGTATCTATTGAACGTGGTGATCTTGGGCACCAGCCAATGGTGATCCAGGTGTGGATATGGAGGACTCCCCATGGAGGAACTCCACAATAGCACCATCTTCATCTTCTTCTGCCAACTCATCCAACGTCATCACCGGTTGGATCATGGATAGCTCAAGATTTTCATGCTCGGTCAACATGGGTTCTCCTAATGAGTCGACGGACTACGCTGGGGGTGAAATAGTCAACCTTTTAACATTTCGTCCATCGGATATGGTCATCAACCCATCTCGGCAGCTGATGTAAGCATCATCTATTGCCATCCATGGCCTTCCCAAGATGAGTGGGTAACCGCCCAGCCTAGTTTTAGATTGCAAGACTAAAAAGTTGGTTGGGTATTCCCATGCACTGACTATCACTATTACGTCTTCCAACATTCCTTTTGGTGCCATGGTCGATCGATCGGCCAGCTGTAGCACTATCATAGTGGGTTTTAGGTTCATGAGTTGTAGCCTCTGCATGGTCTCCTAAGGCATTACATTGATGGCTGCTCCGAGATCGACCAACGTATTGGACAGGGAATGTCCCTCAATTTTTATAGTCAGCATCGGGCTGCCCAGGTCTGCATACTTAGGATGGCACATTTTGCCCATCATCAAATCTGCTAGTTTACCCATGACATTGATAGTCTGGGTTGCTCTTCATCCTGGCTTCCTTAGACACATCTCTCTTATCGCCTTGGTATATATCGAAACATCTCGGATGGCTTGAAATAATGGAATTGTCATGGTGAGGTTCTTCAAGCTAGACAAGATATCAAACTCCGGTTGCGTTACTTTCCTCTGTTCTTGCAGCCGGTTGGGAAATGGAGCCTTTGCTCTCTTAGGCATTTCTTCTATCACCTCTTCTACAAGAGGTGTTTCTCCTACCTCTTCCTCCTCTTCTACCAGTGGAGGCGTTCCTACTCCTAGCTATCTACCAGACCTAAGCTGAATATGGTACATCGGATACATCTCACCCTCCACATTGTATGTTGGCTGGTTCACCCTATTATTAGGATTTGTCGTCGGTTGTGCGGGTAGCTACGTAGGTCTCACTGCTGGAAATGTCGGTAAATTCTATTGGGGGTGAGTTGGTGCTACATTCTGTGGAGCTTGATTCCATGCAGTGTGGCCTCTCCACTACTGCCCAAGATATGGATATGGCATCCATGGCTGCTAGTTCGGGAATGCTACTGGGGGTGCATTGGACCAGGGTGATGGCCCCCACCACCCCATGTTAGGTGGTTGAGGTGGGCCTTGGGGCATGTATGGTCCTCCCCCATATGACGACATTTCGGTTGGCATATTCCCCGCAAGGGGTTGTGGCCAACTCTTTCGATTGCCTATGAAATAGGCATCCATGCTTTCAGCATCCTCCTAATTACTGGGCAGTTATGGGCACAATCAAGTTTTATGGTTCAGCCTACAAACTACACATACTCTGACTTTGTTCTTTGGGCATGCATTCTTTGCATGCTTCCCTCTACATTTTGGACAGAAATAAGCCAATGCTGCTTCATTTTCTTGCTTCTTTTTCTCTAACAGCAGCGTATCCATCTACAATGCTAGAGATGAGAGCATTTCGCTCTTTAAATCTTCCAGCATGTTACCTATTTTTGTCTTCATGACTAAAGCAGTCACTTTCATGGTTCTAGAAGTGGTCTTGCCTCTCCTTCTTGAGTAGTTTCGGCATAGTTGTCGGATGTCTTCCATAGCGTGCTGGTAGACATCACCTCTAGAAATCATGTTAAGAGCCTCCAGTGATTCATTGGTAAGTCCTCTCAAAAAGATGCTTTTGAGGGACTTATCAGATAGTTTCGTGTGAGGAGATCATTGAAGATTGAAGTTGAATCTCTCCCAGTATTCCTTGAGAGACTCATCTTCTTTCTACGTCATGCTCAGGACCTCTTCTCTGGAGTCTCTTGCTCTCCCAAAATCTTGGTATTGCTCTAAAAAGAGCTTCTTCATTTGATCCCAAGTGGCAATGTGTTTGTCTCCCAGACCGATGAACCATCACAGAGCTACATCGTCCAATGTGGAAGGAAAGAGTTTTAGCTTTTGCGTATCAGATTTGTAGTCCACAGACCTGCATAAGACATCAAACTTAAATAAAAATAGGTCAGGGTCCTCAGTTGGGTATCCTCTGAAGGTTGGAAGGTGAGCAGGGGATATGTTTTTCATTTTGGTATCTCCTACTCCTTCATCAATCGAGAAACTAAATCCAGATGAGACTTCTTCGTTGTCAGCCATTTTTTTAGGAAATGCGGTCTCTAATGCAGTATTTATGGCCTTACGATCATTTAAGACTTTCTGAGTCAAGGCTCTAAGGTTGTCTGGTGTTATCGTCCGATCTTCTACAACTTTCCACAATAGGGCTTCCTCTAAGGGTGTCCTATTAAACAAGGGATTTATGATGATTCGTTCTTCCCCAAGTTGATGGGATGAGGAGGCACTTTGCACAAAGTGTGGATCCTCACTCCAATGGATTGTTGGTGGTGGGTCGGGCGAGTCTAATTCAAATTTAGAATGTTCGGCTGACTCAGGTTCTAGTGGATTGGTTTTTATAAACCGACCGTCAGGTCCTCTTCTTCTCGAAGAACTCATACAAGGTCAGATGGAAGGTTTCCAGGTATTGTAAATAATCTAGTTGAGACGCTTCCCCGACAACGGCGCTAAAATGTTGCGGGCCAAACAAGGTTAACTTCTTTCCTACTTTTGTCACATGCCCGTGCATTTAATTTATCAACCCAGGGAGCTTCGTAAACTTGTGAAGGGTCTTGAACAAGATTGCTTACAATACCACTTGAGATGAGTCCGCTAGTTCTACTATTGGGGGGTGTTTCAACGGTCATCAATCATTCATACACTCCTCAATAATTTACGTAAAAACAATTAAATCTATAGAAAGGAAATATTCACGCATTCCTAGAAATAAACCTATTGCAATACTAGAAATAACAATGTGATAAACAATCTTATAAAAGCGGTAAACTAATCTAGAAAACATAGGAAAAATAGGGGAAGAAATACTGGCTTGGAGTGGGCCTAGGCTCCAGCAACTTCCTCCCAGATGAACACGCACTTAGAAACTCTTAGAACTGTATTATAATTATCAAAGTATTACAATGCTTCTTCTGTATATCTCTCTACATTTACTATCAAAATATTCTATATATCCTCGAGAGAGGTCTGCGTGTGTTTATATAGCACACCCGTAGATCTTCTATTACAAAGAAGTTATAACAGTCGATTCATTCTAGACTAAACTAAGACAGTCTGGTAAATGTGATCGACGTCTGCTAAAATTGGCATTCGTTTCTAATGGTGGTGTGTTCACTGATTGGTTTGTGCTTCACCTGGCATTGGTAGGATGTTCTCATACGTCGGTGCGATCCCTAATTTAACTCTACATGACGTAGAGTTGGAACTGCACCAGTCTCTATTGTCCACATCGTGCTTGTCTGGTCAACGGGTGAAGAACAAGGGTGCCTTCCCTATGAGGAAGGTGCCTAAGTATGTCGGGCACCTTCTCTATGTGGAAGGTGCCTTACTGCCGTTGGTGCCTTCCTGGAAGAGGAAGGCACTTATCTTCTGTTGGTGCCTTCCTGTGAGAGGAAGGCGCTTGCCTTCTAGTGGCACCTTCCTATTGGCACCTTCCTTATGAGAGGAAGGTGCTTGCCTTCTAGTGGCGCCTTCCTGTCGATGCCTTCCTTATGAGAGGAAGGCGCTTCTTTTCCTTTGGCACCTTCCTGGAAGAGGAAGGCGTTGGCCTTCTATTGGCGCCTTCCTGGGAGAGGAAGGCGCTTGTATTTCCTTGGCACCTTCCTGGAAGAGGAAGGTGCCTACTTATGCTTGGCGCCTTCCTGGAAGAGGAAGGCACCTACTTACACTTGGCGCCTTCCTGGAAGAGGAAGGCGCCTACCTTCTCTACGTTGATTTTGAAAGAAACAAAGTGCCAGGTCCATGAAAAGACCTCGACTGATCCAAATCTGACTAAATCAACTACAATTCCACAAAAACACACTGAAAACACATGAATTAGATAACACGCATAATTTCATCAAATAATTATATAATCATTCATAAACATATGCAATCCTTATTATACAGCCACATAATAATCAAGAAAATGTATACAAAATATGAGCATTTTTGATGCTCATCAAGGAGGAATATGTGCATGGAGGATGGAGAGGAAGGAAGATGTCCTCTTCAACCCCTATTAGTACAAATTCCATCAAGAAGCCTACAAAGGATCCATGAGATGCCTCAAAAAAGTAGAGAATCCTCATCACTAAACTGAATGAAATTATACTCCTAGATTGGTGCATGTGACATAGATCAAGGCTATGAACCATGAAAAAAAAGGTCACTAACATAAAAAAAAGTGTGAATATAGTGTGGAAAGAACCATAAACATCGCAAGGTATATTGAAATTGACTCCACAAGCATGAGTATATGGTTACCATCTAAATGAACACAATGGGCTGATAACAAGGTCCAAAACTTGTGGACAAACAACAAAACAAGGGCACCAATGTAGTTGTCGAACGTGTCCTTATGGTGACCTCCTCATCCTACCGGAATGCATGGGTAACCAGCCACTGCATCCACTAGGTGATATAGAGGATATGACTAGATACTAGGATCACTTAAGAAAATATCTAGGAGTGTCGGGTTCATTCAAGAATGCACTCTATGATACAATATTTTTAATCCACTAAAAGTGTGGAAAACAGTTTCAAAACTGAAAATGGCTTGCACCATTTTTTCTGTCATGAAAAAAAATTTCCGATGACTATAAATACCCCTATGATTGGGTATCAATTGATCTTCATTTGCAGGAAAATCAATAGCCTTCTTCTATCCTTCAAAAAGGATTATTCCAAAAAAGGTAGAATAAAAAATGGTTTTTAAAAAAAACTCTTTTCCCTCATAGAAAAATAAAAAAATTGTACCCCTTTAGAGTGCCCATACTTTTTTTATAAAAATTAAAGGCTAAAATAGCCTTTGGCTTGTGGGCCCTATTATAAGGTAAAAACAATTCTTTTTATAATAAAATAGCCATGCCCCCTTTGATTTTTTAAAAATTTAAAAATGCCCTTTAACTTGCATTATAAAATTTCCCCCCTCATGAAATAAATTTTTTAATGTTGTGTATGGGACTAGCATATAAATTGTATAACTTTCATGGTAGCAAGAATTTTGGAATTTAAAGGACGATTGGCATGAGGACTAGCAAATCCACACCGAGCTTTATGCCAACGTCAACGGTGCTACCAACTATGGTTATCATCACCTTGACACCTTTAGCCTGTTGAACATGCACCACCAGACCCATCGCACAACATTGAGGGTAAACATTACAGAAAAAAATATAAAGCATCACAATAAACTAGCACAGCAAATCATGGTCGTCTTCACCATAGGCTCACTGGTTAGAGTAGTAATTAAATGGTGGATAGGTGGCACTCATCATCTGGAACACAAGATTCATATCTCTCCATTATCTATACTGCTATTAATTTTGTAAACGTCAGTCCATGCACAATGATCTCTTGTTGCCAACATGATACACACACGAGCCAGATCCAAGCACAGCTTCACAAGACATTCTCGATGAAAAATACAGTGAGGCCCATGACTGGCTCGCAACTTGTCTTCATCACAGTCACAATAAATTTTTATAATTCCAAGTGGCACGGTGGTGGAGCTATCATGTATTAAAAAGGTTGTGAAGTGGACGAGGATGAAATTTTATCACATTGTAGGTGTTCTAGCGAATAGTAGGCCCTCCTTTGCAGGCATGCCTCGGATCCCATATTCTTACAATGGAAAGCTATGTCACAGGAGCATCCGCATAATCACCAAAATTTTCTAAACCATCATCATTCATAGATGCCTCTCCTTTATCAGCACTTTACTGAATAAGGTCCCTCCGATCACCACCAAGAGAGCCATGTTGCTGCGTCTCAATGGCTTCACCTCCATCAACGTACCCATGATGATGTTTCCCAGTGCTATAGGTTCTTTCTCCTTTCCCAACATCGATTGACGCTTCAAAAAAACACCATCATGGAATGCTTCACGAAAGCCCTACCATCGTCTCCCAGCACCACGCCTAAAAAAAAAATCACCACTATGCTCTGTTGGAAAACATTCTCAACCAAAAATTGTGAACCAAAAATTTTGGATTTTGGTGGAATCTCCTAGTTCCAATCGTACGGATTGATGAGCTATCTTTTGCCTCAAAGGGTGTGGTAGATAAACCAAACAAAAAAAAAATCATCTGCTCGATCCACCATCCTTTGTAGTTGCAGCCTCTTTAGTCATTATCATCATCTACAGTGCATATTTAGTCACTTGTATCTCCTTTTTTTCAACCAGCATTGCAACCTTTGATACCTGTCATTGAGAATGAGCAAAATCAACCTTTGTCAATGTATTTTCCATCAATTCATATGTTAATCCACCAGGGATGAGGCCCGCATGCTATTAACTATTTGAAAATACTACCACTACTCTGCCAAAATTTATTTGTGAACAATTCATTGATTTTGAGGCTTGTTGCCTCAAGGAACAAAGAAGCATGGCTATATGATTTTATCATAAGCCACCAAACATTTCTAGCCACCTCAAAGGTAGAAATTAGGGAGAGAATCAATCATAAATTCTGTGTTGGAGGTCACAAGTCGTAGTCGAGTAGTAATAAATTCTTTCAACAACACATCTTGCCAAAAAAACTTGGTGAATCATACAAAAATAAATCTATGATTTATCATGCAACGAGCAGTAAGACTTCACTTGTGCATTCTAGGCTGAACATGGGGAGCGCTACGTCAATATGGGGAGCACTTCAAATTTGAAGGCCATTTTCTACCTCCTTTATAGGCTTCCACATCCTTTGCTACCTCCATAGCATTGGTGCTACCTGTCACCACCAGCATCGGATGCTAAAGATGAATGTGAGCACTCAGATGCTAAAGATGAATGTGCCATATATAGCAAAGTGTAGAGGATTAAAAAATATCTCACTGCAAAGCTCCACCATGGCTCTTTCAGCTAATAGTTGCATGGCCTCAATAAATATCTCCACTGCTCTAATGCATATCACTCCATGATCCAAGCAGTGAATGTGGAAGCTTCAACAGGAAGCAATCTCCATTCTAAAAACCCTAAAAAAAACTAAAAAATATTGCAGCCATTTTTTTTTCAACTTATGGTTTTTGATCCATCAATCAAATGATGGAGAGCATACTCCCTCAGTATCCAAAAATTGGAGGGAAAAAAAAGAGGGGGAGATTTCCATGAGGAAAAAATCCTTAGGCTCACAGGGCACGGAAAGCCCACTCTGATACCATGTTGAAAATGAAAATGACTTAATATTATTGAATGAAATGAGCTTTGCTTAAATAACAAATATGTACAATCTAATTCATTGGATCATAACTAACTGAGCTAATCTCAGCCACACAGATTATCCTAGTAAAAACTTAGGATATAATTTATTATTTTAATATATTTTCTCCACCTGCAACATGATTTCTAAAAAAATCAGCTTTTTTGGAGTAAAACCCTATCTTTGGCAGCTTTTTCTCCAATCTGGTTTGCTTTTTTGAAATAAAAAAGGTTTTGTGGTGCAAATATGGAATGGGTCATGAAAAATTGTAGCAAACTATTGAATTCAAATGCCCATATAGAAGAAAATTATCTGGTTGCACCCTTTTTGCTCTCGAATCCTCTGAATTTCAATTGCATGTGTACGATTTGTTAAAAAAACTTGTATGGCACCTGCTTGTTATCTATTTAAAAAACCCTAACATCTTAATGCATGAAATTCTACCACCTTAGCCTCCTTTGCATGTGATTTTATCCTCTTGTATGGATGATTGACAACTCGTCACCCTTGTGCATGCGATTTTATCTTTTTCTCACTTTTGTCCTTTTCTTTGCCTTTTTATTTTCTTTTTCTTTTCTTTTTTTTTATTTTTCTATTTTTCCTTTTTTTTTCTTTTCAGAAGGGGCCACCATTTCTAGTTTTCAACCACCCTCCATCTTAATTGTATCCCAAGGGATTTTCACAATTAAGATTATTTTCTATTTTTTCTCTCTTTTTTCTCAAAAGGGGCCACCATTTCTAGTTTTCAACCACCTTCCATCTTAATTGCATCCTGAAGGATTTTCACAATTAAGATATTTTTCTATTTTTTTCAATATCCTAACAACTTACCATCATGAAAATCGTACAATGACATTCACTTGTATGATCCCTTCTGTTGACTCATTAGTTGGGTGTCCCACTTCTACATTATGAGTAATCATGTCATTAGGTGCCAACCGACCATTTGTTTGATCCCTTTCTCTTTGTAGGGTTGTATCATTTACTATCCTTTGATTGCCATGTGTACAATTTGGAATCGTACAATTACAAATTGTAGGACTTCCTATTGGCAATACTTCATTCCATCATTCTGGTGATTGATCATGAGGTAGGGGTGCTCTTACTGGTCTACTATCATTTGAGTGACTCCTCCACCTATCTCCTCATATCAAATCAGCTTCCAAGCTTGGTGAATGAGTCCTTTGTCATCCTTGACTCCTTTCATCGATGAAGCGTACTCTTCCCCTATCGATAAGTCCTCTTCCTTGCATAGGTCTTCCACGACCTAATCCTCTCGACACAGGACCTCTTTGAACATTAAATGGAACTTCTCTTTCCTAGAGAAATCCTCTTCCAGTTTCAATTCTTCTTGGTCCTTGTCAGATCAATGGAGGTCATCCACATGGTTGTCTTCCTCTGAGGTTTGGTACATACCCTCTCAACCAAGGGATACCTTGCAGGTTTTTGGTCTAGTTCAAATAGGCCAATGGTGTATCTCTCGACCATCTAGGAGTAGGGGGTCGAATCCTCCCTCATCCTCTACCTCCTCTAGGTGGAATATCTCCTCTACCCCTTCCAATATTCAGTGGGTGTACTCCTCCTCTACGACCTCACTACTATCTTGGGGATTCTTGTTGGTTCCTTCCAGGGGTTATATCCACCAATTCTATGTTGGCCAAGTGACCTTCATTTCTTTGCATTCTAGGTGACAATTATTAGAGTGCTTGCATTCAATGATCTGCATGTAATAGTCAGTGTGTCCATCATCTTTCCTCAAAGCATCATTGTGGAGACACATTTTCCAAAGTTTCCCTATATGGTTCCAAAAATTAGACTCAAAACTAGAATCATTACGATCATCATCCCTTTGTTTTGACCAATTTTTTGGTAAGTTCATTAACCTTTGAAGTCTCTGCACTTTTCTCAACTACCGATAGGCTATTGCATAGGTCTCAAGGTCAAGATGAGCATGAGGTACCTATGGTTTCCTTAAGAAGTCATCATCACCACTATCTAAACTCTCATCTCTTACTAACCAAGGCAACTCTCCATCACTAGATTCACTTGAATCCTCGTGTATATTACCTTGTGGTTCAGGTGATGTAATATCTTCTTCAATATCTCACCAAGCTATCTTTGCATCTTCTTCTACCATTGATGGGTCATTGGGCATGCCATGAGGTGCTATTTGTGAGCTTTCTCCCCTAGTACTTGCACCCTCATGGTGTGTACCACTTACTTGTGGTGTCACCTCATGTTTCTTCTTCTAATTCTTATAACCTAACTATCCTTTGCTCATCCATCCTTTGCATCATCTCATCCAAATCTTGGATAGTTTGTTCATGGAGTCTTGTAGTGTGACCCTACAATGTTTCATACTCCTCTTACAACTATTGGATCTAGTATCACATCCTTTACTACAATAATCCTATCTAAGCTAATAGAGTAAGTTCGATGAGCTCTTCATCCATAGTTTCACCTCTATTCCTTTCTAGAGCTTCCATATCAAAAGTATCCATCCTATCTACATATCAGACCATTAGTCACATTCTTCATCAATCTTCTATTGGTTGAGGTAATTCTCTATACTCCAACTATGGATACACCATTCCTTGTTCTTCTAGATTCCTTCCCTCATTTGGAGGAATCCCTTCTTCATATTCTTCCTTGATCCATTTAGTCCCATCTATAAACCTTACATGTACTCACATCCTTCTTCTCTCATCAAGTTAAGGTACCAATTCTTATTGTTCAATAATTGGTCTTTCCTCCTCCCCTTCTATGAATAGGCATGTGAGTCCCATGTCAAGGTCCTCCCATAATGGACCTTGAATTCTTCTTTGTGGTTCATCAAACTGAGCTTCCTATCTCCATTCAACTTCTTCTAAAGAAATAAATAGACACTATACTTTATATGGCTTCAACTTCGAACCATTCATAGTGTCTAGCACTTCAATTCCATTCAAGTTTTGTAGTTTAACTACCCCATTATCCCTCACTTCTACAACTCGAAAGGGACCAAGCCACAAGGTTTTTAACTTTCCAACTTGATTTCTCATTTCCCATTAAATTTTAGAACTAAGTCACCTTGCTTAAGTTCTAACTTTCAAAGGTGCTTGTCATGCCACAACTTCCTTCTCTTCTAGGCCACTTCAATCACCCACTATGCCATGACTCTTCTCTCATCCAGCTTGATTAGTGTCATTAGTCTTTCCTCTAGACTCTCTTGGTCACCTAAGCGATGCTCCACAGCTACCCACAAACTTGGTACCAAGAACTCCACTAGCACTACTACCTCCTAACCATACATTAGCTAAAATGGTGTATGGTCTATCATTGGTTTAAAGGTAGTTTGATATACCCAAAGAATATATGGTAACCTTTCCTCCCAATATGCTCCTTCTATCCCATAGGTTTTGTACAAAGTTGACACTAGGACTTTGTTAGTCGCTTCTACTTGCCCATTGGCTCTAGGGTAATATAGACTAGACAAGGAATGCAAAATCCTGAAATTAGTTGTCAGATTTTTGATAATCTCATTCACAAAGTGACCTCCTCGATCACTTGTTATTTGTAGTGGAATATCGAATCTTGTAATTACTTGCTCATACAAGAATCGAGTTGTACTCTTTATCGTGTTATCTGGTAGTGCTCTTGCTTCGACCCATTTTGTTAGGTATTCAGTAGCTACCATGATATATCGACACTTCCACCTATGAGTAGTTTTTAATGGTTCGAAAAAGTCCAACCCCCATATCTCAAATAGTTCCTAGGGTTGTGATGGGTGTAAGGGCATAAAGTCTCATCGTACTGGTTTCCCTACTCTTTGGCAAGTATCACATGCTCGTACATATTCCTTTGCATCATTATACAATGTGGGCCACCATAATCCTACTAAGAGTACTTTTTGAGTAGTGGCATCAGGCCCCATGTGTCCTCCTACCAACCCTTCATGAGCTTCTTTCAATGTTGCTTTAACTTCCTCATCCATCACACATCTTCGTAGGATACCATCAATACCCATTTTGTACAGCAATCCAACTATCAACTGAAAAGGTGCTGACTTCATGATTACCTTTTTCTTTTTTATTGCCATCAGATCTTGTGGCAACTCACCTATGGATAAGTATTATCCAATTAACTTGTACCAAGATGGCACAACATTAATTGTAAATAACTGAGCATCAGGGAATTCATCTGGAATCCCCATCCCTGTAGGTTCTCCTGATCGTATTCGAGATAACTGGTCTACAATCACATGCTTCTTACCAGGTCGAACTACTACTCAAAATATGAATTCTTGTAAAGTGATGAGCCACCTGCTGACCCATCCTTGTATGACTGGCTTATTTATCAAGTACAACAAGGCTTGATGATCTACGTAGAAAGCAAAAGGGTTTACCAATAGGTAATACCTAAATTTTTATACAACATATACCATCCCTAAAGCTTCTCACTTTATTGTACTATAATTCCTCTCCACCCGTGACAATAGGTGACTTGCAAAAAAGATAGGTTGATCTAGCCTAAATTGTCCCTCTTGTGCCAATGCACATCCAATCACAAAGTTTGAGGTATCAATATGGACATGGAATTCCTTATCCCAATTAGGGAACACCAAAATGGGACTACTAACAAGTTTAGCTTTCAACTCTTCAAAAGCTCCTTGGTGCTCCTCCATCCATCTGAAAGGAATATTCTTCTTAGTCAAAGAATCTAGTGGGTAGGACACATGTGCATAGTTCCTGATAAACCTTCGATAGTATCCCATGGATCCAAGGAAGGTTTTTAATGAGCTCACATCATATGGCTCCTCCATGTGTAATATAACATGGATTTTGTCAGGATCAGTATTCAACCCTTCATTGCACACTATATGTCCCAAAATTTTCCCATAAGGTACCATCAAAAAATACTTTCCTAGATTTAGGGAGATTTGTGCATTCCTACACCTGCTCATACATTCATTGAGACTAGGTAGATGATCCTTGATCTTACCATAAATGGACCAATCATCCAGAAATACCTTAAAATTTCCTATGGCCAATTGATCAAAGATATACAGAATAATGCATTGAAATGTGGTTGGGGTATTACATAGCCCAAATGGCATTCGATTATATGCATAGATGCCATTTTCCATAATAAATGTGGTCTTCAACTTATCCTCCTTGGCTATACTTATTTGATTGTACCCAGAAAATCCATCCAAGAATGAATAAATTTCATGTCCTATGACCTCTTCCAGAATTGAGTCTATGAAGGGAATAGGGAAGGGATCTTTGATCATCACTACATTCAAACTCCTAAAATATATGCATATTCAGATCTTATCCACTTCCTTCTTTAGAGTGACCACAATAGGTGAAACCCAATCACTAGTAGTGACTCTAAAAATGATGCCTGCATCTAGCATATTTTTGATTTCTACATTTACCAATGTGACATACTTAGGGTTCATCCTATAAGGTCTTCTTCTCATTAGTTGTGCCCTAGGAATTAGCATGATCTTGTGGACACATAACTCTAGTGGTACCCCTTTCAGGTCCTTATACATCCAAGCAAAGACATCCTTGTACTCCAAGAATATCTTGAAAGTTATTGCTTTCAATACTGGGTTCCAATCATCACCATAGTGGATCATCCTAGGCTCCTCCTCTATTCCTAGATTTACATCCACTATCTGAGGTCCTTCATACTTAATGTTCATAGGTTCTATTACTACATTTTCCACATTCATTGGATGCATTGGTCTCACATCAATTTCAACATCTCCCACTATATATTCTACAAAAATTTTAGGGAATGTCCATTTCTCCTCTTCTTCTTTCTTTGGTTTTGAGCTGACCTTCATCTCATATTATTTTTCTGTGGTCTCCTCTATATTAATATAGAGGTAGGTGGGCTGAAAAACCTCGTACTCCTCCATATACCAATGGAGAAGTCCACTATCAGATCGAGCTTCATATTCACTACAATCATCTAGGTACAACATCCCTTCTTCATTAGGCTCATACTCCTCTTCACCAGAAGAACTGCCTGACTCATCGATCATGGCCACATCCTCACTGATCCTCTAGTTATTCAAGTTGATCATGTATTTGTGTTATCCCTTCTTGAAGGTGATCTAGTCCTTTCCCCAGTTGTGATTAACTTTAGCTATTCATAGCCATCCTCTCCCCAACAAAGCATCATATGCTAGCTTTTGCATGGTAATCACAATGAAATCCAAGATGAATTCTTGGTCAGCTATTATAACTTGTTGTGTGGTCAAGACACCCTTTGTCTCTATATCATACTAGTCAGCACCATACAATCGAAAGCTAGGTGCCCATAATGATGGAGCACCAATTTCTCACCAAGTCTTCTCGGGTAACACATTAACATTGGATCCTCCATCCACAATGACTTGTGTCAACTTGTGCCCCAAGATCTCCATATGGACTAATGTGGGTTTCTTCCCAACATCAATCATCAATATGGTTGGATCCATAAAATAGTTCTTTTGTTCTTCTTCCTTGATTGGTTAGCTCTAGACTTCCATCACCTTATGAGGTTGTATGTCTTCCACCATCACTTTATGCAATGATGGGATGGCTTCTAACAAACTTACCACCTTAATCTCGATAGTTGTATTCAAGACTTGTGCTGCCAGATTTTGCACAACTACTTTATCTTTTGATGGTTTCTTTAACTCTTTTTCTCCTACTAGTCTCAATTGCTTTACCTTCTATGCTTCTTCCTCAAGTACCCTCTTTACCACTTGCCATCATTTCTTTTCTTTGGTAGGTTTAGGATACTTGTCCTTCTTAGCCTGATTCCTTGTCATGGCTAATACTTCTTTGATTTCCTCTCTAACTAGAGGTACCTCTATGTCCAAAAATTTCACATTCTATAGGTTACTAGAACTTGCTTGCTTTGGACAATTTATTTCTTTGTGGTTCCCTAGACCACACCATCTACACATGTGTGTAGCATTAGTCTATTGTATCTCTTATTTCTAAGGTGAAGGACAATTCTTCACAAAATGCCCCCACTCCTAGAAATTGTGACACTGTATGATTGGTCTTCCTTCTAAATCATACTACAAGTGGCTCTATCCTCCTTACTAGTTGCCTTGGTATTGTCTTCCCCCTCTTTGGTTATTCCTATAACCACCACTGGTGGCTTGTTGGCCACTCCCTTGAGGTTTTGGTTTCTCTTCCTATTCTTGGATTGAGAGAACCTATGGGTGCACCTTTGCATTAAATGGACACTATACCACTTCATGTCCAAGTACATTGTAAATGTGGCAATAATCATTTCGAGGACAAGTCACATTCATGTGACCTTCAGACTTGCATTATGTACACCAAATATCCTTCCTATATTGCTTGACTTTGCCTTTCACCTCTTTTATTATCTTATCAAATTCCTTTCAGAATGATTGTACCATCTATTGTATTGTATCATCTTCATCACTATCTGAATCATCATGCTTAAAATGTGTTATCATTCCAATGATTATTTGTTTAGCCTCACTTTCAAAATTCTTTACATTCTCCAAGGCTTCTTCATATGTGGAAGATGGAACTACCTTCATATTTTTCTTATATCTGGGTAACAACCCATCTACAAACCATATTTTTACCAGTACATCTGCTAGAGGTATTTGCATCTTGTCCACCAACTACTTCAATCGATGATTATATGATTTCACATCTTCATCAAATTTCTGCTTAGTGGCACAAAGTTTAGTTACAATATCTCCATCATCCTTCAAAGGGTAAAATTCCTCAATGAATGCATCCTTCATTGTGTTCCAAGCCTAAAAATTTGGTGTATTTTATCTTTTCAAATACCAATCTATGGCAAGTCCTCGTAATGTAGTAGGAAATAATCACAACCATTCATCTAGTTGGTCCACACCATTTGCTTTCCAAATGGTTATGCATGTCTCGATGTGTCTCATCAGGTCTTCCTTTCCTTCACCCATAAAGGGTGGGCATATTTGCTTTCCTACTCGATTGCCTAAGTTGGCCATTGTTGGTGGTTCTTCCTCTTCACTTGATGAAGTATCTCCTAGAATCCTTGATTGATTCCACCTTATAGGTGACTCACTCTACTGGTCCTCATCGAAACCATCTACTCGAGGAATCTTATACTCACCAAATAGTCATCTACCAATCTCCTATGCATCTTCACTCCATGACCTCCTTCACTGGTGTGTAGGTTGTGGCCTTGGTCTTTCCTCCTAAGACCTCATGTGTTGTTGCTCTAGTGCTTGAATCCCATCCACCGCACTCCTTTGCAACCTATCTACCACTTTCTCAGGTGTTACCATCCACTCACCTCGATCTCACATAGTTTCCTCATTAACATCTTTACTTACATCAATGTTCTCCTCGACTCTAGGTGCTTCTTGCTCCTCTCCTTCTATGTTGATCAACAATGTATCCAACCTCTCAATATCTCCTTCATCAGATATCCATACTTGTTCTATCACTGGTTCATGTGTATTGTGTTCAACACTATTCACATTCCCTCTTTGAGAAATTCTTATGCTCCTCCTAACTAGGATATCTTCTCCTTGATCCCATATCCTATACCTTTGCAAACTTGTGTCTATCATTCACCTCCAATTTGTGGTACTCACAATTTATCACTTTGTAAAATCTTCTTGACTACAATAATTTTGACCCATTTTAACAAAAATGCCAAAGTTTGATAAGGCAACGATACCAAATTTAGAGCAAGGGTGTAGTATTCCTAGAGGGGGAGGTGATTTAGAAGGTCTAGAAATGATTTCCAAAGTCTCAAACCCAACTTGCCCAAATCGTACAACTTGTACGGTTTGCTTTGTGCACTATGTCAATTTACCAAACAGCTTGTACGATCACCAAATCATAGTTGTATGATACAAATCATACAAAACTATACCTTGTATGATTTGGTACTTAGTCAATTCACTAGAATAGGTTTTGCAAGTCAAATCGATCAGTTTTGTAATCGATTTCTCCAAACTAGCAATTATTCCTTATTTGGCAGGTTTTATCTTGCAACTTTATTACCAAATCGGGTAAATGATCAGTTTGTACGATTTGGTACAACACTTGTATGGTTTGTATGAACCCTTGCTACAACTTATACTTAGATCTATCAACCTACACAACCATTCCTTCCAAGACAAGTTTTGGGATGTTTCTTTATGATAATTCCTCACTTTCCTTCCAACATGCAAACCCTAATTCAATGGCAATGAATTATAATCATCAAGAGCAATTCCAAAAATCATACAACTACCTGGAAACATAATTGTACAACCATAATCCATCATGCAATCAATTCATATCCTCACACCAAGTCTGTAGGATGATCAAAATCATTCATAATGCAATTCCATCAATTAACATAACAAGTTATGCATCCAAACATCAATTACACAACCTGCAACAACCAAAATGTACAATGGAATTCACAAGGACATGGAAACAAAGAGAATTGTTGTTATATTTATATTATAAGTATTCCTGTACAATATATCCATCATCATTGATCACAACAATAGACTCAACAACAATAGACATCAACAATGAACAATATGCAACTCTACCATGAACAATCAATAACTCCATGAATGAATGAACAACTTCAACTATGAATGAACAACCTAAAAAATTGAATGGGGGGCTATATAATGCATGCCCAGACCATTCCAAAGTGGTTTCTGAGACATCACATTACTTACAACTGCCATCCCGAATTAACTCAAAATAATTCATTACAAGGTTTTACTAAGTCTAATTTGATTTTTATCAAATTCATCCCAAATGTACATTTCACCTAATTTCATTGACATTTCACATTGTACATTTGCAACCTTGTACATTTTACTCATACTTGTACATTTTGACACTTGTACATTTTAATAAAAAATGAGCAAAACTGAACAAAATTGTGCAAATCCAAAAATCATTTCTTCTTTTGGGAGGTGGATTTGCTACCTACACACTTTAACTCAAGGGGAGGAAAAGGGGTATGAGAGAAAAATAAAACAAGTCAAAAAAAGGATGGTGATGCACCAAAATAGCTGCTAAGATCTTCTTGCACAATAGGCCTGAATGCAATGTGCTAGTGGTGAACACTTCCTCTCCTAAACACAGTTAATCATAGATGACATTTATCAACATATATATGCATAAAAATTTGGATCAATGAAGAACCACATATGACTAGTCTAAAAATTGACACGGACCTCCCACACACACATATGCAAGCAAACCTAAAACAAGTAAAAACTACAAATGCACACATACAAAAATGGGTCAATGGAGAGCCACATATGGTTAGTCCAAAAATTGATGTAGGCTTCCATATATATAGTCAAGTAATTTTTTACAAGGATTGTGCTAGAAGTGGGGGTTTGATTTACCCACAAATTGCTCAAGAACCAACTGCTCTACAAAAATACATGAAAGAAAAGCTTATAAAATATTATAGATTCAAACTTGTTGATCCTTTGCAAAGCTAACACTACTATTTATAGATTACAAAGAGGAGGTTTTCCCTCCCAAAACTCATGCAGATATTTCAAGATGACTATTGCTTCTAATTTTGGATCATGTCTGTGTAGACACCAAAATCAAGTATAATAAATACTAATTAATTAATCATAATTAATTATTATATTTAATATTAATTAAATTAATTAATATTCATTTGCCTAAGTATTAATTTATTTATTTATTTATTCATTAAATAATTGATTAATTATTACCTAAGCTACACAATCACTCACCCCTCCTCACGAGAGCATTCACCCCTCCATCCCCCATGGCCACATCATTCATAGTTCACTCTAGTTCCACCTCCCATCCCCCATGTCGGTCACATTGTAAAAATCCAAATCTAACACACTTGGTTGTACAATTTGGTCTTGCACACTATTTCATAAAATAAAAATTTTGGCTAGAATTATGGTTAGACAAGACACAAAGAATTTTTTTTTATGAAATTGGTTTAATGTTCACCCAACATTTAATTAGTACGAAGGAATAGCATACCACTTTTAGTAAATTAGGACCACTACAGATGGCCTTACAAGTGGACAAGACTGGTCAGATCCCATAGAACGTGCCTTTTGTGAAACCTATATTCCCATCCTTGTCATGTATGTGAGTGTGGGTTCATAGTTGGGGTTATCCTCTAGGTTCCATAACACCTAGAGGATGGATGCATACTCTCCTTATCCCTTAGCATGAAGAACTTAGGTTATTTTTGACCTAATTTCTATCTTAAACTTTAAGTATACAATGGGTTAGTGTATATGCCTTGTTCCTAGTTGAGAGTCCACTTCACTGGAGTCAACTAGGGTCTTACCTCTACACTGGCTCAGGACCTAGTATCTCTTGCCAAGTACAATTAGCAATGATTTATCCCATACCGATCATCACAGAGTAGTCTTAGAATCAGTGTCTTTCTAGGTTTCTCCTTATCATAAATTGAACAAGGACCCATCACTGTACCACTCATTCAACAATCTAAAGGAGATGCTCCATATCATCTCTCATTACCTTCACATCCTGACCTATCATGCCAAGAATGTGATCACTCTCAAATCATAGTGATTGCCTACTTGAAACCATCGGTATTAGGAACCTAGATTTTACCATCCTTTATAATGGTTAAATAACATACTTCCATCCTTCATGAAGGTTTAATATCATCATTTCATCCTTCACAATGAATTGGATAAGGTAAATTTTAAGTCAACTGGATCAAGTTTTTCTAAGAAGGGTTCATCGTCTTACTACTTTTGTCAACTCTAACTTTCAATAAGTCTTTTGAATGTTTCAATTTCATACAAGTTTAACTTAAAATATCATTTCATCATATTCTTATCAATAGATAAATAAAATATTTCTTTTTGTTTATAAATCAAGACATCTATGAAAAGTAGCTCTTACTATCTTCAAAATTATAGGCATAAAGGGGTCTAATTAAATCAAGCCATGCATAATGCTTTAAATGGAAGAGGTCTAATTAAATATTCTTGAATAACTAACATCCATTTTCATATTTTAATAAATTTTCTATGCAAATAAAGCAAGCATATATAATATTTCTAAATCGAATGGAATCAATATTAATAATATTCTTTAAGTTTTAAGTAGCTACAGTAATAAGTAATGGAATGACTTAATTTCTAATTAATATTTTCAAACAACAAAGAAAGCAATTGTATAACATAGAATATTAATACTCCTAATTAAAACGACTTGTTTTTTATGAAAGTCTTTATTAACTAAAGACATTGCAGTATAACTAAATAAATTCCCTTTTACTCGGGTCCTCCACATTAAAACTCACACATAATAACTTAACATTTCAATCGGAGTGCATGAAATTAATTCAAGTTTTAATTACTGATGCATTGAACAAGTTTTAACATTATGTTTTACCACTGCAGTAACCTTTTGCAGTTACATTATTGGCCAGCTAGTCAACACAGTTTCACATTCACGATAATGCGCACCTACATTACTCACAAACTGCATCTGGCCCTCAATTTCAAGTAGGAATTGAAAATAAATAAACAAATATGTAATTTTGCAATCGAAGATCCATTATATCTTGTCTAAGATATAGGATCTTCAAATTTGAACAATGGCTTCCTTTGGGCCCATAAGGATAAAATAAAAATAAACAATAATTATATTACTCCTCGGCTTAAACCACATAACTAATTGATGTATGATTCTCACAAAAAGCGAAATGACCTACATTATAGAATAAGAAATTCACTGCTACTATTATATTAACATTGGTAGATATATCTAAATGAGCATTAAATAAAATACCACATATAACTGAAGTCAGATGGTTAATGAGTAGATATCAATTAACAAGGATTTTTAAATAAAATAAATATTGTGTTCCAAGTCTCAAAGGTAAAAATAATAAAATACATTATTTAATACTCTAAAGGTGCCATTGGAAAACAAACCAAAGGATTGCAAGCGTTAAAAATAATTTTTATTTCATAGTTTAAGGATTATGGCTTGCAATCAGTAGGTCTAATTAAAAATATAATTTTCTTTCATTACATTTTAGAAGCTTATCAATTCAATACATCAATCCTTATTAGAGAACAATATGATTCTATCAATAGCTTAGATTCATCTCCACTCGATGTCAGAGATGTGCCTAGCCTCCAGCTCGCCTTCCCATCTCATCCAGTAATTGGGTGTTAGAAGAATATAGGTATGGGATGAGAATGACTCGGTATGTACGCAACTATTTAATGCATGATTTTATAGTGCTAATAAATATTATGTAAACAATCACTTCATCAACATGGTCCAACACACTCTTCAGAATTTCATTTTACCATAACATAGACAAAGACTAACATTACTAATTTTAAAATTATTATACACAACAGTCATTTGCAAGAGAACATGCCATAGTTTAGCATCTAAATTAGCTATCTGTATAAAGTTGACACAGGTACATCAAAAATTTAATTAGCACCTTCTAACAATATGACCAACTAATGCAAAATCAAACTTAATCTTTCCATATAGATAGAGCTAATTCAATTATATATTTCTCAACTATTTTATTATTTTTTTAAAGATAATATACTCATTCAAAATAAAATTCACTGAGTAGTATTCAAAAAAATAAAATCTCTAGTCAATTAAAATAAGAAATGCAATAAAGAATAGGGGACAAAACAATCTCTATTTTTTTTTTTAAATATCATCACATAATCCTATTCCTTCCTACATATACGTTTTACAATATTTTTAAAAAGCAGTATTGCAGGAACCCTAACCTGTGTAATGAAGCTTCTCTACAACTTTTCTATTCTTTTAGCTTTTCCTCCATAATCCAACATAATAATATCAAAGAAGCATAGTATAGTTTATAAAGAAAAACTACGAAAGACAACTTAACACCTGTGTAATCATATATAAATCCACCTTGTTTTCTTTCTAAATCCTGCCAAGTGGAGATCAATTTCTATTTTCCTAGCTATGAAGGATTATTAAAAATATTTATATATTATATGTTCTCACGTATTACATAAAAATAAAGGATTTTCATTTAATTAATTTATTAAGTATTTTAAATAAAATTAACTAAATAAAAGATCATGGTATCAATAAAAATATATATTTTATTATTATTAAATCATTTCATATTTATTTCAACTAATTAATAAATTATAAAATCAACATAAAACAATTATTTTAGTACCAAATAAATTTATTCAAAGGCAAGAAATATGGCACGCAATTGAACAACCAAGACACACACATAATGCAGTCAAACAATCATAATTCTCCTATATGAATGCATTTTTCTTATGGGCTTCCATGTACCCATGAGCTATGGTATTATTTTACACCTCCATCATATCCCTCATTACCTCTCATGGTCTACCTCATTCTTCCCACCTGAATGAGGGCACATGGTTCTCTTGTGGTCAAATTTTACTCTGCTTGCCTAAAGGAGGGTACCTGATCCTACATCCACAAATCCATCAATAGTACCACATCCTAGGAATAAAATAAGTATAGATTATTGTTAAAATAATAGTTGTTCTAGTAGGGTTGTTACATTCTCCCCCACTAGGAATAAATATAGTCCCTGTGTTTTAATGCATTCTCAAACCATAAACAAATTATACATTCATCATAATGCCACATCAAATAAATCCATATAGTAATCAAATAAGTTCATATTCATTCAAAAAGATAAGGAAATTGTCTTTTCATATTAGCCACATTCTCCCATGTGGCATTCTTCTCAAAGTATTGGTCCCACTAGACCTTACATTGATCAATTTTTCTTTTTCTTAATTGTTTAGTTCTGAAGCCAAGAATCTTAACTAGTCGGACCTCAATGTGATGGAGATTTGACATCTGCAAATGAGAAACATTCCAAACATGAGAAGGGTCTACAACATATCTCCTAAGGAGGGACACATGGAAGGTGTCATGAATTTTTGACAAACTGGGTGGTAAGGCCAACTTATAGGCAACAAGACTAATTTTGTCAACAATCTCAAAGGGTCCTACAAATCTAGGGTCGAGCTTGGAAGACTTAATAGAGATTTTAGAAGGTTTCACCCTTAAGAAAACTTTATCTCCTATAGATAATTCCCTCGGTGTCCTTTTAAGATCAGCATAGCTCTTCTAATGATCTGAGGCTTCCTTGAGCCTTTGACATATTTCTCTTAATTGTTCCTCCATCTGCTTGATAGTGTTTGGCCCGATCACTACATGATCTTTTAGATTGTCCCATGATAGAGGAGTCCTACACCTTCTCCCATATAGGGCTTCAAATGGAGCCATGCCCAATGAGGCATGATAACTATTATTATAAGCAAATTCTACCAAGTATAGGTAGTCTTCCCATTTAGTCTGGTGGTCCATGCAATACATACATAGCATATCTTCTAGGATCTGATTAACTCTTTTTATCTACCCATCTATCTCGAGATGATATGTAGAGCTGATATTAAGATTTGTACCCCAGGCTTGGTGTAAATCTTGCCAAAACTTGGATGTAAATCAAGAATCCCTATCAGAGATGATAACCTTTGGGAACCCATGTAGTCGAACCACTTCTCTAGCAAATTTATTTTCTATGGTAGGTGCATCATCCTGTACATTTTTAGGTATGAAATGTGCTACCTTGGTTAGTTTATCTACTACCACAAGTATTGCATCATGATGAAATCTGGTCTTAGGTAGACCAACCACAAAGTCCATAGAGATAACCTACCATTTCTACGTAGGAATTTCATATGGGTACAAATGACCTATCGGATGTAAGTGCTCTACTTTAAATTTCTGGTATTCCAAACACCTTGCCACAAAGTTTGTAATATCTTTCTTCATGCCTAGCTAGTAAAAGTCCTTCCTCATATTCTCGTGCATTTTTACCCCTCCCGGGTGCATAAAATAAGGAGTGCAATGTGCCTCCTTTAAAATGATGTCCCTTAATTCCCTATTATTTGGAATGACCAATCTATCTCTAAAATATAACAAGTCATCCTTGACTATAAAATATTTGTCCTTGTCAGGCCCTTGCTCGACCTGAGCTTGATATTTTAAGTAGAAATCATCCTTCTTTTGTAATTCCCTTACTTGGCCAACTAAATTATACTGACACTATGATATAGTGGCTATATGCCTCCTTCTACTCAAGGCATCTGCTATCTTATTCTCCTTTCCTTTAATATATTCTATGCCAAAGTCATATTCTACCAAAAATTCCATCCAACGATGTTGTCTGGCATTTAGCAAGGGTTGGGTAAAGATATACCTAAGACTTTGGTGATCTATTTTTAATTCAAAGGGTTTTCCAAGTAGATAATGCCTCTAGATATTGAGGGCATGTACGACTACTACTAATTCTAGATCATGGGTGGCATAGTTTACCTCATGCTTCTTTAAATTTCATGATTCATAAGCTATAACTACTTCATCTTGAGTAAGGACTCCTCCTAACCCTTGGATAGAAACATCTATGCATGTACATTTCTTGGAGGAATCTGGTATTTTAAGAATAGGGGCAGTCGTTAATTTTTCTTTCAGAGTTATGAAGGCCTCTTCACGTTGATCTGTTCATTTGAAAACCTTTCCCTTCCTCTGAAGATTTGTTATTGGATATGCAATTTTTGAAAACCCTTTCACAAAATACCTATAGTAGCCTGCCATACCCATAAAAATTGCACCTTAGTGACATTCGTGGGTGCAGGCCAATCTATAATGGCTTCAATTTTCTTGGGGTCCACAACAACCCCATCAGTAGAGATAATATACCCCAAATACTATACTTGAGGTGTATAGAACTCACACTTAGATAACTTCCCATACAACTAATTTTTCTTAAGAATTTCAAGTATAATCCTCATGTGTTGATCATGCTCATCTTTGTTTTGAGAGTAGATTAAAATATCATCAAGAAATACAAGCACAAAATGATCTAATTGTTCCTAAAACACATTGTTCATAAGGTTCATAAATGTAGTTGGGGCATTTGTTAAGCCAAATGGTAGAACCATGAACTCATAATGGCCATATTTGGTTCTAAATATCATTTTATGGGTATCCTCCTCATGAATTCTCAATTGGTGGTATCCAGATCTGAGGTCAATTTTGGAGAAGATTGTGGCCCCTTTCAACTGATCAAAAATATCATCAATTTTGGGTAATGAATACCTATTCTTAACAGTGACCTTGTTGAGCATCCGGTAATCTATGCATAATCTTAGAGATCCATATTTTTTCTTAACAAAAAGGATAGGAGCACCCCATGGTGATACACTAGGCTTAATGAGTCATTTTTCCAACAAATATTGAAGCTATATTTTGAGCTCTTGTAATTCAATGGGGTTCATTCTATATGGTGACCTTGCAATTGGTGTTGCTCTAGGCAGAAGTTCTATAGAGAAGTCAAATTCCCTTTGGGGTGGAAGACCTGGTAAATATTCTAGGAATACATCCCTAAACTCATTCAACATAGGATACTTTTGGAAAAGGCCTGAGTTAGACTCAGTTTCTTCCTTTTTGTTTAGCTTGACCACATAGATTATACCACCCTTTCTTATGGCTTTCTTAACTTGCATAGCTGACAATAAATGTGGTTTGTATGAGCTACAAATATAATGGACTCTGAATACATTGATTAGATTCATCCATGAAATCTAACCATATTTCCTCAAAATTTAGGAGGGCTTTATGGGCTCTAAGCCAATCTACACCCAAAATGATATCAAAAGCATGTAGAGGAGCTATGTATAAATTCCAACTAGTTTTCCCCTAAGGTAGGGTAATCTATGGGTCAAATAGACATTGGTTAATTGTGTAGGTTTACCCTGACCCATATTCGACCTTCCACCCATTAGCCAAAAATATTAGTCTTTTTTGGTATGTCCCTCATAATACTAGTAGAAATGAAACTATCTATAGCTCCACTATCAATCAAAATACGTACATTTCTACCATAGACTTTACCATTTAAAAGGAAAGGTGTTGCTTTCCCATCAAGTGTAGAATTACCTATGGCATTGCAAAGATATGATGAGCAAATTCTTTTATTACCTTCTTACGATCTGCTCTCTCAGGGCACCTTCTCGCATAATGAGGACCACCACATACATAGCATCCATCTGGGGGATCTCTATCCTTCCTATTGTCCTCATTCCTATTTTGAGTCCTTGATTCTTTTCCCTTTTCTTGGACTGGAGGTCTCTGCTCATTCCTCCCTATGAAGCTCCTCCTATCCCATCTGTCCCTATTGCTTTGAAACCTATTCTTATTTTTGTTATCTAGCTTAGTCTTATCTCCCTCCTTGATTATTTTATTTTGGTCCTTCTCCCACCTTATAAATCTTGCACTCTTCCTCTTCCTGAGTTCGTCCTTATCTTTCTTAAATAGTCTTTTGATAATTAAAGTAAGCTTTCTTAGCCTTTTGATTTGTCTCCTCTTGATGAGCCAAGTCGTAGGCCTTTGGGAGATCCTCTAGGTTAAATAGGCTAATTATGGATCTAATTTTTGGGTGAAGCCCCAAGATAAACTTTTGTACCTTCATCCCTTCTTTATTCTCATATTCAGGTACATATTTTAGTAGTTGTATAAATTTTTGATGGTATTCACGAACAAACAAGTTTTCTTGTTGTAAGGTGGTGAATTCTGCAAATTTTTCTATATAAAATTGCTTGGTCAAGAATCTCTTTTTAAATTCCTCTAAAAAGTCCTCCCACTTAAGATCTATGGCTTTGATGTTCTTACCCTTCTTATAAGTAGTCCACCAATCTAAAGTTGTTCTAACTAGATGGAGGACTGCCCATGTTATTTTAGATTCTGATGATAGGGGTTTCATGGAAAAGTATGTTTATACTTCATTTAGCCATTTTTATCTCATGTCACCCTCCTCTCTACCATAAAATTTGGTGACCTTAACATTTTTCATATCCTTGGCTAATTCAACCCCTACTCATTTTCTACTAGTCCCTTCTACTTCTTCCTACCTAACCTCTAGTTCTTTACCCTTAGTTAAATTTTCTATCAACTATTATTTTTGAACAATCAACCCATATTGTTGAGTCATTTGGGCTCTTTCTTGCTCCATGTGTTCTCTTTTTTGGTCCATTTGACCTTGAAGTAATTGGATTATTTTGGTCAAATTTCCGTCCTCCCTGATAGGTTCATTAACTTGTGGCTCATTGATTTCTTTCATTAGTCTTTCCCTTTGGGGTCTATCAATCACATCCTCACCCCTAACTTCTTTTCTGGTTTCTTTTCTTACTACCTTACGGAGTCCCTTTCTTGGACTAACAACTTGCTCTTCACGTTGAGTTGTTATGGTGTTCTTTGATGAACCTCCTCTTAACACAAGAGCCATTTTTCCTAGATGCAAAAGATCTATGTTAATTATTTGATTTAGGTCCTTCCAAGATTACAAATATAACACAAGGTATCCTACAACTTAAGGATTTTGTAGCCTAGGATTTTACAACCTAGGGCTCTGATACCAAATGTAACAACCCAGATCTAACACACCTATTTGTATAACCCAGTCCTATACACTAGTTTCACAAAATGAAAATTTTGATTAGAATCAGGGCTAGACAATATACAAGATAAAAAGTTTAATGAAATTGGTTTGATTTTCACCCAACATGTAATTAGTATGAAGGCATAGCATACCACTTTTGAGAAATTAGGACTACTACAGATGGCCTCCTAAGTGGACAAGACTAGCCAAATCTCATATAAGGTACCTTTTGTGAACCTATATTCCCATCCTCATCCTATATGGGAGTGTGGGTTCATGGTTTGGGTTATCCTCTAGGGCCCATAACACCTAGAGTATGGATGCATACTCTCCCCATCCCTTAACATGAAGGACTTAGGTTCTTTTGACCTAATTTATATCCCTAAATTTAAACATACAAGGGGTTAGCATATATATACCTTGTGCCTAGTTGAGAGTCCTACTTCACTAGAGTCAACTAGGGCCTTGCCACTACACTAGCTTAGGACCTGGTATCTCTTGTCATAGGTATAATTAACAATGAGTTATCCCATACCAACCATCATGGAGTAGTCTTAGCATCGGTATCTTGCTAGGTTTCTTTTAATCATAATTTGAACAAGGGATCCATCATTGTACTACTCATTCAATGACCTAGAGAAGATGTCCCATATCATCCCTTGTTACCTTGACATCCTGACCTATCACACTAGGAATGTGGTCTCTCTTGAATCATAGTGATTGCCTACTTGCAACCACCAGTATTGGGTGCCTAGAGTTTACCATATTTTACTATGGTTATATAACATACTTCTATCCTTCACGAAGGTTGAATATCATCCTTCACAATGAATTAGATAAGGTAAATTTTAAGTCAACTGGCTCAAGGTTTTCTAATAAGGGTTCATCATCTTACTACTTTTGTCAACTCTAACTTTCAATAAATCTTTTGAATGTTTCAATTTCATACAAGTTTAACTAAAAATATTTTATCACCATATTCTTCTCAAAATATAAATAAAATATTTATTTTTGCTTATAAATAAACCAAAACATCTATAAAAAGTAGCTCTTACTATATTTAGAAATATTGGTATGAAGGGGTCTAATCAAATCAAACTATGCATAATGCTTTAAATGGAAAGGGTCTAATTAAATATTCTTGAATAACTAACATCCTTTTTCATCATATATAAAGCAAGCATATATAATCTTTCTAAATAAATTGGAATCTGTATTACTAAATTTCTAAGTTTTAAGTAGTTATAGTAATAAGTAATGGAACGACTTAATTTCTAATAATATTTTCAAACAGCGAAGCAAGCAATTGTATAATTTAGAATATTATTACTCCTAATTAAAACAACTCATTTGTTATGAAAGTATTTATTAACTAAAGATGTCGTGGTATAACTAAAGAAATTTTATTTTACTCGGGTCCTCAAAGTTAAGACTTATACATAATAGTTTAACATTAGACATTCATTTTATTTATCAATCAAAGTGCATGAATTTAATTCAAGTTTTAATTACTGGTGCATTAAACAAGGTTTAACATTACATTTTATCACTGCAATAACCTTTTGTAGTCACATTATTGGTTGGCTAGCCAACACAATTTCACACGAGTAATAATGCTCACCTACATTACTCACAAACCATAGCTGGCCCTCGATTTCAAGTTAGAATTAAAAATAAATAAACAAATATATAATTATGCAATCGAAGATCCATTATATCTTGTCTAAGACATATGGTCTTCAAATTTGAATGGAGGTTTCCTTTGGACCCATAAGGGTAAAATAAAAATTAACAATACTTATATTATTCCTCAACTTAAACCACATAACTAACTGATGTATTATTCTCACAACAGGTGGACTGACCTACGTTATAGCATAAACAATTCACTACTATTTTATTATTGGTAGATATATCTAAATGAGCATTAAAAGAAATATCACACAAAACTGAAGTCAGATGGATAATGAGTAGATATCAATTAACAAGTATTTTAAAATAAAATAAATACTACGTTCCAAGTCTTAGAGGTAAAAACAATGAAATACATTATTCAATACTTCAGAGGTGCCATTGGAAAATAAACCAAAGGATTGCAAGAATTAAAAATAATTTTTATTTTATATTTTGAGGAGTACGGCTTGAAATCAACAGGTCTAATTAAAAATATGATTTCCTTCCTTTACATTTTAGAAGCTTCTTAATTAAATATGTCAATCCTTATTAGCAAACAACATGGTTCCATCAATAGCTCAGATTCATCTTCGCTCGATTTCAAGTATGTGTCTAGCCTCTAGCTTGCCTCCCCATCTCATTTGGTAATTGGGTGTTGAAAGAATATGGGTATGGGATCAAAATGGCTCGGTATGTATGCAACTATTGAATGCATAATTTTATAGTGCAAAGAAATATTATGCAAAAATTCACTTCATCAACATAGTCTGGAACACTCTTTAGAATTTTATTTTACCATAACACAAACAAAGACTAGCATTACCAGTTTTAAAATTATTACACACAATAGTCATTTGTAAGATAACACGCCATAGTTTAGCATCTAAATTAGCTATCCGTATAAATTTAACACTGGCACATCAACAATTTAATTAGAACCTTTTAGCAATATGACCAGCTAATATAGAATCAAACTTAATCTTTCCACACAGATAGATCTAATTCAATTATTTATTTCTCAACTATTTCATTGTTTTTTAAAGATAATGTACTCATTATTCAGAAAAACATTCACTGAGTAGTATTCAAAAAAATAAAATCTCTAGTCAATTAAAATAAGAAATGCAACAAATAATAGAGCACAAAACAATCTCTATTTTTAAAAATAAATATCATCACACAATCCTATTCCTTCCTACAAATACGTCATATAGTATTTTTTAAAAAACATTATTGCAGGAACTCTAACTTGTGTGATGAAGCTTCTCTACAACTTTCCTATTATTTTAGCTATTTCTCCACAATCCAGTGTAATAATATCAAAGAAGCATAGCATGGGTTTATAAAAACTAGAAGGACAACTTAACATATGTGTAATCATACATGAATCCACCTTGTTTTCTTTCTAAATCCTACCTAGTGGAGATCGATTTCTATTTTCCTAGCTATGAAGGATTATAAGAAATATTTATATATCATATGTGCTCATGTCTTACATAAAAATAAAATATTTTTTATTTAATTACTATTAAATCATTTTGTATTTATTTCAACTAATTAATAAATTATAAAATCTACATAAAACAATTATTTCAGTACCAAATCAATTTATTCAAAGGTTGGCACGCAATCGAACAACCAAGACACATGCATAATGTAGTCAAACAGTCATAATTCTCCTATATGAATACGATTTTCTTGTGGGCTTCAATGTACTAATGAGTCATGGTGCTATTTCACACCTTCATCATATTCTTCCTTACCTCTCATGGTCTACCCCATTTTTCCTACCTAAAGGAGGGTACCTAGTCCTCTTATGGTCAAATTTTACTCTGCTTGCTTGAAGGAGGGTCCTTGATCCTGCATCCACAAGCCCATTAGCAATACCATATCCTAGAAATAAAAAAGTATAGATTAAAATAATAGTTGTTCTAGTAGGGTTGTTACACACATGCAAGAAAGAATTACCTTTGTTCCATAATTGAACTCGAGTAGCTTGCAGTTGCACACATGGGATATTTCAAATGCACATTTAGTTCAATAGGGTCACTTAACTCAATATGCACAACATGCACACTCAATTCAATAGGATCATTTAACTCAATATGCACATCTAATTCATCATGCACAACCAGTTTAATGTGCACACATATATGGTGATAATCATGAGGTGAGCTTATATTTTTTTTTCAAGCATACATATTCAGTGATAAAATTAATGTAGAGGTGAAACATCAGTTAATCCCACTTAATTGGTTGATTCACCCTCCTATCCATTCCCCCCAAGAATTCTATAAATGGACCCTCTCCTCCTTGAAGCATGAGTATGGTATATGCATTGAAGTATTGCTAAAATCCTGAGCGCACTTGGCACCCAAACTCCTAAAGTAAATCCCATGCAACCATCATTGTCTTGTGCCAAACCTTGAATGTAACACCTCGTCAACTCGAATTCAGCTTTCATCAGTGAAAGTATGACATAGCTCACAATATTTCATCCTTGAACAGTCTTGGTTCATGATAATCTAGACCCATACGGTCATCATCCAACCTGTGTACAAACTTTAAAATGTAGCACGACACAACCCAACATAGCACAATGTAGCAATAGAAATAGCAATGACAACAAAAGAAGAGTAAGATCTATTTATGCCTAATTAAATATTATTCTTTATAGATATCCATTTCTTTTTGCATCTATATTTTTTAATCTAGTTTGAAAACTAGGCCTCACCTCAGGAGGCCTAACAGGTATTATTGACCAATTATATTTCACTTGTGTGTAGGTATACAGATTCAAAATAAAGAGACCCAGATATTGATCTAGACCTATATGTAGTAGCAAGAGACTCCAACACGTGGTCATCCAATCCTATACAATCGAATATCATAATTTTCTAGCATCCAAATGGCCAGAGCACACGATCATTGACTCCTTTGATGATTGACATCCAAACATGAATTTGAGTGATTAGAAGCAGATACAATAGATGCAAACACAAAGGTAGGCCCAAACACATATACCTAAATCTAGTAAAAGTGATGGTCACAAGAAACCTACCCCTCTAATGTTGTAGTGATAAAACGACCAAAGCACCATTATTGTTTGTAAAAGAGAATCAATCCCTTAAATACTCGTATAACCCCTATAAGGCTCAATATTGTAATATGAAAATATGAAAGCATACACGCATAATACATACATATTTTCTTGATTTATTCATTTATTTTTACATGGTGCATATTTTTATCATCTACAATATTGTTCAAGTTGTTAGTCCTTTCGAGGTCTCTAGATCTAGTATCATAAATACCAAATGGTTCAAAGTCCTTATATGAGTAGTTACTACCATCATTTCTAGCTACCCTTTTTGATAATTCCCATAATCTAAGTGCAAAATATTTTTACCTTTAATTCTCTAGATTCAAGAGTGGCTTTGTTGTGGCTTCCTAGCTATTGTTGTCCATTATGAGAAATATGCATCATTCCTTTTGTAGGAAAGGAAATTACTTCTAAAATATCGTACACCTCATCAAATCTTAAATTTTTGAGATGTGGTGGCTTCTCTTTGAAATTTTTCCTCAGCATGACTTTAAAGTTTTTTTACCTTAGGAATTCTAACCCGGACCTCCCCGTCAGAGCTTTTGATTTCCTTTTTTATCAAACTTTATAAAGGTTTAATATTTAAACCTTATCCTTGTTGACCTCCCAATCCTTAGAAATTTTAACTAAAGGTTTCTTTTGCATTCGTTTGTTGCTTCAACCTTCACTTTTTGTCACCTAAAATGATACATTTTGAGTGTAGTCAGCCATCACTATAGTTACTTCAAGATAATTATGGTAAAAGAGTTTCAAACATTATGTACAAGTATCATGAAGAAAGATACAAATGGAAAGAAGATATTTTACAAGTATATTGGATATTGTTTCTAGGAAGTAGTTGAACGAAAAGATAACAACAAATATTATTCTTAGGGGATTCAAGGATAAGGTTATTTAGGATTTGGTAAAGTGATTTAGGAGTGAAGGTTTGTTATTACTCAATTGGAAAAGTGAGGGTTTGATCTTATTTGTGTTGGTTTTACATGGTGCAGATCTACTTTTTAATAAGTATTAAAGGAAGCAAGGGTTTTTAAGAAATAAAAAAAACTATCCATATAAGATTTATGTTTTGGAGAAGGAAAATAGCATGTTTGGTGGAAAAATACAGTAGATCAATGGAAGGTTTTTGAATTTTAGCAATGGAAATTGATAGTTTAGAGGTAAAAATCAATTTTCTAGTAGGAACCTAGGGTTTTATGGAAAATCCAATAAAATAATATTTAGAAGATTTATATATTAGTTTTAAATGTTATATTAGGGTCATAGAAGGAAAGAAATTCAAATTTAAAATCTTAAAATAGAGGAAGGATCACGAGAGAAGGCAAAAAAATGGGTTTCTTAGGAGAAATTTCAAGGCCCATCTTCTAAGGGTATTCCTCATAGATTGAAGGAGACTAAAAAAGAGGTCCAACGAAAACCAAAGAAGACTCAATGATATGATATATTAAAAGGAGATAAAGGAGAAGATTTGAAAAATAATTTTTTGATAAATCCATAATAGACAACAAAGGGATTGGTATTGAAGATTTCAAATAAATTTGTGGAAAGGTTTATACTAAGAATGAATAACTATCTAATTGGAAAAATTATTGGAGCTAGAACCAACATTATGACTATAAAAAATGGGCTACGTCTAGATGGAAACCAAAGGGTAGCTTAGAAATATTTTCTCTACCTAAATGATTCTCTTTGGTATCCTTCTCAACCAAGGAAGATTACATCAAAACTCTACTAGATATCCCATGATTCATGGGAAAAGCTAGATATTTCATGAAAAATAGAGACTGAGATTCATCCCTATCACAAAAAAATAATGTGACACCTTTTTGGGTAAAAATATTATGCATACCTTAGATGATGTCTTAATATGAATAGCAAGGTCAAGGGGACACTTCCTAGCCCTTGATTTGATAACTAAGCATAAGAGAAAAACCATCTTTGCTCAAATGTGTGTAGATGTAGATATGGAAAAGGAGTTATAGTCCTCCATTAAATTAATAACCAAGTTTAGAACTTAGGATTAGATGATCAAATATGAGAATAAACCTTTTGGATGCTACAATTGCTCAAGAATAAGACACCTAGCTAGTAATTACCTAAACAAGAAAATAGGATTGAAATCATCTCAAGAGCAAAAATGGAGAAAAACCTCATTATAAATGGAATAGATAGTGGAAAAATCTTGATTTCTAAATAGAAAAATTAGAGGATCAATCTAGCATAAAGTAGAATCATTGTCCATCATAGGATAAAAAGAACAAAGAGGAGCACAAAGAAGACAAACAATATGTGGTGAATACAACCTAGAAGTATTCAAAGGAGAATTCCTATATGGATATAAACTTTTCAAAGTGAAAAGAATAAAGAGGAGGGATATGAACCAAAAGACTCTAGGTTGAGACAATAAGCCTTACAAAGTAACTATGGGAAGATCAACATGCCAAGGTAGAAATCACTCTTGAGATTGTTAATTTTTCTTTAAATATTTTAAGCAAGATTTCTACTCTTGAAATTGAAATTAAAAAATCCTTTGAGATTGATAATAAAACTAAAATTAACCTAATGTGAGAATATGGAAGAAAGTATGAGCATTTAAATTATATTAAAAATTTAGCCATTACCTTCTTTTAGAACCTTCTTAGCAAAGAAAAAATAAAGTACAACATGAAAATAGAAAGCATCATTAACAATGTTTCCAAAGGAGTTAATGATAGCATGAATGAACATTTATGCAAGGTAATATCTAAGGACTAAATTAAAAGAGTTTATTTCTCTATGGGAGCATCCAAGGCTTTGAGGTTGGATGGTTTCCCACCAGGTATTTTCAACATCATTGGGATATTGTTGGAGAAGATGTAGTCACTACAATCCAAGAAGCCTAGGAATCTAGTAAGTTGTTGAAAGAATAGAATAATATATTCCTTGCTCTAATTCCCAAGAAATATGGAGTAGATAAATTATAGGACTTTAGACCAATTAGCCTATGTGGTATAATTTACAAAAAATTTACTAAAGTGTTGGCCAATCGGTTAAAAAAAATCATCTCCTCATTCATTAATGAAGATCAAGGAGGTTATATGGCATGCAGGTAGATTTTTGAAAGCATCATTGCCATTTATGAAACAACACACTCTCTTCAAAGGAGGAAAGGGTCAAGCATGTTCCTTAAGTTGGACATGAACAAAGCCTATGATAGGGTTTCCTAGTCTTTCTTAGATAAAATCATGGAGTGAATGGGTTTCAGTAAAAAATGGAGGGCATGGGTTGGTATGTGTATATCTAACCCTCACTTTTTATCTTGATCAATAAAAAAATTAGCTAGGTTCTTTCCTTCTACCAGAGGAATCGGGTAGGGAGATCCATTGTCTCCATATCTCTTTATCATTATGGTATATGTCCTAGGAAAAAATTTAGAAATAAAGTGAAAGGATGGTAATATCAAAGGTCTGAAATATTCATCCATTGGTGAAGCTTTGTCCCATCAATAATTTATGGACGATACTTTCTTGCTTGGGGAAGCTATATTGAAAGAAGCGTTAGAGTTTTAAAAAGTCCTTGATTCTTATGAAAAACTACAAGCCAAAAAATAAATTATGAAAGGGCAGGATTATCTTTTTAAACACATAGGAAAGTAAAAGATATCAAATAATTAAAGTGTTGGACTATAAGGAGAAAAATTTCCCCACCACCTATCTTGGTTTGCCTTTGTTTATAGGTAAAATGAAAGATGAAATTTAAAATTTGATTATTGACAAATTTAATAGGAAACTTCAAGGCTGGAAGGGATCTCTATTATCCTTTATGGAAAGTACAATTTATTAATCACATGCTTCAAAGCCTCCCTATTTACTTCATGTATTTTCTAAGGATGTCAAGAAAAGTGGAAGAGACTTTAGAAATATTACAAAAAATATCTTATGGGATGGCATTGAATGCAAAAAATGTATACATCTGGTAGCCTAGGATACCTATTTTCAACCTTTACATAATGGGGGTCTTGGATTGAGGAAGTTGAGAGATCTAAATAGAGCCCTTCTAGCTAAACATGGTTGGAGGCTTACACTGGAGCATAAGGAAAATGGGTTAGAATTATCCAACAAAAATACTTGGAGGGCAAAAACCACTTTATCAGTTGTTCTAATCCTCCATGTGGGTCTATTTTTGGATAAAATATTATCAACAGTAGAAAATTTTTATGCCAAGATCTAATATGGAAAGTAGGTAGGGGGGTTAAAATATACTTTTGGAAAGACCCTTGGATTCAAGAGGAGCCTTTAGTGAACTACAGAAAGTTCAAATATATCAAAGAACATTTAACCAGCACCTATGGTAAGAAAATTAATGGTTACATTCATAGGGTGGGTGATTTTTAGGAGTGGAAAATCCTGCAAGAAGATATGCAAGGCCCAAAGGATAAATATTTACAAAATCTTTTAAGAAAATATTATTTAGGCAAATGCTAAGAGGAGGATCAGATAATTTGGGGAAGAAACCAACAAGGCCAGTACTTGGTGAAGGATGGGTATAGAGTCTTGGGCAAAGTAACCTCAAAGAAACCCTAGCTTAAAAGAACTTGGAAGCTAAATATCATCCTTAAGGTTACAATATTTTTTGGGACTACCATTCTCAATAATATCCTCACAAAAGAAAATATGTTCAAAAGAGGGATTGTGGTTCCAATTGTTTGTGTGTTGTGTAAAAAATAGGATGAGTGTGTGGTCACCTATTTGGAACTTGTGATTTTTTTAGATATCCTAAATATGTTATTGAAAGAGGTTAATGTTGCTTGGGTCATTCTAGATTCTCTAATAAATATTTGGTAATAGTGGCACTTAGAAAGCAATATTTTTTAGAAAAAATACATTCCACATATTTGTTGGGGGATTTGGTTGAAAATAAACAAATGAGTGTTGAAGAATAAAACCAGATGAATAATTGGGGTTTATGCAAGATAAGAACAACCTCTTGTAGGATTGTATTAAAAACTTTGTGTACCAAGAAAATCTTGCAATGATCCTCTCAAGAGAAAAATATATCTTAAATATAAAAAAAATCAATAAGGTGAGACTAGATACTAGATGGGAACGTCCTCACAAATATTAGGTAAAAATTAATTTCTATGGGGCTACAAAAGGCAACCCAGTTCATATTGGTGGTGGGGGTCTCATCAGGAATGACAAAGGTCAGTTAGTGGTTATATATGTTGAGGATCTAGAAATTACCATAAATCACCAACCTGAAGCAAGGGTGATGCTTACGGGTCTCCAAATTACAATGAATTTGGGTTTTAGGAGAATTTTTCTCAAGGGGGATTCCAATAATATTATAACTTCCCTTCAAAAATGGGAGCTAAATAATTCTAGTATTTTCCAAATAATTACAGATGTGAGGACTATTTTGGGAAACCTAGAAGAAATTTGAATTAAACATATTTATAGAGAGGGAAACAAAGTGGCCTTTAAAATGGTGAATATGGTGATTAGATCTAATAATTTCAAGGTCTGGTCATATGCCCCCATGGAATTAAAAGAGATTATAAGAATTGATAATGAAGTTAGCAGATAAAGAGGGCAGAGCAAAGCAGAATACTTATTGGTATCATGCAATGAAGGATTTGAGCATACTAAATTACATTGTTATCAGTGGTTTCTTTATCAATCATGTGAAGCATTGAGCACTGCATAAGCCTTGTCAAATAGGAGGATAGTGGGATGGATATTTTTTTAGCTTCTCCATAAGCAGTTTTAGCTCAGGTTTGTTTTTTTACTAATATATGACTATCTTGTATTTATTTGATCTTCTCTTTCTTTTTTTCATGTACATCTTTCAATCTCTTTGTAAAGGGTTGGGGCCCTCCATCCCTCTTTTTTTATCAATACAAAAAAAACTAAAATTAAGAGTAAATATTGAAGAACCAAACATAAGAATCACAAGAAACACTAAAAAGGTTTTATATGTAAGAAGTGATTCCAAAAATCTAGGTGGAAGTCTCACCCTAGTTGAGGTAAGGAGACGAGAGACTATTAAAGACTTAGAAAATGGTACAAATATAGTAATAAAGCTAACTAGTGGATTGAAGTCCACTAGTAAAAAAACAAAAATGAAATTAATATATTGGAATGTTAGGGGAATGAAGGCTCCTAAAAAACAAAGTTTTGTTAAGATCTTGAGGAAGGATAACCGACCTAATATATTTTTACTTCAAGAAACAAAAATTAACTTTAAAACCTCTAATTGTGCTAAAATTTGTATTTGAAGAAAAGAAAATGATGTAAAAGTGGAAGCCAAAGGATTTTTAATAGGTATTATGACCCTTTACAATATGGATTTATTTGATGGGGAAGTGGTGGTTAGTAGTAGATATCAATTAACTATCTTATTCACAACTAAAATAAAGAATATTTTATTTATAATCACCAATATTTATGCTCCAAATACATGTAGAGAGAGAAAGGATCTATGGAGGAAATTAGATGGAGTTAGGAATAACATTGGAGACATTAAATGGATAATAGCTAGAGATTTCAATTCTCCACTATATCTTGGAGAAAAAATGGTGGAAATTAAAGTTACTCAGAAAGTATGGAATATTTAAGTGAATTCATTCATAGGGGTAGGGTCATAGATATTGAACTTAAATATACGAAATTTACCTAGTCTAACTATAGGTTAGGGTATAACCTTATTCCTATTAGATTGTATAGAATATTCGTATTAGAAAACTAGATCTCTCAAAACATTGATTGTTGTTTGCCAACTCTTCCTAGGATAGGATCTAATTATAACCCTCTTACCTTAATATTGGAGACCTTAAAGAAGAAAGGACACAATAATTTTATATTTGAGTTGATGTTATTACTTCACCCTAATTTTATGAATGCACTGGAGTAATGGTGGAACATACCCATTCATGGTTCTAGCATGTATTGACTTATGAAGAAGCCAAAAAAAGTAAGACAAATGTAAAAATCTAGAACAAAGCATTTTTTGGAAACATATTCAAACAAAAGGAGAAATTTAGGATAAATTAAAATAATTAGAGGATAATATAACTTTGGGAGGTATTAATATTGACTTATACATGGAAGAGAAAGTTTTTTCTATTTGAATACCACTCTTTAATAGCTAAAGAGGAAATATTTTGGAAACAAAAATCTAGGGCCCTTTGGTTGAGAGAGGGGGATAGGAACACAATATTTTTTCATACCACTACCTTGAAACATAGACACATTAAAATAAATGAAATAATTTCTAAGGGTACTCTGATCAATGATAATAAAAAGATAAAAGAGGAAGCAATTTCCTTTTATAGAAATTTGCTTACATCAAATATTGACAGTAATGAGGAGACTATGGAATTAATTCTATAACATATCTCTAATCTCATTTCAGAAGAAGTAAGTTAAAAATATTGGATTAGATTAGTGAAGTTAAAATTAAGAATATCCTTTTTTCTATGAAAAGGAAAAAAGCCCTGAGACCTGATGAATTTCTAGTAGGATTCTTTCAAGAATGTTGGGATATTATTAAATAGTACTTAGTGACAACTATCCAATATTCTCAAAGATTGTGTAAGGTCTTGAGATAATTGAATAATAATTTCCTTGTCCTAATTCCTAAGAGAAAGGGGGTTAAGGAATTTAAGGATTATAGACCCATAATCTTATGTAACATTTCTTATAAAATTATTATCAAAGTCATGGCTAATAGGATGCAACCTATCTTGAACCAGATTATTTCATAATATTAGGGATGGTTTTTTCAAGGTAGGCAAATTCTATATGGTTATTAGAATTTATGAAACCCTCCATTCCTTGCACAAAAGTGGAAGAGAATGCATGATTATAAAAATAGAAATGAATAAAGCATATGGTAGGGTTTCTTGGATATTTAAGAACATTATTATAGAAAAATTTGGTTTTGGGGAGAAATGGAGAATATGGGTTTTGAGTTGCATAACAACTCCTATGTTTTCAATATTACTGAATGGCTCTTCAATAGGATTTTTTGGAAGCAATAGAGGTATCAGGCAAGGATATCCTCTATCCTTGTACCTCTTCATTATCTTGGTTGAAGCACTAGGGAGAAGTAATATAGCAATAAGTAATAGAGGATATATTGGTGGAGTTATATTAGTTTCCTTCTTGGAGCCAATATCACATCAACAATTTGTTAACTCTATACTTTTGGAGAAATCTACTATGAAATAAGCTAAAGGATTCAAACAAGTCCTAAAGACTTATGAGGAAGCTTCCCAATAAAAGGTGAATTTGGAGCATAGTAAAGTGTTCTTTATTAGCATTCCTCTTGAAATACAAATAAGGATATCAAGATCATTAGGATGTGAGGTTGGGAATCTACCTTCAATCTATTTTGGCATGCCCTTATTTTATGGGGAGAAACATGACTCTATATATGATCCTATTATTGATTGATTTTGAAGGAGGGCTAAGTGGAAAGGTAGTTTGTTAAGCCAAGATGGTAAAATTCAACTTGTTAAGAGTGTTTTACAAACCATTCCAGTCTACTATCTCTCAATATTTAAAATTCTAGTCAAGGTAGCCAATATTTTGGAGAAGATCCAAAGAACCTTTCTTTGGATAGGAGTTGAAGAGAAACAAATATTAGCTTTGGTGGCTTGGAAAAAAGTTTGTAAACCTAAAATTCAAGGAGGATTGGGTTAGAAATATTAAATATTTAAATGAAGCTTGGGTAGGTAAACTTTGTTTGAGAATTATGAGAGAACTTGACAACCTTTGGGTCAAAATATTTTTATCCAAGTATTTGAATAATCAAGACAAGCATAGGATGCTTTTTTTTCAAGATCCTTGTAAAGGTTCAATGATTTATAATTTCCTAACTCAAAGCAAAAATTTATTATGGAGAAATATGAAATGGAGGATAGGGAATGGGGACTATATATCCTTTTGGGAAGATGCATGGTTGGAGAAAATGCCTCTAAACAACATAGACAAATGGAATAATATAAAGGATGACATCAAAACCAAATATGGCATCTACATTCACAATTACATAGAGGTAGTTGAAGGGGAAATGAGATGGATCCCACTTAGTTTAGATTCTCAAGACAAAAACATGCAGGTCCAAGAACTAAATGAAAAACTGGGATAGTATTATTTAGGTCAACAAATAAAGAAAGATAAAATAATATGGAAAATAAATCCCTTAGGTGAATATAGTGTAAAATCAGGTTATGAGAACATATATTCATAGGAAAAAGGAGGTTATAATTGGGGAAGTATATGGGAAAATTTTGTCACTCCCAAGATCAAATTCTTCAGCTAGTTGGTGGTTCAAAATAAGATTCTAACTTTAGATAATCTACAAAAGAAAGGTTTTCAATTCCTCAATATGTGCTATCTTTGTAGAAACAAGGAAGAATTAGTCAATCATTTGTTCCTAGAGTGTGCTTTTTCTAAAAGGATCCAACAACTATTACAAAAATAACTTGGTGTAGCATGGGTCTTCCCAAATAATATTCTTGATTGGATCACCCAATGGGTTAATCCTTATAGCAGCAATAGAATTAAAGATTTATGGAATTTCATACCTTTTCATTTTATGTAGGGGATTTAGTTGGAAAGAAATTAGAAAATTTTCTAAAATATGAAAATGGCTTGTTTTAGATTATTCTTAGATATTAAAACTAGTATAGCAGATAACTTGTCTATTATTAATTTCAAGGAAGGGTATGAAACACCATACAAATATAAAATTTCACTCAACTATAATCTTAAGGAGATAAAATGGGTACAAAAATATGGTATTAAGAAGAAAATATCAAAGGTGAAATGGGAAAAACCAGATAATGAATGGTTTAAGCTCAACTTTAATGGAATAACTAAAGGAAACCAGGAAAGGCAGGGGATGGAGGGGTCATTAGGGACTCATAGGGTAATATTATTGGTGCATATATAGATTATTATGGAGTAGGTACCAACCATTTGGCAGAGGCTAAAGCACTATTGATTGGGCTTAAATTGGCCAAGAATATAAAAATAAGGAATTTAATTATCAAGCGAGACTCTCTAAACATATTAAAATATTTAAGATAATAAAATTTAGTTAGTTGGATAATACTTGCCATCATTAATTTCTATCCAATGAGATCAAGCATATTTATAGGGGATAAACATGATAGCAAATTAGATGGCAAACTAGGGAATACAAAGAGGCAATAATTATATGCAAAAGAGTAAAAAATATTCCTAATAATATCTTGAATATGGCACAACAAGAAGTTATGAAGATGATAGACAGAGTGAGATTTGAAAAATATAAATAGAGTGAGACCTAGAAATACAAAAATTTGAGAAACACAAACAGAGTGAGATCTAGAAAATAAAATTTAAAAAACACAGATAGAGTAAGTTCTAGAAAAGCATAGACAAAGTGAGATCTAAAAATATAAAAATTTGAAAATTATAGATCTAGTAAGACACAAACATAGTGTTATCTAGAAACACAAAAATTTAGATAAATAATATCTAGAAAAATATAGATAAAATGAGATTTGAATTTATAGAGGTATAGGGTTTAGCATAACAATAGCAAGATAAATACAAAGAGAGTGAGATTTGGAAAAACATAGATAAAGTGGGAATTGAAAATACAGATTACCTCTAACCTTGGTTTCTTGGGTTTCTTTCACATGTCATTTGGTTGGAGTGCAAGTGGATCGCTTAAATTCTATTTTTTCTTCAATATTTTTAGAATGATATTATTTTTTCTTTTGTATTTAGCAAGTTTTTGTTATTCTGGTTGGTTTTTATCTTAGTCCTAGTTAGTGACTGCATTTTGTGTTTTTTTTTAAATACTTTGAATAGGTGGTAGTATTATCCCTTTTTAGTCTTTTGGTTCTCAAACATCTTTGTAAAATGTTAAGGGACCCTTTCAAATCCTTTTTCCTACCCTTATCCCAAAATAAAAAGTGGATATAATGTAATGCACCAAAAAAATAGAAATACTTCAAGAATATGGAGAAATATTTGGGATAGTTTGAGAATTCCAAAATTCAAAATGTTTGTATAGCTAGTAGGTCATAGGAAAACTTTATCCTGAGATAACCTAATGAAAATGGATTTTCATGGCCCCTCACAATGTGTTCTATATAAAAAGGAGGAGAATATAGACCATCTCTTGGGACACTATTCAATTTTTTGAGACCTATGATAATGGATTTTTAAGTATGTTTGGTAAATGCATAATTATGAATGGTAGAATTGAAGAATGGTTAAAGCAATGGTAGAGCACTTTTAAAAGTGAGGCATTATAGATAATTTGGGATACATTGAAAGATATAATACTTTAGACTTTATTGTTGGAAAGGAACAAAAGAATATTTAAAGGAAAGGAAACTAGTTTAGAATTAATGAAAAGGAAGAGTTTTTAGTCATAAAGGAGTCTAAGCCAACCCTATCAACTCACCCTATACCTAATATTGAAGCAAAGAGCCTTAATAGACGGATTAAAGTCATCAAATTGAATAATTATGTTGGGTATAGGAGAAACAAAAGGTAAATAAAATTAAGTAAAAACCACTAGAAGTGGAGTTAGTCAAATTGAATTTTGATGGAGCATCTAAAGGAAATCTAGGATAACAAGAGGAGAAATAATTAAAATAAAAGGGGTGATATTTTATCACATTATGCTTCCAATAGTGTATTTAAGACAAATAATAAAGTTGAATCTTGAGTAGATTTGGAAAGGTTAAAATTTGTAGACAAATGACATGGAATAAAGTATGGATGGAAGGTGATTCACAAATATTAATAAATTTAATTTTGAGAAAAGCAAAGGCCCCATGGACCATACAAGAGATCATTATGGAAATACAAGACCTTTCTACAAAGTTTGAAGAAATCATTTTTACACATATTTTAAGGGAATGGAACAAATGTGTAGATAAGCTATCCAATAGAGGGATTTTAATAGAGGATTGTGATGTTAAATTCTCTTTTCCATGGTTAGAGGAAGTAGTAAGTTTAGTTGAATTTGAAAAGAAAATATTGACTATCTAAATCAAATAATAAATAAGATTTACTGTAATGTTTTTCAATGGTGATATTTATTGTATTTTATAACATTAATGTGTTTTCATATAAACTAAGTATTAAAACTCTTGTGATTGAAATTATTCTTTAGGAAGGAAACTAACAGTCTAGATCTAGTAAAGTGGGCTAAGATATCACAAAGTTTTGGAAATATTACTCTACTAAGATGCAATGCATAGATAATAGAGGTGTATATTTAGTATTTTGAAGGCTACTCCAGGAAAATATCATGAAGAAGGATGCTAAATTTTAGAATATTTGTATTTACAAAGAAAACTGAAGAAGATCCAAAAAATGAAAATCAAGAATTTAGACTTATGGAAATAAATGTAGGTATCCAGTTATAGCAACTCAATTGATATGGGAAATTAATCTATTTGTAAACTCTCAAGCTCTAAAGGAGAAATGTTTGGTTTTTCAAGTGTGGGATACCTAAGTACAACCCATTTTCTCTAGCAAAAAAAATAGCCAAGTTGTAATACCACTAGGTGATGATGTTGTAATACAAGTGGGACCCATTTCAATCTCATATAACCAATTGAGAAAAAATATTAAGTAGGAAGTAGGAAGTAGGAACCAAAGAGTGAGTAAGGAACAAGTGTCGATCCTTATTTTAGATATGAGGAGAAACCCACAAACTAAAGGATTTATGTGAAGAAAATATCGATAATATGGCAAGAAATTCATTTTTGAAAGACCTTTCTAGAAGTAAGGATGACCTAGTTGGAAGTATGGATGCTCTAGTTAGCAATAAGAAGAATAATTAATCTATGGAAAACCTTCTAGGTAGTAGATACTACAGTGGAAGCAATTATCAAGGATGAGATGATCGAGCATGAAACAATGGTTCTTAAAACTAAAGGGTTAAAATTTAAGTTCCACGGATATTGGCTAAATTTTTCTAAGATTCAAATTAGATCAAGTGTGTTAAGAACATTCCAATTAAAATAAGTACATAAACACAAATATTGCAATAATGTTTTGAAAATAATCACACAACAATATTGCAATACAAAATAGAAATGTAACAACTTTTATTACTCAAAAAAAACAAAATCGTAGAATCAAAGATCATAAGCATCTTCAAGGAGGCAAACTCCTTAGAAGTAGAGATACATTAAAATTTTAAAAAAATGATTGGGTACATCCATTTCTTCCCTCGTCTTTATAAATACTCCTATCAACCCTAACCCTAATGCTCAAGGGTCGGATTCACATGCAAGTGAGGGACCCAAGCTAGTAACTCCTAATAAAGAAATAATTACATATTTATTAACTCTTCTTACAATTAGTAATGGTTACATCATATGACCCATGTGTCAAGGTTTCTAGGATGCCTATGCACTTTACTAAATTACATAATAATATTGGGATAGGGTTCTAACATACCCTTTCCATTCACAAAGTTTTATCCTTAAAGCTTAAACTAATGAACTACTACTGGGATTCATGGAGTGACTTCTCATGTAGCATATTCTAGAACATGCATGTCCATATATCCAAAATACCTTCAAGATCCAAGATGATTGACCCTTTGAGGAAGGTGGCTTGTAGATCACGGGTCCAGTCCATTACCACACTTTAAAATTATGCTTTGAATGATATTGGTAAGCTTGCTACCACATTTGGTTTAGTGCCATCACCAAATTTCCCTTCAGATGTTGAATAAATCATTTACTTCCTTGGAAGGTGGACTCTGCTACTAAAAATTTGGAACTAGCCAAAATATATGATGGAAGTGAAGTGTACCCATAGGCCAGTTCCAAGAGCTTACTATCAATTTCCACTTGCTCATTTACCTAGAAATGTTATATAGAGCATGTTTTGAGGTGTGTATATTATAATTTGAATAGTCCTTCCACAATGATTGGTGATGGTGGGTTCATGGTGATAAATGAGCGGGTGGGCATGGAATTAATGAAATCATGAGATAAAATGGAATGATAAGAAATAGGGAAGAAGTGAGGATTTTGAAAGAGACAATTCAGCTACTCAAAAATGATTATTTTATCTTCTTGTAATTTAGCAAAAGTAGATGCATATTTTTCCATCAATAATTGTAAGTCTAATTGTTGAACTATATCAGTGATAGTCAAAACTTGAATTGCAAATAGTTGCACCCCCAAAATTTGATATGGCTTCTTTAAAACTTATTTTATGGGAGTTGAAAGTATGGGTAGAATTGATAAAAATACTATGAAGGGTGTATTGCTTCCCTTATTGATTGAATTGTATCTAAAGTTGATAAAAATCCTTGAGTTCCAAACACTATATCACAACCTACCAAGGAAAGGGTAAACATGTCTACCTTAAGGTTATAGTCACCCATCCAGGTAGGAATCTTGCATTTCCCTTTGCTAGGTAGGACTCCTCCATTAGCTATTATGACTTCAAAATAATTACACTAGTGTATGTAGTATTCTTTTGGCCACCTGAGGATTGATAAAATTTTGTGTATTTTCTAAATCAATAATAACTATGATGTATTGACCCTTGAGTTGCCTAACCACCTTGGTTTGGTAAGTACAATTTTTTTCTAAAGCATGCACACAATGTTTTGAATTTTGGTCCTCTATCAATTCAGCTTCTCTAAGTTGATCTTCTACCTTATTTTCCTCCTCTTCATCATGATATTATTGAGTGTAAGGTTCACCCATATCGAGTAAATAGTATACACTTGTGGCCTAGGGAGTATTTATCATCACAATTATAGCATAGACCTTGTGCCCTTCATGCCTATATTTCTTCATTGGTAAAACATTTTAATGGGGGTGACTTATTGGTAGGGGTCAACACTAACATATATGGAGGTGATGGTTGAGCTTGTGGAACTTTGATTGTACACCTTTGAGCAATAAATTTATCCTCTACCAGCATGGCCAAACCTACGAATTTCTTTTTTTTTTTAAGCAGAAAACCCCTTGCAGGACCGCCTTGGTTTGAGAGACCACAAACAAGGGGTTCTACATCGTCAAAGTCACCTAGGAGTCGCACCCGACCCTGCCCGCACCAACATTATCAATTGGATTTTGGATACCCAATTTAGCTTTTTGGTAGGGTGGAGATTTGAAACTGGGACCTCCCTTGGAGGATTGCCCTCTCCTCTCCAACTCACCTACAAAACCTGGGTCACCTACTACTTTCATCATGGTTTATGGTTTGAAAAATTTTACCTCAACTCTAATATCTTCTTTCAACCCACTAATACAACTTTGAAAACATATTCACTCAAGTCCCTTATGCGATTGGCCAATTTTTAAAACCAATTTTGATATTCATAAACTATTGAGGCCTATTTCAATTTTGTGAGGGCTCCTATGATGTCCTCATATTCATTGGGGCTAAAATGGGTGAATAATTACTTCTCAAATTCATCCTAAGAGAGATTTGAACACATATTCCTCGACCACTAGTACCTTTGAAGTGCATCAAATTCAAAATGTAAGGATGATATTAGGAGCCTTGAACTTTGGGTAACATCATGAAGAGTAAAATACTAGTTTGCACAATGTAACCAGTCATTGGAGTCCTTTTCATCAAATTCTAGAAAACCTAACTTGAACATTTTATATATGTTATAATTGAGAAATGTATTGCATGCTTCCTCTTATAAACTTCTTGTCTTATACTCAAATTTCTTATTTCCACATTGGTTGTATACATTATTCATACCTATTAAATGACTATCAAAGTTATTTATTCTATTAATGACTGTATATTTTAACTTGTGTTGCTCTTGTAACACAAAATTTACATTGTCAATTAGTGTCTTTATGTCAACATGTAATTGGGCCCTTAATTGACTCATCTTGGTTTGCATGACCTTTTTGTTCACCTAGTTGCTCCATATGGTTACCCCTAGTAGCTCCAACCTTGTTTACATGATTTTAGATTATTGAAGACACTTATGGGTGTTATATACCAAAACGATCAACTCAAAAATATGATCAAATGGACTATACCTTAAAATGATGATTTTTTACCTTTGAAAAAAGGTTATAGGTGCTATATACCAAAATGATCAGCTCGAAGAGATCCAATGAACTATATCTTAAAATGATGATTTTTGGACATCCAAATATTTTTTGGTCGATTATTACCAAGTGTTCCAATAGCTATTCAAGGTATTTTTGGTACTCTTAGTGTTATTACAACCCAATAAGGTGTTTTTCTACATTAACTAACTACCCCTTGACAAGTGCTTGCTTTGACAACTACCCTTGATTATTATTATACCTGGTTGTTACCACTACTCAAACTATAATATTAGACTAACAATTATCTATTCCAATGATTGTTAATAACTATTATTATACTATCAATCTATGATGGAAGTTGTCTTCATGGTATACTTAAATATAAGTTTTAGTTGGGAAGAACTAATATGACTAAAATAAATTTAATAGAGATAATCTAAGCCAGGGTGTGTTTGGTTCTATGGGCTCTCTAATATACTCTCTTATCAACCCAATATCTTAGAGCTCTAACTATAAAGGGTTTCACTATACCCATAGCACCATTATCCATTTTTTAAGTGTACTATGAGAGTAAATTTTTGGTATGTTGTTTACTAGTGCACCACAAAACTCAAATGGCCAACATATTCCTAGGGTTTTATAGACACTCAATTTTGTCACACCAAACTTACAACCATTTTCTAAGTATCCAAAGAGGATAATTAAGAATTTTGACTCAAATTTGTTAGCTCTTTGCTTATTGTTTCAAAATTGTTGGGAAATTTTCAAGGCAATAATTTCACTAAAATAACTTTCCCACTAAACTTCAAGGCAATTTAATCTTTGCCTACCTCATTGACTTACAATGATCAAATATTCAAAATTTCCAATAAAAAATTATCGACAATGATTCCAAGACAGTTATTTTACCTTACCAAGTATAGCATCTCAGTCTTGGGTTCTCCACTCTTTCAAGCCTCCCACCATTTATGACACCATTCCCCTTAGATCCAATTTTGGTCTCAAGTCCCAATGTTGTCCCTTTATAATCTACCTTCCCTTGTCCTCAAGATATAAAATTTTAAAACTTACCTTCCCATTATCATCACCATGAATGCACCTTGCTCCTTCTACAAAGCCAAAAAAACTCTATAAATTGAGGGCTTGGGGTGCCTCTCATAACAACAAGTTGATGCTAACAAAACTTTTCCATTTTGCTTTCTCATTGCTCTAGTTTCTCACTACCTTTATAGTCCCTCATATTGATACTTGGAGGAGTGCATACTTGGTGGAAAGAAGAAGAATCAATACATACTTCTTTGGGTTTTTACTTTTTTACCTTTTCCTCTTAGTTATTTTAGTGTTTGTGCTCTATTTTTCTTTCATATACTTAGCTTCATAAATCATATTTATTTGTAATTTGATCAATTAACTTTAGTATCTCTTAGTTGGTCTAACGTATCTTTCTTCCCAAGTGTTTTCTCACTTGTTTTGTAGTATTTTGGGCTATCTCCTCACACAATCATCTGTTGGACACCCATGGACTAATATGCAACCTTAACTTTAGTATTATGTCCTTCACTTTTCCTATTTAGCTTCTTAGATTAGATTTGTTGCCTCACCTCTACAAGTAACAATTATGCTAGTCACAACCCTATGTATAGGTTTAACCTCATCATAGTACATTCTAGATAGACTTTTTTCTAATATTTTCTCATTTAGCTAGGATACTACCCTCCTAACTACCTCCTCATAAGTTGAACTCTATGTTACCTCTACACTTGTGCATAGGGTAAAAGCATTGCCCCTAAGTTACAAGTGATATTTATCAGTTTAATCCAAACCTTAGGTCTCAAACACTCTTTGTAATGCACACTTAAATACCAAAATATAGTTTTACTTCTTCATGCACTAGATCCTTTGTCAACTAATTTTTTTATAGAGTGATACCATTGTCTATAATCTATAGGTAGTGACTCTATCATTTATGTCTATTTACACTTTTATATTACAAAATTATGGTTTACTAAAGAAATCAAGGGTCTGAGTAGAAGCTACACATTCTCCTAATATTGGAAGACCTACTAAAAGCTAATCCCAATTTCAATTTTTTTTTGTTTGTACACATATAGTGTAATCATTGGTAATAACTTATAGGCAGTGATTTTTTAAAAAATTTGATGCTCAATCATAGGCAATAATTATGCCAAATTTGTAGAATCAAATACCTTTCTTACTATCTCTATCATTTTTCTCTTCATATATAGGCCCATATACTAATTTTTCATACTTTTGGTCCTTTATTTTTGTTTTAGAATACATAAAGGGATCAAATAAAGGAACTATAGCTTAGATTTAATATAAGTCTTCAATTTTCTATTCTAGGCGTTGAAAACCAAATCTCGTTTAGTTTGCATTTAGCTAGCTTTTGTTCGTGCATTCTATTATGCCATTAATTGAAATAAAAAGATAATTTATTTCTTGTAACTCTTATTTTAGCATCCAATAGTTCTAATTAAAATTGAAAGGCATATAGGATAGTAACTTGTTTGTATGCATTTATTTATTTGTTGTATTTTAGATAAACTCACCATTTCAAAATATTAAGGAACCCATTTTTTAAGATAAATACTCTTTTAATAAATCCATCAAACATGGACACATACCCATATAATATATTTAGGTGAAAGTAATTTTATGGGACTTGAATGTTCTTGGGCTCTCACATTATTGGTGAACCTGATGTGAACCGCACACAGGTCCAAAAACCTTTCCCTTGATCCTAAAACTTAACAACCTTAATTAAAAATAAAACATTTAGCACACTTTTTTTAACAAGACCAATTAAATGTTATTTTTCATATTCATATTAATGAATATTAATAAAAATAAATTTACTCTCTCATGTATCAATATTGAGTCACATATCTTTGTGTGGTTAATTGTCATATCATTCCTTATCTACATATCTCAATATTTTCCCTCATGTATAACCATGTATATCAAAGATACCAAGCTTATTCCACTTATTGATGGATATATTTGGAGAGCAGGTATATCAAAAAAATTTAGGTATATCGATATAACTTCCTAAGATATATTCATTATTTTGATATATATAGAGGAGGTAGAAGTGTACAAATCACCCTCTACTCTTTTATTCAAACTCTCCTTATTTTTCTTGTGATTAATTTAAATTAATTAATTAATTTCTCCCTTCCAAAACCTTACCTTATGGTTGAACACCAATATAACACACATAGTAGGGTATGCCAAACAACCTTCTATCTTCCTTCCTATAAAGAAAATACTTGTAATTGTTAGCATATAATCAATTTTATCTCGTAGGATTCAATCATAGGATCACATAACGTTCACATCAATATTCAATCACATATAAAATAAACATGAATATCACATAAATCACACTGAAAGCTTTGTTGATAATAAAACTCAAGCAATGCATAATGCAAAGCTTATTCGAGTTACAGATTACATTGCTTTATCTTAATATAAAGATACATGGGACTTTTCACATTACATGACTCTTACCTTTTGCTCTTCTCAATATCATGTGATAACTTGAATCTTCATATTCTTTTCTTACATAATAAGTTCCAAATATTACATAAATATAAAACATCTCATGATTATATATAACTCCCTACTTCTAAATTAGACACATCACTCAAAGACTCTTCACTTCCTAACTAGACACCTCACACACTTAAATACATGACACTTGCACACTCCTACTAACTTGACACATACTTTATAAAATAAAACTCACACCCTAAACTAAATATTTACAATGGGACCAAATAATATAATACCTCCAACACCCCCTATATTACATTATTTTGTGTGATGGTCTTTTGTCTTGTGTTTCTTTTCCTTGGTCTTGTTCTTCTTATTATTATTATTCTAGTCTCAACTCTGGTACTCCTTCGAATTTGGGAACTAAATATGTTCTTTAAGACTATTACATGAAGTTCTCATGAGAAAGTCATTACAATAATATATTTTAAACAAAATTTCATGATTCAACTCTATTGCATGCAGATAGTAATTTTTCATCTTGTTTATCAACACTATCTATATTTTCTTTGTTTCTACTCAAATTTTCTTCCTAAAGAAGATCATTTACAATAATATACCATAAGTCATTTGTGTCACAACTAATATCCTTCATTTTATATTTAATTTGCAAACTCTTAATCAATTATTCTTGTATTTTATTCTTGTCTTTGTAGATTTCAAAAGTAAGCAATACCATATAAACTATCATACCTATATCAATAGGTAGTATAATAGCATCTTTAGAATTTTCAACAAATTTTGGATGTGGATAATTGTCAAATGTTGTAAATGTTTCATCTTTGGCCTCTTTGAGAATTAAAGATAATCTCTTCCTCAATTTTGTTAGAAAATTTCTTTGTTCACAAGAATTCTCTATCAGATGTTGTGTGTAAAATATTAGATTTTCCAACATCTCCTTACTATCCTTGAAAAATACATTTTTTGTAATTTCTTCCATTTTGATTTGTTCTTTTCACTTTTTCCTCAATATTCTTTTTAATTCTTCTTGTAGAATTTTGTGCTGCTCCCAAATTTAATGTTGTTAAATCTTCAATTTAGCTTTCTTTATTCCTCTGATTTCAATTAACTTCAAATTTTTAAATAATCCTCTTTTTCTTAAAGAAATTTCTTCAATCAACTTTTCCAAATAATTCAATATCAACTTATTTCTTCTTATATCTCCCAATCAATCAATTTTACGATAAATCAATCAATCAAATCAATTTTTTCAATTAATGCATTTCCTTAATCCTTTCAAATTCAATCAATATTTCAATTAATCATTCAAAATTTTCATCAATTATCAAATCAAATCATTCTTATATCTCCCAATTTCAAACAATCATTAATTCAATTTCTTCCTTTTAATTTTCAATTTCATCAATCAATTATTAATTCAATTTCAATAAAATTCTTCTCCCTTTAAATTATCAATCATCAATTCACTTCATGAAATTCTTCAATCATTAATTCTTCAAATAATTCTCTAATCATTAATTTCATTCAATCATTCAATTAATTAATTTCACTTATAACTCCCAATTATTCAAATGTCAATTAAATCTTCTTATCACTCCAAATAAATTAATTAATCCACTTTCTATAACTCCCAAAAATCAATTAAATATTAACCTTCTTATAACTCCCAAATAAAATCACTTTCATTTTAATAAATATTCACCCAAATTAGATTCAATAGACTAAGGTTAAGGTTACTTTTGGTGCTCTCTTGTTCTCTTCTGATATCAAAGAAATAACATTCCTCGTAACATAAATATCGATATATGCTCTATTCCATGTTGAATGTTACTATCTCAAATGCATTCAATGTGCCTTCAATGTCTCTTCAAAATATTTTGATCCTTTAGTTCCTAGCACAATTAATTTGGTTTTAGAGTCTCCATGCTTTGATTTCTTATAATATTTTAAAGCACACAACTCACCATGTTGTTTCTACTCTAATACACTACACTATGTCTTCTACTCTTCAGTCATATCCAAGTCACTATACTACACGTTCTCTTCATCCTTCAAAGATTTCATCCACTCAAAAATTTATCCTCCAAAATAAACATCATTTGAACATCCTCCAAGTTTTTCTCCATCACTTTTTTGTCACTCCATAAATCTCCCACTACTCTAGTAGTCGTTCTTCTCTCCATTAGTCATACACTATTCCAAGAATAAACTTTTGCAGTCATTTTTTACTCTAGTTTTATTTAATGCCTTCACTCCCAATAAATCACCCCTCCAATGCATTCATTCCAATAACAAAAATAATTCTACAATTAATTTCTCCTCCAAATATCTTCATTCCTTTCCTCTCCAATGTATTCACTCCAATATTCAATATCTCCACTCCTATAAATCAAATATATCCTCTATTGCTAAGTGGCTTTGATACCACTGTTAGCATATAATCAATATTATTTCATAGGATTCAATCATAAGATCATATAACATTCACATCAATATTCAATCACATATCAAATAAACATGAATCTCACATAAATCACACTAAAAACTTTATTGATAATAAAACTCAAGCAATGCATAAAGCAAATCTTATTCGAGTTACAAATTACATTGCTTTGTCTCAATATAAAGATACATGATATTTTTCACATTACATGACTCTTGGATTTTTCTCTCCTCAAACTCACGGGAGAACTTGACTCTTCATCTTCTTTTTTTATATAATAAGTCCCACATATTACATAAATATAAAGTATCTCATGATTACATATAACTCCCTACTTCTAAACTAGACACATCACTCAAAGACTCTTCACTTCCTAACTAGACACCTCACACACTTAAATACATGACACTTGCACACTCCTACTAAATTGACACATACTTTGTAAGATCAAACTCACATTCTAAACTAAATATTTACAATAGGGTCAAATAATGTAATACCTCCAACATTAACAACCCTAATTTTGAGGAGGAAAAAGATAATACCCCTCCTAATATAGACACTATGAATAAAATGAGTTTTGATTCCATAGAATATTTAAGATAATTTATAAGAGACAATAGATATGCCTTCATGAATATTATTAATTATAATAATAATAAAATATCCTTTGGGGAGGATATCCCTTGTCAAACCAATTCTAATCATATGCTCTTTAACACATCAAATGAAGAGAGTCAACTAAATGTTAATCTCAATCAAAATACATCCAACCTTAATGCATCAAGGGCACATTTGTGGACTCTACCACTCATCCTACTATCTCCATGGGTGGAGGATCTCATGGTAACCCATCATCTTCTAGGTTTTATCCAGATGTTATTCAACCTATGTCTCAAACAATTCCTACAACTATCTTTATTTCTATCAATCCCTTTTCTAACATTCCCTCATTTCAAAATCATATTTCTACTATTTCTACTAATTTTTTTCTTTCTAGTGGCTTAGGGGTGATTCATACAACACCCCCTATGGTGTCACCTCCCCAAATATCATAACCTTGTTCGTATATTCATTCTCAAACAATTCCTCAAATACAATCTAACTTAACTCCTTTAAATGTTATTTCTAAAATAGAGAAAATTGAATGTTGAATAGATTATTTTCCTATAATTTCTACTAGTCTCACATATTCTTACAAGATATGTGTCACCAACCCCTAGATCTCCTAGTATTTGGTAGACCACTCCCTTCAAATTTTTAAACACCTAAATTTCAAATGTACATAACAAAATAAGTCCCAACCAATCATTTGTGACTTTTTAAGGTCACTTGTAGGGACATTGCCTACGATGAGATGTTGCTTCTTAATTTTTTTCCATAAAGCCTTAATGGTCCTACATTAGAATTGTATTTCTAGATACCTCCTAATTATTAGGATCTTTGAAACCCTTGCATATTGAATAAAAAATCACAATAAATAGCCTTTACCAATTTAAGTAGGTCAAGGATGATCCCTTTTCAAAATTCTTTTCTAAATAGAAAGACCAAGTAGGAAGACTCGACTATGTCCCTCCACCAAAGGGCCTATTAAAAATATTCATTCATAACTTACATGATCAACTATATTATGATTTGTAAATAACATATTTACCTTGAAGAAGCTATTGAGCTTACCAAGTGAGTGGAAAGCATCGTCTTGAGAAGAGGGCAACTTAAAATTAAAAAGGAGGAAGAAAAGAAATCCTCCAAGGGTAAATATAATAATAAATATACTTTTGGTGATGGATTTTTAGACTCTTGATAAACTAACAATGTGAATACCATTGCAACTTCATAGAAGCTTATCCTAGTCGAAAAATAGAAGTCTAAGCATAATTTATCTAGATTAGACCAACCTCTTTCTACTATTCTAGGACAACATTTAGAAACCAATATAATAGATCTTCTCGTAATTTGATTTATGGACCTTTCAAAAGGGATACCTAACTGGTATAATGCTAATGAACACTATGAATTTCATAGGGTTGGTAGTCATACTACTAATAAGTATAAAAGTCTTCACCACATTGTCTAGGACCTCATTGATGATGGTCATATCGTACTAAATGACTCCAATTCCTAATATTATTCTTTTAATCAAGACATTAGAATTTTTCAAAATTCTTTACCTACTCATAATAAAAAATTATGCCACCTCTGTTGCCAACCAAAATACAGAGGTACAATCCATGTTGTTACTTGACAACAACAAAGAAATCAATCTTTTGATCAACCTTCTCGACCACCATTGGTCCTTCGTACTAAAATTCCTCTAATATTACAATCACAAAATAATAATAATAATGTGAGTGCCTTTGATATTCATCAACAATTAGAGAGCACTCCAACCAAAATTTATCTTCTCAAAATTATAATATCTTCCCTTGCTCATCGAATTATCCTCCTTGAACTTCTAAGTGAACAAATTGTGCCCCAAGTCTTTAAACCTAATGATGTCACTAACATAATTCAAACTATTGGGATTAATAATGCATTTAATGCATGTCATGAAGACAATCTCCTATATTCTTCTTCATATCCAGAACTTCCCCTCTACATCATTGGATATATTGGTATAAAATTCATCAAAATAATCCTTGTTGATAATGGTTCTTCCCTTAATTTTTGTAGCTTCAAGTTTATTATAAACTTTGAATTAACTATACAATATTTATAAAAGTATGATATCATTATAAGGGATTTTAATAATGAACAATGAGATGCTAGTGGGATAATCATCCCGTCTCTCAAATTTGGGACCTTAATCCTTAATACTATATTTTATGTCATTCCCTCTGACTTAAGTTATAACATCCTTCTTGGATGGCCGTAGATCTATGTTATGAAGGTTGTCCCATCAACCTTGCACTAATACCTAAAGAAAAAATATCAAGGGAAGACTTATAACATTTTGTATGATATTGAACTCTTTTCTTATTACTAAACCATCTCAATAGAGTTTTCTAAAGCTCCCCTTTACCCCTCTCTTAATATTATCCCTTCTTCCTCTTTAATTTTTGTGTCCTCTAATGCACCAAAGCCTTAAAATGATCAACCTGCATCATCTAAAGAGGTGTCTAATCATTCAAAATATAGTAATATTCAACATGATACCTATACTAACCTTTGCAATAGTTATGATAATAAAGAATATATTTTGGACCTAACCAAAATGCCTCTCTCTCCTTGAACCTTAGGTCTTCTAACTATAAAGGATAAAATAATACAAATAGGAAAATATTCCTTTGTTTGTGCTAGCAAGATCAACGACAAAAAAATTATTGGTAGTAACCCTTAGCCAGTCAAACAATAGTACTCTTCATACTACTTGTCATGTTCCCACCCTATTTCCAAACAAATTTGGTGAATATGGGATATCAAAGAAAAGGCTTAGGTCTCTATGAACAAGGAGTTAAGAAACCCTTGGAGGCTAAATATTGGCTAAGACATTGTGGGATAGGGTATATCCCCAACCATATTTTACCCTTTCCTACTTTCCTCTCAAGAAATGAGAGGGAAGAACGTATTTTTTTAAGAATCCCATGATAATATCATATCCCTATGCATATTATATTAGCATTTAGAGTAAGGAATAAACCCTTATTTTAGGGCCTTGTATTTATACTCAATACATATTATTAGTGTTAGCTTTATAATATTTGAATATCCTAAGCCTATTACTGATGAGAATAATTACGAGGTGGAGGAAGTTTACCACAACCCTTTTCAAAGTCATTCCACCAATTATATTAATCATAATAATTTATATTTTGGAGGGTCTTTCTCCCAAATAGCTAAAACCTTTACCTCACAATCTAGAGACCTTTATCAACCACCATTAGACCTTATTGAGCTTAAAAGTCTTGGAGCCCTTCCAATTCCTCCCCAATCATAAAATGAGTCTTGTATCCTCATTTAAGAAACAATAGATATTAACATTGGAACCAATGAGGATCCCAAAATATTAGAACTAGGAAAGGTTCTCACTCCTATCCAACATGAGGACTATACTAAAATTTTGAAAGAATTTATGGACATCTTCATATGGTCATATGTGGATATTCCTGGATTGCATAACTTTTGTGTAGTCCATCACCTAGTTGTCTATCCATATACTAAACCTATTAAGAAAAGCTTTACAAAATGCATCCAAAGGACCCCTCCTTCTTAAAGAAGAGCTCTAAAATCTCCTTTATTTTGGGTTCATAGATTTATAAAACCTATTAATTATTTTGTTAAACTTCCAACACCATCCTAGTTTCTAAGAAAGAAGACATTGTTAGAATTTACATTGACTTTCAAGACATTGACATGGCATTTCCTAAAGATGATTCTACTCTACCTAATATTGACATGATTTTTTACTTCATTATTGGTTGTGGAATATTATCCTTCATGGATGAATTTTTAGGAGATAACCAAATTTGAATAGCTCCTAAATATCAAGCTAAGAAAACTTTTACCACTCCTTAGGGAACTTTCTGCTACCAATTCATGCTTAAAGAATGCCAACAAAACTTGACAGTATGCCATGACATATATCTTCCATGACATTGTGGAAGGTCATATTGATGATCTCCTTGGATATTCCCTAAAATGGAAAGACTATGTTCATGACCTTTATCACATCTTCAAATAATTAAGAGAATACAAGGTGTGAATTAAGTTTTCTAAGTGTATCTTTAGTGTCACATCTAGTAAAATCCTAAGTTTTAACATGTCCTATTGAGGTATTTATGTCAAACTTGATAAGATCTCAGCTATTATTGACATGCATCCCCTAGGAACTTGACTAGGCTTCATAGTCTTCAAGGAAAATTACAAGCTATTCAAAGGTTAATTTTCTAACACATATATGAGTGCTAACCCTTATCTATTCTCTTGTGGAAAGATGTCAAATTGATATGGGATGTTGAATTCCAAGCCAACTATTAATATTTGAAATCTTACCTTTTGTCACTACATGTTCTTGTACCTCTTAATATGTCTAAACATTTTCTATTATATATTGTAGCCACTATGCATACTCTAGGTTTCATGTTGGAACAATATTATTATCAACATCAATAATGTGTGATTTACCATATTATTATAACCTTAATTAGCTACATATATCATTTTTCACAATTAGAAAATTATGCCTAGTTGTAGTTTTCTCTTTCAAAAATTCGAGGCACTACATGTTGATGTTATTTCAAAGGTTGACCCCTTATGATATCTTATGTCTAGACCTCACCTTTCTAAGAAATTTTTCAAATGGGTCATTGCCCTTAGTGAATTCGATCTTGAATACATTAGCCAAAAGTCTATAAAGGGATAATTCATTGTTGATCAACTAGTTATTGCACCCCTAGAGGCTCACCATACCTTGGTCATAGAATTTCCTAATGATTCAATCCTTGTTCTAATAGTTGACCGGTTCTAATAGTTTACCAATTTGATTCTTGGATACTACAATTTGATGACATTCAATACCTCAAAGACATAGGGGCAGGAATCATCCTAGTCACTCCATGAAATTAACTTATTCCTCTATGTTTTAAGCTTCAATTCTCTTGCACCAATAACACTACAAAATATGAGGCCCTCATCCTTGGGATCCATGCAAATTTAGCCTTACAAGTTATGATTCTATACATATTTATATATTCTCAGTTAGCTTTTAATCAGATTAATAATATCTATCAAATGAAAGATGATAAATTGAATTCATACAAATAAATCATCGATGAACTTATGGTTTCCTTTGATAAATTCATTATTATTGTCATACCATGGTCTAGAAACCATCACACTGATGCTATGATTATAGATGCATCTCTTATTCCATGGGAATTGGAAGATTCATAGGTTACATCATTATTCACCAAATCGGATAACTTGCAACCATTGGATCAAGTCAAGCCCTTCTCAACATCTTCATCATTGAGTCTTCTTCATCACTTGAACCTTGGTATCAACAAATATATAATTTTTTGAAGGATGGAACAATACCTAAAGTATTAAATCATAATGAATACAAGAATTTTAGACAACATACCCATAGATATATCATCATTAGTGATATCCTCTATCATCAATCCTTTGATGGCATTCTCTCATGTTGTTTAAACTCTATTGAAGACCATATTGTCATCGAGGAGGTTGATGATGGATCTTGTGATGGTCATTTTAGTGGTTTTTCTATTACTAGAAAGCTCCTTCGCATGGGTTACTATTGGACTTTTTATGGAGAAAAATTCATGTGACTATGTCAAGAAATGTGATAAATGTCAAAAACACAATAATATTATCCATACTCCATCTCAAGCTCTTCAACCTACCACTTCTCCTTGGACCTTTTCAATATGAGGTGTCAATATATATTATTGGTAATATTAATCCAATATTATCTAATGGCCACAAGTTCATCATCAATACCAATAAATACTTCACTATGTGGGTGGAAGTTATATCTTTATCTCAACCACTGAAGTCCAAGTCCCTAAGTTTTTTCTTAATAAAATTCTATGCCACTACTACATTACCTCTATTATAATCTTAGATAATAGAATACCTTTCAAGAAAAAATATGTCCAAAAATTTTAAATACAAAATTTAGCACAAGTGGTCAACACCCTAATATCCTTAAGGTAATGGCTAGGCCAAAGCATCCAATAAAACCTTGATTACAATCCTAAATAAGCATGTCAATAAAATGGGTTGATATTGGCATATACAACACTAACCCACTCTTTAGTATTATCATACAAGTTTTCAAACTCCTACAAGTGTAATGCCCTATGACTTGGTCTATGGAATTGAGATTGTCTTCCCATTTGAGCTAAAATTCTTATCCTTGTAAATATTGCTACAAGACTTATCTATCGATAATGAATAGAATCTAGGTCACCTTCATCAACTTGAATTACATGATGAAATCACATTCATTCCTTAGGACACATATAGGATTATCATAATAGGCTTCAACAAACCTATGGTAAAAAAGTTTGACCTTGCTCCTTCAAATTTGGTGATCTTGTTCTCAAGGAAAATCGTAAAAACACTAACCCCAAAGATGAGATCAAAGAAAATTTTGAGCCTAACTAGCTAAGCCCATTCATTATCACCACCAATCTAGGTTAAGAGCTTATCACCTAGCTACTCTTGATGGAAAGAAACTTAGAGAACCAATCAACATTATGTTGGCAATTTTGGGTATGTTGCCTAGCTTCATGTTTGTGAGTTGTCATTGATGTCAAAAGGAGTTTGTGTTGATGTCAAAAGGAATTTGTGCTGATGTCAAAAAGAGTTTGGTGCCAAAAAGATCTTGAAAGTTCCATGATGTTTGTTTAAGGGTTTTTATTAAAACCATGGTGACAAGGTTAAAGGTTTTTCTTAAAACCATCTGGACTCATTAAGGGTTTTTATTAAAACCATCTTGGCTTAATGAAAAGGTTTTGCTCCTTGAAAAAACCTTAAAAGTCCATTTTGATTATTAATAAATAAATTAACTCAAACCTTTGAAAAGGTTTTAAGTTAAGTTTATTATTAATAAAATAATAATTATTAATTTAATAATTATTATTGAAAGGGTTTCTAAACCCTTAGCGGCGCTCATGTAAAAGACTTACCTCACCGACGTCAACTTGCATGGGATGAAAAATGTAATGTTTGAAAGGAGCATCGACGTCAATTTGCATGGGATGAAAGACTATTAAAGGGCATTATTTCCTAAGGTTTTAAGCACCTTCGATTTGTGCGATTACCTTCGAATTCGTATTGCTCTGTGACCTTCGATTTTGGATTGCGCTGTGATTTTTGAGTCTCATTTTGCTCTGTGTTAATTTTTGATTTTGTGCACCAGTGAGGAAGACAAATCTGGTCTATGTTAAATTCTGATTTCATGCACAGTGAGGAAGACAAATCTGGTCTGTGTTAAATTTAGATTTCATGCACCTATGAGGAAGGAAATTTTGGTTGTCTTTTACGAGCAAAGGGAAGGTAAAACGACGAGTAGCGCTTGAGAGTTTCGTTGGGCACTTGTGCTCCAACGGCAGAGGCAGTGGAGCGAAGGTGCTCGCTAAGCAGAGGTGCCGAGTTCGATTCATGATAGGCATGTTTCAATTTTTTCTTGGTCACGATTATTGTGCACGTGGTACGACGATTGCTTTGGGCCACGAGTTTGGAGGAGGAAGCACTTTGGTGCTTATGTTGGTGTCTCCACACTTCTCCTAAGGTTGTGTAATTGATTTTGGCCAAGGTAGATCTTTTGTTGATAATGTGGAATATTTGATTTGACTTGGAAATTATTGTTGGTAATTGGATGGAGGTATAAGGTTAAATAGAAATATTGCTTTGACATTGTTATTATTGATGCTTAATGTTTATGTGGTAAATGCATTTAGAAGTAAATGTATTTTAGGAGTTATAAGGGTTTAAGGAATAATTGTGCTTAATGTCATATTGGGGTTAGAAAGCCTTTGGAGTTATTGAGTGGATATTCTCTTGTAATTATTTTTTGAGGTTGAAGTTATTTTGTGATATATTAAGTAGGAGTTATAAGGTGTAAAGGAATATTGTTGATATGTATATTTGTGAGTTTTGATTATTGATGAGTTGGAGTGATAAGGTGTTATTAGGACTCTTATCATTGTGCATTATTCCATTGTTGCTAACTCTAATTTGTGGCAAATTGAGAGTTAGTGTTGTGACAGATTTTGAGTTCTCCTTCTTCATCAAAGTAAAGGTATGGGCACATTCTTCCATGGTTATTATTGATTGATGGTTTTCTAAAAATAAGTTTGGAGTGAAAAGGATTAAATTAAGTTTCCTTATTTGGAGTGGATCTTATTTTCTGAAAGTGGAAGTATTGATTATGCATTATGAGATCATGATGAGTTTATGAGTTATTGCATAATTCTGGTTTATGAGAGTGGAAGCATTTGAAGTTTGCTTTAGGGTTTTTGAGTGAGAAGCTTATGCCATTGCTATAAGTTGTTGAAACCCTAATTGAGTTGTTTGGTTGTTGAGAGTTTGGTTTTGAGATTGCTTCCATTGAGATTGAGTTGATCAAGTTATGCTTTACTTGATACATGAGTTGGGCTTGCTCCTTTGAGATTTGATTTTATCAAGTTATACTTTGCTTGATAAACTTGGTTGTGTGGTTAAGTTGAGCATTCCCATTTGAGAGAAGTTGGAAATATCTTGAACCCCTTTTTGATGCTTAGAGAGATATTGCTTTGAGTTCTTGAAAACTAACTTGGCTAGGGTTTGATAGCAAGTTATGGTTCTATGTTGGAGGAGTTGATTCCTTGATATTGCATTATTGGCAATTGTTGGGTTGTGGTTCAAGATCTTGTGAAAGTATACTACTTCTATGAGATTGAGAGTTGAAGGATAGAACATATTGAGTCTCTAAAAATTCTCTTTATGCTTCTATGAGATTGATTTGATATGATTGGATGAAACACATTGGGTCTCTAACAATTCTCTTTGTGTGTTCACATTGGGCAAGTTTCTTGGTAAACTTGCTTGAGCTGATTTGGGCAAGTTCTTGGTGAGCTTGCTAGGACAGATTTGGATAGGTTCTTATGGAGAACTTGTGGACTGATTTGGATAGGTTCTTGTGGAGAACTTGTGGACTGATTTGGATAGGTTCTTGTGGAGAACTTGTGGACTGATTTGGACAGGTTCTTGTTGAAGAACTTGTGGATAGATTTGATGAAGTCTTGGTGAAGACTTGTGAGCAGTTGTGATTGATTTGTTCAAGATTTTGGCTTAAGCTTGGGATAGATCTGATAGAGATTTGAGAGCAGATTTGTGTTGGACCAGAGGACTGAGTTTGGTGTAGATTTATGATAGAGTTTGAGAGGACTTGTGCTGGACCGACTGACTATGTTTAGTATAGGTGTTGATGAGCAGCTATGGAGGTGATCAGTGAGGACAGAAGTCTCTAGAGCTAGAGCAAGGAGGATAGGATATCTTCTATGGAAAGGAGTTCCACCTGCTAGCGGTAGAAGAGGCAGTGATCTTCTGAAGTATCATTTCCAGAGCTTTGGGGGATAGGACATCTCCTTTGGGTAGGAGGCTCATAAATACTTCTTTGGGGGATAGGACATCTCCTTTGGGTAGGAGGCTCATAAATATTTTATTAGGGGAAGGATTCTCCTTTGGACAGGAAGTCCATAAACATTGTAATTGGGAAGGATTCCCAAAGGATTTGATTGAGAAAATTTAGTGAAATATTTTCTCTGTGGAGTAGCCCACCTTGGGTGAACCATGTTATATTGGTGTCTCAATTGTGTGATGACTTGTACACTGGTTTGATTACTGCTTTGATTTTGCTATTGGTTCATTGCATTGCTTTCTGAAGTAAAAGGAAAAAGTTAAAAAGTGGTCTTATACTATTCACCCCCCTCTCAGTATAAGCTTGTGTTCTTCAATTGGTATCAGAGCAGGTTCCTTCGGAAGAGTTTCACAGCTTGAAGGAAAAGCTTGAAAAGAACACAATGGATTTTACAAGTGGTAATTCAGCACCTATTCTTGATGGGACAAATTTTGGTCTATGGAGCATAAAGATGAAGGTTCATCTAATGGCTCTTGGAAATGAAGTTTGGGAAGCAGTTGAGTTTGGGTACACTATTCCAAAGCTCCCTCCTACTACTAAAGATGAGAAACTTCTACATCACAACAATTCAAGGGCAATGAATGCAATTCTGAAAGGTCTACAAAAGGCAGATCTTACAAAGGTGATTCATTGTAATACAACAAAGGAAATGTGGGATCAATTGCAAGTGGTTCATACAGGTGATGCAAATGTCAGAAAAGCAAAATTGAGATATTACAAAGGTATGTTTGAACAACTCAAGATGAATTATGAAGAAAATATTAGTGACTATATGCTTCGTATGGATGAGATTGTTAATTCCATGAAGGAACTAGGTCTTGAGCTTGCTGAAAATGATGTTTGTGATAAAATTTTGAGGTCTCTTCCAAATAGATTTAGTGAAAATATTTCAGCTATTGAGGAAGCCAAGGATTTGGATAAATTGAAAAAGGATGAGCTTCATAGTATACTTGCAGCTTTTGAGTTAAGAACTAAAGTGGTACCTGATCCTAAGAAGGAGGCAACTTTCAAAGCTACCAAGAAGTCCAAGGGTAAACAACAAGAAGACAGTGATGAGTCTTCTAGTGATGAAGAAGCAAACTACAGTAGGAAAGGCAAGTTCTCAAGAAAGCACAAAGGTATGAAATCTATTAAATGTTTCAATTATGGAAAGTTTGGTCACTATGCTACTGACTGTCCAGAACCCAAGGATGATTGTGATGAAGAAAAATAGGATTATAAGCACAGGGAATCTGAGAAGCACAGGTATCAAAGGAAGAACATAAATGAGCAAAATAGTCAAGGGAAGAGGTACTTCCAAAAACACAAGAAAAGTTTCTACACAGACAAAGCAAGTAAGTGTTCTAGTAGTGATGATGGAAGTTCTTCAAGTGATGATAGAAATGAGATGTTGTTTCTAATAGAAAAGGAAGGAAAAGAAAAGAGGAATAGATTTGTTGTGCTTAAGTGCTTTAGATGTGGAAATTTTGGTCACCTTGAGGATGATTGTACAAATGATGGTTTGAATTATGGTAATACTATGTATGAGGATGCTTCAAAAAATTATGAGGAAGATCTTCTTATGGATTTAGATGAAGGTAGCACCTCTAGTGGTAAGAAATCAGAAAAGGATATTGATGTTTCAAAAGGTAAACAAATAGAGGATGTTTCAGAAAAGGGAGAAGTAGATCTTGAGGCTGAACTTGTTAATGCTCTTGATGTGTTAAAGAAAGAAAGAAAGAAATATGCTAGACTCATTGATAGGTTTGATGAATGCCATTATGAAAGAGATGAGCTTATAGGGAATCTTGATATCTCTATAGCAAAGACACAGGAACTCAAAGAAGAGTTGGCAGCTAGGTCTCTTGAGTGTAAAGAGTTAAAACATGAAGTAGCTTCCTTGAAAAAGGAAACTAAAGAGTACAAGGAGAAGCTTTACAGGTTTGAAGAAAGTTCCAAGAAGGTAAAATCAATCATCAAGGATCAAAGAAGGACAACAGATAAAACAGGTCTTGGTTTTGGAAAGAAACAAAAGGAACAGGTTGAGGAATCTAGTATGAGCTCCCAAGAAGAAGATGGTTCAGATGAAGAGAGTACTTCAGAGAGTAAGTTTTCAGATGGTGATTCAGATAGCACAGAATCAAAAAATAGGAATCAACATAAGGGGAGAAATACTAAAGGACCTATGAGGTCAAGGCAAGGAAAGTTCAATGGAAGATGTTTTGCATGTCACAGGTTTGGACACATGGCTTCACAATGTAGGGCTCAAGCAAGACAAGTTAATGGAAATTTTAGAAATGGTAATTTCTTTCAAGGGTATTGCTACTCTTGTAATCAGTTTGGGCACAAGGCAAGTTAATTGCAGGGTTAACAATAGGAACAGGTTTGGTCCAACAGAGAGGATTCAAAAAATAGGTACATCTCAAAGGAATAACATTGTCAAATGTTATAAGTGCAATAATGAAGGACATACAACCAGATGGTGTAGAGCAGAAGTTCCAAGGTACAGGTTCAGGGCTATGAACAGGAACAGGAATAATGGTAGGAACAGGAATAATGATAGGAATAGGAATAATGGCTTGGACAAAAATAGGGATGAGAATATGAACAAGAACAAGAACAGGAACATGGACAAGGATATCAAGAAAAATCATGGAAAGGTAGCTATGGACACTGATGATGATCAGTGCCTAATGGGAGTTTTACTCCCACCCCAGAATTAATCACCTCAATAGGAGGTGGGGGAGGGGCTAAGCTAAGAGGCTCATTCTTAGCCCTGAGCCCCAAAGGTGACCCTTTGCCATTGATGACAAAGGGGGAGAGATTTGAGTAAGGGGGAGAGCCTTGAGTCAGGGGAGCAAAGCTTCAGAGGATGGTTTTTAGTTGGTTTTAGTTTTGATAGTTGGTAGCTTGAAGTTTTTCAGTAGTGGTTTGCCATCAATGACAAAGGGGGAGATTGTTGGTAATTTTGGGTATGTTGCCTAGCTTCATGTTTGTGAGTTGTCATTGATGTCAAAAGGAGTTTGTGTTGATGTCAAAAGGAATTTGTGTTGATGTCAAAAAGAGTTTGGTGCCAAAAAGATCTTGAAAGTTCCATGATGTTTGTTTAAGGGTTTTTAATTAAAACCATGGTGACAAGGTTAAAGGTTTTTCTTAAAACCATCTGGACTCATTAAGGGTTTTTATTAAAACCATCTTGGCTTAATGAAAAGGTTTTGCTCCTTGAAAAAACCTTAAAAGTCCATTTTGATTATTAATAAATAAATTAACTCAAACCTTTGAAAAGGTTTTAAGTTAAGTTTATTATTAATAAAATAATAATTATTAATTTAATAATTATTATTGAAAGGGTTTCTAAACCCTTAGCGGCGCTCATGTAAAAGACTTACCTCATCGACGTCAACTTGCATGGGATGAAAAATGCAATGTTTGAAAGGAGCACCGACGTCAATTTGCATGGGATGAAAGACTATTAAAGGGCATTATTTCCTAAGGTTTTAAGCACCTTCGATTTGCGTGATTACCTTCGAATTCGTATTGCTCTGTGACCTTCGATTTTGGATTGCGCTATGATTTTTGAGTCTCATTTTGCTCTGTGTTAATTTCTGATTTTGTGCACCAGTGAGGAAGACAAATCTGGTCTATGTTAAATTCTGATTTCATGCGCAGTGAGGAAGACAAATATGGTCTATGTTAAATTCAGATTTCATGCACCTATGAGGAAGGAAATTCTAGTTGTCTTTTGCGAGCAAAGGGAAGGTAAAATGATGAGTAGCACTTGAGAGTTTTGTTGGGCACTTGTGCTCCAATGGTGGAGGTAGTGGAGCGAAGGCGCTCGCTAAGCAGAGGTGTCGAGTTCGATTCATGACAGGCATGTTTCAGTTTTTCTTGGTCACGGTTATTGTGCACGTGGTACAACGGTTGCTTTGGGCCATGAGTTTGGAGGAGGAAGCACTTTGGCACTTATGTTGGTGTCTCCACACTTCTCCTAAGGTTGGAGAATTGATTTTTGGCCAAGGTAGATCTTTTGTTGATAATGTGGAATATTTGATTTGACTTGGCAATTATTGTTGGTAATTGGATGGAGGTATAAGGTTAAATAGAAATATTGCTTTGACATTGTTATTATTGATGCTTAATGTTTATGTGGTAAATGCATTTAGAAGTAAATGTATTTTAGGAGTTATAAGGGTTTAAGGAATAATTGTGCTTAATGTCATATTGGGGTTAGAAAGCCTTTGGAGTTATTGAGTGGATATTCTCTTGTAATTATTTTTGAGGTTGAAGTTATTTTGTGATATATTAAGTAGGAGTTATAAGGTGTAAAGGAATATTGTTGATATGTATATTTGTGAGTTTTGATTATTGATGAGTTGGAGTGATAAGGTGTTATTAGGACTCTTATCATTGTGCATTATTCCATTGTTGCTAACTCTAATTTGTGGCAAATTGAGAGTTAGTGTTGTGACAGATTTTGAGTTCTCCTTCTTCATCAAAGTAAAGGTATGGGCACATTCTTCCATGGTTATTATTGATTGATGGTTTTCTAAAAATAAGTTTGGAGTGAAAAGGATTAAATTAAGTTTCCTTATTTGGAGTGGATCTTATTTTCTGAAAGTGGAAGTATTGATTATGCATTATGAGATCATGATGAGTTTATGAGTTATTGCATAATTCTGGTTTATGAGAGTGGAAGCATTTGAAGTTTGCTTTAGGGTTTTTGAGTGAGAAGCTTATGCCATTGCTATAAGTTGTTGAAACCCTAATTGAGTTGTTTGGTTGTTGAGAGTTTGGTTTTGAGATTGCTTCCATTGAGATTGAGTTGATCAAGTTATGCTTTACTTGATACATGAGTTGGGCTTGCTCCTTTGAGATTTGATTTTATCAAGTTGTACTTTGCTTGATAAACTTGGTTGTGTGGTTAAGTTGAGCATTCCCATTTGAGAGAAGTTGGAAATATCTTGAACCCCTTTTTGATGCTTAGAGAGAGATTGCTTTGAGTTCTTGAAAACTAACTTGGCTAGGGTTTGATAGCAAGTTATGGTTCTATGTTGGAGGAGTTGATTCCTTGATATTGCATTATTGGCAATTGTTGGGTTGTGGTTCAAGATCTTGTGAAAGTATACTACTTCTATGAGATTGATTTGAGTTGAGATTGAGAGTTGAAGGATAGAACATATTGAGTCTCTAACAATTCTCTTTATGCTTCTATGAGATTGATTTGATATGATTGGATGAAACACATTGGGTCTCTAACAATTCTCTTTGTGTGTTCACATTGGGCAAGTTTCTTGGTAAACTTGCTTGAGCTGATTTGGGCAAGTTCTTGGTGAGCTTGCTAGGACAGATTTGGATAGGTTCTTGTGGAGAACTTGTGGACTGATTTGGATAGGTTCTTGTGGAGAACTTGTGGACTGATTTGGATAGGTTCTTGTTGAAGAACTTGTGGACAGATTTGATGAAGTCTTGGTGAAGACTTGTGAGCAGTTGTGATTGATTTGTTCAAGCTTTTGGCTTAAGCTTGGGATAGATCTGAAAGAGATTTGAGAGCAGATTTGTGCTGGACCAGAGGACTGAGTTTGGTGCAGATTTGTGATAGAGTTTGAGAGGACTTGTGTTGGACCGACTGACTGTGTTTAGTACAGGTGTTGATGAGCAGCTGTGGAGGTGATCAATGAGGATAGAAGTCTCTAGAGCCAGAGCAAGGAGGACAGGACGTCTTCTATGGAAAGGAGTTCCACCTGCTAGTGGCAGAAGAGGCAGTGATCTTCTGAAGTATCATTTCCAGAGCTTTGGGGGATAGGACATCTCCTTTGGGTAGGAGGCTCATAAATACTTCTTTGGGGGATAGGACATCTCCTTTGGGTAGGAGGCTCATAAATATTTGATTAGGGGAAGGATTCTCCTTTGGACAGGAAGTCCATAAACATTGTAATTGGGAAGGATTCCCAAAGGATTTGATTGAGAAAATTTAGTGAAATATTTTCTCTGTGGAGTAGCCCACCTTGGGTGAACCACGTTATATTGGTGTCTCAATTGTGTGATGACTTGTACACTTGTTTGATTACTGCTTTGATTTTGCTATTGGTTCATTGCATTGCTTTCTGAAGTAAAAGGAAAAAGTTAAAAAGTGGTCTTATACTGTTCACCCCCCTCTCAGTATAAGCTTGTGTTCTTCACATTATGCATCTCAAAAGATATTATACTTAATATTGAATTACATGTCTGCTTGCACACTACTTAATTTGCATGACTACTTGCTCACATGCATATGCTTCCATGACTTTTTTTACATATTTGCATATCTACTTTCCATTATCTCTTCTTGATTGCATATGCCTGGTTTTCCTATTACATTCCAAGTCAAGATATTTGTAGGATACCATGATAATCCTAGTTAGGGTTAGCTTACATTAGCATTACACTTGCACTAGATTATTGATGCTAGTGGATATATTTCATTTATTCATCATATTACTTGGTACATTCTTGCACTTTATCTTGTTTCATCACTCAATTTCTATCTCTTCTCCTCATTATGGTTTTTCCATATAATTGCTTTGTGATGGTAACATGATGTTGTTAGCTTCACAAACAAGATAATGATAAACAATATGACAACTATGCTACCTTCACAAAGTAGCTACCATGGCTGAAAACCATAATCCCTCTTATTATACATCATGGAACCCATAAGGATGTAATGATAATCGTATTCAAATATAAATCATTATGCATTAGGTATCAAATGCTAGCAGTATTTCCTAGATCTCACATCACTTGACCTTGCATGTTTGCTTTATCTCATAAATACATGTTCACATTTGCATGGAATATTTTATATTTGTAGAGTTAGGAGATACACTAGGATTCCATGATGATCCTAGTTAGGATTAGCTTACACTTTCATTGCACTCACACTAGGTCATTGAGTTAGTGAATATCCCCACATCAATCCTATTGCATGTTTGTTTGATCTCATGATTACATTTGCATTCAACCATAATGATGCTATAATACTAGCAAATCATTTTTAATAGGTATTTATATCTCATCTGCTTCCTTTCATATCACTCTCTGGTAAATTTAGCACCATACCTTTGGTGAATGAAGACCACCCATCATCACCAAACCTTTTGGTTTAATGCCATGATCATATTTAACATAATAAAGGAGTGGGTTATGTCCTCTAAATTATGTGCATATGCAAAAAAATCTTCTTGCAACATAATGGCATCCCTCAAATCTAGTTGTTTTATATGACCATTAAAATTAATCTTTTCCTCAAGCAATGTTCTCCCTTATCTCATGATCATACTTTCACTCTACTACCCCTAGAGAATGGGTTATGCCTATTCTATATTTTATGTTTCCTTAATTAATTTATGAAACCACTTACCATATAATAATGCATAATCCATATCTATATATCCCTATCAGCAAACCTAAACTCTTCCTTCTCACCATGCCATGATTGGATATGTCATTATGGTCATATAGAATATCGAAGCATGAGAGTTATGTTTAACCTCATATTCCCTTGACTCTTTGTGGACTATATGTCTATAATAGAAAATCTTGTCCATCCCACTTCTCTCCCTCCCTATGAATATTTTCCATGGTACAATGATGATCCTAGTCAATGTTAGATTATATTACACTTACACTAGATCACTAAGATAAAATATCTCCTCATTTCAGTCCTTAATGTCATGCTTTCTTGATTTTATGTTTTCCACCATGTAATTTGAAGTATTTATCTCCTTATACGTAACCCCCATCAATTTTACCCCAAATCACTCTTCTCCTACTATGATTTTTCTTGGAGGATTGATTATGCCTACTCTATTCTTTTAATTTATTTAATTAAATTATGGATTCACTTAGTATAGAATAGTTTGTAATTGTTCTCTCCATTAGCTCACCAACAAGTCCATCTCTCTTACTCCTACTTCATATATTTCTTCCTTGACACATTGTAATCCCTTGAGGCAAGGGGACATCTCTCACCCTTTGTGAATATATACATCATAATTTATACATACATAAAGTAAAGGAGAGAACCACTCTCTCATTCTCATTGGCTTACAAGGTGGTTGAGATCAAAATTTTATCTTCAAACTTCATTCCTCATTTACCCATGGACCTCCAAGTTGATAAGGCTAGGATAGTCGACCATCTATTGAATGCACCATAATTACACATGTCCATTGGGCACTTGAGTATCTTTGGCATCATTACTTGTCAACACTTAGGTTAGTTGGTGTGATGCCATTTTGTCTCCCTTAATAACCTATGTATTCACAAGAGGACAAAGCATGTGCTATTTATAACCCAACCCATCTAGTAGCTAGTTGTGTATGTCTCACCCCTCTTAAACACTCAAGCTAGTTAGATTAATCTCTTAAATATTACAACTACTTTAACCCATCCTCAATCTATTTTTCTAATATTTTGACTCAGTTTCCCCTTATTATCTTTATAAGCCATGGCTTAATGAAAGCTTTATTAAACATAGTACTTTGCATTTGCCAAGATAGTGGATAAATATAGCTTGTGCTTCATAATGGTCTATAAATCCTTTAAAGTGAACTATTAGTCATCCTTTACTACCTACTTGACTCCTCATTAGCTTAATATTCCTTGATATGATGGGGAAGGATAAATTGGGTGTCTAATAAACATATTATCATCATACATACCTCCTAGGCATAAAACTATCATGTCAATATCTTTTATTAGCTCTCAAGATAGCTAGGACCACACCTCCTTGTGTCAACCCTCTTGATTCCCCTCATTGGCCTATGGGCCTATAAGGAGGTGGGATCAATGTTGACTGCTAATCAACAAGTATATGATATTCTAATGCACTTATAATCAATAATCAATGTTAGTCATAACTTCTCATAAGCACTTATGCCAGTCAATATTTGATAATTCATTGTTCCTCATATCAGTTATCCTCAAATTCATGATGATCTACAACCATACCAACAAAGTGGTTAAATGTTGAGTGAGTGCTTGATAGATATATAAGAAACTATAGATATACCCTATAATGACTCAACATTATTATTGGGATCCAAATTGACATCGAGAAAAACTTGAAACTATGATTATCTATCTTCCAACTTTTTGATTAGGCATGCACCCGCTAATCACAATTGAGACCTCAACATTGGATGGATTAAATATTACTCTAATCCAACCTCCAGAGTAGGTTGGTTCCTTGTCAACTGATAAGGTGTTGACTCATATAAGCTTATTTAAAATTTTAAGATATAGGGATAGAAAAGGGTTTAGGGTACAGGAATTATAATAAAAATAGTGGCTAGATAGAGCTAACAGCATAGAAATCCATAGGGAAAATATTTCTAACAAACAATTTCCAATGTCTTACACTTGAGATTAACAGCATTCAAAAAAAATATAATCTTCATCAAGAAACACAAAACATATACATACTCTAGGAAGCTATTTCCACATCTATAATACTAATAATCCAATTTAGTAGAATAAGATCAGTATCAATATTTAACAGAAAAGAACTTCTTGGAAATATAGATTCAATTATGAAAAGATTTCAATTGCTCTAAGCTAGTAATCCAATATTAGCATAATAGACTAACCATAACAACATTAGCAGAAAAGTAATTCACAACTTGAATCTCTCAATATAATTATTGAAGATACCAGTTCTAAGGCAAACATCCAAGTAATGTTTCTTCTATTGTCTTGCAAAAAAATATTACACAAATGGGCAAGCAAACACTCTAGAGCCAACCCTGAAAATTGAGGGTTCGACCTCTATTAATAGTTTTTACATTGAATAAAAAAATAGAACATTACAAGGAGAAAGAAATGCCAGATTCATATAATGCTAAGGTGGCATCATTTCATTCATCTTTGAGACCCAAATAATTTGCACGATCTCATGCACCTTCGCAACTTGGCTCTGCAACTAATTGATATTTCATGGTGGTTCGTATCTAGGCTATCAAAATCATGATCTAGGCTAGTTAACATTCTTGCAAACATTATCTAGCTGTAGATCTATAACTAACTATGTTATTGATTCTTGGTCTTATGGATGCTTCGCCTTATAGCTTACTTCAATCAACTGGTTCATGTTTGCAAAGACTATGCTTTGTATACCTGGGATATCATCCGTATAAACCAACCATTTATTTACTTATGAATAGCCAAGATCAAAATATCAATAATGCTTGGAGATGCACAATGTAGAATATGCTATAGCTCGCTCTTCAGAATAGCTTATCGCTTGAGTTGACCATTTTGACCATTGCATGTAACACATTGGAAAATACACTTCAATCTGTGCATGATGGAACATGTCACTAGGCCACTGCCCTTGATCTTAAATTTGTTTAAGTCCTTTTCATATTCACGATGTAGAACATTTTTTTCATAGCCCGCTCCTTGAAATTAAATCTAATGAGCTTTGATTATCGCTGACCACGAGGTAGAACATCTTTCTTTGGTCCGCTCGAAATGCAATGTAAAAAAATATGCTTTAAGAAATTTTGTGCTAGCCCTTTGCATTGTAAATTTATTTGATGCATATTGACTACTTTGACCATGGCATAGAACATGTGATCTGATCCACTCTAAAATACACTTGAACCTCAGTGGGATAGAACAACACTTAAATTTAGTCTTTTCCTTGCATGGGCTAGAACAAAATGCATTGTACCACTGTTCAAAAAGTAATGACATCATATTTAACCAAGGTTTATAGCAGAGGGTAGAACCTCCTGTGTTGCAGTACTGATAAATGCACTATCTCACACGGGTTAGGACATCTCTCTGCCTTAGAAAATATTTTCAAAATGTTTTCTAAGGATGTGGCCATTTTGGGCCTACATTCTGGTGCCTCTTGGGTGGATTTGCTCACAAAGCCCACAAACTCAAATTCTTATCCATTGGGCATCAAGAGTCAAAAAATATAAATTCCATGAGCTATGCTTCATAGAATAACTTCTATATGGCCATCATCCTCTAGAACATTTGTGAAGGTATTCATAGGATAATGTTTCATATGGAAATCATGCTAGAAATAATGATACTTGCAACTCCTTCTGATGAGGAACTACTTCATGCTTATCAATATGGAACTACGCTCTCCCTTATAACCCTGACCAACATGATTAAAATATCTTTCACAAGATTCTCATTTCTTGCTCTTATGTTACATGCTTTTAGTATTTTTTTCTGATAATGTCATAATCAAAACAATATACAATACTTTCCACATGAATACAAAAGGAATGACTACTATGGGGTCTTTTCACTCTTGCTCATTCATTCATTGAATCTTGACCATTGAGTTGTTCTTTTTGTGTCTCTTCAGAGTATTTAGTGACCTTTTCTGCTTGCAACTCCTCTTGGTGAGTTACCTTTTCATTGTTGCCTTCTTGTTCTTGATCAACTTTTTCTTCTTAGGAAGCTTATTGCTTGTCTTTGGGCTCTGTATCATTCCTAAACAACTAGATCATCAATTTTAGAGACTACAAAGCTTGACTCCAAACAACCTTAGAAGGATTGGAAGTCTTCTTAATCTTTTTATGGATGTATTCCAACTTAGAGGTCTCCTCATAAGTTGCAGAGCTACCTTTGTTCACCAGGTCTTCCATAAGATCTTTGAGCCTAGTTAAGTCTTTAATAATTTGGGAGACCTTCTCTTTATTAATCAGATATTCCCAAGAATATATCTCATATTTATCCTAGATTATCGAGGATCTGTTATTATTGATCTCTTTTTTGATAATAAAGTATTATTTTTTATCCAAATTCCTCCAAAACCATACTAAGTCATTTTTTGGTTTATATATACTATATCTTGAATTTTATCTTCAATATTATCTTATAACAACCAACCTTTCTAGAGCAATATGTTCTTAACCACAACTCTGGTAGCTAGTCTAGAAATACTCCATGCCTTATTAGGGATAGGCTTAGCAGTTTCACTAAACTTGTAATTAGATAACTTGTATATTTGTTCAGTTGGTATCACCATATACTACAGCTCCTAAGTGAATTTATCCAAAATTTCTTTGGTATTTTGGAGCAAATGGCTGGCATCATCCATATAATAAATGATGGGTTGTATTTCAAAGCATTTCTCAAGGATTTTAGACCATAGCTCTTTTCTAACCTTCTTTACTCCTTTTGAGAAGCTTGAGGCCTTAGCTTTCTCAATATAAAGTTGGTACTTCAAATCTTGTATTTCCATAGCTTGATATTTATTCTTCTTCTTTATCTCTTCGACTTGATCTTTGAGTTTTATAGCCTCCTGATATCAGTTATGCTAGCTCTTGACTTCATTTCTTTCAATCTTTTCTACCTACTTCTAATTTCTAACTATATTCTCTAGCATCTCTATATTTTCTTTAAATTTTCAACCTTCTCCCTATAGATATCAATCTTGACATAAAAAAATTCAAGATGAGCTTTTGCTATGACCAACTCATCCTCTTCTGATAGCTGCTCAATATCTTCAGTATACTCCTCCAGACAATAATCTTGTGTAGTCATCTCTTCTTCAGGTTTTCTCACCAAAGGGATAATAGACTTGGTTGTTATTTGCTTTGTCACTGGATCAACAGTCATTGTCTTTCTCTTTATAGCCATCTTCTTTAAATACTTAGAGAGTTTCTTTGCCCAAAAATGTTGGATCTTCTATGAAAATTATTTTTCTTTCTATAGAGAAGCCAAGGTGGGATGACTTGTAGGGGGGGGGAAGTTATAAAATAAGGGAGGATAGACTCAGAGGTTAATGGTAGTGAAGTAGTGGTGACAACAGTTGAATTTTTGCTTATTACTAGAGTTGTAATTGGGAAAGACATAGGAATGGAGGTAAAACTCATGGGATGTGTCAAAAGGTATGAAATAACTTGTCCTTCTGATGTTACTGGAGGTTTTAAGGGTAGATATGGAATAATAGAAGATGATGTGACTAGGATTTTAGATGAATTTGGAGGAGATGGGTTAGTTTTACCCTCTGTAGTAGCTAACAAAATAGGTGGTGAGTTATGAATGGGAGAAGGCACCTTTTTTAACTTTTATTGAGAATGGGAAGGATTTTTTTAGGGAAGGAGAAGGAGAAGGGATAGAAATAATATTTTCATCTACATTAGGGTGTTCAAGAATATCCTTTGCACTTTGGTGTTGCACTTGTTGTACTAATAGCTCTACAACTAAAATAGGGATTTGTTCAACACTCTACCTCTTATCCACATTCAGTTTCTTGTAGACCTCATTCTGGGTTTCCCCCGTTGTGTCTTTAGCTTTTCTCTTAAAAACTTTAAACAGTGTAGGATTATCACTCTATGTATCCTCTTTGGATTTATCTTCCTATGAAACACCTTCAGTGGTAGAATTTGACTTGGTTGCAGCCATAGTAGTGAAACTTATAGACATGAATACAAATTTGTCATCTCTTTTCTTGCAATTTATCTCAACCCTAGGAGGATCTCCACACAAGGCTAGATGTTTGGGCCTATTTTTTATCTAAATGAAATTTGTATTTACTGCCCTATCATTAGAGTAATGCATTTTTCTCATAATATAAGCCCCTACAGAATATTTCTTTAGTTACTCTTATGAGGGCTCAAATATTTTAGGGACCTCTTCAATAATTAGTAGAGCCTTAGTCTCTGCTTTTTGTGTTTCTTCCTGTGAAGGTAGAGAAGGAGATTTGATGCTACTTGAGTTTTCTTATTTTCCTATGTTTCAGATTTCTTATAACTTAATACCAAATTCTTAGCATCCTTAGCTTTCCAGGTCTTAATATGTTTGTCATATTGTTCAAAAAATTCATCGTCTACTAATCAACCCAATCTGGCATTTTTCGTACCTGTCTACAATTTCACCTTTGTCTCATACCTTTTTCTTTTCAATATCCTTAATTTTAGACTCCTTCAAACAATGACCTTCATTTTAGCAGGATCAAAATCAACTATCTATTCATAGAAGTCTCTCCATAAGGGTAGTTGCTCCATTTTAGTGATATTCCATTCCAACGAAGCACTTTCTTTGTTATTCCTCCCCTTTTCAAAATGAGACCTTGAAGTCTTCTCAAACTTGAGAGCTTTTTATTTATTAAAGGCAATATTCCTCTTTGTGAACTTGTCGTCAGGGTCATACCTCCATCTCTGTGGGATGTACAATAGGTCTAGCCTCTCCAAATATTGGGTGATTTGTTCCCCTTGACCCCTTCTGACTATTTTTATATCATAGATGTTACGGGAGTAAGTCAAAAAATATTTTCTTCCTTTACCAGAGCCAAAATTCATGTTGATGAAATCTACTTGTCTCAAGTACTCCAAGGCCAACAACCTATTAGTCACAAAATGAGAAAGTAGAAAAGGTTTTCCAATGAAATTGTAGAGTCTAATGATAGTGTCCTCTGTGAGGATATACCAGTCTCCCTCTTCTATGTCTATTACTCTTAGAAATTATTTAGTCAGAGATGGCAATCTAGGGAATTTCCCATACATAATTTTCAAAGCTGGCCCTAGAAATTCTAAATTGAACCTGTAGAATGATTATATGTTCCTTAGATGAGTGGTCCAATAATATACAAGAATAAGGTCTCATTTTTCATTTTTATCTTTCATCGGAATCCAGGGCATCATGTGCCTTACAACAATATAAAATATCCATACCAAATTCAAACAGTGCCAAAAATAAGAGGATTATGAACCTTTTTTCATTCTAACCAACTGCTCATGCATTCGCTTAACGAGGAAGGCTAGCCAATAAAAATAAATTACCTTGATGTCTTCTTCTTCTACTTTATGTTTATACATTCTCTCATTTGAAATGTGGTATACACTAGCTATTTTCCAATCTCTCACATATTGGTCAAAATCTAAACCCTTTATGCAAGCTAACATGGAGAAAATCTCTAGGTTAGCAAAATGATCAATTGGAATTGGGGTATTGGGTAGTTCATATTTATTTTTTATATGCTTAAATAGGAAGTTAATCCATTTTTTAAAATATCCTCCTTCATCAGCATCCAACTATAAATAATAAGATCTAGCTTGTTCTGCTATATCAAATGGTTTAGGTTCTACAGGTGGGTCTACTCCTATAGTGAACAAATCATGACAAGCTTTGGCTATGATATTGAATAGGATTTTACCATAAACTATTCTTACTAATTTTGTATTAGGATCATAAAACTTGATGATTGCAAAAATTAACTTTGGGCAATGATGGACTGAATCACAGATGTAAAAGGATAAGAAATAATTTATAGCGATGATACCTTGGGGAGAAATTGGCTGCCCTTTGAAGTACCTGTACTCAAAATTATTTTTGAGCTTGGTTCTCCTTATTTGTATCATTATAGTATCTACTAATGCTCTTGTCTACTTCACATAGCTTTCCAACTCTACAGTTTTCCATCATAGATCCTTTTAGACTACTTTGGGAGCCATTTTTTGCAAAAAATTTTAGAATGTTTTCTTTATTTCTTATTTGTGGGCTTTGTCTCACTACTCCTTTGGCTCTTTTTTCTAGGTAGATGTTGCTTCATGAAATATATTGGCTTTACATTTCAAGTTTTTAAATTCTCTCGCATGTATACCTTCCACCATTAATGTTGTTGATGCAAAAATTATCCATTGCATACCTTTTAATTCAAAGGTATGAGTCTTGGTGGTAGGAATCATCATGTCCATTGTTTATTGGTTGTTGCATGAAGCACTCACTAAACTCATGGTGTTTTTTTTCACTTTCCTTTTCTTAGAGTGGTAGAGATCATATGATGTAGTCTATGGCTCATTTTATTCATTGGAGGACGACATGGAACACATGTCTTATCCTGCTACCATATTTGCTTATTGGAGAACGATGTGGAACACATGTCATAGTCTGCTTCTACCCTTAGTTTATTTTACAATCTTGCATTGTAGATTTTTCTTTATTTTATACTTTTTTTGTTTATTTCATTTATCTGTACAAAAATTTAGAACGAAAAAACAAAAGTATAATTCAAAAATATACATATGTTACAAGAGAAGATTTTATTTTTTAATCAAAATAGAGTTTGAGATGGAAACCATTAACCAGGATTGGTCGAATGTTTCCCTCTGAATATTCCAGCTGGAAATATTTTCTCTCTTTAACCTTGGCTAATTTGAAAGGGCCATCCCAGAAGAGTCAAACTTCTGATGATATCTTGGCTTAGCTCTCTCCACATTCCACTTCAAAATAGAGTCCCCTATTTTGAATTTTTTAAACCTAGCTTTCTTATCAAATGAATTCTTCTAGAAATCCTCATACACTTTACTCCTCCTCTCTTCTAGCTATAGTATATGTATCAACCTAGTCTCAATTGGAATTTGATCAGATTCTTCTTCTAAGTCCACTAGCTTGAGATCCATTATTTCCAATTGAATAGGTAAGACCGCTTCTTTGTCATACACCAAAGCATAGGAGGATGTTTTGATAGACTTCTTGATGATGATCCTATTTTCCCATAGAGCTTGTTCTAACAATATATGCCAAATCCTCTCTTTATCTTCTAATGATCTCTTAGGATCCTTAGTATATTTTTATTAGTTGACTCTGCTAATCCATTCCCCTGAGGAAATTAATTGGAAGAATTCTTTATGGTGATACCATACTTTCTATAAAACTCTATGTACTTGTCTCCTATGAAGGTCAGACCATTATCACTTACTATAGCTTTAGGAATGCCAAATATTGTGATCAATCTTTTCATGAAGTCAATCACCACTTCTTGGTCTGATTTCTTTGTGGGAATGGCTTCTACCCATATGGTAAGGTAATATGTGGTAGTCAAAATGTATTTGTACCCTGTCGAGGAATTTGTGTTAATTTTTCCAATGAAATTCAAACCCCATTGTTAAAATAGCTCTTCCACTTGGACAGGATTTAGGGGAAATGATGCATTTTTTGTTCTTCCCACATACCTCTAACATTCATCGCAATACCTCATTACTTCAAAGGTGTCAGCAAATATGATAGACCAATAATAGCCTACTCTAATTATTTTTAAATTTGTGAATCTTCCTAAGAAATTTCCTCCAAACAATCCTCCATGAAACCCTTTAATAACCTTTTGCTTTTGATCATCCTTCAAGCACCTTAAGAGAACTCCATCTAGATTTCTTCTATATAGCCCTTCTGGTAGTAAGACATACTTTAAGGCTTGAATTCTATATCTCCTCCTTTGTGATGGGTTAAGGTCTTGAGTACAAATTCTAGTCTAGAAATATTTTGTCATCTGATCAATCCAATCTGAATATCCTGATTGAGGCTCTCTGGCCTGATCTTATGCTATTGGTTGGAAAGCTATCATTTATTTTGTAGAGATCTTATCTATTAACCCTTGGCACAATGCTCTACCTTTGACTAGTTTGGTAGGATGGATTTCCATATCATACTCTTGAATCTTAGTAATCCAACCTACTCTTTTGTCTCCCAGTTCACCTTATAAAATGAAACTTCTTACATAAATATGAACTACATACACTAGGGTTTTACTTTGAGCCAAGTATTGGCTGAATTTCTTCAATGACTTTATCACTATAAAGACTTGTCTTTCGATGAAGTTGTATTTAATTTGATATTCATGGAGAGTTTGGATCTAGAAAAATATGGGGTATTCTTCCCCATCATCATTTTTCTTAGGAAGCATAGATGCATAGCTTTCTTAAGCTGCATAAGCATACAAAATGAATCTTTGTTGAATTTAGGGTTCACTAGAATTGGATCAGTGGCAATGGATTGTTTGATGATCTCAAAATCTTGTTTTATCACTTCAGTCCATTTAAAATCTGCATTTTTCTTCAGCAATTATGATATAGGTTTCACCTTTTGAGTAAAATCAAAGATGAATTTTTTGATAAAATTTATTTACCTGAAGAAAGACTACAAAGCTTTCTTATTTATAGGCAAGGGGAGAGCAAGAATTGACTTAATTCTATCTGTATCAATAGAAATCCCTTATTTAGAGACCACATGGCCCAAAATCTTCCCTTCATGAACTATAAAGAATGATTTCTTTGGATTGAGGGAGATACCAAATTCTCTGCATTTCTCAAATACTTGCTCCAAGTGCATCAGGTGATATTTTTCTCATGAGAGAACACAATAATATCATCCAAGTAGATCAGAATGACTTTATTAATAAGTTCTCCAAATGTGTAATACATAGCTCTCTAAAATGTAGCCCCTGAATTGGACATACCAAAAGGCATCTTCTGATAAACGAAGTACCCTATTTGGTAGTGAATGTTGTCTTGAATTCATATTTTTTTTCACCCAGATCTGGTTATAACCAAAGAAGTTTTCTAATAGTGAGAACCTCTTTGCTCCTACCACAATCTGCAAAATTTGGTCAATTTGAGGAAGAGGGTAGTGATCCTTCAAAGAAGCCTGATAGAGATTCCTAAAATCTACACATAGGTGAATGTATCCATTCTTCTTCCACATAGGAACAAAGTTAGCTACCCATGTAGAGTGATTAATTGGATATATAATTTTAGTATTTAGTAGTTTGAGTAGCTCTTCTCTCATTATAGACTCAATCCTAGGATTCATAGGCCTCTATTTTTATTTGAAAGGCTTTGCATCTAGTTCTAGCTCAATCGTATGTTGGATCACCCTTTTGTCATATACCTTAAGATATTCATATGATCAAACCATAATGTCTTGGTATTTTAGACACAGGGATTTAATCTCCTCTACCTCTTCTAGAGAATAGCAGATACCAAATTTAAGTTTCTTTTCCTTCTCAATTTCAATCTGCTTATAGATCTTCTCATTGATCTCCATAGTTTAGATTTTTTTCTATCTTCGTTATCAAAGAGGCTTTCAAGTGTGACCAATCCTATTGGGATATAATTTTTCTTTAATTGAATAACATCTGGTTGGTCAAATTCATTTGGCACTTCTTCCTAGATAGTGTATAAAAAGCCTCTCTTACCAGGAAATTGATGATCTGTTTATCGCTCTCAAAAATGTGCTAGAAAATTTGTTTGTCTAGAACTGCAAGTCTAAAAACCATTTTGATTATTTTATCCTTAGCAACTCCTATATTTGCATAAGGATTAAAATTAGATCCCCTCACTACCAATGAATCAGCCAGCATATTCTACCTTCTAGAAATAAAATTAGTGTTAAGGGCATCAAAGTATTCCATAAAATCCCAAACCTTTTTTTGGTATACTTTCAGGTAATGGTGCTTATTGTTGCACCTTTCTCTTACTTGATTTACTATTAGCTCAAAGTTACCATATCTATTCAATATCTTGATACTCATACTCTTAGATTGCATTAGCCCTAAGTATAAAGCCTCATATTCTATAAAATTACTGGTATAGGACCATGTTAGCCTATATGCAAATCTCTTTACACCTTTTGATGGATACTACAAAACTACACCAGCACCAGCCCTATTTTTGCATATTGCATTGTCAAAGTGCATGGTCTAAGCCTCTATTTCTCTCAAATACTGATTAAATATGATAGGGATATTTTTATTTGCTTCTAGGGAGATGTTGTATGTGCCCATTCTCATTCCAAAATGGCTATAATCCTCTCTGAATGGTAGCTCATCATCAGCCTCTAGTTCTTCAAAACTTTCCACTATTTCAAAATCATCCAGAGGTGTGAGGTTACACGTCTTCTTCAAGTTTTTCAATATGATATGATACAGGCTTCTCAGGTGTGATCCTTATTCTCTTTTCTTTGAATGGAATAACCATACTGGAATAATCCAAATACATACATCCTCCTAATTTGGTAGTGAACTCTCTAGAAAGGCATAGACCGAAATAGGGCTCTAGGTCTACAACCATAATCTCTTGTACTATGGTCACCTTTGGGGCTCTATGTAATCACATCAGTACATCTTTTATCACCCCAACTATTTTTACTGGTGTCCCATCCAACTATAAAAATCCAATACAGGATCTGGTATACTCCATACCCATCTCCTCGTAAACTACTTTGGGAATAACTATGGTAGAGGCTCCTAAATCAATCATATAATTGTGAAATATCCAACACTCCATCCATAAAAAATATAAAATGGGGGAGCTTATTCTTTAAAATAGTAGGAGACATTTTATATTTTCTAGAAGACACAGTGAGGATGGTAGTGGCCTACTTTTCTTGAGGGTTCTTACTCAAAGAAGCTTTCAGAAGATCAATTTGTCTAGGAATAAAAAGGGTATCATAGAGACTAGCCTTGGAAGGAATCCTTTTCATCTCTTATACAATTTTATATTCTAATTTTTCTAAAGTGGGATTCTTGGGATTTCTCTCTGGCTCACCATACTTCCTCTTTTATTGTTGCATGGCTTCTATCCTTTGCCTCTTAGATATAGAGGGGAAACAATTTTTTTCATGTGCTTCACTTATGGACTTCATCCTCTCTTGATCATTTTATTTGTAAGACCTCCTAGGGAAACTGACATCCTTTTCTTGGCATTTTAGTACTATGTCTCTTTTTTCAATGGCTTGAGGAATAGAAAATTGGTTAGTATTTTGTAGAGGAGGATCTTTCTTCTTCTGTAAAGGGACTTGAAATTGTCCCATCTTTTGCGGATCAACCTGCAATGTTTTATTTCTATATATTGTCATGACAACAATGGATCCCTCATCATCAGGATCTTTCCCAACCATAATCTATTCTAGTTTCCAGAGCATATTGACTCTGCCTTTTTTATTTCTCTTTGCTTTTTCCATGGCTTGTTGTGCATGATATTGATACATCACACATGAATCTGAGTCATGGTTTCATTACACATAAGGCACTAAATGTTCATAATTCTTATCTCAAAGGAATATTTTGGATCTTCTTGCATGGCATTAACCCTAATTCTAGCACTATTATTGGTACTAGGCTTCTGATCTCTATTAACATAGGGAAACCTTCTTTGTTGTGATCTTTCTATCTCTGTCTATTTCATTGAATTCATCTTGTTACTAAGAAATTTCAAAGTATTTTGAATATCAAGAAGCATAGAAGACTCTTGGGATGCTTGAGATGGAAGAGGAGGAAAAGAAACCAAAGAAGAATATGATTTGGGGAAGGGAATTTGAGTTGTCTTTAGAGCTGGCGATCACAGAGGAGGAGGATCCATATAAGAAGATGTATTTTTCTAACCTTGGGTATTAGAAATTTCCAAGCAGTAAGGCATTATAGTCTTTAGGGGTAACCTCCCCACATTGATAAGAATATTTTTAGCTTGGATAGCTATAGTATAAACTTGGAGAAAAGTGTATATTTTTGCCTATTGATTTTGTAAGCCCGATTCTGATCCTAGGGCTCTGATATAATACATAAAAGTAAGGGTAGTAGCTAGCCTAACTTCAAGTGGAATTCTCTTCCAGGTTTTGCTAAATCTTAGTTTAAAGTCTAAAATTGATTCTTACTAATGTTTTTGCATGGATGTAAACTAATTTAGAAGGGAGAAGGGATTAGTAGACTCATTGAATTCCTCTATGAAAGGTTCTACTAACTCATCCTATGAATTAATGTTATTGTCTTCTAAAGTCCTTAACCAATTTTATATTCCCTCTAAAGGATAGGGTAGGATTCTGATAATGACATCTTCATTCTTTATATTATGAATTCCTACCAAATTTAGAATATCTTGGTAGTGCTCATAGGCATTTTTTCCTAATCCATCATAGGTAGGGATGGCTTTGGATACAACTTGGGGAATATCATGCATATGAGCAAGCCTCAAGGGGCCAACTATATTCCAACTAGGATACTTCTGCAAGGGTAGGTTTGGGGCCACATTATTATTTTGAGCCATGTTTCTAGCCACTGCTCTTGTTGGAGGTGGTCTTGGGGGCACCTCGGGTTGAATTTTTGGAGGGTTTTTTTCTGACTGGAAATCTAGGTTCAAAATTATTAAGATAGTAGATCCTCTCAAAGGGAGTTCATAGTAGATGAAAGACTCTAGGTTATTCTTTGTAGATGACCTAGTATTCATGAAAACTATGAGCTATCAAAGGCTTTTTCTAGATTCTTGAAATCAGGGAGTCACCAAGTGAATTTACTAATCATCGCTCTAAGATCAAGATAATTCACCAAATCTTGATTCCTCTAGGAAAATAACAAAGATAAAGAGAGTGGGTTAACTAGTTTTCTGGTTAATAGGTCTCACCAGGTGTGCCAAATACTATTGGGATCCAAATTAACATCGAGCAAAACTCATAACTATGACTGTCTATCTTCTAAATTTTGTATTAAGTGTGCACACACTAATCACATTTTAGATCTCAACATTGGATGGATTAAATATTGATCTAATCCAACCTCCAAGGTAGGTCAGTTCCTTGTCGACTGATAAGGTTTTGATTCATATAAGCTTAGTTAAAAGTTTAATATATAGCGATATAAAAGGATTTAAAATTAAGGAATTATAATAAAAACTATGGTTTGTTAGAGTTAAAATCATAGGCATCCACAGGGAAAATATTTATAACATACAATTTCTAGTGTCTCACACTTGAGATTAACAACATTCAAGAAACAAATAATCTTCAACAAGAAACACATAATAGAGACATACTCCAAGAAGCTATTTCAACATCTATAATACTAATAATCCAATTTAGCTGAATAATATCAGTATCAAGATTTAACATAAAAGAACTTCTTGTAAGCATAGATTCAATTATGAAAATATTTTAATTACTCCAAGCTAGTAATCCAATATTAGTAGAATAGACTAACCATAAAAGCATTAGCAGAAAAACAATTCATAGCTTGAATCTCTTGATAGAATTATTGAAGACACCAATTCCAAGGCAAACATCCAAGTAATATTTCTTCTATTGTCTTGTAGAAAAATATTACACAGTAGGATAAGCAAAAACTCTAAATCCAACCCTGAAAATTGAGGGTTCAATCTCTATTAACAATTTTTACATTGAAGAAAGAAAATGAAACATTATAAGGAGAAAAAAATGCCAGATCGTAAAAATGCTGAGGTGGCATCATTTTATTCATCTTTGAGACCCAAATAATTTGTGTGATCTTGTACACCTTCGTAGCTCAGCTCTGCAACTAGTTTATCTTTCATGGTGGTTCATCTCTAGGCTATCGAAATCGTGATCTAGGTCATTTAACATTCTTGCAGACTTTATCTAGTTGTAGATATATAACTATGTTCTTGATTCTTGGTCTTATGGATGCTTCACCTTCTAGATTTCTTCAATTAACTGGTGCATGTTTGCAAAGACTCTACTTTGTATGCTTAGGATATCATCCATATAAACCAATCATTGATTTACTTATGAATGACCAAGATCAAAACCTCAATAATGCTTGGAGATGGCGTAGAACATGTTGTAGCCCACTCTTCAAAATAGCTTATCACTTGAGTTAACCATTTTGATTATGACATATAGCACATTCAAAAATACACTTCAATCTATATGGGATGGAACATATCACCATACCGCTACCCTTGATCTCAAATTTATTTAAGTCCTTTTACATTCACAACATAGAACATTTTTTTCATAGCTCGCTCCTTGAAATCCATTTCATCGATATTTGACCATCGTTGATCATGGGGTAGAACATATTGCTTTGGTCCACTCAAAATGCAGTGTAAAAAAATGTACTTTAAGAAAATTTGCGCTAGCCCACTGCATTTTAACTTCATTTGATGCATGTTTACTACTTTTGCCATAACATGGAACATGTACTCTAATTCGTTCTAAAATACACTTGAACCTCAATAGGATAGAACAACGTTTAAAATTAATCTTTTCCTCATGCAGGCTATAACAAAATATGTTGTACGATTTTTTGTAAACTAATGATGTCATCTTTGACCAAGGTTTACAGTGGGGTAGAACCTCTTTTGTTATGTCGCTAGTAAATACACTAAGTCTCAAATGAGCTAGGACATCTCTCTCTGCCTTAGAAAATATTTTCAAAAAAATTCTAAGGATGTGGCCATTTTGGGCCTACAATTATCAATCCTTTCATTATAATATGTGTGGTCATTCTAATAAAATCATACATATACACCACTTCTTTCAAACCAAACTACATATAGCAAATATGATCCATTATTCTACTTTACTTAAGTTCTACTCATCCAAGTTTACCCTCATGTCCTCATGAACCATTGAGCAAGATCGTGAATAATACATCAAACATACAAGCATTCCTCTATACAAAAAATTAATATGACTCATGTTCTTTAGTGGTCCATTAGGACATTAATATAAATTCTTACATAGAAAAACCTAATTGACTATATTATTTTATCTTGTCACTTGGGTCTAGTGATGTATGACACAATCATTTGTGGTATTGATGACCTTGTCACCCTCTTTTTATTTCTCGTCTAATCTCATAAATATGATAGGCTACCAAGGATAACCTTCCCTCTCCCATTCTATATTTACTACATTTAGACTATCTCATACATCTTCATAAAGGCCAACCCTCATTGATCACTACCTATTGGGTATGTGAGCCTTTTTTTAAGCGAAAAACCCCTTACGAGTCCGCCTTGGTTTGCGAGACCACGACCAAGGGGTTCTACACCATAAAAGTCACCCAGGAGTCACACCCGACCCTACCCGTACCAACATTATCAATTGGATTTTGGGTACCCAATTCAACTTTTAGGTAGGGTGGATATTCGAACCTAAGACCTCCCTTGGAGGATTGTCCTCTCCTCTTTAACTCACTACAACACCTGGGTAGTATGTGAGACTTTTTACACATCCACTATACAATTATGAATGGGGATTCTCCTTCATAAATATTTATCAAGCTAACTAACCAACCAACTAATACTTCATCATGATCACCATCTCTTCTTGGCACATTAGTTAGCTGGGTCGTGCTTTTAAATATTTTGATTCCCAACCCCTCTCATTTATTTGGCATCCCATATATTGCACCTATTATTCTAACACCTTTTATTGGCCATTACTCACTATTTAGGCCTTAATTATAATAGAAATTTGAGCAAGTTTTATTGTCATTAATGTCAAGAGGTTTGATGTCCAATTTTATCGTCATTGATGTCAAAAGGCTTATTCTCCAAAAAGAAAAGGGAAGCAATTTTAAAAAGAAATAACAATATTATAATATTTAGTATTATAATATCTAAGCATAAGGAAGAGGTGAATAATAATAGGATCCAAGGAATCATTAAAAAAATATATCCCCGACAAATTCCATTGAGCAAGGTTGGAAAAGGTTTTAATTTAATTGAAGATAATTGATCAGAGGATTCAACATGGTGATGCTGATGAAACTACTAGGCAGGAGGAACGGACAAAACTAGCAGAGTTTCATAACATTTTGGCCTGTGAGGAAATCTATTGGAGGTAAAAATCAAGGGCTCTTTGGTTGAAATATGGAGATTCAAATTCTAATTTTTTTCACATCACCACGCTTAGAAACAGAAGCAATAACAAGATAAAAATTTTAAAAAAAGCAGATGGTTCTATTACTCATATTTTAACAGAAATAAGAAAGGAGGCAGTAACTTATTTCAATTCTATCCTTGGTCAGGAATCACAGTGTAATGAGGAGGCCAAAGATATTCTCTTGCAATCCATTCCTAGCATAATAAATGAGGATATAAAACTTAAGCTTCTAGCTCCCTTTTTTGATGAGGAAATTAAGGAAGCCTTGTTTAGCATGGAGCCAGACAAAGCCCCAGGACCTGATGGCTTTCCCCCTCGTTTCTATCAAGATTTTTGGGACATCATAAGTGAGGATGTAATTTTTTTTGTTAGAGAATTCCAAGCAAGCAATCAGATCTCAAAAGGTCTCAACTCTACTTTTATTTCTCTACTTCCTAAGAATCAAACCCTTGAATCTATGGCTGACTTCAGGCCAATCAATCTATGCAATGTTTCTTACAATATCCTAACTAAAGCCATTGCAAATAGAATGAGAGATGTTCTGCCCCACATCATAGATCCATGTTAGGGAAACTTTGTCTAGGGTAGGTCAATCTTGGATGGAGTTATCATAGTTCATGAATCTCTACACTCTGCTCATAAGACTAACAAGTCTGTTTTTGCCCTCAATATTGATATGAACAAAGCATTTGATAGGCTAAATTGGGACTTTCTGATTGTTGTCCTCCTTAAGTTTTGTTTTCACCACCAATGGGTTAATTTGATCAAAGAATGCATTTCTAAAGCATGGTTCTCAATTATGGTTAATGGAACAACTGTTGGTTACTTTCAAAGTTGTAGAGGAATTCGGTAGGGGGACCCTATCAGCCCCATGTTATTCATCATTGTGGCAAAAAATTTAGGCAAAACCATCAAAAATGTTTTTAGTTCAAGGCTAATATCAAGAATCAAGGCAACATCTCTCACTAGGGATGTTTCTCACCAAAAATTCGTCGATGATACCCTTCTATTGACTAAAGCTTCGGTGGTTGAGGCCAAAAGAATTAAATACATCCTACAACTCTATGAGGACACTGCTAGTTAGAAAGTTAATTTTAGTAAAAGCAAGTTATATTTCTTGAACACCCTCATTCAGAGGTAAGGAAGGATTACAAAAATTTTAGGGTGTGATATAGCAAACCTCCCCACTTCGTATCTTGATCTCCCTCTTTTCATTGGTTCTCCAACAGATTCAATGTGGGACATGGTTATTGAAAGAATTCAAAAAAAACTTGTTGGATGGAAAGGTCATCTTCTATCTCAAGCAAGAAAGTTGACCCTCACTAAGGCCTCTCTTCAGATCATTCCAATCTATTTCCTCTTTGTTTTCAAATCCCCTATGAAGGTTTTCTAGAAAATTGAGAAACCCCAAAAAGAATTTTTATGGACTGGATCAGAGGAGAAAAAAATGATACACCTTGTAGGATGGACCAAAGTGTGCAGACCCAGGGAAAATAGGGGCTTAGGTCTAAGGATAATTGCTCATATTAATTTAGCTTTACTAGCTAAGAAAGTGTGGTGCCTCATTTTTGGTGAATAAAATGAATGGACAGCTATCATCAAATGAAAGTATCTTCAAAATATGGAATTTCTAAGTGACTCAGTTCCAATCAGAGGTTCTGCTTTTTGGAAAGCAATTCTCAATTGTAAGGAAATCATCAAAAAAGGTTTAAGATGGGTTTTAGGCAATGGTGAGAGGATAAATTTCTAGAATGATAGGTGGGCTAAGGATGAACTACTAATGCAATATTCTAACTTAGCCCGAATCAGAGATATCACGAAAGAACTCATTGGAAGAAAAGTCTTCGATTATATGGTTGAGGACAGAGGTAGAATGAAGTGGAAATAAATAAGGATTCAGGGATTTCAAGTGGAATAAAATGATCTTTGTAACATTCTCGGGCAACATTTTATCCCCATGAGACCCAAGGAAGATCAAGTGACCTAGGGTCCTACGGAAAATGGGCAGTTCACTGTTAAATCAGCTTACAAACTTATGCTTGATGACGAGGATTTTTTCCTCCAAAATGACTTAGTTTGGATAAAAAAATTAATTCCAAAAATTGTAGTCTTTTCATGGTTGGTTATCCAAGGAATAATTCTAACCATTGATAATATGATGCGTAAAGGTATTTGTATCACTAATCATTGTTATCTATGCAGGGCTAATTGGGAGACCATTTATCACATTTTCCTTGAGTGCCCTTTTTCCTTGACTGTCCTAAGTGGGGTTTTCAGGCCTTCAATATTTCTTGGGTTAAACCAGCCATCATACTTGATTTGTTCATCCAGTGGCCTTACCCCTTTTCAAGCCAAATACTTAGATACATGTGGAAAATTTGTCTCAATCACTATCTTTGGTAGGTGTGGTTAGAAAGGAACCATAGAGTCTTTAATGAGTCTATCCATGATCATCAAACTATCATTGCCAGGATCTTATCCTTTTCCAATGAGAATGTGAACCTTATCCCTTTTGATAGTTGTAAACCTCATCTGCAGGAGACCACGATTGCTCAATATTTAAGCTTAACCTTGTTAGATGAGTTTGTGCCTAGGGTAGTCAACCCCAAAGCCAATGTTAAGTGGTTCCCACCTCCTATGGGTTGGTTTAAGCTTAATTTTGATGGAGCGGTTAAGGACAATCCTGGAAGAGCTGGCATTGGAGGAATTGTGTGAGATCATAATGGGAATATGATGCTTGCATTTTTTGAATATTTGGAACAATGATGAACAACGAAGCTGAAGCTAGAGCTATGTGGAGAGGCCTTCAAATGACTCAAGACTTAGAAGGTAATTTGATCATAGAAGGAGACTCTATGCATGTTATAAATCTCCTCAATAATTAGAAAACACCTCCTTGGAGGATTAAAACAATTGTTGAAGAGGCTAGGATCCTTTTCCAAGGAAGACAGGACAGAAAAGCCTAACATGTCTTTTGGGAAGCTAACAAAGTTGTTGGTAAGCTGGTCAATTTGGGTGTTGATGGTGATGGACTTTTAAAATGGGAACACGATGTCCCAAGTGAAATAGAGGAGCTTATTCAACAAGAATGCCAAGAATGATAGTAAAATTTACCAACAGGGAAGGCACTGTAAGTTTGAAGGCTATGAGTATTCTCGTCTCTTTTTTGAAATGGACTCACAATAAAAATTATTCGAGTTGTCAGTCTTGGTGGATGATGCTTGGAAATACCACAAAGACTAATGGGGACAGTCACATATCATATAACATGGCTCCTAGTCATCTTAGTAATTTGAGGTTGGTTGATAATCACAGGGCAGGAAATAAACGACAATATAAGACTTCAAACCAGAGCCACGTGGACCACCAGATAGCCACCGCCATAAATCCAGCCAGCAGGTTCACTTCTACAAGGCTTATTGGCTAAGACATGATGTGGTCCCAAAGCATATCATATATGGAAGAAAGAAATTACCAAAGAATTATTAAGAGTAACTGTCAATACAGAGCTTGTGGGAGTTTTTTCAGTACTTTTGTTATGTGTGTCTGCAACTTTTTGTTTCTCCACTATTTCAAGGAAGGGATCCGTATCTGTTTCTTTTTTTGTAATTATGATGTAGGTGTGTTTTCTCGGGGTATACCCAAAATGTTGTATGGGAAGTTTCTTTTTTATAACAGGCTATGTGCCTTACCATATGTAATGGCTTTGGCGACATGTAGATTTTACATATATAGGATCCTTAGTAAGGACATGTTCATCAACAGCCCTGGGCTAATTTTTGTAAAAGGTTTTGGGTTAACCTGTAAAACCCGGTATTAATGCTATAGTATCTTATCTACCAAAAAAAAGGTTTTAATTTAATTTATTTAAATTAAAATATTTTAACCTAAGGTTAAAATTTTAATTTAAATAATTAAAGATGTCAAGTATAAAGTTTTATTTCAAATTCAAAATTCAAAAGGGTCGACGTGTTTCAAATGCAAAGGAAGAGTATTAATAGGAAATGTTTTTTTCATTTCCTAATTCTAACACCAATGCAATATTCGAATGCCCAAGTTGTGTGATAAATTGTGTGTTCCTTATGCGAAAGGAAGAAGCTTGTGAGTTGTTTTAAATAAGGAGGCATACTTGTATTGATATTCATGTGATGCGATAGGATAATATTATAGTGTTGGGTAGCATAGACGATGGTCAAATTCCTGGATAAGGCATTCTCAAAGGGAAGGTCATGGTTACGAATCCCACGTGATTCATTTTGGCAAAGGAGGAGAGGAGTTTAATTTTCACCAAAATTTGTGTGGTAGCTTTAATAAGGAAGCGTGGACCTTTGGTTCACATATGGGTGTGTAGCCCAGGTGGCAGGTTAGCCTTGGACTAAGGAACTTCGATAGCATAGGTCACGGGTTCGAGTTTGGTCACTGGTCATTGGGCGCTATTCATCGAAGACATGCACAATATTTTTGATGATGTGGGTCAACATTAAGGTATGCATTTTTAATTTAATTATTGCCAAAGTTTGGAATGCGGGAAAGTGTTTGAGGCCACGTGAAAATTAAAGGACATGTGTTAAATGTCTAGGGATTCATAAGGATTGTTGAAATAAATATTTTATTTTTTATTCTTAGAAAATAAATAAAATATTGGATATTATAAGGTGTTAACAAAGGAACTTCATTTTTATGTATTGAATATTATTTTGAGAATATTGGAGATTATAAGGTGTTAACAAAGGAACTTTATTTTTATGTGTTGAATATTATTTTGAGAGAATTGGAGAGAAAAATTATTTTGATATATGTTGAATATATTTTTAAAGGAGTAATAAGGTGTATTTTTTACTTGACATTTTATTGTATTACTTGTATGGTGAAATATTTGTTGAGAAAAATATTCTTGTGAAGATTTTGAGATAGACTGTTGCTATCTAACCTAAAATTTACAAAAGGATTTTGTTGTGAGTAAAATAGGTTTTTAAGACATATCTCCATCAAAGCAAAGAGGTATGGGCACATCATATTTTGGTTGAAATGTTGGAATGAATGTTGTGAAATATAAGTTGGAGTGAAAAGGATTATTTGATAAGCATTGTTGGAAATATTTGAGTGAATTCTTATATGCTTCATTGATGAATGTTTAGAGAACATTTGAGATAGATATTGAAGACTATTTGAGTTAGTGTTATATACCCACATCGTGCTCTTTTTTTGAAGAAGTTTGAAAACACTTATTTAGGGTTAGTGAGAAACTTGTGTTTCATTGATTGAATGATTGAGTGAAATTATTGAGCATTGGATTTGAGTGATATTGAAAGTGAATGTGTAAACATTAGAAACCATATTTGTGAAAGTGAATAACTTAATGATTGAGTAGAACATATTGATTTTTTGATAGAGTACATCATTCTCTATATGTTTCAGAGGTTAAATGAATTTTGAATAGAATATGTCTAAACTACTTCAAGTTAAAGGAATTACTTTGAATATTAGACAAAGCATCTGATAAGCATTGTGTGCAATATTTGAGATTGTTTGAGTATGTTTTGTGAGTTTTTTTTATTTTTTATTAAGGTAGACTTGAGGCAAGTCTTTGTGAAGACTTGAGAATATATTGAGCAAGTTCGTGAGAGGACTTGAAGGTAGATTTGAGGCAAGTCTTAGTAAAGACTTGAGAGCATATTTGAGGTAAATCTTGGTGAAGACTTGAGAGCAGATTTGAGGTAAGTCTTGTTGAATATTTGAGAGCATATTTGAGGTAAGTCTTAGTGAAGACTTGAGAGAAGATTTAAGGGAAGTCTTGGTGAAGACTTGAGAGCATATTTGAGGTAAGTCTTGGTGAAGACTTGAGAGCAGATTTTAGGCAAGTCTTTGTGAGGACTTGAGAGCAAAGTTGGTTGATTTGTAATTTGTTCAAGATTTGTGTTAAGGCTTAGGGTAAATATGAGTAGATTTGATTTATAATTTTTTTAATATTTGTGTTAAGGCTTGGGACAAATCTGATCAAGGTTGATTTGTGATTTGTTCAAGCTTTGTGTTAATGCTTGGGGAAAATCTAAGCAAGAGTTGATTTATGATTTGTTCAAGTTTTGTGTTAAGGATTGGGGTAAATCTGAGAAGAGTTGATTTGTGATCAGATCAAGCTTTGCGTTAAGGCTTAAGGATAGATTTGAGGATGGTTTTTGGTGTAGATTTAAGAGTAAATTTATGCTAGACCTGAGACAGAGTTAGAGCAGATTTGTACTAGATCAAGGATAATGTTTAGTGCAAATTTGAGATAGATATTGAGCAAAGTTGATAGTAAGCTTTGGAGGTGACAAAGTAGAGGATAGTATTCTCTAGTGGATAGAGATACATTAGCTAGATCAGTGAGGATAGAGGTATTTTGAGTGAGTATAGAGGTCTTCTATGGAGAGAGATCCAAAATCCATAGCAGTGGGGACAGTAGTCTTCTAGAAGATCACCAGCCAAAGTAGAGGAGAAATAGTTCTCCTATGGATAGAGTTCCATGAACCAAAGCAGAGGAGAAAGAATTTTCTAGTGGATAGAGTTCCATGAACTAGAGTAGAGGAAAAGGAGTTCTCATTTGAATAGAGTTCCATGAACCAGAGAAGAGGAGAAAGAGTTCTCTTGTGAATAGATTTCCATGAACTAGAGTAGAGGAGAAGGAGTTCCCTTGTGGATAGAGTTCCATGAACCTAATAAAGGGGAAAGATTTTTACTATGGAGTATGATCCACTAACCAGCTAGAAAGATAGATTTATTCTATGGAGAGAGATCCATGAACCTTTTGAGGAGATAGAGGTCTCCTAGATCAAGTTCCATGAACCAGAGAAAAGGGGAAAGATTTCTCCTATGGAGAGAGATCCACAAATCATAGCATAGGGGATTAGTGTCTCCTTTGGATAGAGGTCCATAAAAATTGTAATAGGAAAGTGATTCCCAAGAAATTTTTTGAGAAAATTTTAGTGAAATATTTTCTCCGTGGAGTAGCCCATATTGGGTGAACCACATTAAATTGGTGTCTCTATTGTGTGTGATGATTTATGCATTGCTTTGATTACTGTTGTTAATATTGCCATTGATTATTTTGGATATTAATGTTTGGGAAATAAAAGTAAAATTTGATCTTATACTATTCATCCCTCCCTCTCTGTATAATCATGTGTTCTTCAATTGGTATCAGAGAGGGTTCCTTCAAAATAGTTTAACAACTTGAAGGAAAAGTATACAAGAACACAGATGGCATCTCATACTGGATCTTCATAAAATAGGGCACCATTGTTTTATGGGAATAATTATGCTTTCTAGAACATAAGAATGAATACTTACTTGATGGCACAAGGATATGAGACATGGCAGGTAGTTGAGGATGGATACACACCTCCAACTAGTCCTCCTACAGATAAATATGGTAAGATCCTACATCTATATAATGCAAATGCAATGAATGTAATATTAAGTGGTTTATGTGAAGTAGAGTTTGTAAAAGTTATGCATTACACATCAGCAAAATATATTTGGGAAAATTTGAAGAAAAAATATGAGGGAGACAAAAATGTCAAGATGGCAAAATTGTAAAATCACAAGAAAAAATTGAAGACTTAAAGATGAAGGATGAGGAATACATTGCTACATACTTACTTCATGTGGATGAGGTTATTAACTCCATGTAAGAACTCAAATGTAAATTTGAAGAATCAAATGTTTATCAAAAGGTTTTAAGGTCACTCCCTATGAGGTATAGTGCAAAGGTTTTAGCCATAGAAGAAATAAAAGATATTGATACTTTGACTATGGATGAGTTGCATGGAACTCTCACAGCTTTTAAGATGATAATAGGAAAGGATCCTATCCCTAAGAAATAGATAGACTTAAAAGTAGCAAAGAAGACAAAAGATAAGAAATCGTATGCAAGTGATGAGTCATCCAGTGATGAATAAGTAAACTATGGTAGAAGGAACAAGAAGGACTTAGAAAGCACAAAGGTACAAAAATAGTTAAGTGTTTCAATTGTGGTAAATAGGGACACTATGCATTTAACTGTCCAAAAGTTGGAAGTAGTAGTGGTGAAGAGAGACAAGATCATAAGAACAAGAAAGTAGGAAAATCTAGGTATCAAAAGAAAAATAGGTATGGACATAACAAGCATGAAAAAAAAAAAATTAGAGGCATAAGAAGAGCTTTTATGTTGATAAATGAAGCAATATTTCAAGTGATACTGATGAAATATCCTCAGATAATGAAGAATAAATTCTCTTCTTGGAAATAGAGGAAGAAGGAAGTGCTTCTATTGAAGATAAATCTAAAAGGTATGAAGATGCTCTTGAAGACAAAGAAGTAGAGGAAGAATCATAAAATGGAGAGGAAGGAGTAGTAGATCTAGAAGGTGAGCTTATTTGTACTCCTAAGGAATTAAGGAAGGTAAGAAAGTAGAATTCAAGACTCAAGGTTCAATTTCAAGAATGTGATGAAGAGAAAGGAAAGCTTATAGAAGATCTAACAAACTCAATATCTAAGACAAGGAGATTAAAATAAAGTTAGAGGCAAAAGCCTTAGAATGTGAAAGATTAGATCATAGGGTAGCTTCACTAAGGAAAGAAGTGAAAGAGGCTAAAGATAAGAGACCTTGGATAAGATTATTAGTGTAAAAAGATCTTCGTTAAACAAGACAATACTTGGTTTTGAAGAGGAACAAAAGAAAAAAGGAGAGGAGTCAAGCTCAAGCTCCAAATAAGAAGAAGCTTCAAAATAATAGAGTGAAGGAGAGAGTGATACTTATGAGGATAAGTTGAAAAACAAAAGGTTCACCAAGGAAGGAAACAATGCACAAATAAAGAACAGAGAACATCATAGGGAAGAAAGGACTAAGAGACCAATGGGTCAAAGGAAATATTTCTTCAAAGGACATTGCTTCTCATATCACAGGTTTGGTCACAAGGCTATGCAGTGCAGGACACATGAAAAGAAGGAACATGGTTTTACCAAGAGAAATTTCAGAAATGGGCATCGCTTTCAAGGGTATTGTTACTCTTGTAATCAGTTTGGTCATAAAGCAATTCATTGTAGGGTTCATGACAAGAATGGATATGGCTTCACAAGGAGGAACTTCAAGATATTTTCACCTTCTAGGAACCACAACAATAATGTGTTATAAGTGCAATAATGTTGGGTATATGGCTAAGTGGTGTAGAATAGAATTTCCAGAGATAAGCAAGAATAGGAATACTCAAAAGAATCAAAAGGATCGGTTGAGGAAGAAGGTGGACGAAGAAAAAGAGCATTGTATGCTAGAAGTAGAGATACTCCCACCCCAAAATAAATCACCTCAAGGAGAGGATGTGGGGAGGGGTTTGAGCTAAGAGGCTTATCTTTAGCCCAAAAGGAATCCCTTTGCAATTGATGACAAAGGGGCAGAGATTTGATTTAGGGGAAGAGCATTCAGCCAGGAGGAACGGTTTCTCAGGGGAGTAGAACTAAAAAAGTTAAAATGAATGTCTAAAAAAAAAGGATTGCCATCAATGACAATGGAGGATATTTTTGGAAATTTGAGCAAGTTTTGTTGTCATTGATGTCAAGAGGTTTGATGTCAAGAGGTTTGATGTCCAGGTTTTTTGCCATTGATGTCAAAAGTTTGATTCTCCAAAAAGCAAAGGGAAGCAAGTTTAAAAAGAAATAATAATATTATAATATTTAGGCATAAGGAAGAGGTGAACAATAACAGGGTCTAAGGAATCATTAAAAAAATATATCCCTGACAAAGTCCATTGAGCAATGTTGGCAAAGGTTTTAATTTAATTTATTTAAATTAAAATATTTTAACCTAAGGTTAAAATTTTAATTTAAATAAGACCCATGGTTGTAAGAGGCCCCTCTGAAAGATAACTTAGACCTTCAGGTCCTCCAATATAAACTTTCGAAGGAAATGGGAGGAAAAGTAGGGGATTTTATTGCTGTAGCACAGGAAACTTCCTCTTGGAAGAAAATCACAGTTCATAATCTGTCAAAGCAAGAGAAGGTGGCCCTAAACAAACTCAATGATGCTTTAAGGGTGTTCCCGATCATTCCTGGGGAAGGAAGAGACAAGGCGATTTGGGGAAAAACTACAAGTGGGATCTATTCAAGTAAAGTGCCTATAAGTTAATCCACTCAGGATTCAATGGCTGGACTCCGACTTCTATTATTTGGTTAAATAATTTAACCCCAAAAATTGCTTTCTTCTTTTGGTTGGCAGTTCAAAATAAGATTCTGACAACAGATAATCTACAAAGGAGAGGTTTCCAATTCATCAATCGATGTATCTTGTGTGAGAAAGCGATAGAATCTATAAGTCATATATTTCTTACTTGTGAATTTTCTTGTACAGTCTTCCAAATGATCCTGTCCAAATTTCATATAGATTGGGTCTACCCAAATAGCATGTCTAACTTCTGCATATAGTGGGCTTCCCCCTTCCGGGCAAAACTTTTGACTTGGCTCTGGAAGCTCAGCTTACCCCATTTTTTATGGGGGATATGGAATGAGAGAAATAAGAGAGTATTTAAAGGACGTAAGAAATACCCCAGGTTAAGTGGTAATAAAATAATCAGAGCTTTGAAAGAAAACTAGAAAACTTTCTACTTCAAAAATGAGACCATGTCTTTAAGGGAAAGGAGGATTTTGCGAAACTGGGGCGAGGAACTTCTAGACCTAGAAATTACAACCAACCCACAAGATGGTGTCAAGTGGATACCCCCCACTCAAAAGTGGGTTAAGTTTAATTTTGACGGGGTATCCAAAGGAAATTTGGAGGCTATAGGAGCAGGAGTTCTGAGAAATGAGGAAGGAAATGTGGTCCTTGCCTTTGTAGAGCCTTTGGGAATTCAAACAAATTGTATCGCTCCAAATTTTTTGCACCCTTACCTTCAGGCTATAGGATCCGTGCCCGAAAGGGGGATGCGAGAAGGATGGGACAATACCTCGGACTGAGAGGCCCTTTGAAGGTCCCGCCTCTCGGGGGAGGTGTATAAGGGTGAATTTTTGATGGATGGTGGGTTCACCAGGAAACTTTTGAATGGCAGTTTCCACGCCTAGGTTGGGAATGTGTTTGATGTGTTCAGTTTTAGCTTTAATCATTCAAATCCTAGGTTTGGCCAAATGAATCTAAGCTATTCTATATGAAAATGCTGATTATATGAATACAAAAAACAGAATTAAACAGAAAATACGGAAATATACTAGATTAGAAAAAGCCATACCGATCCGGATGTCTGATGGAGGTTCTGATTTTTGAAGCAGTCCAGATCATCTGGAATTTGACAAGATCATCTCCGATCTGACAGGATCGTCTGAGATTTGACGAATTCATAGACGAATTTGTTAGAGACCTGCAATCAGAGAAATAGACACAGAACACAGAAAATGCAGCAATACTAACAGAGGAAAATGGTGTAAAATGACAATATAGATACTAAAATGATAATTACGAATAGAAATTCAAGTAAATTATAGTATTCTAATGACAAATTATGATCTTATCATGCACTTAAGCTATATGGGTGAACTCCAAAATGTAGAATAGCAAAAAATAACAATAAACTGATCTAAATGCAGAATGAAACAACAGACGAAAAAGAGAAAAGTGCAAACTCTGGGCACTAATTGCCCCCAATGTTGACTACAGTTGAAATCGTCTCGAATTGGGGCGTGATCATCCGAGATTGTACAAGATCATCTGCGACGATCTGAGCTTGCTCGATCGAAGAATAACAGAGTTCCTGCAAGAAAACTCGAAAAGGGACAAAGGCAAACGATAGTCTAAGACATTCTAATGCATGTAAAACTCGAAGTGCAGTAAAATTCAGCCAGGGAGATAATCAAGGGGAGGGCCTAAGATTAAATAGGCATAGGAAGGAGGTTGGGAGGTTGGAGATCATCCCAATTTGGGAGATCTCCAATGGGGGAGGTCTCTAACCGTGCAGACATGCTTTTGCCCCGGTTAGAGATGCCATTAAAACAGAAGCTAATTATGAAAAATTAGTTTTGGGACAAAATCGTCTGGACGTTCTTCTCCAGATGAATTCGTCCGATCTGAGGCGATATCGTCTGATCGGTGACGATATCGTCCAACGGTCACAACAAATCCTAAAAATGGCATGAAAAATGAGGAAAGCGGTTTAACAGGCGGTTAACGGGCAGTTCGAGGTTAAAATTTAAATTTGAATTATTACTAAGGTTTACTGTGCCAATTTTAGGGTGCTACATTTTGCCCCCTCTTTAGCGAATTTTCTAAAGAAAATGCGTTAAAGACGAGTTCTTCTCGATTTACGAGAAAGCAAAAATTTATTCCAATTTTTAGGCGACGATTCTAGGTCGAATCGTACGACAGCTTACTATGGTGCCCCCTCCGTGTTTTTACCCAAATCGAACGTTTGAGGTAAAAACACGAAAAAGAAAAAATTTTAAAAATGTTTTTAATTGTTTTGAATAAAATTAAGAAAATAGGGTAAAACCCTAATTCATTTTTACTATTCATTTTCTCTGATGATATTTTTGATGATATGACTTGTTCATATGTTTTTATGATGCTTTAATGTTTTGATTTTTTTGATTAATGATTCATGTAATTATGTCATTTGGAAATATTATGACTTTGATATCATGTTGTCAATTTTTAAATGAAATAATCTGATGTAAACAATTGGTGGTTGTGGTGTGATTTGATAAAAAATAAAAGGGACTTCTAACAATAATTTCAAAGGACATTGTCGCTATTATAGACCATTTCATGGAGTCGCCGCTCACTCGGTCGTCAAGCTAATCCCAGTATAGAAATATTGTTAAAAGTAAAAGAGTGCTTAAGAGACTGCCTTAAGACTTGGTGTTGTGATGGAATGAAATGATGGTGATGATGATTTGTTTTCAGATTTTCATGAAAATAGTATGCATGAAATATATAAGAAATATGTTTTTGCTAGGCATAAATTCCTAAGTGTGATAAAATTTTGAACAATTCCTTAGAATTTATACCATGGTTGCAAAAACTGAATTTGAACATAATGTCATGAAATAGTAATAATGTTTGTTTGTAAAGCATAATTGTGTAACATAATGATGCAAGTCATATGTTTTGATGAATTTTTTTTTAAAATAAATGGAAAAGAAAATTAGAATGATGGTTTGCACTAGGCATAGAATATTTAGGTATAAACTTATACCATCATCGCGAAATCCAAAGAAGAAAATAGATTGTTGGTTTTATTGCAAGATGCATTTTTGATTTTTGAAAATAAAGGCAAAAAGTAAAATATATAATATGAAAATTTATTGCATGTTTTTTGAAATTATTTTTGAGATTTTTTGAGAAATGCATGTAGTTGTCTTTATACAAAACAAGAGTTCTGAAATAAAAGGATGAAATTATTCCGAAAATATTTGCAGAAATATTTTAAATTATCTCAAAGAGAAATGTAGATTTATAAGGAATCCTCATGTGCAAATGTGAATTCATTTCCGATCTTGATTTATCATAATGATACACAAAATCTCTCAAATACAAATGTGTGTGCAATTGCTTTGTGCATTTACCAGTTTTGAGCAAGATAATTTGATACAAGTGATTTGAATTAACCAAATAAGTGTTCATTAACCATGATTTAGATGCATATAACCGTACCGGACTACTATGTAAGTCGGGTTATCAAGAGCTAGCTAATCCATAAGCAGACATAGGTCTGTACAAAAGAAGGTCGCTAATGTGACAGACATATCACCACGCTAGGAGTTACCCAAGGCCAAGCGGGTTGGGCACAAACCACCTATTATGGGGCTTACCTCACAGTTTTCAAATAATTGAGAATTCCAGGGATTCAAGCTCATCAACCCTTCTTTTCTTTTCAATGGGTAGGGAAAGGGATTTTATTGCTTTTGCTTTTGCTTGTTTTGCTTTCTTTTTCTTTTTCTTTTCTCTTTTTTTTTTTGTATTTTTCTTTTTTTCGTATCTTTTGCTTTGATATTTGAGATAATGCTGAAATAGTGCTAAGAGAGTACAAAATGATTCTGAAATAATGCTTCTTTTTCTCATGATTTTGCTTGATTTTTCTTTTTCTTTTGCTTCCTATTCTAGGGATACTTGCTCGGATTAGTCTGTAGAGCAAGGGATTTTTATTCGGGTAGGGGTGAGCTTGTCCTTTTGTCAATTCTCAAAGATTCTAGACCATGTGCATGATAGGATAGCAGGGGAAACTTTTCGCTCAAGAAACCACTTCTACTATGTAGCATAGCATGGACATTACAAATATAATCATTTTATTGTGAAAGGATATGCTTGGTTTAAGTAAATAACAAGATCAATTCTCTCGTGCTCAAACTTTATTTAATTGAATTTTGTGGACTTTGATATAAGAGAGATTAGTAATCATGCCAGATAAAATCAAGATATTTATTTTTGTGTTTGCAAAAGTGAGAGATTCCAAATAAATGCTAATTTATCCAAAATAATTTGAAAATATAACTGCAATACTTTAAGAAGAAATATATACAACAAATATTTTTGAGGAGTTTGATAATTTTGACTCTCTCTTTCTTCTATTTTTTTTTTTTGGTTTTGAAAGAGTCAATAATATTGTTGTTTGTTTTTGTTTAAACAGTTTTATACATTTTTAAAATGAGACAACATGCAAAATATATACAAATGATGAAATGACCAAATTTTATGCGTAATATCGCTTAAGATGCATAATATTCATAGGTTCTTTTAAATCTTTACCATCTAAGGTAGCTAATTTGTATGCTCCCGATTCAAATTTAGCTAGTGATAATATATGGTCCAAGCCCATTGGGTTCAAATTTACCTTTAAGGTCTTTAGTTGCATTAGTATTTTTTTGATTTTCTTTTAAAACAAGGTCGCCGACCTCAAAGGATCGATGACGAACTTTCTTAGCATATGATCTTTTAAGCTTGTTTTGGTAGGCACGAAGATGCTCCAAAGCATTGATGCACTTTTCATCTAGGAGTTCCAGCTGACTGAGTCTGCCACTTCGATATTCATCTCCTACTTCGGTATCTTGAAGTAGTAGAGCCAAAGAAGGAACTTCTAATTCAAAGGGAAAAACAACTTCAGCGCCATAAACCAAAACAAAAGGTGAAGTACCTATGGGAGTACGAACACTAGTGCGATATGCCCACAAAGCTGGATATAATTGAATGTGCCAAGTCGTGGCCAAGATTTATTGACCAATATTTTAAGGATTTTAATTAATGTTTTATTAGATGCTTCTACTTGGCCATTACCCTAAGGATAATAGGGAGTGGACCAACGATGTTGAATCTTATATTTTTGGCATAATTTCTTAACATATTTATTTTTGAAACAAGTTCCATTGTCTGAGATGAGATTTGCAGAAATTCTGAACCTACAAATGATTTGATTAAAAATAAATTTAGAGACTTGTGTTCCAATGCAGGAAGCTAAAGGCATAGCTTCAACCCACTTCATAAAATACTCGATGGCGGTTATGATGAATTTGTGTCCATCAGATGACACAGGATTAATTTTGCCAATAATGTCTAAGCCCCATTTTGAAAAGGGCCAAGGAGATGAAATAGCCTACAATTCTTGTGCAGGGGCATGGACAAGGTCAACATGTTTCTGGCACTTGTCGCAATGGCGCACATAATCATGTGCATCAGTTTCCATGGTAGGCCAAAAGTAGCCTATCCTAAGGAGCTTTTTAGCAATGACACTACCACTGAAGTGTCCTCCACAAGATCCATCGTGGGCTTCACTCTTAGTTACTGGAACTACATTCGAGATCCATTCAGCATAATCAATAGCTTGTATAAAAACAACATTCAGGAGTTTTTCTAACTCCCCTTTGACTAGCAAGGCCACTTTGGGATGCATTTTTCTAAGTTTTTGTTTAACAAGTTTAGCATCCGGATGGACTACTAGGTGATGCATGACTACGGAAGGGTCTAAACCTGGCATATCTTCATATGTCCAAGCGAAGACATCTTCATATTCTTTAAGGAATGCAATGTATTGCTCTTGTTTTTCTTGACTTAATTCTGATCCAATACCGATGATGTGAGGATTATCCTCGGTTCCAATGTTAACCTTAATGACGTTTTCTACTTCCATGTGTAGATCTCTTTCAAAATTAGGTGGGGCGGGTGAAACGCCCAATTCTTGTAATTCCTTTAAGGTTAACTTGGATAATTCATCTTGAGGAGTCGTGGCCTCAAGCTGGGCTATAGTAGGTATAGAACCATCAAAATAAAAACCATTGTGTAACATCTCTTCCACGGAGACATCATGGAAAATATCTCCTTCCAACTCATCGTCGGATTCAGCAATCATTTCAGGATAGGCTATGGATAGCATATTGCAGGTAGAAGAATTATTCTTGGGATACAAAGAATCTTGTTTATCTAGATAATCTTGATAACATATGAGTTGATCATCATCTTCAAAAGGGAAGGGTTGATCCTTACTAGGAAATAGGCCCACACCACATCGGGCGGGCCATGGTTCTACCTCAAAGGGTTCTTTCATACCATCTTGGAGAGGTCCCAAGCCTTTCCCTTTATATCCCAATTTAAGCATTATGGGTTTAGCTTTAATATATTCATTAGCAAAATAGCATCGAGCATATCCATCACAATGCGTCTTGATGTTTCGGGGTATTCTTCCCCAATCATATCCTTTATAAATAAAAGCACAACTCCCGACTTGGTAGATACTTCCCATAGGTTGTGGGAGGCCCAAGGTACGAGGAGAAGGTGGCAAATTACTTAAGATAATGGAATCTTGCATAGAAGCATTTGTTTTTTCTGATATAAGAATTTTAGATAAATCGGGTAAGAGTTCATCAGAAAGAGCATAAGAGGTAGAAGGATCATTCCCTATATCTTTAGATGTGGAAGGTATGATAGATGTAGATAATGTGGAGGTGTTAATAAATGGGTCTATAGGTTTTGAAATTATAGGGATGGAACATGAAGGATTGGTTGTGGATTTAAGATCTTTTTGAGGTTCTAGTGTGGTTTGTTTAGAAGATTGTTGAGCTATATATGAGGGTGAAATTAATGGAGGAGAAATAGATGAAGTTATGGGTGTGTGTTTCACACGTTTAGATGAAAAATAAGAATTAGGATGTGTGGATGATAGAGCAGGGCAAAATTGAACTCCAACAGGTTCTGCCAAAGCACACATATCAAAGGGTCTAGGATCACCATGGATAGTGACCAACTGATTTTTAAATTCGAATTTAACACATTGGTGTAAAGTTGATGGGACAGCCCGCATTGCATTGATCCAAGGACGACCCAAGAGTATATTGTATGATGCGGGGCAATGTACAATAAACACGATCGTGTCTAAGGTTCTCGGACCAACTTGCAATGGGATGGTGATAACTCCACACGTTTCTTGTGTTTCGTCATTGAAAGCTTTTATGATCATGTCAGTTTTCTTCATTTCATCACTTCTAAACCCAAATATTTGGTAGAAGTCAAAAGTGCAAATGTTTAGAGATGAACCATTATCAATCAAGACCCTTTTGACTGCTACATCTCCTATTAGGGCAGTAATATATAAGGGGTTATCCTTATGTAAACTATGTTGTGGGATATCTTTATCTCGAAAGTCAATACAATCGACTTCTCGAGTGATGATAGTATTGGACATGGCTTCAAGTTGAATATTTTGAGGTACCATCATTTGGCTTAATGTGAGCATTAATTCATCCCTATGGGTAGGAGAAGATCTTAACAAGTCCAAAAGGGAAATTCTGGCTGTAGTATTGGATAATTGTTCATTAATATTGTAAGGAGGTTTTGGTTGAACATTAGACATATGATTCCCTTTATTGGGATTTTTCAAAATAAATGGAGTTGATCCATCATTCTGAGTTTGATCCTATTGAGAATTGTGAGCTTGTTGTCTGGTAACAACTCCGATGGTACCTACAATGTTATATTGAAGACGTTGAATTGGTCTCGGTCTAGCGTTTATGGCTTGTTCATTAGGAAGGAACTGATTAGAAGAGGGTCGAGTAGTAACTCTTCTAGGAAATGGTTCTTCCGAAACCATAGAATCTGTGATAGGTTGAATAGGATCTGATTCATCTTCAGAACTATTCGATTGATTTGAGGTGATGTCTATTTCACTTTCAGTATCCGATTCTACATCACTAGGATCCGGTGTTTGAGTATTATATAGGGTTCTGGACGTAACCATGGATAAAGTTGTGTCAAATTTTTGTAAATCATGATTAGGTAAATGTCCGCTAATAGTTCCTACATATCGGGTAGGAGGAGGGACATTATGATGCTCAATTTGATTGGCCACCTCTTTACCATGTTTTGGTAAAGGATGTTGAAATATATCTAATGATTGATTAGCATTTTGATTCTGATTTTGGGGAATGTTCTTTTGAGTATTACTAGGAGGATTTTGTTTAGGTTGAAAGGCTTGCACCTCCATTTCATTATTATCAATCAAGTCTTGTATTTTATGTTTTAATATTTTGCAAGAGTTTGTAGCATGTCCAGGTCCTCTATGAAAATCACAATGTAAATCAGCTCTGTATCCGGGTATAGTTGGATCAGGTTCCTGGATAGCTGGTAATTGAATCAAACCTCTTTCGAGTAATTGGGGTAGAATAGTTGATAATGGTTGATTCAATCTAGTAAACTCTCGAGGTGGTTTATCAGGAGGTTTTAATATAAACTTCTCCGTTGTTTTCGTAGTATTAACATTAGCAATGTTTCTACTATCAATGACTCCGTCACCTACAACTTGTTTGTTTTTATATTGATTTCTGGATGTTTTCTCATCATCTTTCTTTTTGAGCTGACCTCTTCTAATGAGAGCATCTTCCACCCTTCGAGCTAAGTCTATAGCTTGATCGAAGGTGGTTAAGGTAGCAGATTGATAATTCATAGGATATTTGTTCTTGCAAATTATTAATAAAAATGTCCAACATTTCCCTATAAGGTAGCACAAAGTGCAGTTTTCCTGTCAACTCCCTCCATCTAGCTAAGAAATCAGCAAAACATTCATCTTTGTCTTGTTTTAAGTTGTATAAATCTTTAATGGTCACGTGTCTCTCGATGTAGGCACTAAATTGATGGACAAAAGATTCAGTTGTTTCTTCAAAATTCCTCAAAGAATGAGTGGGCAATTGATAGTACCACTCTAATGCCATTCCTCCTAAACTTTTTGGGAACATTTTTAGTAATAGCAAGTCATCATGTGATATATCATGACATGCTATCCTAAACATGCGAAGATGCTCTATGGGATCTTTAGTTCCTTTATATATAGGCAGGACGGGCATGGGAAAGTGCTTAGGGTATGGTTGTGCTACAACTATGGGATCCAAAGGCTGACTACACATCTCTCGATAATTATACGAGGGACGGTAGGGATCTATCTGGTCCATGCGGGAAGCTAACTGTTTCACCATGGCTTCCAGATTACTGGTTTGCCCACCATATTGGTTCGGTAGGGTATTAATATGGGATTTGTGAGCATATGATGGAGGGACATGAAGATTAGATGCTATATTGCTATTGTGTAAATTGTTGGTAGGAAGGGTGTTATGAAGAAGTTTTGAAGTTGTATTATGTTGTATCCCGGATTGTTGAAAATTGGTGTTTGGCTTCATTTTAGGTTTTTGTCGATTTGAAGCATATTGATCAATAGTTTGGCGAAATAAAGCAGTGAATGAAGGTCTCTTTTGTGTGGGAATGATTTTAGGCTCAATAACGGGTTCCTTAGGGGGTTGGGTAACCTGTTGTTTTTGCATGTTCTGAATCATAGTGACCATATCTATATTGGATGGTCCAGCTTTATCACTTTCTTGATCGATAAAAGACAAAGGATTAGTGTGCATATTAAACATATGTTCCATGGCTGCTTGAGTGTCACTAATTTGTCCTCTATCAATATGAACTGCCATATTAAGAGCACCAATGTTATTACTGAGAAATTTCCAGAAATGATCTATATTATCAAAAGCAACAGTTCCATCTGGAGCCATTCTAGGGGATGAGGATCCTTCCTCTTTAACATTTTCTTCTTGTTCATCTACAACAAGCTCATCTTCTGGCTGTTCTAGAGTTCCTCCTTCCGGAATTGAATCCTCAGGAAGGACATTTGGGTTTTTTGTTTTGTTTCCTAGCCAATCTTCTTCTTCTTCTTCTTCAGTTTGTTTACCATTCCTAAGTCTAGGCATTGTGCTTAAGTTTAGATTTCAAAATATATATATATACTTATATATATATATATATATATATATATATATATATGCAACAAGCTTAAGAGGTATATATTTTAATTATATACCTACTATAGTATTTAAAATAAAATGTTTTGGTTTTGTTATGTTTTTGGTTTTTCTTGTTTTTTTTGTTTTTTTTCTGTGTTTTTATAACAATATTATAAAGATAACAAACAACACACTAAATGCAAGAAATAATAATAATGAAAGCAATGATCTAGTTTTCTATAAACAATTTATAAATATCATTAACGGGCTCAAGTTCTTCAGGAGTCATGAAATGTTCTTCTTCAAATTGAAAATTTTCTTTCAAGAATTTGACAAAAAGTGCTATAGTGATATTATCTGTCTCAGACTCTGGTTGGTAGAAATAAAGTTCGTGGCAATACTCTCGATATAACACAGCTCTAGGAACTCTCCTCCACCTTTCCCTATCCATAAGAATGACCTCTTGGTCTTCTACATGACCTAGGAATTGGTGTATAATAGTTGCGTTCTCGAGGTATTCCTCGAAGGTGAACAATTCTGAAGACACAAGAGCTCTCCTATAAGCTAACCACCTATGGCAAGCTCTCTGAAGTTCATGATAAAAAATGAGTTGATGAGGATCCAGGATTCTATCTAGGGCAAACCTCTTAATTTGCCTAAGTTCGGTTGATCTAGATGAAATAATACCCAATCTCCTATTAAGTTCGTCCCACAAAGGTGGAACTCTATATGTTTGAGATAGTCTAAGCAAAGAATTAAACTCTATGGCTATTATTTGATTTTCAACATTAATGGTGACAGCTAGTCTTTTCTTAGGAGCTACCATCTAAACATGATATGCAACTTAATGATTTTAAATGCATCTATGTTTTTTTTTGTTTTCAAAAGGTTTTAGTTTCACGTCGGGTTCACCAAAATGTATCGCTCCAAATTTTTTGCACCCTTACCTTCAGGCTATAGGATCCATGCCCGGAAGGGGGATGCGAGAAGGATGGGACAATACCTCGGACTGAGAGGCCCTTTGAAGGTCCCGCCTCTCGGGGGAGGTGTATAAGGGTGAATTTTCGATGGATGGTGGGTTCACCAGGAAACTTTTGAATGGCAGTTTCCACGCCTAGGTTGGGAATGTGTTTGATGTGTTCAGTTTTAGCTTTAATCATTCAAATCCTAGGTTTGGCCAAATGAATCTAAGCTAAGCTATATGAAATGCTGATTATATGAATACAGAAAATAGAATTAAATAGAGAATACAGGAAATATACTAGATTAGAAAAAAGCCATACCTGATCCGGATGTCTGATGGAGGTTCTGATTTTTGAAGCAGTCCAGATCGTCTGGAATTTGACAGGATCGTCTCTGATCTGACAGGATCATCTGAGATCTGACGAATTCGTCAGATGAATTCGTTAGAGACCTGCAATCAGAGAAATAGACACAGAACACAAAAAATGCAGACTAACAGAGGAAAACGGTGTAAAATGACAATATAGATACTAAAATGATAATTACGAATAGAAATTCAAGTAAATTATAGTATTCTAATGACAAATTATGATCTTATCATGCACTTAAGCTATATGGGTGAACTCCAAAATGCAGAATAGCAAAAAATAACAATAAAATGATCTAAATGCAGAATGAAACAATAGACGAAAAAGAGAAAAGTGCAAACTCTAGGCACTAATTGCCCCCAATGTTGACTGCGAGTCGAAATCGAAATCATCTCGAATTGGGGCGTGATCATCCGAGATTGTACAAGATCATCTGCGATGATCTGAGCTTGCTCCGGTTGAAGAATAACAGAGTTCCTACAAGAAAACTTGAAAAGGGACAAAGGCAAATAGTAGTCTAAGACATTCTAATGCATGTAAAACTCGAAGTGCAATAAAATTCAGCCAGGGGGAATGTCAAGGGGAGGGCCTAAGATTAAATAGGCATAGGAAGGAGGTTGGGAGGTTGGAGATCATCCCAATTTGGGAGATCTCCAATGGGGGAAGTCTCTAACCGCGTAGACATGCTTTTGCCCCGGTTAGAGACGCCGTTGAAACAAAAGCTAATTATGAAAAATTAGTTTTGGGACGAAATCGTCTGGACGTTCTTCTCCAGACGAATTCATCCGATCTGAGGCGATATCATCTGATCGGCGACGATATCATCCAACGGTCACAACAAATCCTAAAAATGGTGCAAAAAATGAGGAAAGCGGTTTAACAGGCGGTTAACGGGCGGTTCGGGGTTAAAATTTAAATTTGAATTATTACTAAGGTTTACTGTGCCAATTTTAGGGTGCTACACAAATCATTTTGCAGAAGCCCGAGCCTACATGTAGGCAATGATAATTGCCAGATTTGAGGGTTATAAGGAAGTTATCTTTGAAGGGGATTCGCTTAATATAATCAAGGCAATTAAGGAGGATAAAGACCCCAGCTGGACCATCTTGGAGCTTATCCTAGAAGCAAAGATTCATAAATCTCATTTGGTTAATGCTCGAATCCAACACACCTTCAGAGAAGGGAACCAGGTGGTGGATCTTATGGCAAATATTGCAGTTTCTGTTCGGGAGATGCAAATTTGGAAGGATAACTTCCCTCAAGAACTATTGGTGTTGGCTTCTAGAGAAGAGCTAAGATCAAACATGTTAGAGCATCAGGAGATCAGAGGGGTTGATGATGAGTAATCCGACAGATGGAATTAGGCAGAGGTACAAAAGGCATCCCATTTGCTAGGGCCTGGGAGGTGACAAGTGTACAGTACAACAGCCTAGTGGTATTAGTAAGTGCTAGGTGTTGTTTGGTTTTTGTTTTATCTTGAATAGTCAAGCGACAAGTATAGGAATGTGGACTCTAAGTATGGCTTAATGTGGGTCTTAGAAAGATCCATTTTGTATTTTGATTATACGGGCTTGATGCTAGAACCAGCCCATTTTGACTATGTAAAAGGTTTGTGGACCTTATAACCACCTCTACCTTATACCAAAAAAAAAAATTAATTTAAATAATTAAAGGCACCAAGTTTAAAGTTTTATTTTGAATTTGAAATCCGAAAGGGCCAACATGTTTCAAATGCAAAGAAAGAGTATTAATAGGAAAAAAAAAATCATTTCCTAAGTCTAACACCAATGCGATATTCAAATGCCCAAGTTGTGTGATAAATCGTGCACTCCATATGCGAAAGGAAGAAGCTTGTGAATTGTTTTAAATAAGGAGGCACACTTGTATTGATATCTGTGTGATGCGATAGGATAATATCATAGCGTTGGGTAGTGCAGACTGTGGTCGAAGGCCTATCTAAGGCGTTCACAAAGGGAAGGTTGTGGTTTTGAATCCCACGTGATTTATTTTGGCAAAGGAGGAGAGGATTTTCATTTTTTCCAAAATTCATGTGGCAACTTTAATAAGGAAGCATGGACCTTTGGTTCACGTATGGGCATGTAGAACAGGTGGTAGCTTAGCCTTGGGTTAAGGCATTATGGTGGCATAGGTTGCAAGTTTGAGTTTGGTCTCTGGTCATTGGGCACTGGTCATTGAAGACATGCACAATTTTTTTTGTGACGTGGGCCAACATTAAGGTATGCATTTTAATTTAATTTTTGCCAAATTTTGGAATGCGGGAAAGTGTTTGAGGTCACATGAAAATTAAAGGGCATGTTTTAAATTTCTAGGGAGTCATAAGGATTTTTGAAATAAATATTTTATTTTTGATGCTTAGAAAATAAATAAAATATTGGATATTATAAGGTGTTAACAAAAGAACTTCATTTTTATGTATTGGATAATTTTTTGAGAAGATTTGCAATTATAAGGTGTTAACAAAGGAACTTTATTTTTATGTGTTGAATATTATTTTGAGAGTATTGGAGAGAAAATTTATTCTGATATATTTTAAATATATTTTTAAAGGAGTAATAAGGTGTATTTGTGACTTGACATTTTATTGTATTACTTGTATGGTGAAATATTTGTTGAGAAAAATATTTTCGTGGAGATTTTGAGATAGACTATTGCTATCTAACCTAGAATTTGCAAAAGGATTTGGTTGTGAGTAAAATAGGTTTTGAAGACATATCTCCATCAAAGAAAAGAGGTATGGGCACATCATCATTTGGTTGAAATATTGGAATGAATGTTGTGAAATATAATGTGGAGTGAAAAGGATTGTTTGATAAGCATTGTTGGAAATATTTGAGTGAATTCTTATATGCTTCATTGATGAATATTTAGAGAACATTTAAGATAGAGATTGAAGACTATTTGAGTTAGGGTTTGAGACCCACATTGTGCTCTTTTTTTGAACAAGTTTGAAAATACTTGTTTAGGGTTAGTGAGCAACTTGTGTTTCATTGATTGAATGATTGAGTGAAATTCTTGAGCATTGGATTTGAGTTATTTGAAAGTGAATGTGCAAACATTAGAAACCAGATTTGTGAAAGTGACAGACTTAATGATTGAGTAGAACATATTGAGTTTTTGATAGAGTACATCATTCTCTATATGTTTTAGAGGTTAAACGAATTCTGAATAGAATATGTCAAAACTGCTTCAAGTTAAATAAATTACTTTGAAAATTAGATAAAGCATTTGATAAGCATTGTGTGCAAAATTTGAGATTGTTTGAGTATGTTTTGTGAGTCATTTTGAGTTTGTATTAAGGAAAATTTGAGGTAAGTCTTTGTGAAGACTTGAGGATAGATTGATCAAGTTCATTAGAGGACTTGAAGGTAGATTTGAGGCAAGTCTTAGTGAAGACTTCAGATCATATTTGAGGTAAGTCTTGGTGAAGACTTGAGAGCATATTTGAGGTAAGTCTTGGTGAAGACTTGAGAGCATATTTGAGGTAAGTCTTAGTGAAGACTTGAGAGCATATTTGAGGTAAGTCTTGGTAAATACTTGAGAGCATATTTGAGGTAAGTCTTGGTGAAGACTTGAGAGCATATTTGAGGTAAGTCTTTGTGAAGACTTGAGAGAAAAGTTGGTTGATTTGTGATTTGTTCAAGCTTTGTGTTAAGTCTTGGGGTAAATCTGGGCAGAGTTTATTTATGATTTGTTCAAGATTTGTGTTAAGGATTTGGGTAAATCTAAGCAGAGTTGATTTGTGATTTGTTCAAGTTTTATGTTAAGGCTTGGGGTAAATCTAAGCAAGATTTTATTTGTGATTTTTTCAAGCTTTGTGTTAAGGCTTGGGGAAAATCTAAGAAATTTTGATTTATGATTGGATCAAGCTTTGTGTTAAGGCTTGAGGATAGATTTGAGGATAGTGTTTGGTGTAGATTTGAGAGCATATTTATGCTAGATCTGAGATAGGTTTAGAGTATATTTGTACTAGATCAAGGATAGTTTTTAGTGCATATTTGAGATAGATATTGAGTAGAGTTGAGAGTAAGCTTTGGAGGTGATAGAGCAGAGGATATCAATATCCGATGGATAGAGATCCATTAGCTAGGGCAGTGAGGATATAGGTCTTCTGAGTGAGGATAGAGATCTTCTATGGAGAGAGATCCACAAGCCAGAGTAGTGGGGGCAGTATTCTTCTAGAATATCACTAGCTAGAGTAGAGGAGAAATAGTTCTCCTGTGGATAGAGTTCCACGAACCAAAGCATATGATAAAGAGTTATCTTGTGGATAGAGTTCCATAAACTAGAGTAGAGGAGTTATCGTATGGATAGAGTTCCATGAACCATAGTAGAGGAGAAAGAGTTCTCTTATGGATAGAGTTCCACAAACCATAGTAGAGGATAAGGAGTTCTCCTGTGGATAGAGTTCCATGAACCAGAGTAAGGGGAAAGAGTTCTCTTATGGAGTGTGATTCATGAACCATCTATAAATATAGATTTCTTCTATGGAGAGAGATCCATGAACAATTTGAGGAGATATAGGCCTTCTGGATCAAGTTCCACAAACCAAAGAAAAGGAGAAAGAGTTCTCATGTGGAGAGAGATCCACAAATCAGAGCATAGGAGATTGGTGTCTCCTTTGGACAAAGGTCCATAAACATTTTAATAGGTAAGTGATTCCCAAGAGATTTGCTATGAAAATTTTAGTGAAATATTTCTCCGTGGAGTAGCCCACATTGGGTGAACCATGTTAAATTGGTGTCTTTATTGTGTGTGATGATTTGTGCATTACTTTGATTACTATTGTTGATATTGCCATTGATTATATTGGATATTATTGCTTGGGAAATAAAATTAAAAGTTGGTCTTATACTATTCACCCCCCCTCTTAGTATAAACGTGTGTTCTTCAAATTGGCCACTATTCAAAATAGATCTTAACTAGCCATTGTTCAAACTTGCTCAATTTAGGCCTTAATTAGCTATTGTTTAAACTTGTTCAAAATAGGCCTTAATAAATTATTGTTCAAATTTACTCAATTTGGGCCTTAACTGGCCACCATTCAAACTTTTTCAAAAATGGCCTTAATTGGTTGCCATTCAAACTCTTTCAAACTAAAATCCTTAACTAATCATTGTTCAACTTTTAGCCTTCACTAGCCACTATGCATACTATCTATAAATATTTTTGTACTAATTTATCTCTTAGATATTAATTGGCTAATGTATATATCTTTTGTAAATTTAATACATAATTTTGTAATTTTTCATAGTTTTTACGCCTTAATTGGCCCTTGTACATAATTTCGTGAATACTTTTATAACTTTCTAGGTTGTAACTGATCACCATTCAAACTCATTCAAACCATAGGCCTTACTAGCCACTATTCAACTCTTTAGGCCTTAACTCACCATTTTACAACTCTTTAGGCCTTAACTCACCATTTTACAACTCTTTAGGTCTTAACTCGTTATTGTACAACTCTTTAGGCATTAATTGGTCACTATTCAATTTTTTGGGCCTTCACTAGCCATTGTGCATAGTGTCGTAAATATTGAAATATTTTATATTTATTGTAGGTAATTTAGCAACTCAAGGTCTTAACTAGCTTCCATTCAAATTTCTAGGTCAACATTCAAAAATTGGTAGCATTTTTTACTTGTTACAATTTGCCCTTCTCACAGTATTCACTAAAATTTCACAAATTTTTTATAACTAAATTAATTCAATAAAAATATTACTCTTATCAAACATATCTAGTCCTCCAAATTAGGTCTAATATATCCCTCCTAATCTAATATAACCCCTTGTAATGCATTCTTCAACCTTATTGTGCATACTAAAATTCTCCTTAAATCAACCCAAACATAAAATCGCTAAATTTATCAATCATTCACAAAACCCTAAAATTAGCACTCACATGCTTTCATTGTATCAATTTAATCACCATAATACTATATCTAATAAATTATCAATCATTATCCCTCTATTTCAAACTTTTATCATGTAAAAATTCATTGGCATCATCATTAAAAACCTTACCTACAAAAATTTGTTAAAAATATTAAACCATTACATAATTTCATAACCAAAGAGTACAAGCATTTATTGCCTCAATTGTATCATTCTACATCTATTTATCACAGAATATCTACCATTTATATATTTGTTTCTAATTTTTACCATGATTAATTATCACCATTGTAAACAATAAAGCTTCTTAAATAAAATTTACCAAAAATACCAAATCATTACAAAGTCATGCTCATATGCAATCATTATATCAAATAAAACATTGTAAAAACAATTAGACACACATATTTATACTTTAACTTTTATTTTATATTTTTATTGTATCCAATTAATTTGCATCATACAACAAGCATCCATAACATATAAGATACTAAAAATCTAAAAAAAAATGAACCATATATCAAAGTATCATCATATACATCAATAATCGTATTGATGTACCATAATAGCAAAATTGGTACACTCAACCACATACACATACCTCAGATTATTGTACCACATAAGAAAAATTGGCACATCTAGCCATATATAATCCATCATATAGGTACCAAAACAATATCAACTTTGGGATCTCCCCTCTCTAGCCTCTCCTCTCTTAGACAACAATGGAAATTGTTGTGGCACTAGCATCCTAACTAACTAAAAGTATAACCTAGACCTCAAGCAAGATCAAGATCAACTCTTGGAATGGGAAGGTAGCATCTAGCCCTCAATAATTGCCTAGTAATACACGCCCCTATAGAAATTTTTCCATCAAGCATTTTTCTGAGACATCTTGTTGTTCTGTAAATCTTTCTAAGGAAAGGTTGTGCGCCCACAAACCTTGACCAATATTGAATGACCTAAAATTTGTGAGGCTTTAGTGGTCAATATCCAAAGAAGGTCGGTTCCTTTGAAGTTCAAGCTAACTAATCCTAAAATACGGTGGGAAAAGGGTGTTGAAATAAGTTAAAAGAGCTAAAGCTAGAACTTATAGTGGTGTATATTAGGCCACATCAAGACACGTGAGCAGTAAAATATTATGCGATAATATAAGTAAACCACCTAACAGACCAGTTATTTTTACTATCACCCATAGAATATTTAGTTTTATTATACTATAGCTTAATAGATTATAAATTTTAGAAAAATTGAATGTATCATGAACATAAATCCAAAAAGAAAAATAAATACTATGAGCATTCGACAGGCTAAAATTAGAAATAGATAATCATTCTTACATACACATTTTGCATCTGAATAAAACTAGAGGCCAGATAGCAATCCCCTTGTATTAGTATGCAATACTTAATTTTACATGAAAATTATAAAATCCTAAGAGCCAACCATTTTTCATTCTACCTTCTAGTATATATAGTCGTTTACAATGTATTCAGTTACCTTAGAAATGTGTTGTTATATCAGAAGATTTTTCAGCTTGCTAGACTACTTGGAAGTATGGTTGTTCCAATTTTTCAATCGTGGCTTACTGATCTGGCTGGGTTTTGTATCATCCTAATTCATGTCACTCATATTTCTTGCATCTAATTCATTGATCTTTACTAACCTTTTCAATTGAGCCACCATATCACTTGTGTGATGGCCTTGATGAAGACTATGTTGTTAAGATCTTCTGACAAGTGATCTTACTTTTGCTCATTCATGGTTGCTAGGATCCTTGCAAATTTCTCTTCTTTAGCAATGTGATGGATATTTGGTACCTTACTATGTTTTGTCTAGGTGTAAATATTTAGGTGCATCCCATACTTAGCTAATTTTGCTCGCTAATATCTTTTGATAGTGTGAAAAAGATTTGGGATATTTGTAAACTCTGTTCAGGTGTAAATCTTCTGACACATATCATACTTAGCCAATTTTCTCATTGATGTCTTTTGGTAGTGTGATAGATATTTGGGATCTTTGTAAACTTTGATTAGATGCAAATATTCCAATGCATCCCATATTTAACCAATTTTTCTCATTGATATATTCTGATAGTGTGGTGAATTTTTGAAACCTTTGTGAATTTTGATCAGGTGTAAATATTTTGATGCATCTTGTACTTAGATAATTTTCTCAATGATGTCTTTCAGTAGTGTGATGGAGATTTGATACCTTAACAGGCTCTAGTCGAGTGCAAATCTTCTAGCGCATCCCATACTTAGCCAATTTACTTGCTAATATCTTCCTACAGTGTGACAAATATTTGGGACTTTTGTGAACTCTATCCAGGTACAAATATTTCAATGTATCTTGTACTTAGCTAATTTTCTCGTTGATGTCTTTTGGTAGTGTGATAGAGACTTGGGGACTTTTTGGACTTTGACAAAATGCAAATCTTTTGGTGCATCCCATACTTAGCTAATTTTTTCATTGATGTCTTTCAGTAGTGTGATGGAGACTTGGGACATTTTTGAACTCTAACCAGGTGTAAATATTTTGAAAACTACAAGACTTAATCATTTATGCCTATCTATCCCTTTTGGCAGTTTGATAGATATTTGATACCTATTCGAGTTCTGATTGAGTGTGGCAGTTTTGACTAGTGCATGGGTTAGCAAAATATACCCATTATTTGCTTCTTTACATCCAATAGCATGATGGGTTCTAAGTATTGTGACTAGTTTTGACCAGGTGCAAGAGTTTTAGTGCATGCAAGACCTAGTTGATTTTTCTTGATTTTGCTTTTAAGCATCATGGTAAACTTTTGGCACCCCTCCAGACAGTGTTCAAATAAATATGTTTTGACACTCTTCTAACTTAGCTAGTTTTTAAAATTTGTGAACCACCATCTATGCTTGGTCCTCTTTTATTTAGAGGAAAAAACTTTTGGCAATGACTGTTGTATCCATTTTATTATGGCATGAGGATAGTTGATCTTAGATAATATCCTCTATGTTGGGCCAACCTCCATATCTAGCATACAAACTTCCACTAGGTTTAACCCACTATCTAGAAAATTTTGAAGAGTTCAATAGCTCTCATACTTGCCCAAAAATTATTGTTCTTAGCTTTTGATCATCTTGCCACAAAAAGAGTTGTGTGGGTGAGGCAAAGACAAAAATCACCCACATTCTTGGCGACTCATAGGGGAATTTCACTAATGGAAATAAGGAACCCATATGGCCATTTTTTATTTTAGCACTTTCTAAGGGAAGGGGAAGGGAAGAAGGAGCTAGAAGAAAATTTGGAGGAAATACAACTGGTAATTACCGTAAGGTAAAGGAGGGTGTGGGTGGAAGTGTGATAAGATTCATGCATAAAAAGGTGGCAAGTGGTGAAAATAAGAAAAAGAGGGAAAAATAATGGGGAGGACAAAAAATTGGAAAGACAACAAAAACTTACATGGAGGAGGAAAAATAGGAGAGGAGGAAGCAAAAAAGTAGTAAACTTACCACCAACCAAAGGATTTTGTGGCACATTTACTGAGTGAGGACTAGAAGAAATGCAAACCAAAAAACAAAAGAAATGAAAGGGAAGGTAGTCCTGGAAATATCCCATAAAAAAGGTGAAAAGAACTACCTGATCCATGGGACACACCCACATAATGGTAAGCATAATCACCTAGTTCATGGGACACCCCAAAAAATTGCACTTCCATAAGCATACTCCTCTATAGCCACTAACTGCTTCAAGAATATACAGATTGCCATGATCATTTAACATTCTTACACCTTATTTTCTTTATTACAAAATCCATTAAGAACCTTATTTTTTAGTGATATTTCATGTTATAGGTGCTCTTCTACACCACTACCCTCATTTTAGTTTCAAGAGTGTCTTCTTTCAATTTAGGTAGCATATGAAGGCTTAAATAGATCTCAATTTTGAATGATGGTTCCACCAGCTGGCATCCTTTGATAGAGTGCTTTTCTCGAGAAGCTTGATATTCTATGAAATATTTAATCATATTTCCATTTTATTTTAATTGAGATCCTTCTTTTTTTATGGTGTTGTTTTCATCTAACATTACGTCCTTTTATGGTATGATGTATTATTATGCTTACTAGTTGCAACAATCCTTGGCTCATATCAAGGCAAGTTTTTAAGTGGATCTTATGTGACAACTGTATTATTTTGATCTTATCCATTGGGCTATGGATTCAAAACATTAAAAACAAAAAAAGGAAAGAAAAAAGAAGAGGGTAGAAAGTGCTTGATGAAGATAATTGATGACACTCAAAATTTATTTTGCATCCATATTTTCCATGTTTTTTTATTATTACTCATTATACTTTATATTCAATCAACTTTTAATCAACTACTACACTAATCACCCATTTTTGATATCTCTACTCTATGTACAATATGGTGTAATACACTGAGTGGATATGCACTTGCCATATCTATTTATTTAATTATCGACTCTATACATAAAATTGTGTTGTTCTTGCCATGTCTGACTTAGGAGATTTCCTATAGATTATCTAGTGAATCTACAATATCCAAATCATATAGTACCAAATATGAGTCTTTCTTCATGTTCAATTTGCCATGGTTACCAATCATTTCCAATCTTAGTTGAGATCCATTCTGACCTTACCTCTTGCCCTAAAAGTGCCATATTCTGAGCTTGAGTGATCAACAAGAAATCTTGTTTGGTTTAGGCACCCCTACAACTAATTGTTAGCTCTTCTAATAATATAGGCAAGTGTTTACTTGCCCAACATCCCATATGGTTTGCTACTCCTCTTTTATCTCCTATCATTTTATTTTTAGCTACTACCCAACAATAGTAAAAATCATAATGCTTTGTATCCCATTGAACCTTAAAACCAATCATTGAATTGGCAAAGGAGCATCTGATTAGAGAGTATATGCTTTAATCTAGGCTATATTTATCTTTATTTTGATTAATATCTTGTATTTATCCCTATGTTGCACCTAGGTTCCTCCATTAGGTTCACCCCATGTTCTATAAGACTTTCAATATAGAAAGGGTGCAAGCCTTGATTTGGTATTTTAATAATCTTTCAGACAGATGGGATTGACATCAGATCTTATCGTGACCTTTTATTTGTCTTAGGAAACCCTAGGATAAACATACTCCAAACAAGGAGGATACATCTACTACTAGTATATCTTGAATCACAACCAAATCTAGATGTCCACAAATCATCATTAGAACATTGTGTAATGTTACCACCTTTTCTAATGGAATTCTCTTAAAATAGATAATTATGATTCTTGTGTGTCTAGGCTCAATCCCAAACTTCTATATACGTCTAATTGCATAATTGAAACTTGGACCTTTGTATTTACTACACAATTATGTAATATATATTTTTCCAAGAAAAGAGAAAGATAAAATGGAGATGGATGTTTTTTTAGAACTATGGAGGAGGATCTTACAGTAGGTGCATTACTAGCCTCTGATGTTTTTCCAATGGAAATATCAATCAGGTTGACCTTATCAGATGCCAACAAATCTATTCTTAATCCCATTGGTTCTAGGATAGAGCCTCTGAATAGGCTATGAAATTGATCCACCCTTTATATTCTCTGCTCAACATTCATGGTTGGGAAATATAGCTTTTTATAGGCCTCGATCCTTTTTTGGTTTAGATATTTTGGAGAAGATAGCAGCCCATCTGATTGAATCCCTTTGGCTAAGCTTTGGTCTATTGGAGGTGAAATGTGATCATTATTATACCCATCGGTCTAGCTTGTAGTGATAGCATTGGCCTCTATCCATTATATCTTCTCACACATGTTATTTAATGTCATCACATTCTCCATCAGTGGGAGGCATTGAGGAGTGTTATCCCAAAATCTTGATGGGTATGCACCTCTCCTAGTATAAATAGACTTTTTGGATCTAGAGTATCCACTACCTTTTTCCTCAAAATATTATTGTTCTATCATATGCCCTTTCTGATATCATTCTCCATTTCTTTGCTTTGCAAGAAGTCATCCGACCAATGTGATTATTTAAATTTTCTAATTTTAGGAGCATTTGTACCAGATTGAATAAATTGTTTCTCCATGTCCCTAACCTCTTTAGTCATTTTTTGAATCATTGCCTTAAGTTGTTTCTTGGGATGTAGTGGGGTCCCCTAAGCTATAACTCTAGGATCATACCATGGGTTGGGTGTAACTACCTAAGAGAGTGATGTGAAGCAAGGATTGATAGATAAGATTATGGGGTGAGCCATTTTTCTAGGTGGGATTTTACCGACCATAATCAACATATTTTTAGCATTAATGACCTCTTGGAAAATATGAGGGAACCTTTTTTCTTTAGATTTCTGAATGAGAATGCTCAGATCAGAATGAAAAGCATAGATGTAGTAAAGATATTCTTGGATGGGAGATGGCTAGAACTCATGGAGAATTCTTCTCCATGTTATTTTAAATTGGACATTGAAATCATGGATAATTTCATGAGGAACTTGTTTTATGAATGAGAATTATGTGAGCAATAGGAAAGGGTCTTTGAGGTCATCAAATGTGCCAATAAGGGCCTTTGCTAAGTTAGCTCATGTGTAGATTTTTTTTTCCAATGATCTATACCACAATAATACCTTCCCTTTAAGAGATATTGAAAGTAACCTGATCATCACATACTCATATACAATGTTATGAATAGCAGTCATAGAAGATACATCTTGATAATGCTCGAATACAATTTTTTCCCTACCATCGAAGCTTGGTAAAGTCCTCATAGTATCCTTGGTAATCTCATGTAGATGTGGTATATCAAAGGGTCCTATATTATTCCATAGGGAACAATGTTGCTAAGCCATAGGTCCCCTTGTGACAGTAATTTTTTAGAACTTTTGGATTCTTCCTCTAAGTGGAAGTTACCAAATGAGCATTTCTTCACTGATGAGGTAAATATTGCTCATTGAATATTGATTACTTTGGGAAAATTAAGATATGATTAGGATTTCAAAGGCAACCTATCATATATCTAGGTTTTACATTTGCACAAATTCACCAAGTGCTTACAATAATTGATTACTTCAAAATAGGGCATCACCAAACCCTGATTTATTTAAACTATGGTGTCTTCAGTCCCATTGGATGTGCCAAAAATGATTCATAACATGGTGGGTTTATGTTGTATGAACTAAAGTATTAAAATTTTGAAGGTAACCTATCATGGATCTAGGTTAAACCTCTAGCGAAGTCACAAGGTGATTATAGAGAAACATAATTCAAAATAGGGTATCACCAAACCCTAATTTATTCAAACTGTGAGACCTTCAGTACCACTAGGTATACCAAAAAAATTTATATGTAAATATATCTAAGGAAATGTTGTGCACCCACAAACCCTTATCAACATTGAATGACCTAAAATCTATGAGGCTTCAATGGTCAATCTTCGAAGAAGGTCGGTTCCTTTGAAGTTCAAGCTAACTAATCCTAAAATATGGTGGGAAAAGGATGTTGAAAGAAGTTAAAATATTTGAAGCTAGAACTTATGGTGGTACAAATTAGGCCACATCAAGACACATGCATAGTAAAATATTATGCAGTAATACAAGTGAACCACCTAATAGACTAGCTAGTTTTACTATCAATCATAGAATGTTTAATTTTATTATACTATAGCTTAACAAATTACAAATTCTAGAACAAGTGAATGTATCATGAGCATAAATCTAGAAAGTAGAATAAACACTATGAGCATTCAATAGGCTAAAATTAGAAATAGGTAATCATTCATACATACACATTCTACAACTGAATTGAACCAAAGGCCAGATAGCAATCCCTTTGTATTAGTATGCAACACTTTATTTTACATGTAAATTGTAAAAGCCTAAGATCCAACCATTTTCATTCTATCTTCTAGTATATATAGTCTTTTACAATGTATTTAGTTATCAAGACATCATTGCCTTAGAAATGAATTGTTGTTATGTTAAAATAATTGCCATCTTGCTAGACTACTTAGAGACTATGTTGTTAAGATCTTCTGACAAGTGATCTTACTTTTTCTCATTCATGGTTACCAGGATCCTTTAAAATTTCTCTCCTCCAGTAGTGTGATAGATATTTGGTACCTTGATAGATTTCAATCGGGTTCAAATTTTTCTCATTGATATCTTTTGACAGTGTGATAGAGATTTGGGACCTTTGTGCTCTCTAACCAGATGCAAATATTTTGATGCATTCTATGCTTAGCCATTTTTCTCACTGATATCTTTCAGTAATGTGAAAGAGATTTAGAACCTTTGCAGACTCTGGTTAGGTGCAAATCTTTTGGTGCATCCCATATTTAGCTAATTTTTCTTGCTAATATATTTTGGTAGTGTGATGGATATTTAGGACCTTTACGAACTTTGGCTAGGTGAAAATATTTTGATGCTCTCATACTTAGCTAATTTTCTTTTTGATGTATTTTTATAGTGTGATAAATATTTGGTATCTTGATGGGCTTTGGTTGGGTATAAATATTCTAGAACATCCCATACTTTGCCAATTTTCTCATTTATATCTTTCGATAAGGTGATGGAGATTTGGAATCTTTGTGGACTCTGACTAGGTACAAATATTATGATGTATCCCATACTTAGCTAGTTTGCTTGCTGATGTCTTTTGATAGTGTGATGAAGACTTGAGACCTTTTTTAACTTTGATCAAATGGAAATATTTCGGTGCATCCCATACTTAGCCAATTTTCTCATTGATATATTTCAAGAGTGTGATGAAGACTTGGGACCTTTTCAAACTCTAACCAAGTGTAGATATTTTGGCAGCTACAAGACTTAGTCATTTATGCTTGTCTGTCTCTTATGCTAATTTAATAGATATTTGATACCTATTTGGGTCTCAACTAAGTGTGGTAGTTTTGACCAATATAGGTATTAGTCGAATCTATCCATTATTTACTTCTTTGTATATGGAAACATAATGGATTCTGAGTACTATATTTGGTTTTGACCAGGTGTGAGAGTTTCAACGTGTTCAGGGCCCAACTAATTTTGCTTGATTTTACTTTTTGGCATCATGGAAAAATTTTGGCACCCCTCTAGATTATTTTTGAATACATAAGTTTTGGTGCTCTCCTAACCTAACGAGTTTTTAACATTTTTGAACCACTATCTATGTTTGGTCTTCTTTTCTTCAAAGGCAAAAATTTTCAACGATGATTATTGTATCCATTTGATTGTAGTATGAGGATAGTTGATCTGAGGTAATATCCTCTATGCTATAATGACCTCCATATCTAGCATACAACCTTCCACTAGGGTCAAAACACTATCTAGAAACTTTTGAGGAGTTCAACAGCTCTCATACTTGCCCAAAAATTGTTCTTAGTTTTTTATCATCTTATCACAAAAAGAGTTGTGTGGGTGAGGTAAAGACAAAATTTACCCACACATATCTAACTAATCCATAAAATACCATATTATCACATCTTAACTCTTCATTTCTCCTACCACCACATAGACCTAAGCATCATCTTACTCCCTATGCAATCAAGCCATCTCCTACCTCATTCTACCTGCCTTTGCCTTAGTAGCACCCCTCTCAACTATCACCTATGTCAACTAACCCTAGATAGTATCTCTCTCAACTACCATTTAATCATGTATACTCCATAGGACAACCATAATTGTCTCTTGTGGTTATCACTCTACACTCAAATGGTCTATATTTTCTCTTAGATTTGCTACCCTCACCCTATCTACCTAGACATCATCTCACTCTGTTATCACTTCTATGATATGGGTCTACACCTCAACTAACTTTATTTGATGGATATCCTACTCTATGACCATTTTCTACTCATATCCTCTAACATATGCCTCTAAGTCCCTAATCCTTTAAAAAAAAATATGGCTCTCCTATCCACTCCTAACTCTTCTTGGGTCCTACTCAATCTGACCCCTACTCCTCCCTCCTTCAAATGCCCAACCTCTACTCTTACACATATATTAGGGGGTAACACTCTGATAAGCACCACCGATAGTGCTCTCTTTGACACTAATCCTAATGCTCCCTCCTCTTCCTATCTCCCTTGGTATCTCCTCTAGGTCACTCTCCAACCTCTCTCAAAATCTAAGCTCATATGTTATTGAGGCTTCACTCTAGTGGCTGGGAAGATTTACAATGGCCAAAGTTGTTTGTACCACCTAATATATCCTAAGCCCCTCCCAATATCATTAACACCTAGATCTATGATAGGAGTATCGTCAACATCTATCTTTGGAAAATTCATCAAGTTTAATCAATCTCTAACTCCCACCTCTTGATCCACCTTCCTATATCATAAATTCTCTATTTGTGGTAACATCTAGACCTACTCAAATTTTTATATTACCCAATTGAATTTATGTAACTCCCTCTTTGCCTATTTTCTAACTAGCCACCAAATCTTGCAAACACGGGCCAACTTAAAGATATCATCCTGCTAGTTAGGGTAGTGGTGTTAGGGTCTCTCTATGACTTGGATCACTCTCAAGCTATAACCACCTAGTATGACCATGCTAGTGAACCCCTAAATGCCCTTTGTTGCATCTCAAACTAATGTGACCACTTGAATACTATTATCCTCTTTATATCATCCACTCACCTAGGTAGTCCAACCGGTCATCTCATAATAATATGCTCCTAACACAAGACCTAGAGTAAGGTACAATAGGTCAAACTCTTCCCTTGCCTATACATAACTCTTTACAATATCTTATAGATTTATGCCATAATGAGATAACCCTAAGCAAACCAAACTTACTGGTACCACATTTGTGCTACCACAATTACCCAACCCCATGGAAAAATCCTCTAGATCATGTGACTGATGAGTAAACTCAAGGTGAAAACACATAATAAGTAGGTAATATTTTCCATACAATCCACTTGAAGAATGGAATTTACGTCGATGTCACTCCCTACTATGTGAAATTTTGAATCACATGTCAACCCTTGTAGCACCTAGGCCCTATCTTGGCTTTTGTATAATTGGGCACCTTGAATAGACACCTACATAATCTACCACACATCCTCTAATGTGATAGTCATTTTTCCTATAAAATTTGAAATATATAGGACTCTAAATACTGCCTCATAGCCAAGGCAGTAAATAAATTCCTATCATACTCAACTTTGGGCTTCTCCACTAAGGAAAGTAGCCCAATAGCATCCAATAATATTTGATATCCTAGCATCAAAAACTCCAATAACAACTCCAACACCTATGGTTGTCTCTCCTAGAACTCCAAGATATTGTATTGTCATAAAAACACACATATTAGTCTAATTTCTACCCCTAATACCCTAATATTAACTTTTCTTAATTTTACAAAAATGCTACCAACCGATGTAATTACCATAGGATTTAAAATTCCACCAAACTACACAATCACCTTGGACAAAAATGACATCTATGAAAATACCATTGTTTGGATTGTTACTCATGAAATCACTAGGAGCAAAATTATCACTGATAAAAAATATCATAACTAATGATACTACTAAGAGGTTGTGATATCTCCACTAACTATAAACTTGATTTTTCAAATAAAAATTTGTAAAAAATTATAAAAAATTAGGCTTGGAATCTGACACATACCGGGATGACCACTAATGTTTGTCCACTTGTATCCCTCAATATTATCACTCGATGAATGAGTCTTATCTATTGTGACATCCTTGATCTCTACTCTAGAGCTCTTATTCATGCACATTTAGGGTAAAAATAATTTTTACTTTTAACCCTTTCTTTATTATTAACCCCCCACCTTTGACATCTCTCTCTAATTTTTTTTTACCCATTTTTCTTCCTAGTCCATTCGAGTTTCCTTAGACACTTTGATTAGGGGCATTAATGCAATTAATTCTCCATAAAAGAGTGATTTTTAAAATACCCATAAACAAATAATTTTTGCACCATACATTTGCCTCATTATAACGGTCGCTTGGAAGTGATTTTTCCTTCAAAATTAGAGGCACCTATTGCTATTTTGAATGCACTTATTACACAATAAACATATCAAAAAGTGAGTAAATGTAGACACATATTTTTGGCACACCAAACTTGCAACCATCCACCAAACACCCAAAGAGGATAATTAAGCATTTTGACTCAATTTTTTGAGCTCTCTACTTTTCAAAGTAAGGTATCAATTTTTCTAAAATTTGAGGTAATTCAATCTTCCCTTGCCTCATTGAATTACAATGGTCAAATATATGAAATTGCCAATACGAACTCATTAGCAATAATTTTACCCATCAATTACAAAATCTTAAAGTTTTGGATTATTTTCCCTTCCAAACCTCCTACCATTTATGACACCATCCCCATCGAATCCACACCATCTAGTCTCAAGGCACAATGTTGCCCCTTTGGGATAGACCTTCCCTTGTCCTAAAGACATGAAATTTGAAAACTTATCTTCCTATTCCCATCACCATGAATGCACCTTGCTCCTTCCTTGAGGTCAAAAAAATCTATAAATTAAGAGCTTGGGGTACCTCTCATATCAACAAGTTGATGCTAATAAAACTCTACCATTTTTCTTGCTCATTACTCTAAGTTCTCACTACCTTGCTAGTCTCTCATATTGATGCTTGGAGGAGTACATATTTGGGGTAAATAATAATCAATCCATACTCATTGGGTTGTTACTCTCTTTCCTTTTCCTCTTAGCTCTTGTAGTGTTTGTGATCTATTTTTTATCATGTGCGTAGCTCCACAAATTGTATTTATTTATTATTTGATCATTCAATTTTAGTTTCTCTTAGTTGTTCTAATGTCTCTTTCGTCCCAAGTATATTTTCACTTGTTTTATAGTGTTTCAGGTTATTTCCTTATATATTCACCTATTTGACACCCCATGGACTGCCCTGCAAGCTTAACTTTAATATTATATCCTTGGCTTTTCCTATTAAACCTCTTAGAGAATAATTGTTGCCTCACCTTACACGCAATGATTCTACCAATTGTGACCCTTTGTATAGGTTTAACCTCATCATAGTGTTGGAATATATTACATTATTTGGTACATGACAATGTACCACCATGGGTACATCTATAGATTAGGAAAGAGTGTCTTAGATTAGGATGAAAGTATTTACTTTATGCAATGTAATAAATGCACAAGTGTGCAATGATATTTTGGCAATGTAAATGTGCATAGTTGTCCCTATGTACATGTGTCATTAGAATAGGAATATGAAGAGTCATAGGAAGAGTGAGGGCCAAGAAACACCATATGAAGAGTCACATTCCATCCTATATATGGATGTGCAATTGTAATAGAATAGAGCATCACAAAGGGAAGATCAGGAGATGGGATATCACCCATGGAGCAATGGAAGGTGATGTAATATGATGTATTTGAGGTCTTTTATTCAATAAGAGTTTATTGTATTTTTCAGCATTTGCCATTAGCAATATTGGAGTTATTTCATATTCTGAATATAAGCTTATTTGCTTAGCATTATTATTTCCTTCATATTGAGTTGAGTATTATTGATTTAGTGGCCATATTATTGAGTGGTTATTCATCAAAAGCTAACAGTGGTATCAGAGCCATGGTAGATCTAGCCACAATAGGTCTAGATAGGAATTGAGAGAGCCACTAGAAACTATTCTAGTTTTTCATCATTCAGCACCATTGCTGCGTTTTTGCAAACCAGACGCGCCTTTGGACCTACCCCTTGCAAAAGTTGTTGGCTTTGAGATTGTTTGATAGAAGTTATTATATAGATTGGAAGGAAGGAAATTTCTACTGGTTAAGAAGAGACCAGTAAAGATAAAGGAAATTACCTCTAGAAAGAGAAACCAGAGAAGATAAAGGAAATTACCTCTAGAAAGAGAAACCAGAGAAGATAAAGAAAATTACCTCTGGAAAGAGAATCTAGAGAAGATAAAAGAAAATTACCTCTAGAAAAGAAAACCAGAGAAGATAGCATTTCTCACTAGGTTGAAAGAAAACCAGTGAAAGTTAAAGATTTACCTATTCCAAGAGCAAAATCGGAATAGAAGAAAATTTACAGGTCTTGAAGACAGACCTTGATATTGAAGATTTAGAGACCCTTAGAAGAGGTCCTATTGATAAATTTGATTGATTGAAAGAATATAGATTCTAGATTATTGATTGGCTAGAATCTTTCCACAAGGTTGAAGGAACACCTGTGAAGACTAGGATTCAACATTGATTTGATTCCACTAGTTATAGCTAGTGAAGATTATTATTTCTGGAACTTTGAATATATTATTGTTGCTCAAGTTCTATTGTAGAAAATAGACATTGAAGGAGGTCCAAGAAGAAGGCCCCAATTGAATATTGAGAAGAACCAAGGAGAGGTTCTCATTGCAAGACTATTGATTGAAGAGACCCTAAGAGAGGTCATATTGAAGAACTTCCAAGATTGGAAGATTGAATATTGAAGGACTATTGAAAGTCCTATTGTAGATTGAAGCAACAGATTGAATATTGAATATAGAAGGACTATTGAAAGTCCTATTGCAGATTGAAGCAATATTGAATATTAAAGAAGGACTATTGAAAGTCCTATTAAATTAAACAAATTGAAGATTGAATACTGAAGATAGAAGGACTATTGAAAGTCCTATTGTAGATTTTGGAGATCCAGAAAGAGATCTCATTGAAGAATTTCCCATAGTGGAAAATTGAAGAAACCAAGGTAAGGTTTCATTGAAAAATAGATTTGAATGTTGCAAAATTAGAAGACCCAATAATAGAGGTCTAAAGAAGATTTTGAAGAAGAAAAGAAGGCTACAGAAAAGCCTTATTGAAGAAGTTGAAGCAGCTATTATTGAAGGAGATTTGAAGTAGATTTCATGGTAGAATATTGCAAGTAGAAAGAGTACCTGACTAGAAGAAATTGGGACAATTGTCACCATCCGACAACAAGCCCACAAGGAAAAGGATTTGGCAAGAAGTTTGTCAAATTTGAAGAAGATTTTGAAGAACTCAAGACATTCAGATTCTTGAGAAAGAAGATAGAGAAAGAGGTCATATTTGAAGATAGAATTTAGAAAGAAGTCAAAATAAAGAAGACTACAAAATCCACAAATTTGAGAAATTTGAAGATAGCCACACAAGTTTTGTAGGCTAATTTGTAAAAGCACAAGTTGCTGATTTTTAGAAGAAAAGTTGAAAGGAAAAGGACTGCAAAAAGTAGAAGTAGAAAGTTACAGATTGAAAAGCTTTGGAGAAGCTTTCAAGGAATATTTGGATAGCCAACTAAGAGAAGGCTTGATAGCAAAGAGAGCAGAAAATTTGAAGGTTAGTAAACTTCATCAAATCAGATTTTGGAATAACAATTAGAAGGTGTTTAAGCTGCATTTTTGGGCAGCATTGTAAGAACAAAATTAGCTGCATTTTAAAGAAGCTTTGGGAAATATTTGAGATAGATTTGGACAGAAAAGCATAAGGATTAGTAGAAGCACCTATGAAGGAGGTTGATTGCAGATTTGGAGTGCATTTGGATAGCATTTGAAGCTGTAAAAATCAAAGTTAGAAAGCACCTGTTTGAAGAAGAAGAAAGCACTTGTTTGAAGGAGAAGAAAGCACCTATTTAAAGGAAAAGAAAGCAAGCTTTGAGGCAGCCATTATTGCTGCAAATTGAAGGATCTACTAACAGAAAATTGAAGGGTGAAAATCCAGAAAATACAAGACAATAAGCTACGAAGGAAGAAGCTACAAAAAGGTGTGTAAAATTGATGCCATATAGATTACTATTGCAGAATTTTTAAAGGAGTTTATTAAGAGTTTTAAAGCATCAGATTTTGGAGCCATTTAGAGCTATCCAAGAAGAATATTTTAAGGTGTCATTAAGCTAAGAAAGGACACTATTTCACACCATTGATTTTATAGAAAAATTGCATATTATAACAACAAAATTACAAGTTTAATTGGAGTGATAAGAAGTTGATTATATGTTGTTTTTTAATAAGAGAAAATCAGATTTATTTAACATTTATTAGTGGGATAGAACCACTTTATTATCTGAGAAATTTGAAATATTATAGCAGCATTAGATTTATTTATTAAAGGAGTTATAAGTGTTAGTATATGCTGAATTTTAAAGTGAAAGAAGAAGCAAAATATTCTACGTTTGTGAGGGAAAATAACCCTCAAAGTACAACAGATTTTGAAAAGGAAAAGAGCTCCAAATTTGGGTAGATTTTAGGTGTTTAAAAACACCATATTTATAGTTGGGAGTGGTATAGAAAACCACCAAGGAAGTGGTGAAAACCACCACTATATAAAGCACCATTCGACAGTAGATTACAGGGGGCAAATACTCCATCATACGTCCACCCACTTGCAGGAAAAAGCACCAACAAAAGAGCATAAGGAAAAGAAGCCATTAGGCTCAAGTTTTGGCCAGCCCAAGAAGGTAGAGAACATCATCCACAACCTACAAAAGTACTATTACAACCATTCAAAATAGGGCAGATTACAAGAGAAAGAAAATACAGGGTGCATTATCAAAGAAGAAAAAGAAACTGCCATAGTGATTACCATAGGGCCACCATTGAAGCATACAAGAAGGTCTTTGGTTGAAGCCATCCATGAGCAAGTCCACCATCATCCAAAGGAAGGAGAAACTCTAGCAAGAATACATTTTCAAGAAGCTAGAATACGTTTTACAAGGAGTAAGAATAAGTTTGGGAAGAGCAAAGGCATTCAAAAGCCTTACAATCCATACATTTGGAAAAAGAGTGCATGCACAAAGAGTTGATTACACTTGTCTCTTCCAAAATAAGGGAATATCTCCACTTGGCACTAAATATAGAAGTTGGTGCATAAGGTTGAACGTAACTCTTCATGAGAAAAGAGCACTCAAACGTTCAAACATTCTTCATTATTATCCAAGCGCTCAAGAAGACTATGTAACTCCCAAGTTGCAAGAAAGAAAGTGACAAGTGTCCACTTTATTCTATTCATGAATGTTAGCACCACCAAGAAGGAAGACAAGGAGTCAAATAACGTCTACACCACGTGGCACACATCCAAAGAAAGGTGAAGCACTCATATAGTCGTAGAGGTATTAATATAACAGTTTTTCCAGTGCCTTACATAGCAAATGCAAGAGGAGAAGCATTAAAGAAGGTCAAAGCATCTTTGAAGAGTCATACGTAGCATTCCAAGCAAGTTTGACCAGAGAGATAAGTGCCCAACAAGACCAACAAAGAGTGCCTAAATATTTGAGGTATTTACCATAGCATTTTACCATATATTAAAGTTTTATATTGATAGGAGGAATAAGAAGGGAATATATTCTAAGGTCAAAGTTTATTAAAAGTAAAAGTGGAGTGATAAGCATTTTTATAACCTTAGAAAATCAGATTATTATTTTGAAGCCTATAATTATATTTTTGAAGAGCATTTTCTAGAATTTGAAGGTTATATTGGAGTTTTGTAAAATTGCATACCATAGTTTACAAAACCAATTAAATATTTGTAAATTAAATAAGGTTGGAGAAATAAGGATTCTACATCAAATTAGAATTACAAAATATTGCAAATATTATTTTTAAAATTTCTAAATTTCTAATTTTGGAGGTATAAGGATTTCTACATCAAAAATAGTATATGAAATTTAGAATTAAATATTTTATCCACAAATTTGGGAGATAAAAGGAATCCTACATATTGAAAATATTGCATTGAATAGATTAATCTCTAAATTCAAATTATTAGAGATTTGAAGATTTGTAAAGGATTGTTGATTAATAATATTGTCTTTCAAACCTTAGGGAGATACAAGGGTTTCTACACAACATATAATTGAAAGAACAATATTTGAAATTTGAGAAATATCATCCTTAGTCTATCTCTCAAAACTAAGGAAAAATTAATCTTACTTGACATACTTAACTAGGGAGCCATAAGGAAGTCTACTTCAAGGTTTGCCATCTTAGAAAAATCAATCATGAATAAGCTAGAAAGAGGAACATATCATAGAAAGCAAGGTCAAAATATATCTCATACTCCTTATGAACATTGTACTATCATTCCACATAAATATAGTTCAATTATTCAAAATGAAAAGAATATTTGGTATATTGACTCAGGAGCAAGCCATCATATGACAAGAAATCTATATTGGTTTAGTTGCCTAAAAGCCACAAATAACTTTGGTCTAAAAATAGCAGATGGAAAGAAGTATCCAATTCATGGGAATGGATGTGTAATACCTAATACATCTCATCCTCACTTTATATTACACAATGTCATGTATATACTAGGGTTGACAATCAATCTCATTTTAGTGACCAAATTAGTTGAGAGCGGAAGAACAGTGGAGTACAAATATGTGAATGGGTAGAACAAATATCTTATTAAAAGATAAAATGAAATTGAGGCTACAGGATCAATCAACAATGGAATATATTCTCTATATTCTTTCGTACACATGCAAGAATTTGTAATGATTCAAGATGATACTAATCTATTCTCTGAAAGACAGATTGCAGAAAACAAAGAACCATTCTTCTATGGAAACAAATGGGGAAATACAGGATTTAGGAGAAGAAGAACAAGAAGTCAGCAAACAATGAGTCTACAAAGACAACTAGAGATCAAAGGAGAAAATGAACCACATCAAATTGAAGATTATCTACAAGAAGAAGAAGATCCATATTGAAGACCAAAGTTCTCAAGAACCAAATAATGTAATATAGGGGGTGTTGGAATATATTACATTATTTGGTACATGACTATTAGAATATTCTAATGTGCACTATGCCTTCTTTGAAACTTGTCATATTCTCTTGACACTTGTCATATTTCTCATATATGCTTATGCCTATATATTGTACTCTTTTGTATCAATATTAATATCTTATCTCTTGTTCATTCCTAACATTTGGTATCAGAGCAGGTTCACTCTCTTGCCTGTGTCAACCCTTGAGGGGAGATTTCCCTCATGGAAATCCCCCCTCATTTTTTCCTCCATTCCTTCATTCTCCAAAATATTTAGGGAGTATGCTCTCCACTTTTATGGATCAAAAACCAGAAGACCAAAGGGAGAAGGACATTTTTTCATGGTTTCCCCTGAAGCTTCAATACTTGGGGCCATGAATGCTTAGGGCTATTTTTTAGGTTTGATTTTTCATCAGCCCCCATCTATTGTTTTTTATTTTTTGTAGGTTATGCTAGTTAGTTGCAGGTTAAGCTTTAGTTTTATGGATCCAAGGCACGTTCTTGAAGATATCCAAGGTGAATATTGCTCTGACTATTATTTTTGTGAAGTTGTGGGGCCATTGCCAATGTTGGGTTCCAAACACTAGTTAATTTTATCCTAAACTTTGTCACAACACTCACATTTAAATTTTCAACCCGGGAGCTCGTAGACTTTAGAAGTGCCATGATTGAAACTACTCACATTACCATTCTGGAGATGAATCTATTACTATAATTGGGGGGTGTTTGTGAAACAACGGTTGATTTGTCCACACCAAGAAAACTTAAACATAAATAAAAATCATAAAAGTAAACACACCATACTAAAAGAAATAATACGCCTACCGTAAAAAGAACACAACTCTAAAATAATTAACTTTAATCTAAGGAATGAATATACTACTTATGTAGAATTAAATCTATGAAAGAAAATAACTAAGAGATAAGGGAGGAATATTATCTTGGAGTGGGCCCGAGCTCTAGAAGATCCTGCCCAACAAATCACAAAAACAATATGAAGATGAGAGAACGCTCAAGCTTTATTAATAGTGTAGAAATATTACATGCGGTAATGTTCTAAAAGAATGCTTCTCCCTTTGCTATAGGGAATTCTGTGTGTTTATATACCACACACTGGACTTCTAATTGCAATTATGTTACAAAAGGCATCCTGGTTACAGTCTAAACTAGGACAATTTAGCTACTATAGTCGACACACGATGATCAACTTCTTCATTGTTTCCTTGCAATCAGGTGATTTTCGTTTCATTACAGTTCTTCTTTGGGAGTGGTTGCACATCCATCCACCCTGACTAGGACAACTCATTCATCAGTGGTTTCCCACTGATGATGTGGAACGATGGTCATCGGGGTCCTTCTCCAACCGTTTGGTCAACGTGCATAATCTGGGCATCCACTCGAGGAAGGTGCCTACTTCAATAAGGCACCTTCTTTAGTAAGGCACCTACTTCAGTAAGGCACCTACTTGAGTAAGGTGCCTACTTGAGTAAGGTGCCTACTTGAGTAAGGCACCTACTTCAGTAAGGTGCCTACTTGAGTAAGGTGCCTACTTCAATAAGGCACCTACTTCAGTAAGGCGCCTACCTCCGTATGCCTTCATCTGATTGAGTAGAAGCGTGCCAGGTCCATGTAGGACCTCGACTAAGCAAAAGATGACAAAATCAAGGAAATAACTACACAAAACACACTTCACGCATGGATTAGATAATACACATGATTTCATTAAATAAATACATAATATTTCATAAAAATATACAACTCATGATATATTGTCATGCAAAAACCATTAGTACATATACAAAAATATGAGCATATTTGGTGCTCATCATCCCCCCATGCCTAATATGTGCCACGCCCTCGTGGCACCTAAAATCGGTAATCACCTCCTCTACATAGGCCATTGTTCCTCATTTCCTTTTCTTGTTGGTGGCCTTGGCTTTCTCTCCATCTTGAGGCTTTTATTTCTGCTGAGGGGCCCTAGTTTGTTGTGGGGCATCCTTGGGTTGTGCTGCCCTTCGACTACGCTAGCTTTTGACTACGCTGGGTTGGCCTACATTCTATGTTGGCTTCTTGTTACACTGGCTGTGCCTTCCAATCATGCTTGGTCCAGCACCCGTATTGGGTGCTGCTACCATAGTCATTGCTCCCTTTTGGAAAGTTGCCTCTGCTTCCTGCCATAAGTTAGCATGTTGAGGGCATAGCTCTCCAAAGGGAATGTCAGAGTCATCCCTCTTTCGCACAACCACGCTGGCCTTGTACAACCAAAGTTCTTCGAGGGGTGAGGCCAGCATTTTCTTCCATGATCACTGCTACCTCTACCTTTGGTCCATATACCCCCCATCTTGCCAGCCATTTCTTCATCTTAGAGGGCCGACCCTACGATGAACCATAGATTTCCCAAAATTGATCATCGTCAATAGGGTCCACACAAATGCTTGGCCCTCTTTCTTCATTTTTTGTAGCTTTCCTAGCTACCTTTGCCTCCTCTAACTCCTTACAAACTTTTTTAAATTTTTATTTCTATTCAATGAAGGCACGTACGCCTTCTTCCCATTCCTCATCCGAATGGGGGTTTGGTTCGACAAATGTCACTCTAGCCTTTCTTTTGGCCCTCTTCTGCATCGTTTGAGGTGCCTTCCCCTTTCCTATTTTTGGTATTGTGGTGGCCTATGTGGGGAGGTCTTCCTTTCCCATGGAGGTGGCCTCCCTATTGGATGATCCAGGGATCTATCCCTCTGATCGAAGGTCTTCTATGGTTGTTCCCCCTATTTCCTGGCTTCCCAATGCTTCTCTGGTTCTTCAAGTAGCAGCCCCTCAATTTTAGGTCCCTAGCACTCTGGAGAATCCTCCTTGGTCTCAGGTCTAGGGTTTTTCCCTTGGCTCTACCCTAAAGGCTCCTCATCATCTTCAATGTTGATAACAAGGGTTTCTATTTGAAAAATAGAATCCCCTATTCCTCTATAATTCCTCTATCAGAGGTGCACGAACCTTCTCCCACCTCCAATTCCTCATTACGAGCATCTAACCTAACTACCTCATATGAGACTACTCTCTCCTATGAGGTTGGAGAGTTTATGGGCACCTCAATTGCCCAATCAGTTTGGGTAGAGGCATCCCATCTATCGATCGCTCTGACTTGCAGCTATTGGTTCTCTGCCCTGAGTTGTTGGATCAATTGCTAGAATTGGGTGATGGTGGCCTCCTACCTCTAGATTTTTCTCATAGACATCTCCTTATATTCCTTGAACATAGTCTACATCATGGATTTCTCATTCTGCTCGATGTGGTCCTCTTCCATCGGTACCTCGAACTACTATTGCAGGCCCGTTGAGGGCTATGGGTCTTGCGGGCTATGAGCGGCCAAATTCTATAGGGTTTGGGCCACGAAGCCGAGCTTTGCATATACCTTATCTTCCTTGCTCATGAGTATCAGGAACTACAGTTATCTCTAATTGCGTATGCACTCTGTACATCGTACTCTAGGTTCAGGGCTGGAGGATTTTAGCCTTTCCTCCACATAATTAGGCAGAGAACTCTACCCTTCTTCCATAACATCTGGTGAGAATTAGGGGTGTTCCTCTTCGAACATTCCCCCCAATTTAACATCATCCTCTACCTCTATCATTGCCTGCTCTGATGCATCAGAGGGTTTAACCCTAACCTCCTTGATCACTCCTCATAATTTGACCTCTTGTTCTGCTTCGATCGCTACCTGCTCTTGTGCACCAGAGTGTTCAGCCCCTACCATCGATGAGCTTCCCCTATGCTCCTCTACATGGCATATCAGGGCTATAATTAGCCCATGGTGGGCTAGGGTAAAGGATGCCCCTCTCTAATATCATGATGCCTCATCTTGTAGGGCATTTTCTAGGTAGAACGAGATGTTAATTTCTCGCCCATGCACCAGATGGCTCAAGAACTGCATGTGGTTCACGTTCAAGTACAAATACTTCCTAGTGCATGTGAAGTATCTCACCACCTGCTCAAAGAGATTCCTCAGGTTCATAGGAAGTCTCTACTTTAGGAGCCCATGTGGGTCATAGGAAATGTTTGTTTGTCCTAAAAACACCTTCATGCACTTATTTTCCATGTCGTCTTTATATGTGCATTCCCCAGTAAGGGAGAGGTTAGTGACATGAGTGATGTGCTCTGGAGTTACTAGAATTTCTAGTCTATGTAATCAGGCAACTCCCTTATTCATAGTAGTAGTGAACTCCTTTGCCGCTTCTATGTCCTGGTCTTGGTTGACTAAGAGATAGTAATCCATCCACCCGACTACTTCAAACCGGTTGCGAACTTCTCCCCTAATCCCCTCAGTACCACTGGGCTCATTCTTTTTGAGTGCATGATTCTTCGATCATCCACCCATGGTGAATTCCCTACTGGTTTCAACTGGTTTGATGCCCTACCCTCAGTAAGGCACCTTTTTATAAACTTAGGCACCTAACTCTAGAAATTGTTTCAGCATTGGGGTTGGTAGGGTATGCCACCCGAATTAACTTTCGGCATGACGTATTAGGCATGAGGGGTGAATTCAATTCTTGCATCGACATTATTTTTAGAGAAGCATATTATATGAAAAATTATGTATATATCTAAAGAAAATCATGCGCATACCTGATTGGTCACTTCGTGTTGCATGGAGTATGCCAAATTGCTATTCGATAATATTTTTCCCATGTGCTGATTACGTCACCTTGGGTACTGCATTCCTAGTTCGCTCGAGGTCCTACTGCTAAAAACATGGTGGATCCTATTGGTTCAGGTTGGGATGCATATCTCCTTGACGGTTGGCCTTAGGACGTGTAGAGATCCTGTCCAATGATTTTGAAATATTTTTGGGCGCTTCTGGATTTCCATCACGTGAGATGATGGTGTTGGCTTCGGTTGCTCCATGTACTACCAAGTTGCGCATGTGTTTTTGAGTTGATCGAGGTGCCTACTTGAGTATAAGCCACCAGTAAGGCACCTACCTTAGTAAGGCACCTACTTCAGTAAGGTGCCTACTTGAGTAAGGCACCTACTTAATAAGGCACCTACTTGAGTAAGGTGCCTACTTAAACTACAAACAACTACTTAAATACCTACCTGGTAAGGCACCGCTTGACTATGAAGAATGCTCTAGGGTGGTGCCTCCTCGATGGAGTAAGGCGTCACTCCTCTAGAGTAAGGCACTAGAGTAAGGCACCTCCCATGGGAGTATATATATATATATATATATATATATAAATTTTTTTTTTGAGAGAACGCTCTAGTGGTGGTGCCTTCTTGGCAGAGTGAGGCACCTACTTGAGTAAGGTGCCTACTTTAGTAAGGTGCCTACCTTAGTAAGGTGCCTACCTCCATAAGGCACCTACCTTAGTAAGGCACCTACCTCGATAAGGCACCTACTTCAGTAAGGCACCTACTTCAGTAAGGCACCTACCTTAGTAAGGCACCTACTTTAGTAAGGCGCCTACCTTAGTAAGGTCACCTACCTCCCACTTGCCTTATGAAAGAACATGTCGGGGTGGTGCCTTCTTGGTGGATCAAGGCACCACTCCTCCAGAGTAAGGCACTGAATAAGGTGCTTCTTTTCAGAAGTAAGGTGCTTATCTATTGAGTAAGGTGCTTCCCTTTCCTTCATTATTGAAAAAGTTGATAGTGGCTGATGTGCTTATTGATGTAAGGTTGATCAGGCCTAAATTTTTCATGCTACATCAGCCTCCACTTCATCCAAGCATGGGGGTGCATAATATTTCCCTTTGTGGGGGAATTGGCACCCACTCCATGCCTAGATCAACACTATCCTCCTATTATGCAGGTTCATGGATGCTGAGATGATCTAGGCCTTTTTTTACAAGATACCTATTGTTCGAGCAATCAAGCCACTTCCTACAAAAGAAACTAAAAATAAAAATAAAAACTCATTTAAACGCAATCCGTGCCTATTAGGCCTTGGCTCTCAGGATACCTACAGCTTGCATGCGGGTGTTGTCCCTACAAAACACACCGTAAGCTAAAAAAATAGGAAACTAATCTAACTTGTTTTTGGTGGACACCTCTGTGTCCACCAGGTTGTTGAGAATTTTGGAGAATTTTACTTGGATGGGGTCTCCCCCATGCCTGTTCTAGACTCCTCCAACAAGTTATCAAATGTGTGGTATGGCCACAACCGGTGGCCATTAGTTGTTAGAATGGTGTTGTTATCATCAATTGTCTTGACTCACACAACACCATTTCTGATTATTTCCACCACCTCGTACGGGCCCATCCATCTTTGCATCAGTTTTCCCTTCCACTCCTAGAATCTGGAATCATACAACAGTACCCAGTCTCCCTCTTTGAACTATTTCATTTTAATATGGTGGTCATGCCATTGCTTCCTTTGCCTCTGCATGATTTCTGTTCTCTGTAGGGCATCCCTTCAAAATTCATCCAACTGGTTCAGCTATCGAATTCATTCCTTATATGCTTCATCCAGGCTCAGGTCCAGTTCAACCACCATTCTAAGCATCTTGACCTCAAATTCGATGGGCATCATTACTCATTTCCCGTATACCAGTTGGAAGGGTGTGAAGTCGATGGTTGATTTCCATGTTGTATTATACACCCATACTACCTCTGGTAACCTTGCAGCCCAATCCTTCTTGTGCTGCTGCACAGTTTTAGTCAAGATGTTTTCTATCTCCCTGTTGGTTACCTCCACCTGCCCATTCACCTACGGATGGTAGGGGGTGGTTCTGTTGTGATGTACTCTGTACTATTCCATCAATTCCTTGATTAATCTATAGGTAAATTGGGGTCCTTGGTCCATTGTAATTTCCCTGGGCACTCCAAACCTTGTGAAAATATGGGTGAACAAAAATTTGGCTACCGTCCCCTCCTTAGAATCTCTCAATACCTGGACTTCGACCCACTTGGTGACGTAGTCTGTGCAGACTAGAATATACCTCCTTTCGATTGAAGGTGGGTTGATGGGTCCCACGAAATCCATACCCCATTTATCGAAGGGCTCAATGTGTACATGAGGTTGAAGGGGTATTTTGTCCCTATGGGTCGGCCTACCCATTCTTTGACATTTGTCACACCTACTAGCATATGCGATTGCATCTTTAAATAGAGTGGGCCAAAAATACCCAGTTTGTAATACCTTATACGCAGTCCTTCTCCCTGAGAAGTGTCCTCCACATGGCTCATTATGATAGGCCTTGAGTATCTCTGAGAACTCATGCTCTGCTACGCACCTCCTCACTATCTAGTCGGGCCCTATTTTGAACAGGAGGTCATCAATCCATTGAAAGGAAGCGCTCTTCTCGATCACCCCCTATTTCTCCCTGTACAAAAGAGTAGGGGATGTTCTACCGATGGCCAGATAATTGGTGATGTCCGCATACCACGGTGTCTGTTCACTAATGACGAACAAATGTTCATCCGAGAACTGGTCCTCTACCACTGCATGATCTACTGGGATTAGTCTGGATAGAAATTCTATGACTACGTTATCCTTTCTAGGCTTTTCAACTATGGTGATGTCGAATTCCTGCAATAGTAGAAGCCACCTGATTATCCTACCACTAATCGTTGGTTTACTCATTAGGTACCTGATGGTCGCATGGTCCATGTGAACGAACACTTTGTATCCAATGATGTAGTGGCAAAATTTGTTGATGGCATGGACTACTACGAGAAATTCCTTCTCCGTTACTATATAATTGAGTTCAGCCCCTACTAAATTCTTACTGACATAATAAATGGCGTAGAATTCTTCACCATCCTTCTACCCGAGGACTGCTCCAATTGCATTATTGGATGCATCACAATATATGTGGAACGGGACAGCCCAATTTGGCCCTCACAAAACTGGGGCAGAAATCAACTTCTCCTTTAGCATCTGAAATGCTTGCTCGTAGTCCTCTATCCAGATAAATTCCACATCCTTCATCAGCAGGTTGTGTAGAGGTTTGGTGATCTTGCTAAAGTCGATGATAAATCACCTGTAATACCTGGTAGAGCCAAGAAAACTCCTCACTTCCCTCTATATTTTTGGGTTGGGTAGGTCCTTAATTACCTCTATCTTCTTTTGATCCACTTTAATCCCTTCTATCGAGAGATGATGTCCCAACACTATGCCCTCATGCATCATCATAAAATATTTCTCATTGTTGAGAGATAAGTTGTTTTCTTCGCATCTCTAGAGCACATGTTCCAAGTTCATTGTCGCTTCTTCAAATATTTCCCCATAAATGGTGAAGTCATCCATATACACTTCTACTGCCTCTCCCATCATGTCCAAAAATATGCTCAACATCACCCTTTGGAATGTGGTCGGTGCATTGCACAACCCAAAAGGTAGCACTCTGTAGGCAAACATTCCCCATGGGTAGGTAAACATCATCTTGTCCTGGTCCTCCTCCCTGATCTGGATTTGGTTGTACCCACTGAATCCATCCAGGAAGGAGAAGTATTTTCTCTTGAAGAGTGTATCCAACACCTAATCAATGAAGGGAAGTGGGAAGTGATCTTTCTTAGTCACCTTGTTCAGTGATCTGTAATCAACATAGATCCACCATTTCTCATTTTTCTTAGGGACCACAACAAGTGGTGACACCCACTCACTATCGAAGATCGGGTAGATGAACCCTGCAGACAAGAGCTTCTGTAGCTCAGCTTTGATGATTTCTTTCATAGCTGGGTTCATCCTCCTCTACGGCTATCTGACTAGGGTCACCTACTCTTCGAGGTAGATCTGATGGGTGTAGATTTTTGGGTTGATTCCCTTCATGTCCAAATAATCCCAGGTGAATGCATGTTGGTGTTTGGCTAGGAGCTCCTTTAATTCTATCAACTATGTGGGGGTCAACCCATTGTTGACATTCAATGTCCTGCCAGGCCCAATGTCAATCTACCTGGTATGGTGGTCCTGAGCGCCGACCAATGGTGACTCAAGAATGGTGAGGGAGGATTCTCCTTGCAGGAATCCTGTTATAACACCATCCTCATCACCATCCTCCTCCAACTCTATTACTGCCATCATCGGCTAGAGCATGGACAATGAATCCTCATTATGCTCGATCAGTGTGGGTTCACCCAACATGTCCATGGATCGAGCAAGAGGAGAGATTGTCAATCTCTTGACATTCTACCCATTCAAAATGGTCATAAGTCCATCATAGTAGCTGATGTAGGCATCAACCATAGCTAACCATGGCCTCCCCAAGATGAGTGGGTAACCACCCAATCCCACTTTTGATTGTAGCACCAGGAAGTCTATCGGGTATTCCCATGCATCGACCATTATGATTATGTCCTCGAGCATCCCCTCTGGTACCACGGTTGACCGATCAGCCAACTACAACACCATTTTGGTGGGTTTCAAGTTCATAAGTTTCAGCTTCTGCATGGTCTCCTATGGCATCACATTGATGGCTGCACCTAGGTCAACCAAGGTGTTCACCAATGAACATCCTCCTATTTTCACCGTCAGTATCAGGCTACCTGGGTCTGCATATTTGGGATGATATGTATTCCCCATCATTAAGTCAACCAGTTTTCCCATGACATTAATGGTTTGTGCCACCTTACATCCTGGTTTCCTTATACACAACTCTTTTATCGCCTTAGTGTATATGGGCACATCTCGGATGGCTTGAAATAGTGGGATAGTGACCGTGAGATTCCTCAAGCTTGAGAGGATATCGAATTTTGGCTATGTCGACTTCCTCTATTCCTGCAACCATTTAGGAAATGGAGCCTCTATTTTCTCAACAACCACCTCTTCTATAAGAGGGGAATCTCCTACGTCCTCCTCTTCTTCTACCAGGGGAGGTGCCTCTACTCCTAGCTGCTTACCTGATCTAAGTTGAATAGGATTACAACTAATATTATACATCGGATACATCTCTCCCTCTACTTGGTATGTTGGCTGGTTTACCTTATTATTCGGGTTCACCATCGGCTATGTTGGTAACTATGTAGGTCTCACCATAGGTAGGGCCGGTAAGCCTTGCTGAGGTGGAACCTATGTCATGTTTTGTGGAGTGGAGTTCCATAGAACGTGGTTCCTCCACTGCTACTCAGGGTGCTGATATGGCATCCATGGTTGCTGATTGGGAAATGTAGCTCCTGGAGGTACGTTCATCCAAGGTGGTGGTCCCCACCATCCCATATTGGGTGGTTGCGGCTACCCTTGTGGCATATATGATCCTCCTCCATAGGGAGACATTCTCATGGGCATATTCCCCATAGGGGGTTGCTACCAATTTCTTTGATTACCTATGAAATAGGCTTCGGTTACATCAGCCTCCTCTTTGGAATTGGGTAGCTACAGGCACAGTCGAGTCTTGTGGTTCTGTTGGCAAACTGTGCATACTCTGACCTTGTTCTCTGGGCATGCATTCCTAGCATGCTTTCCCCTACATTTTGGATAAAAATAGGTCAATGTTGCATCATTCTCTTATTTCTTCTTCTCCAGCAAGAGTGTATCCAATTGTAGTGCTAGAGAGGATAGCATTTCACTCTTTAAATCTTCCAACATGTTGCCTATTTCCATATTTGTGACTGATGCAGTTGCTTTCATGGTTCTGGGAGCTGGTTTGCCTCTCCTTCATGAGTAATTTTGGCATAGTTGTCGGATATCTTCCATGGCATGCTGGTAAACATCTCCTCCCGAGATCATGTTTAGTGCTTCCAGTGACTCATTGTTGAGTCCTCTCAAAAAAATGCTCTTGAGAGACTTATCTCCTAACTTTGCATGAGGAGATCGTTACAAGTTGAAATTGAACCTCTCCCAGTACTCTTCTAGAGACTCATCCTCCTTCTATGTCATGCTGAGGACTTCCTCTCTAGAATCTCACACTCTACCAAAGTCCTGGTACTACTCTAGAAAGAGCTTCCTCATCTCTTCCCACGTAGTGATCTGCTTGTTCCCCAACCCGATAAACCATCGTAGAGATGAGTCATCTAATGTCGATGGGAAGAGTTTCAACCTTTGAGCATCTGACTTGTAGTCAACAGACCTACACAACACATCAAATTTAAACAAAAATAAGTCAGGATCTTCGGTTGGGTATCCCCTAAAGGTGGGAATATGGGTAGGGGATATGTTCTTCATCTTGGTTTCCCCTGCTCCTTCCTCTATTAGGAAGTTGAATCCAGATGAGACTTCTTCAACCATTTTTTTAGGAAATGTGGTCTCTAATGCAGCTTCTAGGGCCTTTCGATCATTCAGAGTTTTTTGAATTAGAACTTCTAAGTCAGTTGGTGTTACGGTCTGATCCTCTATGGCTTTCCACAATAGGGCTTCCTCCAAAGGTGTTCTTTTAAACAATGGGTTCAGGATGATCTATTCCTTCCTAGGTCGATGAGATGAGGAGGCACTTTGCACAAAGTGAGGATGCTCACTCCAGTGGACTGTTGGTGATGAGTCGAGAGAATCTAACTCAAACTCTAGGTCATCGATTGACTCAGATTTTTGTGATGGGCTCTGTCTTATAAAATGATCATCGGGTCCTCTTTTTCTTGGTGGACTCATACAAGGTCAAGCAGAAGGTTTTAAAGGGTAATGTAATTAATCTACTAATGATGCTTCCTCGACAATGGTACCAAAATTTTGGGTGCCAAACACTGGTTAATTTTGTCCTAAACTTTGTCACAACACTCGCATTTAAATTGTCAACCCGGGAGCTCGTAGACTTTAGAAGTGCCACGATTGAGATTACTCACATTACCATTCTGGAGATGAATCTGTTACTATCATTGGGGGTGTTTATAAAACAGCAGTTGATTCATCCACACCAAGAAAACTCAAACATAAATAAAATGCATAAAAGTAAACACACCACTCTGAAAGCAATAATACGCTTAACGTAAAAAGAACACAACTCTAAAATAATTAACTTTAATCTAAGGAATGAATATACTACTTATGCAGAATTAAATCTATGAAAGAAAATAACTAAGATACAGGGGAGGAATACTGGCTTGGAGTGGGCCCGAGCTCCAGCAGATCTCGCCCAACAAATCATGAAAATAATACGCAGATGAGAGAACACTCAAGCTTTATTAACAATGTAGAAAGATTACATGCGATAATGTTCTAAAAGAATGCTTCCCCTACTATAGAGAATTTCGTGTGTTTATATACCACACATAGGACTTCCTATTGCAGTTCTATTACAACAGGCATCTCGGTTACAGTCTAAACTAGGATAGTTCAGCTACTATAGCCGACACATGATGATCAGCTTCTTCATCGTTTCCTTGCAATCAGGCAATTTTTGTTTCATTACGGTTCTACTTCGGGAGTGGTTGCGCGTCCATCCACCCTGACTGGGACAACTCATTCATCAGTGGTTTCCCACTGATGATGTGGAACGGTGGTCATCGGGGTCCTTCTCCAGCCATTTGGTCAACGCGCATAATCTGGGCATCCGCTCGAGGAAGGTGCCTACTTTAGTAAGGTGCCTACTTCAATAAGGTGCCTACTTCAGTAAGGCACCTACTTTAGTAAGGCACCTACTTGAGTAAGGTGCCTACTTGAGTAAGGTGCCTACTTTAGTAAGGCACCTACTTTAGTAAGGCACCTACCTCCGTATGCCTTCATCTGATTGAGTAGAACCATGCCAGGTCCATGTAGGACCTCGACTGAGCAAAAGATGACAAAATCTAGGAAATAACTACACAAAACACACTTCACACATGGATTAGATAATACACATGATTTCATTAAATAAATACATAATATTTCATAAAAATATACAACTCATGATATATTGTCGCGCAAAAACCGTTAGTACATATACAAAAATATGAGCATATCTGGTGCTCATCAAGCCGAGCCTCCATGATACCAAGCCTTTTTGGGCACCGGTGCTACTAAATATGAAGTACATATGCAACCCTGGGTTCATTGTTGCCTCTTATTTTTTTCTTCGGTCCTTTCCAGCACTGTTGATCAGATCTACACTATTTTACAGATCAGAGGAGTCGGTGGTAGCAGAATATTTGTTCCCGTGCTTACTTTAACATTGGCTATGGTGATGTTTTTTGAAAATGGGGTGGGATCAGATGCACAGGTCTATTTTTACAACTTATGGACCTCCTTTTTTGGTCATCCAAGATTTTTTTCTACGTTCTAAAATGTGAGTGTCATTTTTTTGAGGACGTCATAGTGTTAAACAATGGATTCTCTGATGATGGTGGGTGTACAAGCATAACATGGATATTTGTTGACATTCGCCATGACTTGCGCATGGAGATTAGAGTGACACTGACAGAGATCCCACATAGATCACATGTAATTATATTTATGAAATATGCCTTACTTGTGAAGAGCACTTTGTTTTGTAAGAGGGAGGAAATCTATGCCAGGTTACAGAAAAAATGCTCGACCTCATTTCAAACCATTGGCACAATTGAATATTGTTATTTATGGTATATTTCTATGTTCTAGAACTCGTAGTTTGTTACAGAGGAGCGTATCATAGTGGGAAACACAACCTATTTGAAAACCATTTTCCATGATTGAAGGAAGAAAATAACATACGCATCTTGTTGTGGATTTGCAGCCATATATCATGGGAAGCGGGATTCTGATGTGATCGCGATGTCTAGGTGCGATGTGTTTCGTGCTATAAATTTTGAATTCATCAAGAGTCTATTCTACACATCAAGTATGATGTCATCCATCAAAAAAATAATTTTTTATCCTATTGCATCAACGTTGAGTTGTTCATTAGTAGAGGAAGATGTAGAAAGATCAACAACTGCAGTTTTCATATCATGTGGAACGTGTTGCATTGATGGTGTCTATTTTGTTGAGGATGATGTCCACGTGCCTCATTGGAGAAACTCGCACAATGGTAGTTTTAGAATTTTTTTTTTGACGAGGAGGTGCTAGTTTCTCATCAAATACCCTAATTGGAGTAGGTGTTGTTGGCTATTTTAGTGGGAGGAAGTTCTATTTTATAATCACAAATTTTAATTGTGTGCATATGTTTTTGCTTTTATTATGCACGTTTGTTTTTTACGTCTGCAGCAAGGATTACGAAGTCATTGAGCATGATTTGGCCCCCATGGGGCATGTGTGTAGATGGCCATGTGGGCAAAGGTAGGAAGTGGGGTACATTTGGAGCACCCCATGTTGAAATTGGATGACTGTTTGATGCAGAGGCTCGATGTTTATTTCTTTCGTAATTTTTTTTTGAGAAGTTGCCAGCCGAATGACCTCTCAAATATTTAAATGCATGATATAATTGGTGTTATGTGGTGATGCTATATGAGAATTTTGTGTTTATTTTTCACCTAGAGAAGAAGTTAATCCAGATGGTGAACTGGGTGCGTGACTAGTCTGCATTGCATCATCCACAAATTACAAGACCAAGGGCCTCGTTGTTGTTTGAATCATTGTTGTTTGATTGGTTAATCTATTGGCCAATTTTGTGTTCATAATTTCATATGGCCCACATCATATGATAGATGATAAGTCAAACATTTTGTTTTTTTAACAGTGGCGTAGTCGGCTTCAATGCATGTTCTTTTGGCAATAAAATTGAAAGGTTGAAGCGAGTGGCAGAGAATGCTCTATTAATCAATAAAATAATTGGAAAATCCAGACATGGTGAATCATGGAACTCTAAATAATGGAGTGGCTCTCTCTCCCAAACAAGATTTCCTCGTCTTCTGTGAAACTTCAATGTATCAATATCAGAAATACTGGTTGCAAGGGCCCAAGGAAGGCTCTGTGGAATCTTTCATTGATGGACTCCCTGCCTTTCCAGATAATGTCCGATACGACGGGGAGGGCACCTTTTGGATTGCAAAATAAGGATGATAAAATACCAATTCTTGAGACATGTGGTTGTGGTGCTCTCATTAATACATGAAGACCTTGTGAAAGGATCTAGCGTTTTGGTTGTGAATGAAAATTACGATCCCCTGGAGCCTTACTCGCATCTAGATGTTCTCATGATAACTTTTAGATTGAAATGGAATGTGGTTGAATGGTGATTGTGCAAGTGGCTACCAAGGTGATAAGCCACAAAAGTTTTTTTTATCATAGAGTTTGGATTGATAAAATAGATATGGAGATGCTAAAGTTGTGCGCATGGTGCTAGCACAGTGGCATTGATAACAACACTGACAGGAGCATTCAGATCTCATTTTTTCCTTTATGGTAGACCATATGACATATCCCATGTGGGTGGTGGGTGAAACTTATTTTTTTATATTTCTACTTTCTAATTTTATAATATCATTGGAAACATTAAGGGGACTATATGACATGTAAGTGGGGATAATTTTATTGGACGACCATATGGCCTTAGGGGGTATTGTTTTAAATAGGGCACTATATTTTTTTAATATATTTTTCCACATGGAAAAGTGGAAATGGAAGGCCCATATGGCCCTTATTGTATTTTTCAAAATTTCAAAACCGATGGCCTAGATGGCCCATGTATTTTCCTACAAAGAAAATTGAGAGGCATGTTATTTTTCTACAAGAAGAAGACCCCATTGACATCAAAACATAGGAGTATTTATAGTCATAAGAAAGGTTTTTCATGATGAACACAATGGTGGTGTCCATTTGTGATTTTTAGGCTATTTCAAATGTATTTTTAACCTCAAATATCGTTATCGTGGAGTGCACTCTCGGTGGAACCCGACACTCCTAAGCACTTGTATGTGATCCTATTACCTAGTAACCTTCCCTATAAGACCTATCGAATGCAACGGCTGGTTACCTATGTATTTTAGTAGGATGGGATGGTCATCATAAGGACACCTACTCTAGGAACTATAGACAAAGACACCCTAGACTCTATCTAAGGATTTTTTTGGATCAACTTTTGAATACTACAGATGAAGACACTTGATAAGATTTTATTCTCTTCTTTCTTCTTACTTCTCCTTCATATTTGGTTTCTATGGCTCATTTTATTGTATTGAGTGTATTTTCGACAGAGTCTGACACTCTCATATGCCTCGTATTTCTTTTTTATTAAGGTGTATTTTTGGTAAGACCAAAACCTTCTAGATTGATTTTACCATGAGGGGGGATTTGATAGTCATGGTGAATCTATTCAGTGACCTACGAGAGACAACATACTTATAGGATGACTTGTAGAGGTAATAATGTTAGAATATTCTAATGTACACTATGCCTTCTTTGAAACTTGTCATATTCTCTTGACACTTGTCATATTTCTCATATAAGCTTATGCCTATATATTGTACTCTTCTATATCAATATTAATATCTTATCTCTTGTTTATTATTAACAATGACAATTTCCCACCATGGGTTCATCTATAGATTAGGAAAGAGTACCTTAGATTAGGTTGAAAGTATTTACTTTATCCAATGTAATAAATTCACAAGTGTGCAATGATATTTTGGCAATGTAAATGTGCATAGTTGTCCCTATGTACAAGTGTCATTAGAATAGGAATATGAAGAGTCATAGGAAGAGCGAGGGCCAAGATACACCATATGAAGAGTAAAATTTTATCCTATATATGGATGTGCAATTGGAATAGAATAGAGTATCACAAGGGAAGTTCAAGAGATGGGACATCACCCATGAAGCAATGGAAGGTGATGTAATATGATGTATTTGTGGTCTTTTATTCAATAAGAGTTTATTGTATTTTTTAACATTTGTTATTATCAATATTTGAGTTATTTCATATTTTGAATATAAGCTTATTTGCTTAGCGTTATTATTTCCTTCATATTGATTTGAGTATTATTAATTTAGTGGTCATATTATTGAATGGTTATTCATCAAAAGATAACACATAGTACATTTGAGATAGACTCTATTCTTAAATTTACTCATTTAGCCAAGCTACCACCCTCCTAACTACCTCCTCATAATTTGAACCCTCTATTACATCTACAGTTGTACATAAGACCAAAATATTGCCCCAAAGATATGGGTGGTGATCCTGCTTGTCAGTTTAGTCCAAACCTCAGATCTCATATGTTGCCTATAATATACACTTAAATACCAAAAGTATAGTTTTATTGTCTAGTAAAATCTTGTTTTTTTAAAGAACTTTAGGATCTAACTATCTAGCACATGAAGCCACATATTATCCTAAGCTTCAAATGCCCTCTAAAATTTAATCCTAGTTCCAATTTTTTCCTATTTGCATGCATAGAGTGAAATCATTGATAATGATTTTATAGAAATCTATCTAGCAGAGGAAGCTACATATTCTCCTAAGCTTCAGTCATAGGCAACAATTTTGCCATAATTTACAAAATCAGGTACCTTTCTTACTCTCTCTATCATTATCCTCTTTATATATAGGCCCATTTGTTGATTTGCTATACTTTTAGCCCTCTATTTATGTTTTAGAACACTTAAAAAGGATAAATTAAAGAAACTGTAGCTTAGGTTTAATATAAAAGCTTCAATTTTCTATTCTAGGCATTGAAAACCAAATCACATTTAGTTTGCTTTAGTCTAGCATTTATGTGTGCATTCTTTTGTTGCTTACTTGAAATAAGAAGATACTTTTAGTTTCTTGTAACTCCTACTTTAGATTCTAATAGTTCTCATTAAAATTGAAAGTCATAGAAGATAGTAACTTGTTTGTATGCATTTACTTGTTTGTTATATTTTAGATAGAATCACCATTTCATAAGGTCTAGGAACCCCTAACTTAAAGATAAATGGATCCTAGATGCGTGTTTAATCAATCCATCAAACATAGGTACATACCCATCTAACATATTGAGGTGAGAGCCACCACGTAGGACCTGAACCTTCATAAGCTGAAGGTTTCTCCTAATCCTAAGGGGGTCTTCCTATATACCTGAGGGAATATGGGAGCTCACCACCATATACAAGTATTATTTATGTTTTGGGTATTAGAGTTTGGTCACCCCTCACTTCACTATATGCTTTATGGGAAATCTAGCTTAACCAAAAATAATATCTCCTCCATAATATTTTAAAGCCCCAACACAGGGTTTCCAACCTATTCTATTTTAAAAAATGTTATTTTTTGTAGGATATTTTAGTGAAAAATGGAGGAAAAAATATACCTAATAGGGAATGGACAATAATTGTTGTGACTATAGCAAAACACAACCCGAAAAAGTGTTCTAATACCACATTTTAGGAACCTTACAATTAAAATAAGCACATCCACATAAATATTGTAGTAATAAACTAAAAAATAAGAATAACACAATAATATTACAATACAGAATAAAAATACAACCTTTAATACTCAAAAGAAATATAATCACATAACCATAGATTGTAGGCCTCTTCAAGGAGATAACATCCTTAGAAGTAGAGCTTCACTATAATTTAGTAACATAAATTGATACATTCCATCAATATCCTTGTCTTTATAAAGACTCCTATCAAACATACCCTAATACTCAAGGGTTGGATTCACGTGCAAGTGGGGGACTTGAGCTAATAACTCATAATAAAGAAATAATTACATCTTTATTAACTCTTCTTACAATTAATAGCGGTTACATCATGGCCCATATGTCTAGGAACCCAAGGTGCCTATGCACATTACTAGACATTTACATAATAATGTTAGGATAGGGTCCTAACAAAGTGGAAGTGGAGATTGAATTCAAATTACTCCATGAATTTTCTTTGAAAATGATTTTTCCTCGTTATCTTCTCTAGTTCAAAAATAAGGGATCAAATCATGGATGGTTGCCCTTATTTTAATGGTAAAGATGTTAATATCATGGATGAAGAGAAATAAAGAGCCCCAATAAACTAAAACTAGAAAAGCAGTAATTGCAAAATCAAAGGAAGAAGATAGTAGATTCACACATTACACAATATTTATCCTAGAAATCCTCAATCATGAAAACCAGCACAGTATTATCTTATTATTTCATTAACTTGACCGTCTCCAATACAATAATATTCTTCTTTTGTCTCTCTATCCAAACCATAGTGCAAGTGTGATATATATAACAAGATCACATGCACGGATTTGACAATATCATGGGCAAAAAAGCAAGGGTTCAAATATAGTAACCCTAAAAGCCCATATGGGTCTAAAAATAACTTAAAACCCTAAAACAAAAATTGGAGGATGCCACCCTTGGACCCATAATTTTTGGAGGGCTACCGTCCCTTAACCCCTATTCGAGGCCCAGCCTGGCCTCGGACCCCGACAAGTATATCGTACACAGTGTTGAGTACCTTTTAGTGTTAACCCCACTAGAATAACATGGAAAGTATTCAACATATTTTCAACATTCTTCCACTTGTTTAATACTTTCCATAGGGGCTAACAACTACCATTGTCAACTATCAAGGGTAATCATACCCATGGATATTTTGCACCAAGAAATTTTTTGAGCAGGTACAGCCTTTGTTAATGAATCAACATTATTCTTCTCTGTATCAACTTTATCCAATATCACTCAGTTCTCTTCAACCATATCTCTCATAAAATGGTACTTTATATTAATATGTTTTGACCGATCATGAAAACCAAGATTAATTGCCAAAAATATTGCACTCTGACTATTACTATTAATTCTCATAGCTTTCTGTTTAGTACCAAATATTGAATACAACCTTTGTAGCCACATTGCTTCTTTACGGGTATGAGTTGTTGCAATGTACTCTACTTCTATAGTGGATAAAGCAACAATTGATTACTTTTTACTCATCCAACTTACTGCCCCTCCAAACAACCTGAACACATAAGCACCTATGGATCTTCTCTTGTCAATATCTCCATCCCAATCAGCATCCATAAAACCTTGTAGAGTTATAATATTATTACTTTCAGAATTTCCTCCATAACAGATAGCATAATCTATAGTTCCATGCAAGTATCTGAAGATCTTTTTTATAGCATTCCAATGTTCCTTTCCTAGATTTGGCATATATATGCTAACTACTCCCACTGCATGTGCAATATTAGGTCTAGTACAGACCATTGCATACATCAAACTACCCACAACACTAGCATAAGGAACATGATGCATTTCTTCAATTTCCTCATTTATTTTGGGACACTATTTAGTAGATAACTTTTGACCAACCGGATATGGAGTACATACTGGTTTACAATCATGCATTCTAAACTTCTGTAATATCAAATCAACATATTTCCTTTGATTTAACCATAACTTTCTATTTGCATAATCCCTTATTATTTCCATACCCAAAATAAATTTTCTAACACCCAAATCCTTCATGTCAAATTCAAAAGATAACTGAGATTTGAGTAACTTTATCATCTCCTTACTGTTACCAATTAACAACATGTCATCCACATACAATACAATGATAACAAAATTTTCACCTTCTTTTTTGAAATATACACATGGATCTACTTTACTTTTTCCAAGCCCAAGTGTCAAGACAAACCTGTAAAATTTTTTATTCCATATCCTTGGAGACTGCTTCAATCCATGAAGAGACTTCTTCAACTTGCATACCAAGTCTTCCTTACCTTTTATCTTAAAGCATTCTGGTTGTGACATATATATATGAACTTGATGAAGAATATATATATATATATATATATATATATATATATATCTTCATCAAGTTCACCATGTAGAAAAGTTGTTTTTACATCCATCTGTTCTATTTCAAAATCAAAAGCAACAGAAATAGCCAACAAAAATCTGATTGAAGTTAGTTTAGCCACAGGAGAAAAAATCTCACCAAAGTCAATTCTCTCAACCTAAGAAAATCCTTTTGCTACCAAGTGAGCCTTGTACTTCTCCAAATTTCCTTCTACATTGTACTTCTTCTTGAATAACCACTTACAACCAATAGGTTTTCTACTAGGAGGTAATTTCACCAAGTCCCATATCTTATTTTTATCCAAGGACTCAATTTCTTCTTCCATAGCCATTTTCCAAGACTTATTCTCACTTGAATGAAGTGCCTCCTTTACAGTCTTAGGTTCTTCATCAGTAACTGATAAATTAAATGCAGAATAAAAATTTGAAGGACTATACCTGTCTGGAAGTCTTCTCTCTCAATCTGATCTCCTCAAAATTGGAGTTCTAGGTTTTACATCTTCAGCTTCCTCCTCAACTTCTTCCTCTGAATATTCCTCTTCAGACTCTCTCTGTAATTTAGGTTCTACCACAGGTTCTTCCTCCTGTTCCAATTTTACCTGTACTATTTTTGGTTATTTTCTTGGTTGCATTTTCTATTTTAAAACTCCCTTTTGTTTCTCTAAAGATTACATTATGACTGTAAACAACCTTCCATGCTTTTGGGTTCCACAAATTATATCCTTTAACACTAGTACTATAACCCACAAATATGCATTTTTTAGATTTATAGTCTATCTTAGTCCTTTTCTCTTTTGGGACATACATATAAGCATCACAACTAAAAACCCTTAGATTTCTAAGAGAGGGTTTCTTACCAGTCCATACTTCCTATGGAGTCTTTTCCACCAAAGTTGAGGTAGGAGATCTATTAATGATATAACAAGATATTAACACAACTTCTGCCCATAATCTCTTTTCTAACCCTGCACCACTTAGCATACTTCTAGCCTTATCCATAAATGTCTTGTTCATCCATTCTGCAACCCCATTCTATTGTGGAGTATACGGAGTTGTTCTCTACCTTTATATTCTACATTTCTTGCAAAACTGCTCAAATTCATTAGAGAAATACTCACCATCATTATAACTTCTCAAAACCTTTATATTTTTCTCTATCTTATTTTCTACAAGAGCCTTAAACTCTTTAAATTTATTAAAAACCTCAAATTTATTCCGTAGAAAATATACCCATGTATTTCTTGAGAAGTCATCTATAAATGTAATAAAATAGATAGATTTACCTAATGATGGTACTTTTGCAGGTCCAAACACATCATTGTGAACTAGATATAAAATTCCTTCAGACCTTGTAGCACTACTTGGAAACTTGACTCTAGTTTATTTCTCAAAAATACAGTGCTCACAAAAATCAAAATTTAATGGGCAATCAAAAATTCCTTCAGCCATACCTTTCATTTTCAATGTTCAAAGTCCTTTCTCACCAATATGCCCCATGCATTGATGCCACAACATTGTCTTAACTATAGAAATACTCGGAGCCATTTTAGCCGTATTATTTTCCTATACAACTAAAGAGTTATTGCAATTAATACTTACAGTACTAGCCTCAAGTCTAAACAAAGTTCCTATATGAAATCCTCTTGCCAACACCAAGGATCCACAGACCATATTGCAGCTATCCTTATTGAATACCACATTCACACCTGCATCATTCATCTTACTCACGGATATTAGATTCCTTGCCAAACCTAGAATATGCAACACACCAAGAAGGGTTTTAATTATTCCATATTTTAGTATTAGCTTAACTCTTCCTCAACCTATTATTTTATATATCAAATTGTCTCCCAAGAATACTTTACCTCCATCTATCTTTTCATTTTCATAGAACCCCTCCCTATGAGGAGTCATATAAAAAGAAGCACCTGAGTCAATCAACCATGAGTCATCACATTCACTTGAGCAAGTTGTAGCTAAGAATAAGTCCCCTGAATCTTCATTTGTGGTCTTCTTTTCTATAGAAGTTCCTTCATCATATGATCGATTATTATCAACCTTTTTAGATCTACAGTCTCTTTTATAATGCCCTACTTTACCATAATTCCAACATTTCCTCTTTTTTGGGGCAATAGATTTACCCCTAGATTTCATTTATTTTCTCTTGATTTCTTTTTGCTTCTTTCTTGAGAATGGCCTCTCAAAAATAAGGTATCCTTTTAATGATAATCCTCAGAAGATATCCATCTCATCTTCTTGGACAGCAAAGTTCCTACTATATCCTGTAATTTCAATGTAGATGTAGTATCGGTGCTAGCCATAACTAGGTTATCCCATAAATCAGGTAATAAACAAAGTAAAGTAATACAGTTTTCCTCTTCATCCATTTTTACTTCTACAGAGGTTAGTTGACTTACCACAATGTTAAAAGCATTCATATTTTTAGCCACAAGGTCACCATCATTCATCTGAAGTGAATACAACTTCTTTTGGAGAAAGAGTTTATTTACCAGTGACTTTGTTTGATACAATGTTCCCAGCTTCTCCCATAATAGATTTGTCATGGTCTTTGTAGATACATTCAACAATATTGAGTTAGATAAGCACAATCTGATAGATATCCTTACCTTCCTATCAATTTTTAGCCAATACTCACATGTCATAAATGTTGGTTTTATTCCTGATACTGCACTCCACTGATATCTATCAACCAAAAGATCAAATTTTATCTATTAAATTTTTCAATCTCTATTCGTGTGCTTCCTATCTTTCTCATTTTCTTGGATCCTTTCACGTAGGATCCCACTCAAGAATTAATTTATCACAGGGTTTAAACCCTTACTCCTTGAACAAAGCTAAAACCTATCTTTGATACCAAATGAAGAGAAATAAAGAACCCCAATAAACTAAAACTAGAAAAGTAATAATTACAAAATCAAAGGAAGAAGATAGCAGATTCACACATTACACAATATTTATCCTGGAAACCCTCAATCGGGAAAACCAGCATAGTATTATCTTATTATTGCATTAACTTGATCATCTCCAATACAATAATATTCTCCTTCTATCTCTATCCAAACCCTAGTGCAAGTGCAATATATATAACAAAGTCACATGCACGTATTTTACAATATCATGGGCAAAAAAACAAGGGTTTAAATAAAGTAACCCTAAAAGCCCATATGGGTCTAAAAATAACTTAAATCCCTAAAAATAATATCAAATATCTAATATTTGACTCTCATTCATCATATTCCTCATCATATCTTCTAGGCCCTCTTCCTATGGATTTGGTGGTGGTAGATATGAAAAGCCATCACACCTATTGTCATCTCTCTTATCATCAGGACTACATCCCAACGTGCAAAATGCCCCTCTATATAACTCTTGTCCCTATGAGGCATGAGTCAAAAAGTACTATGGACATTCACGAGGTTCTTTGCCCTACTCACTTCTAATTGACCTCTCCTCGTGAATGGATAAATCCATAAGTACTCCAATTTCTCTCACAAGATGAGGAATTGGAAACTTGAGACAGTAGATGGCATGCTAGTCACTGCAACTGTGGCATCCCATGTCTAGCTAGGTTTGGCTGGGCCCACCTAAAAAAAATAATAAAAATATTTTTTTTTTCCTATGTTAATGCCCAAACTAGGTTGGGTTCGACCGATCAAACCTGAACTGGCCATAGGGTTTGGTTTGGTTGAACCCTAACTTACAAGGACAAGGTTCATCCCAAGATTAACCTCATTATATAGGGTTCGAATGGGGTTTGACCTAGTCATACCCGTTTACGAAGTCATGCACCTGATGTGGAAGTGGGTGCTTTTGCAAGTTTAGGTTCGTGCACCCAGCCAACTGGGTGCACAAACTTGGTTACACTGGTATTGAGCAATAGTGTGATAAATGTTACTTAACTCATTAAAAATGATCTTGACTACTGTAATGAATAATATGTTGAAAGATCTAAAAATATCTGAACCTTGAAAAGTATATCGTACACAGCGTCCAGTACCTTTTAGTGTTAACCCCACCAAAATAACATGGAAAATATTCAACATATTTCCACCAATGGAGTGAGAAATTTTCTATGGATATAAAGAATGTTAAAAGGGTTCTAGCATGGATTAGGTTTTTTGGGCTTTCTTATAAACTTATAAATAAAAAAGTTTTCAATAATATTGGTAATACTCTAGGGGAGCTCATCTAGTAGGGACCAACTACTAATAAGAGAAGGCATGTTGTATACACTCAAATTATATTTCAAAACCTTTACCACAATCCATTAGGATTAAATCTGAATCAATATAATGAGATCAATAAGTGTATTATGGAAAATTGCATTCTAATGTCGTTAGTATCATGAGACCAAACACATGAAACAATATTACAAAGTGAAAATGATGGAGAAAGGGATGGAAAATTTTGGGCATGAGGTAAACTTCAATATAAAACAAGGAGATCCTCTGTAGAAGTTGGGTTAAATTAAGGATTTTTCCATCGTAAGAAAGTGGCAAGAAAAGCTTCTCTACATCATCAAATAGCAAAGGTCGTTATAGTTCACTCAAATCAACCATAACAAGAAAAAAAATGACATAAGGGATGAGGAAGTACAGTGCACAATTTCAAATATAGGAGACAAAGGTACAAAGGAATATGGAGAGACAAATTTTAAAGTGAATGAGATGAAATAGATTAAGGTTAATCCATATAAATCATCTTTATTTTCCTTAAGTATTATAAAATCTTCTCCTTGCAATAAAAATGAAAGTAATACAAAGTGTATTCATTGCACTTCAAGGTTTCAAGAGCAACATAATTAAATAAATGCATGTGGAGGGTATCCATGGAAATTTGGGATTTCCAAGGTAGCATAAGAAAGTAATTACAATGGAGGATCATCCTTTCATCTTGGGGTTTTAAGGGAAACATAAAAAATAAAGTGTTTTTTATGCTATTCTTTGCATTTTAGATTCTTTAGAGCAACATAAATCTTTAGAAGATAAGTATAATTATGAAAAATATGGATAAATAGAAGATATTGATGAATATGAAAGTGTTGGTGGAAATGAGAAAAAGTAAGGAAGGCCATAAAAGCATGGATAAAGAGAAAAAGGAACTCAAGGGTATCAATTTGGGAGTCAAACAAAAATATTATAAGTGTTAACAAGAAGTGGGGCTAAGACCACTAATAAAAATAAAAAGTGGTAAAAAGTGATGATGAAAATAATATCATAGGATTTTAGGGGTATGAATAACACCCCTAAGAAGAGAAATATTAATGAACTAATAAGTTGTTACATCTTTAGTTTATTTTAATACAAAAAAAATAATTAAGTAGTGAGGAGCATAAGGATGCTTTTAAAAAGGTTTGGAAAATGGGTTATTGTCTAGAAGTTTCTTCAATAGGAGCTTTAGGTGGTATTGCAACAATATGGAACAAAAACAATGGGATGAACAATTGTTAGAAGCAAAAATTAATTGGGTTGCTCAACTATTTTGCAAGAAAGTAGAAAACATCAAAGTTGGGGTGATAAAAAATATTTGCTCAAACTATAGATACTCCTCACAAACGATGTTGGAAGTATCTTAACATATAATTATCAATTACAATGATTATTCATAATTGTGATATATGGATTTGTAGTTTTCAAAAATATTGGATAGATTCTTGTTATCCAACACATGGTTGCAAATAGATTATATGACCTCTTAAGATATTTTATTGCAAGCAGGATTTAATCACAAACTCATTCTTCTAATTTGTGATTTACCCAATAATAGCCATCAAATAGATTTCACTTCCATTCTATATGGCTCTAAGACCTTGATTTCTTCTAGATATAATGGTGGGATGAAACAAATTTTGAAGGATCATATATGTAGGGGTTTGTTCAAAAGATTAATATTTAAAGGATTAAATAAATATTTTGAGTGCCAAATATTTTTGTAATATTTTTAAAGAAAAAATGAAATTGAATCCAAGCTTGAAAATTTATAAGAAATAGTAGAAATCAACGGAATTGACTAGAATTCTTATGTGAAAGAAAAATAATTACTTTTTATTATCATAATGCATTGAAAAATAAGCCATATTAGTTCCAAAAATCTACAAATAAATGGCTCAAAGAAAGAGATATAAATACAAAACAAATCATGGTACAACATAAATTAAATTTTATTTTTGTTACATTTGGATCTGAGGGCTTGGTTCAATAGTGAAAATGCTTTTGTAGGAGCGCAAAGACCAGGGTTCTAATCCCTCAATCCCTGTAGTATCAGTGGGTGTGTCACGTCAGCATACCCGGCTATGTAAAAGGTTTACCCGATGCAACTGGAGGTTATAGTGGTGACAAGGAGCAATATTTGAACCCACGAAGAGGTGTAGAAAATTGTAACAAGTTACCAATTCCTCTAGTATAATAAAAATTTTATTTTTGTTATATTAAAAATATTTTAATCATATATGGAAGAAATATTGAGGAAGAATAAGATAGAAGGAAGGAAGCAATTAATTATTTCAAAAATATTTTGTTAGATATTGGGAAATATAAGGAGGTACAAGATAAGCTTGTAATAAATAATACATCGATTATCACACAGGGGCAAATGAAATCTTGATGAAGAATATATAAATATATGAAGGAGTTACATAAAGCAACTTTATCTTTTCATCCTAGCAAGGCAACTAGCCCTGATGGCTTTCCTATAATTTTATTTCAAAAAAAATGGAATTTATTAAAGAATGATACAATGGTTATAGTCGAAGAGGCCTAGAAAAGGAAGACTACAATAAGTGAGATAAATACCACTTTTATTATGCTAGTTCCCAAGAAATACAAGATAAAATATTTTGATAATTTTCATCCAATAATATTTTGTAATATTCATTCATCTATCATCGCCTTAACAGCCTATGGTTGATATATCATCGCCTTAGTAGACGATGGTTTATCTATCACCACTACCACCTCTACAACATGTGGTTGATTTGTTACCATCACTATCATTGTAGTTTATGGTTGAACCATCATCGTCATCACCCGATGATAGCTGAAGATCCATCTATAATTTTGATAAAAGCCTAGACTGTGAACGAGGTAAGCATTCCTCTTTCTTACATTTAAATTTTTTTGGAAGAAGTTTATCGGTTGAAATCATGAAGTGCATGTAGTGAAACTAGGGTTTTCAAAGTGAATCATAGAGGATTAAATTGAAGAGGTGAAAGGAGTTACTTTACTCGGGAGGAATATTTCTATGCATGTGAACAATAGGTTGAAGAATTTTTTTGGCTAGAATTATGGAGTACACGCAGCAAAGCTAGGGTTTACAAAGTGAAGAACTAGAGAAAATTAAAAAAATACAATTGACAATAATTTATTTTTTTTTAAACTATAATGTGCTTAGATCTATTTATGTGAATAAAATGAAGGTGGATCTAGTTCTTGACTAATATCTTTAAAAAATGACACAAGAAGCATCAACATTTTTTAAAACCGAACTATGCTCAGATCTGTTCATCTGAAGAAAATGAAGGCTAGACAAATTTATTTATATAATCGAATAATGGAAAAGGTTAAATGAGGTACTTTGATAGTGAGGAATTGCATGTGAATTATTTTTTGAAGAAGTTTATCAATTGGAATCATGAAATGCATGTAAAAAAGCTAGTATTTGCAAAGGGAATATATTAACTTTTGTTTTCATTGGTATTTTTAAAATGGTAGTATAGTTTGGGAAACTGATTTCTTGTTTTGATGGAGAATGAAGAGGAACATTTGGACTTCTTAGAGGACCCCTTTTAGGGGTAGCGCATCTTTTCAACTCCAAGCGCCAAGGGTCCCATTTCTATATAAGACTTAGAAGTTGAGAACTAGGGGTCCTTGGGTTTTTTTATTGGGTAAAATAATATTGTAGGTCATTAGAATTTAGTGGACATAAGAGATTCTATGTTGGTAGGTTCATATTAGGTCAATTGTCCTATTGACTGCTCACTCTTAGGTATCTTAGAAAAATCTATTGAAGTGATGGGTCTAATGAATGAGCAAGCTTTTCATTGTGAGGAAGAAAAACTTGAGTAAGCTCCAAACAACCCAAAATCACTTTGCTTGATGGAGTTTCCTTTGTTTGGTTAGGGTTTTATTAGTAAAATTATTAGTTTAGAGGCCCTAAGTGGAGTGGGTATAAACTTTCAATTCTCATAGACTATAAATTTGGTTATTAAAGTGTGTAAGGTACACAAAGTGGTTAAAAGGAGAAGGTCGAAGATCAAAATGGTACTTGGGCAAGACCTAAGGATGGAATAATTTTTGGAGTTTTTGGATAAGGCGCTTATTGGGAGGTTTCATGGACATCAAATAGTTGATGATACACTAAATAAGTGGTTGTAGAAGATATGGGTCCTAATTTTAGGATATGGGCTGATTTTTCACTTACTTGTTAGAGTATGGATAGGTTTCCCTTTTTAATCTGAGGAATATGCACAAAACAATTGGGAGGTCATTGGTATTGGGGTCTTATTTTCTGGATTTGAAGGCTTGGATGACTTGATTTTATCCTAGGATTGAAGTTGCTAGGAGAATCCTAATCTGGGTGAAAATTCCAATTATGCCAATGGAGTTATGATCAGAAAGAGCTTTAAAAGAGATTAGAGAATCATTAGGTAAAACCTTCTATATAGATGTTTCTTTCAAACCTAGTGTTTTTTTGTTAGTAGCTCAATTTTTGGTTGAGATAGATATTGGTGAAGGCTTACCAAACTATATGGAGATAGTTATGGGGAATATTTCTCATAATCAAATCTTGGACTATTTGAATATTCCTTTTAGATGTGTTTTTTGTCATGTTTATGGATATATTGCTAAGGAATGTTCTCAATATTTCACACAAAAAGTATGGAGGAGAAAACAAATGACTAGTGGGGATTTCAAGTCAGCTAACAACAATCAAGAGATACCTATTTTTAGAACTCAATAGTGCTCCCTAATTTGGAATAAACAAGCAAAAAGGATGTTGTCAAATCTAGAACCAAAACTCTAGAAAAGGAGGAATAAATTTTGGGCCTCACTTTATCTCTATTTCACTGTTCACAAGTTGTTAGAGAAGGAGATAGAGTCATAAAGAAAATTGTGAAAGGATTGGAACCTGATACTATTAAGTTTATTGGTCAATCATCTAAGCCTTATGACCATATTGTCCAATACATGTGGAGAATAATATAGAATTAGGTAATAAAGAAGTTTGTACACTTATGAATATCTAGAGAGAAGTCCCAAGGACAAGGATTTTTCTAGGGATTTGTACAATGGGATGGAAACCTCAAACAAATTGAATAGGGATTGTGATACAAACCTTTCTACTATGGGAGAAGTCTTTTTAACCTATAAAGTGAATCTTCTAAGGAGGTATATGTTTTAGGGGATGGTTTCGAGATATGCTTCTCTTGTAAATATTTGTTACATTCTAGGAAAAGAGAATTTAAGTTAAGAACTTGTGTATTTTTTGGAAGGTTAGGATTAGGTTTGTACCTTATAAAGGACCCTTCCACTTCTTTAGTAGGTAGAAAGAAAAAATTATTTCATGCATAAGATAAGGCTTTAAGGAGAATTCAGTAGGGTAAACATAAATCTTTCAAGGGGATCCTTAGAGTAGGACAAAACCCCTCTAAGATGTTTGAATGATATTTTTATTCCTTAATATCCAAGGTCTTGGAAATCCCTCTAAAAGACTTGCCTTAGCCAAGATGGTGGAAATTCATCATTATGATATTATCCTTCTATAAAAAACCATGGGGGCAAGCACAAAAGTCATTGAAGGGTTAAGTAAATTGCTTAGGGACTGAGAGTTCTTGGCTCTAGATGCTACCAAAAATTTAGGGGGTGTTTTGACTGGCTGGAAGAACTCAGTATCCTTAATTAATTCTTCCTTTATGGTTTCAAGCTTGTGGATAGAATTATTTTTTAAATACTTGGGTTTGAGGTTATTTATTATTAATTTTTATGGTCCCTATGAATATAGGCAAGTCTTCTAGGATGATTTTTATCCCAAATGTGTGTTAGGGATGAAAAAGTTATCATTTTTGAGGACTTAAAATTTACTATGAATAGAAGTGAGGTATGGGGAGAATCTGCAAGACTTGATAGACTTGTAGATTACTTTAGACATAATATTGAAGAAGCTAGTTTAATTGATTTGGAACCAATAAAGTTATTTCCTACGTGGAGAAACAATAGAGTTGGTAATATGGGATCTCAAAGAGGTTGGACAAATTTTTGATCTCAAAGTCTTTATACAATGAAATAGATAGAAAATGATTATGGGTTGAGTTTAGAGGTGGCTTGAATCATTCTTCCCTACTTCTTCAATTATAAAATTAAGAAGCAAAACCTGTAAGTCATTTTAAGCTCAATCCAATTTGGTTGGAGGAAGAATATTTTCAAAAACTAATTAAAATGGAATGGATTCGTTATGCCCAAATTTCTAGGTTATTAATGAGTTTTCAATTTGATACTGCTTTAAAAAAATTAAAAGGAGTTGTGGCATCTTGGATTGTAGTTAAAAAGGAGAGTATGGATAGAGATATTAAGTTGGTGGAGAAAGAAATTTTAGAAATTCATAAAAAGAATGAGGCTGGTTTGTTTAAAGAGGAGGAGAAAATAAAAGTGGTTGAACTAGAAGTTAAGAAGAACAAATTCTTGAAGTGGAGGGAAGTTGAATGGAGAATGAAGAGTAGAGTTGTATGGTTAAAAAATGGGATGAAAATACTAAGTTTTTCATAATTTTTCTAATCATAGGAAGAAGGTTAACACTATATAGAAGATGCAAAATGAAGAAGGGGTCCTCGTTAGGAGTTTCTCTGAGTTAGCAGATTTGGGAGCTAAACATTTTCAATCTATCTATAAAGAACCTGATAGAGTTAATATTGGAGAAATTTTAAAGTTGTAAATATTGAGCATATTGTTTTATCATTGATGTCATAAGGTTTATTTCAAATAGAGCTTGGTATGGCAGAAATATTCTTCTATGGTTGGATAATATTGCAAGGTAACGTGTATCTCATAACAAGGAAAAAGAAAAGGTTTGCAAGGTTTAAAGGTAAAAAAAAGGTTTAAAATATTTATTTTTAAATATTATAAAAAGGTTTAGAGTTTCATTAAAGGAGATAAGCCCAAGGTACAAAAGGAAGAATATGTTCAAAGATTAAAATATTGCATAATCAATATCATGGTACTTGAGAAATTAAAAAGATATAACTTTATTGTTGAGATGTGGCTATTGAGAATGTGTGTATGCACCTTCGTTGTTGCTCTTGGAAAAAATAATTCTTGATCACTGCTTGGAAGAGTTAGTGAAATAAGGATATGAGCTTGTTCGTCATTTGTTGAGTTGAAGTGGTGCATTTGTAAAGAAATCTTGCTACATTCATGAAGTGCTATGTAAGCTTACCATGGTTGTTCTTCATTGAGATATTATCATTCATTCTTTGTTGATGAGAGAGTCTGCCATTCATTGAAGTGCAATGTAATTTTTTTGCATTCGCTATTCATTGAGAGTTCACCATTCGTTGAGATTTTACCATTTATTGAGAGTTTACCACTCGATGAGAGAGAGTTTGTCATTCATGTAAGTGTTGTGTATGTTCATTGTGAATACAAAAGCAAAGAGATATATGGATGAAAGTGAAGATCGTGGGAGGTCTGAACAAGCATTAGAAAGGAAATAATACATCAACAATTAACATCTTCAATAAGAACTTTGAAAACATTTGAAGTGTTCTCAGGATAAAAAGAAAGCAGTAAACAGTGAGATATATTTCCACATTACTAAATAGATTGGTGCTCAAGACTTACACAGGAACAAATAGAAGGTATATTGTTGATTGTTTTATTTACATTGCAGTGGAAGTATTTGGCTCAGGAAAAACAAGACAAAGAGCATTGATTGCAAGACTTGGAAACCCTAATTTGGAAAACATAGCATCAATGCAAGGAGTAGCTTTGGTGCAAGAAAGAATAAGATAGAGAGAATTGATTGCAAGACTTGGAAACCCTAATTTGGAAAACGTAGCATCAACGCAAGGGGTAGCTTTGGTGCAAGAAAGAAGAAGATAGAGAGCATTGATTGCAAGACTTAGAAACCCTAATTTGGAAAACGTAGCATCAACACAAGGGGTAGTTTTGGTATAGGGAAGAAAGTGACAGAGATTTTTGATGCAAGATCTAATAACCCTAATCTGACAAAGCACAACATCAAAAGGAAGCGATGAGGATATACAAAGATTCAGATAGTGAAATAAGATTCCACCAAGCTTTGTAGTGGAAGTGGTTCATTGACAGTGAGATAAGGATTGTGTGTGGAAGACCAGAGTTCAATGTTGAGGTATCAAGGTCAAATATCACATGGTATGTAAATGATCTTTTGGCACAAAAATTTTATTTAATTTTGAGAGGGAAATATTGGATCTTAAAAGGATTAAAGTTGTCATTTTTACAAAGAGGTGAAATAAGGTGGTTTGGTAATTATTGTTGTTTGTAATATTGTTTAGAAAGGAGTAATAAGGTGGTTTGGTAATTATTGCTATTTGTAATATTGCATGTTAAAGTAGGAGTTATAAGGTGTTACTATGGTTTAAATTGTTGATTGTAATTTTTGTTTGATGAAAAGAAAAATTGAGGGGTTTTGATTATTGTTTAAAGCTTTGTCTTGTGAAGATAAAGAGAGTCATAAAATATTATTTTTATGAGCACATCCTTTTGAGAAGAAATTTAATGTGAGTGATTTGAGAAGAAAATATCCACTAACCAGTTTTGAAGTGGCACTTTGAAAGGAAAATTCTTTTGAGATAGATTTGGAGGGCACATCTTCATCAAAGCAAGTTGAGAGGTATGGTGATGTTTTTCCTCCTTTAAAGTGTTTGGTTGAGCAAATATTTTTGAATCATAAGGTGGAGAAATAAGGATTATACATATGCATTGTTGGAAATATTTGTGTTAGGGTTTTGAGAACAATTTGTGCATCATTGTTGAAAGAAATTGGAAACACTTGTGCTAGAATTTGAAGAGCAAGTTTTGTGCATAATCCTTGAGTGATATTGAAAAGAACATATTGTGAAATTATATTGCATATCATTTTCTATGTGTTCTTGAACAAGAAATCTGGGTAGAATATGTCTAAATTACTTTTATCAAAGAAGGTTTTATGAGCAATGTTGAGCTTGTGTTATGAGGAGTGTTGAGCATATGATATGAGCAGTGTTGAGCATGTGTTATGAGCAGTTTTGAGCATGTATTAGAACAGAGTTAAGTAGAGGCAATGAGCATATTAGAGTAGGATTGTGAGCTATTTTGAGTAGGACTTTTGAGAAGGCTTGTGAGCAGTTCTAAGCAGGATTTATGAGCAGGTTTGAGGTAGACTTATGAGCAGGTATGAGATAGATCAATACAGGTCGTTGAGATAGATTTGTGCATGTGATGTGTGCAAATTTGGGATAGATTTGAGATAGATTTGTGCATGTAATGTGTGCATATTTGGGACAAAGTTGTGACATGTTTGTGCATGTAATGTGTGCAGATTTGGGACATAGTTGATATAGATTTGTGCATGTAATGTGTATAGATTTAGGATAGATTTGAGATAGATTTGTGTATGTAATGTGTGCATATTTGGGACAGAGTTGAGACAAATTTGTGCATGTAATGTGTGTAGATTTAAGACAGATTTGTGCATGTAATGTGTGCAGATTTGGGATAGATTTGAGATAGATTTGTGCATGTAGTATGTGCATATTTAGGATAGAGTTGAGAGCATATTTATGAGAAGACCTGAGTAAGCCTAGTGAGTAGGCTTGGAGTAAAATTAAGTAGAGGTGTGTAAAAAATTTAGATAAACTAGAGCAAAGGAGAGGTGTCTCCTGTGGATAGAGTTCCACAAACCATACCAATAAGGGGATAGAGTTCTCCTGTGGATAGAGTTCCATGAACTAGAGTTAAGGGGATAGAGTTCTCATGTGGATAGAGTTCCATGAGCTAAATTTAAGTGGATAAAGTTATCCTATGGATAGAGTTCCATGAACCAGAATTAAGGGGATAGAGTTCCCCTATGGATAGAGGTCCACGAACTTGAGCATAGGGGATTGAGATCTCTTTTGGATAGAGGTCCATAAACATTGTAATAGGGAATTGGTTCCCAAGAGATTTTTTGAGAAAATTTAGAAGAAATATTTTCTCCGTGGATGTAACCCACATGGGTGAACCACATTAAATTCGTGTCTCTCATGTGTGTGATGATTTGTGCATTGCCTTGCTACTGCTATTGATGAGATTGGTTAATACTATTATGAAAAGATATTGTAATTGATAACATTGGGTAATATTATTTAGAAAATAAAAGTAAAATTTTATATTATACTATTCACCCGCACTCTTATTATAAGCTTGTGTTCTTCAATTGGTATCAGAGCGGGTTCCTTCATGAAAGTCTAAACAGCTTGAAGGAAGATCTTATAGGAACACACATGGGTAGGAAAGGCAAAAGGAGAACCATGAGATCATATCCTCCTAAGAAGGAAGGAGCACACATGGCCATGAAAGAAAAGGAAGATGCTATGATGGACATGGAAGAAGAATTTGATCCTATTCTCAAAAATATTGTTATTAAAAAAAGGGAAGAGGAAAACTTTGTGATATGTGTTGAATGTGGTAAACTTGGTCACATGGCACTTTATTATCCATAAAATGGGTATAGTAGCAGTAAAGAGGAAAAGGAATTTGATTTTTCTCTCAAAGAAATTGTTACTCAAAAAGGAGAAGTGGAAACAAAATCAAGTGAAAAATCAAGCGATAGAGAAGAGGCTAAATTGATAAAATTTTGTACTAAATGTGGTAATCTAGGTCACCATGCAACTTATTGTCCACAAGATGAATATAGTAGCAATAAATATGAATAGGTATACAAGAAAAATAAAGAAATAAAATTCAGTTATGAAAAGAAAAATAGGCACAATCAAGACATGTATGAGAGGAAGATCTTTTTTGAAAATAGTAGTGATGAAAGTCTCTCCAATAGTGAAAAATAAGATGCTCCTATTGAAGACCTACAAAGGAAGAGAGATTCAAAAAAGGAAGAAGCTACAATTGAAATGAAAAAGGAACTTGATGAGCTAAAAAGGGAGAACTTAGGATTGAAGACTCAAGTACAAGAATATGAGAAAGCAAAGGCAAAGCTTCTACAAGATCTCACCAACTTAAAAGTTAAAATTGAAGAGGCAAGAAGAATAGAAGAAGGTATGGCTGAATAGTTAAAGGCAAAAGAGCTAGAATGTGAAAGATTAGAACATGAAATGGTTTCTCTAAGGATGGAAGTAAAATATTCTAATGATAAACTAAATAGATTTGAGAAAATATCAAAAGAGTTGGATGACATTCCCAAAGCACAAAGATCTCCATTTATCAAAATTGGACTTGGTTTTGAAGAAGGACAAGGGAACAAGAAGAAGGGTCAAGCTCAAGTTCAAAATAAATAGAATCATAAATGATTGAAGAAGAACCTAAGACTTATGCTAATGTGTTGAGAGGTGATAGTATCAAAGAGGAAGCAAACAATGCACCATCAAGAGATAGAGATCATCACATGAAAATAAAAGAAAGAATAATGAGATCAAGGCAAGATGAATATTTATTCCATTTTTATTGTTACTCATATAATATGTTCGGTCATAAAGTTATGTATTGCAGGATTCATGGAAAGAATAATTATGGCTTCACTAAGAGGAACTTCAATTCATTTGAAGGTGGATATTTCTTTCAAGGTCATTGCTACTCATGTAATCATTTTGGTCACAAAGCTATACATTGCAAGGTTCATGACAGAAAAGGTTATGGCTTCACCAAGAGAAATTTTAGATTATTTGCACCTTCCAAGGACTACAACATCAGGTGTTACAACTATAAAATTTTTGTCATAAGGCTAAGTGGTGTAGAACAGATTTTATGGAACTTCTAAGTACAAGCAATAACAAGAATACTCAAAAGGATCAAAAGGGTATGACTACAAAGATGTAAAAAAATAAGGTTGAAAAGAAAGAAGAGCATTGTAAGTTAGGAGTAGATTTACTCCCACACCAAAATTGATCACCTCAAGGAAAGGATATGGTGAGGGGGCTGAGCTAAGAGTCTTATTTTTAGCCCCAAATGAGCCCTTTGCCATTGATATCAAAGGGGGAGAGTTTCAATAAGGGAGAGAGAAATCAGTAAGGGGGAGCAGCTTCTCAGGGGGAGCAGTTTTGGAATCCAGTTGTAGAAAAAGGAATATTGTTAGTAAGGGTTGCCATCAATGACAAAGGGGGAGATTGTTGGAAATATTGAGCATATTGTGTTGTCATTGATGTCAAAAGGTTGATGTCAAAGAGAGCTTGGTATGGCAAAAATATTCTTCTATGGTTGGATAATATTGCAAGGCAAGGTTTATCTCAGAGCAAGGAAAAAGAAAAGGTTTGCAAGGTTTAAAGGTAAACAAAAGGTTTATAATATTTATTTTTAAATATTATACAAAGGTTTAAAGTTTCATAAAAGGAGAGAAGCCCAAGGTACAAAAGGAAGAATATGTTCAAAGATTAAAATATTGCATTATCAATATCATGGTACTTGAGAAATTAAAAAGGTCTAATTGCTGAGATGTGGTTGTTAAGAGTGTGTGGATGCACCTTCATTGTTGCTCTCGATAAAAAGAGTTCATGTTCACTACTTGGAAGAGTTAGTGAAAGAAGGATATGAGCTTGTTCGTTGTTCGTTGAGTTGAAGTGTTGCATTTGTGAAGAAAGCTTGTTGCATTCATGAAGTGTTGTGTAAGCTTGTCATGGTTGTCCTTCATTGAGAGATTGTCATTTGTTCACTTTTGATGAGAGATTCTACCATTCATTGAAGTGTAGTGTGAGTTTGCTATATCTTCTATTCATTGAGAGTTCACCATTCATTGAGAGTTTGCCATTCGTTGAGAGTTTACCACTCGATGAGAGAGAGTTCACCATTCGTGTAAGTGTTGTGTATGTTCATTGTGAAGACAAAAGCAAAGAGACATCTGTGCTAAAAGTGAAGATCGTGGGAGGTCTGAACAAGCATTAGAAAGGAAATAATACATCAACAAATTAATATCTTCAAGAAGAACTCTACAAAACATTTGAAGTGTTCTTAGGATAAAAATAAACCAATAATAGTGTGAGATATTTCCATATTGCTTAATAGATTGGTGCTCAAGACTTACATAGGAACAAATAAAAGGTATATTATTGATTGTTTCATTTACATTGCAATGGAAGTATTTGGCTCAGGAAAAATAAGACAAAGATAATTGCTTGCAAGACTTGGAAACCCTAATTCGGTAAACGTAGCATCAACGCAAGGGGTAGCTTTGGTGTAGGAAATAAGAAGATAGAGAGCATTGATTGCAAGACTTGGAAACCCTAATTCGACAAATATAGCATCAATGCAAGGGATAGTTTTTGTGCAAGGAAGAAAGTGACAAAGATTTTTGATGCAAGATTTGATAACCCTAATCTAACAAAGTGCAACGTCAAAAGGAAGTTGTGAGGATATACGAAGAGTCAGATAGTGAAATAAGCTTCCACCAAGCTTTGTAGTGGAAGTGGTTCATTGACAGTGAGATAAGGATTGTGTGTGGAAGACCAGAGTTCAATGTTGAGGTATCAAGGTCAAATCTCACACAGTATGTAAATGATCTTTTGGCACAAAAAAATTATTTAATTTTGAGAGGGAAATATTGGATCTTAAAAGGATTAAAGTTGTCATTTTTACAAAGAGGTGAAATAAGGTGGTTTGGTAATTATTGTTGTTTGTAATATTGTTTAGAAAGGAGTAATAAGGTGGTTTGGTAATTATTGCTATTTGTAATATTGCATGTTAAATTAGGAGTTATAAGGTGTTACTATGGTTTAAATTATTGATTGTAATTTTTTTTTAATGAAAAGGAAAATTGAAGGGTTTTGATTATTGTTTAAAGCATTGTCTTGTGAAGATAAAGAGAGTCATAAAATATTATTTTTATGAGCACATCATTTTGATAATAAATTTAATGTGAGTGATATGAGAAGAAAAGATCCACTAACTAGTTTTGAAGTGACACTTTGAAATAAAAATTCTTTTGAGATAGATTTGGAGGGCACAAGCATTGTAAGTTGGGAGTAGATTTACTCCCACACCAAAATTGATCACCTCAAGGAAACGAGGTGGTGAGGGATATGAGCTAAGAGTCTTATTTTTAGCCCCAAAGGAGCACTTTGCAATTGATATCAAAGGGGGAGAGTTCCAGTAAGGGAGAGAGAAATCAATAAGGGGGAGCAGTTTCTCAAGGGGAGCATTTTTGGAATCCAGTTGCAAAAAAAGGAATATTGTTAGTAAGGGTTGCCATCAATGACAAAGGGGAAGATTTTTGGAAATATTGAGCATACTGTGTTGTCATTTATGTCAAAGGATTGATGTCAAAAGGTTGATGTCAAAGAGAGCTTGGTATGGCAGAAATATTCTTCTATGGTTGGATAATATTGCAAGGCAAGGTTTATCTCAGAGCAAGGAAAAAGAAAAGGTTTGCAAGGTTTAAAGGCAAACAAAAGGTTTATAATATTTATTTTTTAAATATTATACAAAGGTTTAGAGTTTCATTAAATGATATAAGCCCAAGGTACAAAAGGAAGAATATGTTCAAATATTAAAAGATTGCATTATCAATATCATGGTACTTGAGAAATTAAAAATGTCTAACTTTATTGCTGAGATGTGGTTGTTGAGAGTGTGTGGATGCACCTTCATTGTTTCTCTCGATAAAAAGAGTTCATGTTCACTACTTGGAAGAGTTAGTGAAAGAAGGATATGAGCTTGTTCATCATCATTGATTTGAAGTGTTGCTTTTGTGAAGAAAGCTTGCTGCATTCATGAAGTGTTGTGTAAGCTTACCATGGTTGTCCTTCGTTGAGAGATTGTCATTTGTTCATTATTGATGAGAGAGTCTACCATTCATTAAAGTGTAGTGTGAGTTTACTATATCTTATATTCATTGATAGTTCACCATTCATTGAGATTTTGCCATTCGTTGAGAGTTTACCACTCGATGAGAGAGAGTTCACCATTCGTGTAAGTGTTGTGTATGTTCATTGTGAAGACGGAAGCAAATAGACATCTATGCTAAAAGTGAAGATCGTGGGAGGTCTGAACAAGCATTAGAAAGGAAATAATACATCAACAGATTAACGTCTTCAAGAAGAACTCTACAAAACATTTGAAGTGTTCTCAGGATAAAAAGAAAGCAGTAACAGTGAGAGATATTTCCACATTGTTGAACAGATTGGTGCTCAAGACTTACATAGGAACAAATAAAAGGTATATTATTGATTGTTTCATTTACATTGTAGTGGAAGTATTTGGCTCAGGAAAAATAAGACAAAGAGCATTGCTTGCAAGACTTGGAAACCCTAATTCGGTAAACGTAGCATCAACGCAAGGGGTAGCTTTGGTGTAGGAAAGAAGAAGATAGAGAGCATTGATTGCAAGACTTGGAAACCCTAATTCAAAAAATATAGCATCAACACAAGGGGTAGTTTTGGTGCAAGGAAGAAAGTGACAGAGAGTTTTGATGCAAGATTTGATAACCCTAATCTAACAAAGCACAACATCAAAAGGAAGCTGTGAGGATATACGAAGAGTCAGATAGTGAAATAAGCTTCCACCAAGCTTTGTAGTGGAAGTGGTTCGTTGACAGTGAGATAAGGATTGTGTGTGGAAGACCAGAGTTCAATTTTGAGGTATCAAGGTCAAATCTCACACGGTATGTAAATGATATTTTGGCACAAAAATTTTATTTAATTTTGAGAGGGAAATATTGGATCTTAAAAGGATTAAAATTGTCATTTTTACAAAGAGGTGAAATAAGGTGGTTTGGTAATTATTGTTGTTTGTAATATTGTGTAGAAAGGAGTAATAAGGTGGTTTGGTAATTATTTCTATTTTTAATATTGCAGGTTAAGTTAGGAGTTATAAGTTGTTACTATTGTTTAAATTGTTGATTGTAATTTTTGTTTGATGAAAAGAAAATTTGAGGGGTTTTGATTATTGTTTAAAGCTTTGTCTTGTGAAGATAAAGAGAGTCATAAAATATTATTTTTATGAGCACATCCTTTTGAGAAGAAATTTAATGTGAGTGATTTGAGAAGAAAATATCCACTAACCAGTTTTGAAGTGGCACTTTGAAATGAAAAAAAAATTGAGACAGATTTGGAGGGCACATCTTCATCAAAGCAAGTTGAGAGGTATGGTGATGTTTTTCCTCCTTTAAAGTGTTTGGTTGATCAAATATTTATGAATCATAAGGTGGAGAAATAAGGATTATACATATGCATTGTTGGAAATATTTGTGTTAGGGTTTTGAGAACAATTTGTGCATCATTGTTGAAAGAAATTGGAAACACTTGTGCTAGAATTTGAAGAGCAAGTTTTGTGCATAATCCTTGAGTGATATTGGAAAGAACATATTGTGAAATTATATTGCATATCATTTTCTATGTGTTCTTGAACAATAAATCTAGGTAGAATATGTCTAAAGTAATTTTATCAAAGAAATTTTTATGAGCAATGTTGAGCTTGTGTTACGAGCATTGTTGAGCATGTGTTATGAGCAGTGTTGAGCATGTGTTATGAGCAACTTTGAGCATGTGTTAGAAAAGAGTTAAGAAAATATAGTGAGCATATTAGAGTAGGATTGTGAGCTATTTTGAACAAGCCTTTTGAGAAGGCTTGTGGGAAGTTCTAAGCAAGATTTATGAGCAGGTTTGAGGTAGACTTGTGAGAAGATGTGAGATAGATCAGTACAGGCAATTGAGACAGATTTGTGCATGTAATGTGTACAGATTTGGGATAGAGTTGAGATAGATTTTTGCATGTAATATGTGTAGATTTGGAACAGAGTTGAGAAAAATTTATGCATGTAATGTGTGTAAATTTGGGACAGAGTTGAGATATATTTGTGCATGTAATGTGTGCATATTTGGGATAGAATTGAGACAGATTTTTGCATGTAATGTGTGTAGATTTTGGATAGAGTTGAGATAGATTTGTGCATGTAATGTGTGCAAATTTAGGACAGATTTGTGTATGTAATGTGTGCATATTTGTAATAAAGTTGAGATAGATTTGTACATGTAGTGTGTGTAAATTTAGGGTAGAGTTGAGAGCATATTTGTGAGTAGACCTGAGTAAGCCTAATGAGTAGGCTTGGAGCATAATTAAGTAGAGATGTGTACCAACTTTGGAGGAACCATAGCAAAGAAGAGATGTCTCCTATGGATAGAGTTCCACAAACCAGACTAGTAAGAGAATAGAGTTCTCCTGTGGATAGAGATTTGTGAACCATATTTAATGGGATAGAGTTCTCCTATGGATAGAGTTCCACAAACTAGAGTTAAGGGGATAGAGTTCTCCTGTGGATAGAGTTCCATGAACCAAAGTTAAGGGGATAGATTTTTGCTGTGGATAGAGTTCCATAAACCAGAGTTAAAGAGATAGATTTCTCCTATGGATAGAGGTCCACAAACTTGAGCATAGGGGATTGAGATCTCCTTTGGACAAAGGTCCATAAATATTGTAATAGGGAATTGGTTCCCAAGATATTTGTTGAGAAAATTTAGAAGAAATATTTTCTCCGTGGACGTAACCCACATTGGGTGAACCATGTTAAATTTGTGTCTCTCATGTGTGTGATGATTTGTGCATTGCCTTGTTACTACTATTGATGAGATTGGTTAATACTACTATGAAAATATATTGCAATTGATAACATTGGATAATATTATTTGGGAAAGAAAAGTTAAAGTTTCTATTATAATTTTCACCCCCCCCCTCCCCTCTCAGTATAAGGTTGTGTTCTTTAAAAGTTAACTACTTTCTTCCTAAAATTTGTGATAGAGGAGGATAATCAGTTACTTATGAAGAAGGTCAAAAGAAAGAATTGAAAGTTGTTCTAATTTCTTTCAAAAAGGATAAAAGTTAAGGGCTTTATGGATGGCTTGTGGAGATTTTCATAGTTTTCTATGATCTTATTGAGGAGGATCTTCTAAGAGTAATATGGCAAATTAGGTTGAGTGGTTAGGTTTTAGGGGCTTTTAAATCCATTTTTTTAGCTTTGATTCTCAAAAAGGAGAATCTTAAAACCTTTGATGAATTTAGACTTATTTCATTGCGTAACTATATCTATAAAATCATTGCAAAAATTCAAGTTGTTAGATTGAAGAAGATTTTCTCTGGTGTTATATCCCAGGAGCAGATTAGATTTATAGCAAGTAGAAATTTTTTGAAGCCATAGGAGCTACACAAGAGGGCCTTCACTCTATTAAAACTAAAAATCTTCCCACAATGGTCCTTAAACTATATCTATCTAAAACTTATGATAGAACTAGCTGGTTGTATCTTAGATTGATGCTCTTACATGTGGGTTTTAGCTATCCGATAGTAAAGTGGATTATGGGATGCATTTCTTTTGTATCTTTTGTTGTTCTTATAAATGGATTAGCTTCCAAATTATTTAGACCCTCAAGAGGACTAAGATAGGGATGTCCTTTATCTCCTTTACTTTTTTGTTGGTTGTTGAAGGATTGAGTAGAGCTATTTTGTATTCAAAGAGGGTAGGATCCATGTCCAAGATCAAAGTGGCGGTCCTTTATTTTTCTCATTTATTAGTTTTTGATGATGTATTGTTTTTTACAAATGGCAGTTTAAGGGAAGCTAGAAAGTTGAAGGAAATCTTGGACACTTACATTATTGCTATTAGCATTGGAGATAAATTTTTGAAAATCCTCTATTTGCTTTAATGGTCTAGAGCAAGAGATTGAATAGGGTCTGATCAGACTTTTTCCTTTTAATCTCTTAGATTTCCAAGAAGGCTTCAAGTATTTGGGTTTTGTACCAAATATAAATAGTTATAGGAAGAGATATTAGGGAAGGTTTTAGAGAATATTAAATTTAGGATTAACCATTAGTGTAATAGATGGTTGTCTATTAGTGGAATGTTAGCACTTTTAAAGTTTGTTCTTGAGGGAATTCTTGTATTTTGGCACTCCTTGGCATTTATTCCCAAATGAGTTCTAGAGAATATAAGAAAACATTGCTTCAAATTTCTTTGGATTGGATGCAAGGGACATGAAGGCATTCCTTTAGTTAAGTGGCAGAGTATTGCTAGGCCAAAGGAGGAAGGTGGATAGGGACTTTAAAATATCCATTTTTTTGTTCTTCTTTGGCAACAAATAGCTTGTGGAGGATTCTGAATAGAGAAGGATTATAGAAGAAGATTATTAAATAGAAGTATATTTGTCTAGGCAATGGATTGGATCAAAAGTCCACAAAAAAGCATAAAAATATTTCCTTTTAATGGAAGGCGCTAGTACAGGTCTTTCCTATGATTGGAAAATATTTTGCTTGGAAAGTAGGCAATGATGAACAAGTTAGAATACAGGTTTATTCTATTTTGGTTTATGGAGAAAACATTTTGTTACCAAAAGCTATGACAGGTTCTTTACAAGACAGGGGTTTTTACTTTCTTCATCAAGTGGAGGGATTAGATTCTTTTGTTCTTTGGACCCAAGGTTGTAAGTAGACTCGGGTCTTGGGTCTTTCCAATAAGTAGGTTGTTTCGTGGAAGGCTTATACTGATAGTCTTAATAAGAGTCATTTCAAGATGAGAGCTAAACCAGATACTATTTCTTGGGCATGCAACAAATCTAAGGGTCAATATACATCTAGACTTGGTTAAAAATTAAGTTTTGATCCTGATCCTCAAGGGCTTACTTCATGGTGGAAGCATATTTGGAAATTATCTACCCCAAAAAATACAATTATGTTCATGTGGTTAGCTTTGAGAAATAAAGCTTTGACTTGGAAGGTTTTATAGAGGAGAAGCAAACAAGTTCCAAGTATTTGTATGTATTGTCAGCTAGAGGAGGAAAACATCATATTTGTTAATCAAATGCCCTTTTTCTCAACAGGTTTGGTTAAAATTTGAATAGATAACTAGAGTTCAAAATATCTGGGAAGGAGAAATAGTGGAGGTATGCTTAAGACAATGGTTTTTGAAAAAAGAGCTAAAATAATTTCTTTATTTACCATGTCTTATATGTTGGGGTATATGGTTGGCATAAAATGCAACTATTTTTTAAGGGAAGATAATACCCCCATTTTAGGTCATATTTCAAGTGAGGACTTTGGTCTCAATCAACAAAGGGCCTTGCAAATGTAAGAAACCTTGACAAGTAGATAATTTATTCATTGAAAAGTCTCAACCATGGGGATTTTTTTGATAGGACTAGTCAAAGACAGTCAACTTTTAGTAGTACAAGAGTCATTATGATCTTCTCAAATATCTACTATATCAAATTTAAAGCAGGTCTTGGGATAGATTCCAATAATTTTGTTGAGTTTCAAGCATTGAGATTGCTAATGAAGTGCTTTGGAGAGAAATGTGAAAAATTACAATTTTTTGGAGATTCTACTATGGTCATCAACTAGATGAATGGATCTACTCAATTACAAAATAATCTGCTCAAACCAGTGGGAGATGAACTATTGGAGGTAATTTTCATTTTTGAAAATATCTCTTTTACTCATGTTTATAGGGAATTAAATTAGGAAGCAGATAGGTTATCAAAATAAGTTTAATAGGTTCTATAAGGTTTCTTACAAATAGAATAGATCAAGGATGGAGTTTCTTCTTTCACCCACATATCATAACCCTAGTTTCTATGCTAGCTTTGGGTTTTTACTATGGGTTTGTTCATTTGATTAGATATTTATGGTAGATTTTAACTATTTCTTTTCTTCCTGTTGTTTTCTTCTTTCTGTTGGTTTGTTTTTCCTAGTTTCTATCTAGGTTATGGACATGGAGGTTATTTTGATGATTATGTATTGATATATATGGATTTTTATCCTTATTATCCCCATGTTGTTTTGAATATGGGTTTTCCTCTTTGATCTTCCTGACTATAATTATATTTTGACTGCCAGTAATTTATTTTTATCTAGTTTTTTTTTGTGCCAAGGCACCTAAGAAGTATAGTTTTCTTTCATTCTTGAAATAAAATTACAATTTTTTTATTGTAAAAAAATAATGATTTATACGCATTTCAAAATTTATGATAAATAGGTTGAAATGCATTCTAGATTGTTTTATCTTAAAGGAACAAGGTGGTTTTGTTTGTGGTAAAAAAATACTTGATGGTGGTAAACAAATTCTTTATGGTGTAATCATTGCATATGAGGCCTTACAATCTCTTCATTGCATGAGAAAATTAGGTATGCTTATGAAATTAGATATGAACAAAGCATATGATAGGGTTTCCTATAGAGTTTCCAACATCATATTCTCAAAACCTTTGGTCTTAATTATAGTTGATGTAAATGGATTTAATATTGTTATAGCACTATTAAATATTCTATTTTGATCAATGGTTCTTCTACTAGTTACATTAAGCCGTCTTGTGGACTCCACCAAGGTGATCCACTAACTCCTTATCTAGTTTTTATTCTAGAGTCATTAGGGAGAGCTTTCTTAAAGGTAAAAATAAAAGGAAACATAAAATGTTCAGGTGTTAGGATCCCACATCCTAACATTTATTTATTAATTATTAATAATATAATTAATTATTATATTGAACCATCATATATGAACCAACGTAGGGTTAGGGTTAGGATAGTTATAAATATGTGTATGAGCAATATTTGTAAGGCATCAAGAAGAGAAAATATATAGTTCTAAAGTTAAAGGAGGAAGCCCCCTCAAAGTGGCCTATAATTCTAAGGAGGAAGCCCCTTTGAAGTGGCCTATGATTTTAAGGAGGAAGCCCGCTCGAAGTGGCCTATAATTCTAAGGAGGAAGCCCCCTCAAAGTGGCTAGCGATTCTAAGTTTTATCTATTCAATTCCTATTAAAACATCAGGGTTTTAATATTTGGTATCAGAGCAGTTCATCCTAGAAGACTGCACCATCCATTGCATTATGTAAGCTGGTATACATATCACTTAAGCATATCATACTTCATCATTCACAGGATAATAAGATATTAAACTCACAAAAAATTTAATCAACTATTGACAAGTGAAACAATAGTTAATTTACGCGTAAATGTTTGCTCTTCTAGTCTACGTTTCATATCTATTACACGTAGAATCATTGGTTGGGAGGATTCTTGTAAAGACTGAATCACCTGACATTTTGGCCAATACTAAAGTGTTAAAAGCATAATAGAAGACAAGAAACTGGTAGGAATTCCTCATCGCATACAAAATTATTTTTTAACTGGGTGATCCTTACCAAGTTTATCAACGAAACAAAACAAAATCACGACCGCAACAAAAAAATAAATAAATTTTTTTGAACTATAGTAAGATTTAATTATAATCAAATGTGAGTAACTCTAATCTCTTTTCAATAATAGCTCACCACATGGTGAGTAGATTAGTCATGGAGAATATTTACTTCTAATAATCGATCTCCACATAGAAATTTAAAATTCAGGACTCAACTGCACCTTTGACAGGGTATTTTTGATTTTTGATGAGAGTAGGATTCAGGCATCACGTCTTTCATTTTTGATGATTAGTGTTCAGCATTTTATGTTACACGCTCTCAGTGATTCCTAGTGTGGAGATTGAAAATATTATTTTTTTGAAATAAACTTGAGTAAAAAGTGAAACGAGCATGCAAACGATCCCTCCCAATGAACATGGTGAATGCATAACTAAAATTAATTGATAAGAAACCACTGTATCAATAAATGTACATCACAAACAGGGGGTTCTACACTGTCAAAGTCACCCAGGATTTGCACCCGACCCTACCCACACCAACATTATCAATTGGATTTTGGGTACACAATTCAACTTTTTGGTAGGGTGGAGATTTGAACCTGGGACCTCCCTTGGAGGATTGCCCTCTCCTCTCCAACTCACCTACAACACCTGGGTATCACAGTGTTGATCTTCATCTTGGTGAAATTAAAACTATTTTTTTTATAAAAATAATCTAAAAATTTTATATTAAAACAAGTTTATTTATAATTTGGGATGAGCCTCCTCCCATCCTTAGCCATCAAGACCATTGTTTTCCACATTTTAACTTTCCAACTTCCATAACTCTAGAATGGAAGATCCTAAGAACTAACCACTTTTGGTTACAATACTAAAAGGAGATCTATATTGGAGCCACATATCCTTTATCATATGTATGCAATGGTTATCCAAATTAGCCAAACACTCGATTTGCTCACCAACCTACCTAATCCTCTCATCCTTAATAGTCATTCCACTATACCACTAAACCCCTACCTTCTTCTCAGTATCCATCTTAGCTAGGAATCCTGCCACTTTATTCATAGCTCTACCCACATAAATTGGTGTCACATAATCCAATTTCCTCCACAACTTCTTAATTTGGGTGACAAGAATCCTCAACCTCTACATCTCCAAAGCAAAGTGTAGACACAAAAAATTGACCCACTTTAGTGAGAAATTTCCTCTAAGCCCTCTAAGGGAACCCTTAGACTTGCCTAGGGCAAGGGCAAGGCTTTCCCCCCTATTTTGTTTGTTTTCCCTCTCTATACGAAATCGTACCCAGTCCCTTATGGGGTGTGACTTTGCATTGTGATATCGTGGTCGGTTCGGATGGGTGCAATTTCATATTTTTAGGGTTTGACATACTAAAACCCTATTTTTTTAGGATTTTCATGTTTTACGTCGGCCCTCCTTGGTTTTCTCGCTCTTTCTCGATTCACCCCATAAGGCTTCTCTCTTGTGGATCCAACTTTTTGGGAATTGTACATGGTAGGGCGGTTTTCCCCCTCTACATCTTTGGTGAACCCGACGTGAACACCTCCTTTTATTTTAAAACCTTTAAGCAAGATCATTAAATTTGTTTGTGTGGTTGGAGAATCTTAATAATATCTTTAAAAATATTTTTGTTTCTATTGTTAGCATTCTCTTCTATCCTTTCACTTTTCTAATGGCTCCTGTCCTTAGAAGTCAGTGAAAGCATCTTGAATCTGATTGTATTCCTTCGAAAGATGATCAGATTGATAGAGAGGATCCTAACATAGATCCAGAAGAACAAGACAACATGGATACTGAGATGAGTTTTGATCCTTATGAGGGACCTAATGGTAGCTTTGTCTTTTCATCATTTGAGCATATTTGGGGCTTTATGAAAGCTAATAGGGATAGAATATTGGGAGGCATGGAGCGAGAAGCTCACCTCGAAAGAGATGAGACTCCTCCACCTCCTCCAATAAGCTCCCCTATGCTTAACCAGGAAAACCCCTTGCCTAAATCAGTACATCTTGATAAGTTGAACTCAATTATTGATACTACTACTACCACCAACATTGGAAGGAATATGCAAGCTCCTCCAATTAGTAGTGTCACTCAAAAGTGTTTTCAATTTCTTCCTCAATCTTCTAATATCAACACTTTTGCTTCTATTCTTCCCAATGTTAGTTGTCCACTTTCACAAGGTGCCACATATAACAATAATATCCATACTTCCAACTTGAATCAAGCATTGGTTCCTCAACACACATATGGGAATCTAGGAACAATGCATAACAATAATCCAAAAGTACAAAATTTGGCAAATATGGTGAAGTAGTTGGTTTCAAAAGTTGAGATGATTCAGCCTTCAAGTTTTACTTACAGTTATAAGGAAATGTGTAATCAGCCATTGGATCCTATTGTTGCTGCTAGGCCTTATCCTAAGCATTTTCCTATGCCAGTTTTACCTATCTATAAGGGTACAGAAGATCCAATAGAGCATTTAAGAAGATTTAGAACAACTTGCCATGATCTCATTTATGATGATATGTTGTTACTTAAAACATTTCCTAAGAGTCTTGGTGGCATGGCATTAGAGTGGTATTATCGATTGCCTAATTATTCCTTAAAGAGTTTTGAAGAGACAACAGAATTATTTGTTCAACAATTTGGTGCTTACATTGAGAAAGAAGTGACAATGAAAGATGTGTATAATTTAAAACAAAGTAAAGAAGAAAGCTTTTCAAAATTTTTGGCTCATTGGAGAAGTTTAGTTGGATGTTTGAGATATACTTTACCTCCTAAAGATATGCTTGAGATATTTATTGGTAATTTACAAGAACAATTATCTTATGCATTAGAGACTACTACTATTACATCTTTTGATCAAGCAATTGATTTAGCAAGAAAAGTAGAACAGGCTCTCATCAGGAGAGGTCAACTCAAAGTTAAGGAAGAGAAACCTACTAAGTCTCAACATAAAAATAAACACATAGGAGGTGATAATGGAATGGATAGTAGGCATATTAATAATGTTACTAACAACCTACAAAATATAGTACTTCAAAAACCTCCACAAAGGAATTTTACAAGGCTTAATATGTCTATGGAAGCAGTTTTGAAATAACTTTTAGAAGCTAAGGCAATTGAGTTACCTCCTATTAGACAACCAGATACTACAACTCATTGGTATAAGGTAGGTCAACATTGTGCATATCATAGAGTGGAAGGACATTGGATGAATTCTTGTAAGAAGTTGAAACATGTGGTTCAAGATTTGATTGATGCAGGATGTATTGACTTAAGTAATTCTCAAGTAGTGAATAATCAAGTACCTATCCAACAAAATGTGACTACCAATCAAGATATGGGAATATTTAAAGATCCATTACCAAAACATAATCAACAAGTAGCAAATCAGGTGGCTCATCAGAATGAGCCTCCTCCCTATGGTAATATGGTTGGCATGGTTGGGATAACTACAAGAAGACAAGCTCAAACTCAACATCCTCAACAAGGATAGAATTCTATATTACAACCTAGTTCAATTTTGAAGAATAATCAAGGAAAAGTTTTAGATATAGGGATTCCACCTATTGTATTGAGACCACAACCTAAGGTTTCATTTGATCTCCAAAAGTAGTTGGCTAGTACTCCAACAAAGATATCAGTTTTAGAACTCCTTCAAACTTCTCCCAACCATAGAGATGCTTTGATGGAATTTTTAAAGCAACAATCAGTTCCTTCAGATATTTCACCCAATGCTATAGTTGATGTCGTAGGTTCTCTTGGGATACATCATATCTCATTCTCGGATGATGATAAACCTTCCTCAAACTTGCAAGAAGATTCTTCACTTTACATCACTACACTTATTGGGGATACTTTTATCAAGCGAATTTTGATTGATAATGGTTCTTCCCTCAATTTGTGTACATATCAATTCTTTCAAAAATTTGGATTAAAAGAGGAAGACTTAACAAAATCTGATATCATTATAAAAGCTTTCAACAATGAGTCCCAAGAAGCCTGTGGTGTCATATCTCTTCCTCTCAAAGTTGGGCCTAAAATATTGGATACTTTGTTTTATGTGGTACATTGTCTTGCATATTTTAATCTTCTTCTTGGACGACCTTGGATTCATGCAATGAAGGTCATCCCTTCTACTCTTCATCAATGTCTCAAGTTTGAGTTTAAGAATCAAGTTATCACCATTTTGGGTGACCCTCGACCATTTGAATTTTGTTCAAATGTAGAGCGAGCTCGATCTGAGTTCAACCTATGTCCCTCAATCTCTTCAATGGTTTCTCCATGTTCCTCATCTCAAATATCAGAACAATTTCAAAATTTAAAAATGAGTGAGGAACATATCTTAAATTTTTCATCTCAGGATCATGATAATCAGTTTCTTCAAGAACCTCTTCTAGATCTAGCTAAGATACCACCATCACCAAGAACCATGGGTTTACCCCATAAGAAAGGTGATGTTGTACACATTGGCACGTGTACCTTTATCTTCATAGGAACTACCTTCGAGGATAAGATACATGGTAGCAACCCCTCTCCCATTGAGCATTCTTTTGCTCATTGTTACCTTTCCAATGATTACCCACTTCCTAAACAGATCCTATCTAGTATGGGATATGTAGGTAAAGGTTTGGGGCCACAACATAAGGGCATTCAAGAGCCTTTGGATGTCGAGATCTAGCCTGGGAGATGTGGCATAGGTTTTATACCTAGTAAAGACCAACCTTTACCATTTGACAATGATGATCATCTTATGACTTATGTTGAATATATGGATTATCAAAAGTCAGGAGTGGGTGATGAGGATGATGGTCCCCCTTATTCTTCTGATGTCTTGTTTTGCAATATGATTGATTTTATGTGTTCTAAAAGTAAACCTTCTATTTTAAAAGAGGATCCTACTTCATTGTCCTATAGTGATCTTGCGAAGTTAGGAATTGCTCCTCCTTATGTTAAAAAGAATGGTTATGTTCGAGAGTGCATTGATTATCATGCTATGGCTACCAAAGAAAGAGCTATGAAGGAGCCTCTCCATAATTCTAATTATCGAGAAGGCTTACCTTTTAGAGATTTCTTTGATAAAATAATCCATGGCACACTATTCTTTTTGTTAAGAAAGGTGACACACTTAGATGTTGTGTCGAATTTCATTGCTTGCTTAAATTAATTAATTAAATTAATTAATAATAAACATAAAAACAAATAAAAATTGCATCAAATCAATTAATTATCATTTAGCTATGCATTTGCATTTCCATTGCATCCATCTGCTTGTTCATATTGCATTGTTGCTTGTCATCCTTTTGCATTGTCTGCCTAACATTTAATTCAACTTGCATGCTTGAATGTCATATTTTGCATGATTGCTTGTTCATGACTGCTTGATCATATAGATTTTAGGGATCTTGCAACAATGGCATGTGATGATACCTAGTTAGGTCATAGCTCACATGCATTGCACTCTCTCTAGGATTTTGATGCCTAGTAAGATCCCCACCTAGGGCTTTCTTCTTCAGTCTTCTTTCTTGCTTTTTGCTTCTTCAAATATCTTCCTTAATCTTGGAAATAGTGAGAGTATCTCTTAGATCAAGGATGATAGTTCATTAATATTTCCTTGTCACTTTTCCATTTGCTCTTATTTCTTTGTCTTCCTTTGCTTTTGACAAGGAAATACGTATGTTTTCTTCCTTTCTCTTTAAGTTATCTTCTTAGCACAATTGCACACACTCACTATCTTGTTTTCTACTCTAAACCCCTATCGAGGGTAGCACTCACCTAATATATATTTTATCCTTATATTACACCCCACATGGGATAGCTATACATCCTAGTGGGTATCTTATCGGATATGATCTTCTATCAGGTTATACTCCCTTTTGACTTAACGGGCTCAACACCCCATTACAGGATAAGCTCCTTGGCCATTTTTAGTAGGCCTCGACATACATCCTAGTGGGTAATCACCCCATAATAGTCAATAAGTGAGCAACCACCCATAGTGGGTCAGACTCCAACACCTCATCCCTCTTGGTGAGCACTACACCCATAGCGGGTTTAGCTCCCTCTTTTTTGGTATGATTCATAGTATTTAGTCACATTGGTCCCTTACGACCTACACTGATTTCAATACTATGTTTCACCCATCCTTCTCTATTTTAGATGGTTGACCTTTGGATTATCTTCTTCTTTATCTTCTTCTTCTTCTTCTTCTATCTTCTTCTTCTTTGTCTCATGTTTTCTTTCTTTCTTCCATCCATTTTCATCCATGCATTTCATATAGCCTTGCATTTAAGATAGATTGCATACATAAAACATCAAATTAAAGAACATCTAAGATAACAATTAAATCACATGCACACATTCACAAAATATAAAAGCAGCTATGTATTACTCGATGAAAAAGAGAGATACAATCATGTCTAGTTGGTGTACCATAGTCCAATCCTAGTACACTCAACCAATCCCTAGGGGTGCATACCATAATCAAAATTGGTATGTCATCCCGATCCCTAGCCTAGCTCTGAGAGCCTATCTCCTCTACTCCACCCAGAGGAGGAGGTGGTCCAAGCAACCGCATACCCATGGACGATGATGCCGAGAATATTTATGATCGAGATCATGACCTACTAGCTGACTAGAGGGATGGAGGGAGTGTCACTCTCTACCTCTTTGGTACTACCTAGTAGTACATGGTCTCATAAAAGGTAGCCCATTGAATGGCCACCTCCAGCCTCTCCCCTACCCTCTATAGCTCCACCTATAGAAGGTGGACTCCATCGCTAGCCTAGCTGCTCCCAATGATAGCCATCCCCTCTACCCAAGCTCTCTAGTGCTCTATATCCAGATGGCTCACCTCTCCTCAAAGATGATCAACCTCTACTCGAGCTGCATCCCTCTCCCTCTATAGATGCTCAATGAGCCTCATAGTCCCTCGATCCTCTTGGACCTATCCTCCTAGAGTAGGTCCACCTACCTCTATAGAGTCACCACCTATGCTCATAGTACCTCTACCTCCTCCCTCAGATCCCCTCATCCTAGAGCCTAACCTAGCTAGCTATTACTGATGTGGAGGCCTCTCTTGATCCTCCACCTAGTAGTACCCTAGCCTCTATGGGGGCAACTCTAGATACCCCTACCTCCCTAGTCCCTATAGTACTAGTGTCCTCCATCACCAGCTCAATCCTAACTCAAGCCTACCTCTATCTTAAAGCTATTGGTCCCTATTAAGCCCTCTCTATGGCCCTATAAGCTACCTCTCAAAATGCTCATTACATGCCCAAGCCCATCACCTAGTACCTCTATATCAAAACTAGTAAGGAGACCCTACGAGGCATGACTCCTCTATACCACCACTAGTAGTCGAAGGCCACTCCTACATCATCCACCCTAGGATCCATGTAAGGAGGATCATCTAAGTCCTCCTCAACCCACCTAGTCAGGTTAAGTCTACCTCCTACCCCTATTAGGTCCTGATAGACTCTTAGTACCAGTAATCCCCTAGGTCCAAGATGCCCTACAAGATCTCAAACTACCTCAAGACTCGATCAAATTAAAGACCTCTAGCTCCCCCTTCTCTATAATCAACCACCTAATCCTCCTAACCCTCACTAGATCTATCCTATCCTCAACCCATCCTAGGTGTAGATGCCAGGGTCACCATACTATCTTGGCCTCCCTCAACTCATCTACTATCCACCTCACTAGTGGTAGATGTTCGATGTAGGTCCTCATAACCTACTCTAGGGATCTAGACCATCTATATGTTATTGGTCACTCCAAATAGGTAATGGACCTAGAAGTGCATCCAATCTCTACACCACTATGTGCTCCCAGCTCCATACCTAGAGCAAAGTCATACACACTATCCCTATATACCACTTGTACATGATATTGTACAACATCCTATACAAGCATCAACACATATGGACCCCATGCAAACCTAACTCTCTAGTCTCGCATGTCTACCACTACACCCACCATCACCCATGGTAGATATCACCTACTAGTATGGCACATCAGCATACCCACAACCACCCCATAGAGCATGATCATCAATGGGTCTACCCCATACCACCCCACCAAGTCATCTACGACTATGGTGCTCTCTCACACCTAGTGGGTCCAACCTCCTAAAAATCATTACAAGGTAATTAGTCTCCCTCATACTCTATAAATACTCTCCCTCTAATAGGGATGCACAAGATGTACCACACATCCTCCAGTGTGATGATCATCTCTCCCATAGGTAACCGAAAGGTAGATGACTCTGGGTACCACCTCTCTACTAGTGTTATTAGTAGAGCCCTATCTACCTCTACCCGAGGTAGTCTAGCTAGGTGGTCTAGCCCCACCACTACTAATGTATCCCTCTCTACCTATTTGAGTGCCTCTAGCTCCACCTCCAAGGAGCCTGCTCTCCACTCATGGCTCTCGAGTACCCTAAGCTGCAATAACAACAAAATAAAATTTTCCATTAATAAATTTAATTAAAAACTTAATACATTAAAATTAATTAATTAATTTAAAATCAATCAAAATTCATAGCACAATTAAATTCTACATCTTTAAAGTTGTTTGCTTGCATCCTTTTTTCCTGTTCTTCCTTTCTTTCTTTTTTTTTCCTCTTTTCTTTTCTTTTTCCTTTTTTTCCCTTTTCGATGAAATCCCTCCTAGGGCATTTTCTGAAATCATGCCTAGTCAATTTTTCCAGCTGATTTCACCACTACTCCAAGGAAAATCATGGTTGCCACGAGATCACGCCTAGGTCGTACATGGAAAACCATCGATTTTGGTAGAAAACCACTAAAAATGCATGAAAATTTGAAAAAATTGAAATGCAAGGAGTGGTTTTCGACCCTACCTATGCCCGCTCCACTTTCATGCTAGCTTCACCCCTCATGATCATTGAATGGTGTATCGGTAGTGCCATCTCCTCCATTTCTCTAGAGCTCCTTTCTTCTCCCTCACACAATTAAAATGAATTAGGGTTTTGCCCCCTTTTCACTTTTAACCCTATTTTTGCATCTTTTTCTCCTTTTTTTTTCTCGCTTCTTCTTCTTTGAGTCTACCTTTTTAAGTTTTTATGAGGAACATGTCCCTCATAAAACTCGAGGGGGCACCCTAGCCTTAGAGGTATTAATGTCCCTAATACCTCGATTTACATGTAAAACTTGAAAGTGTTTAGAATAACATCATTTTTGCACCATCCCTTTCTTCTAAACCAGCCACCCCATTTTTGCTTGTCGTCTTTTGTTTGTGAGTGTTTACATATTTTCTTTGACACATTTATTAGGCCATAAATGCGTCAAAGAGGGGGTAAAATGTAGACACGAAAAATTGACCCACTTTAGTGGGCAATCTTCCCTAAGCCCTCTAGGGGACCCCTTAGACTTGCCTAAGGCAAGGGTAAGGCTCCTTCCCCTTTTTTTCCTATTTTCCCTCTCTATGCGAAATCATGCCCGATCCTTGATGGGGCATGACTTCGCATTGTGATATCGTGATCGGCCTAACGGGGCATGATTTCACCTTTTTAGGGTTTGATACATTAAAACCCTAATTTTTTAGGTTGGCATGTTTTACATCAGCCCTCCTTGGTTTTCCCACTCTTTTCACCTTCAAATCTACTATATAAGGAGGGTTTGAATTCACTTTTCACACACGATAACACACACTTATCATCATTTATATACTTACTTACTTTTGATTTCTCATAAAGTGTTTTATTCAATCTGCATCCTTCTTCTTCTTTTCACAAGCAACTTTGAAGTTTGGAGTTTGATTGTCTACTGCATTGGATTGTTCTTCTTCACTCTTGGTGGATTGTTGTTGGAGCCCTAAGGAGAGATTGACTACTCGAGAGATCTAAAACCTTTCTATTTGCTTCCTCACTCTCTACCAGGTGAATACATTCTACTGCATATTTTATTTTATTCATCGATTAATTTAATTATTTTACTTCATTTAGTTTCATCTCACTTCTATGAAATCATGCTCGATCCTTATGGGTATGACTTCACCTAGCATTATCATAATCACCCATTATGTGGTGTGATTTCACATGAGACCAATCTAGGGGTAAATATTATTCCTATTTTCTCCATTGCATTCTAAATTACATCTAGAGCATAGTGGCATATTCTATTTCTATGATTTTTGCATTCTATTCTGTTGTATTGTATTAATGTTTGTTTTCCTCCAAAGGTCAATTTTTACTTTTAATTATCAAATGTCAGCTAAAAGGACCTAGGGGGCTTGACTATTGCACCTCCAAGTATTATTATACAATAGCCTAAGTAGGCCCCCTAACGCTAATCCCATTTTCAAGTGTTTGTTAAGTTATCTTGTAGGAACAAGTATTATTGATAGCATTGGAAAAAGGGATAAAAGCAAGGATAAATCACCAGATAAGCTAAGTATTCTGATTAATCTTCTAGGTTATTTTTGAGTGCTTTTATTTTTATTATAAAACCCTAGATCTAATTTTATATAAATATATTTAATTAATTTCTAGGCATTTGAAAGATAAACAACATATAGTGTGCACTTAGGGTTAATTATATTTGTGCATCTCTTCTTGAGCCCTTGCTTAAAGGTTATTTATTTAGAACCCTAGGTTAGAAAAGCATTCAAAGAAAGAATCATTCTAGGGTTAGCTCTTGTATTCTTACATTTATATATTTTTACATTGTCCTTTATCTTTTATAGCATAGATCTAGAAAGGCCAAATCTAGGTGTTTATCTTGAATCGAATACATCAAACATTCCTAAAATTCTTATGGACTTGGAGCGAGTCCTTAAAGCCATTCCTGGTGAACCCTTCCCCCTAGCACCGAGTGTAGAGAACAACACAGCCCTCGTGGTTCACCCCATAAGGCTTCTCTCTTGTGGATCCAACCTTTTTGGGAATTGTACGTGGTAGGGCAGTTTTCCCCCTCTACACAAAGTTCTTCATGCAATCTAGAGCTCCTACCAAGATTTAGAATCTGATTCTATGATTATCCTCCTATATTCTTGTCTTACTACCCAAATAGAAGTATATTTGATATCTAAGGTTTTTTCTTCATTATTTGTGGCCTTGCCCAAGCCTTGTAGTTCCCAATAGAGCATTGTCTCAACATGATTCCTACAAAGCACTCCAATTATTGCTCTACTCGAATTTCCTTTTGTAGCTCCATGAGTATATATTTTAATTAGCCTTTTGGGGGTATTTTCCAACTAGATCTATCTTGCCTCTCTTATACTTTAGCTTCCTTATCCATTGTCCCTATATCAACTTGGATTTCCTCTTTAGAATACACTACCATAATGTTTGTGACTTTTCTCCAAATGACTTGCCAAATGCCATCCAAGAATGAAAAGGTTTCTCTAAAATATTTGCCATTTATCTCCAACCACACCTACCGCCAAACTCTATACAAAAAGCTTTAGATTTAAATCTTCCCATATTCTATATTTTCCAAATATTAATCTAGTTCAAATCACTATTGGCTTCGATTTTATAAGCTAAAAACCATCACTCCTAGATTTGGCCCATGAACATGCACTCAAGCATCAAGTGGTAAAATTTTTCCTCAATTTTGTAGAATAAAAGATATTGGGATGGGCCAATAATTCCCCTAAATATCATATTATCAAAAGTAAAAATTTCATTATGCATGAATTGCCAGATAAAGAAGTGTACTTATGGTCAACCCTTGGACTACCAAATATTTCTCCAATCCTTAACCTAATATGCATGAGTAGGTTTTAGAAGGATCTTTTCATATCCATCCTTCGCTATGTAGACTTCAAGTCTCCAATAACCCCAAGATAATTCATCCTCCTCATATTCACCTTTGAGAAATATTTTTTGTAAGATTTTAATCATGATGAATGTCAATTTCAGAGGGATTAGAATTGGCCACTCATCCAACTTCTTAGAAAACTTAAACCTATAATCCCCCAACAGACTGGTGTTAAAATAACTTTCAATCCTGATCCAAACCCTACTTTCCATAGTTATTTTTATTGGTTGCATTTCTAGGAATTCAATAATGATAGGTGGGTATTGATCCCATGAATCTATCCAAATTAATGCATTTTCCTCTCTCCCCATATTCCAAAACAATCCATCTTTCACTACTTGAGATCCTGACTTTAGAGCCTACCACACTAGGGACCCATTACCATCCAAAGTAAAATGATTCACCTCATTTGGGTTCACCTGTACCAAATATTTACTAGTTAAAACTCTACTAAATAAATAAGTTGGCTAGGAAATCCACCTCCAATAAAGATTTCCATCCAAAGCTTTATTATTTATCTCCAATATCCTCAATTCCAAACCTCCCTTTGTCTTTTGCTAGCTTACTTTATCCCAACTTACTAATGCCCATTTCCTCTCTCTTTTTACTCCTCTCCATAAAAAATTTCTAGCCATCTTATCCATCTCTTTCCATATGGTATGTGGGGCAATAATGATAGAAAATTTATAAATTGGCTATCTTGAATGACTGATTACAAAAAATTTAATCTACCCCCAAAGGTTAACCATGTGTGAGACCAATGGTTAATTTTTTCTTTGATGTGGCCCAAAAAATTTCTCCATATAACTATATTTTATTTTTTTAAATGCAAAGGAACACCCAAATAGACTATTAGGAAGAGAAGTCCTCATGAAACCCAAGATCTATAAAATATTGTCTTGAATCCTTTGATCAATATTGAAGAAGACCATTTTGTATTTCTTATAATTGATGACTTGGTTTGTGTCCCTAAAGTAAACATTACGAGTATCTCTAATCATTCTTGCTTTCTTGAGGTTGGCCACTCCCATCAATAATGCATCATCCACAAACTATAGATGATTCAAAACCTCCTCACCCACCTTGATACTTGTTAGAAAACCTTATTATCTTCTCCTCATGAAAATTCTACCCAAAACTTCAACCAATATGATAAAAAAATAAGGGAAACAAGGATCTCCTTGATGAAGGCCTCGAGTGGCTCCAAATGGTCGCAAGAGAAGACCTTTGATTAACATTGAGTATGTATGAGTAGAGACGCAACACATGACCCATTATATCCAATATTGAGAGAAACCAAAGACTTCCATCACCCTTGACAAGAACCTCCACTCCACCCTATCATAATCCTTTGAAATATCTAATTTTATGAATATTTATCTATTACCAACTTTTTGCATTAAATGGATTGCCTCTTGAGCTAGAACCACACCATCTAAGATCTATCTTCCCTCTACAAAACCCCCTTGCTCTAAGGAGATAATGATATCTATAGTTGCTCAACCTGTAGAAACCTAAAATGTGATATCTCAAGAAGACTCTCAAAAAGTCTCATTTCCAGCCCACACAAACCACTTTTATCAGCTTTAGAGCTAAATCCATGGGTTTTTCTATTAATAGGTAATTTTCTACAAAAAACTTCATAACTGGTGCAACCGTCTTGACTAGATATGATCATGTATTCTCAATTGTCTTGACTTGAGATGTTCACGCATAATCAAAAACAAAAAAAATAAAATCAAAATCAAAGGTAGGTAAATTGCTTGTTAGTGGCCACGTGTAGGCCAAAATGCCACGCTTGCCTTCACTTCGATCATCAATCACCTGCCAGTAGCAATCAAACCTGCCAACAACAAATCTCCTCAATTGCCTCCTCCCTTCCCTCACCTTCCTCTTGCCAAGAAGCCTATAAATTGGCATCCCCCTCCTCTACAAAAAAAAAGAGAGAGTGAACAAAATTTTACGCAATGAAGTGCTACCGAGAATCCACCAAGCCCTCTTGCTACAAATGAAATGCTACCAGATTACCACCAAGGATTCAAAATTGAACCCACTATTTTTCTCGCATAAGCTCTCCTCTCTGTCTCGGTGGTCTTCAACACCTATCTCATTGCCCTTCTACATGCAATTGATCATCAAAAACCTCTACGTGTCGCTCTCAACTCTACTTAGACCTAGTCACATCGAGGCGCAGACCCATGACAATGACCATCTCATTCTAATATAGTTTGTATACCAAACATTATTGAATAGATATGATCACCATCGATCAGCCAAGCATTAAGTTTTATCTGCATACTAGCTTAGATCTATCAATATTTCATTCATACTTTAGATCTTTGATATTCCATGCACTTATCTATTTTTTATATTGTTTCATATTTCTAGATCAAATACGGGTCCAACTTTGGTGGACCCCACATATGCTACTGATTCGTTGTTGTTCCCTTTGTGTGTAGGTGATAGGACTCGAGGACAGCGAAAGACTCCAAATCTGATCCTACGTAGTGGTCACAAGAAAACTCGCTCTCCAAATGACATGCTAGCACGGAAATATCTAGATTGCACCAAGAGACACTCCTTAAGAAAAGGGGAATCACACCCCTTTCTTACCTTTGTATCACTTTGTAAAATCCTCTCGAGAGGATTCTCTTGTAACCCAAAGTTGTATTAAAATATTCATATATAAAATCCATTTTTATAGCTTTAGCATTTTGTTCATTGTATGGTGCAAATTTTTGTCCTTCAAATGGTGATCACGATGGGACCGAGTCCCCCTTTTTCAACATATTGTTGTTTGCTATATCTACAAAATTGACTAATTTTTGTTTATTCTTGTGATTGCAGGTTGTAGGATTAACCATCTCTACCTGAGATGGTCCTTGTTTTGAAATCGTCTCTATCCGAGATGGTCCCTATTTTGAAATTGTCTCACCTTGAGACGATTGCTAATCAGAGGTCTACAAGTAGTTGCATATCCACCCTTCAACACCAAATTTTGCATAGGCTATCATGGTTAGGATCCTTTTCTTTTTCCTTTTTCATTTTTCATGTTCTTGAAAATAAAAGAGCAAAAAAAATAGGATTTTGCATCATTGAGGTCATTGTGTGCTCCTTGTTTTAATTTTTACAATAAAATTGAATCACACACTCACGCTACATTTAAACATCGACAAGCTAGATTTCATCACCAACTATTGATAGCAATCATGCGACATGGGCCTTCATCTCCCACCATGGATTGGCCCCCTAAAAGCCATAGTAGCCCCCATGAGTGGTTTTTTAGACTTCATCACCGAGAAGCCCCCTACTCTTGGGTACATCCTAGAGTGGGTTAGGTTTAAACACCCTTTAACCATAAGGCTTAATAATTAGTGGAATATAACTGTCATTCTTATCCAAGCCCACTCGAGGGTGAAGCGAAAGCCCAACTAGGCAAGTAGTAGGATTTAGACAATGTAACCCCTTCTTGGGGGGTATTTTATTATTCCTGTAAGGATACCTATCATCTATCTATCATCATAGGAAGCTATCTTGACTATTTGTGTCACATTCCTTGATAAGGGTTGTGCACAAACTACCTTTTTCTGTAGCATTCATTCCATCCACCCTAGTCATTTTAGGAATAGGATTTCAAACAACACACCAAAAACACAAAAACAAAATCAAAATAAAATAAAATAAAAGAAAATATTCCACAAGCAACAACAACATTAACGATAAAACCATATTTCTTGGTTGCTTTGCTTGCTTTGTTTGTGTAGTTCAAAAAGTGCACTCCATTTACCTAGCTTATGGTCGTGACACATAGTCAAGCTCAAACACGAGCAAACACCCCTAATCCACCACAAAGAGTCATGGATCATTTCCAACCAGATCAACAAGGTAGCTTGCCTAATGTGCCCTCTCACCAAGACCTTGGCCCACCTGAGTGGAAACATGTCCAATATGACTCGAATATCATCTACCATCCCACTAACCCCAACATGTTGAGCATCACTATTCTAAATCTACCCACATCCCTCATGTCGATCATGATATCAACTATCCAGACCTCACCACCCTACATGCCCTCTATAAGGACACTTACTTCCACACTGAATCACCTAGGAGGTCGTTACCATGCATTCACATTCCATCTCACCCTACATCTCCACTACATCAAGAACAGGTGTACACTCCACACCAAAATAAGGATGCTCAAGCTACCATAGTTGAGTGCCCATGGCTAAACCATGAATATGATTATGTGGACACATACACCGACCAAAATCATAACAAACCTTCCATATCTGCTCATGCGTTGAGGGCTTTTGATCCTAATCATCCCTCTACCTCTTATGATAAATGACCCACTCAAGTCCATTGCGCTTCTATGCCACCTACCTATGCAAAACCAATCATTCACCCCCAACATCAGGTTAATGTGGCCTCGCATGGTCCTAAAAAATAAATTATCAATCCTTCTAGGGCCAGTGCACAATTCTCACCTATTCACATCACCGATACATGCATGGACCACCCTCATATAGCCGACCAGGCCAATCACTTTCATCAAGTAGCCAAGCCAATCCCTGGTCACCAACAACATTTACAATGAATAATCCACCAACCTCCACCCATGCCTACGCATCAGATTCAACAAATCCAACATCATCAAGAGCACCCAATGCAACACCATAATCTCCCACCTCACCCAAATTAAAATCTTCCACCTCATATACACCCACATCCATCTCACCCCCAATACCACAGGCCACTACCCACTCATTACCAAGAACCACATCCACCTAAACAACATCAACCACTCCCCTATCAATAGGAGTATGAAGCCTATGAAGAACTTCAACCAGAGTACCAAGACCAAATTGATACATATCTTGATTTACCTTATGGTGAAATTCCTATTAATAACACACATCCACCACCTCATCAACATCAAAATCTACCACTTCCACCTCATCAAAATCAAAGATGAGCGACCAACATAATTTTACCAGAAGCCTATCAATTGTTGATCGATCACATCAACTCCTTGGAGAGACAAGCCTCTAGCGTGGGTTATCAAAAACCCACCTTACGAAAACTCAGTAATCAACCCATTCACCCATTTGTTCCCTCACCTTCATATCCACCCCATTTTGAGATGCCTAAATTGGACAAATTCAAAGGTGAAGAGGATGCACAAGAACATGTAAGCACCTTCATAAATGTTTGCTTTCACCTTTAGGATAATGACCCCTAATGCTTAGGATGTTTCTTATAACATTTGTTGGGGGTACTTTGGAGTGGTACAATCACTTACCATGCCATAGCATTTATACCTTTGAACAACTAGCTAATGCATTCTTAGAATGCTTCTCATTTAGCATTAAGAAGAAGGCTACCTTGAATGACTTGTACAACCTTCACCAATTTGAAGATGAGCCAGTCATGGATTATGGTAATAGATGGAGAGCAGTTATCACAAAATTTCCCTTCACCTTACCCATTATGGAGCTCACTCGTATGTTCACCAGAAGTTTCTCGAAACAAATCTCACTTTTACTACAACTTCAACAATATCAAACTTTTGAGGAAGCCCTAGCCCAAGAAAAAGTCATCGAGGATATTAAAGTCCAAGAAGGAGATATCAAGCTCCAAAAGAAAGAATGGCCCAACAAAAATGCTAAAGGTAACCAAACCCAACAAAAGGCATCTCCTATGAATCAAGTCATTTTGAGTGCCCTCGAGCCCTCTAATTGAACCCCACCACAATAGCCTAATTATCAGGCTCAGCCTCCACCTGCTCAATATCATCCTCAACCACCTCATCAACCACTACAAAATCAACCTCCAACTCAACCACACCGTCCACCTCACCAATACACATCATTTCCTGAGCCCTTAGTGATAATTTTTCATCGATTGTGTGAGGCGCAAGTGATCTCCTTCCTTAAGATTCACCCATAAGATCCAAATTAACCCAAATCTAAATCCTATAAGGAGGATCACTACTACATTTATCATAGACAAAAGGGTCATGATATCCAATCATGCTTCCAATTCAAGAACTTAGTGCAAGATATGATCGAACGATAAGAAATTCAAATTGATAACCCTCTTGCCTCTTCCAATCAAAACATTGGTATTTACCAAGATCCATTACCTCAACATGGGGCAACCACAATACCTACCATTACAACTGAACAACCCAAGCAAGTCAATCAGGTACACACTACCCCACACAACCAAGGTTTTGTTGGAATGATAAGCATCATGATGAGGAATCAAAGATATCCAAATTGACCCACACAACCTATGGATCCCTCTAATATCCCCTCAATGTCACATGCACCTCCACAATCAAATCCAATCACACCTTCTCCGCCTCACCTAGTCCTTACACTAAAAAATAGGCTTACTCAAAGTCTTAAAATGGCATCAACCAAACTCTCCATTTATGAGCTTATACAACAATCGACTCCCCATCATGAAGCTCTAATGGAGATTCTAAAATCTATCAAATTGCAACCACAATATTCCAACACCTCATCACCACAACTCCCATCACAATCATTATCATTGACTTCCATGGGAATTCCTTCTTGTTCATCGGACCCTCCCACTAGGAACCCATAAAAAGCACCAATGTCATCCTCTTCATACATACCCTCACCACCTACTACATCCACATCTCAATCACCCATTCCACCTCCCACACCTTCTATCTCAACCATCTCCACAACATCTACCCACACTTCTCTTATTCCTATGGAACCACCCTCCACCATATATATCCCTTCACATTTCACACCACCTCCTTGGTTGGAAACTCCCAACAACTTCATTCCAATTCTTGCACATGAACATGGGATAAATCCCTCCTACATTCCATCATCCTCCATTGATTCCCCCATGGGGCTACTCCCACCATTCATTTGGAAACACTTCCATCCTCATCTATCCCTCCTCCACAAGTCATAATCCATATGGCTAATTCAGGCCTCAATGAGTATTTAGTGCAAAATGTTACATTCACTCCTCTCATTGAGTCAATTAAAGACTTTGGCTGACCTCGCGACACACCACTACCTATTGGTACCATCGTCCCCCTTGGGTTTTTTCCAAATCAGATGAATTTTGTCTATGGAGGTATTGATACCTCTACTAACACACCTCTTATATCAAAAGAGGAAGAACCATTTCTCATAAACATTGAGTATCTATCCAATCTATCCTTTGCCCTATGATATTTTCATCACTTCCATTGGTATAAAAATGGCCTCGATCACTATGAGCAAGGCCCTCATACCCCTCTTGAACCATGCTATCAATTGCCTATAGATAAGTTAGGATTAGGATACTCCATACGTATGCCCAATGAACTCCTTGTAGATTCTCTTCAATGCCTTACCCTAGGACTTGAGGAGGATATCGATGATAACGAGTATACTGATCCTAGCTATACTCATTTTCTTAGTGATCATTTCCAAATCACCACATTATCTATTGATACTTTTGACTCTTCTGATGAGGAGTTCGAAGATAATTTGGATGCACTATCCATTGCTTCATCTAGCTCGAAGGATGACTCCTCCCCCATTATCCCTATCATAGATGATGATGAATTTTATCTTCATCTCTTCCCCATATAGCTTCCCATTTGGTGATAACTTCTTCCACTTGAGCACCTGGTTATCCCCATTCCACCTCGATCACACCCTATTATCCCAATTCCACCCCAACCACCTCCTACATATTTTTGCCCCCATATTATTAATCACCTCCTTCCACCCAAGAATGAAGTTCATCCACCATCCATTAACATGATCTCCATCAACCTCACCACTCCACTTTATTATTCGGGTAACCCTTCATAGTATTTACCTCTCAATCTTGAGGCCATCAATTTTGATCGTGTTGCTCTTCCACCCTCTCCTTTCGAGTTTCTTCCCTCCGAGGACATGCTACAATCGTATCATTTTTCATCGCACCCACCCTTAGTTGTTCTCCAAGCTAAGATAGATTTTGATGACACATCTAACTCATCTAATCCAGTTGACGACATCCATTTGATCCCCACTCCTCATCAATTGGAAGAGGGATCTCACATGTCAATTGAAGAGACCATTGATATTGATATCAACACTAACCTTGAACATCCTTAGATCCTTAAATTGGGAAAATGTCTCTCAGCTACAGAATGTGCTGCATTCACCACTCTTCTGATAGAATATAAGCAAGTTTTTGCTTGGTCGTACAAAGACATGTCTGGTCTTGACCCAAACTTAGTTGTTCATAATTTAACTCTCAATCCAATAGTCAAGCCTATCAAGCAGAAGCTTCAAAAAATTCATCCAACGATAGCCCTAATGGTCAAATATGAACTACAAAAATTATTGGATGTAGGCTTCATCCAACCCATCGATTATCCTGAATGGGTTTCCAACATGGTACCTGTTGGGAAGCCAAATGGGAGGATTCACATATGCATAGATTTTAGAGATCTTAACAAAGCGAGCCCTAAGGATGAGTTTCCACTCCCCAACATCGATACGCTTGTGGATGCAACTATGGGTCATGAAATGCTTTCCCTCATGGATGGTTTCTCAAGCTATAATCAAATTCATGTCAATCCTGATGATCAGCCCAAAACTACCTTTACCACACCATGGGGGACTTTCTGTTACAAAGTCATGCCTTTTGGTCTCAAAAATATTGGTGCTACTTATCAATGGGCTATGACATACATTTTTCATGACTACATGCATAATATTTTCGAAGACTATGTCGATGATCTATTGGCAAAATATTTATCACACCATGAGCATATCGATGTTTTACGTAAAGTCTTTGATCGCCTCTTGGAACATAACGTTCGATTGAATCCTAAAAAGTGTGTTTTTAGAGTAACCTCTAGGAAAATTTTAGGCTTCATCATTTCTAAATGAGGCATTGAAGTTGATCCAAACAAAGTCAAGGTAATCTTAGACATGCCTCCCCCCACCAATCTTAAGCAACTCCGCAGCTTACAAGGGAAGATTCAGGTCATTCGATGCTTCATCGCACAACTCTCGGATAAATGTCGACCACTTAATCATCTTCTACAAAAGGGGGTCACTTTCCACTAGAACCATGATTATCAAAAGGTCTTTGAGGATATAAAACAATACTTGGCTTCTCCACCAGTATTATCTCCTCCTCAACCCGATGCTCCTTTTCTATTGTATATCTCTGCCATTGATTTTGCCTTAGGGTCCATGTTGGCTCAAAATAATGAGGTCAATAAGGAGTAGGCCATCTACTACATTAGTCACACCTTGGTTAGTTACGAAGTCAAGTATGCTTATGTTGAGAAGCTCTGCTTAGTGGTGGTCTTTACCACTAAAAAACTTCGTCATTACATGATCAACCAAACCACTTATGTTATCTCCAAGGAAAACCCCTTGTGGTATATGATGAGTCGCACATATCACAATAGTCATACCACAAAATGGATCATGCTTTTGATAGAGTTTGACCTCAAATTCATCAACCAAAAATCTATTAAAGGTCAGGTCATCATCGACCAATTAGTAGAAGCTCCTCTTCCTAACGATAAGCCTCTTACTATCAAACTACCTGATGATGCAATCTTTGCATTATCTAACTCTGAAGAGCCAGATGAACCTGAACACAAAGTTGATCTTACATTGTTCTTCAATGGCTCTAAGTGTGAGCAAGGGGGTGGTGTTGGAATCATGTTTTTCATGCCACAAGGGGCTCCTATTCCCCTTTCATTCAAACTCAATTTTCCATGTACCAATAACAATGTCGAATATGAAGCCCTCCTTTTGGGTCTTCAAATGACCCTTGCCATGAATATCAAATGACTTAACATCTTTGGTGATTTCTTGCTCATCATTAACCAAGTTAAAGGGATCTATCAGTGTAAGTTCCCAGTCTTAAAAACCTACAAGACCCTCATGGACAAATTGCTTACCAAATTTGAATGGTATGACATCGAGGCTATCCCTCATTCCTCCAACCATTTTGCGGATACAATGGCTTCCTTGGGATCCCTAATTCCATAGAACCCTTTTGATAACATCACAACCATTTATGTTAAAACTCTCTCTCAATCCACACTTTCATGAGATGTTTCTAGAGAAGAGCAAGATGTCCATTTGGTCTAAAACTAAACTAGGAACCATAAGTCACAACCATTTATGTTAAAAATATCTCTCAATCCGCACTTTTATGAGATGTTTCTAGAGAAGACAAGCACCGTCCAAACCCAAAGCAAAGACTGGCCTCCCCACACTCTCAAATTCAAGATTTCTTGAAACTAGGTAATCCTTTTGATAATGTCACAACCATTTATGTTAAAACTCTCTCTCAATCTACACTTTCATGAGATGTTTCTAGAGAAGAGCAAGATGTCCACCTGGTCCAAATTGAACCATATCAAGATTGGTTCTCTCAAATTCAAGATTTCTTGAAACTTGGTAATCCTCCTTCTAACTTGTCACTTATCGCCAAACACACATTTAAGCAAAAAGCAACTAGATATATTTTTCTAGGGGACATACTTTACCATCAAAGCTATGATGGTCTTCTTCTTCATTGCTTAGAGCCCCAAGAATCTACTTGGGTCATTTCTCAAGCTCACGATGGTACTTGTGGTGGCCATTTTAGTGGCATGGCTATCACAAAGTGCATCCTTCAAATGGGCTATTATTGGCCTACCATGGAGAAGGATTGTTGTGCTTATGTCAAAAGGTGCATCAAGTGTCAACATCATGCTAATATATCTCACATACCTTCACAAGCTTTGCAACCTATTCATTCATTATGGCCTTTCTCTCAATGGGGCTTTGATTTAATTGGCAAAATTTCGCCCCCATCTTCAAGCCACCACACATTCATCCTCACGACCATCGAATACTTCACTAAATGGGTTGAGGTCATTCCCCTTACCACTATGATTGGATCATGCATCATGAAGTTCCTACTTCATAACATCATCTATCATTTTGGTATTCCATCTAAAATCATCTCAAACAATGGGCCACCCTTTAAGAATAAGGATGTTCAAGCTTTGTGTACCAAATATCATATCCAGCATAGCTTTTTGACTCCTTATTATCCATAGAGTAATGGACAAGTTGAGGCCTCAAACAAGATAATTATCACCATTCTTAAGAAAATGGTTAATAATCATCATAAGGATTGGCACCTTCAATTACCTCTAGCACTATGGGCTTATCGAACAAGCATTCAAACACCAATTGGGGCAACCCCATTTTCTTTAGTCTATGGCGCTGAGGCCATCATGCCCTTGGAGCTTGAAATTCCCTCATTGCGCATCTCACTACAAGAATTCATCAATGATGATACTGCATGATAGGCTCACCTTGATCAACTCACTCTTCTTGATGAATGATGTATTAATGCTCTTGAACATCTTCACATTTATCAAGATCACATTAAAAAAGCACTTGAGGGTGTTGAGGAACTTGAACCCCTTAATATTCTCCACCTACGGGTCTTTTATGCATGACAAAAAAAATAACATAACAAAAGCACAAAAACACAACACATCATTTCATTTTGCCATCCACCACATTTCATTCCACATCACCATTACATTGCATATTACCATTTATTGTACCATGCATTTGATTATCTTCTCTCCTTCTTACATCTCATGTTGTCTAGTCACATGTTTCGTCATATTGCATTAGACATTTTGTTCGTTGCACTTGCATTCATCTTTTATTTTGTTGAACACTACGCATAGCACCACATTGTATGAATATCACTTATCTCGATGTAACTTCTTTTATCTTGGGCATACACCCCATTCCATTGTTCATTCCCATCCACATTCCCCTTCCTTGGTGTTTGTTTACCTATCTCTTACTCCCCCTCAGTAGTTGTTGTAAGGTGTCCAAAATGGTCTTTCGATCACTCTACCATTCCCAGTATTCCTTTCAGACTTCATTGAATACCATCTTGATCTCTAGCGGTAGGGTCTTGCTTTGGTTGTACTTTGTTTATCTCAAAATCCCAACACATTTTCACACTCTTAATTACGATTTTGAACAAGGAAATATGACACTATAAAGTAGTTCTTGCCTCTTAAGAAAACGGTTTCCCTTGCTCCTCCTATCATGCACATGGTCTAAAGGCTGAGAATTGACAAAAGGAAAAGCTTCCCCCCACAAAAAGAAATCCTTGCTCCTCCACAAAGTGAGAAAAAACCTAGAAAACAAAAATTCCCTTGCTCCTCCATAAAACGAGCAAATCCCAAAAAGCAAAATCTTTGAAATTCCAAAAAAAAATAGCTTGAATCCCTAGAATTCTCAGTTTTGATAACCATGGGGTAATCTCCATTGGGGCTATAAATGTATGACTGGTAGTGGAGCATCCTTACGCATGGTGACATGTCTATCACATTAGCGACCTTATTTTGTACAGACCAATGTCAACTTGTGGTTGAGCTAGCTTTTGATGGCTTGCATTCAGAGTAGTTAAATCCAACCACATACAAAATTGGGATAATGAACTTCACTATGCACACATAGGGATATTGAGCATATGTCTTCCTAGTAGATTTTTATCTTTCAAGCTCTTGCATGGTCAGTATACGACTTTTTATTGGTCGACTAGGATGTTTGAGTCTCTTGAAAGCCTTATTGTTCCCTTGTGACTTCTCACTGCTCACCATCCGCTACCTTATGCTTCTTCATTCCATATCTTTCCTCGCTTGGCTTCCATTTGAGTGTATGCCCTTGATGAAATTATTTAAATCTTGATTTGTGACTCTTATACATTCTTCAATGCCTACACTTAGTTTGTTCTTTCATCTCAGATTCATTCATTATGTTCCATTATTCAAGCATACATTCACACTTTGCATTATTTAATTTGTTATGTGTCATTAGTGCATCACATACATACCTACTTCTATGCATACATAATAGCTCTATCATCTCACATCATTCATTCATCTAACATACATGCATCATCATAATTATAAGTCTAGGTATACATCTATACTCATCTATCACTACAATCATGTATCCATCATTACACACACATATGCACAATAACACCACAATAAAACACCAATAGTCATCTCATATATATATATATATATAAAAAAAAAAATATATATATATATATATCATGATATAAAATACCTGTAGGCTATAATATAATGGGTCCTCAGACCTCACATCCAAAATAAAAAGCTAATAGATAGGCTCCCTCCTCAAGCTGGCCCTGCACCCTCACTCTCCCTGCTACCCTCAACCTCATCTCTACAAGCCTACCTCGCTCCACTGGCCCCTAATATTTGGGATATCCTCAATGGTACAAATTGTGAAACAGGTGATGCCAATGATGTATCTCCTAATACCTTGCTCCATCGACTTCATTGAGACTGAGATGTTGATGATCATGATGGTAGTATCCCTCCCAGTATATCCACCTCATCCTCCAATCACACCACATAATATCGCTCTATCTGATACCAAGCATGATATGTGGTCATCCTAGTTTGCAACTGTGCAACCTTAGCCCATAACCTAGTCACCTCCTTTGTGACCTGTCCATCCATGGATAGTTAAGCCCACTCAACTATCAAAACTAATATAATTTTTTAGAGCATATCGCTCTACCCCAAGCCTATCTCTCTCCTCCTAAAGACTCTATACCTAGGTCTACAGGGTATCCCTCTCCTCCTTCCAACCCTACCAACATTGCCTATCTATCACCCAATGGCTCTGCTCTACAACATGAGTTGTATCCCTATCTATTTGCTGGCCCTCAAGGATGCAAACCTACTCTCTCAAATTCATGATCTACTCTTGCAAGTCCTATTTGAAATATGAGCAAGTTTTGTTGTCATTGATGTCAAGAATCAGTTTCAGTGAGCAACATGAGGTCAAGCATCAGTTTTCGTGAGCAGTGCAAGAAAAATATTGCTTCTAGGCCTAAGGGAAAATAATATTATAATATGCTTATTATAATATTTAAGGTGGTCAAAAATGTCTATAAGAGCAATAGGAAGGCCTAAGAAAATAATATTATAATTTTATATTATAATATTAAAGGTCTAAAGTATAGACCTAATAATTAAATTAATTATAAATTAATTATAACAACTTTGTTATAAATTAATTTATAAATTAATTTAAATTAAAATAACCCTAAGGTTAGGGTTACAAAGGGCAAGCAATAAAAATTGAGCGTCAATGTTGACTATTCTTTCCACCCGCCGACGTGTTGAGGGAGAGCAAAATTTAATATAAATACTATATGCTTTGGCAAACATAAATCCATCCTTCGAATACCTTAATCGATGTGCATGCAAAATTTGTGAATGTGCAAAATAAGAGGTAAGGGTCTTGTGCTTATGTGGCGATCAACTTGTGCATAAGAGGTAGGACACTCTAAGCCTCATAGTCAACCGTGGTAGTTGGTCCAACGGCAAGCACCTACGGCTTAAGGTGCTAACTGGCGGGAGGTCCCGTGATCGAACCTCGATGACTGCATTTTGGTGAAGGTTCAAGTGTTTATTTTTTGGTGCCAAGGTGGAGGTTTAAAAGCGTAGGAGGCGCTTTTAGTTCTAATGTGAGCGCCTAGTGCCAAGGTGGAGGTTTAAAAGCGTAGGAGGCACTTTTGGTTCTAAGGTGAGCACCTAGCTCACGTGGCACATGGGCCATAGCTAGGACACTGTGGAAGCGCAAGCGAAAGTTCGATTTCCATCGAGGACAAAGGTACTTAAATTTTTTGGTTATTAAAATTGCTTCTAAGGTTTAAAAGGTGGCATGATAAATTTTTATTAAGGGGGAGTTATAAGGTTTTTAAGGTTAATTGTTTTATTGTAATTTTTGATAAAGTAGAAGTTATAAGGTTGAAAAATGGAATTATATTTTTATTGTATGAGCTATGATGTGTTAAAGAGATAAGGATTTATAAATAAAATTATTATGATTATTTTCTTTACACAAATTGTTGGTTTGCATTTTGAAGTGTGGAGATTATAAGGTGTAAAAGAGATTTATTGCTATGTATGGTGAAATATTTTAAGGGATCAAATTGAGTGAATGATTGAGAAGATATTGCTACCTAACCTTTGAAATTGGCAAAGAGTTGATTGTGATTGAGACATGTGTTTGAATTCAAGTCTTCTTAAAACAAGAGGTAAGGGCACATTATCCTTAAGAGTGATTGTTGGATGTTGTGAATGCTAAGTTGGAGTGAAAAGGATTGTTTGATAAGCATTGTTAAGTTTGGTTTTCTGGAATGAAAATTAATACTAGAAACCTTGTTTAATAAGCATTGTTGGAAATATTAAGTAAGCTTTCATATGCTTGACAAGGGTTTGTGAAAGAACATGAGTATCATTGTTATGTGAAGTTGTGAACTATCCTGAACTAGGGTTTGTGCAAGATCATGAGTATCAGTGTTATGAGAGATCATTTGATAAGCATTGTTGGAAATAATTGAGTGAGTATTCATATGGTTGAACTAGGGTTTGTAAAAGATTATGAGTATCATTGTTATGTGAGGTTTTATAAGAATTGTTGATTAAGCCTTCATTGAGTGATTGGTTGAGAGGAGTTGATTGATCCTAGTTTATTGGAAGTATTGGAGTGATAGTTCAAGTTCTATGAAATGAATTACTCTATATTCTAAATTGATTTGAAAAAAAATTTCTATAAGATATTGAATTGATTTTGTGTGCAAGTTTTGTAATTGATTTGAGCAAGCTTTTGTGAGAGCTTGCAAGCAGATTTGAGTAAGTCCTTAAGGGGACTTAAGGACAGGATTGAGAAAGCTTTTGTGAAATCTTAAGGATAGATTTGTGTGAGCTTTTGTGGAAGCTTACAATAAAATTGGACAAAGTTGAGGCAAGTTCTAGTGAGGACTTGTTGAGCAAATTTGAGGCAAGTCTTAGAGAAGACTTGAGAGCAGTGTTGAGGCAAGTCCTGGTGGAAACTTGTTGAGCAAAGTGGACAAGTTCTAGTGAGGACTTGTTGATAAAATTTGAGGTAAGTCTTAGAGAAGACTTGAGAGCATAGTTGAGGTAAGTCTTGGTGAACTTGTTGAGCAAATTGGATAAGTTCTAGTGAGGGCTTGTTGAAGCAGATTTGATGTAAGTCTTAGAGAAGACTTAAGAGCATATTTGAGGAAAGTCTTGGTGAAGACTTGTTGAGTAGATTGGACAAGTTATAGTAAGGACTTGTTTAATTAGATTTGAGGTAAGTCATAAATAAGACTTGAGAGCAGAGTTGATTGATTGATTTGTTCAAATATTGAGTTAAGTTTTGGGGTAGATCTAGCAGAGTTGATTTGTGATTGGATTAAGCTTTGTGTTAAGGCTTGAAGAAAAATTTGAGGATAGAGTTTGGTGCATAATTGAGGATAGGTTTGTGCTAGACCAGAGATAGATATTGAGAAGATTTGTGCTAGACCAAAGGACTGTGTTTAGTATAGATTAGAGACATATATTGAGCATATATATGCTAGACCGAAGGACTGTGTTTAGTACATATTAGAGATAGAGTTTGAGTAGATTTGTACTAGACCGAAAGACTGTGTTTGGTGCAAATTTGTGATAGAGCTGAGAGCAAGCTTTGGAGGTGACAGAGCAAAGGATAATAGTCTCCAGTGGATAGAGATCCACTAGCTAGGGCAGTGAGGATAGATATTCTAAGTGAGGATAGGAGTCTTCAGTGGAGAGAGATCCATAAGCCAGTGTAGTAGAGGTAGTAGTCTTCTAGAGGTTCACCAGCTAGAGCAGAGGAGGAGTTCTCCTATGGATAGATATCCATGAACCAGTTGAATGGATTGGTGTCTCCTAAGGATAGATATCCATGAACTTGATTAGGGAATTGGTGTATCCTTTGGATAGAGGTCCATAAACATTGTAATAGGGAAAGGATTCCCAAAAAATTGATTGAGAAATTATTAGTGAAATATTTTCTCCGTGGAGTAGCCCACATTGGGTGAACTACATTAAATTGGTATCTCTATTGTGTGTGGTGATTTATGCATTGATTTTATTACTATTTTTGATATTACCATTGATATATTGCATAATATTATTTGGGAAAGAAAAGTAAAAAGTGGTCTTATACTGTTCACCCCCTTCTCAGTATAAGCTTGTTTTCTTCAGGTCCTCATCCCCATCATCACCCCCATCACTCCTCGTAGGTGCCTCTACATTCTTTGTCTATCCTTGTAATCCATCCACATACCTCTCCAATCAACCATGCACTCACCATTGTAGTGGCTTCTCCACTGCACTAGCCTCCTCCTCCCATTCAGTTGTTGTCCCTCCATGACAATGTCGAGCTATCCACTAAGTATCATATTATGGTGTGGTCCTAGGATCCTCAACATATTCCTCCATTAATGACACATATGACTCCTCACTAAGTGAATTAGGCCATTTCCATGCTAATTGGGCCTCATTGCCCCTCTTTCAATATACAACTATAGCTTCATGCACCCCTTGTGTAACCCCAAACTATTGGGTCACTCATGATTACTCGAAGTACTCATGCTTTATCCCATGTTGCCCAATCAACCATCTACCATGTCGTACTCACATCTTGTGTAGAACATCCTCATACCATGTTGGTCCTCCTCTCCATGGTATTCATATAACATCCCCTGGTTGTAATCTAGCCCATGCACCCACATAATGTTGGAGAATACCCTGATACTAGTGGCTCATGCCCTGCTCTCAATCATGGCACCATCACATCGCATATGGTACCACTTTGTCCATGTCACTATGTGCCTCTTGTGGTAATCTAATTGGCCTCTCCATCCAAAAATGCTCCCATCCCCATACCTATAGAAGGAAGTTGCATCCCAAGCCTAGTCAACCCTGTTGACGTATCTCGTACAACTCACTATACACCTATGCCAATAAAGTAGAGCTCCATACCATAATCTTGGGCTCCTCCACCAAATCCATCACTAAGCCTAGTAGGTTCCATGGGAACCTCATACTTGATGAGTCTACCAAAATAAAGTGAGACATTAATAACATCAGCACTGACTGCCTAGAGATCAATAGCCATGTCTCGTAGTTCATGTTCACCCTCACCCCACTACAATCCATATCATAATCAATATACCACCACTACTCATGGTAGGCTCTCTATAACACTACCTCCCGCTCACTGATCATCATAGTCACTATCCTCTCTCTCTTTATTAGGACCCACAATATTCAATACATGTCCTCCAAAGTGATGGTAATATCTTCGATCAGTATGTCAAACGTAGTCTAACTATCCCTTCTATAAATCAAGGTTGTCAAGTAGACCTAATCTATGTAAACCGACTCAATTCGAACCGTATGTTGTAATCCGATGACCTTCAACCACCCCCAATCATCTTGTGACAATGTGTCACATGCTGCCTTGAACGTTTGGGTAAACCGATGTTGGGCTCTAACAAGCTACCACTATAAACCTTTCATTCAGCCTAAAAAACCTGTCTCAAAAAAATTGTCTCGACCCAAAATGGTCACACCAAATCGTCTCGAACTGAGATGACCCCCATTTCATGCCAAAAAAACATGCAAAAGAAAAATAAATAAAATATCTATCCATCACCCCTCACATTATCAAATATTTAAGGCTACCATATTTTGCCCATCTACTCATTTTATGAAAATTTTCATTTCAACAATAAAACAAAAACTAGGGTTTTTGCCTTACCTTTCTTGCACTCCATCCATCACTCATTGATGCACCCGTCGGATCCATCCTACTAGCCACCTCATCCACCAACAACACTTTGTTGCACAAAAATCACAATTCTCCTCCTTGTCTCACTTCTTCTCATTTCACGTGGTGAAAATAACCCTTTGCTTTGTGAATTATGCTTTTTATAGTTTTTCGTAGATGAAATCATCTGAGATGGTCATGCATTGCATCGCGATCATTCGATATAGTCCCATTATTTCAAAAACAAAAATATTATTTTAGGAACCATCTCGACTCGAGACGGTCTTAAAATTCACATATTTGTCACCATAAAAAATTTTATTCTAGCCATTCCACATTATAAAGTGCTTTGTCACTATCATCATTTTTACCTCTCCTCCATCGACTCATCACTTGAGGGGGTAGACAATACCTAAAAAAAATTGTTCCAAATCAAGTTGATACTCAAACACTCCATATCATAAATTGTGTTTGTCCAAGAATCATTACCAAAGACTATCATACACCCTTCTTGTTGGGGAAAAAGCAAAAATTTCAATCAAACAAATACTTGGTATGCCTAAAGCATAAATCTTGTAGACTAATAACGTCTACCTAAGGCTAACAGGTTTACCAAAATCAAATCAAATCCATTAATTTGTTGAAAGTAATGATTCAACAACATGTGCTTTTTCTATAATTGGGACATCCCACATTGACTTTTATTTTAGACCATCTTACACCACTCCCCTTCAAGGTCATTTCCATCAATCAACATCATTCATCATCAATTCAACCATTTTAGATCATCTATTTTTGCTCTACATTGTGCTTACGCACAAAGCATTCCAAAAAGGGGTATTTGTAGACACCTAAAATGTGTTATCTCAAGGAGACTCCCAAAAAGCCTCCTTTCCAACCCACACAACCCACTTTTATCAACTTCAAGGTTAAATCCATGGGTTTCTCCAATAATAGGTAATTTTCTACAAAAATATTCATAATTGGTGTAATCATCTCTACCATATGGTCATGTATTCCCCATCATCTTGATCCAAGATGTTCACACAAAATAAAAGCAAAAAATAAAATCAAAATCAAAGGTAGGTAAATTGCTTGTCAGTGTCCATGTGTAGGCCGAAACATCATGCCTACCTTCACGTCAGCCATTGATCACTTGCTAGCAACAATCAAACTTGTCATCAACAAATCTCCTCAATCACATCCTCCTTTCCCTCACCTTCCTCCTACCAAGAAGCCTATAAATTGACATCCCCTTCTCTACGAAAAAAGAGAGAACAAACTAAATTTTACACAATGAAGTGCTATCAAGAATCTGTCGGAACCTCTTAATGCAAACAAAATATTGTCAAATTGCCACTAAGAATTCAAAATAAAACCTGCTATTTTTATTGCATAAAATCTCCTCATTATCTTTTTGGTATTTTATGTCCATTTTGTTACCCTTTTGTATGTAATCAATCATCAAAAACCTCTACGTGTCGCTCTGAAATTTGTTTGGACCTGGTCACACCGAGGTGCAAACTCATGATAATGATCGTCTCATCTTGAGACAATTCGTAGACCAAACCGTCCCAACTAGAGACGGTCATCGTTGATCGACCAAGAGACAAGTTTTATCTGCATACTAGCTTATATCTATCAACTTTTCATTCGTCCTTTAGTTTAGATCTTTGATATTCCATGCACTTATCTATTTTTTATTTTGTTCCATATTTTCAAGTCGGATATGGGTTTAACTTTGGTGGACCTCGCATAAGCTACTTATTCATTGTTGTTCCCTTTGTGTAGGTGACAGGACTTGAGGACAACAAAAGACTCCATATCTGATCCTACGCGACGGTCGTAAGAAAACCTGCTCCCCAAACGATGTGCTAGCATGGAAAGATCCAGATTGCACCAAAAGATACATTTTCTTAAGAAAAGGGGTCATACCCCTTTCTTACCTTTGTATCGCTTTGTAAAATCCTCTCGATAGAATTCTCTTGTAACCCGAATTTGTATTAAAATATTCATGTATTAAATCCATTTTTATAACTTTAGCATTTTGGTCATTGTATGGTGCAAATTTTTATCCTTCACAGCCATTTACTTTCATGATTATTTTGTATATGACATTGTAAAAGGTGCTAGATATGTAATCTAAAATATGCACTTCTCCTCCCCTTTCAGAATTAAGGCAATGAATGCATGATATAATGCTTTAAGCATTATTTTCCTATCTCTAGACTCCTTTATAACAACCATTACATCCTCCTCCAAGTTGTCCTATAAGATCTAAAAAAACTTGATTGGGAAGCCATCTGGACTTGGCATTTTTTCCATACCCATTCCAAATACTACCTTCTTCAACTCCTCTCTATCAATGGGTTTAAGCAGGGCCTATTTTTGTTATTTAGAGAGGATAGAGGGTATGACTACAAGAACTTCTTTCTGAGCCTCTTTGTCTTGCAACATACCTTAAACAATTTAGCAAAAGAATGTATTGAATGGAAATGCATACTTGGTATTGTATCAAAGGAGAGCCCATTCTCATCCTAAAGAGCTTCCATATTGTTTATCTATCTCCTAGCATAAGCAACCCAATAAAAAATTGGTGTTTTTGTCACCTTCCAATAACCAAGTGGTTCTTGCTCTTTTTTTTTGGTAGATCTTCTTTTGGTGGTCAATGTCCTCAACTACTTTGCACAATTTACCATCCTATTATTTGAGTTGCTCCATAATTGTTCCTTTAATATTTTTTGCTCATCATCCCATCTAACCAGCAACAGAGCTCTTTGGTCCTATAAGTTTAACTTATTACCTTACCTCTATTATTTCAATTGATCCTTAGCATAATGAAGCTGCTTGTGGAATCTAAACATTGTTGTCCCATATGTTAGTTCTCCATTTTCCCACCATTATGGTATTTTATTCTAAATTTCCTCCTTTTGTAACAAAAAAAATTCAAATTTGAACAATTTACGATGTTGCCCTATCTTGATCCTCCCAATAAAATGAGGAAGTGATTTGAGACCAGACCCTACAAAATTTGAAATTTTAGATTCCATTTCACAAATGTCTCCTTTGAAATCAAAAAATGGTCTAACTTCACCTTCTTGGTATGTGGCTCTCTCCTATATTAGTCTAGGTTTAGTTGGTTACAAGACATTTAATATCCACCAAGTGTAATGCATGGACTTGAGCAATCATAAGTTGAACCCTTGGAGTCCAAAATTGGAGTTCTCCCTTCCTAATCTTTGGATGATAATTTAGCATTCAAATCCACAACAACAATCCAATCTAACTCCTCCCTTGAGACTCTCATATTATGCACCACTTTCCATTTACAAATATGCCCATCTAGGTTTTGAGCCCCAAATAAATTTGTGAGTAAAACCCACTTAGCTATCACATTATTCCTAAAATGGGATGTGAGGACACCCTTCCAAGCTATATGTTCTATTGTTGTCTATTCAAGAGAGTTCCAAAAGGTGACTATCACCCCTTATGCACCTTGGACAACCACTTCCATATGACCAACACCCATCCAAAGTCTATTTATTGTTTTATACATGAGATCTAGAGATATTTTTGTCTCTTGGGTAAACAAAAAAATTGTTTTACTTTTCTCTAAGAGTATTCAAATAGCATATTGATGGGTTCTATTGTTTAAACCTCTAATATTCCATGATTGTATAATCATTGGTTACATGGAGACCAGTAAGATTATATTGTCCTCATCAATCCCCCAATGATAAGTTTATCTCCTTGAAATGCTATCAATTCCTTATTTGATTTTCTACCCACTCCTTGAGAGATTATATTCTTTGATCTCTTCTCCACCTGGTTGATCCCTATAGTTGGCGTTTCTCTAATATTTTTTGCCACACCCAATATGACATCCTTTACTATCGACTGCTCTTGGTTATGCACTATCAGTGCCCCTACAATCTCTTATTGTGGTAACTCACTACACTCTATTATCTGCTCTAGGATAGGATCTAAAAGAGGAGCTTGACCATGACTATTATTGTTTTCATTATTACCATCCACTTCTTCCATGAGTTGTTCTTCTTATTTCTCCACTAGTGTATTGAAGATCTCATACCTATTTGAGGGCTTGGGTTGTGTTTGTTGTTTATAATATATATTTTTTTGCCTTCTCCTTCTTTTGGGTTGTTCAAAATCATCTCCCTGTGCTTCTCCTCCTTGAGAAATGTTGGTTGCTTCTTTATTGATTGTAAACTTACCCTTTGGAAGGTTTGGTATTCCCAAAAGAATCCCTATTTTTGTAATCATAATGTTTGTGCAAGACCGGACCAAATGCCCATATTTGTGGTAAAATCTACACCTGAAGGGCAATGCCTCATAATCTAGTTATTGAATCCAAGATAGTTCTTCAAGTTTGAGTTCCACCTCTATTGGCAAAGGCTGGCTGAGATCCACTTCAATGTATAATCTAGCATAAATGACCATGTTTCCTTCCATTGTGTCTCTAAAGACATCTAAATATCTTCCAAGGAAATTATCAATGGTTTCCAATACTTGCTCACTCTGAAACTCCATTGGGAGTGCATAATCTAAGATCCAAATCGATACAAAAATGGGTTCAATTCAAGGATCAAATCCCACTCTCCAAGGTTGAACAAATAATCCTATTAGGCCATGATTCCTCTTTTCTAATTTGAATATACTATTTTTATCGACAAGTGAAGAAAAAATAACAACAAAATATCTATTACTAATAAACCACAAATATTACTTAGCAAGAGGCTCCTAATTTTGTCGAACCCACAAATGCAAAAAGTTCAAGGTAGGGTAAATACCCATGAATTTGCAAACCAGGTCATGTTTGGCTCTATAAAAGATTGTTTTTTCTAGTATACTTTGCTCAATGACGATATTTGGCCTTGATTTCGACTGTGGCAAGCATCCATTGACTCTTTGAGATGTTAATATTTATTCAAGATTCACAAAGAGCATTTTTAGTGCACTTTTGTTGTGCTTCTTCAATCTCTGTTGGAGATTTTCCTTCAACAAATATGCAAATAAACTTCATTTATCTAAGAGAGGATTTTGAGGCACTGCCATTGGGCCCTCCTAGGACAACATTCTCATATTCGATTCTGCAACAACTAGAAAGTGCTTCATCTATCCAATTGATGCCCTTGTTATAAAATTTATCCATATTAAAAATGATGTTTATTTTTAATTTTTTTATCCTAAAGCAATAGTGGTAAAATTTAAACTTTAGAAGGCAACTTGTGGAGTGACATTTTATCTGAAAATGATATCAAGAAGTTGATTATGGAAACATAACACTTTGAGGAAGATAAAAATATATTTGATAAAAAGCAATTAAAAATATATATAATAAGGTAATATGTTAAAACCTACAAGTTAATGTTTGCTAGGATTTTCATGAAGGATGGAAATGGCGGATTGAGGAAATGGTGAACACTCTGCAATATGCGACAACCATTACTGATCATAGGCAAAATATCAAGCAATACAAACTCATACTCATAATGCTCAGGCTTTTATTGCTCACATAGTGTTAGATGACATGTCGTTGGTGGTGTCTGTTGAAATATATTACATGATTTAGAACATGCCAATGTACCACCTTGGGTACATTTTTAGATTAGGAGCATGTCTTAGATTAGGGTGTGAGTATTTACTTTATGCAATTGTATCGCTCCAAATTTTTCGCACCCCTACCTTCAAGCTATAGGATCCGTGCCCGAAAGGAGGATGGGAAAAGGATGGCGCGGTATCTCGGACTGAGAGGCCTTGCGAAGGTCCCGCCTCTCAGGGGAGGTGTATTATGGTGATTTTTTGACTGGATGGTGGGTTCACCAGGAAACGTTTGAATGGCAGTTTCCACGCCTAGGTTGGGAATGTGTTTGATGTGTTCAGTTTTAGCTTTAATCATCCAAGTCCTAGGTTTGGCCAAAATGCGTCTAAGCTATTCTATATGAAATGCAGATTTAAATGAAGACAGAAACAGATTTGGACAGAAAAATAGAAAGAACAAGATGGATTAAAGAGCCATACCTGATCCGGATGTCTGATGAAGGTTCTGATTTTTGAAGTAGTCAGATCGTCTGGAATTTGACAGGATCGTCTCCTATCTGACAAGATCGTCTGAGATCTGACGAATTTGTCAGACGAATTCGTCAGAGACCTGCAAACAAAAAAATAGATGCAAAATACAGAGAATGCAACTATGATAACAGAGGGCAATGATGTAAAATGACAATAAGAACATTAAAATGATAATAACAAACAAACACGAATGCATTATACCGATTTAATGACAAATTATAACTTAATTATGCATTTAATCTACATGGGTGAACTCCAAGATGCAGAATAATAAAGAATAACCATAGAATTAACTAAATGAAGAATAATACAAAGAAAAAGGATGAAGAAATGCAAACTCGGGCACTCGATTGCCCCCAATGTGGATCTATCAAATCGTCTCGAATTGGCCAGATCGCTCCGAGATTGTACGAGGATCGTCCGAGACGACACCAGCTTGCTCCGACTGAAAAACAATGAAGTTCCGCAAACAAACTTGAAAAATACGAATGCAAACAGTGATTTAAGATGGTCTAGTGCGTGTAGAATTCGAGTTACAGGAAATTTCAGCCAGGGGGATGCTAAGGGGAGGGCCTAGGATTAAATAGGCTTAGGAGGGAGGTTAGGAGGTTGGAGATCATCCCTATTTGGGAGATCTCCAATGGGGAGGGTCTCTAATGGGCAGACACGCTTTTGCTTGGATTAGAGACGCCGTTGGAACAGAGACTAATTGTGAAAAATCAGTTTTGGGACAAGATCGTCCGGACGTCCTAGCCCTGGACGAAATCGTCCGATCTCCGAGGCGATATCGTCTGATCGGACGACGATATCGTCAAACGGTCAAAACAAACTCTAAAAATGGCACGGGAAAGGAGGAAACGGATTAAGCGATGGTTTGGGAGCGGTTTTGGAGGTTAAAATTTGAATTTGAATTATTTACTAGAGTAAGTGTAATTATTAAGGTTTTATCACGCCAATTTTAGGGTGCTACATTTTGCCCCCTCTTTAGCGAATTTTTTGAAGAAAATGCGTTAAAGATGAGTTCTTCTCGATCTACGAGAAAGCAAAAATTATTCCCATTTTTAGGCGACGATTCTTGGTCGAATCGTACGACAACTTACTATGGTGCCCCTCCGTGTTTTTACCCAAATCGAACGTTTGAGGTAAAAACGCGAAAAGCAAAATTTTAAAATGTTTTTAATTATGTTTTGAATAAAATTAAGAAAAATAGGGTAAAACCCTAATTCATTGTTACTGTTCATTTTTCTAGTTTTTAGAGCTCTGCAAGCAAAATGGTCGAGACAACGCATGATCGACAGAGGTCCGACGCGGGCTACAGGTAAGAGTCTAAACTTAGTTTAGAATGGTTTAAGTTGAATTTACATGCTTTTTAGATGGATTTTAAATAAATTTTGAGCATCGCGGCCATTTTTGGGCCGTCGACGTCTCGGATGAAATCGTCCCGATTTCGACGAAATCGTCTCAAGTTCGCCGATTTCGTCTAAGGGCGAAATCGGCGAAAGGGGGACGATTTCGTCAAATAAGGGACGATTTCGGCTTGCAAAATCGGAGACGATTTTGCTCAATTTGGGACGATATCGTCCAATAGTGGACGATATCATCATTTGTATAAAATTGAACTGATTTTACTTGCATTATTAATCACTTGAGTTTTTATTAATGATTTTTTATTGTGTTGTTGTTTATGTTGCAGAGAGGTTTACTAAAGAGCAGAGAATGGAAATACGATGGGTTGAGAGATGACTTGGCCGCTCTATCACAGGCAGAGCGAGATCACTGCACAAGTCGCTTAAAGATGTGGCGAGATGCCACAAGTTTCTATAGACATGGGGCTACTGACAGCCCTGGCAGAGAGGTGGTATCCGGGTTCTTCCTATTTTGGTTACCGACAGGGGAGATGACTCCCACACTGGAGGATGTATGGAGGATTTTGAGGATCCCCATACAAGGACGGTTGATCACTCCTATGGCCAATCAGGGCCACGCTATGATGCGATTGTGTGGCGATCCGAGCTTCACCCTGGAGAAGGGCGGAGTGAACATCGAGGCGCTACGTCAGATGCCTGGGGCATCGAGACTCACAAGTTTTGGCCGGAGTGGTAGGTGGACTTCTGCTGTGCCACCAGAGGGATGAGGGTACCATGGGTGCTAGCAGATGTGATCGGGACATGAGAGACCATGGTTACAGTTTTCTTGGGGAGCTTTGTTCTATGTCGATTGTACAGGATCCTGCATGGGGTCATGTACAAGGGCGGCCGATGTCTGGTTATGACATCGCTACTACAGGTTTGGTGCTGGGAGCACATTACAGTGCGGAGGCCGATAGGGCTTCCTTGATAGGGATTGATGGGGAGAGGCCCCGAGTTTTCTACTGGTGGCTCCGGAGAGGGGCACAACGACGGATTGATCCGTCGATGTCCCGGAGACTACTGGATGACCTTGTCTCCGACCTGCATCACCCGGAGGCCTTAGAGACATCATCCAGGGTGAGCAGAGGATGAACAGGAGCTGGCTCGCATCAGGTGAGTCTACTGGCTGAGGATGGAGAGGGGAGAGGTGGAGCTCCACCGCTACGACCGAGTTTTGCGATAGTTCGGTCTACAAAGGGATCCCATCTCTCAGGGATTACGAGTTTTCCTGGACTATCCGAGATAACACTACAGTTAGCGGGGCTCCAGATATGCAATGATTCTAGAGTCAAGACGCAGATGATGCCCCCATTCAGCCAATGGATGGGGACGACACTGGGGTAGCCGACGGCTACGATGCCTGGTACAGAGGCATCCGCCTCCTCGATGACGAGGGCTCAGGGTCCAATTCATGTAGTTGTGCATCGGATGGGGAGGCGGCACTAGGGCCATTGAGGCAGCCAGGGTCACGAGGGAGAGAGCAGAGGAGACCACAGGCACAGCAGAGGCCACGACAGCGGGAGAGGAGGGAGGAGAGACCCCCTTCTCCACAGAGAGAGAGGCCACCATCGCCCGATAAGGGCAAGGGTGTTGACACTAGGGAGAGCAACGAGACAACGACTCTCCGAGCGGAGACAGTCCGTCTCCAAGCACAGGTGCAGACCCTGCAGGAGGAGGCTGCATGACACCGAGCTGAGGTGACACAGCTCAGAGATGAGATTGCATGCCTCAGAGCATGGGCGGAGGGGCGAGCACTCGGGAGCTAGCATGGGCTATTGCCTAGATCACTTTTTATCAAACACTATACCACCAGATGGTGCCAGAGGAGGAGAGATTACCACTGCCGGCTACCATCATGGATCCGATCAGGATTGGGTCGTCAAGGACTTCATCTCGATCCATGACTAGGACTCGTAGTACCACACATACTACGATGGGGCCACATCGTCCACCTCAGGGAGGGGAGGAGATGAGGGCCGAGAGCTCGAGGGGTTCTCAAGGCTAGCTACTATTTGCACTGCACTAATTGATATATAGTATTTATTATTTTTGATAGAGGATTGAGTATGCCGAGGTATAGATTGTGGCATACCGATTCGGTTTTGATATGATGTATATATATTGTTGATATATATATAGATGAGATATTTTTGATCATATGACTTGTCTTATGTATTTTTATGATGCTTTTAATGTTTTGATTGATTGATTTGATGATTCATGTAATTACGTCATTGGAAATATTATGGTTGAAATGTCATGCTTGAAAAATTTAAATGAAATAATCTGATAGAACAAATTGGTTGTTTGTGATGTGATGATTTGATAAAAATAAAAGGGACTTTTAACAATAATTTCAAAGGACATTGTCGCTATTATAGACCATTTCATGGAGTCGCCGCTCACTCGGTCGTCAAGCTAATCCCAATATAGAAATATTGTTAAAAAGTAAAAGAGTGCTTAAGAGACTGCCTTAAGACTTTGGTGCAATGGTGCAAATGATGATGATGATGGTTTGTTTTCAGAGTTTCATAAAAATAGTATGCATGAAATAATGTTAAAATGATTTTTGCTAGGCATAAATTCCTAAGTGTGATAAAATTTTTGGATAATTCCCTAGGAATTATACCATCATTGCAAAATTGAAGGTTGACATAATGACATGAAATAGTGATAATGTGCATGCTTTTTGAAAGCATAATTGTGTAACATAATGATTTAAGTCATATGGTTTTCATGATTTTTAAATAAATGGGGAATAAAAATTGGTACAATGGTTTGCGCTAGGCATAGAATATGTAGGTATAGACTTATACCATCATCGCAAAATCCAAAAAATAGATAGTTTTATTGCATGGTTGATTTTTAATAACAGAAAATATGAAGATGAGGACTTGCGCTAGGCATAAAATTCCAATTTTGGTTTTAGAACTATACCATCGTCGCGAAAGTCGACAATATATATATATATGTGTTTTGATTGTATGGTTTTGAAAGAAATTTTGATTTTTTCTATTATGCATGTAGTTGTCTTTATACTAAACAACTGTACTTTAAAGAAGAAAATGAATTATTCCAAACAATTTGCAAAAAATATTTCAAAGTATCTTAAAGACAAAAGTTAGATTTATAAGGAATCCCATGTGCATATGTGAGTTCATTTCCAATCTTGATTTATCATAATGATACACAAAATCTCTCAAATACAAAGTGTGTGCAATTGCTATGTTCATTTACCAGCTTTGAGCAAGATAATATGATACAAGTGATTTGAATGAACCAAATAAGTGTTCATTAACCATGATGTAGATGCATATAACCATACTAGACTACTATGTAAGTCGGATTATCAAGAGCTAGCTAATCCATAAGCAGACATAGGTCTCGTACAAAAGAAGGTCGCTAATGTGACATACATATCGCCACGCTAGGAGTTACCCAAGGCCAAGCAGGTTGGGCACAAACCACCTGCTATGGGGCTTACCTCACAGTTTTCGAATAATTGAGAATTCCAGGGATTCAAGCTCATCAACCCTTCTTTTCTTTTCAAAGGGTAGGGAAAGGGATTTTATTGCTTTTGCTTTTGCTTTCATTTCTTTTCTTTTTGTATTTTTGCTTGATAATGCTGTAATGATATAAAATAATATTTTTCTTTTTCTCTTTTTCTTGAACTTTGCTTTTTCTTTTTGTTCTATGCTAGGGATACTTGCTCGGATTAGCTGTAGAGCAAGGGATTTTTATTCTCGGGTAGGGGTGAGCTTGTCCTTTTGCCAATTCTCAAAGATTCTAGACCATGTGCATGATAGGATAGCAGGGGAAACTTTTCGCTCAAGAAACCACTTCTACTATGTAGCATAGCATGGAAATTACAAATATAATCATTTTATTGTGAAAGGATGTGCTTGGTTTAAGTAAATAACAAGATCAATTCTCTCGTGCTCAAACTTTATTTAATTGAATTTTGTGGACTTTGATATAAGAGAGATTAGTAATCATGCCGATAAAAATCAAGATATTTATTTTTGTGAGTGTGAAAGTGAGGGATTCCAAATAAATGCTAATTTATCCAAAATAATTTGAAACATATAACCGCAACATTTGTAAGAAGATATATATAAATACTTTTTGAGAAGTTTTGAGAATGTTGACTCTCTCTTTCTTCTTTATGTTGTTTTGGTTTCGAAAGAGTCAAGAATATTGTTGTTTTTTATTTTTATTATTATTTTTTTGTTTTTGAAAGAATTAACAAGTGCCATAAATAAATACAACAAGTAGTTTTGAATATTTTGATGATTATGAATGTTTTTGGTGTTTTTGAATTTATAAATTGAAAGAAATACAAGATAGTGATTGTGAAATATTTTAAACAAATATATACAAGGATGAAATGACCAAATTTATACATAGTAACGTTTAAGATGCAAAATGTTCATGGGTTCTTTAAGTTCTTTACCATCTAAGGTAGATAATTTGTATGCTCCCGATTCAAATTTAGCAAGTGATAATGTATGGTCCAAGCCAGCTTGGGCTCAAATTTACCTTTAAGGTCCTTAGTTGCATTAGTATTTTTTTTATTTTCTTTTAAAACAAGGTCGCCGATCTCAAAGGATCGATGACGAACTTTTTAGCATATGATCTTTTAAGCTTGTTTTGGTAGGCACGGAGATGCTCCAAAGCATTGATGCATTTTTCATCTAGGAGTTCCAACTGATTGAGTCTGCCAGCTCGATATTCATCTCCTACTTCGGTATCTTGAAGTAGTAGAGCCAAAGAAGGAACTTCTAATTCAAAGGGAAAATGGCTTCAGCACCATAAACCAAAACAAAAGGTGAAGTTCCAGTGGGGGTTCGAACACTAGTTCGATAGGCCCACAAGGTCGGATATAACTGAATGTGCCAGTCATGACCAGTTTTATTGACCAATATTTTGAGAATTTTGATTAAGGTTTTGTTAGATGCTTTTGCTTGACCATTACCCTGAGGATAATAGGGAGTGGACCAACGATGTTGAATCTTATATTTTTGGCATAATTTTTTAACATCTTTATTTTTGAAACAAGTTCCATTATCAGAGATGAGATTTGCAAGAATTTTGAACCTACAAATGATTTGATTAAAAATAAATTTAGAGACTTGTGTGCCAGGCAGAAGCTAAAGGCATAGCTTCAACCCACTTCGTGAAATACTCATGGTGTTATGATGAATTTGTGTCCATCAGATGACACAGGATTGATTTTGCCAATAATATCTAAACCCCATTTTGAAAAGGGCCAAGGAGATGAAATAGCCTACAGTTCTTGTGCAGGCGCATGGACAAGGTCAGCATGTTTCTGGCACTTGTCGCAATGGCGCACATAATCATGTGCATCATTCTCCATGGTAGGCCAAAAGTATCCTATCCTAAGGAGCTTTTTAGCAATGACACTACCACCGAAGTGTCCTCCACAAGATCCATCGTGGGCTTCACTCAAGGCTGATTTGGATTCTTCTAAATTCAAACATCTTAATAGGATACCTTCAAAAGATCTCCTATATAAAGTATTGCCAATTATTACAAATCGACTTGCTCGTCTACGTAATAACCGACGTCGGTTTCTATTAGAATTGGCAGGGAAAGTCCCATTTTGGAGAAAATCAAATATATCCGTATACCAAGGTTCAGAGTAGTTTCATTGATTAGAAACACATCCAAAGGTTCTAAGCATGACTTATTTGAAGTGGGTTCCTGGAGTCGACTAATAATGATAGTGGCATATTCGTCATCTAACTCCAAGGGAGGAGAGATGCAGCTACGGCCATAGCATCACCTGCATGGTTGCAAGTTCGAGGAATAGCCTCCAAGGTAACTTGATCAAATAGAGACATTAATTGTAAAACATAGGCTTTATATGGGCGTAGTTTATCATCTCTGGTCTGATAAACTTCATTAATTTGGTTTATAACAAGTTGAGAATCACCAAAAACTAACAGATGTTTAATTTTTAGCGCTAAGGCAGCTCGTAATCCAAGGATTAGAGCTTCATATTCAATAGTATTGTTGGTGCAAGCAAATGTTAATTTGAAGGACAGAGGAATAAGATGTTTTTGCAAGGATATTAAAATAATACCCGCACCAGCCCCACTCATGCATCGGGCTCCATCAAAGTATAAGGACCATTGTTCAATATGGTCTCCCTCTAATTGAAGGCATTCATCAGAAACTCGATGATGAGGGGATGGGTAGACTCTAAGGGTGCAGCACTAATTGATCTCGCTATGATTTGACCCTTAACAGACTTTTGTCCTATGAACGTGAGGTCAAACTCGCTTAGAGCAAGAACCCACTTGGCTGTGCGACCCGATAAATAAGGTCGACTCATGAGATACCTCAAGGGATCATATTTAGCAATGACATAAGTTTTCTGACTAAGCATATAATGGCATAATTTTTGCGTAGCAAACACGATTGCTAGACATAGTTTTTCTAATGTTGTGTAGTGGGTTTCATAACTGATGAAGGTTCGGCTAATATAATAATTAGCATGTTCTCTCTTCGCATCATCAAGCTGAGCTAACATAGCTCCTAAGGCAGAATCTAAAGCTGAAATATACAGGAGAAATGGGCGATCAGTGTCTAGGCGGTGAAAGCATAGGTGGGTTAAGGAGGTATTGTTTGAGAAGTTCAAAAGCTTCTTTACATTCGTCGTCCCAATTAAAAGGGACATCCTTCTTAAGAAGTTTAAGAAAGGGACCGGTTTTGTCCGCCAACTTATCGATGAAGCGACGGATGGCTTGAAGCTTACCTTGTAAACTTCGTAACTCAGATATATTAGTAGGTGCGGGCATATCAATGATAGCCGCAATCTTGAGAGGGTCGATTTCGATACCACGTAAAGAAACTAAAACCCCTAATAGTTTACCTGACTTAACTCCGAATATGCATTTGCTGGATTTAATCGAATAAGATATTCTCGTAATCGATTAAAAACTTTTCTCAAATCATCTAAATGATTATCTTCATTAATAGAGTGAGCTATAATATCATCTACATAATCATGTAGGATATCATGCATCATATCATGAAAAATATAAGTCATAGCTCGTTGATAGGTTGCACCTGCGTTCTTTAAGCCAAATGGCATCACTTTCCAACAAAAGGTACCCTAGGGGTAATAAAGGCTGTTTTAGCCTGATCTTCAGGAGCTATCCCGATCTGATTATAACCGGAAAATCCATCCATTAAGGACATCATCCCACTCTCGAAAGAAAGTCAATGATTTGATCCATGTTTGGAAGAGGAAAATCATCTTTAGGGCATGCAACGTTAATATCTCTAAAATCTGTGCAAACCCTAACTTTGGTGGCTTCTTTCTTGGTAACTGAAACTACATTTGAGATCCATTCAAAGATAATCAATAGCTTGTATAAAAACAACATTCAAGAGTTTTTCTAACTCCCTTTGACTAGCAAAGCCACTTTGGGATGCATTTTTCTAAGTTTTTGTTTAACAGGTTTAGCATCCAGATGGACCACTAGGTGATGCATGACTACGTAAGGGTCTAGACCCTGCATATCTTCATATGTCCAAGCGAAGACATCTTCATATTCTTTAAGGAATGCAATGTATTGCTCTTGTTTTTCTTGACTTAATTCTGATCCAATATTGATTATGTGAGGACTATCCTCAGGTCCAATATTAATTTTAATGACGTTTTCTACCTCCATGTGTAGATCTCTTTCAAAATTAGGTGGGGCAGGTGAAACGCCCAATTCTTGTAATTCTTGTAAGGTTAAGTTGGATAATTCATCTTGAGGATTAGTGGTCTCAAGTTGGGCTATAGTTGGTATAGAACCATCAAAATAAAATCCATTGTGTAACATCTCTTCAACGGAGACATCGTGGAAGATATCTCCTTCCAACTCCTCATCGGAGTCAGCAATCATTTCAGGGTAAGCTATGGATAGCATGTTACATGTAAATGGCTGATTTTTTAGAGGCAAATCATCACGCCTATCCAAATAATCTTGATAACATATGAGTTGATCATCATCTTCAAAAGGAAAGGGTTGACCCTTACTAGGAAATAGGCCCACACCACAAAGGGTAGGCCACGGTTCTACCTCGAAAGGTTCTTTCATGCCATTTTGGAAAGGTCCCAAGCCTTTCCCTTTATATCCCATTTTAAGCATTATGGGTTTAGCTTTAATATATTCATTGGTAAAATAACATCGAGCATATCCCTCATGATGAGTTTTGATATTCCGAGGGATTCTTCCCTACTCATATCCTTTATAAATGAAGGCACAACTCCCGACTTGGTAAGTACTTCCCATAGGTTGTGGGAGGCCCAAAGTACGAGGAGATGGCGGCAAGTTATTTAAAAGAATTGAATCTTGCATGAAAGCATTTGTTTTTTTTGATATTAAGATTGTGGATAAACTGTAAAAGTTCATCGTAAAGAGCATAAGATGTAGAAGGATCATTCCCTATATCTTTAGATGTGGAAGGTATGATAGATGTTGATAATGTGGAAGTGTTAATAGATGGGTCTATAGGTTTTGAAATTATAGGGATGGAACATGAAGGATTGGTCGTAGATTGAAGATATTTTTGAGGTTCTAGAGTGGTTTGTTTAGAAGATTGTTGATCTATATATGAGGATGAAATTAATGGAGGGGAAATAGGTGAAGCTATGGGTGTGTGTTTCACAGTTTTAGATGAAAAATAAGAATTAGGATGTGTGGATGACAGAGCAGGGCAAAATTGCACTCCAACAGGTTTCGCCAAAGCACACATATCAAAGGGTCTAGGATCACCGTGGATAGTGACCAACTGATTTTTAAATTCGAATTTAACACATTGGTGTAAAGTTGATGGGACAGCCCGCATTGCATTGATCCAAGGATGACCCAAGAGTATATTGTACGATGCGGGGCAATGTACAATAAACATGGTGGTATCTAGAGTTCGAGGACCAACTTGCAATGGGATGGTAATAACTCCACATGTTTCTTGTGTTTCGTCATTGAAAGCTTTGATAATCATGTCGATTTTCTTCATTTCATCACTTCTAAAGCCAAATCGTTGGTAGAAGTCAAAAGTGCAAATGTTTAGAGATGAACCATTATCAATCAAGACTCGTTTAACAACTACATCTCCAATTAGAGCAATAATATATAAGGGATTATCCTTATGTAAACTGTGTTGTGGGATATCTTTATCCCGAAAGTCAATACAATCAACTTCTCGAGTGATGATAGTATTGGCCATGGCTTCAAAGTTGAATATTTTGAGGTACCATCATTTGGCTTAATGTAAGCATCAACTCATCCCTATGGGTAGGAGAAGATCTTAATAAATCCAAAAGGGAAATTCTGGCCGTAGTATTGGATAATTGCTCATTAATATTGTAAGGGGGTTTAGGTTGAACATTGGAAGCATGATTCCCTTTATTGGGATTTTTCAAAACAAATGGAGCTGATCCATCATTCTGGTTTGGTTCTTGTTGAGAATTTTGAGCCTCGTTGTCGGGTAACGACTCCAATGGTACCTACAATGTTATATTGAAGACGCTGAACCGGTCTCGCTGAGCGTTTATGGCTTGTTCATTTGGGAGGAATTGATTAGAAGAGGGTCGAGTAGTAACTCTTCTAGGAAATGGTTCTTCTGGAACCATAGCATCTGTGATGGGTTGAATAGGATCTGATTCATTTTCAGAACTATTCGATTGGTTTGAAGTGATGTCTATTTCACTTTCAGTATCTGATTCTATATCACTAGGATCTGGAGTTTGAATATTATGTAGGGGCCTGGTTGTGACCATGGATAAAGTTGTGTCAAATATTTGAGGATCATGATTAAGTAAATGTCCGCTAATAGTTCCTACATATCGGGTAGGAGGAGGAACATTATGATGTTCGATTTGATTGGCCACCTCTTTACCATGTCTTGGTAAAGGGTGTTGAAATATGTCTAATGATTGATTAGCATTTTGATTTTGATTTTGGGGAATGTTCTTTTGAGGATTATTAGGAGCATTTTGTTTAGGTTGGAAGGCTTGCACCTCCATTTCATTATTATCAATCAGATCCCGTATTTTATGTTTCAACCTTTTACAAGCGTTGGTAGAGTGTCCAGGCCCTCTATGGAAATCACATGTAAGTCACTCGTATCCGGTATAGTTGGATCTGTGTTCCTGATAGTCGGTAATTGGATCAAACCTCTTTCGAGTAATTGAGGTAAAATAGTTGATAAGGGTTGATTCAATCTAGTAAATTCTCGAGGAGGCTTATCAGAGGTTTCAATATAATATTTTTTTTTGTTTTCGTTGCATTGATATTAGCAACATTTCTATTGTCATTGACTCCGTCACCTACAACTTGTTTGTTTTTATACTGATTTCTGGATGTTTTCTCATCATCCTTCTTCCTAAGTTGGCCTCTCCTAATGAGGGCATCTTCTACTCTTCGAGCTAAATCTATAGCCTGATCGAAGGTAGTTAAAGTAGCAATTGATAGCTCATAAGATATTTGTTCTTGTAAATTATTAATAAAAATGTCCAACATTTCCCTATAAGGTAGCACAAAGTGAGTTTTCCCGTCAACTGCCTCCATCTAGCTAAGAAATCGGAAAAACATTCATCCTTGTCTTGTTTTAAGTTGTATAAATCTTTAATGGTTACATGCCTCTCGATGTAGGCACTAAATTGATGGACAAAAGATTCAACTGCTTTCTTCAAAGTTTCTCAAAGAATGAGTGGGCAATTGATAGTACCACTCTAATGCCATTCCACCTAAACTTTTCGGGAACATTTTTAGTAATAGCAAGTCATCATGTGATATATCATGACATGCTATCCTAAACATGCGAAGATGCTCTATGGGATCTTCGGTTCCTTTATATATAGGCAGGATGGGCATGGGAAAATGCTTAGGGTACGGTTGTGCTACAACTATGGGATCCAAAGGTTGACTACATATCTCTCGATAATTGTACGAGGGACGGTAAGGATCTATCTGGTCCATACGCGAAGCTAACTGCTTCACCATGGCTTCCAGATTACTAGTTTGCCCACCATATTGGTTCGGTAGGGCATTGATATGGGATTTGTGAGCATATGATGGAGGGACATGAAGATTAGATGCTATGTTGCTATTGTGTAAATTGTTGGTAGGAAAGGTGTTATGAAGGAATTTTGAAGTTGTATTATGTTGTATTCCAGATTGTTGAAAATTGGTGTTTGGCTTCATTTTAGGTTTTTGTTTACTTGAAGCATATTGATCAATAGTTTGGCGAAGTAAAGCAGTGAAGGAAGTTTTCTTTTGTGTGGGAATGATTTTAGGCTCAATAACAGGTTCCTTAGGAGGTTGGGTAACCCGTTGTTTTGGCATGTTCTAAATCATAGTGACCATATCTCTATTGGATGGTCCAACCTTATCACTTTCTTGATCAATGAAAGACAAGGGATTAGTGTGCACATCAAACATATGTTCCATGGCTGCTTGAGTGTCACTAATTTGCCCTTTATCAATACGAACCGCCATATTAAGAGCGCCAATGTTATTATTGAAAAATTTCCAGAAATGATCTAAGTTGTCAAAAGCAATAGTTCCATCTCGAGCTACTCTAGGGGATGAGGATCCATCCTCTTTAACATTTTCTTCTTGTTCATTGTCTTCACCTAGGTCATCTTCTCGTTGATCTAGAGTTTCTCCTTCCGGAATTGGATCTTCGAGAAGGACATTTGGGTTTCTAGTTTTATCTTCTAACCAATCTTCTTCTTCTCCTTCAGTTTGTTTACCATTCCTAAGTTTAGGCATTGTGCTTAATTTAGATTTCAGCAAATATATATATATATATATATATATATATGCAACAAGCTTAAGAGGTATATATTAATTATATACCTACTACAATATTTAAAATGAAAGGTTTTAGTTTTTGTTATGTTTTTTAGTTTTTCTTGTTTTTGTAATAATATTGTAAAGATAACAAACAACACAATAAATGCAAGAACTAATACTGAAAGTAATGATCTAGTTTTCTATAAACAATTTATAAATATCATTAATGGGCTCGAGTTCTTCAGGAGTCATGAAGTGTTCTTCTTCAAATTGAAAATTTTCTTTCAAAAATTTAATGAAAAGAGCTATAGTGATATTATCTCGTCTCAGATTCTCGTTGATAGAAGTAAAGCTCGTGGCAATACTCTCGATATAACACAGCTCGAGGAACTCTATTCCATATTTCCCTATCCATAAGAACAACCTCTTGGTCTTCTACACGACCTAGGAACTGGTGTATAATGGCTGCGTTCTCGAGGTATTCCTCGAAGGTGAACAATTCTGAAGACACAAGAGCTCTCCTATAAGCTAACCATCTATGGCAGGCTCTCAAGTTCATGATAAAAGACGAGTTGATGAGGATCCAAGATTCTATCTAGGACAAGCCTCTTGATTTGTTTAAGTTTTGTTGGCCTAGATGAAATGACACTTAGTCTTCTATCAAGTTCGTCCCACAAAAGTTGATTTCTATCTGCTTTGTGCACACTAAGCACAATAATTGATTTCTATGGCTGCCAATTGGTTTTCAACATTTATAGTAACTGCTAATATTTTCTTAGGAGCTACCATCTAAACATGATATGCAACTTATTAGTTTTAAATGATTTGAAATGCATCTATGTTTTGGTTGTTTTATTTTTTTTTTTTTGTTTTCAAAAGGTTTTAAATGCATTCACGTCGGGTTCACCAAAATGTATCGCTCCAAATTTTTCGCACCCTTACCTTCAAAGCTATAGGATCCATGCCCGGAAGGGGGATGGGAAAAGGATGGCACGGTACCTTGGACTGAGAGGCCTTGCGAAGGTCCCACCTCTCAGGGGAGGTGTATTATGGTGATTTTTTGATGGATGGTGGGTTCACCAGGAAATGTTTGAATGGTCGTTTCCACGCCTAGGTTGGGAATGTGTTTGATGTGTTCAGTTTTAGCTTTAATCATCCAAGTCCTAGGTTTGGCCAAAATGCGTCTAAGCTATTCTATATGAAATGCAGATTTAAATGAAGACAAAACAGATTTGGACAAAAAATAGAAAGAACAAGATGGATTAAAGACCCATACCCGATCCGGATGTCCGATGAAGGTTCTATTTTTGAAGTAGTCAGATCTCCTGAATTTGACAGATCGTCTCCTATCTAACAAGATCGTTTGAGATCTGACGAATTCATCAGAGACTTGCAAACAAAAAAATAGATGCAAAATACAGAGAATGCAACTATGATAACAGAGGGTAATGATGTAAAATGACAATAAGAACATTAAAATGATAATAACAAACAACACGAATGCATTATACTGATTTAATGACAAATTATGCTTATATTATGCATTTAAGCTACATGGGTGAACTCCAAGATGCAAATAATAAAGAATAACCATAGAATTAACTAAATGCAGAATAATACAAAGAAAAAGGATGAAGAAATGCAAACTCGGGCACCGATTGCCCCCAATGTGAACTACAATAAATCGTCTCGAATTGGCGAGATCGTCTAGATTGACAAGATCGTCCAGACGAACCGAGCTTGCTCCGACTGAAAAACAATGAAGTTCCCGCAAACAAACTTGAAAAAAGCAAATGCAAAATGATTTAAGATGGTCTAGTGCGTGTAGAATTCGAGTTACAAGGAATTTCAGCCAGGGGGATGCTAAGGGGAGGGCCTAGGATTAAATAGGCTTAGGAGGGAGGTTAGGAGGTTGGAGATCATCCCTATTTGGGAGATCTCCAACGGGGAGGGTCTCTAACGACGAGACACGCTTTGCCCGGATTAGAGACGCCGTTGGAACAGAGACTAATTATGAAAAATCAGTTTTGGGACAAGATCGTCTGGACGTCCTAGCCTAGACGAAATCGTCCGATCTGAGGCGATATCGTCTGATCGGCGACGATATCGTCAAACGGTCAAAACAAACTCTAAAAATGGCACGAGAAACGAGGAAACGGATTAAGCGACGGTTTGGGAGCGGTTTTGGAGGTTAAAATTTGAATTTGAATTATTTACTAGAGTAAGTGTAATTATTAAGGTTTTACTGCACCAATTTTAGGGTGCTACAATAATGTAATAAATGCACAAGTATGTGCAAAGTATTTGATAATGTAAATGTGCATAGTAGTCCATATGCACATGAGTCATAGAATAGGAATATGAAGAGTCATAGAAATATTAAATGCCAAGAGTCACATCCCATTATATATTTATCTTTGTGTGAGAGACAATTTTGGAGAGACACGTTGTAGAGAAGAAGTAGAGATATAATGTAGAGCATGTACGAAATATCGGGATTTTGAGATCTCCATTATATATCAAAATGTTATTTTCATGATCTTTCACTAATGGTAGTTTATTGAGTTATTGCAGAAGTTATTCATGAGTTTTATATGTTTATAATAGTGCCATTATCTTATATTTGATATAGCATTGCTCATTTTAGATCTTATGGTTGTTTTTTCATGAAGTGCTTAGTATCAAAAGCTAACAATGTTGAGGCAATTGTTGAAGTTATTTATGGAGGACTTGAGCAATTTAGAGCCTAAAGTGCACAAGGAGATATTACAATATGTGATGGACCAACTCAAGCCAGAGTTGTTTCTTTCAAAGAACAAGCTAGTAGGAACGGGTTTGGTAGCGATATTGAAACCGATAACAATTACATTCTCGATGGCATCAGGAATGGTGAGGCAAAGTCATATTGTGCAAAACTTCTTCAAGATGTTGATGTTTTGGGCCCAAAAGATAAGGGAAAACAATATTGGTATCAAGTGGTGTTGGGCAAACCTAAGTCCCCAAAGATCAAGTTTGATCTACTTTCGAAAAAGGGTCAGCTTTTTATTTCGAATGACCTGGTTAATATGGCCATTGAACAAGGTTCCCATCAATTGGTAGGCAGATTTATGGGGGTTAGACTTGACCTGGATGTGGTCAAAAAATGGGCTTCTCTTAAGTGGAGGTCTAATGGTCATATGGATATTGTCACCCTCTCTAGGGTTTTTTGGTGAAGTTGAACTATTTTGCTAATTCAAAGAGAATTTTATGGGGGTTTGGTTATTTGGAAGGCATGGCCTTTTCCTAAGGAGATGGGGACCTGATTTCAACCAAAAAAATTTTGTAGGCCCCAGTTTGGGTGAGATTACCAAATCTACCCTTTCACTGCTAGAATGAGGAGGTTTTTACTGGTATTGCTAGGGAAATGGGCCATCTAATTATTTTGGATTCAACCACCAATCCAAATCTTACCTTATCTATGCCTATATATGTGTTAATTTGGAGGTGTAGGGAAATTTACGAGATTCGATTTGGTTGGTTTTGAGATTGGGTGTTGGGAATCAACCTTTAGAATATGAGATTCCCCCTGTTAAATGTGGGGTTTGTACAAAATTAGGGCACTTGACTCAGACATACCCAAACCATAAGCCTCCTTCTCAACAAATCAATTTGAAGAAGAGGGTTCTAAGAAGATAAATATCTTGGAAGCTGAAAACCTTGAGAGCAAAAAGCAAAATATCTCATCCTTAAAGGTTCCAGAAAGAAAGATATCTTGGAAGCTGAGATCCTTAAAAATGAAGTACACTTGATATGCAGAAGGATTCTTCCTTTGAGAATCAAGTTATGACAGATAAGATGAAGGTATGTGTTACTTTACCCTTCTCACAAATGAATACAATTTTTTCTCCAAATTCCTTTGATATGCTTCAAGAGATTACTTTTGGAGACGAAGGTAATGGCCTAATGGAAAAGGCAAATGATGGAAATTTTTAGTAAGAAAACGAGGAATATGAATATGAGTAGAACCAAATATTTTGAAAAAGTGGGTAGATCAAATAAAAAAGAACCTAGGAAATTTAGCTAATCCAAAAAAAGTTGCCCTCTCCAAAATCCAGACATCAAAAGAAGTTAGAAATTGATGTGGGCACTGTTAAATCTTAGGGGAGACCTTCCAATAGGGAAATCAGAGAAAAAGAGACAAAGACAAAAATTGCCAATGGAATTCAAATAATAATAGCCTTAGACGAGGGAAGTAAAAAGGCACTCAAGGCAGGAGGAAAAAGATGATAATGCAGGCCATGTTGAGTTTGAGAACAAAGATCTGCCTATCCTATGTGGTGTTATGGGATTTTAATCTAGTTGCTTATGGGTGTTTTGCTCTTTTGGGTTCCTATTCGGTTTGGTCTTGGGAGACCATTTCACTTTGTGGTCTGTTGCACTTTGGAATGTTTTAGTTTTATGGGTTGTCTTGTTTGTGATATCTCAATTTTGAGATTGTTAGTAGATCTGTAAGTATTTAATTATAAAAGGTGTGAGACCCTTTTAAAACCTCTTCTTCCACCCTAATAATTTTTTTTGGTTTAATTAACCTCATAATAAATGTAATATTTTAGTATTTTAATAAAAATGATTCCTAATAAAAAAACCACATAACTTACTAAAAAATATTTATTTTTTAAAAACATTATAACCTTTATTAAAAATAATGTACTATTTCTATTAAGTGATATTAGCTCAATTGGTTAAATTCCTCAACATTCAAGGAGGAAACCAAGGTTCTAATTTTACCAAGCCATACATGGGTAATATCCAAACTTTGTTATAATACCACTATGTGGTGCTAGTGATGTAATAAGGGTGAGGCCCATTTCAATCCCCATGCAACCAATTTTAAAAAAATAATGTATTATTTTTTAGTATTTAAAAATTATGAAGATTTATTATTATTTCATTTACAATAAGTATGTTTATGATGATTAAAGAAAAAACACTCAGTGGATTCATGTGAGTGTGGTTTATCGACAAGGATACCACTTACATTATTGGTGATGAGACATAGGTTCAACCCCACAACAAATGTATATAAAAAATATTGATTTAAAAAAAAAACACTCATTGTTCATCTTTACCTAGTAGTACCCAAGCAATTTGAGACAAAAAATAGTTAGTAACAAGTTACACATCCAAAATTTCAATCTAATTTTTTAAATTAAAAAAAATTATCCGTGCGTGTGGTCTATGGCAAGGATGCCACTTGCATTATTGTTTATGAGACCTGGGATCAACCCCCACGATGTATGTGTATAATAATACTAATAATAATAATAATAATAATAATAGTGAAGTAGTGCAGCAGTGCGAGGACAACGAAGACAAGTGCAACAGTGTTAGGGCAGCGAAGTAAAAATATTTTACAAGTGTCATAGTAGTGCTAGGGCAGCGAAGGCGAGTGCAACAATGCTAGGGCAGCGAAGTAAAAATATTTTAACAGTGTTGTAGCAATGCTAGGGCAGCGAAGTAAAAATATTTTAACAATGCCACAATAGTGCTAGGGCAGCGAAGGCGAGTGCAGCAGTGCTAGGGAAACAAAGTAAAAATATTTTAACAGTGTTGTAGTAGTGCTAGGGCAGTGAAGTAGTGCAACAGTGCTAGGGCAGTGAAGGCAAGTGTAGCAGTGCTAGGGCAGCAAAGGTAGAAAGAAAAATAGTAAAATATTTTAACAGTGTCGCAGCAGTGCTAGGGTAGTGAAGGCAAGTGCAGCAATGTTAGGGCAGCAATGGAAGAAAGCACTGATGGTCAGTAGGAATCTGAAAGACCTGGTGGTTGGTAGGAAGATGGATGCGTTGGTGCTCTACAGGGAGCTGGAGGGTTGGGTGGACAATAGGAAGGTGCGACCCTCGAGGGGTTGGTCAGGAAGGAAAGGGAAAAAGGTGTGCTCGATCATAGTGGGGTGTCCTCTAGGGTACCCATGAGTGGGTCCCCAAGGCTTGGTCACCCCTCTAACCCTAGGGTGTCCTCCTTTGCTATGGTTACCGCTAAAGGCTTGCGACCTCATCTCTCAAAACCCCTCTTCGACCTTTCTCTAGTCTATAATAAGTTGGTGGTGTCGAATGAACTCTTGGATGTGACTATGGAGGAAGGGTCATGGAACCTGGTCGACAAGTTCCAAGGTGGTAGACCAGATATTGACTCTATCCGATGTTGGGAAATTCTCAAATGGAAGCCACTAGGGTCGCTTGATATTGTTGCAATGTCTAATGCCTTCTTCCTCATCAAACTGAATTGTGAGGAGGATGCGAAGTGCATTTTAGGTGAAGGCCCCTAGTTCTTTGGAAAGAGGGGTCTCTTTCTACAAAAATGGGGTCCAGACTTCAACCCCAAGATGCAAAAGGTGAACTTGGCCCCCTCTAGGTGTGACTCCCAGATTTACCTTTTCATATTTGGCATGAAGATATTTTGTGAGGCATAGCTAAAGCTATTGGGGACCTGGTCTTGATTGAATCAACTACCAGAGCCAAGACCAAGATGATTTTTTCTAGAATGTGCATCATGGTGGACCCGAAGGCTGATTTACCTAGCTAGATTGAGCTTGTGTCTAGATAGGGTCCTTGGATTCAATCGATTATTTATGAGAACAGACCCATGAGATGTTCTACCTATAAGAGGTATGGTCACTCATCTGGGTCATGCTCTCATAAGGCCCTAAGTGGGGGTACCCAAAGGAAGAATGAGACCAAAAGGCCAGTTAGTTTAAGCCAAGAATAGGGGGTCCCTTTTGAGCAAGTCCAACATGAATTGATTTTGGATGAGCCTAAAGGAAAGGATAATGGACCAAGTCCCTATGGTGGATGTTAATGAGTCTGGCAAAGTGGTGGTCTAGAATATGAACCCATCTAGTGGTAGAAGTCTAGACTAGGTTCTCCTAGAAGACTTGGTGATGGAGACTTTAATCCCTTCGGAGTTCCTTCATAACTCCTATCAAAGCTTACTCTCTGAGGAGCCAGTCATAGAAGAACTTTGCTCCCCCATAAGCCTAGTGAGGCTCCTGGTCAAGAGTCACCAACCCTGCTCAAGTTGAAATGGTCATCGTGCCTAGGGGTAGGCTCTTCGAGCACAACCAATTCTAGACCCAAAACTAGAAGTACCCAAAAAGGTCAGATGGATGTCGGAGGTAATCGTAAGGTAGGGAAACCCTCTAACAAAGTGTTGAGGATCCATGAGGTAGAGTCAAAAATTGTTGATGGACTCCAATCCCAATTGAAGTTTGAGAAAGAGAAGGATAGCAAAGGTAAACAACTAAAACTTGACACATTTTGTAGCTCCCTCGATTCTTCGAGTGGGAATAATGGCTCCAAATATCGAAGATGAAGTTGTTATCGTGGAATATCAGAGGCCTGAATGGGCCCTCCAAGCAACAAATTTTGGTAACACTCAGGAGAGAGGTAAGACCTGATGTTATATTTATTCAAGAAACTAAGATGGATAGTTCTAATGTAGAGGTAGTTAAAAAATTAGTTTGGAAGGAGGTAGGTTTTGCAGCAAATTCTACCAATGGAGCTTCTAGGGGTCTTCTTTGTCTATGGGACCCTGAGAAACTGGATGGATCCATTCTATTTATTTTTGATAGAGTGATTAATATTCTATTTTGTAGTAAGGACTCTAGGTAGAGATGGATTATGTCTAATATTTATGCCCCTAATACAACCCCTAACAGGAATATTCTATGGGAGTCTTTGAGCTCTATGAGAGAAATTTTCAAGGGGGAAGCTTGGATTCTCATTGGGGACTTCAATACCCCCTTATACCCTTTGGATAAAAAGGGTGGTAGTGATTTTGGTTCTAAAAGTATGGAGGATTTTGTTGCATTTATTAATAATCAAGAGCTGATGGATGTGGATTTGAAGGGGTCTAAATACACTTGGAGTAACAGGCATCTAGGCAATCAGAATATTCAGATTAGGTTGGATAGGGTGTTAGTCTCCAAGGAAGGTCTTCCAATGTTTGGAGATGCATCCCTTTGCTCTCTCCCCAAAGTGGGGTCCGATCATAATCCTCTAGTATTTGAAAAAGTCCCAAACTCTAGTTTTTTTCCTAGACCCTTCAGGTTTGAGGTAATGTGGCTGCAACATCAGGGCTTAGAATCCAGAATTTTGGAATGGTGGTCTCGAGGTTTTTAGGCCCTCTTATTTCTCAAGTGGCTTCAAAGCTCAGATTTGTTAAAGCTAATATTAAGGTTTGGAACAAGTACATTTTTGGGAATGTGTTCCAGAGGAAAAAAGAGTTGGTTGAATAGTTAAAGGAAGTTGAATTAAATTTGGAGTCAGGAGAGGTGACTGAAGGGGACAGACACAGGGAAAGAAAATTGTTAGCAGATTTCCATAATGTGCTAGTGGATGAAGAAATTTTATGGTATCAAAAATCAAGATCCCTCTAGCTCCATGAAGGTGATAGGAACACAAAATTCTTTCACACGTCCACCTTAAGGCATAGGAGCAATAATAGAGTTAGAGAAATTATGAAATCAGATGGTGTTATCTCGAAGGATATTATAGAAATCAGGGAAGAAGCGATCAAGTTTTTCAAAACCCTCCTCTACTCTAGGGATGATAGGGATCTTCAAGTTGAAGAGAGGCTGTTGCACCACATCCCCACCCTAGTTTTAGATGATATGAATGAAGACCTTTGTGCTCCCTTTTAAGATGAGGAAATTAGGGTCATTGTCTTCTCTATGGGTGGTCTGAAAGCTCCGAGGCCAAATGACTTTCCTCCTATTTTCTTTCAAAGGTTCTAGCACATCGTAGGTGGTGACATCTATTCAGCTATGAGGGAAATTTAGGAGTCTAATTTAATTTTAACTAATGTAAACTCAACATTTATAGTTCTTATCCCAAATTCGATGGGTGCTAAATATTTCTCTGATTTTAGGCCCATTAGCCTCTATAATACACTTTTTAAAATTCTCACTAAAACTATGGTGAACAAGCTCAAAGTATACCTTCCAATAATTATTGACCATCCTCAAAGTGGATTTGTAGTAGGCAGACAAATTTTGGATGGTGTTATTGTAGTGCATGAGTTGATTCATTCTATAGACAAAAGTAGAAGGCCAAGAACTTTCCTCAAACTTGATATGCATAAAGCATACGATCGGGTCTCATGGAGCTTTTTGCTTAGAGTTCTAGGGAAATTTGGTTTCAAGCCTTGTTGGATTAGATTGGTCAGAGCTTGTATATCATCAACAAAATTCTCAATCTTAGTTAATGGATCACCGACTAGTTACTTTAGTAGTTGTAGAGGCATTCATCAGGGGGATCCTATGTCTTCGTATCTATTTATTTTATTGGTTGAGTCTTTGGGAAGAGCTCTGAAGGTGAATCCCATAGTAGTGGGAATCAAACCTACAACTACCATTGACCCGATCTCACACCACCAATTTGTTGATGATACATTATTATCCTTTTTAGCTTCAATCCCTCAGGCCAGAGCTATCAAAGAGATCCTCCAAGACTATGAAAGAGTGGTTGGGCAGAAAGTGAGTTTGAGGAAAAGTAAGGTGTTCTTCCTAAATACTCCTCTCAATAGGCAGAGGAAAATTGTTGAGATCTTGGGATGTGAGATTGACTCCCTTCCTTCAGTTTATCTGGGATTGCCAATGTTCAAAGGGGGGATTAAGACTTCTCTATGGGAACCAATTGTAGAAAGAGTTCAAAGAAAATTGGTAGGATGGAAAGGGGTGCTTTTGAGCCAAGCAGGTAAAATTATGCTAGTTAAGTCTACTCTGCAGAGCATACCAGTGTACTTCCTTTCTCTCTTTCAGATTCCAGGAAATATTCTTTAAAAAATTGAACAAATTCAGTGATCCTTTCTCTAGTCTAGTTCTGAGGAGAAGAAGAAGTTCTCGCTTGTGGCATGGGATCAGGTGTGCAGTAGGAAAGAGTTGGGAGGTCTAGGCTTAAGAAGAATGAAAATATTAAATAGAGCACTAATAGCTAAACAGGGTTGGAGATTGGTTCAAAAATATAATGTTAATTGGGTTAAAATATTGGCAGCCAAATATTTAGGTAACACTGGTAATTTTCTCACAGACCCAAGTCCTACCCTTGGCTCAACATTCTAGCGCAACATTGTTAACAACCACTCTGATATCATAAAGGGTGGAAGATGGGTGTTAGGTAATGGGTAAAGCATTGATTTTTGGAAAGACACATGGGCAACTGATAGACCATTAGAATCATATCCTCACCTAAGTCTGGTGGAACCAATCACAAGCCAAGATTTCGGGTCGAAGGTATGTGACTTCATTATCTCTATTAATGATAGAAAATGTTAGAAACCATTTGTTTTTCTAGGGATTTCATAGGAAGAAGAAATTGCATTAAAATATCTGATGGATATCCTAAAGTGGATGGTTATTCCTAACCAGGATAGGCCAGATATATTGGTGTGGGGGGCTGAGAAGGATGGTTGCTTTTCTGTTAAGTCAACCTACCTAATATTAGATGTTCCCTTTGATCCCTGGTTTCCCATTAGTAATATCTAGTTGAAGGGTCTTACCCCCAAAGTTAATGTTTTCTTTTGGTTGGTGGCTCAAGGGAAGTGCCTCACATTGGATAATTTGTAGAAAAGGGGATTGGTTATCCCGAACAGATGCTACCTATGTGGTAGTGCTGAAGAATCACCTATGCACCTATTGTCTGACTATCCCTTCTCTCAGTCTATCTTCTCCTAGTTCCTGAGGACCATTAGTGTGGTTTGGGTTTTTCTGAAGTTGTTGTCTGACTTGATCATTCAATGGAGGTCTCCCTTTCTATCTTCGCATCTTTAAGATTTTTGGTCCTTTGGTTTACCTCATGTTTGGTGGTATATTTGGAAGGAGAGGAATTCTAGAGCCTTTAAAAATATCTCCCATCCGATTGAGTTCATGGTACTTCATGTTATTGCTGCCATTGTTGAGAATGTGGATGCAATTTCTTTAGATAAGGTCACTTCCATTGGGGAGTTGGTGGTGGAGTCGACTCTTGGATTTAGAGATTATTCTCCCAAACATCGCCCTGAAGCTCCTGCTAGACATACTACTATTTGGGAACCTCCTCCTCCTGGCTGGTTGAAGCTAAATTTTGATGGAGCTTCTAAAGGGAATCCAGGACCAATCGGTGTAGGGGGATTGGTTAGAGACTCTGATGGGAGGATTTTGTTGGCTTTCACTAAAAATTTAGATCGTCAGACCAGTCATTTTGTGGAGGCACGAGCTCTCTTTCAAGGGGTTTGTCAACTAGAAATTTTGAATGGTAGGAAGGTAATTATTGAAGGGGATTCCCTCAATATCATTAATATGCTCAAAGGTGTTCAGGTCCCTTCTTGGATGATCACAAATGAACTTGTTGAAACCCAAAGATGGATTTTAACCCTCGAAGCGGTTGAGATTAAGCATGTTTACAGGGAGGGAAATAGATCGACAGATTTTTTAGCAAACTTGGGACTTTTGCAGGAAAGATGCACAATTTGGTAGGAGGATTTCCTAGATGGATTAAATCAAATAGATAATGAAATCTTGAGGAGATAATTTGTGTTTTCAAATGGCTCTGATCTGTGATAGTAGGGATCCCTTGGGAAAATTTGTTGTTTGTCCTGCTCGGCTATTATGTAGCTTTGTTGTTTGTCTGTTTTGTGGATCCTTTTTGGTTTGCTATGTTGATATCTTTATTCCTTGTTTCCAGTTGGTTGGTTGATCCACTCTTGTAAAAGGTTTGGGGCACCTTTCAAAACCCCTTCATCCATCTTATCAAAAATCATAATAATAATAACTCAAAATTAAATTTTAAATTAAAGATATATTTAAAAAATTAAATGTTAAAATGAACAAAATTTTATGTAATAAAATTATTACGAATAATCATCACTTGCATTATGGGTGATGAGACCCGGGTCCAACCCAACGGATGTGTAAAATATTGATAATAATATTAAAAAATAATTATCAGCACCAGGTACCTCACTGACAAGTTTCTCCAATTCTCTAAAAGAGGTCCAAGGTTCAAGCCCGGTGGCTTGTGTCAGATACAAAAAAAACCTCGACTAACCTGAGGGGTTCACTTGGATGGGACAGACCTCGTGGAACAAAAGTCTTGTCCCCGAGGGGATACGGGGAACAATTTTTCTTAACAAAGGTTTTAGCCCTCGAGGGCTAGGTGGATTGGTAAAGGAGGCAATAATGGGTCTAAGGATATCACAATGAGTTGGGTAGGTCGCGAAAGGCCAAAACATATAAGAATGGATCGAGTAAGCCGAAACAAGTCAAACTAGGCTAGCACGAATGAATCCAAATAGGACAAGCTGGTCAGGCAAACATAGACTTAGAAGACCAGAATGAGAAGCAACAAGATGAAACGGGTTAGGATGACAATATCAAAGTCGATGGGATGGGTTCCATTCAACCAGAATGGGTGTGGATGGGTAAGGATATTAGAATGAGTTGAGTAGGTCGTGATAGGCCGACAAGACACTTACCAAGAAGATACCGAGGTTTAAACCTCGGGGGCAGCCTGTTTGCAAAGGTAGTAGTTTGATCTTAATTCTCTGAGTGCACGTTAGACTAACAATGACAAGTACAAATCCCGAGCGACCATGACAAGTACAAATCCCGAGCGACCATTGTTCCCCTTCACATTGAGTCAAAAATAATAAGACGAAATAAGTTTTGTAGAAGTAACCCCTATAATTTGAACCGTCCACTTATCAATTATTAAAAGTAATGTGATTGTTACCAACTCTCCTTTATAATTAAAAAAAAAAATTACAAATAATAATAATATTTTATTTTTTATTTTTAAAATAAAGCAAATCTGAAATTTATTATTATTTTTTAACATCTATGCAAACTTAAACCTATGAGTCAACGTAAACAATATGAACACAGATGGCCATCTAGAATTGTGTGTGACCACAACGCAATTATTTTGTTTTATTTTTGGCTTTACATTTCCTCCATTAGCCTAGAGATAATTTATTTCAAAAGCCATAAGTGCTGCTGGGCCATGAATTCTTCATCCTCAGCATCATTCTGGCATTGCTGGCATTGCCATTCACTGAAAACGACGCCATCGTTATCAGAAATGAAATGGATCAACACTGTGGTAAATACTGGCGTGTCTGTCTCTCCCATTTGGGCGAGGGCGAATGTGAAGGTGAAGGCTAAAGAGAAGGACAAGGACGATTATCATGCCACTCTGGAAGCACTCAGGTCGCGGGGTCGATTCCCTAGAAAGTCATTAGGTCAGGTAGCTCTACCTATCTATATATATACATCTTTGGATTTCAACCTTTAATCTAGATAAAGGTAACACTTCTTTTTTGTGGTTCCTTGTGGTTCATCCAAACTATATTTTTGTATATTAAAAAGACCCTTGCTGGTTTGAATTTCAAAGTTTATGGACATAGAAACAAGAGAAGGTCAGTTAACGAAGCAGGTGGTGACTTCTTATCAATAATGTTTCTTAATTACTTGAATGTGCTCAACACTGTTAGACCCTAAACATTGAATGTTGTTAAATAACTGGAAGAAGACTAGTCATGTCAGCAATAATTCTTCTAAGATATAAAACATATGATCGTGTCCACAATTTGTAGTGTTCTTGGTGAACTCCCAGCATGGAAAGAAGCTATGTGGACCCAACTCTAATATGCAGAAAGAAGAAATTCTAACGGGAACACGAAGAAGAAACTCATAAGTTTAAGGTTTGACGTTCTCATTTTCACACAAAAAAAAATCCTTTTATAGATGAAGGTTGATGTTGGAGGTTCATAAAAACAACAAATGTAGCGGATGCGAGAGGTCATCATCTAATCATAATTAGAGAAACAAAATTTCATAATTTTACAGAAAGGAGCAAACTATAAATTAGGCAATATAAAGGACAATTACAAAAGGATTTGAAATATCATGACGTTAATTAAAAAAAGGAAAAACAAGTAGACCACCAAACACAACATGATCGAATGCAATTCTATTTTCTCATTGAAAATTGTTGGGCAAACTTCTAAATATGTGAGAAGCAAAATTTAAAATCTCACAAACACAAAGAATAGAGTGGGAATTGAAAACGTAGCATGTCGCAATAATGCTAATGAGTTAGAGAAGTTCTAAAACCAGATTCAAGTTGATATAGAACACACGCAAGGATTCTTTGCGGACACCAAGAATGACTTATTCCAAGTACATGACATATATTCGATGTAATTGAACTTCCATGACAAAGCATGGTCTGATGAGAGACATTAAATACAAGATGCCAATAATTTCTAGACAGCTAATGGTTATTCAAACAGCTCCATGTTCCTCACACTGTCACCAAAGGAATGGCAACAATTTTAAGGAAATGACCAGTCCTACATGACCTGCACGGAAAGCAGAATTGAAACTAATGTTTTATGTATGTTTTGCATTTTTTTGTTTGGCAAATGGGGTTCTATAGGAATCCCCTCCCAGGGTAAAATAAAACTCAGGTACAAATATTCAGAGAATCAACTTGAAATACAACTACCCATCACTAACCTAAAGACCATAACAGATAAGAAACTGTGTTCAAAGGACCACAATATTGCTGAGCAAGAAGCGGTAAGGCAACCCAAAACAAGCAAAGGTTGCTGCCCATAAAGACCGGAATTGACCCCTGAAATTCTTGCCAGCTAATTAGCACACCAAACAAAACGTACTGCAATAACCAAGCATCAACCCAATCAAAACACAGGAAGGCGAAACCATCTGAAGGAGCATTATTCAACACAGAGTCCTATACCTGCGCTCAATCCCCCCTCCAATAGACGAGCCAACTGGGAAACATATGGCTGCCCTATAAATAGGCACAACTCTTCGGAGTTGAGAGTACACTCCATGTTGGAATAGAATCGGCAATCGTGAAAAACAAATCACCAATCTCACAGGCATTGCTTTGGAGCCCCCTTTTGTAGCACAACGGTTTGTACTCCACACTTGGAGGAATAATTTGGTATGACAGATTTAGTGATCAGCAATGACTGTAATCAAGTCAATCTCAACACTTAAGTCTGCAAATAGGAAAGTCTATCCTGTTCCAGACTGCTATCCTTCAATATGCAGACTTATCTCTCCACTTGTACAACAATTCAGTACAACACTTGTTTGTATGGCAATGACAACAATCACTTGTACGACAATGACTTGTACGACATCACTTGTATGGCAATGAATTGATACGACATCACTTGTATGGAAATGACTTGTATACCACTCCTGGACTGCGACTTCAACCATACATACAGAACTGAGAGGAACAATCTACAAATCTACCTTGCTACAACAATCCACAATGACAACACACAATGTATATAAACTCACAATATATGAAGAATGAAATGAGTAGATATTGCATTCACTCATACCTGTACGACACTTGAATTACATCACAATCTACGATCCTATGCAGAGTATCTCTTCCAGAACAATTTTTGTGCAAATGTATCTACTCTCTCTCTCTCTCTCTCTATGTGTGTGTGTGGTCTATGGTACCTTACCCGCTCGAATGAATGAGGGGTCCTATTTATCATTGTGGGTTGGTAGTTAACAACAACTACCACCTAAGACACATCACCTCTAACTGGGTGATAACAGCCCTATGTTTGCACATACACTTGATTACATGCGTTATACTATACATCATTTGTTTACATTTCAACTTTGAAATTTAAAAAATGCTTACATCATCACATATGATGTCATATCAAATGATTACAAAATTACATTGACACAAAATTGTATTTGTGCGCACTTTGACTTCAACGCACTTATTTCTTTGGCTTAGGCACATTAGAACTAGCTTGTACATTTGTCCTCTCCTCTAACTTGGTCGACTTCCTCATCGACGACTGTCTCTCCTCCTGGGGACTCGGGTTCGTTTAAAGGTTGAGGTGTGGGAACAAGTACACCTTATAACTCTTGGATCTATAGCTTCAAGCTCTCGGTCTCTCCCTTCAACCGTTGCACATAGGCCTGGTATCGAGCCCACTATAAGCCATAATGATTCAACTTCTCAAACTCTGCTAGCCTAGCCTTCAACTTGGTCTCTCTCTTTGCAGCTTTAGCTTCCCTCTTTGCTGCTTCAGCTTCCCTCCTTGCTGCCACTGTTAATTGGTTGTCCATCAATTGATCCTGCTCCTCTTGTACCTTTGTCTTTGCCTCTACCTCCTTTTTCAGCTCCACTAGTTTTTGCTTCGACATCTTTCTACACTTGCTGAAGTCGTGCCTCCACCGTTTGTGCCTGGTTAGCTAGTTCTTCCTCTTTCAACTTCTGGTTGCAAACCATTGAAACTTTTCCAATCCTGTAGCTAACCACTGAATCAAATATACCAAGAAATTCATTCTGGCGTATGTCTTAATAAATTCAGGTGCAAGTTTAAACATACTTGAAACCTAAGTCCTCCTTAGGAGAGGCTGCCAAACTCCCTTCATCCACATACACCCATGTTAGATGTCAGTAAAGTACTTGAGTTCTTGTTGGCGGGTTTCTTCAATCCTAGCATTGACTTCATTCTCCAACCTCAGTTGCCAGGTCGCTAGTCTCCAACGCAACCACCTCGGAACTTAATGTGCATTCTTTCCAATGCTTCATTCAACTTATTGAAAATTGTATCAACTTGCTCATTTATCCTTTCTCCAAGAATTGGTGGTCTCCTCAGGTTTGGCATTTCGAGAATGAAATGCTCACACGTCTCGTTCGCTAGTTCCATGTCAAAATCGTCTCCGGTGGTAGTTTCCTCCACATTCTCCCCATTGTGACCAGACAAGTTGATTTATCATTTGGCTGCCTTGCCCTCTTGAATTTGTCCACCTGCATCATTGGTCCTCACTTTTGCCACCATCCTCTGTCTCCTCTCTAGTTCTTCTTTTGAGGTTGGCTACTCTCATCTTTCTGCCGTACTTTGAAAGTTGATGTGTCTTGCTTCCCCTTATTCCTCCTTTCTTCCGGCACATCTAAACTCAATGCCATCTCCTACGCTATAGATGTTATTTCTATATGTGGTTCCTCATCTAGCGGAGGTGATCCACATGGATCCACTACTTGCACAATTGTATCAATGTCACATCAAAATTATCAGGTGAATTCATATTCTTGATCTATGCTTGGGCATTACCAAATACCAACAAAATCTCCTCCTACTGGTGGTGATGCTTGCACCGCATCAACTACAATTTGAATCTTGTCATCAACATCTATGACTAGTATTGTTTCCTGTGCCTACTGTTGTGCAAACCTTCCCTCCAGCTATTACGTTCTTTGCTTCGCACCTTGCACTTCCTACGCAACAAACTCCTTCGGCTACTATTTGAAGAACACAAGCTTATACAGAGAGGGGGTGAACAGTATAAGATAAAACTTTTTACTTTTCAATCCAAATGATAACAATAATAATATCAATGCAGTAATGAAACAATGTACAAATCATCACACATATGAGAGACATAGATTTAACGTGGTTCACCCAATATGGGCTACATCCACGGAGAAATATTGCTTATAAATTTCTCAACAAATTTCGTGGGCACCAACCCACAGGAGACACCAATCCCCTATTACAATGTTCATGGACACCAATCCATAGGAGACACCAATCCCCTCTCAAGTTCGTGGACACCAATCCATAGGAGACACCAATCCCCTCTCAAGTTCGTGGACACCAATCCACAGAGACACCAATCTCCTTCTCAAGCACCTGCTCAATTCTGCTCAAAAACCTGCTTATAAACACTGCTCAAATCTGCTTCAAAACCTGCTCAAATCTGCTCCAAAACCTGCTCATAAAACTTGCTCAAATATGCTCTATAACCCTTGCCCATTTACTTCCAATTTCAAGAAAAATAATGCACATCCAATAATTCCTTATACCTCCCACTATATGATAACAAAAATATTTTCCTCAAACAAAACCACTTTGAGAAAGGAATTAAATCACCATACCTCTAAATCTGCCTCAATGATGATGATCTTCTTTTGCATGAGCTTTCCAAACCTGTCTTGACAAAAATAATTTTCCTTTTGTTTGTCCCTTCAAAATCTGGTTAGCAATTCTTTTTTCTTTCTTGATTAAATATCAAATCAATCACTTTAAAATCCCTTATCAAAAACATACACAATAAAGCTTAAAAATTAACTCCTTATATCTCCCTTTTTGAAACTCACAATGTAAAGCTTTATTGACAACTAAAACCCTTATATCTCCTTTTATTAATTTTAAAAAATGAAACCTTATACCAACATCACAACCCTTATATCTCCCCTTTATTTAATATGCAAAAATATAATTCTACACTAGCACCATAACCCTTATTTCTCCCTTAATTAAATTTGATAAAGTAAAACTTTAAATACCTTGCACAACTGTGACGGGATTCGATCCCCTATCCTCTCGAAGCGCAGTGCTCTCACAAGCGCTCGTGACCAGCTGTGCTACCACAACACATGAAACCTAAAAGGGTGCCCGAATATTTATCCTTGTCTTTGCGCTCCCTCAAACATTAAAACCACAACAAAACGGCGTCGAAGGGATTCGATCCCTTAACCTCCTACACAACAGTGCTTCCACACAAGCTAGGTGACCGTCTAGGCTACCCCGGCGGATGGAACCAAGGGCACAAAAATGATATATAGATCCTTCATAATTCTGCCTTCACTCTTCAGCAAAATGGCGTCGACCAGATTCGACCTCTTAACCTCCTACACAACAGCGCTCCACACAAGCAAGGCATCCATCTGGGCTACCCCAACGGATGGAATCAAAGGGGCAAAATTGATATTTATCCTTGTCTTTCGCTGCCCGATTTTTCGCTGCTCTTCTCCTCTCTCTGCCGCTCGCACTCACCATGAGGATCGATTGATAGATGCCCTATATTTATACGTTTCCCATTGTCTTCGATAAGGAGGTCGGCTCTTATTATTTGACCTTCAACCTTCTATCTTCTCCAAAGATGTCGACGCATTAATTTTTTCAAACACTTTAGGTTATAATATTTAAACCTATGATTTAAATATTATAATATTCAATTTTTAAACTCTTATATATTTAAATCCTTTGATTTAAATATGTCAAACCTTTGTCCTTCTCTTTATAATATTTCAAGCCTTTGTCCAAACCTTTGTCCTTCTCTTTATAATATTTAAATTGGTTTTTTAAATATTATAAAATATTTGCCTTACTCTTGAAATATATCTTTGCCTTGGATGATTTTCAGTTGTTTGCTATTTATCAAGTCCATCTCTGACATTATTGATATATTGTCCAACCTTATAAACTTATCATCCTTGAAAAATATTTCTGCCTTGAATACCATGCACCTTTGATATCAATGACAACTCAGTATTTCTAACAATCTCCCCCTTTGTCATTGATGGCAACCCTACAAAAAATTTCTCTTACTGCAACTGGATTCACAATCTGCTCCCCCTTACTAAAAGCTCTCCCCCTTTGACATCAATGGCAAAGGGCTCCTTGGGGCTAAAAATAAGACACTTAACAAGCCCCCTTCCTCCCTGCTCTTACTTGAGACTTCAATTATGATATGGGAGTGAAACTCCCAACTTACTTCTGAGATACTCAAAGGTCTCCTTTGGAAGTGGCTTGGTAAAGATGTCAGCAATCTGTTCCTTTGTAGCAATGTATTCCAACTTAACTTGTTGATCAGCCACTTGCTCTCTCAAAAAATGATATTTGATTGAAATATGCTTGGTTCTTGAATGCATCACCGGATTCTTTGAAATATTGATGGCACTTGTATTATCACAAAGTATGGAGATCGGATGCTCATGCTTAATTTTGAAATCACTTAAAGTTTGTTTCATCCATAAAACCTGTGTGCAATAGGCAACTGCTGCAATATACTCTGCCTCTGCAGTAGATAAGGATACTGATGCTTGTTTCTTACTTAGCCAAGAGACCAAACAATCTCCAAGAAAAAATGCTCCTCCACTTGTGCTTTTTCTATCATCAATACTGCCTGCCCAATCCGCATCTGTATATGCAGTGAGAGTGAAATTATTGCATCTAGGATACCATAGTCCAAACTCCATAGTTCCTTTCAAATACTTAAAGATCCTTTTTACTACCTGTACATGTGTTTCTTTTGGTGCAGCTTGAAATCTTGCCACCAATCCGACTGCCTACATTATATTTGGCCTTGTAGTTGTGACATATAGTAAACTTCCAATCATGGATCTATACAATGTTTGATTTGCCTCAGGAGACTCATCATCTTTACTTAACTTACATCCTGTAATCATGGGGGTACTCATAGGATTGCAATCCTCCATCCTGAATTTTTTCAACATTTCTTTTACATACTTGGTCTGAGAGAGAAATATACCTTTATTTGATTGTGAAATTTGCAAACCAAGAAAGAAAGACAACTCACCAAGCATTGACATCTCAAATTCATTTTGCATACACTTTGCAAATTTCTGACACATCTTGTCATTATTGCCTCCAAAAATGATATCATCCACATAGACCACTACAATCAACAAGTCATTTCCTTCATTTTTGATGTACATATTGCTATCTGCTACACCTTTTCTGAAACCTTGTTCTTGAAGATATTTATCCAACCTTGAGTACCAAGCCCTAGGGGCTTGCTTTAGTCCATAGAGAGCCTTCTTTAATTTGCATACATAGTCCGACTTATCTAGTCAGGCTGAAACCATCTGGTTGCTCAATGTAGACCTCTTCCTCTAAGTAACCATTAAGAAATGCTGATTTTACATCCATTTGGTACACTTTGAAGTTTCTAAAACTTGAGAAATCCAAGAACATTCTTATGGCCTCAAGATGTGCAACAGGAGCAAATGTCTCTTCAAATTCAATCCCCTCAACTTGTGCATAGCCTTTGCACACAAGTCTTGCTTTGTTTTTGACAACCTGACCATCTTCATTCAACTTATTTCTGTAGACCCATTTGGTGCCAATTACATTCTTGTCTTTTGGATGTGGAACAAGTTCCCAAGTCTCACTCTTTTCTATTTGGTCTAACTCTTCTTCCATTGCCTTAATCCAATATTTATCTTCACTTGCTTCATTGAAATTCTTGGGCTCAACTTTAGATAGCAAAGAAAAATTTGCATGTTCACCTGTTCCTGTTATCTTCCTCCTTGTCTTGTCTCTCATCTAGATTCCCAATAATCAGTTCTCTTGGATGGTTCTTTTGCACATACCTGGATGGTGTCTTAGGTGATGCCTTTCTTGAGATTGTCTCATCTTCTTTAGTTTCTTCACCTTCTTCTTCTTTGCAACTTTCTCCTTCTTGATATACAATCTCTTGAGTTGGTCCTCTTGGATCTATTTCTTCATCAACTCTTACATTTGCACTTTCCACAATTGTATGTGATCTTTTATTGTAGCATCTATAGGCTTTGCTCTTAGTGGAGTATCCAAGGAGGATACCCTCATCACACCTGGAATCAAACTTACCCAAATTTTTCTCTTCTCATCTAATGTAGCATTTACTTCCAAAATTTTTGAAGTACTTCACAGTAGTTGGTCTTCCCTTCCAAAGCTCATACGGGGTTTTGTGGTGATTTACTCTTATTTGAGCTCTATTGATGATATAAATAGCTGTATGAATTGCCTCTCTCCAAAAAGCATCAGAAATATTAGACTCATTTAGCATAGCCCTGGCCATACCTTGAATAGTTCTATTTTTCCTTTCAACTACTCCATTCTGTTGTGGAGTTCTTGCTGTTGAGTATTATCTCTTGATTCCATGTTGTTCATAGAATTCTACAAATTCACCTGAAGTGAATTCACCTCCTCTATCTGATCTTAGACACTTGATATTTTTGCTTGTTTCATTTTCTACAAGTGCCTTGAATACCTTGAACTTTTCAAATGCTTCTGATTTTTCTTTTAAGAATGTTACCCAAGTCATTCTAGAGAAATCATCAATAAATAACATGAAGTAATTTTCACCTTGTAAACTCTTTGTCCTTGTAGGACCACACAGATCGGTGTGAACTAGCTCCAAAGGCTTGGATGAAGAAAACTCCTTTGATTTGAAACTTGATCTTGTTTGCTTACCATGTTGGCATTGTGCACAAATCGTGCTTGGGGGTTTTGCTATTTTGGGTAAATCTCTGATTGCTTGTTTGTTGCTTATCTTCACTATGTTGTCAAAGTTCAGGTGACCCATTCTTCTATGCCATAACCAGCTCTCATCCTCTTGTGATAAAAAATATTTTTCTCCCTTAATTTCTCTCAACATGTAGAGATTGTTTGCAGTTCTACTAGCATCTGCAATAAGCTTTCCTGTCTTGGATTTCTTGATCTCACATCCATTTGGGTGAAATGTGAGTGTATGCCCTTGATCACATAGTTGACTTACACTTAGTAGATTGTGCTTCAATCCTTCAACATATAATACATTTTTTGTCCTTGATCTTCCATTATCCAAACTCAAAGTCCCTTTTCCAACAACTTTGGCAGAAGCATTCTCACCAAATTTCATTGTTCCTCCATTTATTTCCTTGAGAGAGAAATTTGCTTTTGTCACCTATCATATGGCTTGAACAACCACTATCAATGTACCATTGATTTCCTTCATTTTGCACATGAAGAGTCGTTTGTACTAACATGGATTTTTCTTTTTCTTGTTCCTTTTTCTTTTTCCAAACTTTTGAGGACATCTCTTTTTGAACTGTTTGACCTTCCTCCTTCTTGCTTGATTTAAGATGTTTAGGAAACATTGTTCTACACCATTTAACTTTGTGCCCAAAATTATCACATTTATAACAAATGATATTGTCATCCATGAGAGGTGCAAATGAATTGAAATTTCTTTTGGTGAAACCATAATCATTCTTAGCATGGACCCTACAATTTACAGCTTTATGACCAAATTGATTGCATGAAAAACAATAACCATGGAAGAAATATTGAAACCTGTTTGATTGCCTTGGAGGATATGGTCGTGTAATGTATACCCTTGCTGTAGCAATTTTTTTTTTTTCTGATCTGTTTCGTGACTGATTTTTTGAGTTTGTTTGCTTGTTATCTGCTGTTTTGATTTTCAGAACTGATGCATATGTTTTTGGTGCCTTTTGACATGTATAATGCATAAAAATATGAAGGGAAAATGCATAGAAATGAACAGAAATTTGGAACAACGATCTAATCTTCGTAAAATGACTTCATTACATCATATTTCAATATATAATGTCTGATTACAAATAGCAGCATTCAGAAATAACAATTTTCAGACCTGTGACAATTGCCAGTTCGCTGCAAATGACACCTAGAAAGCAAGAAATGTTTGTATCTTCGCGAATACACCTCCGAATGATGTGCCGTAAAGTGCAATAGACTTGTTTTTACTTGGTGCTCAGATCTGGGCAGAAATAAAGCAAGTTTCTGAACTGTATTTTTTCTTCACGCTTCCCAATGCACTGCCAGCAATGGTTGAAACTGTACGACAACCTTTAAAAATAAATACTAACTGCAAACCCTGGTCTTAATGCATAGAAATTGTTGTCTCCACCATAAAATTTGAATGCTCAAATACCCATAACAATAAACTCCACCATTTTCCAACTATGAGCAAAACCGTGGGTTCCCAAGCCAAAATGGAGTTGTACGACCAGGTCTTAGTATGAAGTATTTGCTCCTTAATTCACAAAACTAATAAATACCCACATCAAATATGCTAAAATGATAAAGACCCAGAAGATTTGTTTCATGAAAAACCAAACTTCAATTTTCTTCAAACCCTAAGTGCTGCAAGTAAGCCCAATCTGAATCTCCTGCAATGAAGACTCCAAGAACTGCCTAGGAAGGACCTTTAACCTTCGAAAACAGTGTTGCCGATGGAGGTTTTCGTCCCCAAGAGCCAAATCTGCAAATTCTCCAAGAATTTTGACAGAGTTTCTTTGTTGTTCATAAACAATGGATATGCCAAATGAGCTCACAAAAGCCCATATAAACCCAACGCCTCACTTTTAGGGTTTTGCACACTTAAAAAGAATTTAAAATTCACTTTTATAAAATAACCCTTTATTACTCCTTTTTCTAAAGTCACTTTATTAATATTTTAATTTGCTAAGTGACTTTATGTCCCCCCAACGTTCCCCTTTTATAAAATAAGGTTGAACTTTATAAAGTTAAATAAATTATTTAACTTTATTTAATTCATCTTTGCACATTAAAATTTTAACCTTCTGCTCAACCAATCCTCGATCAAGGGATAGAATCGGACACCCATTTCGCCAAAGAATAACACTGCACTGTCCGATCTGCCAGAAACCCTAACTTACTATAAATAGTAAGTACTGCCAAAAATAGCAGTTAACTCTGGAATCACCAAAAAACAACTCAACATGTCTCTCTGAACAGAAACCCTGATAGGATCACCACCACCAACTGTCCAAACCCTAACTTACTAAAAATAGTAAGTTACTAAAAATAGAAAGTGGTGAAGAAAAGCTCCGAATCGCCTCCAGAAAGAGGTAGAGGAGAGCTGGTGAAGCGCTGATCACCAGGGAACAACCCACTTAGGGTTCCCAATCATCCCTGTTTAGCCTATGGGAACCCAGGAATAGGCTAAATCACCACTGAACATTGACTGTCTAGAAAGGGGACATTACAATCCACCCTTCCCAAAGATTGCTTGTCCTCAAGCAATACTCAAATATACCCCAGTCAAATGTTTGCTCTTGGCTGAGGTCACATATAATACCTGGATCCCATAACAACCTCAGAAAGAAACCACCACGCTGTCGCTGCACCACTATGATCACAACAAGAGATCCACTGTGCACCAACTGTATTCCCTGCTCCTGCAACCAAATATTATACTCATCCTCACAGTCTGAACTGGAATACCTGTAGTAACCAAGCTCTATGTCATGAAAAGTATCATGCCAAAGCAACTCTGTATGAATAACTCCTGCAGTGTGACTGATCAAAATGAAACTGAGCACCTGAGGAAGCAATCTGCTCAACAAAGAAGCAGGATACCCAGTAAATCTCACTATAGAGGTCCAACCAAAATGCAGACCAACCTCTATCAAGTAACTGGCAAGGTTGTGGACAGCAAAGGTAGATCCGAAAATAATCATCCTGGGAATGCATCTGCCATCAGAATCGGAAAAATCCACACTGACACTCCATCTCCATGAGTCAAAATGATCATCCCAAGAGTACCAGTACTCCCACTCAGCAGTAATCATGAGAGTATCATTAGGAAATACATCAACCATCAGCATGAAATGATAGCTAACACATACTTGGAATGCCCATAAATCCATCCAATAATGGATCATGTAAGCTGCAAATCTTGTTGACCTCATATTAGACTCAAAATTAACCCCTTCATCAAGCTGAATGGTCTGAAAATAAAGCAACATACCGCTGTCCAAGACTGAAATCATCATCACATAATCTGATTTTTGATAAATCAACATACCACAAGGTGTACATTTACCAAAAATCTGAAACATGACAGCCAAGGTACCAAAACTAAACTCATCCCAAGCTGAAATTACCTCCCAATAAGTCAACAAATCCACAAATCTCCAGTCTTGGCTCAGGATCTCTCTCCAATCCACTTGTATGAACACAAATGGAGTTGTAACATGGCTGCTCAAGGAGTATACAGCAGTAAACCTCCCACTCCATTGATCAACAATCCTCCAAGGTATCCCTCTCCCATCATCCTTCATGTCTAGAAGCACATGCATATGATTCAAGGTATTTCCAAGAGTAACATCACACATCATAAAAAGTTGATCCAAAACATCATCAATGTCATGACAAGATGAGAGGACAACTACTGTTTTGTTCTGCAAATAAAGACTCATGCAAGGAAGACAACTCTTATTCCATGTTGCCCAAAAACTGAATGGAGCACCTGGATCCCAAATTCTTATGTGATGATATGCATGTATTCCTTCACCCTTCTTATGATGCCTCATTTGATTAAAACAATCTTGTATGGATGAAGAACAAAGCATCATACCTCTATGCAAGGGATTATAGGCCAACAAATGATCAAATTGTCTACCTTTAGTTGCTGGTCTGAAAATTGCAGCAAGCTCCATCCCAACATTATGCTCAAATGCATACTCCACATCATGTCTTCTCTGCATGTCGTCCTTGTATGTTTCATGAAATGAAACACTCCGCTCATCAACTGAAAAATTGTCATCAGAATGATCCACAAGTTCATCACAAGTGCCAAGTGAAGCATCCCTCTCATGTGTATCATGAAAGTCCACCTCATAAAGTGGGTTATCAAATGTCACAACTTCACCCATATCAAAGAGTGGGTTATCAAAAATTTTGTAATCACCCCACCCAAGGTCTTCATCAAATTTAGGTGCCAACACACCCGGATCCCAAGGACTGAAGAGCTGATTACTTAATTCTGCCCCAACAAGTTCTTTTTTCCTACCATGCATGTCTGTCTCTGTATGTAGTTCACTCTGTAAATCACCAAAGAAAATGAAGCTATTCGGAACATTTATTACATTAGGTTCAGCTGGGATACCAAACCCAAATCCACATGTGTCTTCATTACTAGAATGTGATGATGAAATAGTATCATATACTAATTGAAAATCTGTTTTATGTTCAACATGTTTAGCATCTAAAAAATCATTTGTGAACTCATAAACAGGGGCTGCCTTGAAATTTGAAACAATCCCATCATGCTCTTTTCCTGCAATACTATTAGCGCCTTCAACACTTTTGTCATCAAAACAATTACTAACCATGGAGTCTTCAATAATTTGTTCCACAACCACATCCAATGTTGCTGGTATAATGTTTTCATTAGGTGCATGCAAGTCAAATGAACCAATCCGAGACTCATTCATACATACCACATAAAAAGTGTCATTGTCTTCACACAAATTTTCTGTTTTGATCTCCTCTTCCTTTCCATCTTCTTCGCTGTCCAAAAATGGCCTCAACTTCTTCTCACATCTTCTCACAACACTATCAACCAATTCATGAGCAACAGGTGAAGCAACCAAATATCGCCTCCAAACAACCACTAACATAGTCCAAAGTGGCTGAGGAATTTCGTCACTTTCATTGATGATCAAAACCATAATATCTCTCATGGCTGCAATAACATTATCAGTATGTTTTGATCTAGCTGTAGCAATAAAATGATGAAACATTTGGTAAATCAAATCATCCAAGCTCAAGTCTAACATGATGTTACCCAATCTAGTTCTTGCAAAAGTCTCAAGTATAGTAACTCTCCTAGCAAAATGAGAGCTTTTGACCTTTCCCAACCCTCTAAAACTGTCAACCAACAACTGCATTACCATTCTCAATGTGTCATTTCCATAAGGCTCCTTAGGTGCTGATATTCTCATAATTTCACTTAAACAGGAAGTAACCATGAGTCTTACCTCCTTGTCTGGGTGACTCAATAAATTTGGCTCAACCAAAGAAAACACCAAGGGATTCAAAGCAATTTGCATAATGTAAGAAGGTGAGCTAACAACCTTGTCTAAACTTTTCTCCACATCCCTTAAGGAATTGAGAAGGTTTTCTATTGACGGGAACGGATGTTCAAGATTCTTACCTGCAATGTAGAGCTTCACATACAAATTTTTGGGGTTCCTTTTCAACTTCAAGTCAAATTTAATCAAGAAGTCCATAAAATCTGCAAATGACATATCATCCTGATAATCATCTCCCATTGATTGATATGCTTTATAATCTTTCCAAAATACCTCTTCTTCACTGAGTGGCTCCATGAATCCACAGGCTGGCAGAGTTGACTTGTGCTCTGATACCACTGTAATGTATACCCCTGCTGTAGCAATTTTTTTTTTTTCTGATCTGTTTCATGACTGATTTTTTGAGTTTGTTTGCTTGTTATCTGCTGTTTTGATTTTCAGAACTGATGCATATGTTTTTGGTGCCTTTTGACATGTATAATGCATAAAAATATGAAGGGAAAATGCATAGAAATGAACAAAAATTTGGAACAACGATCTAATCTTCGTAAAATGACTTCATTACATCATATTTCAATATATAATGTCTGATTACAAATAGCAGCATTCAGAAATAACAATTTTCAGACCTGTGACAATTGCCAGTTCACTGCAAATGACACCCAGAAAGCAAGAAATGTTTGTATCTTCGCAATACACCTCCGAATGATGTGTCGTAAAGTGCAATAGACTTGTTTTTACTTGGTGCTCAGATCTGGGCAGAAATAAAGCAAGTTTCTGAACTGTATTTTTTCTTCACGCTTCCCAATGCACTGCCAGCAATGGCTGAAACTGTACGACAGCCTTTAAAAATAAATACTAACTGCAAACCCTGGTCTTAATGCATAGAAATTGTTGTCTCCACCATAAAATTTGAATGCTCAAATACCCATAACAATAAACTCCACCATTTTCCAGCTATGAGCAAAACCGTGGGTTCCCAAGCCAAAATGGAGTTGTACGACCATGTCTTAGTATGAAGTATTTGCTCCTTAATTCACAAAACTAATAAATACCCACATCAAATATGCTAAAATGATAAAGACCCAGAAGATTTGTTTCATGAAAAACCAAACTTCAATTTTCTTCAAACCCTAAGTGCTGCAAGTAAGCCCAATCTGGATTGCAGCCCTCCCCCCCTTTGCTCTCCCTTTTCTTTTCTTTTCCCTTTCTCTTTGGCCCGTTTGTTGGGTTTCATCTTGTATTTATCTTAGTTATTTTCTTTGTTGGGCTTTTTAGCCTGCTAACTGGCAGTCATTATTGTCCTTCTTATAGTCCCTTGGGTCTTATTTTGGCCCATCGTGGACATTAATAATATTTCATTTCATTTCATTTTTGTGATGGTCCCTGTTCCTGGATGGTACATTGTTTTCTTCCTCATTGATGCTTCCACTTTTCAACATATCAACATAGGTCTTGGGTTCTTCTTTAATTACTTTCTTTGATGCTTCTATTTCTTTTGAGCTTGACTCCCCCTTTTGTTTCTCTTGACCTTCTTCAAAACCAAGTCCAGTCTTCATAAATGGAGATCTCTGTGCTTTGATAATATCATCCAAGTTTTTTGAGCTTTTCCTAAACTAATATATCTTATCATTAAATTTTTCAAGTCCCTTCCTTAGAATGACAACTTCATGTTCTAGTTTTTCACACTCTAGTTCTTTTGCCTTTAACTGTTCAGCCATACCTTCCTCAATTTGCCTTGCCTCTTCGATTTTAACTTTCAGGTCAATGAGCTCGTGTCAACTTTGCCTTTGTCTTCTCATCCTCTTGTACTTGTCTTGAGTTCTTCTTTCTTTCTTCAACTCTTCAAGAGCAACAACAAGTTCCTCTTCAATGTCAACCATGGCTTCTTCTTCACTTTCTAAATCTTTCTCTTCTTCTTGGTATTTGACAACAGGAGCATCTTCTTTCTCTTCTATGCTTATTATGGTTTCTTTTTCATTTTCTAGATTTTTCTCCTTTTCTTGGATTTCAACAATAGGATTATTTTCTTTCACCTCCATGGCCATGTGTGTTCTTGTAAGACCTTCCTTCAAGCTGTTAGGCTTTTCACGAAGGAATCTGCTCTGATACCAATTGAAGAACACAAGCTTATACTGAGAGGAGGGGTGAACAGTATAAGATAAAACTTTTACTTTTCAATCCAAATGATAACAACAATAATATCAATGCAGTAATGAAACAATGCACAAATCATCACACATATGAGAGACACAGATTTAACGTGGTTCACCCAATATGGGCTACATCCACGGAGAAATATTGCTTATAAATTTCTCAACAAATTTCGTGGGCACCAACCCACATGAGACACCAATCCCCTATTACAATGTTCGTGGACACCAATCCACAGGAGACACCAATCCCCTCTGCTCTGGTTCGTGGACACCAATCCACAGGAGAAACCAATCCCCTTGCTCAAGCACCTGCTCAGTTTTGCTCAAAAACCTGCTTACAAACACTGCTCAAATCTGTTTCAAAACCTGTTCACAAAACTTGCTCAAAGCTGCTCCAAAACCTGCTCAAATCTTCTCCAAAACCTGCTCACAAAACTTGCTCAAATATACTCTATAACCCTTGCCCATTTACTTCCAATTTCAAGCAAAATAATGCACATCCATTAATTCCTTATACCTCCCACTATATGATTGATAACCAAAATATTTTCCTTAAACAAAACCACTTTGAAAAAGGAATTAAATCACCATACCTCTAAATCTGCCTCAATGATGATGATCTTCTTTTGTATGAGCTTTCCAAACTTGTCTTGACAAAAATAATTTTCCTTTTGTTTGTCCCTTCAAAATCTGGTTAGCAATTCTCTTTTTCTTTCTTGATTAAATATCAAATCAATCACTTTAAAATCCCTTATCAAAAACATACACAATAAAGCTTAAAAACTAACTCCTTATATCTCCCTTTTTGAAACTCACAATGTAAAGCTTTATTGACAACTAAAACCCTTATATCTCCTTTTATTAATTTTCAAAAATGAAACCTTATACCAACATCGCAACCCTTATATCTCCCCTTTGTTTAATATGCAAAAATATAATTCTACACTAGCACCATAACCCTTATTTCTCCCTTAATTAAATTTGATAAAGTAAAACTTTAAATACCTTGCACAACCGCGATGAGATTTGATCCCTTGTCCTCTCGAAGCGCAGTGCTCTCACAAGCGCTTGTGACCAGCTGTGCTACCACAACACATGAAACCTAAAAGGGCACCCGAATATTTATCCTTGTCTTTGCGCTCCCTCAAACATTAAAATCATAGCAAAACGGCGTCGAAGGGATTCGATCCCTTAACCTCCTGCATAGCAGCGCTTCCACACAAGCTGGGCTACCTCGGCGGATGGAACCAAGGGCGCAAAAATGATATATAGATCCTTCGTAATTCTGCGTTCACTCTTCAGCAAAACGGCGTCGACCAGATTCGACCCCTTAACCTCCTACACAACAGCGCTCCATGCAAGCAAGGCGTCCGTCTGGGCTACCCCAGCGGATGGAATCAAAAGGGGCAAAATTGATATTTATCCTTGTCTTTCACTGCCCGATTTTTTGCTGCTCTTCTCCTCTCTTTGCCGCTCGCACTCACCACGAGGATCAATCAATTACTTGCCCTATATTTACACGTTTCCCATTGTCTTCGATAAGGAGGTCGGCTCTTATTTTTTGCCTTCGACTTTCTATCTTCTCCAAAGATGTCGGCACATTAAATTTTCAAACACTATAGGTTATAATATTTAAACCTATGATTTAAATATTATAATATTCAATTTTTTAAACTCTTATATATTTAAATCTTTTGATTTAAATATGTCAAACCTTTGTCCCAACCTTTGTCCTTCTCTTTATAGTATTTCAAACCTTTGTCCTTCTCTTTATAATATTTCAATTTGATATTTAAATATTATAATATATTTGCCTTACTTTGAAATATATCTTTGCCTTGGATGATTTTCTGCTATTTGCTATTTATCAAGTCCATCTCTGACATTATTGATATATTGTCCAACCTTATAAACTTATCATCCTTGAAGAATATTTTTGCCTTGAATACCATGCACCTTTGACATCAATGACAACTTAGTATTTCTAACACTATCCTCCCACGAAAACCCTCTTTGAAGTCATTCCTGTGGTACTTGAACCGGTACTTGCAGTGCCTCCTTGCGCAATCTGACTCCTTGGTTGTGCAAGAACTTCCCTTCGCATTGCCTCCTGTGACATTCCACACATTTCATTTTGACTTGCCACTACCTTTTGTGTACTGCCACCTTTTGTCCTCTCTGTTGTGGCCTTCTGTGTGGGTCCTTTCTCTGACTATTGTTGCTTTTCCTACTTATGCTGAGGTTGCGATTAGGCTCCCATCCATTGCTGCTCCAACCTTCTACACCCCTTCTCCCTTCACACCAACTCCTCAATACGTGGCTGCTCCTTAGCTCCTAACTCCTATCTCTCGTCTTCTAAAGCTTCCTTTGCCTTCCTCTTCTTTAGGATAATACTCTCTTTCCTCTTTACTGTAGTGCTTGGTTTTGTCAGTGGAACCACATGTATCCACTTGAATATCTTAGGTGCATGCTCTGAAATCATGAGGGGGGTTTCTATCGTGGGAATTGAAGCTTCTCCTGAGTCACAACATTCAACATCAATGCAATGGTGTGGAAATCCATTGAAAAGTTTCTTGTGTACCGCATCAGAAATTTTTGGATGCGGTTGGACAGATATGATGCCCAATTGTATGGCACTCCTGCCATAATTTCTTCCATGTACTATATAAGCCAAGTGGGCATCTTTGAGGCTTGTTGTTTACCAGACAGTCTCAACATTATCACGTTCATAGCACACTTAAGCTTCTTTGTCTTCAACTACTGCACCTTTAGTCTGCGGTTCCCATGCTTCATCAACTTTGTTGACTCTTGTGGACTAATATTGGTAACTTTGTCCACTAATTTTCTCCATCAATCATGCTCAATTATTTCCTTCTTCACCGGTATATCTAAATTCAGCAAACCGAACATCTTTCAGAAGCCTCTTGAGGAGAATACCACATGAATGTCCCTGTTACCAATCATAACTTTGCTTAGATTATGCTTCGAGTCATATGGTTGTAGCATCTGCAACAAGAACGGTTTGAAAAAATCCTTGTTGAAGTGTGGTATCTGCAAAATATAATGTACTCTAGCATTCTTGAATGCGATCTTCAACGAATGATCTAGTGGATTCTCTTTCCACCAGTTTCTGCAAAATTCTTCAACTGGTTGTATCCATGTCATTTCTTGCAAGGGTAATTGCATTCTATCCTTCCCCTTACCTTTCGCTCTTTCTTTTCTTTATTCTTTTCTCCCTTCACGTCATTAATCATTTGCTTTAGGTCTTTCATGGCTTGGATGATAACATTCAAGCCATCTGGGCCACCATCGCAGTAGGACTTCCTCCTTCTGTTATTGTGTTCATCTTGCTTTCCAAATTGAGAGCTCTATTGAATGCCTCTTGATAGGTAGTTAGTGGGATTACCTTCATCTTCTACTTATATCAAGGCATTAGTCCATCTAGGAACCATCGCTTTTGCAATCCATCTGTTGGTTTTGCCTCCATCTTATAGATGAGTTCCTTTAATCATCCATTATATGACTTGATATTTTTGTCTTTTCTTTGTTTTGTAGTTTCTCCAATGATATTTGTATCATCGCGGAGTAATTTGAATTTCCTGCTGAATTCAACTTTTAATTCATCATACATCATGAAGGGGTTCTCTCTCTTCACGTGCCAGTCCATTGCAATCCTCGATAATGTAGTCGAAAACAATCTAAGCCAGGATTATTCATCATCAACTCCATTGGATCACCATATTGTTTCACATATTCCAATATGGCGTTTTGGGTCTTCCTTCTTGTCACCCATAAATTTCAAGCACTTCTGCTTGCCCGCTACTGCAACAATGTTCACCATCAATGGCTGATCTTTGTCACTTGATGACTCTACATTGGCTAACAATCTTTGACCGCTTTCTTGTGCACCTAAGCTTCGCGGCCTCCTTTGTGAATATACAAGTGTCGGTCGCCCTGTGCTTGACTCCCATCCCTTACACCTCTAGGCACTCTCCTCTGCACTTGTGCTAGTGTCACTAGCTGTTTTGCCTTGTCTCCTTGTGCACACTCCATGTTGGCGCCTTCTTTACAACTTGCACGAACATCTTCCTTGGTCCAATACTTGTTTTCCCAATGTGCCTCGACTTGCGATTCCTCCATTTTTAGAAACAACATTTGCCACCTTTCTTCACTTGGACTATCCTCCGAATGAGGATTCCACACATATTCAACTTCTGGTTCCTCAAGTTTTGTCAACCTTATCTGCAGTCTTTCATAAACTATGTTTTGTGCAACCCTCCGATGTTGTGCAATTCTTTGACTCCTTGTTGGCTGATCTTGAACTCTTTCGCATCCATGTCTCCCACGTCCTTGCGGCAAGTTATTTATCATTCACCTCTCCAAGTCTCATGTGGTGCTAGTTTGTTCTTCTCGACAACAACACCAAATGTAGCATAGTAGTTTGTACTCCACAGTGCCACACTTGGAGGAACAATTTGATACGACAAATTTAGTGATCAACAATGATTGCAATCAAGTCAATCTCAACACTTCAGTTTGCGAATAGGAAAGTCTATCCTATTCTAAACTGTTATCCTTCAATATGTAGACTTATCTCTCCACTTGTATAACAATTCAATACAAAAATTGTCTGTACGATATTGACAACAATCACTTGTACGACAATGACTTGTACGACATCAATTGCACAACATCACTTGTATGACATCACTTGCACGACCTCACTTGTACGACAATGACTTGTATGACACTCCTAGACTATGACTTCAACCCTCTACATACAAAACCGAGAGGAACAATCTACAAATCTACCTTGCTACAACAATCCACAATGACAACACACAATGTATATACAATCACAATAGATGAAGAATGAAATGAGTAGATATTGCATTCACTCCTGCTTGTATGGCACTTGCATTACATCATAATCTATGATCCTACATAGAGTATTTCTTCCAGAACAATGACTGTGCAAACATATCTACTTTCTCTCTCACTCTCTGTGTGTCTATGGTCTATGGTACCTTACTCGCTCAAATGAATGAGAGGTCCTATTTATCATTGTGGGTTGGTAGTTAACAACAACTACCACCCGGGACACATCACCTCTAATTGGGTGATAACTACCCTACGATTACACATACACTTAATTACATGCATTATACCATACATCATTTATTTACATTACAACTTTGAAATATAAAAAATGCTTATGTCATCACTTATGACGTCATATCAAATGATTACAAAATTACATTGACACAAAATTGTATTTGTGCATACATTGATTTCAGCACACTTATGTCTTTGGCTTAGGCACATTAGAACTAGCTCCTACACTTTAGAGCATCATCCATGAGAGCAGCCCTCCATAACTGGGATGAGACCACACCCAAGCCCTTTTCCCACGGGTGAGCAGTTTGGGACACAAAATAGTTGTGCTTGAGATGGGGCACGTAGAGTGGGAAACCAAACAACCAACAACAAAACTGCCACCAATGGATCACCGTCCAAACACCCCTTCAACTAAACCCGACACCCTAAAAACATTATAGCAAACTGCATCAGAAACACGAAAATAGAAACCCTTGTCCTCCCTCGATTCCATTACACCAGCTTGCTGAGGAGGAAGGCACCTCTTGCGTCACCGTTGGGCAAAGAAACACCCTCAAACAAGTTCATCTTCCTCTCCTTGACCCAACACCCCCACTTACATAGCTGAAAAAGCTCGAAAGCATCCACAAACTTCATTGGCCCATCCTCCATGTGGGAACAAAGGGCTCTACAAAAAAATACGGCTCAGAACATCGCGACGTATACCTACAACAAATCCTGCTGGTCAACGCCCCTACAAACCACCACAACTCCTCTACCCCTAAAACCACCTCCTTGGCTGCCTTCCCAGCGATGCCACCTTTCTGCTCCTCCGGAGCCCTAACCCTCACTAACACACCACTTCCTTCTCCAAATGTCCCTACTCCGCATCCATTCAATATCTAATGCCTTTGGAGCCAATTTTTGCCCAAATAGCCGTTGCATCCCAACTTCCATGGCTCCCCTCTAACACCCCCTACTCCAACTCTCTTTGCTTGAGTTTTTGCCCTTTGATTCTCTACATAACATAGATTGCCTCGGCCTCGACACAGCCCTGCCAAGGAGTAATGACCCTGCAACTGTGATGCTGCAGTTGCGGTGGGTTTGATCACTTCCTGTTGTTCATCCTCTCTCTCCACAAACACAATCCCATACCAATCTCAACCAAGGCTGTCGCCATTGTTGGTTACGAATTTGCCACTAGGAAAGGATTTAGGTCTTTTGTGCCCTAGATTCGCCCAGCAAATTGAAAGGCCGGAAGGAAGGGATGCCTTCCGTGCCAATCTTCGGAGAAGGCCGGCTCCTATACTAATCTATTTGGGGTTTTTAGCTAAGAGAACAGGAAAGAGATTGTAAATTGCAGAAAGAGACGTAAATGTTATGTGTTTCTGGTGGGAAAGAACAAGCAACACGATCACTAGCTAATACCCAAACCAAAAACAATCAAAGCAAAGCATGTAACAGAAACTAACACTGCGGTTCCTTCCTATGTATCCTTCATTCAGTATTCCATATTCACTTAATTGCCAATGCTTTAATCCAGAGTTCAGAATTACAGCAATCAGAAAAATAAATGAACACGGAGCAGAAATACTTGCAGAAGGCAGCATAAAAGAAAGAGACAAATGTAAGAGCCAAGGATGCTTTGTATTGATGCAAGTGTTTGTTTACAACAAAGCTTTCTAGCAATATGTCCCCCCCTTTTTACAATGAAGTTCCACTGCTATTTATAGCAGAAATTTCCCCCCCTTTCACATTGATGCACAGAACCCAATAACTGCAAAAGGTGCCGAGATTAGACCCCTGCAAGCCGTGAGTGTACCTGCAGCAAGATTCACCTAAAATCGGTACAACTTTGGATAGATCTAGTGGGTGAGAAGTCAAGTCTGATTAATGTGGTAGGTTTAGTACAGTTTACCTTTGAGGACACCATCAATTTTCACCTACTCTGTACCTTTGCAGCACACCTTCTGTCCCATCTTGACAGGCTCGAATCCCGAAACCTGTACATGGTCTGCTTGAGTCTGAGGTTCCCTGAAATGGAGGGGGCTGACCAAAGTTGCCTGATGAAAACAACGACCTCGGGAGTCGCTCTAGAATGGAGCGAACCCGGGATACACCTTACCTTAGAAAATTTGGCAATTTGGTCCTTCTTTCTCGCAGTCGCTGAATGGGGGAGGGGAGACGACGGCGGTCGCTGTTGGATGGCAGCGACGACGGGAGTCGCTCGAAAAATGAGCGACCGACGTCAATATGCCACCCTGTGCCTTAGAAAACTTTATAGGCTCTTTGCCCGCGGTCGCTGAATAACTACAACGATGCCCGGAATCGGTCCGAAACGAAGCGACCGACGTCAACATTTGAAAGCGCGATTGATGAAATTCGCTAGGAATCTGGGTGGCGACGACGATCGCTAGCTGACTTGAGTGACTACGGGAATCGCTCTAGAATGGAGCGACCGGCTCGAGGTCGCTGATATCTTTCAAAATGCATTTGAAGGCTTCGACCTGGAGCATATCGACCGCGTTGAACCTTTCACTCAATTCGTTGAGGCAGGTGCTAATCTTGCAGAATCGAGACACCAACTGTGTAACCTGCACTTCAAGAATTGGGTCCGCCCAGTTATCCATTTCTGTTGTATTTGCCTGGAAGGCTTCCCAGATTGGCTTCAATTCCTCTCTGGGCCGGCAGTTTCCATCTTCACCTATGAAATTTGGGAACCCAAGCGATGCAAGGGTCTGGAAAGGGATCAGGCAGATGCTTTTCTCCTTTTCCAATGCATCCAACATCTTCCTGGCTTTCCTGATCTTCTCTGTTTTTTCAAAATACAAATGCAAGGTTGCCCTTGCAGCAGCCCAATCTAGGGCGATCTGAGACATGGGGACAAATCGGAGGCCCTGGCGCTCGTATCCTTCAAGTTTAACCGCCAAGTCGAGCCACTGCTGAGCTTGGCGCTCGGCCTCCTCTACCGCAGGCTTGCCCTGGGCAGATACTTCTTGCACCTTGGAGATGAATGTGAGGACTGAGAGCGATCTGGCGACGTGGGTCTTGAAACCCTTCAGCAGGCCAGCGCGGATCTCCTTGACTCGATCTTTTGAAAAGGCCGCGACTTGTGAAGCCTTTTCCTCTAGCTGCCTCTGAGCTTCTTGGAGCTGGCCCTGCAATTCAACTATTTGCGCCTGCGCTCCTTCTTTCTCCTTGGCCTGCTGCTCCAAAGTCTCCTTTTGATCTGTTACTTCTTTTTCCAAGGCCGCTAGTCGCTCTTTCAGCTTTTGGGACTCCTCCTGGGCACTCTCCAGCTGTGCTTGCATTTTTGCCATATCTTCCTCCAGCCGTAATTTTTCATTCTCCACCTGGTAGAAGCGCTTTTTCATCTGGTGATGATTTACAAACAATGTATCGGCCTTCAGATGGATTCCTCCTATTTCATTCTCCACGACGACGTCGTCCAGGTCCTTGTTCTTACGGTGGTACTCGTAGTCGTCTGGAGTCATGTCCTTGATGGGCTTTTTCACCTTAGGGACCCTCTTTTCTGTGTGGAGCACCATATTGTCCAGGTCGAACCTGGCGCGCTTCTCTACTACGGCCAGCTCTTCGCCCCTTCTCTTTCTCACTTCCTGGAAATATCTGTAAGAGCTCTGAGCTGCTTGGGCCATCATGGGGTGGTCCTCCGTCTTCTCCAACTGTTGCTCTATGAGTTCCATTTCCCCGAACATAGGATAGGCCAAAGGCAAGTTTTGTTGGGGCATCTGCTCGTCTGCGAACAGAGAAGCGGGGATGGCGCCTGAGGGTTCAGTCGCCTTTGGGGACGACTGGGCTTGGGTAGCGGCGGGCGGTTCTTCAGGATGCGGAGATGGGTTTTCAGTGAATGCGCCTGCTGAAGATGAAGGATGGGGAGAATGAGGGGTTTCTTCAGCGGCGGTGCTCGACTGTGTATGGCCTAGGGTTTCAAAGGCGTTCGGATCTGAGGAGAACTGGCCGAATGCCTGCAGGCCTTGCTGGATGGGAGCAGAGGGCTGGGGTTGTGTGAAAGGAGAATGAGATGAAGCAACGATGACGGGTTCAGCGGAGGAGGAAGAGGGTGCAGCAGGCAATGCTTCAGAAGATTGTTGAGAGAAGAGAAAACGTACCTGCGAGCTCGGCTTGAGCTGGCGTGTTGATGACTTGCGTTACCCACTTGTCCGCTTCTTCTTCTGGGGTGTCCTCTTTGACAGTTATGACTTCCTTGGCGGCAACCTTCTTCTGCGGAGTCACCTCGGTCTGCTGCACAACCTCCTTTTTGGGCGTCGACCTTTTCTCCTTTGACCTCTTCCTTTTTTCTTTCTTAGGCGTAGCTGCCTTTTCACTGACAGCGGCTGAGGCTAGGGCAGTGGATGTTTTAAACTTCAATTTCACCTTTGTCCTCAAAGGCTCCAGAATTTCCTCCGCCGCTTTGGCCAACTGCTCAGATTTTTGCGGCTTTTCAGACCCTTGTGGCTTTTCAGGAGGTGACTGTATCATGGGTCCTACCGCCTGACTCCTCTGTACTTCACTGTTGGACCCTCCTTCTTGCACAAGTGGTTGCTTGGGTGGGGCCTGCCCTTTTTGTAGGCGACGGATGCCTCGGGGCACGATGTCACGGAAAACGATTGGCCGCCACGTGGCAACGTTATCATCATAGATGTCAGAGAACTGATAGTCATTGGCCAACAACTTTTCCGATCTTTCCTTCTTGGTGTGGGCCCTTGTGATCCACCATTGTGCTATCTTTTCGTCCTTCCACCCCAAAGCTTTCACCTTCGGCAGCATTCGCTTGTAACCCTGGGAGTCTGTCTTGTGAGCATCGTTACGGACAGGGTCATACTCCGCCTCAATACAGTAGAAATCATGCCATGGCGGGAGCGACTGCATCTCTTCTACGTGCCACTCCAGGTCGCCTCCTGTCGGATTATTCCGCTCCCCCATGATCTCTTCTTGGCGCGGGCAGGCGTGAAGATTTTTCAATTCCGTGAATCCTTTTATTACATCGAGTGGGTCATATTTCCACCGCTGGGGAAGCTCCACCAGGCCGAAACTTAGTAGCGTAGCCGCTAGATATTCATTCTGCCCATTTGAGTGGACCTCAATATCGCCCCAGATGATTGGGTACTTGAAAATGTGGCCCCATCTTCTTCCTTGACCGTACTCTTGGTCTGCATAGTCCATCTGTCGAGCCACCTCCAAGGCGAATACATATTCTGTGCAGAAAAAAGGCAGAAGGAAGGGTTTGCCTGTGAACCCGAACACTCTGATAACAAATCCCTGCGTCAACTTGAAAGTGTCACCTATTTCTCCCCGCACAATTTTGTCTCTCATTTCTCGGGGGCGCGCGAGCATGTGCCGTTGAGGAGGGCTAGGGCAGGGCCCAAGAATGTCAAATTGAACTTATAGTGCGATTCCCTCCTCGACAAAACCCGGGTCCATTCATATACCGGGAGCTGTGCGCCATCTTTGTCTTTGCACTGGACCGGGATCGTCTTCATCTTGTTGTGCATATGGAACAGGAAGAGCCAGGCCAGGAACGAGCAATACCTGAAGGACTGGCTCCTTCCCTCTTTCAGCTCCAGAAGGCCTGAGTGTATACCGCGCGCCACGCAATCTGCCCAGTCGAAGAAGACTGGCTTAGTTCCCGGCTTCATGGCGCTGGGGTCGTAAAATTCCCCATGTAGGATGCACTCCGCGATAGCTATCTGGTATGGGTGCACCACCGCGTCAGTGCCGCAGCCTAAAACCCAGGCCAGCATAGAGTAGAGAGACTTGCTCTTAAAATTCTCCTGGGGTATTGGCTGCGTCGGCCAATGCTTGGGCGGCGGTGGCTGGTGCAGCTGAGACTCGAGGAATTTCCTCATCTTTGGATTATCAGCGAACCTGTCCGTTTGCTCGCCTAGGTTGACTCTTCTGATTGTATAATTTCTATCCGGCGAATGCCGAGGCGCGAAGGCCATCTGCACAGTCTCCTTATAGAGCGAGAACAACACCGTCCCCTCATGGTCGCATACTTGTCTGGTGCTGGGCTTGTAATTCCTGGCAATGGCTGCAACCAGCTCCGGGCAATGATGCACCAGTGGGCATAGAAACAAGAACAAGTGCGAATAGTACGCCGCAGCGAAAGGGTGTGAAGTGGGCACTTTCTTCCGCCACTCCTCCACAGTGCGTCGAAGCTGTGTGATGCTGTGAGAGTAGCTGCCATCTCTGTATCCTGCCAAGTTATCTACAGGCGGCGGAGGAGGAACTCGTTTTGCTGACCCCGCTGCTTTCGCCTTCCCCTTGCTTTTCTTTTCCTTCTTCTTTCCGCTCTCCGGTGTGCTCGAAGCCGCCTGCTCAGGCGCTTTACCTTTTTCTGCACTCTCCTTCTTACCCATGGCGCTTGAACAATTCGAATTTACTGCTGCTTGCCGATAAAATTCAGAATTTCCCCTCTGGCGCAGCTTGGAGTTCGTCTGGGTTTAACTGTGAGAGTGAAATGAGCGACTGAGCCTTTGATGGAGATAGGTAAAAAGTCTTCATTAATGGCGAGCGCTGGAGTTAAAGGCAGGGTGCGCGAAGTGGGTGGGCGCGCCGTTATTTTTCGGTGGCCGTGCATAAGATCTCCCTTGGGGAACGCAACTCATCGTTTATTGGCCCAAGGTTTGTCCTTTGCCTTTAATGAAATCTGCTTTGAAAACTGTGCCAACACCCTTTTTTAAGAACGTGCGCCTTGAAGACGTCACCCGCCGCCACCTCGGCACGCGCCCCAAAGTTCACTGTGCTTGGTAATCGTGTCGGAGACGAGGGTCGCTTGAAACTTGGAGCGATTCCTAGAATCGCTGAAAAAATGAGCGATTTGGAGCAACTGGGGTCTTGGCGAGCGACCGGCGTCATTCGGGACTTAGAAAAATTTCTAACTTTTTTCCCTCCTTTAAATTTTCCATCTTGCCGAGTTCGCTCGAAATGGGAGCGATGACGGTCGTCGCTAGCAAAATCGGGCGACCGCGGGAGTCGCTAAAGAAATGAGCGACGGAGGGCGAGTGACACTTAGAAAATTTTTGCCCTTTTCTGCCTTCTTCAACCTTCGATCCGCCGAAGTTCGCTCAAAAGGTGAGCGACGACGGTCGTCGCTGGAAAACACGAGCGACCGTGGGAGTCGCTCCAAAATGGAGCGACGATGAGCGCCATCCAGACTTAGCATTTTATCTCACGCTTCTCGGACCTTGACGACGCTCGCTCAAAAGTTCGAGCGATTCCCGTCGTCGCTCATAAACTGAGCGACCTTGGGCACCACTTCGACACTTAGAAATTTTTTGGGGCTGTTTACTTCAACGTGCCTTGTGCCGCATCCACACGATTTCCGGGGTCGCTGAATTTTAGGAGCGATTTCGGTCGTCGCTAGGATTTGGAGCGATCCTGGGCAACTTTTCCAGACTTAGACCTTTTCCCTTTTCCTTGGGCTCCGAAGCTCGCTGAATACTGAGGGCGACTCCCAGAGTCGCTGAAAAATTGAGCGACCAAGGGCGCCTTTTGACACTTAAACATTTTTTATGCCCTTGCTTAATTGGTTGAGCCGCTTCGAACATAGTCGGAGTTCGCTGGAAAACCTGCGCGATGACGGTAGTCGCCGGCTCTTTTGGGCGAACCTCAGCAACTTCACTTGCATGGACACTTAGTGAATTTTTCAGTTTTTTCTGCCCTCTTGCTTTCTTCGGCCTAAGGAGCTTAGCAAACCCTGCTTTCCTCCTCTGCTAACAGGAACTTCTTCTACACAAGACACTTGGCTCTTTTTCTTGGATTAAAAGCAGGAAACTACCTCTACTGAAAGCAATATTTACATTCAGAAAGATAAACTCAAACTTAAACTGCAGAAAAGAAAATATGTACACAGGAGAAACCTCTGGATCTTCTTAATGGTGATAGGCTTTCAGATGAAAGCCATTAACTGGTATTGGAAGGATCTGGCCCTCCATATCTCTCAGCACAAAGGAGTTGAACTGGTTCACCCGGGCAACCTGAAAGGGGCCTTCCCAGAAGGCGTCAAATTTGTCATGGTTCCCTGGTTTTGCCTTCAACGAATCCCATTTCAGCACTAGGTCCCCGATCTTGAAGACTCGGGCTGTAGTCCCTTTCGAGAACCAGTTCGTGTGGTTTCGGTGTGCTTCAAAAAAGCTTCGTAAGCTTTTTCTCTTTCCTCTTCGAGTTGCAGCAACTGAGCTAACCGGGCATCGAGAGGATCCATGTTACCCTTTTCATCTTCTAGCAGCCAAAGTGCGGGTATCTCGATATGGGTGGGTAGAACGGTCTCTTTCCCGTAGACCAGCGCGTATGGCGATGTTTTGATAGATTTCTTGAAGGAGATACGGTCTGCCCATAGCGCTCGATCCAGGTGCAGGTGCCAGGATCTCTTGTTCCTTTCCAGAGTCTTCTTTATGATCTTCATCAGGTTCTTATTGGTAGACTCGGCTAGGCCGTTTCCCTGCGGGTAGTAATTGGAGGACATCTTATGGTAAATCCCATACTTGCAGGTAAACTCTGTGAGTACAGCCCCTGCGAACCCTGGTCCGTTGTCTGTCACTATAGCCTCTGGGATCCCGAAGCGAGTGATTAGGCTTTCAAGGAAGGCGATGACCGTCTCCTGGTCGGCGTGCTTGGTAGGTATCGCCTCTGCCCATCGGGTGAAGTAATCCGTGGCGCGTCAGAATGAACTTATGCCCTGCCGAAGAATTTGGCGTTATTGTCCCGATGAAATCTAGGCCCCATTGCTGGAAGGGAGCCTCAGCCTGGATTGGCTGGAGGGGCATAGGTGCATTCCTATTTCTGCCGGCGAACCTTTGACATTTTTCACATTTTTGGCAGACTGCATATGCATCTGCGAAGAGGGTGGGCCAATAATAGCCCGCTCTGATGATTTTTAAGGCCGTTGGCCTTCCCGAAAGATGTCCTCCCGACATTCCAGAATGGAATTCGCCTAGGACCTTCCGCTTATCGGATTCTTTGACGCATCGCAAGAGGATGCCGTCCACGTTCTTGAAATACAGCCCCTCGGGGCGCAGTACATACTTTAGAGCTTGGAGCCTGAATCTCCTTCTCTGACTTGCATTAAGGTGATCTGGGAGCCTCCCAGTGCTGAAATACCAGATGATTTCATCAGCCCAGTCGCTGTCTTCTGCTGAGGAATTGGCAAAATTGCCCTCTAGGACTGGGTCCTCCCACTGACAGGCGGTGACTTCTGCAGCAGCACTCCTTGCTAGTTCTTGACATAGTGCCCGACCTCTGATCAGCTTGGTGGGTCGCACCTCTATATCAAACTCCTGGATCTTGGCGATCCAGCCGACTCTTTTGTTTCCCATTTCTCCTTGTATGATAAAATTTCTAACATCTGGGTGGACAACAAACACCGTGGTCCTGCTCTGGGAGACAAAGTGCTTGAACTTCTTTAAGGACCTCATGATAGCATGCACTTGTCGTTCGATGAAGTTATACCTCTCTTCATGCGGCTGGATCACCTGGCTCAAGAAGGCAATCGGCCGCTCTTCGCCGTCATCTCCTTTTTGAGTCAGAACTGCAGCATAACTTTCGGGCTCTCCCACTGCATAAAGGATGAAATCCTTGGAGTAATCCGGGTTTATTAGCACAGGTGCCTGAGCAATCCTTGCCTTAATCTCCTCAAAGGCTTTCTTCCTCTCTTCAGTCCAGACAAACTCGGCATCCTTCTTCAGGAGTTCGGCCATTGGCTTGATTACTTGGGCAAAATCGGGCACGAACTTCCTCACGAAGTTGATTTGTCCAAAGAAGGACTGCAGCCCTTTCTTGTTCATTGGGATTGGCAATCGGAGAAGAGCCTCTGCTCTGTCGGGGTCAACTGCAAGGCCCTTTTCTGAAATGACGTGGCCTAGGAGCTTTCCCTCCTTCACAGCAAAGACTGACTTCTTAGGGATTAATAGATATGCCGAATTCACGACACCTTTCAAACACTTGCCGCAGATGGGAGGTGTGTTCTTCTCTTTTGTGTGAAAACACAGTCATGTCATCCAAGTAGATGACGATTATCTTGTTTAATAGCTCACGGAATGCCAGGTCCATGGCTCTCTGGAAAGTAGCCCCTGCATTGGACAGACCGAAGGGCATGCGCTGATAGGCAAACGTCCCCCATTTGGTGGTGAACGTCGTCTTGTGTTGATCTTCGTCCTTCACCCAGATCTGATTATAGCCAGAAAAGCCATCCAGGAGAGAGAACCGCTGAGCTCCTGCGACCACATGGAGAATTTGATCAATTTGGGGGAGCGGATAGTGGTCCTTCAGCGAGGCCTGGTTTAGATTGCGGAAATCCACACAGAGGCGAATGTCCCCATTCTTCTTCCTGACGGGAACCAGATTTGCGACCCAAGAAGAATGCTTGATGGGATAGATGATTTTTGCTTCCAGCATCTTCAAGAGTTCGGCTCTCATCAGGACCTCGATCTTCGGGTTGACCGGCCTCTGTTTTTGTCTGCAGGGTTTCACCCCTTCTTCCAGCTCTATGGTGTGTTGGATGATCTCTCTGTCATACCCCTTCAAGTCCTGGTAACACCAAGCGACAATGTCTGGGTACTCTTTGCACAAGGCCCGAATCTGCTCCAGTTCCTCCGGAGTGCAGTCTGTTCCGACTTTGATCACTTTTCCGGGCTCAAGCTCCAGGTCTCTGTATTGCTTGGAGTCCACTTTGATCCGGTGAGATATTGCTCTATCATTCTGATCAAATAGGCTCTCTAGGGTAATCAGTCCTTTTGGGACATGATTATTCTTCAACTGTATCAACCCCTCATACTGCTCGTCATCAGGGTCTCTACCTTCAATGGTGCTAGCTTCATGAATTAAGAAATTGACGATTTGCTCGTCACAGTCGAACACCTGCCAGTGGGTGTCCCTATCAGGCACAGAAGGCCTGTAAATAGTACGAACCGGCTTCGGCTTCTGCATAGTGTCATCAGCCGGGACGTACCTGGCTCCAACAGACGCCAAGATATCAGCATGTTTATTTTTCTCACGGGAGATGGCTTTAACATTCAGGGACTCAAATGACTCCATCAGGTCCCAGACCCGATTGCGGTACGCCTTGAGATAGTGCTTCTTGGAGGAGCACTTGTTAGTTATTTGCTTGCATACCAGCTCTGAATCTCCAAAGATCTGCAGTTGCTTGATCCCCAATCTCTCCGCCTTCTTCAACCCTAGGCACAGGGCTTCATACTCGGCCGCATTGTTAGTGCAACTCCAGGCCAGCCGGTAGCAATAATCTTTTTGCTCTCCCGAGGGTGAGACTAGAAGAACCCCTGCTCCGGCGCCGTTCTTGCATCGGGCGCCGTCAAAGTATAGCTTCCACAGCTCATTTGGGGCAGGGCCTATGTCTTCTTTTGCTGTCTCCTTTGGCTTCTCGGGCTGGGTGATGGAGTAGCAACCAATATCTGATTCAATCATGGCATTGAAGTCAAGCAGGGAGAACTCGTCCTCCACTTGTAGCTGCTCTATGGCCTCTTCCACCAGGTCCACTTCTCCTAACTCTTCAGTCATCAGATGGACCGACTCATTTTGCTGCCCTTCCTCGGGCATTTTTTCAACCAGGAAAGTGGAGGGTTTTTCATTGTAGATCTTCACTTTCCTCCCTTTGAAGGGGACCTCCATATGAGAGTAGTCGAGGGAGAGATATCCACCCAGCTTGGCGGTGAATTCCCTCGAGAGGCACATGCCGAAGTAGGGCTCCAGATCAACGACCACAACTTCTTGAATCACCACGATCTCAGGCGCTTTGTGCAACTGGATAGGAATATCTTTGATGACGCCTACTGTTTTCACAGGAGTGCCATCTAGCTGCAAGACACCTTGACTGCTCCGCGTGTATTCCATGCCGATTTCTTCACAGACTGCCCTTGGCATGACGGTGGTTGATGCGCCGGAATCAATCATACAGTTGTGCACCACGCACCCCTCCATCCGCAGAGACAAGTAGAACGGCGGTGGTCTATTCTTTCCCGTGATTGAAGTGGTCAAGGGCTGAGCTAACACGGGTTGTGGTGGCTTTCCTCCTTTAACGGACTTCAGAGACTCTTGCAACAGATCCACCTGCCCAGGGAGTTGGAGGGCATCATACATGCTTATCTTTGCCGGGGTCTTCTTGAGCTCATCAACAATGTTGTAGGCCGAAGTAGTGGGCCCCTCAGTTTCTTTCGCCGGCTCATACTTGGTGCGGTACTGCTGCGTTGCCTCAACCCTTTGCCGCTTTGTCAACGACGGGTACTTGAGCTTTTCTCGCGCTTGCTCCTTGGTTTCCACCGGAGGTTGAGTCACTGGAGCCTTCGCGGGTGGTGGCTTCTCTTTCGCCGGCGGAGGCAAAGGAACTTTGTCAGGAGCCTCCGCGGCAGGCTGCACCTTTTCTCGTCTGGTATATACCTTCAAAGGCTGCATCTGGGCTGCGTCCACTTCGATTGGCTTCTTACCACCCTTGGTCAGAATTGACACCGGGTCCTCTTCTGAGACCGCAAAGTTGCGCTCTTCTTCCCGAATCATGTTGACTTGATCTTCCGGGTTGCTGCTTGCCAGAGTTTGGACATAATGTTGATGAAGCATACAGGTAGCTTCCCCGTGAGGGTCATTGCATGTAGAGCACCAGTGCACATTGTCTGAAGTGCTCGGCTCCTCGTTGATAGCAGCATTCCTCGCGGGAGGTCTATTGGCTTGAGCCGCTTGGTCTCTTGTAAGCGCCGGAGGAGGATAGGGTCTCCTAGGGATGAACTCCTGTTGGGCTTGCTTCTTTTTCATGATTGCCATGTCGTTGGACAGCGTTCGGTAGCCAGAAGCAAGAGACTGTACTTCTTGCAGTATCTTAGTCTGTATATCAATATTGGGTGGTGCTGATTGGGCCGGTGGAGGCAATGGTGCCAACGGCGGGGCTGGAGGTAGTGCCGGGTACTGTGGAGGAGCGGGAAGTGGCGGATATTGCGGGGTAGATGGGAGCTGAGGCGCCGGTGGAGTGGGGAAATGCACCTGGGGAGCAGAGAATTGGGTGACCACTGGAGCAGGGTTCCAAGATGGATTTTGATGTGCAGTAGATGAGGCAGGCGTTTGAGCAGACGCACTAGGATACTGTGATTGAGGAAAATCAGGGTAAATTGGCGCCGGCATCCTAGGTGGGAGTCTACCAATAGCAATCAAATCCAGCTCCGCCCTTTGGGCTAGCTCGTACAACTCGGGGAAAGTGTTGATATTGGAAAACTTGATGATCATACTGATATCCGAGTTGAAGGCTCTGAGGTAGTAGTAGGCAGCTTGTCCGGCGGTCGGCCGCAGCTCAATGGGCACTCTTTTCCAGGACCTCGCAAACCTCACATTAAAATCCGATATCTCCTCTTGCTGATGTCGTTGGATGGTTTGAAACTGATGCAGCAACGAGGACGGATCCGCGGACTCATTGAATCCTTTGACTAGCTGTCCCGCCAGTTGAGCCCATCCAGTAATAGCGCCGGTCGGCAAGGATCTATACCAGTATAGGAGCTTCCCTCGCAGAGAGAGAGCCAACAGCCGGGTCATGACACTTTCATCAGTAATGGCATGAAGCGCAGCTAAGGCCACGATGTCTTGGATATGTTCATAGGCCGTCTTCCCGGTTCCATCGTACGTGGGTATGGCCTTCAAAGCAGCAGCTGGAACGACATCTTGCCCAGCTAGGTTGAGAGGTCCCGTAGAATCCCAAGCTGGGAATAGCTCGGGAGCAGCCTGCTGGTTCTGATTTGGCGGAGGATTTGCCATATTTGCGTTAGGATTGGGTTGAACAGGTGCTCCAGAAGCAGCTAGCTGCAAGTCAGGCTGCACAGGATCGGCCTGGTGGTCTGGAGAGTTCGGAGGATTCGGAGGATAATTATCAGTACTATCCGAAGTTGGGCCTTGCTCGTCAACCACGGCTTCTTGCGAAGATGCTCCGACTAGCCTGGGGCGTTCTCCGAAAGCAGTGATATCAAGCTCGTAGAACTCAGGATCCTCTTGCGTTTGTCTAACTCTCCATCTTGTATGCATGAAGGGCTTGAAAGCTTGGACCAGTCTTCGAGACTCGGAGGATATTCAGGTTCAACAGAGTCGCCAGGTGTTCAAATTCGTCAGCACTGAAGCGAACACCGTTACTTCAATACTGCTTATGAGGTGAGACACTCGTGTCCCACCGGGCGTGCCAGAGAAACTGTTGGTTACGAATCTGCCATTAGGAAAGGATTTTAATCTTTTGCGCCCTAGATTCGCCCAACAGATTGAAAGGCCGGAAGGAAGGGATGCCTTCCGTGCCAATCTCCGGAGAAGGCCGGCTCCTATACTAATCTATTTGGGGGTTTTTAGATGAGAGAACAGGAAAGAGATTGTAAATTGCAGAAAGAGATGTAAATAGCATGTGTTTCTGGTGGGAAAGAACAAGCAGCACGATCACTAGCTAATACCCAAACCAACAACAATCAAAGCAAAGCATGTAACAGAAACTAACACTGTTATTCCTTCCTATGTATCCTTCATTCAGTATTCCAGATTCAATTAATTGCCAATGCTTTAATCCAGAGTTCAGAATTACAGCAATCAGAAAAATAAATGAACACGGAGCAGAAATACTTGCAGAAGGCAGCATAAAAGAAAGAGACAGATGTCAGAGCCAAGGATGCTTTGTATTGGAAGCAAGTGTTTGTTTACAGCAAAGCTTTCTAGCAATATGTTCCCCCCTTTTACAATGAAGTTCCACTGCTATTTATAGCAGAAATTTCCCCCCTTTTACATTGATGCACAGAACCCAAAGACTGCAAAAAGTGTCGGGATTAGACTTCTGCTGGCCGTGAGTGTACCTGCAGCAAGATTCACCTGAAATTGGTACGGCTCCGGACAGATCTGGTGGGTGAGAAGTCAAGTCTGATTAATGTGGTAGGTTTAGTACAGTTTGCCTCTGAGGACACCATCAATGTTCACCTACCCTGTACCTTTGCAGCACACCTTCTGTCCCATCTTGACAGGCTCGAATCCCGAAATCTGTACATGGTCTGCCTGAGTCTGAGGTTCCCTGAAATGGAGGGGGTTGACCAAAGTCGCCTGATGAAAACAGCGACCCCGGGAGTCGCTCCAGAATGGAGCGAACCCGGGATACACCTTGCCTTAGAAAATTTTGCAATTTGGTCCTTTCTTTTCTCGTAGTCGCTGAATGGGGGGGGAGACGACGGCGGTCGCTGTTGGATGGCAGCGACGACGGGAGTCGCTCGAAAAATGAGCGACCGGCGTCAACACTCCACCTTGTGCCTTAGAAGCATTTGGAACCTCTTCGCCCGCGGTCGCTGAAAAACTGCAGCGACGCCCGGAATCGCTCCGAAACGGAGCGACCGGCGTCAACATTTGAAAGCTGCGCTTGATGAAGTTTGCTTGGCGACGACGGCGATCGCTGGCGGAGTTGAGCGACGACGGGAGTCGCTCCAAAATGGAGCGACCGGCGTCGCCTCAACACTTAGTCAAATTTTGCATTACCTTCTCTCCGTCGACGATGGTCGCTGAAAAACGGAGCGACCGCGGGCGTCGCTTGGGCAGGGGAGCGACCAACGTCAACGCCAACACTTAGACACTTTTGATCTTCCTTTTCGCCTGTTGACCGTGGTCGCTGAAAACGGAGCGACCGACGTCGGTCGCTGAAAAACGGAGCGACCGGCGTCGACGCTCCAACACTTAGAAAATTTTCGTGACTTTCTCCCTCGCCGCGGTTCGCTCGAAATTGCAGCGATGACGGGCGTCGCTGGAAAGAAAGGGCGATGACGGGGGTCGCTCCAAAATGGAGCGACCGAGGGAGATTTCACACTTAGACAAATTTTAGCATTTTTCTCCTTGCTGCCTAGAGTTGCCGTCGGTCGCCGGAGGGAGAGGCAGAGCTGGGAATCGCTGGAAAGAGGGAGCGACTCCCGGAATCGCTCCAAAATGGAGCGACCAAGGGAGTGCCCCTGACTTAGAATTTTTTGGCTTTTCCCAAACCTGCCAAATCTGCTGGAACACTTGGAAAGAAAAACTGAAAACTGGAAACATAGAAACTGCCCGAACAAAGCTGGAAAGGAAGGAGGGAGGAAGAATCTGGTTCGAACGTTGCAGCAGCAATTTTTCAAAATTTCTACCCCTTAGCAAAATGTGGCAACAGCCACTACCTCCAAACTTTTTTTCTCAGCAAAATCTTGATGGCCCCACTTCGATCCACGCTGCCAGTGTCCCTTCGGACCAACCTGAACTCCATAAGGATAACATTGGATGGGCTTGGGTGATCCTGCATGGCGGTACCATCCCAACTTTCTTTTGCTACCCCTTTTCTCCTCCAAGAACGCTACTACCTCCTCGCATACAAGTGCAGCCACAAAAAGATCATCCCCCTGGCTGCTGCCATGGCCAAAAGCACCATGGCGGCAATGTTCTACTGCTGCAAACCCTAGCTTTCTGGATCTTTATTTGAGTTAAGGATGGGTTTTGATGAGAGGCAATGTTTTATTCATGTTTATTATAGTAAAAACTCTTAGAAAGGATGCCCCAATTACTCATGGGTCAGTTAACTGTCGCCAGCTTTGTGTGACCTATATAAGTGTAATTGCCAGTTGGTTAGCAGTTAGGATACTGATAGGTTAGTAATATTCAGTGTTCACAATGAATCTATTAACTAAAGTTAGGTTTAATACTTAACAAACATAAGCAAACTTCTAGACATACTATTCACAACATACCTAGTAATTATTTACACAAGGGATTAGTATAGAATGATGAATTAGCAAAAACTTATTTGCCATTTGCACTTCAAGTATAGTTTTCATTTCATTTGTCTGTTTCACTCAGTGTTTCATTGTAATGTGAAAAATAAAAAAATTCAACACTGTTAATTTCAATTAAGTCATGAACTAGCTGTATTGTATTTCAAGAACATCAATCAAGTCGATCTATGAGACTCTTTGTAATGGTTAGGCAACAACTTTATACTTTCATAAATCTATTTTGAAAACAACTAAATTGGCTCTTTTCCATTTGCATGTTGAAACCCTTTGTTTCTTCTTTTTATTTTTCTAATAATTCTAATGATAAAAAATTTACTAGGTAAAATATGAGATATGCTGAAGACAGGCTTTCATTAGTTCATTGGTTGCTTGACCAGTATTCATGTTGTCAATATAGGGTGTGATTTTGCTTATGACACACAGTGATATATTATATTCATACCTACTCTTTCTTTTTATTCCTCTCCATGAATGGCCTTTATAAAATCTGTTATCTTTTGTGGAAAATTTTCATTTCTTTTCCTTTTCTAAAAACCCTTTCTATGGCCTGGCCCAAATTTTAGGGTTTGAGAGTGGACCTATATTATACATGTGATATTGGATGAGAGTATGAGCCTTATTATAACAAGATTTTGCCTACACCATTAGAGTTTTGTTGAGCTGCACTAACAAGTAGGACCTATAATGGGTTTTATAGTGGATACTAGAAAAAACAGGAAATATGAATTCTTTGGCAGTTTAATATTCATGGAAGATAACTGGTATTGCATCTGTTATTGCACCTCACTATTATTTCAGGTTTTGGTTATTATGTAAAAGTAGATTATGTGATTGGAAAAGGTTTGCATGCAGCATTATATGCTGAATTCTGCTGTAAATGAGTTGCTCGTAAAAGAGGCACAAGTAAACGACGGAGATGTGGTTTTGGAGATTGGACCTGGAACTGGTTCCTTAACAAATGTTCTTGTGAATGCTGGGGCTCTTGTTGTTGCAATTGAAAAGGTAACCTCTTTTTTTTTCCTCCCATTTATTTACATTTATGCATTTTTTTCATGTGGTATCTAAGTCTGTAATGTTTATTTCATTGAAATCCTTGTTAAGTGGAGCATATTTCGTTTGTTTGTTCATGCATGCTAGACTGTTTTTTGGGTGGGCACGTGCTAATAGTGCATTTTTTGGGAGTGTTGTCTGAAGCCATACACATACAGAAATGTGACTTATCTTGATTTAGTTGCACTTGCATATTCCTAAGGTTATTGAACCTTCCCATGTGCAATTGATATCCTTGTTTGTGGACAATTACCCAATTTTTATCAAAATTGACTTAATATGTGACATTAGTCTACATAACTATGTGCTAAGGTCCATTGGAAAAACATGCACATGGTGATTAATAGCTTTTGGAGGACGTACAAACAAAGGTGAGGGTCTCATAAGAGGTTTGTTGTTCAGCCAATTCTTATTTTAAATGTCTTACTCCCTGAGATGTGGTGATTTTTTTTTTATTCCTCGGAGATGTGGATTTTTTTTTATTCCTCGGAGATGTGGTGATTTTACTCTTTTGAGAAACTGGCCAAAGAAAATAATAGTGTGTCAGAAACAGTAAAGGGGAAAATCATAAATTTTCATACAGATGATGACAATTACATAAAAATAAATGTACATTCCTTTTTAAAAAACAGTTGTTATGTTTTATGGTTGAGTATTCCTTAGGAAGCGGGATTTTTTTTTTTTGCTTTCATGATTTTTTTAATAGTGAAATAAAATTTCAAAGCAAGGTTATTGCAGGTTTATCCTTTTTCCACCAAACTGTCATACAGATTTAAAATTTTGCTTGTGCAGTTGATGTTCATACGATGGACACTAGCCTTTTTGTAAAAGGCATGCGTCTATGTCAACCCTATGACACATGCTCTTGTGTTCATGTGTTTCTGATTTTGGGAGGTGATATATAACCGGTTGCAACAAGTCTATTTTTTTTTTTTTGCAAATGTATAAGAAGTTTTCATTTGTCTTATTAACATCCTAATCTGAAATATATTAATTAAATAAGATAGTCCTAACACAATGTATGGTCCAATATAGACATGTCGGCTATCATTATTTTTATTAGCTTGGGTCATAGTTTTAGTTAGTCAGCCCTTGAGCATTAGGGTTAGGTTATTATTGATTTCATCTATAAATAGGAAGAATCTTGTATTAGTTGGTATCAGCAGAGGATTTGGATTTAAGTTGCCTTGATGCGCATATGAGACTTTGCCCTCTCTAAGTGGCTTTTGGATTTCCTTGATTCGAGTTTGGATTGATTATTAATTATTCATCTGGATCTGCTCTATATTGCGCATTATTGGTATTGCTGATGCGCATATGAGACTTTGCCCTCTCTAAGTGGCTTTTGGATTTCCTTGATTTGAGTTTGGATTGATTATTAATTATTGATCTGGATCTGCTTTATTATTATTTGCGCATTATTGGTATTGTTGCTGCTACTTGAAGTTGTTCTGTAACAAGTGGTATCAGAGTCTGGGTTCCACTGGCCAAATTGTTTTTAGACGGATCCCATGCTGAGTTTTTGGACAATTTGCAGCCATAAAAATATTTCATTTCATTTCAAAGGTCCTTTTGGCAGAGGATTTATCAGCGAATATTTTTAATAAGTGGTGTTTAATCCAAAGGTGCAATTGGGTGATTAATCCGGTGAGTAACATTTTTCAACTGATTATTCTATGCCTTTTGTGGGACATTGCAATCCAGGTGGAAAAACTCAAAGTGCTTCCACAATTGTTAGTATTGAGCCATGGCTGGGTTACTCTCCAAATTTTGGGGACTTTAATTTTAAATGACTTCATGGGATCACAGGTTATTGTTAAATTTTTTTTTTATAAGAGAAGCACATTATTTCTATTTATTTAGTTAATAGAAACACAGTATAATAAAAATATATAAAAGAAGCAAAGTTGTGCACACAGCTTCATGCTCTCAGCTTCCTCCCTTTGCCAGTTGGGTGTGTGGGTGGCCATTCGTCACCAGTTGATTGCAAGGAGCCTTCCCTCCCATAGATTTCCTTGCCTTCTACTTTGTTCACATTAAAAAAATCCCAATCGGAACATAGTCTGTTCCAACAGTCATTGCAGTCCTTTCCTCCATTTCTGATTTCTTTATCGTTGCATAAGCTTTTTCTGATCTGCACCAGTGATTTTATTTTTCCAAAACAACAATCTTGCGGCATAGTGCTGTGTAGCTCTGCTATTCAAGCTGCTTCATTGAGGCACGTTAAATAACAAAAAAAAAAAAATTGGTATTTGGCCTGTTCAGCTTCCAACTCTGAACCCCATACTTCTTTCCTTCTAGAGTTATTATTAGAAAAGACCACATGTTAATATTTTCTGAGCTCACATGTTTTTTAAAATTTATTTATTTTTTTGAATTTAGCAAAAAACCCCTTGCAGGGCTGCCTTGGTCTGAGAAACCACGACCAGGGGGTTCTACACCATCAAAATCACCCGGGAGTCGTGCCCGGCCCTAACCGCACCAACATAATCAATTGGATTTTGGGTACCCAATGTGCTTTTGGTAGGGTGGAGATTTGAACCAGGGACCTCCCTTGGAGGATTGCCTTACCCTCTCCAACTCACCTACAACAAGTGGGTTTTAAAATTTAGTCTAATAATAATTGCTGCTCTCCCTTTTATTAATAAATACCCCGGGATCTCATTTCTTTCTCAATTCATTGAAATGTTTTCCTGTTTTTTTTATTATTTTTAATTAAACCCCTTATTCGCCCTTTCTTTTGTTTTATTTAATCAAATAATACGCCCCCTCCCAACATTCCCAACGTTATAAAGAAAATAACTAAAACTAATTAAATAAATTAAAAAAAAAAATAATAAATTTTAAAATTATTAAAGAACTTAATTTAAAAGAAAGAAAGAAAAAAGAAATAAAAAAGAAAGAAAAAGAGAGAAAAAAATAATTAAAAATAAAAAGAAGAGAGGAAAGAAAAGAGAAGATTTTTTTTTAAAAAAGAGAGAAAAAGAAGAAAATAAATGAATTATGTTCATCTCTTCAAGCTGATCAAAGTGCATGAGTGAACCTACTACCACTACTGGTTGGACACGAGTGAATGGTCGATTACAACGTATTGCTTTTTCAGAGGATGTGTGTATGAGCAGAAAGAAGCGCCAACCCAAAAATCTTGGTAAGCATCATAACACTCCCATTAATATCAATAGTTTTGACCAACGTCTTCTTTCTTCCTTGAGTGCTATGGCTTCACCTCCACCCAACACCTTAGGTTCTTCCTCTCCTCCTCCTAACCCTCCCATGGTCACTCCTACCGCTACCACTCCAACTAGTAATCCTCTTCCTGATACTATTGACCCTGACCTACGTGCATATCTTGGGAATCAAGAACAATTGATTGCTTCAATGTCCATAACCTTAAGCAAGCAAGAAAAGTCAATTTCTTCCATTTTCCAAACATTGCTTAACATTGAAAAACACCTAAACTTATCCCCTACTATACCTCCTCCGCTCTTGGGGTCTCAACAAACCATCGGGCAACAATCTTTGACCATTCAACAAGTACCAAATACTATTGTTCATCCTCAACCACCACCTAGTCATAATCCTCCAACTTTTGACCCTTACGACCTAGGTTTTGCTTCTGATTTGGATTCCTCAGTAGGAGGTGCTTCTAATTTCCTTGAATGGCCTCATGATGTTACTGTTCCTCGCATTGACATGCCCACCTTTGAAGGTGATGATCCTCGAGGATGGTTGGCCAAAATGGAAGGCCTTATCCGTTTGTACCATGTTCCTGAAATAGGTCGTGTCGCATTAGCAACTTCTAAGTTGGGTACCCAAGCTTATCAATGGTTGTTATGGCAGCTTCACCAACAGGGTGGTCCTCTTTTGTGGCCTAACTTCAAGGAACGATTTCTTCGAAGATTTGACAAGGGATCTTCCACATCATATGTGGTACGTCTTATGCAAACTAAGCAAACGGGAACAGTGGATGAGTATTGCTCTGAGTTCACAAGTCTTCTCACCTATACCCATCAATTGAGTCCAGCGATGGTGGTCTTTGCCTTTCGCTATGGTCTTAAGGATAAAATTCGGAAGGAAGTCGACATGCATGATCCTTATACTCTTGATGATGCACAATGTATTGCTCGAGCAGCAGAACAAAAGCTCCAAGATTATGGTCCTCCATATAGACGTGACTTCAACTCTCGCCGTCCTTAGCGCAATTTTGAGCGTTTCTATTTCAAACGTTGTTCACACCATCCTTGAGATCAAGCATGTGAAGAACACCATAACTTTCTCTTGGTAAATGGAGATACATCAGTTTCTGAGGAGGAAGATTCCTTACAGCAGGAGCAATCAGCAAAACTAGGACAACAACCAATAGAAGTAGATGAAGTAGAACAGGAGGATGATACCGTGGCTCTCTTTGCTCATGCACTTATGGGTCTTCAAGCTCACCACACTATCAAGGTACAAGGATTCATTAAACGACAACATGTTAATGTGTTGATTGATTCAGGTAGTACACACAACTTTATAGATTGTAAGACAACAAAATCCTTGGGCTTGTATATCAATACTTCAAATCAAGATAAATTTCAAGTCTTAATTGCAAATGGGGGTACTGCTCAATGTGTGGGTCGAACGGCTAAAGTTAAAATCCAAATGGGGGATTATACTTGGGTGGGTAATCTCTTTGCTATGAACCTGGGAAGTTCAGATGTCATTTTGGGAGCACAATGGCTATCTCAGCTCGATGATGTTACTATTAATCTACAAAAATTATATGTCAAGTGGACAGAGAATGGAAGGGTCATTTGTCTCCAAGGAATTCAACCTCCTCCCTCCAAGGTGGTGAGTTCACATAGCATGGAGAAGATATTGAAGAAAGGTGGTTATGGATTCCTTGCCCAAGTGAATTGCATAGAGGTTCAATCCTTGGATTCGTCTCTTCCAGCTCTTCCAATGGATCTCCAAAACATTGTGGATAGTTATGAGGAGGTCTTTAGTGAGCCAAGGGGTCTACCTCCTAAGCGCACACATGATCATGCCATCCATCTGATTCCTGGTAGTCAACCTCCTAATGTGCATCCTTATCGCTACCCACAACCCCAAAAGTCAGAGATTGAGAAGCTGGTCCAAGAAATGTTAGAGCATGGAATCATCCATCCAAGCATCAGTCCATATTCCTCTCCGATGGTGATGGTACGACGTAAGGATAACTCATGGCGCATGTGTCCTAATTTTCATCCTCTCAACAAGATCACTATCAAAGATAAGTTTCCTATCCCTATTATAGATGATTTGTTGGATGAATTGCATGGTGCTAGATATTTCACTAAACTAGACTTGCGCTCTGGTTTTCACCAAATTAGGGTTAGAGAAGAGGATATCCCTAAAACTGCTTTTCGTACACATGAGGGTCATTATGAGTTCCTAGTCATGCCCTTTGGTCTCACTAATGCTCCTTCCACTTTTCAAAGTCTCATGAACCATGTCTTTCATCCTTTTCTTCGCAAGTTTGTCCTAGTTTTCTTTGATGATATTTTAATATACAACAAATCTTGGGAGGATCATCTAGTTCATATTGACAAAGTCCTTCACATGTTACAAAAGGAAAAACTCTTTGTTAAAAGGTCCAAATGTGCCTTTGGGGTCCAAGAGGTAGAATATTTGGGACATATAGTAACTCATGAAGGAGTCAAGGTAGATCCTAATAAAATCAAAGCTATGCAAGATTGGCCCTTACCCAAATCCCTTAAAAAACTCCATGGATTTCTAGGACTCATAGGTTATTATAGAAAATTTGTCCGCAACTATGGCAAGATTGCCATGCCTCTCACTGCTCTCACCAAAAAGGATGCTTTTGTTTGGACTGAAGTTGCTTTCCAAGCCTTCCAAGCCCTCAAAGAAGCTATGTGTTCCACTCCAGTTTTGGCCACTCTTGATTTTAGCAAGCCTTTTGTCATTGAGTGTGATGCTTCTGGCACAGGTATTGGAGTTGTTTTAATGCAAGATGGTCACCCATTGGCCTTTGAAAGTAAGCAACTTTCAGGCAAGAATTTGGGATGGTCCACTTATGAGAAGGAAATGCTAGCTATTTTGCATGCCATAGAGAAATGGAGGCATTATTTGTTGAGTAGTCATTTCATCATTAAGACCGACCATAGTAGCCTCAAGCATTTCTTAGAGCAGCGTCTCTCATGCCCTGAACAAAATAAATGGATGACCAAGCTCTTGGGTTATGATTTTGTCATTGAATATAAGAAAGGTAAGGAGAATGTGGTGGTTGATGCTTTATCTCACAAATATGAGGATGATGTGGCTATCAATGCCATCTCTGGTCCTTGTCCACAATGGCTTTCTCAACTTCAAGAAGATTGGCTTTCTGATTCAGAGACTGCTCAGATCATTCAAGATATGAAAATAGGATCATCATTGCATTCTTACTTCTCATACTCGGATGGAGTGCTTTGCAAAAAAGATCGCATTTATCTTCCTCAATCTTCAACTATTAAGTCAAAGGTTCTCCAAGAATTGCATGCATCTCCTTTGGCGGGACACTCAGGATTCTTGAAAACATACCAACGGGTGAAGCAATCATTTTCTTGGAAAGGATTAAAAGTAGATGTCAAGACGTTTGTGGCTGAGTGTGAGGTATGTCAACGTAACAAAGGGGAAATAATTAAATCTCCTGGATTGTTGCAACCCTTGCCTATCCCTAACCGCCAATGGGAGCACATATCCATGGATTTCATTGAGGGTCTTCCCAAATCAGAGGGCAAAACAGTGATCTTTGTGGTAGTAGATCACCTTTCCAAGTATGCTCATTTTTGTGCACTACAACATCCCTATTCAGCAAGTAAGGTGGCCAAGGTATTTCTTGATTATGTTTTTAAGTTACATGGTATGCCTAAAACCATTGTGAGTGACCGTGACCCTATATTCACTAGCAACTTTTGGAAGGAATTGTTTCGTCTTAGTGGTACCAAGTTGAGTATGTCCTCCTCATATCACCCTCAATTTGATGGTCAAACAGAGATTGTTAATAAATGTTTGGGTACTTACCTTCGTTGTTTTGCTCAAGACAAGCAATATCATTGGGTTCAATGGCTTTCATTAGCAGAATGGTGGTACAATACTTCTTACCATTTTTCCCTTAAGATGTCTCCATTTGAAGCTTTGTATGGTCAAAAGCCTCCATCAATCACAAACTATGTTCCAGGATCTTCCAAAGTGGCCTAGGTAGATGATTTGTTACAACAACATCAAATTGTGCTTCAACTTCTTAAAGATAATTTGACCCAGGCCCAGAACCGTATGAAGCAACAACAAGATTCACACCATTTTGAACGACAATTCAATGTAGGAGATATGGTCTTTTTGTGCCTACAACCTTATAAGCAATTGTCCTTGAAGATCAAGTCTAATCAGAAGTTGGCTCCTCGATTTTATGGGCCCTACAAGGTGGTTCGTCGCATTGGTGAAGTAGCATATCAATTGGAGCTTCCACCCTCTTCCCGCATCCATCCAGTTTTTCATGTATCCTGTCTCAAACAAGTTATTGGCCAAAAGGTGCAGTCCTAGACAAAGCTTCCATTACTTGATGAAGAAGGTCGAATAACTCTTCAGCCTGAAGCAATATTGCGGTCCAGAGTTCGTCATCTTCGATCTCGACAAATTCAGGAGTTTCTCATCAAGTGGCAGGACCTTCCAGAAGAAGATGCTACATGGGAGCCTGAGAGTATTTTCCAGTCTTTTCCAGCTTTGAGGACAAAGCTTTCTGAAGGGGGAGCCATGTAATGGTCCCAATATAGCCATGTTGGCTATAATTATTTTTATTAGCTCGGGCCATAGATTTAGTTAGTCGGCCCTTGAGAATTAGGGTTAGGTTATTATTGATTTCATTTATAAATAGGAAGAATATTTTATTAGTTGGTATCATCGAAGAATTTGGATTTAAGTTGCCTTGGTGCGCATATGAGACTTTGCCCTCTCTAAGTGGCTTTTGGATTTCCTTGATTTGAGTTTGGATTGATTATTAATTATTGAACTGGATCTGCCCTATAAATTTGTTGCTAATATTATCTTCGTATTATTGGTATTGCTGCTGCTATTTGAAGTTGTTCTGTAACACACAAGTCTAAGGTTGGCTTAACATTGCCACTTAGAACTTAGTTTGGAATTGTTGGATAGAATGTAGCATCTTTGTTCCAAATCATCTTATTATGTGTCTTTTTCTTTTGGTATGTGAAGCTTGATGTTAAACTCTATAGTGGCAGCCAAAGTTGCACCCAACAAATGTCATAGGAAGTTAAACACAGCATTGACTACCAAGAGATGTACATACAAGACTGAGCCTAGCCCTCTCCGTTTTAGAGCAATTGGTCAAAGATGATGTTTCTTTTTTCAGAATGAAGTCAAATGTGTAACACATTTTCCTTTAACATCTCTCATTAATAAAGCATTTGATCATGGGAAAATCACAATTAACCTCATCCATTATTTGGAATATTTCAATTGGACCCTAGCCTTTCCCTGTCTGTTATTTTTTTGCGAATAGAGCAGAAAAAACTGCTGAAAGGCACTTTCAAAATCCCAGATCTAAATTGTACTGAAAGAGTAACACATTGTAACATTTAATAGAACATTTTCATTTTATGACAATTGAATTTTCATAATATTTCTACATTTCATTATATGTTCAAGGTATAGCTAATATTTTCATCCAGCATTTGAATCTATTTGCAAAACAAAATCAAAATGTAACTCTCACAAGGTAGACTTGTTCAAGCTTTCATACTCAAACATTACTTTGCTAGCAAACATCATGAATATGCTATTAGATTCAGATTTTAGTGAAAAACCCAATGGTTTTAATCAACATTTTGACTTGTGTCTTATCTAAAGTGGGTGTTATGCTTGCATTTGTAATTAAATGAAATGATTTTAATTACGTCCACGAGACCAAAATAGTTTATGGGACCAAGAGCTTTAATACAAGATGGGTTATGGTGTACAAACCTACTCCCTTTTGGATTCAAACCTTGGACGTCCTATTCAGAGTTCAAAAGTTTAACAACATTCAAGAAAAAAAATTGTTCAACAAAGTCAAAAAGCTCAAAATCCTCTTATCATCTGTTGGAGTGTGTCTTTTGTTGTTGATTTTGATGAGAAGTTTCCTTGTTTTTTCTATTCTCAATTCTTCAAAAAGTTCCATTAGTGAGTTTACTTTTAGAGTGTCCTCATATGCAATCCTGATGTCCTTTTAGGCTTCACATTCCATGACAAAATGTTTTTTGGTCTCCACTACTCTTGCTATGCAAAAGACACATATTTGTTCTGATCATGCCTCTTGAGGTAATGTCCATCGCCTAGTTTTGTATCTGAGATGGTGTGAATTGGATCTTAGTTGGGCTATAAGCATTTTTTCCTTCCATTTGATCTTTGCATCTATGTATTTATTTTGGCTGTGCTCATAGTTTGGGTTGAACTCGTTGATGTATAACTGTTTTTTCCTTTTTAAATTTTCAGTCCACGTGACAATTCTAAATTTTTCCCTCACATACTGTTTAATTTCATTGTTGGAGTTTGAGACCTCATTAAATTTAATACCTCATTTTTCCATCCGTTTGTTGTTTTGTTTTGTTTCATCCATGTGTCTTTTCTTCTAATCAGTGTTTCTTTAATTACCGGTTTTGGCAACTTGTTATCTTCCATTCTTTATATTTTCTTTAAGTACCCCAATAAATTTAATGCTTTATTTTTCCATCTATTCGTTTTTTTGTTTTGTTTCATCCATGTGTCTTTTCTTCTATTTAGTGTTTCTTTGATTACCTGTTTTGACAACTTGCTATCTTCCATTCTTTCTATTTTCTTTAGCTACCCCAATAGCCTTATCATAGCTTCTGCTTCTAGTGGAAAAGTCACTGTTTCAGCAAGTTAAATCTCATATGGGACTGCTGCTTTAATTTTAAAATTATTTGTAATCAGTCACTTTTGAATTTTTTCTATTTGTCTCTATTTAAAATTTGATGTATTTCTAGTCCACACCTCACACCCATATAACACCATTGGAATAACTAATAACCCAAAAAGGACCCTAATGGTTTTCCAATCCCACAACTCTGCTTTTTGCCCCTATTTAGCAATGAGTAGAGTGCCTTCCATCGTGGTTGTATTTGTTTCATCCAAGGAAACAGGGTGCGCGCACCCAGTTGGCTGGGTGCACGAACCTGCAGCCGCATCTGCACTGGGTGCGCGGTTGCGGGAACGGGTGCGGCTGGGCCGAACCCGAGCCGCACCCTATCTGACAGGGTTCGGTTCAGCCGAACCCTGCGGCCAGTTACCGAACCCTGCCCTATTTGGGCAAATGAAATGCATAATTTTTTATTTTTTATTATTATTTTAAGTTATTAGGTGGGCCCAACCACACCCTGGCTTTAAAAAAATTGATTTTTTTTTTTTTTTTTAAAAAGTTAATATTTTAAATTTTAAAGTTTTTTACTTTTTAATTAAATTAATTTTATATTTTAAAGTTTTTTACTATTTAGTATTTAGGTGGGCCCATGGCTTTTTTTAAAAAGTTAATATTTTAAATTTTAAAGTTTTTTACTTTTTAATTAAATTAATTTTATATTTTAAAGTTTTTTACTATTTAGTATTTAGGTGGGCCCAGCCATGGGCCCACCCAGCCCATACGGGCTTTAAAAGAAAATAAAAAATAAAACTTAAAACTAAAACTAAAAGTCTAAAAGTTAAAATTTAAAAACTTAAAACATTTTAATTTTTTTATTTTTAAAAGTTTATAGTTTATAGTTTACAACTTTAGATAGACAAACAAGACTGAGACTTAGACTTCGGACAGCAGATAAGAGACAAGAAAGGCTGAGACGCAGACTTCGGACAACACTATATTTGATGTTATTTTTGTACATGCACTACTATATTTTGTTATTTTTGTACATGCACTACTATATATTGTACATGCACTATTTGAGGAGGGCCTATATATTGTTATCTTTTTATGACTTTGACATCCTGTTGAATATCATATATGCTTTTATGATGCCAATGTGTATGATTTATTTATTTATTTTGTAATGTGTATGATTTATAATTTATTTTATTATTTTGGATTATATATATATATTTTATATTAAAAATTTGCCGCACCTGCACCCGCACCCGGCGAACCCTATTTTTGGAGGGGGCCGCACCTGCACCCGCACCCGCGTTTCTCGCCGCACCTGGTAACCTTGGTTTCATCTTGCATATTCCCTAATTGAGTTTGCTTTGAAAATCTAACCCAAGGTATTTGTATTCTGTTACTACCTCTAAAAGATTTCCTTCAAATAAAATATACGGCTGCTTTTGCTCTCTCTGAGTAGAAAAGACTATATTTTACATGCATCCCAAATTCTTTACAAAAATGCTTTGAAGCTTTTAGATGTTCTTTTAAACTTTCAAGTGTCTTGCCAATCAAGATGAGGTCATTGGCATAGAGAAGAAGTTTCACTACATAATTAGCCAATTGTATTCCTTCTCCTCCCATCCTTTTTACTCATTTCCCCAATTTGTCAATGGAAAGGCCAAATCAATTAGGTGACTATGGACAACCTTGTTTCACCCTGATATCACTCCCAAAACACTTTGATAGTCCTTTTGGAGGTTTGATTTTTGCCACCACCTACTCATAAAGTTTGTGTACAGCTGCTCTGTAGTTGGTTGGTATGCCAATTTCTTCCATTCTTTTCCATAATTTACCTCTAGGTACTATCTCAAAAGCCTTTAAACTTCTCCTTTTATCCTTTCTATTAGGTGCTTTAAAGTAATGCAGTGATCTATTGCTGAGTACTTTGGTCTAAACCCTGCTTGCCCTATTTCCTTCTTTCCTTGATTTTCTGCCCATTGGCTTATTTTGCTTTCTGCTATGCTGCCAAACAATTTTGCAAGAAGAAGATTAATCATGATGGTGTGGTAAATTGAAGGACTGTCAGTGTCTCCATTTTTATGCAATGGTATGACTAGGCTGTTTATCCATTGTGGAAATCCTCCTTAAACGATACCGTTAAAAATATTTTAGATGTGTTGTGCTAAGATGTCAACCCCACACTTGAGATGTTCATCTTACAGACCATCTATATCCTGAGCTTTACCTATTGCTATTTTCTTAATTCCCTCCACATCTTTCAAATAAAAAAGTTCCTCAGTTGTGTTAATTATAGGAGGGGTATCGTTTTCTTGGTTTCTCTCATATAATTGCTTAGCATACTTGCAACCATTGTTCACTTGGGATATTTATTTTTGTGTGCATTTTTCTTTGTTGTAGCTCTTTCCAAAATTGTCTTAGGCTATGCTTTGCAAGATAAAACAATTCTTTTTGCCTTGCTCTTTTGTATTCTTCCTTTTTTGTTTTCATTAGCTGTTTATATATCTTACTATTTGTTTTCTCTTTGCCTGGTTCTTTCAAGGTTCTCCTTACTGCTTTGCATTCTTCATCATACGCTGGATTTACAGGGAAGTTTCATGTTTTCTTTTCCTAGGTCTTAATTTTTTTCATGATTCCACCAGGTGTCTTTGACTATATCCATCAGTTTACTGATATCAAAAGTATAGGTTTGGAAATTATCTATCCTCTTTCTTTCCTCTCCTTGCATAATATGTTTGAGTGATGTTTTAAAAGTTTGCTGATTTTTCTTTGTCATAGGGATGGTTCTTGTTGTCTTTGCTTCAGTTACTTGAAGATGTTCTACTTGCCCACTTTCTTGCATTTGGATCTTTATGTACATTGGATTGTGATCATATTTTAGCTTCATGGGAATTGTTTCAATTTCTAGATCGTTTATCCTTCAAATGAAGTTTGGTGAGCAAATAGCATAATCAACTACACTATGTCCATTATGTGTTTGACAAGTATATTTTCCAAATTTTTGCCACATGTTTATGCCATTGTAGATGATCAATCCCTCTATGCTACATAGTTTAAGAAGTTCTTCTCCATAATGTGTGATGGGTCCTTTACTGTCATCTAAGGAATTTAATCAACGGGGATCCTCCTCTTCTTCCAGCCATAGCGGATTATCATCTATGCCTTCATTGATATTTAAAGAGCTTACTCGTCTATTTGTTGACTTGGCATTGAAGTCACGCACTAAAACCACCTCTCCAAGCTTGTTATATTCTATGATATCTTTTGCCAATGCCATATACATCATCCTCGTGATCTAAGCCACGTTTCTTATAAAACTTTGATTTTTGTGGAGCAAAATAACAAGCTGCAATGCTAACCAATCTGTCATTATTTGTGATTCTAATCCATATATACTGTTTATTTGGGTCTTCTTTATCAACCTGTATTGAGTCTACCCCAAGACTCTTTTATTAGTATTGTTACTTCTCCATGCCCTTTTTTGTTTTCTCTTGTTTTATTCCATACTAATATCTTCTTGTATCCTTCACGATTTGGAATCTTGCATTCATCATGTTCATGTGTTTATATCAGTACAATTACATCATTTGCTTTAGCCATGGGCCCTAGACCGGGACCTCTTCTCCATGGATATCCATGACAATTCCCACTCACCAATGTTAAGTGTTCCTGGTGGGCCCCAATTTCCTATTTATTTTGATATGTTCTATTTATAATGGATGCTTTCCTATTTTTCAACCATGCCTCTGTGCCTTCAATCCTTAATATCTTTACTTCTCCCATTCTGCCCTCTTCTCTTCTTGTTGCATAGTAGTAAGATTATCATCTAGGTAAAAATGTGACCCCATAGCAATCCTCTATTTCGAAGAACTTGCCTTTTATCTCCTACACTGAACATTGTGACTTGGATTGGTCTAGCTCTCAGGTCTTCCCTTACTTTTCCTAGTCTACATGCTTGATGAATTTGTTTGCTCAGCCTCCAACTGAAACAAAAGAACAAGCTCAGGAGAAGCTGAGATACCCGTCTCTGACAAAGAGACAAAGAGTTGAGGCCACGCAGCAATACCGCACCAAGTATGAGCCTGCGAAGGAAACAGAGGGAGCTAGCACTTCAGGCTACAGCATAGTGGATGAGATGAAGAGGACCCCCGCAAGGATAAGCATGTATGATGCTCTTCTGCTCCCAGGACAAGTTGATCTGTTGCAAGAATCTCTGAAGAGCATGAAGCATGGCAAGCAGATACAGCCTGCTGTTCTGGTTCAACCCCTGACAGTCTCAGCCATTGGGAAGAACAAACCACCTCCCTTCTATCTGTCATTACGGATGCAAGGGTATATTGTACACAACTGTATGGTGGATTCTGGCGCCTCCACAACTGTTATGCTAAGAGCCGTCTGCGACGAAATCGGGATGGAATATACAAGGAGCAGCCAAAGTGTGCTGCAACTAGACGGCATCCCGTCAAGACAAGTGTCATTAAAGATATCCCGATCCGGCTACACAAAGCTCTTGACATAGTGGTCATTCAAGAAGTCGTGGTTGTCGACTTGGAACCCTACTTCGGCATGTGTCTCTCCAGGGAGTTCACTGCGAAGCTGGGAGGGTATCTGTCTCTGGATTACTCGCATATGGAAGTGCCCTTCAAAGGAAGGAGACTGAAGATCTACAACGAGAAGCCTTCCACATTTCTAGTGGAGAAGATACCCGGAGAAGAGTCGCAGGACTGCATGGTTCAGCTGACAGAGGAAGAACTGGTGGTGGTGGACATGACGGAGCAAGCTCGTGAGCTGTTGCAAACGGAGGATGAGTTCTCCTTGCTGGATTTCAACGCCATGATCGAGACTGAGCAAGGCTGCTACACCGTCATTCAGCCTGAGAGGCTTGACCAGTCAGCCAAGAAAGAAGTAGGACCTGCACCAGAAAAGCTGTGGAAGCTTTTCTTTGATGGCGCCCGATGCAAAAATGGCGCCGATGCAGGCGTACTCTTGGTTTCCCCGACCGGGATCCAGAAGGACTACACCTACAGGCTGGCTTGGAGCTGTACCAACAACGCGGCGAAGTATGAAGCCCTGTGCTTGGGTTTGAGAAAAGCGGAGAGACCGGGGATAAAGCATCCGCAGATCTTTGGCGACTCGTAGCCGGTGTGCAACCAGATTACGAACAAGTGCGCCTCCAAGAAGCACTATCTCAAGGCGTACCGTAATCGGGTCTGGGACCTGATGGAGTCATTCGACTCATTGAATGTCAAAGCCATATCACGTGAGAAAAACAAGCACGCTGACATTCTGGCGTCTGTTGGAGCCAGGTACGTTTCGGCTGATGACACTGTCCGTAAGCCGAAGCCGGTTCGTACCATCTACAGGCCTTCGTGCTCGATAAAGACACCCACCGGCAGTGTGTTTGATCGTGACGAGGAGATCGTCACATTTTTGGTTACCGAAGCATGTACAATCGAAGGTAGAGACCCTGATGACGAGCAATATGAGGGGTTGATACAGCTAAAAAATAATCATGTCCCAAAAGGACTGATTACACTAGAAAGTCTCTTTGATCGTAATGACAGAGCAATATCACACAGGATCAAAGTAGACCCCAAGCAAGACGTCGACCTGGAGCTTGAACCTGGAAAGACAATCAAGGTCGGAACGGACTGCACCAAAGAGGAACTCGAGCAGATCAGATCATTGTGCGGAGAGTTCCCCGATATAGTAGCCTGGTGCTACCAGGACTTGAAGGGGTATGACAGACAGATAATCCAAAGATACCATTGAGCTAGAAGATGGTGCAAAACCATTCCGACAGAAGCAGAGGGCTGTAAACCCGAAGATCGAAGCCATGATGAAAGCCGAGCTCCTGAAAATGCTGGAAGCCAAGATAATCTACCCCATCAAGCATTCATCCTGGGTTGCGAACTTGGTCCCCGTGAGGAAGAAGAACGGAGACATTCGTCTCTGTGTAGATTTCAGAAATCTAAACCAAGCCTCACTGAAAGACCATTACCCGCTTCCCCAAATCGATCAGATCCTCCATATAGTTGCTGGAGCGCAGAGATTCTCCCTCTTAGATGGATTTTCTGGGTACAACCAGATCTGGGTCAAAGATGAGGACCAACATAAGACAACGTTCACCACCAAATGGGGAACGTTCGCCTATCGCCGCATGCCCTTCGGCTTATCCAATGCTGGCGCCACATTCCAGAGAGCCATGGACCCGGTCTTCCGAGAGCTGCTTAACAAGATCATTGTCATCTACTTGGATGACATGACTGTATTCTCTCACAGGCGAGAGGACCATGCTTCCCACCTGCGGCAGATATTTGAGAGATGTCGTGAATTCGGCATTTCCATAAACCCGAAGAAATCAGTCTTCGCGGTAAGAGAAGGTAAGCTGCTGGGACATGTCATCTCCGAGAAAGGCCTTGCAGTGGATCCTGACAGAGCCGAAGCCCTCCTCCGCTTGCCCGCCCCAGTCGACAAGAAGGGGCTACAGTCCTTCGGCCAGATCAACTTCGTAAGGAAGTTCATACCGGACTTCGCACAAGTGATCAAACCCATGGCCGAACTGCTGAAAAAGAATGCAGAATTCCTGTGGACTGACGAGAGGAGGCAGGCCTTCGAGGAGATCAAGGCCCGAATTGCACAAGCTCCGGTGTTGATAAACCCGGATTATTCCAAGGACTTCATCCTGTACGCGGTGGGAGAACCCGAGAGTTACGCCGCAGTCCTGACACAGAAGGGAGACGATGGCGAAGAGCGCCCCATAGCGTTCTTAAGCCAAGTGATTCAGCCGCACGAGGAAAAGTACAATTTTATTGAGCGGCAGGTTCACGCAGTCATGAAGTCTCTCCGAAAGTTCAAGCACTTCGTCTCCCAAAGCCGGACAACTGTCTTTGTGATACACCCGGACGTCCGAAACTTCATCATACAAGGGGAGCCGGGTCACAAGAGAGCAGGATGGATTGCCAAGATCCAGGAGTTCGACATCGAGGTACGGCCAACAAAGCTGATCAGAGGCCGAGCCTTGTGCCAGGAGCTGGCCCGAAGCGCTGCAGCCGAGATATCCGCCTGTAAGTGGGAAGATCCGACAGCAACCACCAACCTAGCCAACTCCTTATCAGAGGAGAGTGACTGGACAGATGACCTGGTGCAGTATTTCAGCACCGGGAGATGCCCAGATCACCTGAATGCCTCACAAAGAAGGAGGTTTCGGCTAGGTGCATTGAAATACACTCTTCGCCCCGAGGGGCTTTACTTCAAGAACATTGACGGCATCCTGTTGCGGTGCGTCAAGAAAACCGACCAACCCAGGGTCCTTGGAGAATTTCACTCCGGGATGCCTGGGGGACACCATTCTGGAAGGCCTACGGCCTTGAAAATCATCAGAGCTGGGTACTATTGGCCCACTCTCTTCACAGACGCACATGCGGTCTGTGTAAAATGTGATAAATGCCGTAGATTTGCTGGCAGAAACAGAAAAGCACCCCTGCCCCTTCAACCAATCCAAGCCGAGACTCCGTTTCAACAATGGGGTCTGGACTTCATCGGGGTCATTACGCCTAACTCTGCAGCGGGGCACAAGTTTATTCTTACCGCCACCGATTACTTCACCCGGTGGGCAGAGGCGATCCCCACAAAGAATGCGGACCAGGAGACGGTCATTAGGTTCCTCGAGAGCCTGATCACCCGTTTCGGGGTCCCAGAGTCAATTGTGACAGACAATGGTCCGGGGTTCGCAGGCGCTGTACTCACGGAGTACACCAGCAAGTACGGCATTTATCACAAAATGTCTTCTAACTACTACCCGCAGGGGAACGGCCTGGCCGAGTCCACTAACAAGAATCTACTGAAAATCATCAGGAGGACAGTAGAGAAAAACAAGAGGACTTGGCACCTACTCCTGGATCGGGCGCTGTGGGCGGACAGAATATCATTCAAGAAGTCCATTAAGACATCCCCCTATGCGCTCGTATACGGCAAGGAGGCAGTCCTGCCAACCCACATAGAAATTCCCGCCCTCTGGATGCTTGGATGAAGAGAGAGGCAGCGGGGATCCAGTGGACGACAGACTGTGCCAGCTGCTGCAGTTAGAGGAAGACAGAGAGAAAGCATACCAGGCCTTCACCAAACACGCTGAAGCGACCCAAGGCTGGTTTGCAAAAGGCACCACCGCCCGAGTTTTCAAAATCGGGGACCTCGTGCTGAAGTGGGACTCACTGAAGGCAAAGCCGGGCAATCACGGCAAATTTGATGCCCTCTGGGAGGGTCCCTATCAGATTGCCCGGTGAACCAGTTCAACGCATTCGTGCTCCGGGACATGGAGGGACAACTTCTCCCCATTCCCGTCAACGGGTTCCACCTCAAAATTTATCACCACTGAAGGCACCCAATGGGTCCTTCCTTGTACAGTTTTCTTTTCCGCATTTTTAGTTTTCAAAATGTACATATTCAGCTTTCAGTTTTTTAGTTTTCAAGAGCCCAAGTAGAACTTAAAGCAAACCCCGACTTCGCAGCGAAGTCGGGTATCGCTCCTTGGATCGTGCGAAGTTCGAGAGAAAGCAGCTGACAAGAGGGGCAAAAATGACTAAGTCTGGGTGCGCAACCCGACTTCGCAGCGAAGTCGGGCTGCGCACCATCTTGGGAGCGCAGTCGGGGAGCAGGAAGCAAAAAATGGCTAAGTGTCAAATCAGACTGCGCAACTTTTTGGGGCGAAGTCTGACTGCGCAGTCAAACATGGGCGAAGTCGGAGTGCGCTCATTTTCTGGGCGAAGTCCGAGTGCGCCCTCAATTTTGGGCGCACCCTGAACGACCTATCACGGAAAACATGAAAAATTCTAAGTGTGGGCCCAGAGCGCAGTACGGCACGGTGCGAAGTTGGGTCATGGGCCAAAAATTCTCCCTTGAAAGGTGTGCCCAGACGGCGGCTATGACGTCATCAAAAGCACGAGGTCCAAAGAATGTTTAATGATTGCGCGACTTTCAAGAACGACGTCATTAAGAAAGCAAGGCGCATTTGGACCAACTGCAACTTGGGTGCGCTTTTCAAGATTAAACCCATGCACGGCCACCAAAATATTATAACGCTTCCACCAACTTCGAGTTAACCACCTTAACTTCCTCCCTAGCGCCATTAATGCTGCAACCCTTGCCTAGAAAAAGGACCCTGGCATACTCAGAAAATTCAGATTGTCAAGCTGACTCCGAGACTACAAAGCGCAGAACTGAGAAATTAGAAGCCGTAATTCTCTGTCACTGCCAATTCTAACAGAGAAAATGGACAAGGGGAAAGCGCCAATGCCGGCGCAATCCAGTGACGCAGAGCCCGAAGCTGAGGAACAGACTGAATCAAGCGCTCATGAGAGCGAAGTGCCGCAGGAGCAGAAAAAGAAAACCCGGACGAAGAGAAGTCGAGGGCAAACTCCGCCGCCGCCCGTCAATCACCTGGCCGGGTACAAAGACGGCTCTTTTTCCATCAGCCTCACCAAGCTGCGGCCGAATATTGCAAAGTGGGCAGACAAGGTTTCGCCCTCACACCATGTCGGGGCTGCGTATAAATCGAACCTATACTGGTTCTTGTGCCCTCCTACTCACCAGTGCCCGGAGCTGATTGAAGCAATTGTAGAATATTACAAGCCAGCCGCCCGGCAAGTCTGCGACAACAAGGGGAGAGTGTTGTTCACACTCTTCCGGGAGAGCGTCCAGCCAGCGTTCGCCCCGGGGCTTCAGTACGAACCCGACGCGATTGTCAGAAGGATTAATCTGGATGAGCAGACCGGCAGATTTACGCAGACAAAGAGGATGAGAGAATTCCTCAACTCGGAGCTGAAGACTCCGCTGGCAGCCGGACAAAGGGCCGACAGGCCCCATACCACTGGACAAATTTGAGAACAAGTACATTTACGTCATCCTAGCGTGGGTCCTCGGCTGCGATTCTGACAAAGTGGTACGCCCGTACTCACCCGGCGCCGGCGGAATGTATCCCGCATGGAGAGTTTTACGACTCCACGACGCAAAAGAGTGGGAAGCGCCCTATTTTCTTTGACTGGGCATATTGGTTGGCATACACGATTCATTCAAACCTAGTCAAGCTGCAGCAGCAGCAGTCAACGGATTTCCGGTTTTGCTCCTTCCTCACATGGCTGTGCCTGTACCACATGCACTACCGGATGAAAGTTCCTAACTTGAAGAAGGTAAATGAAAAAGGAGAGCCGCTGCCCGTGTACGAATGGACCGAGATCCTGTACAGAAAAGGGTCATTCTATGAGTTTAATTTTAAATTTCTGTGCATGGTCCCCGGGGTTATTCAACCGTAAGGCGTCTCGCCCGCCAGAGGCCATGACGAGTCATCTGAGGAATCACAAACTCGGGGACACCTTCCGGCTGACGCAGGGAATCGTGGTCAGAATCTACGGATTCAAGGGGAAGCCGTTCCTGCTGCCCTACTTCTGCACTGACCACCAGTTCGGGATGGAGATTGCGCGACAGATGGACTATGTCGAAGAAGAGTTCGGCCAGGGCAAAAAGAGAGGCCATATCTTTCAGTATCCCATCACCTGGGCGAACATCCGAGTGCAAGAGATAGGACAACACGTCTACCTCGAGCAAGAGCTCATCGACATGGGTCTGATAATGCTGCCGCAGCGCTGGAAGTACGACCCAATTGGGGTCAGGGGTAAATTCACGCACATCTGCCCCCGAGCAGAGATTATGCAGGAAAGGTGTAACAAGACAGGCGCAGACCTGGAATGGCACATCGAGCAGATGCAATCATGGCCTCCATGGCATGATTTTTACTGCGAGGAGGTGGCATACGACCCAGAGCGAAACCCGGATCACCGGTTGGAATCTGCGGGCTTCAAAAATTCCTCGCCAAGGTGGCGCCCCTCAACTGGCAAAAGGACAAAATCGTCGAATGTTGGAAGATGAGATGCCGCACGCAGCACGACAAATCCAACCGGAAAACGCTGGCCGTTGATGATGAGTTTTCGGCCCTATATGATCAATACGCTGACACGTGGCGGCCTTTCGCATTTCGAGATTGCGTTCCCCGAGGCGCAAGGAAAAGGTATACAAGGAGGCCCCCGTCCCAACAATCGCCTACTCCCGCAACTTCCAGCGCAACGCCGACGAGCAGTCAAGTGGGCCCAATGCAGCCTCCAGCTCCTGAAGCAGTACCCGAAAGGGCACAAGGGTCAGAGAGGTCAACTCCTGAGGTGGCCCCTCAAGCAGAAAAAGCGCCAGCGCTGCCAGCTAGCAGACCGGCCGCGGCAGGCATCCTCCCAACTAGACCCAGGTACAAGTTTACCGTGGGGACATCACTGCCTGCCGCCCCAACCTCATCTCCTTCCTTCGAACCAACCGCAGTACCGGAAGAAAAGAAGAGGAAGAGAGGTGAAAAGGCCAAGCGGCCTAAGGAACCCGTGAACAGCAGTCACCGCAGCACGGACGGAGACAACTGCGCTAGAAATTGTCTCGCTGGACAGCCCCGAGGCGAGAGCAGAAACTCGGGCTGCAAGCGTCCCTCGAACAACGGCTCAGGCGGAGCCCGCAGGTACGTCCACTTCCCCGCTCCCCAAAGTCCCAGTCGGCCCTGCCATAACGCCGTCCCCCATTTCATCAGGGCAAGCCGTAGCTACATCTTCCTCTTCCCAGACTGTCCAACCATCCAACAGCCCCCATTCTTTCGACCAGTTTGCCCAAGACCCTAACGCCTTCCAATCCCTGAGCCAAACCCTGGAACCCTCGCCCGCGGCCAGTGTCGAAGCTGCACATACATCGCCGCGCCGCTCACCTCATCTGTTCAAAACCCCGCCAACGCCATCCACTCAGCCGCTCGCTTCCCCTAGGACCCGGTCGCCCTCAAAAGCGGCCACTCCTTCTGGAATACCTCCCGCTTCGCTGTTTGCAGGAAGAATGCCGCAACAGGACCAGATGCTGGAAGACCTCGACTTCATGCAGATCGCAGATGACCAGCCTCTGGCAGCAAGAGCCGCAGGGGGTTCCGCCTCTTTCCTTCAGGGCGTCAAGCGCAGAAGGGCCGAGGAAATAGCTGCCCCAGTGAAGCGCACCAAGTACGACTTGGACAGGAGAGTGCTTACAACTGAGAAATTGATCCCAAAAGTGAAGAAGCCTCTCCGGGAGATGACCGACGAGGACTATGAGCACCAAGTCAAGGAGAAGAGCTTCGATGACATAAATGAGGAGCAAGAAATCAACGGCATTCGCCGCAGAACCAATAATCTCCTTGTCAAGCGGCTTGAGACCCAGGAGGCGCTGTTTCAGCTGCAGAATAGCGCAAGACAGCTAGAAGAAGATCTGGCTAGGGCCACCGCGCAGCTGGGGTCTGCACAACAAGAGATAGACGAACTGAAAGCCCAGCTGGCCGCCTCTCAGCAGGAGGCCGCAGCGCAGAAACAGACAGCCGAGCAGCTGTCAGAGGAGAAGAAGGCAGCGCTGGAGCAGGTTTCTCAGCTCCAGGATTCGTTGAAACAGGCGCAGTCGCAGCTTGAAGAGAAAACATCACAGACGGCGGCCTTTTCAAAGAACAGAGTTAAGGAGATGCGGGCTGGTCTGCTGCAAGGATGCAAGCCCAACGTTGTTAAATCCATATCGGTCCTGGATTTCGCGTCCAGGATCGAAGAAGTATCTGCCCAGGGAAAGCCTGTGGTAGAGGAGGCCGAACACCAAGCGAGGCAATGGCTAGACCTGGCTATGAAACTTGAGGAGTATGAGCGCAAAGGCCTCCGATTTCCCTCGATGTCCCAACTTGCCTCAAAGTGGGCAGATGCAAGGGTAACCTTGCATATTTATTTTGATAAGACAGAGAAGATAAGGACCGCCAAGAAGATGCTGGACGCATTAGAACATGAAATGAGCATTTGCCTGGCCCCCTTTCACACTCTGTCCGAACACGGGTGCCCGAGCTTCGTCAAGGATGGCGAGTTTCTGACCCTTGAGCAGGTAAAGCAGAATTGGCTGTCTTTCGAGGCAGACACAGCAGAAATTGATAGCTGGGCAGAGCCAATCCAAGAAGCTCAGGTCACCCAGATGGTGTCAAAATACTGCAAAATCAACTCCTCCCTTAAGGAGTTGGGAAAAAGATACAACACCATCGACCTGCACGCAGTTGCTGCATTCCACGCAGCACTAAGAGAGGTCAGCGACCTAGGGCCCTTCCAAGCAGCAGTCTGGGACCAAGCCAAGGCTGCATATGAACGCATCCGCGAGCGGGAGGCCGACAGTGAAGAACATTCAGGTTCAGGAGGAGAAACAGAAGAGGCAACTGCCGGAAGTGATCCTGAAGAAGAACGGTTGCCCGGAGAGAAGCCATCAGAGCAGCGGAAAGCAGGGGAAGGAAGTTCCTCTGCACCCAATGGATGAAGGCCTGGTTCTTTGCGTCGAGGCGAGCTCGACACCCCGCGAGCCGCCAGGAATGTTGCCACATTTTGCACGGGGTGCCATGTTTTCAAAATCTGTAAGTGTGCTGCTCTTCCTTCCCTCCTCTTTCTTCCCTTTCTCCATTTTTCCCTTTCTCCCTTTCCTGCAGTTTCATTCCTCCCTTTTTCCCTTGTACTTCCCCCAGTCAAGTTCCCAAAACTGAGCAAGTGTTCCCTGAAAAATTCTAAGTGTTAGGGCGCAACCCGACTTCGCAGCGAAGTCGGGGTGCGCCCTCAAGTTGGAGCGCACTAGGGAATGCGAAGTGCGAAAGCAGACAGGAGATGATCAGAATTTGGCTAAGTGTCAGAGCGCAACCCGACTTCGCAGCGAAGTCGGGGTGCGCTCTTCTTCCTGTGCGCACTTGGGAAAGCAGTGTGCAGAAAATCAGCTAAGTGTTGGAGCGCAACCCGACTTCGCAGCGAAGTCGGGGTGCGCTCCTCTCTTTGTGCGCAGTCCGAACAGCGGCAAAATCAGCTTAAGTACCGGTGCGCAACCCGACTTCGCAGCGAAGTCGGGCTGCGCCCTTTGACCGGTGCGCAGTTGGGCAAGATTCATCAAGCAAGCCCAGAAATTGGCTAAGGCACGGAGGCCTCCCCAACTGCGCTGTTTCCCACCTGCGCTACCCGACAACGCTCTGATCCCGGGCGAAGTTGGACAAACTGCCTTTCAAGGCAGACATGTGTCACTCATCAGAATCCGACAAGTGTCCAGCCTCGGGATTCGAGCCGAGATGTGACGGGATAAAGGACAAGCATGGACCGCACTACCTACGCCAACTGCCCCTATTTAAGCTGATGTGAAGTTCCATCTACCGCAGCTACCCGCATTCCTGCTGACTAGAAGTTTGACCCAACGCGCTGCCACGTAGCTGTACAACTTTCAGGGAGACCTTGCTGCAGGTACAGTCCTCGCCGACAGGAGTCAGCATCAGCAGCCTCTTCTGCCGCTTTTGTCAGCTATTGTCTGGTCTGGGACTTTGTGCCCGTAATTGTAATCGTGGGGAACTTGGGCTATAAATAGCCATACAATTTCATTGTAAAGGGTGGAAGGGGAATATACTGCTAGGGAACCATTGTAGCTATACGTTTGCTTCTGAATGCAAGACACATACTTGGCTCTGCTTACTGTCATCATCTTGTATGCTGCCTCTCCTTGTCATTTCTGCCTCATGTTTCTTATTTCATTGCTTACTGTTGTACTGAACTCTGGACTCCGGTATTTGATGATTAAGTATTCCTGGAATGCATAGATAGAGGATACATAGGATGCATGATAGCTGTAGTTTCATTATGTGTTTTGTATAGGACTGTTGTTAGTAGTGGTGATTGATCGTTGTCGTGCTGCTTATTCCCCCCACCCAACTCCAATCACATTTGGATTCTCTTTCCGCAATTTATCTCTTTCCCGCACTCTTAGCTTAAACACTAAAAACCCACAGAAGCCGGCCTTCTCCGGAGATTGGCACGGAAGGCATTCCTTCCTTCCGGCCTTTCAATCTGGTGGGCGAATCTGGGGCGCATTATACCAAATCCTTTCCTCATGGCAGATTCGTAACCAACAGGATCTACCTCTGCCTCCCTACTGCACCTCACTTGCGTACTACATACAACTAATCAAAACAAGTCATTTTATTAAATCCTATAGCTTGCGTGTACTAGTTTTTTAAATCCTGTTGGTTACGAATCTGCCATTTAGGAAAGATTTTGGTATTTTTTGCGCCCTAGACCCGCCCAACAAATTGAAAGGCCGGAAGGAAGGAATGCCTTCCGTGCCAATCTCCGGAGAAGGCCGACTCCTATACTACACTACTGGTGTTTGAGATAAGAGAACAGGAAAGAGATTTGTAAAATGCAGAAAGAAATGTAAATAGCATGCGGTTATGGTGGGAAAGAACAAGCAGCACAGTCACTAACTTATACTCAAACCAACAACAATCAAAACAAAGCATGTAACATAAACTGTCACTGCGATTCCTTCCTATGTATCCTTCATTCAGTATTCCAGATTCACTTAATTGCCAATGCCCTAATCCAGAGTTCAGAATTACAGCAATCAGAAAAATAAATGAACACGATGCAGAAATACTTGCAGAAGGCAGCATAAAAGAAAGAGACAAGAGTCAGAGCCAAGTATGCTTTGTATTGGAAGCAAGTGTTTGATTACAACAACTTTCTTAGCAATATGTTCGCCCCTTTTACAATGAAAGCACACTGCTATTAATAGCAGAAATTTCCCCCTCAATTACATGGATGCACGGAACCCAAAGACTGCAAAAGCTGTCGAGATTTGACCCCTGCTGGCCGTGAGCGTACCTGCAACAAGATTCACCTGAATCTGGTACGACTCCAAATAGATCTGGTGGTTGAAAAGGCGCGTCTGATTAATGCGGTAGGTGCAGTACAATTTGTTGTTGAACCTGCTGTCAATGCTCACCTACCCTGTCCTCAAAGTACGCCTTCAACTTTGTTCTGACCGGCTTGAATCTCGAAATTTGCATGTTTTTGGCCTAAGTCTGAGGTTCGCTGAAATAGGGGGGTGTTGACAAGAGTCGCTCAAAAGAAACAGCGACCCCGGGAGTCGCTCTAGAATGGAGCGAACCCGGGACGCACTTTGCCTTAGAACAATCTGCAACTCTTAGAATGGAGCGACCTCGGTCAACTCTTAAAGTTTTGTGCTTGCCGGCGATCGCTGGGATAAAGTGGTGATGACGGAGATCGCTGGGATAAAGTGGTGATGACGGAGATCGCTGGCAACTGAAGCGACCGGCGTCAACCACACTTAGACGTTTTTTGGATTTTCCCCCTGCTGCCCACGATCGCTGAAAACTGGAGCGATGACGGACGTCTACAGAAAAGCGGAGCGAACCTCGTCAACTTTTAATACCTTGGGATTTTTTTCATGTCTTCGCTTGTTGCTGATGATTGCTGATGCCGAGGGTCGCTGGAGGATGTCGGCGACGACGGGAGTCACTCCAGAATGGAGCGACTTGCGGGGGGAGTCCATACTTAGACGAATTTTAACAATTTTTCCCGCTCACTCTGCTGTTTGGTGTTGCCGTCGGTCGCCGGAGAGAGGAGCAAAGCTGGAAATCGCCGAAACAAGGGAGCGACTCCCGGAATCGCTCGAAAAGAGAGCGACCAAGGGAGTGCCCCTGACTTAGAAAAAATTTGAGCTTTTCCCAAACCTTGCAGAACCTGCTGGACACTTGGAAATTGAAACTGAAAACTGAAAACCTGAAGACTGCTTGGACAAAGCTGGAAAGGAAGGAGGAAGGGAAGAATCTGATCCGAAAAATTGCAGCAGTATTTTTTCAAAATTTTCAAAATTTTTACCCCTTAGCAAAATGTGGCAACAAATCCTATAAGCATGAAATTGAAAATTTATACAGAAGAATATCATGAAGAAAATGAACAACAATTACCCAAAGAGGAGAATCTTATGGAGACAACTACATACAATATGAGATTGGAGGAAAACCCTGCAATATTTGTTTTTATTTTGGAAGTTTCATCCCAAGCAGTATACAACCAAAGCATCTAAGAGCACATTTGAGATCCTGAATGCTTATTAAACTTGAACTCCTTTCATTAGGCCAACATTGATGATAAAATGACATGAGACATTCCAGCCTCTGCATTTTTCAAATATTGTAGAAAGAATTTGATCCTGTTCCACAGGCTTTGTTTCTTCGGTCTTCACTCCTTTCAAGCTGTTTGCAAATAGTTTTGTGATTAGGGTTGTTTGCCGATTTTCTCAACTTTAAAACCCAAAACCCTAGTCTAGGGTTTTGGGTTTTTTTTTCCCTCCTTTTAAGTAGATACTAAATTGATATATGCAAGCCAAATTATTAGCTATCAATATTTGTTAAACATTAAACCCTAAACCCTAGTCTAGGGTTTAGGGTTTTTTTTTCTCCCTTCAAGTAAATAACTAAATATTGCCTAAAACTGCTTGATAACTATGTATGCAAGACCATTTTTCAGCTATTAATGTTTGAACTTCGAAGTTTAAAGTTTAAACCCTAAACCCTAGTCTAGGGTTTCAAGTTTAGGATTTTTTTCCTTCTCTTTTTAAGTAAATATTGCTGCCTGATAACTATGTATGCAAGCCTATTTTTCAGCTGTTAATGTTTGAAACTTTGAAGTTTGAAGTTTAAACCCTAGGCCCTAGGGTTTTGGGTTTAGGTTTTTTTTTCCTCCTCTTTTTAAGTAAATATTGCTGCCTGGTAACTATGTATGCAAGCCCATTTTTCAGCTGTTAATGTTTGAATTTGAAACTTTGAACTTTGAACTTGAAGTTTAAACCCTAAACCCTAGTCTAGGCCCTAGGGTTTTAGGTTTAGGTTTTTTTTTTCCTCCTCTTTTTAAGTAAATATTGCTGCCTAATAACTATGTATGCAAGCCCATTTTTCAGCTGTCAATGTTTCAATTTTAAACCCTAAACCCTAGCCTTTTGGTTTAGGGTTTAGGTTTTTTTTCCTTTTTTTCAAGTGATTGTAACTTTGTTGTTACTAACTTACTTGTTTCCATGTGCAGGCATATAAAAAATGAAACCATTGGATCCAACATGGGCGTATGGAACGCCAGGGCCAAGAAAAGGGGATTTTAAATGCAATTTTTGTGGCTTTAATTTTACTGGAGGCGTTTATCGCCTCAAATTCCATTTGGCACAGATACCTAAAAATAATGTCAAGGTATGTGATAAGGTGCCAGAAGAAATTAAAAATAAAGTAAACGCCATGATCACTACGGCAGATGAAAACGCTAGTCTCAAAAGAAGTCATAGCGATGCCATTTCATCCCCCCCTCCCGAGTTCCTCGTACTAGTGGCAGCTTTAGCCGGTTTCAACAGAGTAGTTCAAGTCCTTCAAGTGCACAAGCAACTAGTGGGACGGGAGAGTCCTATTTTGTAGACCATTCCGTGCCAGGGGCACAATCCACGCTTGAGGGTATGGCCGCGTGGAACCAAGAGAAGCACAATGCAGCGAGGACAGCCATTGCCACTTTTTGGTACTATTTTGACATTCCCTTCAATGTGGCAAGGTCTCCATACTGGCAGCGCATGATAGATGTCGTCGCAAGTTGCGGCACAAGATTTAAGGCACCGACTTATGATGACCTTAGGGGCCCTCTCCTTCGACAATCTGTGGACAACATTCAAGTTGTGTCATTGTGCTTGACTAAATTTATATATATATGGCATGACTAATTTTTTTTTATATATATTAATATGATAATATCAATATGCAATGTGCATGACTAAATTTTTTTTTTATACTTCAGGTTGTGCTTGACAACCAGCGTAGGGTGTGGAGGAGCAAGGGTTGCACTATAATGTCTGATGGTTGGACAGATGGGAGGGGAAGAACCCTGATTAATTTTTTGGTTGCATCTGCAGAAGGAACTGCATTCCTCAGGTCAGTAGATGCATCGACACATGTTAAGAATGCCGAAATGCTTGCAGGGTTGTTGGAGGAGGTTGTGTTGGAGGTTGGGGAGGAGAATGTTGTCCAAATCATCACGGACAACGCAGCAACATATAAGGCAGCCGGGAGGATTTTGGAGGAGAGATTCCCCACCATTTTTTGGACCCCATGTGCAGCCCATTGTCTCGATTTGCTCCTCGAGGACATTGGGAAATTACCTTGGGTGGCAGAGGTTGTAAGGAAGGCTAAGGCCATCACAAAATTCATTTACAACCATTCATGGGTCCTTAGCCTCATGAGGCGATTTACTAATGGGAGGGAGCTAGTGCGGCCTGGCATTACACGCTTCGCCACAAACTTTGTGACATTGCAAAGCATTTATGATGCAAGAGGGTCACTGAAGCAAATGTTTGTGAGTGATGATTGGAATTCTGAACCAGCTGCAAGATACCGAACATCACCTGAGGGGCATAATGTCTATACTTATTTGTTTGAGGACTTCTGGATGGCCATGGATGAGGCCATCAAGGTACAAGACTACGCTTATTAATTTATTTTATTTTATTTATGTTGTAAAATATTTTTCTTTAAATTTTTTTTTTTTTTTTTCAGGTCTCAGAGCCATTGGTGAAGGTTCTTCGTCTTGTTGATGGAGAACAATTTCCAATGGGATCTGTATATGAGGCTATGGATAGGGCAAAAGAGGCAATTGCTGCATTTTATGGACATGCCCGCACCAAATATGATGCCATTTGGACTATCATTGATAACCGATGGACATCACAACTCCATAGCCCTCTTCATGCAATGGGTTACTATTTGAACCCCAAAATCTTTTATACTGCTACATTTCGTGTTGATTATGAGGTGAAGCTTGGCCTTCAAGATTGCATTGACCGCGTGTTCTCAACGAGTAAACAATTGCGCGATAAAACGCGTGCAGAGATACAAGATTATAAGGCACGCCATGGTCGCCAATTCCCATCTGAGCAATGCATAAATGCTATTGAGATATTGAGGCCAGGTAACCCTCATCGAATTATTATTTATTGTCTTTTGATTTTGTTTTAAACTTTTAAGTTGTTACATGTGAAATATTAATTTTTTTTTGTTGTTGTTTCTAGATTTATGGTGGGAGGACTTTGGTGATTTTACGCCCAATTTGCAGCACATGGCCGTTAGAATCTTATCTCAACCATGTAGCTCTTCAGGTTGTGAGCGCAATTGGAGTATGTTTGAGCACATACACTCCAAGAAGCGCAACAGACTTACACAAGAAAAGTTAAATGATCTTGTGTTTGTGCATTACAACCTTCGTCTCCACCAAAAAACTTTTGAAAAAACAAATATTGAGCCCATTGACCTAAGTGACATTGATCCATCATCTGAATGGATCACAGATGCAGCACAGGAGCAGCAGGAACAGCAAGAGCCTCTATTCACCATGGAAGATTTACAAAACTATGAGAACCTAGCGGAGGAGATGGCAGCAAGGGACCAACAAGAGGCCTTAGCACAAGAAGCGGCGCAGGCAACTACAAGCACACATCAACAAAGAGAGACTAGGGCTTATGCTAGGACAAGGGGCAAAGGAAGACATTAGATAATGGGCCTATTAAGGCATTTTGACACATTTTGTAATTTGTACCTTTTCATATTATAAGCAATACAAGATGTGTTTTGTCACTTTCATGTGTACTTAAAGCTTGAGCCTTGTATGATGTCTTGACATGAATTGTTGCTTTTATTGCAATATTTGATTTGCATAATGTTAATTCATTGTAATATGCATGAAAAAACTTTTTTTCAATGAAAATTTTCGTTTTCTTCGGTTTTTTTTTTGCCGATTCTTTCCCCGATTTTTTGCCGATTCCCGATTTTTGCCGATTTTTAAAAATGCCGATTCTTTGCCGATTCCGATTTTCTCAACTATGATGGTTGTATCATGGTGAAACTAGCAACTTAGCAAATACTTAGTCCTTTAATTTGATGCTTCAATCATAGTTAATCGTCAGCCATAATTCTCAGCACAATTCCTATGATTTCCACTATCTTCCAAAACCTGCAAGTAATTACTCCTACAACAATACGATTTATCTCTATAGTCTATCAATTATAGACAAGTTGCAATAACAAGAACAATACCTGTTGGCATTTCTGCAACATTGTGTATATTTTGCTGTCCAGTAATTTCTGCTTCCCAGAAACTCTGTCCTTCTTGTTCAAGATGCGTTGTCTCTTTCCTACGTTTTACTATCAAGGTTCTCTTGACTACGCCTAAAGCGGTGTGCAGTTGTTTTTGTTTACTCATCATGCAGGGCGCCCGTCTTTTGGAAGGCGAGGGTAGTTTGCGTTGTCCCCAGGCACGGGTTAATTTTGCAGTTTTAGAAGAGAGCAGGCCCATTTCAGGCCAGAAAGCAGTAAACCCCAACTTCATAAAAAAAAATGCTAAGTGAGCGCAAAGTGTTGCGCTCAAATTCCCAAGCGCAATGCCTTTGCACTCTGCCTAAGGAGCACAAAGCCTTTCGCCTAATATAGGGAGCGCAAGGCAGATTCGGGGTCAGGAGCGCAACATACTTTGATTTTTCAAAGCGCAGTGCAACTCCCAAGTAAAGGATGCAAAGTGGAGCAACAAAGTGTTTTGCTCCCATCTCCGAGTGCCAAACAGATTCGGACCAAGTATGAGCGCAAGAGCCGTTGACTATTCCACTCCGATGCTGCTCCCAAGACCCCAAGACGTTTCCCTCCCTTTCTCGAGCGCAAGAGAGAGCGCAATGCCTGTTGACTTTTTCAACTCTGGCATCGCTCCCGAAGTTGTAAGGCATTTCGCTCCACCTTTCGGCGCAAAGCACATTTGCTCCCATACAGCAGCGCTTTGGCTGTTGACTTGTCAACGCCAGCGCACCTCCCAATGCAGCGGGGCGCTTCGCCCAGTTTTTCATGCACAAAGCAATTTCGAGGTGGCAAGGAGAGAAACGCGCTTTGACTTTTCCACGGTGCTGCCCACAAAACGGAAGAAAACGCTAAGTGTGGATCAAGTCATTTCGCTCCATATCTTGAGCGCAACGCTGTTTCGAAGCGAGTCTGGGCACATCGCCCTTTGACTTTTCAGCTTTGATGCGGGTCCCAAGGCAGCAAGGTGCTTTCGCTGTAGTTTTGGAGCGCGAAGCAGTTTCGGGCTAGGAAACAACAAGGCATAGGCAGCGCTTGCATCTAGCACCTGTTCTTTTCCAGCCCTCTCGCCAAAATTTCTCAGAAGGGCTTCCCATCAGCGAGTCAAGGTGAATCCTTATCCATCCAAGCATAGTCGGTCTAAGAAGTTTCCAGACTGGACGTTTCAGGATTTCAGAATCCTATCTCGCATTAAGGCGGTTCCAACAAGCATGGAGACGGCGCCACCAGCTGAACCTGTCAGAGCATTGAAGGGGTGCAGCTGCATTTCGAGGAGTCATCAGTTTCAGCCCATGCCTGGTTACTGCTTCATGAGTGTTTCTCCTCTCAAATCTTATCTTCTTTGCCACCACGATGTTTTGTGGGTGTGCATTAATTATTTCAAGCGGTAGAATTCTCTATATAAGCCGACAATTTTATTGTAAAATCATGGACGTTGGCTAGAAGCTTGCTGTAACTTGAATTCTGCTATCAATACAGAGAATGTCTGGCTCTAACTCTGGACCTTCTATTTGTGTGTATGTCTTCTATTGCTTATTTTCTATTAAATTCTCTGTTTTATTCGTAGGCTTTAATTCTAATATCTGGATTTAGCTTCTGATAAAACCTGAACCCTGGAATAGCATTGGAGATTACACATGTTAGATGTTTAGTTTTAATTTCTGTTAGTTGTCTGTATTGAGTGCAATTTGATTCGACGTACAGTTAAGTTATCGTCTTTGTTAGTTCATCACCCCTGTTCTATCTGGCCTGTGGCCATATTTCCCATCCCTTTCAGTCATTTGTTAATTTATTTCTTGTTCTCTAATCTAAATCCCCCCAGTTAGAATAGCAAGGGAACCAGCCCATCTCTGGAGATTGGCACGTGAGGCATTTCTTCCTCCCAACCTTTCAATGTACCTTTCAATGTTGGCCGGGTCTAGGGTGCATGAATAGATCATTTCATACCTAAGGCAGATCTCTGACCAACAATATCATAGTAATAGAATACTTAATTTACCAATACGTGCACAGACAAATATGTTAATGGCTGCACTTGCATTATGCGGCTACTGCAACCAACAACGCAACAAGGTTAGTTACATTATGTACCAAGTCAAATGACGTCGACAAAAGCATCAACATGCTTTCATCTGTAACCAACATTCTTTAGTACGACAATAACATCATCAACATTACTCTTTGCAGAGTAGTTCAATCCTGGGAACAACGGGTTCAAAATTGAATGGGGGCCCTTATAATGCTTGTCCCACACTGTTCCGAGTGGTTCTTAGGACAATGCACTATTTACAGTTGCCACCTGAAAACCCCGAAACCGTCGTTCCATAAATTAACTTTCTTTTCTAAAGTCTAACTTTGATTTTTATTAAATCTAATTTCATTTGCATTTTCCCTAAACTAATTCCACTTTTAATTTCATTTGAATCTAATTTGCATTTCATGCTAATTACACTTAATTTAATGCAAATTTCATTTTGCATTTTGCTTTTCAAAATTACAAAAACTTGTCAAAAAGCATACAAAACTTGTCAAAATCTGCAATTCGACATCTATACAAAATTTACTTTTTCTTTTTCTAAGAGGCAAATTTACTGCCTACATCTGTCCTCCCCTTTAAATCAGTTGATGTCTTTGTTGATGCTTCTTGTTTCCTTGCGGTTGATTGCTGCTACTGCTCTTCACGTAAATCAGCTAGTTGAACTTGGAGGATTTCTCGTTCATCGCTCAGTATTGCTGCGTACTGGCTGATTTCAACAGCTTTTAAGCCGTTGTAATAGCCTGGACAATTTATTAAGCAGTTTTTTTTTTCTCGATTTTTATGGATGGATTGTGTGAAGACCCAACATCAACATTTCATTGTCTTGACACCCTTAATACGGCTATAGATATATTTCCCAGCTTTCACAATAACCAGAGTTGTGCTCAACCATATTCGAATATATTGATGATAGTTGCAAGTTTCACATACTTATAATGTGCAGATAATTATGTGAAAAAGAACCGAATTCATTAATTCTAAATATTATATATATATTTTTTATCATTCATTCAATGCCAACAATAAACAATATTTCCGACCTGTTACGTTCCAGATGCTGGACAGCTAGTACAAGGAGGCCGAGCATATAGAAAATGGTGGCGATATGGAAAGCCGCGGTCACCCAAGGTTCCACGCGGCTAGTATGAATACCGGTCGACCAAGGAAGACTCCACTATCCAAGTCGGCGGTGGTCGGTATAAAGCAGGTCGAGCAAATGAAATCGACGGTGTATGATACAAGTCCTCCACGTCACCTTCAATTTCCATGGTGCCTAGAATATAGTTCGATGTAGGCTTAAGTTATATCTGATTGACCCTGCAGAAAACACCCTCCAACAATCGTAGATTTTCTTGTGAATGTTCGCTGAGAAACCTGGGTGATTTCTTCAACTGACCAACTAGGGCAGAATCTTACACTGCCTAAACTGGTTCTCCCATGGGGTTTTGTCCGAAGGTTTGATTTTCGAAGCTCTCCAAAAATTCCAATAAGAGAAAATAACATAAGCATAACCTCAAAATGAATTCCTTTTTTCCCTTATATCTCCTTTTTCCTGCTCTTTAATTTAATTTCACTTTATTAAAATATATCATTGAGCTCCACATTTAAATGAATTAAATAATATTTCCGTCAAAAGTCAAAAACAGAAAATATTAAAATAATTAATTTAAAAATAATTCCCTTTCACCCAAATTAGCTTACGGGAATTAAATAAGCTAACAGTTTTTGGTTACACATCGGAAGGGGACATGACAACCGTTCTTGCTTGCTTTCTCTTTTGCTGCAACTAGGTCTTGTATCAATTGCTTCTTCTGTTCCAAGGTTCCCTTTCGAAGTTTCTCTTTTAATTCAGCCTTGGTCCTTGCTGCAATAGCCAGTTCTTCATCTTTCTCCACGATGACCTTATCTCTTTGCTCTAGCTCTGTTTCATGAGCTTGTTGTTGTTGTTCCCTTACCTCGAGCATAGCCTTATGATCCATAATTATTTCATTATATCTTGTTGCATCCCTCTTCATTTCAGCAATCTTCTTATCCTTAGTTTGCAACTGTTCTTTACTTTTCAGCTGCTCTTCCCTACCTTTCAGCTGCTCCTTGTACTTTTGTAGCTATTCCACCTGATGTTTAAGTTGTTCCTCTTTCTCCTTCAATTGTTTGCCTTGTTCTTCTAATTGGTCCTTTGTGACTTTTCCATTGTTCTTCTTGGGCCTTCAGCTGTTGTTCATAACCCTGCTTCATGCCATTTATTTCTATTTCTGTTTCTTTTTGCCTTGCTTCTGCCTCTCTTTTTATCTTTTCAATTTCTTCCTCCATAGCAACCATTTCTTTTCTTGTTGCTTTTGTTTCCTCTTTTTGTTCTTCCTTGGCTTGGTGAATCTGCTCCAACCCGATTGTTAGCCAATCTATCCAATGTGTCAGAAAATTATACTTGCTGAATAGCAATGCCAGTTTTCAGTAGTGCTCTCCTGTATTCCACTTATGTTGTATCTGCTGGACACTATCTAAATAGATTTATATCCATAACACTCTTGGAGGCAATCTATAATTGGTCTATATTCCTTCCGACAACGCATTTATCCCAATCACACTAGTTACCTCTCCAGTTGGTAATTCCCAAGGCTGTTTTGCATAGATTTCAGTGAGTTTCCTTATCCTTTCTTCATTTCTCACCCATTGCATTACTTTATCCATTTCATCATAGGCTCTAGCCTTCCAACGTCTTAACTGTCCAACACAGCCCAGCTGAAACTGCAATCTTGTATGATTGAACATATCCATTACTCTTCCAAAGAACTCATCTACCCAATCATCAGTTTCTTCTCCTTCGTCAGATAACCCAAAAGTGGGTATTTCAATCATGAAATGTGTCTGCAACCCTTGACTGGTTCTTCTTCTTGTTCTTCATCCTGTTCTTCCTGTTGGTTGGACTGTGTATCTCTATTTTCACCCAGCTACATTTCTTCATTTCCTTCTTGTTGATTGGTTCATTTTGCAGCTCTTTCCTGTTGGTCAATTCGTTCTGCAGCAATTTCTTGCTGATCCACTAGCTGCTTTTGTTGCTCAACATTTTGCTCTTGTGACCCCTCCAATGGATCATGTTGTTCATAATTGTGCTCTTCTTGTCGATTCTCATCACTAGCCAATTTCCGACTATTGCCACCTCTCATTACAATTTTAAATTGTGGTTACTTTTTCTCTTTCTACTATTCCTTAGGTGCCACCTTCACCTCCTTGTTCCTTTTTGAACATCCCATCCTTGTTCTTGGTGGTGTCCCTACATCTTTTTACCATCTTTTTGCTCCTTCCAATAATTCAAAATCATTTAACTCTACCAAGGTAGGTGACCCACAAGTTTTCTCTTGTCGAGGTCCCTCCGTGTTTTTTGGCAGATCTATATCCATGATGTCTATTTCCTCCAATCCTATTCCAACTTCCTCAACTGGTTCTATTGGCAATATTTGTTGTTGCTCAATTGGTCTAGGAAGTTGTTCTTGTAGCATTGTCATCTCTTGTTCTCGTTGTCTCCTAGTCCGAACAGGACTTGCTGGCAATCCTTCTTCCTCCCTTCTTTGATGCACTTCTTGCTCTGACAACAATTCCTCAGAAGCTGCTTCTTCTCTTTTGGGTTCCAAGTCTAACCTTCTTCTTCGCTTGTGTCTATGGTGTACCTCCTCCAAAGCCTCGCTTTCTTCTACTGTGACCGCTTTTGTTTTCTTTGAATTCCTCTTGGTCTTTGTCTTTTCAAGAGTAGGCTTTGGTACTGTTACTGACTTCACCCATCTCAAACTCGAAGGTTGGTCTTTTGGTAAATTCCTTAGAGTAGTCAACCCATAAAATGGAATTCCAACTTGGGATACTGCATCAAGCATTACTCCAATTGAATGCAATGGCATGGAGAAATTCTTCGTTTGCCACTTTAGTAAATTTCTAATTTTGTGTGACAAGTACGTCCCCCAATCATACTGCACACTGTCCATGATGCCCTCTACATATTGTGCCAACCACACGGACATTTTTGAAGTTCATGCTTCTCCTGACAATCATGCCATAACAATGTTCATGACACACCTCATTTCCTTAGTCCTTAGTTGGCTCTGCTTGATTCCACCTCCTGCTAGACTGAATGACTTGTTGACATCTTCCTCAGGCTTAATTACAGTCAACTTGCAAATTAGCCTATGCCACTTAATTTTATCTATATGTCCTTTTACTTCCCCTCCATCTAACAGCCAAAATATTCTCCGAAAATTCTTTGTGAAGAATTCCACCTCGAGGTGTTGATTCTCAATTGAAACGTAAGTCCAATTATTCTTCGCATCATAGGACTGAATAATTTGTAGCAAGTATTCCTAGAAGAAGTTCCTGTCAAAAACTGGGACTTGTGCAATAACACTCAATCTTGCTTTCTCCAATGTTGCCTTCAGTTCATGGTTTTGTGGATTCTCTTGCCACCATTTTCGACAGAATTCTCTTGCAGGTTGAGTGAATGTTATATCTTTCAATGCCACTTGTTCCTTTTCCTCTTCACTCGGGTGATCACTTTGTTCTTCCAGTGTATTTTCTTTGTGAACTTCACTCCAAAGCTCCCTTCGTTGTTCTCCGGGAGAGTCCTTTTGATGCTCTATGGGGGGTTGATGTTTCTCTGCCATCCTACAATCACGTCCACCATCTCGTCCTTGCCATGGCCGATAACCATGTCCTTGCCTCAACGGGTAATAGATTGGTTTTGATCTCCTTGTAAATCTTGGGTCTTCTTGTCTTGGCCAATACTCCCTTTAGTGCAATGGACCTGGTGAACGCTCAATTCTTCGTCCGACGATATTCCATATGTGCTCATGGAAATCCCTTTTTGCACTCATGCTTTATTGGCATTCATTTTTTCTAAATTGTTGTTTACTGTTTGCCAATACAACCAATCATACAAGTGCTCCTTTGGTTGTACAATCTCTCTTTTAGGAAACTATATGACTTGTTTTGGTTGTACAATTCTCTTTGCAATCGTATGATTCTTTAGCACTGTACAATCTTGAGTTGATCATATGATTCTTCCTGTATTCGTACGCTTTCCCAACAACTATATGATTCCACCTATAATTGTACATTTCTTCAATAACTTCCCTTGCTCAACCATATGATCATGCAATAATGCAATAGTTTCTAGCACTTTTTCACGTAATCATACAACGATGCCATACATTGTACGATAGCCTTATGATTTTTTTTTGACAACAGTTTGGCCAAATCAATTCGTGCACTTGCAGGCTTTGTTTCTTCGGTCTTCACACCCTTGTACGACAACTTCCTAGCTAACCAGTTGTCCGACTTGGTACAATTCCTCCATACCCTAGCTTTTATTTCCTTTTGCAAAAACCCTAACCAGAGATTTATGGGTAGTAGGTGCCCTTCCTGTGTTATTTCCTTACGGGGGTTTTCGAAAAAAATTCAGTTTGCTCTTCTTGCTTGACGTTTACCCTTCCATTTTTGTTCTACAAGTTTTCTCCTTATGCCGCATAGGCCCTTGCTTCGCGAATTTCCTCTTCATTTTTGTAGAACTTCTCGTGCTCTTGCAAGGTTTAATGGCGACTAGGGTATTTTTCAAACCCTAGTTTCCATTTGTTGTGGCTTTACTTTGCATGCATTTGTAAAGATGGTCCTCCTTAGCTTTTCTTTAGCATTCTGCGAGTTTCTACTTCGCTACTACAATGCGCCCCACCTTCTTAGTGTCATTTTATGTTTTTAAACTTAGGATGCTCCCTTATAACCTTTACTTTTGGAGAAAAACAATTATAACTGTTCATTGCCACCTTATAATTGTATGTCTCTAGATGACTACCAACTCAACAATTTTATGCATGCTTTTTATTTTGCTTTTACTTTTTACTTTTCTTTTTTACCTAACTGTACAATATGTACCTCCTTATTTTGCTGACGTGTTAGAGTCATCGTACAAGTCGTACGGTGACATTAACTTGCACTTGTATGACCTATCTTGCTGACGTGTCATTTTGCTATTTCAGGGGTTCTTCCACCACAAATGTTGTACAATCTCTTGTCGTATGATTATCTTCATTGTCGCCTGTTGTAGGATCATCTGTTGTATAGTTTCTTTCTTCCTCATGCATCGTACAATTGCTTTCTTGTGTTGTATGATTTGCAGTTTTACGGTTCATAGACATATGGTCTCTAACTGTATGATTTTTGGCTTCTGGGTTCGTACGATCCTCCTCTTCTTCGCAGCTTGTACGGTGGTAGGTTGTATGACTATCTTGTTTTGGACTCGTATCTTGTCTCGTCGTACAATTACTTTCTTGCTCTTGACTTGTACAACCCTTGGTCGTACGGTCTTCATTTGGGAGACTTCTACTTTGATCCCCCCAGATGAAGTCTACCCCCAAACTTGATGAGTGAGTCCCTCTCTTGACTTCACCAACTTGTTGAGCTCGTGCTTGCCTTTAACAAACTTGCTCTCTCTTTCCCTTCCTTGAGAAGTTCTTCTGTGGCCCCACATTTGTGCCACGACTCCTTGTCTAGCTATTGGGTAAATCTCATCAATTTGAGGTAGCCCTCTTCCAACTCCTATTTTACCGCGACCCATCCGATGCATAGGTGGTCGCAACCGACTTCCATGGTTGGAACAGAGTCCTTGAAAGGGTTTAGATGGTCTACCCTGAAGGGCACGTCCAACTTGTGTGTTTCTTGTTGAATCAGCGGATGGTACTTGCGATTCATTACACCGACTAGGCTACCTAGGGGAGGAGGTCGACTTCTTCTCCTCGAGCCATTGGAAGGGATATCAGTCAAACCTCTTCCTTGATTAGATTGTCTTAGGCCCCTGCGGCGAATTGGTTACCTCCCCAAGATGCTTGAGTTGCCTTCTTGTTGCTACTCTTGCTGTCCACTTGTTTCTCCTCTTTCCCAAGTACTAGGGGTTATTTCAACAAATTCTATGTTTGCGAAGTGCCCTTCTCGATTCTGAGTTCTTGGCAACAATTGTCTTAAGGACCTCAATCTCCGATCTCCTCGTCGCAATTGTCTTATCCATCTTCTTTCCTCGAAGTGTCTTTGTGTTTCACAATCTACTAACGCTTCTCTATATTGTTCTGAAAAATCAGAACCAGTGCTTGAATCATTGCGACTATCTTCTCTTTGTAGGGTCCAACTAGGTGATGTTTCCATAATCCTTTGAAGTCTTCTCACCTCTCTCCTTTGCCTTCTTAGTTGTTTGCATGCCGCTACATAGTCCTCCACTTCAAGACGAACTTGCGGTTCTTGGTACCTTCGCAAGAGGTCAGTACTACTGCTTGAACTGCTACTATTTCTCCAAACTAAGGGAACCCCATCATCACTTGAATCTGGTTCCCAGTTTCTTCCTACCTCCTCTAGTGTAGTAACTTCCTCAATGTCCTCAATATCAGCTACTTCATCTATAATTGACGGATCTTGTGCCAGGCCTATCGGTTCCACTTGTGACCTTTCTTCCCGTCTGGCACTTTCTTCCGATTCTCCTTGCCGTTCTGGTGCTGCCTCTTGTTCTTGTCGTACACCCTCTTCTACTTCCTCCTGTTGCTCAAACTCTTGCTATCTTGCAGCCATCGATCATCAATTCTTTGTATTGTATCATCTAATTCTTGGATGATTTGCTCTTGTAATCTTGCATTGTGTGCTCGCAAGGTCTCATACTCCTCTTGCAGTTGTCACATCTGTTCCCGCATTCTTTGATGTATAATTCCAATTTGAGCTAACGGGGTGTGTCTTGCCAACTCCTCATTTGTGACTCCATATTTTGGAGTTGGTATCTCCAGATCACATACATATATATATATATATTTTGTCTGGATACTGTACATTTAACCTCAACCTTCTTCGTCCATTAGGGTGTCAAGGTAACTCTAGTTGTTCTATTTGAGGGTATACTTCTTTTGTTGCTTGTTGTGGAGCTTCCTCTTGCACTACCAAGTTTACCGCTATTGGTTCCTCATTTTGATTTCTTTCTTCATTCGTAGGAACCAACTCCTCTTCTTCATATTCTTCCGTTCCATCTGCGAATCGTACATGCACCCGTATTCTTCTCCTTTCTCCAGGGTGAGGTTCCAACTCTTGCTGTTCTATAATTGGTTGTGCTTCCTCCCCTTTTGCAAACAACCTTCTCATCCCTACATCATCCTTGTCTTGTTGAGGAGTCTGATTGTTTTGGGTTGCTTCTTGTTGTTCGTGGAGCTCTTCTTCTTGCCTCCTTCTCCTTTCTATCTCTTCCATGGCAATAAACAAACATTGTACTTTGTAAGGCTTTAGTTTAGACCCATTTACTATTTCGGGAACTACTATCCCGTCCAATTTTTGCAGCTTCACTGCATCGTTTTCCATCATCTCTACAACTTTGAAAGGGCCAAGCCATAAGGTTTTCAACTTCCCTAGCTTGATTTCTCACTTGCCATTGTACTTCAAGACCAAGTCACCTTGCTTCAACTCCAACTCCCTAAGGTGCTTGTCATGCCACAACTTCCTTCTTTTATGGGCTGCTTCAATCTCCCATTGTGCCATGACCCTCTTCTCATCTAGTTTAATTAGTGTCGCAAGCCTCTCTTCTAGGCTTTCCTGATCTCCTAATCCGGTTCTCTACGACTACCCTCAAGCTATGGATCCAGAATTCTACTTGCACAACTACCTCCTGGCCATACATCAACTGGAATGGCGTATGGTTTGTTGTGGGCTTAAAAGTTGTCCTATATGCCCATAGGACTAATGTTAACCTTTCCTCCCAATCAGCTCCTTCTACTCCACAGGTTTTATAAAGAGTGGAGACCAAGATTTTGTTTGTCACCTTTGCCTGCCCATTTGCTCTTGGGTAATACGAACTTGACAATGAATGCAAAATCTTGAAATCCGTTGTCAGCTTCTTGATGACTTCATTCACAAAGTGACCTCCCCTATCACTTGTCAATTGAAGCGGGATTCTGAATCTTGTAATCACTTGTTCATACAAGAATCGAGTTGTTCTTTTTGCCAAATTATCTGGTAGCGCCCTTGCCTCTACCCACTTCGTCAGGTATTTTGTTGCTACCACGATGTACTGACACTTCCTCCTCTGAGTTGTTCTCAATGGACCCACAAAATCCAAACCCCATCTCTCAAATAACTCCTACGGTTGAGAGGGGTGTAACGACATAAAATCTCAACATAATGGTTTTCCCGCTTGCTGGCATGTATCACACGCTTGTACATACTCCTTCATGTCGTGATAGAGGGTAGGCCACCATAGCCCCGCTAGAAGTATTTTTCTCACGGTCGTGTCTAGTCCCATATACCCTCCGGCCAGTCCCTCATGAGCCTCCTTCAGTGTTGTCCTTACTTCTTCCATTACACATCTTAAAATTCCGTCTGAGCCCATTTTGTATAATAATCCTCCTATCAACTGAAAGGGTGCTGACTTCATTATCACCTTTCTCTTTTCTGTTGCCGGCATCTCCTTAGGTAGATGGGTTGGCCAATACTTAGTGCCTATACTACGTACATCATCGTCAAAGCCTCTCGTTCTATTGTACTATAATTTCTTTTTGCCGTGACAATGATTGACTTGCGACGTAAATAGGCTGGTCTAGCCTAAACTGTCCTTCCTAGGCCACATCCAATTACAAAATTGGATGCATCTGTGTGGAAATGAAACTTTGTCCCAATCTGGAAACACCAATATGGGACTTTTTAATTTGAGAAAGTACGAGACTAGGCAGTACGAGAGGAGTGGAGAATGGACCCTAGAGCTAACATGGGTCCCACAAGGGAAATCAACCAACGAATACCACATATGGAGAGATCTCCACACTCACCACCATCGAGCGATGCTCCCATAGGAGAGGATTGAGCTTACGGTTGGGCTATGATTTTCTCGTTTGAAGGGTTGGATCATGGTTCGCCTGCTTCCACTAGGGCATTTCACCCAAAAGCCTTCTTCTTGATTTGCAAAGCTCTATGTGGGTGTTGTGCTTTATATACCACCATGAGGACCATCATGGGATACATGTGGAATAATGGCTCAAGACTCTCGCAGCGTTGCTCAAGATATTCTTAGAATTTTTTATTTGAGAAAGTACGAGATTGGGCAGTACGAGGGGAGCGGAGAATGGACCCTAGAGCTAACATGGGTCCCACAAGGGAAATCAACCAACGAATACCACATATGGAGAGATCTCCACACTCACCACCATCGAGCGATGCTCCCATAGGAGAGGATTGAGCATACGGTTGGGCTATGATTTTCTCGTTTGAGGGGTTGGATCATGGTTCACCTGCTTCCACTAGGGCATTTCACCCAAAAGCCTGCTTCTTGATTTGCAAAGCTCTATGTGGGTATTGTGCTTTATATACCACCATGAGGGCCATCGTGGGATACATGTGGGATAATGGCTCAAGACTCTTGCAGTGTTTCTCAAGGTATTTTTAGAATTTTTTATTTGAGAAAGTACGAGACTGGGTAGTACGAGAGGAGCGAAGAATGGACCCTAGAGTTAACATGGGGCCCACAAGGGAAATCAACCAATGAAAACCACACATGGGGAGAACTCCACACTCACCACCATCGAGCGATTCTCCCATAGGAGAGGATGGAGCATACGACTGGGCCATGATTCGCTCGTTTGATCATGGTTCGCTTGTTTCCACTAGGGCATTTCACCCAAAAGCTTGCTTCTTGATTTGCAAAGCTCTATGTGGGTGTTGTGCTTTATATACCACCATGAGGGCCATCATGGGATACATGTGGGATAATGGCTCAAGACTCTCACAACGTTGCTCAAGGTATTTTTAGAGTTTTTTATTTAAGAAAGTATGAGACTGGGTAGTACGAGAGGAGCGGAGAATGGACCCTAGAGCTAACATGGGGCTCATAAGGGAAATCAACCAATGGAAACCACACATGGGGAGAACTCCACACTCACCACCATCGAGCGATGCTCCCACAAGAGAGGATGGAGCATACGGTTGGGCCATGATTCGCTCGTTTGAGGGGTTGGGTCATGGTTCGCTTGCTTCCACTAGGGCATTTCACCCAAAAGCTTGCTCTTGATTTGCAAAGCTCTATATGGGTGTTGTGCTTTATATACCACCATGAGGGCCATCATGGTATACATGTGGGATAATGGCTCAAGACTCTTGCAGCGTTGCTCAAGGTATTTTTAGAATTTTTTATTTGAGAAAGTACGACACTGGGATATACGAGAGGAGCGGAGAATGGACCCTAGAGCTAACATGGGGCCCATAAGGGAAATCAGCCAACGGAAACCACACCTGGGGAGAACTACACACTCACCACCATCGAGGATGCTCCCACTGGAGAGGATGAAGCATACGACTGGGCCATGATTCGCTTGTTTTAGGGGCTGGGTCATGGTTCGCCTGCTTCCACTAGGACATTTCACCCAAAAGCTTGCTTCCTGATTTGCAAAGCTCTATGTGGGTGTTGTGCTTATATACCACCATGAAGGCCATCGTGGGATACATGTGGGATAATGGCTCAGGACTCTTACAGCGTTGCTCAAGGTATTTTTAGAAATTTTTATTTAAGAAAGTACGAGACTGGGCAGTACGAGAGGAGCGGAGAATGGACCCTAGAGCGAACATGGGGTCCACGAGGGAAATCAACCAATGGAGGCAGCCTAAGACTTTAGAGTTAAAAGATCTGACACGGATTTGAATGGCACTTGATAGTAGTATAATTTGGCAATTCCATGGTTCCAACATGACATAAAAGGACAGGGAACCGATTTAACTAGGCAAATATGGGCTTGCCTAAGATTGTTACCTAGAATATAATGCATTTTCTGTTTACGGTAACACAAGTTCTAGATTTCAATCACTTAATTTTTTTTTTGACAATCTTGCTCTTTGCAATGGGATTCTCTCTTTACAATCTAGCTTAATTTTGAGAAGTTAAATTTGTTTGTAATTGATGACTACATATTGCTTGGCCTTAGATTGAATGAGTCAATACTATCATGATATATATCATTTCCTAATCGCATTTATAACTATGTTGCTTGTCATTTTTAATAGCAAAAGTTTTGTTTTTATTTGCATACTCTAATTTGTCATTGATTTTGAATCACAGGATCCTCATATGGCTGCCATTGTTTCGGAACGATTTGGAAATAATGAAAAAGTGGAGGTGAACTAAAGTCTTGCGTTCTAACTTATTTTTGTCTTTTGTAGTTCTGTTACAGAAATGATTGCTATAATAAGTATTCAGTCATACATTGATTATAGACTATAAGCTTTGATATAGCGTTGAGTGATTTAAACATCCAATAAGAGTAGTTCCATGTACCCTTGGGGAAAGAGACTAATTGATGAAATAGGCAAAATATTTGTAACTGCATTTGATTAAAAATCTAGTATGTTGAATGTTGATCGTCATTCTTTTATTATTATACCAAACAGATTCTACTTGTCACCTCTTCCTAATATAATACTATTAGAATTTAAATTTGGAAAAATTGAAAGAAAATGAACAATAATGAAGCAAAGAGTGGTAGTAAGTTTCATTGAAAGCTTGTTCATTTTTTGAGGCACTTGAGGAGGAAGTGGAACATTTGAGAGGATTGGAGGAGATATACCATGATGATCTTGCACTTGAGGAGCCTCCAATTCGACCACCTATTTAGAGCCAAGGCCAACCATCTAGTTCAAGGGGGAGGAGGGGAAAACAAAAAACAGTTTAAAAACTGCTTTATATTTTTGAAATTTTGCATTTGTATGATACTATGATGTATTTGGTTGGATTTGATGATCATGAATTGTAATTGTGCTCTTTTTTATGAATATCTAATATAAAATTAGCTTTCTGGCCCTCCAATTGTTTAAAATGTTTTTTTTTTTCTAATTTTTTAAATGGAAAAATTTTCTTTGGTTTTTTTTTTGGTCAATTTTTTGCTGAGTTTTCCCGAGTTGCCGATAAAATATCCAAAACTGGGGTGCTGAGTTTATCACAAGTTGCGAGTTTTCCAACTATGGTTTGAAAACCACAATGTGTTGTTTGGCTTGCCTTTACCGTCCATTGCAAGATCTAGGTTGGTAAGGTGATATCAAGTGTTGTTTGATGTGGGATTCTTGCCATTTGAGGGAATATGGCCATCAAAGACCAACTAGGTGCCATTCTTAGGGCCTTCCAAAGCAAATTCCAAGAAAAGTAGATTGCCAATTAGACATAAAAAATTACCATTTGAGGCAAATACGGTGTTGTTGTAGGAGCTAGTTTGGACGAGCCTCAACCAAAGAAATAGAATAAGTGCAATGTACACCAAGTGTAAATGTAAATTTGATGTTTCTGTGACATCACAAGTGATTACGTAAGCAATTTTAATAATTCAAAGTTTGTAATGTGTACGCCACAGTACATGAACGTAGGTAGTTATCACCTAGTTAGAGGTGATGTGTTTTGGGCAATAGTTGTTGTTAACTACCAAACCTCAAGGATAAATAGGACCCCCCTATCCATTCGAGTGGGTACCTATGATGGATCTATTGTAATATCATTGTGTATTGGAGATCACAGGCCATAGACACAGACAGAGAGTAGATATGTTTGTGTAGACAATGTTCCAGGAGATATTTGCACAAGACTGCAGATGCATATGTAATACAAGTACTGTACAAGCAGGAGTGAATACAATATCTACTCATTTCATTCTTCATCTGTTGTGATTGTGTATGCATTGTGTGTAATGCCATTGTGGATTGTTGTAGCAAGATAAATTTGTAGATTGTTCCTCTTAAGTTTTGTATGCAAGATTGAAGTATTAGTTGGAGGAGTGCCATACAAGTGCTTGCTTTTCAAGTGTGTTGTCGTACAAGTGCTTGTTGTACAAGTGACATGTTGTATAGACAATTGTTGGATTGAGTTGTCATAAGTTTGCATATTGAAGTGTTGATTGCAGTCATTGTTGATTGCTAAATCTGTCATATCAAATTGTTCCTCCAAGAGTGGAGTACAAACCAAAGGTGAATGAAAGATAGCTTGCCACGAGGATGTGGGCGACGTAGACACGGAAGAGTTGACAGTCAGTCGACAAGGAGCCGAAGGTTTGCACAACAATGACGAAGTGTTGTGCAACATGTTGATGAACGACAACATATAAGACTAGCAAAACTTGGAGAACCATAAGTGGAACGCATGTCGAGTCCTCAAGTGGAGGACAATGAAGACAACATGTGGCAAATGTTGTTTCTAACAACGAAGGAGGACGCGTAAGTTGAAGTGCATTGGAAAAACAAGGATCGGACTCAGGAAGATGTTTGAGTAAGTAGTGAAGAAGGCGCCAACGTGGAGTGTGCACGAGGAGACGAGGCGAAACAATTGGTGACACTAGCACCAGTGTGGAGGATAGTGCCTAGAGGTGTAGAGGATGGGAGTCAACCACGAGAGAGTGCAGAAACTAGAATAGATGCTCGTGTATTCGCGAAGGAGGTCATGAAGGAGACCACGAAGCGTAGGTGCACAAGGAAGCGGTCGAAGACTGATTGCTAGTGTTGAGTTGTCAAGTGATGAAGACCAGCCACCCATGGTGAACATTGCTGTTGTAGCAAGCAAACAAAAATGTCCGGGTGATGGGAAGGAGGATCTAGAACGCCATATTGGTACATGTGAAACAATATGGTGAGCTAATGGAGTTGATGATGAATTAAAGGCTGAATTCACCAAGGAATTCAAAATACTCTGTGATGATACTGGGATCATTGGAGAAATATTATCTATGAAGTAAAAGAAAGATGAAGACATCAAGTCGTGTAATAGAAGATTAAAGGAACTCATCACAAGATGGAAGTAAAACCAACAGATGGCTTACAAAAATGATGGTTCCTAGATGGGTTGTTGCCAAGATATAAAAAGAAGATGAAGGTATACCACCAATTACCTATTAGGAAGCCTTTGATAGAGCTCTCAATTTGGAGAGCGAGATGAAGCAAACAACAATAGGAGTAGGTCACTATAGAGAAGATGATTTAGATAATGACCGAGATGATTTGCATGTTGACATCTAGGCCATGAGGAAGGACCTGGAAAGGTTGATTAACGACGTGAAGGGAGACAAAAAGAAAGAGAAGAAAGAAATTTGGTGTTTTGAGTGCAAGTCAAAGGGACACACATGTGAATTGTCCAAAGAATGCATTGTGCAATATTTGTGAAGTTGCGGGACATGCTGTTGTGGACTGTCCATTTAATTTGAGAAGCATTAGACATCAAACTTTGATGGTGTAGAAAGAGAAGCGTAGCACTTTGAAAACTGGGCAAGAAGAAACAAGTAGGGAGTATAGGAACAACCTCCAAGGAAGATGTCAACTGTAACAAGGGAATCGAACACAAGGTGGGCAAGGTCGATTATAGTATTATTTGGATGGAAGACCAATCATACAATGTTGAAGATGCCAAGAGTGGGCACATTTCGCGAAAAATTGTCAGAATGCGCCAGTTGCAGGAAACATCAGAAACAACAATGGGTCAATATGTCAATGGTGCAGACTGGGCAATCATAGGGAGGCCAATTGCCTGAAGAAGACGAGTTCAAGTAACTCGTAGAATGTCAATTTCATTAAAAATGAAGAGCCTCTGGAAGACTAGCGAAACAAAGAAAAGCATGTGCTAGTAGTAACACGGGCACAAGAAAGGAAGGCTGAGCAATATTCGGATCCTGCCATTGGAAAGGAGAGATGGCAGAAGGCACATGTTCAAGTAGAGGAAGAAATGCGAAGGATTGGAGTCCCCTTTGGTAGCGCTGTTACTTTGATTATCGTTTGTGTGCTACTACTTGCATTGAGCTACCATGGCTGAATTATGTGGATCTCCTCAAATCTCTTCATGCGCTTGTCATTTTGGGTCAATTGATTAGCGTTTTCAACTCTACATCCACTCGCAACTGCCATAGTCACCATTATTTAAAGGCACTCACTCAAAACTCACTTCACACTTGGTTAATTACCCCTCCCAATATTTCAAAGAAATTGCCCATTTTCTCATTTATCCTCTTGCTATAGATTGGGGGTTGCCTCAAATTTGACACTTAAATCAGATAGTGCTCACTTGTGTCACCTTCCTCCCTAGGACCCTAGGCTCATCATCTTTGGTGGTGGTTTCTTCCTTCTCCCCACTGAATCCTCCTATGGTAATTTTTGCTTTATCGACTTTACCTTGCTCCTAAATCTGTGGCTCGACTTGCTCCCCTACATCAACCGCAGTGTCCTTTCCCTTCATCACTTCATTTCCCTTTGCTGCTTCATCACCTTGCAATGTTGGTTGATTGCTTTGGCCCTTCTGCCACCAAATATGCTTTGATATAGGTAGTTCTCCTCTTTATCCTCCTGGCAATGAGGGTGTTTGTGATGTCGTTTGTGTTTTAGTAGATGCGATCTCTATCGGCTCCTCATCGTCCAATAGTGGGGAACCACACTTCTCTGCCTCATCTGCAAACTGCCGCAACAAAGTCATGGTAAAACTTTCCTTTTGGAATGTTGGTGTGTCCACCACAACTTTTGCATACAATCCTTGCACTCTCTCAAACTACATCAGTGGTGAGGTGTCTATTGCCTTCAATGCAACATTAATCTCATCATCTACTACTATTCATATTGACAATTCCATTTCTTGTGCACTTCCTTTTGTTCTTGCCTATTGTGTTGTCTCCACTTGCATTGCTTCCTACGTAGTTGGTGTTCTCGCGGCTTTTCTCTTTGTGCAGTTTCTTGTCAAGCCTTTGCTTTGATACTTGCAATGGTACCAATAGTGCCTCCTTGCGCAACCTGGCTTCCCAAATGTATCGGAGTGCCTTGTTGCACTACAATATAGGTTGTTCCTACAATTGGTAGCGCTGGATTGCTACAAGTCATGCAATATCTTTGAGTCCTCACTATACCAAGAACTACAATCTGTGGTGGTCCTTTAGGTGGTATGATTTTCGCCACTGTCTCGCCTGTTAGGGTTGTAGCTCTTGCTCCATCTGCTCCCATTGTTGGTCCAACTTCTGCTTCTACCTCTTCTCTTTTCTCTCCCACTCTTCTGCAATGGGGAGCTGCTTTTCGATCCCATCAAAATTAGACTCCAACGCATCTGTATTGTAGGGATGGTATTCCACAATTGGAGGAATAGAGAAGGAATGTCAGAGTAAATAAAAAACAGAAATCTTCATCTAGTTTGTAAACACCTAGATGCTCTTGTACTTCACTCCAAATGGCCTGCATATCACGACCAACTTATGCCTGATGGCCCTACTCAATACAATAGGTTAGATGACCAGTCAATAGATAATATGACCTTGTCTATAGTTTCGACGACCTTGTCTAGCATTGGATGGCTGGTTCAACAGTCCAGACGACCCAGTCTCATAGTCAGACAACTTTATCTAAAGTCAGACGGCCTTGCCTCTATGACTATAACAGTCAAATAAAGGTGGAACTAGTCTGAACGTTCTATGTACAACAATGACAATCAATCACAAGTACGTGCACAATGCTCACACAGTTTGCACAATAATGGCTGAATGGAAGTGTTGTTATTATCTGCAAGAATACATGTCTGGTATACAATGCAATTGTCTCCTGATGCACCTAGGCATACAACTATATCATCCGTACATAGCATGCACTCTTGTACTACTATCTTGAATGAATGAGGGGTCCTATTTATACATTTGGGAGGTAGTTACTCCCTTAACCTCCTACAACTACCTACTTGACACCTCATCATTTTCTTGCATTACATTTGTCATGCATTTATCTTACATTACATTTCATTTCATGGCTTAATACATGACTTATTAATTATACATACATTTCGTCAAACACTTCCTCATATGTATAACAAAACATACAAAATCACAAAACTACTTCATTACAAAATTGCATGTGCACGTACTGGACTTTCGATGCATTACATTATATTCGAGGTGGCGCCACGTCTGAACTAGCGCTTACATATTGCAAGAAATCCATTATGGTGTAATATTTCTCCAATTTTGGCGCCAATATGATTTTCTTGACACCTAGAAATTCAGGAGATTCGTCCATGACTCCTTCGCCAATGTAGATTCGTGGTGGGTGTCAATACAAGGTTGGAGTTCCTTTTGGTAGCTTCCTCACTCCCAATATTGACTGAATGTCGATGTTGCCAGCTCCAAGCTCCCATGGCTGATCTTTGCAAATCTCTTTGTTTGCTCTTCATCTTAGGCCCAAATCACCAACTTGCCCAATTCTGCCTCCATCTGGCTATAGTTGCTATAGTTGCCATTCACCAACACATGCAACTTGGAAATCACTCCTCAACCTGTCAAACGATCTACTTACCTTCTCCAAAAATGCATCAACTTGGTCATTGATATGTCCACCATGAATAGGAGGCTGCCTCAAGTTAGGCACTTAATCAAAAAATGCTCATTTGTTTCTCCATGCTCCAACTCATCCTTCGTGTCATCTCTAGTGATTGTCTCTTCCATATCTTTCCCACCTTGACTCTTCAAGTTGATTTTTGATTTCCCTCCTTGCATAGTTTGGCCTCTTGATTGTGCGGAAGTGCCCAATGGCACTACAACATAAGTCATTCCGTGCAGTTTGTAATACTGACCTGCCACAATTCCTTGCAGATTCCATCCCATTGTCTCTACCACAATGGCATCTTGTGGGGGGTCATGAAGATGGAAATACCGTGATAGTTTGACTCACTGGCTAGTACTGAGGATGTTGCTACTGCTGCTACTAGGAATGCTATTATTTTTGTAGTTGCTCTCCCATCTACTGCCACTGCTGCACCAACTGCTTTTGTTGCTTTCCTTCAATTGACTCTTCAACATTTGGCAATTGTTCCTCTGCTTTGTGAAAATCTGCACTCTCCTCATCGAGTGCATCAGTATCTCCTCCTTCGTCCTCTTCCTCTGAAGACTCTAATGACAAAACTTTTGCTACCTTTCTCTTCTTTGTTGTCGCCTTCTTCCTTGTTGCTGATTTTCCTGTTGGTCCTTTCTTCATCAAGGGGGCTGCATGTACCCAACAAAAAATGGTAGGTGATCCTTCTGGTATTGCTTGTGGAAGGTTTAGTTTGGGAAACTGAATCTTTTCATACATGGCATCCAGAAGTAACGCAATGGCGTGAAATGCCATTGAAAAATTCTTCATATACCACAACAAAAAATTCTATATTCGGTCTGACAGGAAAGTTGCGCAATCATACTTTTCTTTGGCCATCACTCCTTCCATGAAAGGTATGAGCCAAGTGGGCAAACCTGAGCATCTTTGTTTATCGGACAACTTGGACATAATCACATTCATAGCGCACCTCAATTAGTCTGACTGTAGGTGTTGCATCTTCAGTCTATGACTCCCATGCTTGGTCAGCTTCGCCACTTTCATAGGACTGATATTGGTGTCTGTTGGTCACGGATCCGCCACCAGGAAAGGATTTGGTCTACGTATGCGCCCTAGACCCGGACCACAGATTGAAAGGCCGGAGGGAAGAGATGCCCTCCATGCCAATCTCCGGAGAAGGCCGGCTCCTTTTCTAAACTACTGGGTGTTTTAAGATAAAAGTGCAGGAAAGAGATTAAAAACAGTACAGAAAGAGATGTAAATAGTTAGCAATGACAGCGGGGAAAGAACAAGCAGCACAATCACTAACTAATAGCCAAACCGGCAGCAATCAACATAAAGCATGTAACAGAAACTAACACTGCAATTCTTCCCTATGTATCCTTCAACAAGAATTCCAGATTCACTCAATGTCCAATGCTCTAATCCAGAATGCAGAATTACAGCAATCAGAAAAATAAATGAATGTAAGCAGAAATACTTGCAGAAGGCAGCATAAAAGAAAGAAACAAGAATTAGAGCCAAGGATGCTTTAGTATTGATGCAAGAAGTTTGAGTACAGCAGCTCTCTAGCAATATGTTCCCCCCCTTACATTGAATATCAGACTGCCTTATATAGCAGAGTTTTCCCTCCCAATTACATTAAAGCTCAGATCCCAAAACTGCCGGGGCAGCTGAGATTTGACCCCTGTCAACTGTCAGTGTACCTGAAATACGACTTACCCGTGTTTGGAGCAGCTTCGGGCTAAACCTACAGTCGGGAGAGTGTGTTTCATTAATGCCCTTGGTACAACTTGCCCTTTGGGGTCTTCTTAGGGTCGGGAACTCGTGCGTCATTAATACACCTCCAACATCCACCTACCCTGCTTCTTTAAGTCAACCTGCAGCTTTCCCGGGAGGCAATAATTTCGAGAAATTTCCCGCCTTTAACTTTCATCTGGTGTTCGTTGCAGGATACGTGCGACGCTTGGAGTCGCAGGGCGGAGGAGCGAACCTTGGGCAACTTCAAATGAACGGGGGGGGCTGGCCAGTCGCTCGATGGAAGAGTGCTCCGGAGAATCGCCCAGAACTACTGCGAATCCCGGGAGTCACTCCAGAATGGAGCGAATTCTGGGAGGAGCTGTCCTGCCTTAGAAAAATCTTGAACATGCTTGCTGAGCGAACCTTGGGCCGCCTTCACCCTTGCTCGCTAGTCGCCGGAAAACGGAGCGACTCCCGGGAATCGCCGCACTGGGGAGCGAATTCCGGGAAAATCCAGGACTTAGACAATTTTGGATTCTGCCTGCTAGTCGCAGGCGGCTGGAGCGAATCCCGGGAGTCGCTCCACTGGGGAGCGAACTCCGGGAAAAAGCAAGACTTAATCAAATTTTAAACATTTTTGGGCTATCATTAGCCCGAGTCTAGATGAAGCTGGAGGTTCGCAGATGGGGAGGGGTGACTACCAAGAATTGCTCAAAATGGAGCGACCCGTGAGCTGCCCCATGCCTTAGACAAATTTTTGGATTTTCTGCCGGAACTGGGACATCGCCTGGAAGCAAGATGGGCCTGAAAAACTACCTGGGCTGCGGCCTCGTGGACTTCCTGGATAAATCAGCCAGAGGAGAGAGATGAAGCAGACTTAGAAACAAAAAATTGCAGCATTTTCCAAAATTGTACCCCGTGTCAAAATGTGGCAACAGTGTCCTTGTAAACAAAGTTCCTCTATCGGTAGGGCTCCACTCCCTCCTTCACCGGTTTGGTTGCAGCAGGTACTCTGTAATGTCCCTTTTTTAGAAACAACAAACCCTTACTACGAAAATGCAGAAATTAAGTACAGCAAGGAAATAACTCAGAAATTGCTCATAAAATAACACAAGTATGAGGAGAAATCAGCCAGTATCATATATTAAATATTGCCAAACCAATACAACAGCTGGAATGGACAAATGGGTCCTCAAGGAACTCAAAATGCAGATACAAACTCCCACAAGTGGGACGAACTAACCCCAAGGCTGAACAGATGCAAAAACTCCTCAAAAATGACCCCAAATACAAGCGTAGGGTTTGGGGCTGCCAACAGATCTGAAACACATGACACAAATGCTCCCAAAAATGCCATGAACTCCTCACGGATGCCTCTTTTTGTATTTTTGATATTTTAGGGCAACAACACCTGCAATGATATTGCCAATACCCCAACCATGCACCTCCAATGCACTATGGGAATGAGCAAGACCTGCAATCTCAACTCATGGAACCTCTAGGGTTTCAATATTCAATTCTGATATCAACATAACATGACCAAAATGGGACGTCTCACTCCCTTATATAGGGTGAGGTTCTAATTTGGAGTTGACATCTCCCAACCCTAAAATCACTTAAAGTTCCTTATTACAACATAAAAACATAAAACATAAATAAACACAACTTAAGTTATGTCTCCTAGTCACATGAACCCCTTTTTCACTTTTTTAATTAAGTGTAGGAGACATTTACAAAAAATATTTATTTTTGGGACATTACATACTCCGAATACTCTACATCATCGTATCAACATTGTATGTTTGTAGCATCTCCAGTAGGTACAACTTGAAAAAATCTTTGTCGAAGCCGAAAACCGGCAAAATAAATTGAACTCACGCGCTCCAAAATACTATCTTCAACTGGTGGTCCTGCAGATGCTCCAACCACCACGTCTTGCAAAAATCACCTTTAGGCGTTGTCTAGGTAATTTCTTCCAAGGGAATTTGCATGCACTCCTTCCCTTTCTTCTTCTATTGCGATGATGTTGTTGTTGGTTTCTTTCCTTTGGTTCGCCTATCCTTTGGAGTTCGGATTCTTGACCATGATTTGGACTAAGATTCTCCATGCTATTGCATTCTCCCCCTTTTTGCGTACATTTTACGCATTTCCCGTTCTCTTCCGTGTATGCTGTCTTCGTGCTCCTCACACCGCTAACGCCGACTCTTTCATGAGTATGGGGTCCTTGTTGCAACACTGCTTCAAGCACAAGTCTTGGAGGATACCTTTGCAACACTACTCGTTCTATTCATTCAACAATCCTTGGCCTTTGTTGCATTCCTTCAAAAGTTTGCTTCCCCGGTTTTGAATTTTTAAATCCTTTGGCAACAATTAATTCCAATTGCTTCAACCATTTTTCGATTGACTTGGTGCCAATTTGCAACTCCACATGGCACTCTTGCACTTTGTGCTGCTCGTTTCCTTATTTTGCATTTCTCTCCTTCTAATTGTTTATGTGGCTTTGATTTGTGACTCCAGAAGACCTGGATGGCCTAGGTCTAGACGACCTGGCTTCAGACGACAAGGTCTCAGATCGCCTGGTCTTGGAAGACCATGACTTAGATGGCCCAACTCTGGATGACCTCTGCTATTCTTCATGTTCATATACTGTTTCGACAACTTAGACAAATTGTACACCTCTATGCACCAACATTCCTCACTTAGACGACCTACCATAGGTTGGTGGAATTATTTTTTGCAATATTTGTACGACTATCACCCTTGCTCTTTCGGATTCCGTTCTGTGCAAATTCTTGTTCTTTCTTGACCCTCGTCTTGCTGTTGAATGTTTTTCACCTGCATAAGAAAATCAGAATTTTCCTGTAGTGGGCAAGGATTTTTAGCAAAACCCTTCTTGACATGTTTTCTCCTTTAATGCAGCTTCCTCCTTTGCGGCAAAATATTTCTTCCTCTTGTTTTTGCTTGTGATTCTGCACAATGGGTTGGTACTTCTTTTCACTTCAGAAAATCTTCGAAGCCATTCCGTATGCCTTGCATAACTTTGTACTAGGGATGTCTCCTTTGTACTCCTTGCTCTTTCTTGGCTCTGAGCATTTGAATGAGCAAATGCAAGCTCCTGGTACCCATTTATAAGTTGAAAGAGGTAAGGGGACACTTGGCTTGCATGCCACAATTGCCCCTTAATTGCCACTTTTCCTTCCATAAGTAATTCACATGCAACTAACTGTTCTGCATGTTCATGTCTTTTCTTGTCTTCTTAGCTTCATCCACTTTGCGCATGGTGAGCCCATTGTAACACCTTACACTTCTTCGTTTGTAGTTTTCCTTTCCACTTTTGTCTAGGTTGGCCTAGGCGGCTAGATGGGCTGCCTGAATGTCTAGACGACCCCTCCAACTGTTTGCCTAGGCGACCTAAGGGCCCAGATGATCTCCTGTGTAGACCCTGATGACCTGTTCTCTTTGACTATTGCCTTGGTTGTCTTGATGGTCTGGCATTGTTGTGTTTTGGATGGCTTGGGTGGCCAGATGACCCACCTCCTCATCTCGATTGTCTTTTCCAATGTCTCCTTTGTCGTGACTGCTTCCTGAGTTCAACTTCATTTCCATTAGCCATTCAGTCTTCTAGCAACTCATCTGCAACTTCTTTGGACGACCCAACATCACTCTCCAATTGCATGCGATTTCCAAACGACCTTTCCCTTATTGCCAATCGAACTGAATGTTGCGACGACCTGGGGACAATTTGTATTCCAAGAAGTCTCCTTGGATGGCCTTCGTAAAGCCCAAACGGCCCGACCCCTAGTCTTGATGGCTGAAGGGCCTTTCAGGGATCTATTGCCCTTGCTGGACAGCCAGGGGGTGGCCCAGATGGCCCACCCTTCTGGCTAGATGGCCTATGGTTTGTCAGCGGAAGATTACTCCACCCAGATGGTCGAGAAAGAGGCAAGATGGCCTCCCCTCTTGGCCAGACTAACCTAGAAGCCTTGGGAGTCATAACGACCTATCTAGATTGCCTAAGAAGTCTCCTTCGAATGCCTTCCTTGGGTCATCAGGTGGCCCTTATGGACCACTCAGACTTCATAAGGAGCCGTTCAAGTTGTTTGGTGGATTCTGCCTTCTCCTATCCATCCACCTCCATACTTCTTCACCCTCTAAGTGTACAAAACTTCTTGTCGAGGTACTTCGTGCAAAACAACATTCAATAGTGTGTTTACATTACCAGTTGTTTGGACAACTTGCTGCCTTCTCCTTGGTGTTCCCTGTCTAACTCTTCTTCCAAGTTCCAAGCTTGCACTAGCACTACTTCAGTCTTCCTCCTCACCACTTGAACTTGTTAGGGATATGGTACTAGATTCGTTGTCCAAGTTAACCAACACTTGTTTTCTCACATGGTAATGTCTGCCGTTGTACTTCATAAACATCTTGCCATTAAACTTCACTTGGTGAGGTTCTGTATCTAAACTAGTAGTCTTCTTCTAGAAACTCAACTTCCTTCGCACAATCTTTAGCAGCTACCAACACCTGCTTGTCTACCATGCACCACTTGAGGTCTCTTTGGGACTTGCCCCCTCTTTGGAAAAACTTCTACTAGTCGCTTGAATATCTTGTTGCACAGTCTTAATAACTCCTGTGCATGTTGTCTTTGTAATTCAGCTATTTGGATGTTCAATTGTTCACTTCTTGAATGCAATTGCTGTGTTTTAGTGCTCATTCTTTGCTGTGCGTGTCCAACGGTTGCTAGCAAGCTCATTCCCTCACATTCACTTCATCACTTCGAGGCTCCTGTTCTGGTTGTTCCTCTCATTCAAAACATATTGCCACCCTTTGCTGCATGTTTTAAACATTGACCTTAATTTTTGTTCCTCAACATTCGGAACCTAACATGCACACACACCCTTCTACGTTTTGTATATTTGGACTGCAATTCTTCTTGGTGCATTGTTGGTTGCATGTCCACTTCTTGTTTACTTGCGTTTTCTTCCTCATACAACCATGCTAGCTGTTCTAAAAGATCGCTTCCATATGAGTCACTTATGTTTTCCGCACCATCATCTTTTGTACGACTTGACTCTCCAACTTCCTATATCGAGATTCCTTGAAAGGATCCCACAGACTGACATGGTGCAACTATCAGTTTGCCCATACTTGTGCCTTCATCCTTTGGTTCGAAATTTACAAAGTTCACCTGCGCTCTTATTTTGTACAACTTTAACTTCGAACCATTAACTGTCTCAGGACATTGCATCCTATCCACTCTTTTCAACTTTACTATCCATCACTTCATCAACTTGGAAGGGTCCAAACCATAGGGTCTTCAACTTTGCTGGCTTGATTTCATGCTTGCCATTAAATTTCAACACTAAGTCACCTGCCTTTAGCTTCATCTTTTTTAGGTGCTTGTCATGCCACAATTTCCAATGACGTTGGGCATACATGATACACTGCTTAGCCACGAGACTGGAGAAATTCCAGGAGAAGAATTTAGAGCAGGCTAAATAGTTGAAGGATATGGAGGTATGACTTTGACAAGTGCAGGAGAACATCGAAGCAGAGCTGGAAAAGTTGAAGAAGGAAGTTGAGGAGAGGATCAAGGCACACGAGCAGGACCGGCTGATTGGGCAGGTCAAATCAGAGTGCAGAGTGAGGGAGTAGTTACTGGAAGCAAAGACAAAGGTCACTCATCAGGATGAACTCATAGCAGAGCAGCAAGGAGAGAAGTTGAAGCTACAAAGAGGGAAGCCGAGTTGAAGGCCAAGCTGGCAGAAGTTGAACAGAAAGTAACTCACTATGGTATATAGTGGGATCGCTATCAAATTTTTGCCAAGAGATTAAAGGGAGAAATGAAAGCCTTCAAACTGCAGATCCAGGAGTTAGGTGGAGTTCCTGTTCCTACATGTAAATATTAGCAAAACCCAAGTCCTTAGGAGCAGAAACAGTCGTCGACGAGGATGTCGACCAATCTAAAGGGGAGGGTAGATGTAGGAGCTAGTTTTGACCAGCCAAAGAAAGTGTACATAGTGGTAGTAATAAGTGTGAAATGCACACAAAATGTAAATGTCAATGTAATGTAAATGAAATGAAATGTACATGTAATGCAATTTTGTGGTATGAGATGTCAAGGGTGATGACATCATCATTGATTAATTGCAAATATAATGTAAGTGCGGCTAATGTATGTAGTGCATGTATGAATGGGGAAGTAGTTGTGTCAGGTGTCCTTGGCAGCAGTTGTGGGTAATTGCCAAGGCCCAAAGATAAATAGGACTCCCAATTCATTTGTTCAAAGACAACCATTAGACATCAAGTATGCCAACATACCGTGTGGGAGGAGAGACCATTGAGACTAAGAGATTACATTGCATACTAGAGAGTTTAGGCTGGTATAGTTTGTGTATCCATTATGCATTGTATTGCCAAGGTAAAGATTCTATATTGTTGATGTCGTATAGGCAGAGTAATACAATGATTATGCATCCTCTATTTGTGTAATGCATATGTTCTTTGTGATATTGTTGCTGCTGGTAGTTTGGTAGATTGTGTATCAAGTTTTGTGTGCAGGTTTGGGAGAGTTGCAACCAAAAACCTTGTATGAGGTAGTTGTAGTCCAGAATGCCGTACGAAAGTTGCCATATAAGTGAAGCTTTGGAGAGTGCCATTTGAGTGGATTGCATTGTGCTATTCTAGTGGGAGGATTGTTGTACAAGCACTTGCCATACAAGTGAGTTTTTGATGTTGCCGTACAAGTAGGTTGTTGTGGCTGTCGTACAAGTGCTTGTTGTTCAATGAAGACAAGACTTGCCATTCAAGTGCTAGTCACTTGACTACCGTACAAGTACATTGTCATTCAAGCAGAGATGAGTGATGGTGAAATTGCATTGACTGCAGTCTTGCTTGGCCTCTAAATCTGTCATTTTGTTCCTCCACTGTTGGAATACTCGTCACCATGCTACATTTGGCACATATCGCATGTGGCAACAAACTCCTTTGCATTGCGATAGAGGGTGGGCCACCACAACCCTGCTAGAAGCACCTTCCTTGCGGTCACATTTGACCCGAAATGCCCTCATGCCAGTCCCTCGTGAGTTTCCTTCAATATTGAGTTCACTTTGTCATTCATTCCGCATCTTCGCAAGATTCCAATAGGTCCAATTTTGTACAATAAACCAACTATCAATTGAAAAGGTACTAATTTGACGATGATTTTATTTCTTTTTGGTTCTGTCAACTTCTTTGGCAGCTCCCTCGTCCACAAGTATTCTCCCACGTAATTGTACCACAATGGCAGTGCAATAATTGCAAATAAATGAGCTTTTGGAAATTCATTTGATCTCATGCTTGCCGTTGTACTTTATCATGAGGTCACCTGCCTTCAACTTCAGATTTTGGAGATGCTTGTCTTGCCAAAGTTTGTGCCGACAATGTGCAATCTCTGTGGCCCACCGTGTTATCACCCTCTTCTCATCCACCTTGATGAGTGTGGCCAACCTCTCGTCCAGGTTCTCTTGGTTGTGAAGACGGTTCTACAACGCCACTCTCAAACTTGGCACCAAAAACTCGATTGGCACTACAACCTCTTGACTGTACATCAGTTGGAATGGCATATGATTTGTCATTGGCTTGTACATCCTCATATTGGCTTGTATGCCATCATGTACACTCACAGGATAATCGACAATTTCTCCTCCCAATCAACATCCTCAATTCCGCAGGTAATATACATTATGGTTATTAAAACCTTATTTGTTGCCTCTGCCTACTCATTTGCTGTGAGATAGTACACACTTGACAACAAATGCAAGATTTTGAATTCCGATGTTAGCTTCTGAACAATTTCATTGACAAAGTGTCCTCCATGATCACTTGTCAATTGAAGATGGCACTTTGAATCTTGTAATCATTTGCTTGTACAAGAATTGCAGAGTGTTCTTCGCAGAGTTATCTGGAAATGCCCTTGCCTCTACCTACTTAAGTATTCGGTTGCAACCACGATGTACCTGTACCTCCCTCTGCTGGTCTTCAATGGTCCCACAATATCCAAACTGCAATGTTCAAACAATTATGGTGGCTGAGATGGGTACAATGGCATGAAGTCCCTTTGCAGTGGCTTCCTAGCTCGTTGGTGTGTATCTTAGGTGGTCACAAACTCTTTCATGTCACGATAGAAGGTGGGCCACCACAACCATGCTAGAAGCGCCTTCCTCGCGGTTGCATTTGGCCCCATATGTCTTGCGAATCCTAAATGATCCTCTAGTGTTGTGTTCACTTCCTTGTCCATTATGCATCTTAGCAGAATTCCATCTGGTTTGATCTTGTACAACAATCTAGAAATCAATTGGAATGGTGTTGACTAGATTATTATTTTCTTCTTTTCGGCTGCTGACAATTCCTTCGGCAACTCCCCTGTCGACAAGTATTCTCCAACATACTTGTACGATGATGACAATGCAGTAATTGAGAACAAATGAACATCCAGAAATTCATCCAACATTCCTCCCTGCATAGGTCTCTGTTGGTTACGAATCTGCCACTTAGGAAAGGATTTTGATCTTTCGCGCCCTAGATTTGCCCAGCAGATTGAAAGGCCGGAAGGAAGGAATGCCTTCCGTGCCAATCTCCGGAGAAGGCCGACTCCTATACTAATCTATTTGGGGGTTTTTAGATGAGAGAACAGGAAAGAGATTGTAAATTGCAGAAAGAGATGTAAATAGCATGTGTTTCCGGTGGGAAAGAACAAGCAACACGATTACTAGCTAGTACCCAAACCAACAACAATCAAAACAAAACATGTAACATAAAATAACACTGTTATTCCTTCCTAAGTATCCCCCATTCTGTATTCCAAACTCACTTAATTGCCAATGCTTTAATCCAGAATGCAGAATTACAGCAATAAAAAAAATAAATGAGTATAAGCAGAAATACTTGCAGAAGGCAGCATAAAAGAAAGAGATGAATGCTAGAGCCAAAGATGTTTTGTATTGGAAGCAAGTGTCTGTTACAGCAGAGCTTTCTAGCAATATGTTCCCCCTTTTTACAATGAAGTTCCACTGCTATTTATAGCAGAAATTCCCCCCCCCCTTAACATTGATGCACAGATTAGACTTCTGCTGGTCGCGAGTGTACCTGCAACAAGATTCACCTGAAATTGGTACGGCTCCGAACAGATCTGGTGGGTGAGAAGTCAAGTCTGATTAATGTGGTAGGTTTAGTACAGTTTGCCCTTGAGGACACCATCAATGTTCACCTACCCTGTACCTTTGCAGCACACCTTCTGTCCCGTCTTGACAGGCTCGAATCCCGAAATCTGTACATGGTCTGCCTGAGTCTGAGGTTCCCTGAAATAGAGGGGGTTGACCAAAGTCGCCTGATAAAAACAGCGACCCCGGGAGTCGCTCCAGAATGGAGCGAACCCGGGATACACCCTGCCTTAGGAAATTTTGCAACTCGGTCCTTCTTTCTCGCAGTCGCTGAATGGGAGGAGAGACGACGACAGTTGCTGATAGATGGCAGCGACGACGGGATTTGCTCGAGAAACGAGCGACCGATGTTGACATTCCACCTTGTGTTTTTAGAAAATTTTGGAATATCATCGCTCGCGGTTGCTGAAAAACTGTAGCGACTCCCGGAATCGCTCCGAAACGGAGCGACCGACGTCAACATTTGAAAGCCGCGCTTGATGAAGCTTGCTTGGCGACGACGGCGATCGCTGGCTGAGTTGAGCGACGATGGGAGTCGCTCCAAAATGGAGTGACCGACGTCGATCGCCGCCAAACGGAGCGACCGGCGTCAACTTACACTTAGGCGCTTTTTGCTTGCTCAGCCTTGTTGACCGCTGTCGCTGGAAAAAGGAGCGATCGGCGTCGGTCGCTGAAAAACCGAGCGACCGGTGTCGACAGCTCATACTTAGAAATTTTTACCTCTTTTCTCCCTCTTGCCGCGGTTCGCTGGAAACTGCAGCGACGACGGGCGTCGCTGAAAAATGCTGGCGACGACGGGGGTCGCTCCAGAATGGAGCGACCGTGGGAATTTTAACACTTAGACAAATTTTGTCATTCTTTTCTCCCGCTCGCCTTGCTGCTTAGGGATGTCGTAGGTCGCCGGAGGGAGAGGCAGAGCTGGGAATCGCTGGAAAGGGGGAGCGACTCCCGAAATCGCTCCAAAATGGAGCGACCAAGGGAGTGCCCCTTCCTTAGAGAAATCTTGGGCTTTTCCCAAACCCTGCTGAAACTGTTTGAAAATCTGAAAAAATAAAGCTGAAAACAGAAAACACAAAGATTGCTTGGGCAAATATGGGAAGGAAGGAGGAAGAAAGAATCTGGTCCCAAAAGTTGCAGCAGCAATTTTTCAATTTTTTCGAAATCTTTTCCCCTTAGCAAAATATGACAACAGTCTCTTAAGTGAATCCTTGACAATTGATCTGCTACGACATGTTTCTTTCCTATTTTAACTACCACTGAAAACACGAACTCCTTCAATGTAACAAGCCACTTGTTAACTCATCTGTGTATCACAACTTATTGATCAAGTACAACAACACCTGATGATAAATGTAGAAAGCAAAGGGATTTGTGAGTAGTTAATGTCTGAACTTCTGCACTGCATTCACCATCCCTAGTGCTTCTTGCTCTATTGTGTTGTAATTCTTCTTTGCCTTAGCCAATAGCCAACTTGAAAAATATAAAGGCTGATCCAATCCATATTGTCCTTCATGTGCTAGTTTTCATCCAATTGCAAAATTGGACATAGCCACGCGGACATGAAACTCCTATTCCCAATTTTGAAACACCAGAATGGGTGCTCAAACTAGGTTCGCATTCAATTCCTCAAAGGTCTTCTTGTGCTTCTTTGTCCACCTAGAAAAAACACCCTTGTGTGTCACTGTATCCAAGGGGTGCAACATTAGTGCAAAGTTCTTGATGAATCAACGATAGTACCCAACATGCCCCAAGAACGACTTCAATGAACTTACATCGTATGTCTCCTCCATGCTCATTACGATGCGAATCTTGTTGGGATCGGACTTCAGTCCCTCTTTGCACACCACATGGCCCAACAACTTCCTATATGATATCAACAACTTACACTTCTTTGGGTTCAAGGACAATTGAGCATTCGTGGATAGCCTTATGCATTCCTTCAATGCCTTTAGATGCTCGTCCTTCTTCCTGTACAATGACCAGGCATTGAGGAACACCTTGAATTTGCCTGTAAAAAATTGCTCAAAAATGTATAGAATGATCCTTTGAAATGTGGTAGGGGCATTGCATATACCGAAGTGCATTCGATTGTATGCATAAATGCCATTTTCAACAACAAATGTGGTCTTCAGCCAGTCCTCCTTGACAATACTGATTTGATCGTAGCTTAAAAATCCATCCAAAAATGAATAAATTTCATGCCTTGCTACTTTCTCTTGAATTGAATCATTAAACGAGATTGGAAAGGGATCCTTGATTGTCACCACATTTAGGCTCCAAAAATCCACATAGATGCAGATTTGGTTACTCTCTTTCTTCAAGATGATGACAATGGGTTACACCCATTAACTCACTGACACTTTGAAAATTATGCCCGTGTCTAGCATCTTCTCAATTTCTGCATTGACTAAGACCACATACTTTGGGTTCATCTTGTATGACCTTCTTCTCACAGGTTGTGCACCTGGAATCAATGGAATCCGATGTACACACAACTCAGGTGGAATCCCTTGCAAATCCTTGTACGTCCATGCGAAGACCACCTTGTATTGCATTAATATTTTAAAAGCTGTTGTTTTTGAAACTGGATCCCACTCATCCCCACAATGGGTCATCTTCTCTTCCTTGCCTACATCGAGGTTTACCTGCACCGTCGTCGGTTCTTTGTACTTTATAGAGTCAGGTTCTTGTATTGCTTTTGCCACATCCAAGGAATGTGCTGACTTCTCATCAATCTGCAAATTGCCAAGAATGTACTAAAGCTGTTCTTTAAATTAAATTTCTATGGGAAAGATATGGAAGAGGATAGAACCAAAGGAATTGAAGCAAATTAGTAAATCAGTAATCAATAGAACCAAATTTGGCTAGAAAAAAAAATGCAAATCCAGACTTAAAGCCAATTACAAATCATGGAAAAAAGAGTAATTGGAAAGATATGGAAGAGAATAGAACCAAAGGAATTGAAACCAACCCGCAATCCTTTGTCTGGCCACAAGGTTCAACAAAGCAATCTATGACATTGGTTACCTAACCTTCTAGAGGGGGAAAGAAGGCTTTTAGAGGGATTGAGATCTCACAATCTATAATATTTGCTTGGGTTCACTTTCCTTTTTAGTGGGTCTTGTTTCTTCCTAGTTTTAATACAAATATTTTGTTTTTCTAAAATTTATTAGTGGAGTTCATTTTCACACTCTTGATCAGCTATTTTATCTTCTTGTACACTTGTGTCCCCCTGGCCTAGGTTGGTTATTTCTATATATTCATATTTCTTTTTTCTCTTCCTTATCAAAGATCAGGTTTGATAAGTGTTAGTTCTTTGTGGAAGCACACACAGATATGTTGACCTTCACAGAGATCTGCATAGTTTGAGATATTAGTTGGATATCAATTAGCTTGAAAGATGAGTTAATATGGTGCCTTCCTAAAAAATTATGCTTCTTTGTTCTTCTATATGGAAATTAGAAACAATCTAGATAGAAAGGCATTGATCTTATATTTGATTTTTTTCTTGCAGGTTGTGCAAGAAGACTTCACAAGATGTCACATAGGGGTGCACATCACATCATTCTCAGCCTCCGTTAGAGCGGGTTCAAACTGTGGACAATTGGCAAAGGTGAAAACTTGAGAGTTGACATTTAAAGTAGTTCTCATTACAAAATTGCGCTCTTAACCAGATGTTGTTGCACTTATTTGCATCCTTGACTAATAATTGGTTTCTAAACCACAAAAATGCAACTGCAATTTCACATGGCAATGCTTCTCATCATTGTACCAAGGCACATAATGCTTATTGTGACACCCTGAAAAAACTAGCAGGTTTATTTCCTCGTTGCATTTTCTAAGGCAAATCAACATTATTTGGAGCACTCCATTGCTATCGTTAAAGATACATTCACAGTCTTTGTGATCTTTTAACTGGTTGCTGTATTGGAGTTTCTCATGGTGGTAGCCCCGCCCACATAATCAGATAAGATGATGAGATATACCCAACACAAAATTTGAAATTGCCAAAGTGAAGACATGAATGAGCTTAACAAAGAGATTAGAAGGCTCTATGAATGAAAGGAATTGAATAATTGATAGAAATTGAGAAGGTTTGCAAATGAACTTAATAAAAGTAACTTTGCATTTCCTTCTTTGGTATAGTGTTGTCATCGTAATGATGGAAATGATATAAATAATCTTAGATGGATCATATATAATGGTAGTAGTTGATTACTACCATTTCTTCTATAACGCATTCTGACATACAAACAGTTTGAAAGATGTGAAGGGAACAAGTCAAGACTTCATAGATGTCTCGTTTAAAGTATTTTCCACTCCATTGGAGCGCCTTGCTCTTGGAGCTCCCCATTGCTAGAACACCTCGCTCTTGAAGTGACTTGTTGCTATAGCGACCTGCTGCTAGAGGGACTTGTTGTCGGAGCAACTCGCTGGGTGTGCACCCTATTGTCGGAGCACCCTATTGTCGGAGCAACTCGCTTACAGAACATGCCACTTATCGTAGCAACTTGTGGTTGAAGCGCCTTGCTCGTCGAGCACCCTGCTCCATGTCTATTTTTAGAAACAGGATAAGGATGATGTAATCACCTTGTAATTATCACCAAGGTATATTGTATGTAGTCCATTTCATGGCTATAGGTTCAAGTATAAATAAGAGCTAAGATCTCATTGTAAGGGTCTTTTGGACTTTGAAGCAATACCAAAACTACTTTTTGGAGTAAGAATTGTAAAACACCCATATTGCAAAATCAATAAAGAGTTGTGTGTGGCATTTATATGTGGCTGTGTCTTTGACCTTTCGCTTGATGAATGTGTGAAATTAGTGGCTCTGCCCTCCTTTCCCTTGTTAGTCCTTCTCTTTGCTTGATATTGTAGGTTATTTGAAGAATCTTACATGCTGCAGTTATTCGGTCTCTACTGAAGAAGTCACTTGCACCAAACCTCGAATCTCGCTACGACTTCGGTCATATTTTTCATTTTCTTTCTCTTGAACTCTTTTCCTCCCAAAACAAAAGCAGATTAGATTTTTTTTTGCACTTTAGATTAATTTGCTTTCCTTATTTGGTCTTTGCTGAAGAAGTCATTTGCACCAAACCTTGAACCTCGCTACAACTTCGGCCGTATTTTTCGTTTTCTTTGTCTTGAACTCTTTTCCTCCCAAAACAAAAGTAGATTAGATTTATTTTTGGCACTTTAGATCAATTTGCTTTCCTTGTTCTTAGTTTATGAGTTTTTTGCATATCTTAGATTAGCTTTATCTCTTTATTTTTCAGCTGAGATAGAAGATAAAAGGGATCCGATCCGAGATCTGAAGGTTGGGGAAAGTAGAAACCTCCCCATTCATTTGTTGAATTGTGGTCATGGGTGCAAATCAACTTTGCCTATTTCCGTGTTAAAGAGTTTTGACACATTTGGTAGGACACACAAGTACGATTTCAATACGAAATCGATCTTACCCCACCCGCACATAATTTAGCAGATCTGCACAAATATACTTCATATCTCTTAATATAATTTGGTGAGACTTCAATAGTATCTCCCTGATTGGAATTTCCAATGGCCTGTAATCTGCCAATATATTCGCACATTTCAATTGCACATTCCAAGTGCTTCACCATCGACTCTGTACTTGTCACCTCCTCAGCTAGCCCTTGTTCGCATTTTTTCATATTTATAAACGTATCAGCAGCCTCAGGCCCAAGCTTACCAACAACCTTAGGCCCAAGCTTACCAACAACCTTAGGCCCAAGCTTATCAACAACCTCAGACCATCATTCCACCTTCTCAAGCTGCATCAATAGAAATATGTAATCATTTGAGTCTGTGTAATGCTATATGTGCAGATAATCCCTGTTATACTATTGCCATACAGATTGCTAATAATAGAAATCTGCTTATATTATTTATCATCTGTCATTGCTGTTGTTATTGTATGTTGCCTGTGTATTGTTATTATTATTTTTTTATTGAAATTTGTGTATTGTTATTATTAATTGCTGCAGATCTGTAGATTTGTATAAGTAGAAATAGAATTGAGTTTTAGTATGTTAAATTTCATTTCTACATGTACAAGGGAAGGCAAAGAATTCTCTTAGCTCAGCTGATCAAGCTTAGAGGGTAGTTAGTGCAAGCAAGCAATCCTCTATTTTTTCTTGGAGAGGAATATTAAAAAGGGAGGGAAACTCCTCTCTGCCTTTATATCTTGGTAAGATCTTGAGGCACCAAGACCCATCCTATGGGGGAGGTGTGATATAGATAGATCATATAATCACTCTACAAAATAAGACACAGTATTTATTCCAGTAAGGCAAAATATTTTGATAACAAGAAAAGAAGTGTTTTGCGCCTACAAATAAGACACATGTGAGGGAGAAAATGAAATGAAATGAGACAAAAATGCACCATCAACCAGCCCATATCTTGGCTTTGCTTCTCCATTTGGACAATAAATCATCATTTAGAAATCATAAATATGATATTCGAAGCTATGAGCTTACTGGGCAGATTTCTAACAAGGCTTACATAGAGCATTGGAATACATCGTGAACAAAGGAGGATCTAGTTTGGGCAGATGCCTCAATAGTTTTTGAATTACCATCTAAAATATTTTTTTCTTGAAGAAAGAAAGTCTTCTTATTTTCTTGAGGAGTTTTATTCTCTAGAAGGGTTCTTCTCATTAAATATTGAAATTTGTTCATGGAGTTGTTTTTCAGATTTGAAGCTTAGAAAGGCTCAATTTCCTTATCTTTTGGATAGTTTATTCAAGCACGTAGCACTAAATGCACATGGACGGTTTGAAATTTGGATGTTTCACTTCCAAGAGATTTGTTTTATGAATCTATTTTAGCTATTTAGGATCAATAGATGAGTAGAGAAAAAATATTTAGAATAAGGATGCATGAAGTCATTTCATGATAGCAAGATAGCAAAAACAAGCCAACAAAAAGTTCATAAAGAGAGAGTGAATCACAAATTGGCTTTGGGTGAGTGATGAGGACATCATTTAGACCTAGGTTTAGGATTATCCTAGGCTTCTTATTTTCTTATTTTAGCTAGCATAGATTTATTTTATGCAATAATTTGTGAGCTCCTCCATTGCTTATGTGGGCTTCCTAGTTGATAATTTGTTTAGCCAACCTACATGTTTGTTAGCTTCTAGTTAGATAGATTCTTCTAGCTAGTTCACATTGTTATTCCAACGTGATTTGTTTGTTGGCTGGTTAGGATGTTAGCTATCCTATCTAGTTTGTTATGCTATGTTTAGCTTGTTGTTGGATAGCTAGTTGTCATCCATATTTGTAAGATCTATGTGCTTATTTAAGCACCATGAGTAATGCAATCTTCAGCTTCTTGGCATCCTTTTCATTGGTATGAGAGCCTCGACCAACCTTTGGGTAGTATTAGGTCCACCTAGTGCTAGTTCTTGCTCCTTTGGATTGCATAGTTTTATACAATTCCTTGAAGCTCTTATTGTTGCTAAGTTGGCTCACAATAAGCTTCAGTGAACAATTGTTTCCAATTTTGAGGGTGATAGTTGTTCGTCAATCCACTTTGACAAGGGTGTGGATGCATTAGTTTAATGCATGTCAAATTATTTATTTGAGTGATATTTAAGCTTTAGTTAAACCTAAAGTTAAAAAAAAAAAAATTCTCTTTATTGACGCTTTTAGGCATTCGATTGCGACACAGATCCACGATTGGATTTCCACTAGCCGATTGTCACTGTTGACAAATGGTAAGCCAATCCGACATCGACTGACCTACTTTTGATGCATATAGCCTCCTTCGGTGACCTGCGCTCTTTTGGTGGATACCACCTTCTGGCGCCACTCTCCAATGACCCGCGCTTTTTCGATGGCCTACTTCTTTTGACAGCCACCCTTCTCTGGCGGCTTGTTTTCCTTGGCAGCCCCTTGTGCGGATCTAACCTATGGCGCCACCTACCATGGACACCCTTCACCACTGTTGTTTGTCGCCCTGGCCATACCGATCTAGGTTCCCGACAACCGTTTGTCAGCCTCTTGCTATACGTGCTTGTTGGTTACGAATCTGCCATGAGGAAAGGATTTTGGGTTAATGCACCCAGATTCGCCCACCAGCATGAAAGGCCGGAAGGAAGAGATGCCTTCCGAGCCAATCTCCGGAGAAGGCCGGCTCCTTTGGGGGGTTTTATGGTTGAAGCTAAGAGTGCAGGAAAGAGATAAAGGAACGGAAAGAATTTACAAATGTATATTCGGAGTTTGGTGGGGGGAACTAACGATGCGGCAACACATCAATCACCATTGCTTATCTGCATTATAAATACAAAGCATGACCAAGAACCGCAAAATCTAAGTATACTTTCGTACTAAGCTATGTACGCACAGACTACAATGGTCCCCTAGCAAACATTCTTCCTACAAAACTACCACGGATGATCAATCCTACACCAATAAAAAAGTACCAAGAGATGTCGAGCTGAATGTGTTATGAGAATTTATACGCACAGCTACAATGGTCCCTGTTGGTTACGAATCTGCCATGAGGAAAGGATTTTTGGTTAATGCGCCCAGATTCGCCCACCAGCATGAAAGGCCGGAAGGAAGAGATGCCTTCCGGGCCAATCTCCGGAGAAGGCCGGCTCCTTTTGGGGGTTAGCTAAGATGAGAGATGCACGGAAAGAGATAAAAATGCGAGAAAGAATATACAAAATGTAGATAAAAAGTGGAAAGTTGGGTGGGGGGAACTAACGATGCGGGAACACACAAATCACCGCTACTTACTGCATACAAACACAGAGCATGACAAGGAACCGCAAAACCTAGGCGTACTTCCGATACACCAGCGGTGTATGCACGGCTTCAATAGCTCCCTAGCAAACATTCCCTACAAGGAACTAACGACGGGGGATCGTATCAATCACCGGATACGTACAACGACGAGGGTAGAAAGTAAACCTAGAGATGTCGAGCCGGTATATGTGTTAGGCAGAGAGTTTAACCGCACAGCTTCAATGGCTCCCTAGCAAACATTCCCTACAAGGAACTAACAGCAGGGGATCGCATCAATCACCAGATACGGGCCAGCAACGTCACACATAACTGATGGAACTGCTACCAAATTTATTATGAATGCTTTAAATAATGAAGTACAGAAGGTGCTTTAAGCAAGCAATGCTAGAGGAACCTGATCGCCAAATGCCGAAGTGAATCAACGATGAATCACACATAATATAATGAAAGACGACATAAAAGGATAAAGACGGTAGAAACGAGAACCGGGCATACGGATTGTATTCATAAGCGAAGCATGGTTACAGTAAGCACAGTGGTTCCCTAACAAACATTCCCCTTCCACCCTTTACAATGAATTCATGATGGGCTTTTATAGCCCGAGTCCCTCCCGTTACATTAATGGGCACGAGTCCCGATCAAACATAAGCTGACAGAAGCGGCGAAAGAGCTGCAAATGCTGACCTTTTGTCGGATCGGAGCTGTACCAGCAACATGGTCTTCTCGGAAGGCTGGACGGCTACGTGGCGGAGTCTTGGGTAAATCTTCAAGTCGGCAGACTTGCTAGTAGCTGGAGCAGGTGAAACCTCAGATCAGCTTTGAATGAGGCTATTAACGCGGCGGTGCGGGCAGCCCATGCTTATCCCTTTTGGTCGGCGGTCTTGGTTCAAATCCCGAAGCTGGACACTTGTCCGATGATGGGTTATCTTTGTGTGACACATGCCTGCCTTAGAGGGCAGTCTATCCATCTTTGCTTGGGATCGGGGCTCCTTGGGATGCGTGGGCAGAAAGCAGTGCAGTCGGGAAGGCCTTCAAGCCTTGGTCAAATTCCGGGTTTGTTCCCCTACTGTACACCTGTCAAGGGCGCATTCCCGCTCCGTTGAGAAGTCGAACTGCGCACGAGCGAACACCGGTGTCTCGCCGCCATATGGACCTGCTCCGGCATTTTACCTTTTTTCTGCATTGACTTGCCAGTCTGCCGGTGCAAGGTGCGCCCGGAAGGTGGGGCGAAGTCGGACTTCGCACCAAAAGCGGGCGAAGTGCGCACTTCGCACCAAAGCTGGGCGAAGTGCGAACTTCGCACCAAGACTTAGCCAATTTCGAGATAGACCTGCTGGAAAGCTGGAAAATCAAGCTGGGGGACTCCAAGGAAAAAGGGGGGAGAGAAAGAGAATGGGAAAGAAAAGGAAAGGGAGAGAAGGGAGAAAAACGGAAGGAGGAAAAGAAGAGCAGCATTGTTACAAAACAATATTGAAGACATTGCACCCCGTGCAAAATGTGACAACATTTATGGCGGCTCGCGGGGTGTCGAGCTCGCCTCGGCGCAAAGAATCCATGCCTTCATCCTTTGGGTGCGAGAGGAACTTGCCTCCCCTGCCTTTTCTGCTCTAGCTTGTTCTCCTTGCGGCAAGCTGTTCTTCGATTCATCTTTGTCGGTTGCCTCATCGGAATCTCCTTCCGAAAGCTCTCCATTTCACTGTACGCCTCGCACATGCGAGTGTACGCCACTTGGGCTGAGCGCCGGGCTTCTGCTTCGAATGGCTTGCGGTCAGCTATATCTTCTAATGCTCCGTGAAACGCAGCGACCGCGTGCAGGTCGATGGTGAGGTATCTTTTCTCTAACTCCTGGAAATAGGAGCGGATCTTGGAATATCTGGACACCATCTGAGTGACCTGACTGTCTTGAATTGGCTCAGTCCAGCTATCAATTTCAGCTATATCTGCTTCAAAGGACTGCCAATTCTTCTTTACCCGATCTAGGGTGAGGAGCTCGCCATTCTCAACAAAACCTGGACACCCAAGTTCTGAAAGAGCGTGAAAGGGGGCAGACAGATATCTCTTTCATGTCCGAATGCGTCAAGCATTCGTCTGGCCACTCTCACCTCTTCAACTTTTCTGAAATATTTGTGCAAGGTCACCCTTGCACCTGCCCATTCTGCAGCGAATGAGGACACGGGGGAAAAAAGGACGCCGTCGCGCTCGCGCTCCTGAAGGTTTATCGCCAGGTCCAGCCATTGCTTTGCATGGCGCTCGGCCTCCTCTACCACAGGCTTTCCCTGGGCAGAAACTTCTTGAATCCTGGATGCGAAGTCCAGGACTGCCATCGCCTTAAAGGTATGGGGCTTGCATTCCCTCAGCAAACCAGCCCTCATTTCCTTAACTTTTGTCTTTGAAAAGACAGCCGCTTGAGATGTTTTCTCTGCAAGCTGCGACTGTGCCTGCTTCAAAGACTCCTGGAGCTGAGAAATCTGCTCCGAGGCTGCTTTCTTTTCGGTTGCGGCCTGTTGCTGAGAAGCGGCCAGCTGGGCTTTGAGTTCATCTGTTTCTTGCCGCGCCGCTTCCAGCTGCTCAGTGGACCTAGATAGGTCCTCTTCAAGCTGCCTTACTTTATCCTGCAACGCGAAAAGTTCTTCCTGCTCCTCCAGACTCTTGACAAAGAGATTGTCAGCTTTGCGCATGATCGTCTGAATCTCATACTGTTTATCAATGTCGTCAAAGCTTTTCTCCTTTGTCTGGAGCACGTAGTCCGCCTTAGTCATTTCTCGGAGAGGCTTCTTCACTATTGGGATTATTTTCTCCGTTGTAATCACTCTCCTTCCGAAATCATACTTTGCGCGTTTTGCCGGGGCGGCTATCTCTTCGTGTCTCCTCCGCTTCAGGTCTTGGCGGAAAGAGACGAGAATACTCTACGGCTCTTGTTGCCGAGGGGCAAGTCATCCGAGTTACGGAGGTCGTCCATAAAATCTGGTTCCCCCGGCCCTAGGGATCTGCTCGAGACGTCTCTCCTGCGGGGATGGGATCGGGAGGAACCGGACAGACCTTGGAAGAATCGGTCGCTTGTGGGGGCGACCAGGGAAATGGAAATGGGAGAGGCCGACACTCGTGAGGGTTTGAAGCGGGCGAGGCGGAGGATGTGATGGTGAACGGACAGCCTCGGCACTGACCTCGGGCGAAGGGTTTGGAGTTGTGCTCAGAGAAAGAGAGACGTTAGGGTTCTGAGCAAACTGATCGAAAGAATGGGGACCGCTAGAAGGACGCGGAGACGGGGAGGAGGATGTGGTCATGGCTCGCCCAGATTGAGCGGGGAGCGAGTGGAAGTAGAAGCGGGTGAGACTAGAGAGACAGGGACAGCAAACGTACCTGCGGGCTCCGCCTGAGCCGATGCTGGGTGAATGTCTTCGCTTCTTGTCTCGGCGGCTGGCTTGGGACTGCCCAAAGGAATTGCCTCTGCGGCGGCAGGACGCGGCTGCGGCTCTGCGACTGGCTGCTGCACTATCAGGCTAGGTCGCCTGATTTTCTCAACTCTCCTCCGCTTCTTCTCTTCTGGAACAACTGTCGGATCAGGGGAAGGAGACGAAGCAGGTGCTAATGCTCCCACGGTAAACTTGTACCGGGGTTTGACTTGCAGAAGGTCTGCCGCGACCGGTCTGCTTTCTGGCGGCGCTGGCGCTTTTCTTGCCTGAGGAAGTGCCTCGGGCGCTGCCTTGACTAACTCTTTCGCCTTTTCAGGCGCCGCCTTAGGAGCCACGGGCTGCATTGGATCGGCCTGGGTACTTGCTGGGCCGGCGCTGCAGTTGCCGAAGTGTACAAGCTTGTTTGGGAGGAGACCCACTTTTATAATCCTCAAAGGGGCCTCGGGGAACGTAACCTTGATATGCGAACGGCCGCCGGCTGTCATGATGCTGGTCATAGAGAACCGAGAAGTCGTCATCTACGGCCAGGTTTCTCCTTGTGGATTTATCGTCTTTGCGTGCGGCATCTCATTTTCCAGCATTCGGTAATCTTTTCTTTAGACCAGTTAAGGCCTGCAATCTTGGACAGAAATTTTTTGAACCCTGGAGATGAGAAGTGATGGTCCGGGTTTCGCTTGGGGTCATATGTCACCTCCTCGCAGTAGAAATCCTGCCAGGGGGGAGAAGCTTCCATTAATTCAATCTCCCGAGTCAAGGTCCACATGGACCACGTCGCATCTATCTTCGGTTATGTCTCGGGGGCACAAATGTGCAAACTTTCCCCTTATCCCATGAGGGTCATACTTCCAGTAGCTGCGGCAACAAAACCAGAGCCAATCCGGGACAGCGCTTGCTCTAGGTAGACATGTTGTCCTACCTCAGTAATCTCAACGTTGGCCCAGGAAAGAGGGTATTGAAAAATCTGTCCTCTCTTCTTCCCTAGGCCAAACTCTTCTTCCACATAGTCCATCTGTCGGGCAACCTCCATCCCGAACAGATGCTCTGAGCACCAATAGGGCAGCAAATAGGGTTTGCCCTTGAATCCGTAGATTCTGATCACAATCCCTGCGTCGGTCGAAAACGTCCCCGAGCTTCGATTTATCAAAGCACTCGTCATTTCTCTCGGGGGACGGGGGATTTCACTTTCGGTGAAGACTGACATGACGAATCCCAGAAAGTTGAAGTTGAACTTGTAGTAGGACCCTTTCCGGTATAAGTCATCCGTCCAGTTATAGACGGGCTGGGGTTCTCCCTTCTCGTTAACCTTCTTCGAGGTTCAGGATCGGCATTTGGGGGTGCAGATGGTACAAACAAAGCCGGACAGAACGGAACTGAAACGAAAATTGGTTGACTGCCTCTTCTGGATTTTCAGCAGGCTGGAATGAATGGCGTAAGCCAGCCAGTCTGCCCAGTCGAAAGAGATGGGGCGCTTTCCGCTCCTCTGCGCCGCTGGTTCGTAAGATTCTCCACACAGGAGGCATTACGCGGCGCCGGTGGTACGGGTGCACCAGCTCATCGGAGTCGCAGCCGAGAATCCATGCCAAGATGGTATATAGATACTTGCTCTGAAATTTCGCCAAGGGCATGGGGCCAGTCGGCCATTGTCCAGTTGGAAGCGGGGCGTTCAGCTCTGAATTGAGGAAATCCCTCATTCGCTTGGTGTGCGTGAAACGTCCCGCTTGTTCGCCCAGATTTATCTTTACGAGGATGGTGCCGGAGTCATACTCCAGCCCAGGGGCGAAAGTCGGCTGCACGATCTCCTCGTGCGGTGCGAACAAGGGTTTGCCGCTGGAGCTGCAAATTTGCCGGGAAGCTGGTCTATAGTGTCTGACTATGAGGTCTACCAGCTCCGGGCTTTGGTGGACGGGAGGGCACATGAATCTGAAGAGGTTTGATTTGTACGCCGCTCCAAAATGATGGGAGGGCGAAACTTTGTCAGCCCGACTCTCCACATTCGCTCGCAGCTGAGTTAGGCTCATGGAAAACGAGCCGTCCACATATCCTGCCAGGTAATTCACCGGAGGTGGTGGGGATTGCCCACGTTGTACCTTCTTCGTCCGGGCCTTTGACTTTTTCTCTGGCGGGGGATCGCCTTTGAAAACTCCTGGCCGCGGCAAATCCCCTGGTTCGCTGCTTTCGCTGGACTGCGCTGACACGGGCATTTTTCCCTTGTCCATCTCTCCGAGTCAGCAATAATGACAGGTTCAGGTTGTCTGCAACAAATTTCGCTATCAGAGGAATAATTTGAACTGTCCGAGGAATAATCTCTGCAATCTGGAATGTTTGCATGATTCGACCCCCTTTTCTAGATAAAAACAGCGCCATTAATGCAACGCAGGAGGGGGTAGGTCGGCTGAGTTAAAATCCTTGGGTGGCTGTGCAGGAGAATGTTTGGAAAAAACGCGCCCCGGCAGACGTGCCATGTTTCTTTTGTTGCATTTTCCTTGAAAAACGTGCAATCATTAATTCAGCGTTGGGGACTGCACCATGGCTGACGTTGCTGCCACCACTTGGGCACACTGCTCAAGACAAAACCTTTGGTGCGGAAACCCACATTAAAACAAGTGCAAACGCGCCTTGGGCCCAGCTTGGGGTTTTTGAATTTTTTTTTTTTTTTTTATTATTCTTTAAACCGCGTCCCAATACTGGCCCGGAAAACTAGGCGCAGCCGGGCTTCGCCCAAAGTTGGGCGCGGCCCGACCTCGCCGGCGAAGTCGGACTTCGCCCGAATTTCGGGCGAAGTACGAACTTCGCCGCGATCGCCTTGCGCAGCGCTGCTTGAACTGTTCTACCTCTGTTTTAGCTGCGCCCAAGGTTTGGGCGCGATCCGGGTCTTTGCCGCCTTTCATCTTTAGACCTGGACTTCGCACGGCGCGGGGGCTTTGTTCGGACTTCGGCCGAAGCTTGGTGCGAAGTGCGAACTTCGCGCGAAGTTCGCACTTCGCCCAAGCGTTGAGCGCAGCGCGGACTTCGCACGGGCGCTGGCCGAAGTCGGACTTCGGTGCGAAGTTCGCACTTCGCACAAACTTTGCGCGCAATGCGTACTTTGCACGAAGGGTTGCGCAGTGCGGACTTTAGTCTGCTTCAGCTTTTCTCGGACAAACTTCGCAATTCGGTGGGCCGAAGTCCGAGCTCGCTGCGAAGTCGGGCTTCGGCCAACACTTAGTCGATTTTTTGCTCTTTTTTCTCCTTTCTTTCTCTGCATAGCCGAACTTCGCCCCTCCTGCGGGGCAACGACAGACTTCGCTGCGAAGTCTGTCTTTCTCTCCCATGCCGCATTTAAGCTCAAAGAAGGAAAAAATAAACTGAAAGCTAAAACTGGAAACTATACATGCGGGGAAAAATAAAAAACACAAGGAAAAATTTTTACAAGGAAGGGCCACTCGGGCACCTTCAACAGCGATAAAGCTTCAAGTGGAACCCGTTGACGGGGATGGGGAGGAGCTGACCCTCCATATCCGAAAGTATGTAGGCATTGAACTGATTCACCGGGCAATCTGATAAGGGCCCTCCCAGAGAGCATCAAATTTTCCGTGATTACCCGGTTTTGCCTTGTATGAATCCCACTTCAGCACCAGGTCCCCGACTTCGAAAACTCGGGCAGTGGTGCCTTTGGCAAACCAGCCTTGAGTGGCTGCAATGTGATCCGCGAAGGCCTGGTATGCACTTTCTCTGTCTTCTTCCAACTGCAGGAGTTGGCACAATCTGTCATCTACCGGGTCTCCGCTGCTCCTGTCTTCATCAATCATCCACAGGGCGGGGATTTCAATGTGTGATGGCATAACAGCTTCCTTGCCATAGACGAGCGCGTAGGGGGACGTTCTGAGGGATTTCTTGAACGCAACTCTGTCCGCCCACAGCGCCCGGTTCAAGAGCAAGTGCCAAGTCCGCTTATTCTTTTCAATGGTCCTCCGGAGAATTTTCAGGAGGTTCTTGTTAGTAGACTCGGCAAGGCCATTCCCCTGCGGGTAGTAATTAGAAGACATCTTGTGATAGATGCCAAGTCTGCTGGTGTACTCCGTGAGTACGGCGCCTACAAATCCCGGACCGTTGTCTGTCACAATCGACTCTGGAACCCCGAAGCGGGTAATCAGGCTCTCAATGAACCTGATGACCGTTTCTTGGTCGGCGTTCTTGGTCGGGATTGCCTCCGTCCACCGTGTGAAATAGTCGGTGAGTCGTGAGAATAAACTTGTGGCCGGCGGAGGAGTTAGGAGAAATCACCCCAATGAAGTCTAGACCCCATTCTTTGGAACGGAGCTTCGGCTTGAATCGGTTGAAGGGGCGGGGGTGCTTTTACGTTTCGGCCAGCATACCTCGGCATTGATCACATTTAGCGCGGACCGCATGCGCGTCTGCGAATAGAGTGGGCCAATAGTACCCAGCCCTTATTATTTTTAAGGCCGTTGGCCTTGAAGAATGGTGACCCCCAGGCATCCCGGAATGAAAATCTCCGAGGATCCTAGGCTGGTCAGATTTTATGACGCACCGCAACAGGATGCCGTCAATGTTTTTGAAGTAAAGCCCCTCGGGGCGAAGAGTGTACCTTAGTGCACCTAGCCGAAATCTCCTTCGTTGTGAGGCGTTCAGGTGATCGGGACATCTTCATCTGTCCAATCACTCCCCTCCGATAAGGAGTTGGCTAGGTAGATGCGTGTCGCTGTGTCCTCCCACTTACGAGGCGGAGATGCCGGCTACGGCGCTTCGGGCCAATTCCGACACAAGGCTCGGCCTCTGATAAGCTTGGTGGGCCGTACTTCGATGTCGAACTCCTGGATCTTGGCAATCCATCCCGCTCTCTTGTGACCCGGTTCTCCTTGCAAGATGAAACTGCGAACATCGGGGTGAATCACAAAGACAGTGGTCTTGCTCTGGGAGACAAAGTGCCTGAACTTTCGAAGGGACTTCATGACCGCATGGACCTGCCGCTCTATAAAATTGTACTTCTCTTCGTGCGGCAAAATCACTTGGCTTAGGAACGCAATGGGGCGCTCCTCACCGTCGTCTCCCTTCTGAGTCAGGACTGCAGCGTAACTTTCGGGTTCTCCCACTGCATACAGGATGAAGTCCTTGGAGTAGTCCGGGTTTGTCAACACCGGAGCTTGCGCAATTCGAGCCTTGATTTCCTCGAAGGCTTGCTCTCTCTCATCAGTCCATTCGTAAGGTGTATCTTTCTTCAGCGGTTCGGCCATAGGCTTGATCACCTGTGCGAAGTCCGGGATGAACTTCCGCACGAAGTTAATCTGACCGAAGAAGGACTGCAGCCCTTTTTTATCGGTGGGGGCGGCAAGCGAACGAGGGCTTCCGCTCTGTCAGGGTCAATGGCGAGGCCTTCCTCGGAGATGACATGTCCCAGCAGCTTTCCTTCCTTTACCGCGAAGACAGACTTCTTCGGGTTTATAGAGATGCCGAATTCTCGACAACTCTCAAATATCTGCCCGCAGGTGCGAAACATGATCTTCTCGTCGGTGAGAGAAAACGGTCATGTCATCAAGGTAGATGACAATAATCTTGTTGAGCAGCTCTCGGAAGGCCAGGTCCATGGCCCTTTGGAACGTGGCACCAGCATTGGATAAGCCAAACGGCATGCGTTGATAGGCGAACGTCCCCCACTTCGTGGTAAACGCCGTCTTATGCTGGTCTTCGTCTTTGACCCAAATCTGGTTGTAGCCGGAAAATCCATCTAAAAGTGAAAATCTCTGGGCTCCAGCAACGATATGTAGAATCTGGTCGATTTGGGGAAGCGGATAGTGGTCCCGGAGGGAAGCCTGATTTAGGTTTCTGAAGTCGACACAGAGACGTATGTCGCCATTCTTTTTCCTCACGGGCACCAAATTCGCGACCCAGGATGAATGTTTGATGGGGTAGATGATCTTGGCCTCCAGCATCTTCAAGAGCTCGGTCTTCATCATGGCCTCAATCTTTGGATTTACGGCCCTTTGCTTTTGTCGGAACGGCTTGGCGCCATCCTCTAGCTCGATGGTATGCTGGATGACAGATCTGTCATACCCCCTCAAATCCTCGTAGCACCAGGCCACGATGTCGGGGAACTCCTGGCACAGTGATCTAATCTGCACCAGCTCCTCCGACGTGCAGTCTGTTCCGACCTTGATGGTTTTACCAGGTTCGAGTTCCAGGTCAGCATACTGCCTCGGGTCTACTTTGATCCTGTGGGATATTGCTCTGTCATTTCGATCAAAGAGACTCTCTAATGTAATCAGTCCTTTTGGGACGTGATTATTCCGTAACTGTATCAACCCCTCATATTGCTCGTCATCAGGGTCTCTACCTTCGATTACACACACTTCGTTAACCAGGAATGTGACGATCTCCTCGTCACAGCTGAATACCTGCCAGAAGGTATCCCTATCAGGCACAGAAGGCCTGTAAATGGTGCGGACCGGCTTCAGTTTCTGGACGACGTCTTCAGCCGGAACGTACCTGGCTCCAACAGACGCCAGAATATCAGCGTGCTTGTTTCTCTCACGCGATATTGCCTTAACATTCAATGAGTCAAACGATTCCATCAGGTCCCAGACCCGATTGCGGTACGCTCTAAGATAGTGATGCTTGGACGCGCATTTATTCGTAACTTGATGACACACTAACTCCGAATCTCCGAAAATTTGGAGATGCTTGATTCCGAGCCTTTCCGCCTTTCGCAAACCCAAGCACAGGGCTTCGTATTCCGCCGAGTTGTTAGTACAGCTCCAGGCTAGCCTGTAGGCGTAGTCCCTCTGGACTCCGGTTGGGGAAACCAGGAGGACCCCTGCACCGGCGCCATTCTTGCAACGCGCGCCGTCAAAGAAAAGCTTCCACAGCTCTTCGGGTGCAGGTCCTACTTCCTTCGCAACGGACACGTCAAGCTCCTCGGGCTGCTTAATGGAGTAACAGCCCTGCTCTGTCCCGATTACAGCATTGAAGTCTTGCAACGAGAACTCGTCTTCTAGCTGTAGCACTTCGAGAGCTTGCTCGGTCAGTTCTATTGTCACCAGTTCTTCCTCTGACAACTGGACCATGCAGTCCATCTCTCCTCCGGGTATCTTGTCTACTAGAAAAGGGGAAGGCTTCTCATTGAAAATTTTCAGTCTCCTTCCTTTGAAGGGCACTTCCATGTGCGAGTAGTCTAGAGACAGGAACCCGCCCAACTTCGCAGTGAACTCCCGAGAGAGACACATGCCGAAGTAAGGCTCCAAGTCAACAATCACGACCTCTTGGATGACCACAATGTCGAGAGCTTTGTGCAGCCGGATAGGGATGTCCTTTATGACACCAACTGTCTTGACAGGGGTGCCGTCTAATTGCAGCACACCTTGGCTGCTCCGTGTGTATTCCATCCCGATCTCATCGCAGACGGCCTTCGGCATCACAGTCGAGGAAGCACCAGAATCCACCATGCAGTTGTGAACTATGTGCCCTTGCATCCGCAAAGACAGATAAAAGGGTGGCGGTCTGTTCTTCCCAGTGGCGGAGACTGTCAAAGGTTGAACCAGGACAGCGAGCTGCATCTGCTTGCCGCTCTTCATGTTCTTCAGTGATTCTTGCAGCAGATCTACCGGCTGGGAAGCAGAAGAGCATCGTACATGCTGATTCTGGCAGGAGTCTTCTTTAACTCGTCTACAATGCTGTAGCCCGAGGTACTAGCTCCTTCTGCTGGTTTAGCCGGTTCATACTTGGTCCGGTACTGTTGGGTGGCCTCAACTCGCTGTCTCTTGGTCAGAGACGGGTACTTCAGCTTCTCCTGGGCTTGTTCTTTGGTTTCGGCTGGGGGCTGAAGTACAGGAAGCTTAGCGGGAGTTGGGGCCTTTGCTGGAGGCTTAGCTGGAACAGCAGCGGCCTTTGCTGGAGAAGGTTTAGCGGGAGCTTTATCTTTGGATGCCTTCTCCTGGGCTGTGTAAGGCCACAGCCGCTTGTACGGTGGCAGCCCATTGGGCTGCGGTTTTTCTCTTCTCGCGTATACTTGCAAAGGTTTAGCCGCGTCCGCAGCTTTCTTTTCTTCCTTGGCGGGCGTCACTGGATTCTCTTCTGGCAAGGCAAAATTGGCCTCGCCGTCCAAGATCATGTACAGCTCATCATCTTCTATAGTGCTGCCGGCCAAGGTCTGGATGTAGTGCTGGTGCAAAGTGCAGTCTTCCTCCGAATGCGGGTCATTGCACGTAGTGCACCAGTTGACCTGGTCAGGAGGACCAGGTGGGTCATCTATAGCAGCATTTCTCGGAGGCGGACGCCTCTGCGGTTGGTTTTCTGGGGCTTTATCTTTTGTCAGCGCCGGTGGCGCATACGGCCTTCTAGGAGCAAAGTCCATTTGGGCCTGCTTCTTTTTCATAGCGGTCATGTCATTGGACATGGCATGATATCCGGAGGCCAAAGCCCGCACTTCTTGTAGAATCGTGTTCTGGATGCTGCTGTCGGGAGGCGGCAACTGTGCCGGTGGAGGCAAAGCGGCCAATGGAGGAGGGTTAGAATAAGACGCATACTGCGGGGGAGCAGGAAGCGCTGGAAAATGCGGAGCGGGAGGAGGCGGATGAGGGTAATGCAACTGAGGCGGGCCGTATTGAGTTACGACCGGCGCCGGATTCCACTGCGGCTGGGGTTGCTGCCCTGAAGTGGACGGCACACCGCCAGAAGCAGAAGGATACTGCGATCTGGGAAAGTCGGGATGAATCGGCTCCTGCACTCTGGACGGAAGCCTGCCAATGGAGATAATGTCAGCTTCAGCTTGCTGGGCAGCTTCGTACAGTGCAGGGAACTCGTCAATTCGGGCGATCTTCAGCAGCAGGCATATGTCTGAGTTGAAAGACCTCAGATAGTAGTGAGCAGCCATGCCAGCTGAAGGCCGAAGTTCGTGAGGTACCCGTTTCCGGGATCTCGCAAACCTAATGTTAAAATCGGACACCTCCTCTTGAGGATGCCTCTGGATTGCTTGGAGCCGATGCGGTAGAGAGGTAGGATCAGCGGACTCGTTGCATCCTTTTACGAGCCTCTCGGCAGGTCGGGGCCACCCCGTGATGGATCCCTCCGGCGGCGATCTCCACCGGTAGAGAAGCTTTCCCCTCAGGGAAAGGGCCAGTAGACGGGTCTTCACACTTTCATCGGTGATGGTATGCAGTGCGGCCAGGGCAAGGATGTCCTGGATGTGCTCGTACGCCGTCTTACCGTAGCCGTCGTATGTGGGAATAGACTTTAAAGCGGCGGGGGGCACGACTTGCCGACCGATCGAGGGCCAAAGGCCCCGTAGAGTCCACCGCCGGGAAGAGATCATCGTCATTCGGGTGCATTGAGCAGCCATTTCTTCTTCTTCTCCGCCGTCGGTTGTGTACTCGGTGTCGGTACTTTCCGAGGATGCGAGGATTTTCCTCTTCCTCGGCCTCTTCTACTTCGTACTCGGCTCTTCCGACCTCAGCTTCGGCCTCTTCTTGGATCTCAACCTCGGCTTCGTCGAAACGAGCTCGCGGATCAGCCAGACTGGGTATCTCGCCTCGAGCGTGGATGTCTAGTTCGTAGAACTCAGGCGGGCTTCTCGGATTTCTTGTTCGCCACCTTCTCGTGTGCATGAAGGTGACCGGACCGGTCTTCTAGACTCAGAGGATTTGTTCGTGCGGAGTCGCCAGGTGTTCAGATTTGGAACAGCAATGAAGCGAACACCGGTGCTTCGATTCTGTCGGGGGTGAGAAACTTCCTTGTCTCACCAAGAGCTCAAGAACTGTCAGCGCCAGGTGGAGACTGATCGGAAAATCTCTCGTCAGATGTGGGACCCGTGTTCCGCCGAGCGGGTCAAAAAAACTGTTGCGCTAGGTGGAAACGGGACGGGTACTCTTTCTTTAAATCGTGGGACAAGCGTCCCACCGGCGTGCCAGAAAGCTGTTGGTTACGAATCTGCCATGAGGAAAGGATTTTTGGTTAATGCGCCCAGGTTCGCCCACCAGCATGAAAGGCCGGAAGGAAGTGATGCCTTCCGAGCCAATCTCCGGAGAAGGCCGGCTCCTTTTGGGGGGGGTTATTTAAGCTGAGAGTGACGGGAAAGAGATAAAAAAATGTACGGAAAGAGATATACAAATGCAGACAGTGGAAGTTGGGTGGGGGGAACTAACGATGCGGGAACACACCAATCACCGCTACTTACCGCATACAAACACAGAGCATGACAAGGAACCGCAAAACCTAGGCGTACTGCCGATACACCAGCAGTGTATGCTCAGCTTCAATGGCTCCCTAGCAAACATTCCCTACAAGGAACTAACGGCGAGGGATCGTATCAATCACCGGATACGTACACCGACGGGGGTAGAAAGTAAACCTAGAGATGTCGAGCCGGTATATGTGTTAGGCAGAGAGTTTAACCGCACGGCTTCAATGGCTCCCTAGCAAACATTCCCTACAAGGAACTAACGGCGAGGGATCGCATCAATCACCAGATACGGGCCAGCAACGTCACACATAACTGATGGAACTGCTACCACATCTATTATATGAATGCTTTAAATAATGAAGTACGGAAGGTGCTTTAAGCAAGCAATGCTAGAGGAACCTGATCGCCAAATGCCGAAGTGAATCAACGAGCCACGACACAGGTGGGCCTAAGGCATATAATGAAAGACAGCATAAAAGAATAAAGACAGTAGAACAGAACCGGGCATACAGATTGTATTCATAAGCAGAAGCACGGTTACAGTAAGCACAGTAGTTCCCTAACAAACATTCCCCTTCCACCCTTTACAATGAATTCATGATGGGCTTTTATAGCCCGAGTCCCACCAGTTACATTAATGGGCACAGAGTCCCAGTCAAACATAAGGCGACAGAAGCGGCGAAAGAGGCTGCAAATGCTGACCTTTTGTCGGACCGAGCTGTACCCGCAGCATGGTCTTCCTGGAAGCTGGACGGCTACGTGGCGGAGTTTTGGGTAAATCTTCAAGTCGGCAGGCTTGCTAGTAGCTGGAGCAGGTGAAACCTCAGATCAGCTTTGAATGAGGCTATTAACGCAGGCGGTGCAGGCAGCCCATGCTTATCCCTTTTGGTCGGCGGTCTTGGTTCAAATCCCGAAGCTGGACACTTGTCGATGATGGGTTATGTTTGTGTGACACATGCACGCCTTAGAGGGCAGTCTATCCATCTTCGCTTGGGATCGGGGCTCCTTGGGATGCGTGCAGAAATCAGTGCAGTCGGGGAAGGCCTTCAAGCCTTGGTCAAATTCCGGGTTTGTTCCCCTATTGTACACCTGTCAAGGGCGCATTCCGGCTCTGTTGAGAAGTCGAACTGCGCACAGGCGAACACTGGTGTCTGCCGCCATATGGACCTGCTCCGGCATTTTATCTTTCTTCTGCATTGACCTGCCAGTCTGCCAGTGCAAGGTGCGCCCAGAAAGTGGGGCGAAGTCGGACTTCGCACCAAAACTGGGCGAAGTACGACTTCGCACCAAAACTGGGCGAAGTGCGCACTTCGCACCAAAACGGGCGAAGTGCGAACTTCGCACCCAGACTTAGCCAATTTCAGATAGACCTGCTGGAAAGCTGGAAAATCAACTGGGGGACTCCAAGGAAAAAAAGGGGGGAGAGAAAGAGAATGGGAAAGAAAAGGAAAGGGAGAGAAGGAAGGAAAACGGAAGGAGGAAAAGAAGAGCAACACTGTTACAAAACAATATTGAAGACATTGCACCCCGTGCAAAATGTGACAACAGTCCCCTAGCAAACATTCTCCCTACAAGGAGAACTAACAGCACGACAACGCATCAATCACCACTACGGACAGCAACGTAACACACAACTGATGGAACTGCTACCACATCTATTCTATGTATCCTCAAATCTATAAAGTCAACAAGTGGCTACAAACAATGCTAGAGGCACCGATCATCAAATGCTGAAATGAATCAACGAGCCGTGACACAGGGAAGCGTAAAGCATAAGCATAAAGAAATAAAAGAAGCAGAACAGAACCAGGCATACAAATTATATTTATAAGCAGAAGCACGGTTACAATGGTTCCCTAACAGACATTCCCCTTCCACCCTTTACAATGAAATCATGGTGGGTTTTTATAGCCCGAGTCCCTCCCGTTACATTAATGGGCACAAAGTCCCAATCAAACATTAGCTGACAAAAGCGGCGAAAGAGCTGCAAATGCTGACCTTTGTCGGACTGGACTGTACCCGCAACATGGTCTTCCTGGAAGCTGGACGGCTAGGTGGCGGTGTGTTGGGCAGAACTTCTTATCGGCAGGAATGCGGGTAGCTGGAGCGGGTAGAACCTCCAATCGGCTTTAAATGAGGTCAGCTGGCATAGGTAGTGCAGCCCATGCTCGTCCTTTTGCTCGGCACGTCTTGGCTCAAATCCCGAAGCTGGACACTTGTCAGATGATGGATGATGTTTGTTTGACACGTGCTTGCCTTGAAAGGCAGTTTATCCAACTTCGCTCGGGATCGGAGCGTCATCGGGTTGCGTGGGCAGAAAACAGCGCAGTCGGGAAGGCCTTCATGCCTTGGGTGCATTTCCGAGTTTGTTTCCCTACTGCGCACCTGTCAAGGGCGCACTCCGACTTCGCTGCGAAGTCGGACTGCGCACAGGTGAAAGCTGATCTCTGCCGCCGTACGGACTTCGCTCCAGCACTTAGTCATTTTTCTGCCAACCTGCCAGCCTGCTACAAGGTGCGCCCAGAAAGAGGGGCGAAGTCGGACTTCGCACCAAAACTGGGCGAAGTGCGAACTTCGCACCAACACTTAGCCATTTTCCAGGGCAACTGCTGTCAAATTTGAAATCCAACTGAGGGGCTCCAAGAAAGGGGGGAAGAAAGAGAATGTAGGAAAGAGAGAGAAAGGGAGAGAAGAAGAAAGGAAAATAGAGGAAGAGGGAAAAGGAAGAGCAGCACTGTTACAAAATTGAAAACATTGCACCCCGTGCAAAATGTGGCAACATTTCTGGCGGCTCGCGGGGTGTCGAGCTCGCCTCGGCGCAAAGAATCCATGCCTTCATCCATTGGGTGCAGAGGAACTTGCCTCCCCTGCCTTTTGCTGCTCTAGCTGTTCTCCTCGCGGCAACTGTTCTTCAGATTCACCTTTGTCAGTTGCCCCCTCAGAATCACCTTCCGAAGGCTCTCCAGCTTTTGCTTCTGCCTCGCAGATGCGGTTGTATGCGGCCTGGGCTTGGCCCCAGGCTTCTGCTTCGAATGGCCGGCGGTCAGCAACTTCTTCTAATGCTGCGTGGAAAGCAGCGACCGCGTGCAGGTCGATGGTGAGGTATCTTTTTCCTAGCTCCTGGAAGTAGGAGCTGATCTTGCAACATTTGGACACCATCTGGGTGACCTGACTTTCTTGAATTGGCTCAGTCCAGCTATCAATCTCAGCTGTATCTGCCTCAAAGGACCGCCAATTCTTTTTCACCTGCTCATGGGTGAGAAACTCGCCATTCTCAACAAAGCCCGGGCACCCTAGTTCAGAAAGAGCGTGAAAGGGAGCCATACAAATGTCTCTTTCATGTTCGAATGCGTCCAGCATTCGTCTGGCAACCCTCACCTCTTCTACTTTCTTGAAATATTTATGCAAGGTTACCCTTGCATCTGCCCATTCTGCAGCGAATGAGGACATGGGGGAGAATTGGAGGCCATCGCGCTCGCGCTCTTGAAGATTTATTGCCAGGTCCAGCCATTGCTTCGCCTGGCGTTCGGCCTCCTCTACCACAGGCTTTCCCTGGGCAGAAACTTCTTGAATTCTGGATGCGAAATCCAGAACTGACATAGCCTTATAGGTGTGGGGCTTGCATCCCCGCAGCAGACCAGCCCGCATCTCCTTAACTTTGCTCTTCGAAAAGACCGTCGCTTGAGATGCTCTCTCTGCAGATTGCGACTGCGCCTGTTTCAAAGACTCTTGGAGCTGAGAAATCTGCTCCAAGGCTGCCTGCTTTTCGGTTGCGGCTTGTTGCTGAGAAGCGGCCAGCTGGGCTTTTAGTTCATCTATTTCTTGCCGCGCCGCTTCCAGCTGCTCAGTGGACCTGGACAGGTCCTCTTCAAGCTGTCTTGTCTTATCCTGCAACCCGAAAAGCTCTTCCTGTTCCTCCAGACTTTTGACAAGGAGATTGTCCGCTTTACGAATGATTCCCTGAATCTCGTATTGCTTGTCGATATCGTCAAAGCTCTTCTCCTTTGTCTGGAGCTCGTAGTCCGCCCTGGTCATTTCCCGGAGAGGCTTCTTCACTTTCGGGATTATCTTCTCTGTTGTAAGCACTCTCCTCTCGAAGTTAAACTTGGTGCGCTTTACCGGGGCGGCTATCTCTTCAGGTCTCCTCCGCTTCAGGTTTTGGAGGAAAGAGATAGGGTACTCTACAGCTCTCGTTGCCAGAGGCAAGTCGTCCGTATTCTGGAGGTCGTCCATGAAGTCTGGTTCCCCCAGCCTAGGGTTCTGCTGAGACGTCTCTCCTGCGGGAATGGGATCAGGAGGAACCGGACGGACCTTGGAAGGATCGGCCGCTTCTGGGGGCGACCGGGAAGTGGAGATGGGAGCGGCTGATGCTGAAAGGGTTTCAAGCGGCTGAGGCGGTGGATGTAACGGTGAATGCACGGCTTCAGCACTAACCTCAGGCGAAGGGTTTGGGGTTTGACTCAGAGATAGGGAAACGTTGGGGTTCTGAGCAAACTGGTCAAAAGAATGGGGGCCGCTAGAAGGGTGTGGAGACGGGGAGGAAGATGCGGCCATGGCTTGCTCGGATTGAGCGGGAGATGGAGTAGGAGTAGGGCTAGATGAGACCAGAGAGAGTGGGGCAGCAAACGTACCTGCGAGCTCCGCCTGAGCCGATGCTGGATGGATGTCTGCGATTCTGGTTCCGGCGGCTGGCTCGGGACTGCCCAGAGAAACACGCTCTGGAGCGGCTGAACGCGGCTGCGGCTCTGCGACTGGCTGCTGCACTGTCAGACTAGGTCGCCTGATTTTTTCAACTCTCTTCCTCTTCTTCTCTTCTGGAACAATGGCCGGATCGGGGGAAGGAGATGAAGCAGGTGCAGCAGGCGCTGATGTTCCCACGGTAAACTTGTACCGGGGTTTGACTTGTAGAAGGTCTACCGCAACCGGTATGCTCTCTGGCGGCGTTGGCGTCTTTTGTGCCTGAAGGGTCACCTCAGGCGTTGACTTGACTAGTTTCTGCGCCTTTTCAGGCGCCGCCTTGGAAGCCACGGGCTGCATTGGGTCCACTTGGATGTTTGCTGGGCCCGCGCTGGCAGTTGCCGAAGTGTACAACTGTTGGGAGGAAGACCCTCCTTTATAACCCTCAAAGGGACCTCGGGGAACGTAACCTTGATATGCGAACGGCCGCCAGCTGTCATGATGCTGGTCATATAGAACTGAAAAGTCGTCATCAACGGCCAGATTTCTCCTGGTGGATTTGTCGTACTGCGTGCGGCACCTCATCTTCCAGCATTCAATAATCTTTTCTTTTGGCCAGTTAAGGCCTGCTATCTTGGAGAGGAATTTTTTAAACCCTGGAGATGAGAACTGGTGGTCCGGGTTTCGCTTGGGGTCATATGCCACCTCCTCGCAGTAAAAATCCTGCCACGGAGGAGAAGCTTCCATCAAGTCAATTTCCCAGTCAAGGTCCACATGGACCACATCGCATCTATCTTCGATTATATCCGCCCGGGGGCAGAGATGTGTGAACTTTCCCCTTATCCCGTACGGGTCGTACTTCCAGCGCTGCGGCAGCAGAATCAGACCAATGTCAAAAAGCTCCCGCTCGAGGTAGACATGCTGTCCTACCTCGGAAATCTCAACGTTCGCCCAGGAAAGAGGATATTGAAAAATCTGGCCTCTTTTCTTTCCCAGGCCGAACTCCTCCTCAACATAGTCCATCTGACGGGCAACCTCCATCCCAAACTGATGATCCGTGCACCAGTAGGGCAGCAGATGAGGTTTGCCCTTGAATCCGTAGATTCTGACCACAATCCCCTGCGTCAGTCTAAAAACGTCCCCGAGCTTCTGACTCAGCAAAGAGTTCGTCATTTCCCGCGGGGGGCGAGGGATCTCGCCATCGCTGAAGACTGACATGACCAATCCCAGAAAGTTGAAGTTAAACTTGTAGTAGGACCCTTTCCGGTATAGGTCATCCGTCCAGTCATAGACGGGCTGTGGCTCTCCCTTCTCGTTGACCTTCTTCAGGTTCGGGATCGGCATCCGGGAGTGCAAATGATACAAACAAAGCCAAGCTAGGACAGAACTGAACCGAAATTCGGTGGACTGCTTCTTCTGGATCTTCACCAGGCTGGAGTGGATGGCGTATGCAAGCCAGTCCGCCCAGTCGAAAAAGATGGGGCGCTTTCCACTTCTCTGCGCTGCTGGTTCGTAGGATTCTCCACACAGGAGACATTCTGCCAGCGCTAGCTGGTACGGCTGTACCAGCTCATCAGAGTCGCAGCCGAGGATCCATGCCAGAATGGTGTATAAATATTTGCTCTGAAACCTCGCCAAGGGCATGGGGCCGGTTGGCCACTGTCCAGCTGCAAGCGGGGCGTTCAGCTCTGAATTGAGGAAATCCCTCATCCTTTTTGTATGCGTGAAGCGTCCCGCTTGCTCGCCCAGATTTATCTTTCTGACGATTGTGTTGGAGTCATACTCCAACCCTGGGGCGAAAGCTGGCTGGACAGTCTCCTTGCGTAGCGCGAACAAGGGTTTACCGCTGGAGCTGCAAATCTGCCGGGTAACTGGTCTGTAGTGTCTGACAATCAGGTCTACCAACTCCGGGCATTGATGGACGAGAGGGCACAAGAACCGGAAAAGGTTGGACTTGTACGCCGCTCCGAAATGGTGAGAGGGCGAAACCTTGTCAGCCCAACTCTCCACATTTGTCCGCAGCTTAGTCAGGCTCATAGAAAACGAGCCGTCCTTGTATCCCGCCAAGTAATTTACCGGAGGTGGTGGGGCTTGCCCACGCTGTACTTTCTTTGGCCGGGACTTTGACTTTCGCTCCGGCGGTGTTTCACTTCTGAAAACACCTGGCCGCGGTAAATCCTCGGGTTCGCACCCTTCGCTGGATTGCGCTGGCATTGGCATCTTTCCTCTGTCCATCTCTCCGAAACAGCAATAATTACAAATTCAGGGCGTCTGTAGCAGATTTCGTAGTCACAGGAATAATCTGCACAGTTTGGCATGTCTGGATGCATCTGACCCCCTTTTCTAGATAATGACAGCGTCATTAATGTCGCGCAGGAGGGGGTAGGTCGGCTGGCAAGTGAAGGAGTTATGTTTCTTGGGTGGCTGCGCAGGAGAATGTTTTGAAAAAGGTATCCCGGCTGCCGTGCCATGCTTTTTTGATTGCACTTTTCATTGAGGACTGTGCAATCATTAAATTTACCTTGAACGCTGCGCCATGGCTGACGTCACTGCCGCAATCTGGGCACACTGCTCAAGAAAAAACCCCTTGGTGCGGAAACCCATCTCAAAACGGTCGCAATGCGCCTTGGGCCCAACTTGGAGCTTTTTAGAATATTTTATTCAATTTTTTTAAACAACTGTCCAAGCTGGCCCAGAAAACAAGGCGCGATCGGACTTCGCCCAAAGTTGGGCGCGATCCGACTTCGCCAGCGAGTCGGACTTCGCCCAAAATCGGGCGCAGTCCGAACTGCGACTTGCATTGAGACTGTTTCTCTTCTTTTTCCTACCGCGCCCGAGGGTTGAGCGCAGTCCGGCCCTTTGCAAACTTCGGAAGAAAGGCGAGCACTTAGAATTTTACTGCCTCTTGGGACCGGGCGCACGAGCTGCGCTTAAACAATGAAGCGCGTTCGGACTTCGCCCGAAGTTCGGGCGAAGTGCGAACTTCGAACGAAGTTTGCACTTCACGCGCGAGGTTGTGCGTAGTTCGAACTTCGCGCGCAAGCCGGCCGAAGTCGGACTTCGCGCGCGAAGTCGGACTTCGCTCAAAACTGAGCGCAGTCCGATCACTCGTGCCTTTGCAGTTTTTTCTCCCTTCAAGCTTCGCTCTTTGTGCTGGCGCGCAGCCCGACTTCGCTGCGAAGTCGGGCAGCGGCCAACACTTAGACATTTTTTTTCTTTTCTTTACTCAAGCAGCCCCTTCACGAACTTCGCCCCTTCTGAGGGGCGACAACAGACTTCGCTGCGAAGTCTGTATTCTCTCCCATGCCGCAGTTTAGCTCAAAAAATAATAAAAAACTGAAAGCTGAAAACTGTACATGCTGGAAAACAAAAATGCATAAGGGAAATTTTTACAAAGAAGGGCCACTCGGGCACCTTCAGCAGCGGTAAATTTTTAAGTGGAACCCGTTAACAGGGATAGGTAGGAGCTGACCCTCCATATCCCGAAGTACATAGGCATTGAACTGGTTCACCCGGGCAATCTGATAAGGGCCCTCCCAGAGAGCATCAAACTTCCCGTGATTGCCCGACTTTGCCTTATATGAGTCCCACTTCAGCACCAGGTCCCCGATTTTAAAAACTCGGGCAGTGGTGCCTTTTGCAAACCAGCCTTGAGTGGCTGCAATATGATCAGTGAAGGCCTGGTATGCTTTTTCTCTGTCTTCTTCCAACTGCAGGAGTTGGCACAGTCTGTCGTCCACCGGGTCTCCACTGCTCCTGTCTTCGTCCAACATCCATAGGGCAGGGATCTCAATGTGGGATGGCATGACGGCCTCTTTGCCATAGACGAGCGCATAGGGGGACGTTCTGATGGATTTCTTGAATGAAACTCTGTCCGCCCACAGCGCCCGGTTCAGGAGTAAATGCCAAGTCCGCTTGTTTCTGTCAATGGTCCTCCGGATGATTTTCAGGAGGTTCTTGTTAGTAGACTCGGCAAGGCCATTCCCCTGCGGGTAGTAATTAGAAGACATCTTGTGATAGATGCCAAGTTTGCCAGTGTACTCCGTGAGTACAGCGCCTACGAATCCCGGACCATTGTCTGTCACAATTGACTCTGGAACCCCGAAGCGGGTAATCAGGCTCTCAATGAACCTGATGACCGTTTCTTGGTCTGCGTTCTTGGTCGGGATTGCCTCTGCCCACCGTGTGAAGTAATCGGTGGCTGTAAGAATAAACTTGTGTCCGACAGAGGAATTAGGCGAAATCACCCCAATGAAGTCTAGACCCCATTGTTGGAACGGAGTCTCGGCCTGAATCGGTTGAAGGGGCAGGGGTGCTTTTCTGTTTCTGCCAGCAAACCTCTGGCATTGATCACACTTGGAACAGACCGCATAAGCGTCTGTAAATAGAGTGGGCCAATAGTACCCGACTCTAATTATTTTTAAGGCCGTTGGCCTTGAAGAATGATGACCCCCAGGCATCCCGGAATGAAAATCTCCGAGGACCCTAGGCTGGTCGGATTTTATGACGCACCGCAACAGGATGCCGTCGATGTTTTTGAAGTAAAGCCCCTCGGGGCGAAGAGTGTACTTAAGTGCACCTAGCCGAAATCTCCTTCGTTGTGAGGCGTTCAGGTGATCGGGACATCTTCCGGTGCAGAAATATCTCACCAGTTCATCTGTCCAATCACTCCCCTCCGATAAGGAGTTGGCTAGGTAGATGCGTGTCGCTGTGTCCTCCCACTTACAGGCGGAGATGCCGGCTACAACGCTTCGGGCCAATTCTTGACACAAGGCTCGGCCTCTGATAAGCTTGGTGGGCCGCACTTCGATGTCGAACTCCTGGATTTTTGCAATCCATCCTGCTCTCTTGTGACCCGGTTCTCCTTGTATGATGAAGCTTCGAACGTCCGGGTGAATCACAAAGACAGTCGTTTTGCTCTGGGAGACAAAATGCCTGAACTTTCGGAGGGATTTCATAACAGCGTGAACCTGCCGCTCTATAAAGTTGTACTTTTCCTCATGCGGCTGAATCACTTGGCTCAGGAACGCTATGGGGCGCTCCTCGCCATCGTCTCCTCTGAGTTAGGACTGCAGCGTAACTTTCGGGTTCTCCCACTGCATACGGGATGAAGTCCTTGGAGTAGTCCGGGTTTGTCAACACCGGAGCTTGCGCAATTCGAGCCTTGATTTCCTCGAAGGCTTGCTCTCTCTCATCAGTCCATTCGTAAATTGTATCTTTCTTCGGCGGTTCGGCCATAGGCTTGATCACTGTGCGAAGTCCGGAATGAACTTCCGCACGAAGTTAATCTGACCGAAGAAGGACTGCAGCCCTTTTTTATCGATGGGGGTGGCAAGCGAAGGAGGGCTTCGCTCTGTCAGGGTCAATGGCGAGGCCTTCCTCGGAGATGACATGTCCCGACGACTTTCCTTCTTTTACCGTGAAGACAGACTTCTTCGGGTTTATAGAAATGCCGAATTCTCGACACCTCTCAAATATTTGCCGTAGGTGGGAAACATGATCCCCTCTTTGGTGAGAGAAAACAGTCATGTCATCAAGGTAGATGACAATGATCTTATTGAGCAGCTCTCGGAAGGCCAGGTCCATGGCCCTTTGGAATGTGGCACCGGCATTGGATAAGCCAAAAGGCATGCGGTGATAGGCGAACGTCCCCCATTTGGTGGTGAACGCCGTCTTATGCTCTGGTCCTCATCTTTGACCCAAATCCGGTTGTAGCCGGAAAATCCATCTAAAAGTGAGAATCTCTGGGCTCCAGCAACGATGTGTAGAATCTGGTCGATTTGGGGAAGCGGATAGTGGTCCCTGAGGGAAGCCTGATTCAGGTTTCTGAAGTCGACACAGAGACGAATGTCGCCATTCTTTTTCCTCACGGGCACCAAATTCGCGACCCAGGATGAATGTTTGATGGGGTAGATGATTTTGGCCTCCAGCATCTTCAAGAGCTCGGCTTTCATCATGGCCTCAATCTTCGGATTCACGGCCCTGCTGCTTCGTCGGAATGGCTTGGCGCCATCCTCTAGCTCAATGGTATGTTGGATGACAGTTCTGTCATACCCCCTCAAATCCTCGTAGCACCAGGCCACGATGTCGGGGAACTCTTGGCACAGTGATCTGATCTGCTCAAGTTCCTCCGACGTGCAGTCTGTTCCGACCTTGATAGTTTTACCAGGTTCAAGTTCCAGGTCAGCATACTCGCTCGGGTCTACTTTGATCCTGTGAGATATTGCTCTGTCATTCTGATCAAACAGACTCTCCAATGTAATCAGTCCTTTTGGGACATGATTATTTCTTAACTGTATCAACCCCTCATATTGCTCGTCATCAGGGTCTCTACCTTCGATTGAACCAACTTCGTTAACCAAAAATGTGACGATCTCCTCGTCACAGCCGAACACTGCCGGTGGGTGTCCTTATCGAGCATAGAAGGCACTGTAAATAGTGCGAACCGGCTTCGGTTTCTGGACAACGTCATCAGCCGGAACGTGCCTGGCTCCAACAGACGCCAGAATGTCAGCGTGTTTGTTTTTCTCACGCGATATCGCCTTGACATTCAATGAGTCGAACGACTCCATCAGGTCCCACACCCGGTTGCGGTACGCTCTAAGATAGTGTTGTTTGGAGGCGCACTTGTTCGTAACTTGGTGACACACCAGCTCTGAATCTCCAAAGATCTGCAGGTGTTTGATCCCCAGCCTCTCCGCCTTTCGCAAACCCAAGCACAGGGCTTCGTACTCCGCCGAGTTGTTAGTGCAGCTCCAGGCCAACCTGTAGGTATAGTCCTTTTGGATCCCGGTCGGAGAAACCAGAAGCACCCTTGCACAGGCGCCATTTTTGCATCGCGCGCCGTCAAAGAAAAGCTTCCACAGCTTCTCAGGTGCAGGTCCCACTTCTTTTGCAGCTGACTTGTCAAGCCTCTCGGGCTGTACAATGGAGTAACAGCCCTGCTCTGTCTCAATTACGGCATTGAAGTCCCGCAAAGAGAACTCATCTTCAAGCTGTAGCACTTCGAAGGCTTGCTCAGTCAGCTCTACTGTCACCAGCTCTTCCTCCGACAGCTGGACCATGCAGTCCAACTCTCCTCCGGGTATCTTCTCTACTAGGAAGGTGGAAGGCTTCTCATTGAAAATTTTCAGTCTCCTTCCTTTGAAGGGCACTTCCATGTGTGAGTAGTCTAGAGAAGGTACCCGCCCGACTTCGCAGTGAACTCCCGAGAGAGACACATGCCGAAGTAGGGAGCCAAGTCAACAACCACGACCTCTTGGATGACCACGATGTCGAGAGCCTTGTGCAGCCGGATAGGGATGTCCTTTATGACACCAATTGTCTTGACAGGGGTGCCGTCTAATTGCGGCACGCCTTGGCTGCTCCGTGTGTATTCCATCCCGATCTCATCGCGAGACGGCCTTCGGCATCACGGTCGTGGAAGCACCGAGAATCCACCATGCGAGTTGTGAACTATGTGCCCTTGCATCCGTAAAGACGAGATAAAAGGGAGGCGGTCTGTTCTTCCCGGTGGTCGAGGCTGTCGGAGGTTGAACCAGGACAGCGGGCTGCATCTGCTTGCCGCTCTTCATGTTCTTCAGTGATTCTTGCAGCAGATCCACCTGGCCTGGGAGCAGAAGAGCATCGTACATGCTGATTCTAGCGGGTGTTCTTTTCAACTCGTCTACTATGCTGTAGCCCGAGGTGCTAGCTCCTTCTGCTTCTTTTGCCGGCTCATACTTCGTCCGGTACTGCTGGGTAGCCTCAACTCGCTGTCTCTTGGTCAGAGACGGGTACTTCAGCTTCTCCTGGGCTTGTTCTTTGGTTTCAGCTGGAGGCTGAGGTACGGGAGCTTTAGCCGGAGTTGGGGCTTTTGCTATAGGAGGCTTGGCTGGAACAGGGGCAGCCTTTGCCGGAGAAGGCTTGGCTGGAGCTTTATCTTTGGATGCCTTCTCCTGGGCTGTGTAGGGCCACAGCCGTTTGTATGGTGGCAGCCCACCGGGCTGCGGTTTTTCTCTTCTGGCATAAACTTGCAAAGGCTTGGCAGCATCTGCGGCTTTCTTTTCTTCCTTGGCGGGCGGCACTAGATTCTCCTCTGGGAGGGCAAAGTTGGCTTCGCCGTCCAGGATCATGTAGAGTTCATCGTCCTCTATGGCGCTGCCGGCCAAAGTCTGGATGTAGTGCTGGTGCAGAGTGCAATCTTCCTCCGAATGCGGGTCATTGCACGTAGTGCACCAGTTAACCTGGTCGGAAGGACCAAGCGGGTCTTCTATAGCAGCATTTCTCGGAGGCGGACGCCTCTGCAACTGGTGCTCCGGGGGCTTGTCTTTTGTCAGCGTCGGGGGCGCATATGGCCTCCTAGGAGCGAGGTCCATCTGGGCCTGCTTCTTCTTCAGAGCGGTCATGTCATTGGACATGGCATGATATCCCGAGGCCAAAGCCCGCACCTCCTGGAGGATCGTATTCTGAATGCTACTGTCAGGAGGCGGCAACTGTGCCGGTGGAGGCAATGCGGCTAATGGAGGAGGGTTAGAATAAGGTGCGTACTGTGGGGGAGCAGGAAGTGCTGGAAAATGCGGAGCAGGAGGCGGGTGAGGATAATGCAATTGAGGCGGGCCGTAAGGAGTTACGACCGGCGCCGGATTCCACTGCTGGTGGGGTTGCTGCCCTGATGTGGACGGCGCACCACCAGAAGCAGGAGGATACTGGGATCTGGGGAAGTCAGGATGAATGGGTTCCTGCACCCTGGACGGGAGTCTGCCGATAGAAATAATGTCAGCTTCAGCTTGCTGGGCAGCCTCGTACAGAGCAGGAAACTCGTCTATTCTGGCAATCTTCAGCAGCAGGCATATGTCTGAGTTGAAGGATCTCAGATAGTAGTGAGCAGCCATGCCAGCTGAAGGCCGAAGTTCGCGAGGTACCCGTTTCCAGGATCTCGCAAACCTGATGTTAAAATCAGACACCTCCTCTTGAGGATGTCTCTGGATAGCTTGGAACTGATGCAACAAAGAAGTAGGGTCAGCAGACTCGTTGCATCCTTTCACGAGCCTTCTGGCAAGTTGGGGCCACCCTGTGATGGATCCCTCTGGCAGCGATCTCCACCAATAGAGAAGCTTTCCCCTCAGGGAAAGGGCCAGCAGACGGGTCTTCACACTCTCATCGGTAATGGTATGCAATGCGGCCAGGGCAAGGATGTCCTGGATGTGCTCGTACGCCGTCTTGCCGTAGCCGTCGTATGTAGGGATAGACTTTAAAGCAGCAGGGGGCACAGCTTGCTGTCCGACCAGGGCCAAGGGCCCTGTAGAGTCCACCGCCGGGGAAGAGATCATCGTCATTTTGCTTGCGGGCAGCCATTTCTTCTTCTTCTCCTCCGTCGGTTGTGTACTCAGTGTCGGTACTTTCCGAGGATGCAGATGCTTCTTCTTCCTCGGCCTCTTCTATTTCGTACTCAGCTCCTCCGACCTCGGCTTCGGCTTCTTCTTGGATTTCAGCCTCGGCTTCGTCGACACGAGCTTGCGGATCAGCCAGCCTGGCAATTTCGCCTCGAGCGTTGATGTCCAATTCGTAAAAGTCAGGCGGGCTTCTCGGATCCCTTGCTCGCCACCTTCTTGTTTGCATGAAGGTGCTGGGACCGGTCTTTCGGACTCAGAGGATTTGTTCGTGCAGAGTCGCCAGGTGTTCAGATTTTGAACAGCAATGAAGCGAACACCGGTGCTTCGATTCTGTTGGGGGTGAGAAACTTCCTTGTCTCACCAAGTGCTCAGAAACCACTGTCAGCGCCAGGTGGAGACTGATCAGAAAATCTCTCTTCAAATGTGGGACCCTGGTCCCACCGGGCGTGCCAGAGAAACTGTTGGTTACGAATCTGCCATGAGGAAAGGATTTTGGGTTAATGCGCCCAGATTCGCCCACCAGCATGAAAGGCCGGAAGGAAGAGATGCCTTCCGTGCCAATCTCCGGAGAAGGCCGGCTCCTTTGGGGGGTTTTATGGTTTAAGCTAAGAGTGCAGGAAAGAGATAAAGGAACGGAAAGAATTTACAAATGTGATTGGAGTTTGGTGGGGGGAACTAACAGTACGGCAACACATCAATCACCATTACTTACTGCATCATAAATACAAAGCATGACCAAGAACTGCAAAACCTAAGTATACTTTCTGTATTAAGCAATGTACGCACAGCTACAATGGTCCCCTAGCAAACATTCTCCCTACAAGGAGAACTAACAGCACGGCAATGCATCAATCACCACTACGTACGATACACATAAACAGAAAGTAACCAAGAGATGTCAGAGCCAGGTATATGTGTTATGCAGAGAATTTATACGCACGGCTACAATGGTCCCCTAGCAAACATTCTCCCTACAAGGAGAACTAACAGCACGACAACGCATCAATCACCACTACGGACAGCAACATAACACACAACTGATGGAACTGCTACCACATCTATTCTATGTATCCTCTAATCTATGAAGTTCAAAAGCCATGGCACAAGCAATGCTAAAGGCACCTGACCACCAAATGCTGAAATGAATCAACGAGCCGTGACACAGGAAAGCGTAAAGCATAAATGTAAATGAAAGGCAGCATAAAGAAATAAAAGCAGCAGAACAGAACCAGGCATACAAATTATATTTATAAGCAGAAGCACGGTTACAATGGTTCCCTAACAGACATTCCCCTTCCACCCTTTACAATGAAATCATGGTGGGTTTTTATAGCCCGAGTCCCTCCCGTTACATTAATGGGCACAAAGTCCCAGTCAAACAATAGCTGACAAAAGCGGCGAAGGAGCTGCAAATGCTGACCTTTGTCGGACCGGACTGTACCCGCAGCATGGTCTTCCTGGAAGCTGGACGGCTAGGTGGCGGTGTGTTGGGCAGAACTTCTTATCGGCAGGAATGCGGGTAGCTGGAGCGGGTAGAACCTCCAATCAGCTTTAAATGAGGTCACTGGCATAGGTAGTGCAGCCCATGCTCGTCCTTTTGCTCGGCACGTCTTGGCTCAAATCCCGAAGCTGGACACTTGTCAGATGATGGATGATGTTGTTTGACACGTGTCTGCCTTGAAAGGCAGTTTATCCAACTTCGCCTGGGATCAGAGCGCCATCGGGTTGCGTAGGCAGAAAACAGCGCAGTCGGGAAGGCCTTCATGCCTTGGGTGCATTTCCGAGTTTGTTTCCCTACTGCGCACCTGTCAAGGGCGCACTCCGACTTCGTTGCGAAGTCGGACTGCGCATGAGTGAAAGCTGATCTCTGCCGCCGTACGGACTTCGCTCCAGCACTTAGTCATTTTTCTGCCAGCCTGCTACAAGGTGCGCCCAGAAAGAGGGGCGAAGTCGGACTTCGCACCAAAACTGGGCGAAGTGCGAACTTCGCACCAACACTTAGCCATTTTCCAGGGCAACTGCTGTCAACTTTGAAATCCAACTGAGGGGCTCCAAGAAAGGGGGGAAGAAAGAGAATGTAGGAAAGAAAGAGAAAGGGAGAGAAGAAGAAAGGAAAATAGAGGAAGAGGGAAAAGGAAGAGCAACACTGCTACAAAATTGAAAACATTGCACCCCGTGCAAAATGTGGCAACAAGTGCCAACACTCGATGATATCTTGCTAGCGTCTATCGGCGCCCCTTCTAGATTGCTAAGGAAGGCATGTGTCGCCTTTCTCCTTTGTGGCTACCAGACGATCAAACGCAGACTCTCGGCGACTTCTGTAGCTACGCTCCCGATGGCTTTTGCACTTGTGCTCCGGCAACTCGCAACTGCTTGACACCTGTCTTCATCGGCAAACAATCATGGTCTCCCAAAAATTTGATGGATTTCCCATTCCCACGTTTGCTTCTTGGGATTTGCGGTTCTTTTCGTTGTTTCTCGATATCACGGACACCAATAGGAACATAGTTCCCTCTTTCGATGGCCAATGATTGTCGATTGGAGGTCAGCTTCGTCGTCGAGGACCGTCCCGTTTTTTGGCGACAGGTAGTTGCTTAACTCGGAAGAATATGGTGTTGAGAAGCCATGCCAGGTGGCATTGTTTAATTGGTGCAGACAATTCCATTAATGTGGACACGTGGTGCAATGTAATTCAAACTAAGCGGCATGCGAGAGAGCGACGAAAACGTTTTTGTTTTGACTACTATTTTAGCCCCACATTTGGGACACGGTGGACAAAGTACTGGTTTAAAAGGCAACTCCGGTAATTGTCGAAGTAGCCAGCCACACCAGTTGGCCAGTGGTGCCTCTCACATTGGTGCCAGGATGTGTTGTTCAGATTGGTGGATTTGGCGGTTTTTAGCAGTTCTCTTACCACATGGCAGTTGTGCTGTTTGGCGCCCTAAAACCCTGTTTTATTGTTTGCAGGATTAATATCCCACATCTCTTGTGTGGGAGCAACATCAACTATTTAAAGCCAAACTTTGGTCGGACGACAATCGGCCAGCCTGAGGCGGCTGGCAGTGGGTGCGGTTGTTGGCACTCCATTGGTTGATCGGTGAAATTCTCTCCTAGTGCCACGTGGCGCCTGCTTCTTGGAATTGCCCTTGCAGGTGTTTGACCGGTGGAAAGGTTGACTTTTGTTGCTCAGTTGACTTTGTGGGCTCGAAACATTTTTTTGTTAAGGATAATTAATTAATTAATTATTCTTTGCCTAACAAAATATTTTTATTTATTTTTCCACTTTTTACCTTTGTACAAATGGTAAAATAAAATTCCAAAATCTTGGTAGAAGGCAAAATATTGCTTTGCTTGGAAATAGGCATAAAAGTGTGAAGAATATCTTTTTGTAAATTGTTTGCACAAAAAGTAATTTTTGTAAAGCATTGAAGATCTTGTTTTAATCTTTAGGAGTCAACTGTTGTAATTGCCTAAGATAAGGCAAAATTTGTAATCCTTTGGATCATTGTCTCAACCCCTTTTTGGTCCTTAGGTATCCCTTTGTTTTTGTCCATCTGGCTTATACCTGGTCACAAATGGCATCAAATTTAGTAGATTAGATGACTGCTTTAGTCCAGATAGTTGGTCTATTAGCTAATAAGGTCCAAGACATCACAGTCCAAAGTGCCCCTGATGTAAAGATCTATAATAATGATCTAAGGGCAAAGACAAAATGTGAAGTAAAAACTTATGATGGGTCTAGGAATCTTGATGTCCTAGGCAGTTGGATAATAGACATGGAGACTTGGTTCTTTTATACAACAGTTCTTGGTGAGGAAAAAGTGTCTTTTGCAAAACTCAAATTGTTAGGGTTAGCCAAGCTTGTGATTATGGAAAGACAAGAGGGTCAAAATCCAATTACCACTTGGGATGGTCTAATCCAAGCTTTGAAGGACACTTTTTACCCTTCCAATTATGAACAGTAACTTACTGTTTAATGGTACAAATTAAGACAAACTCACAATATGCCTGTGCAGGATTATGTCTTCCAATTCAACAGATTGAGAATTTTGCTTCGTGTGAAGGATCTAGTAGAAGCCCTTATCATCAAATTTATAAGTGGACTACTTGAACCTTTGTATCGGGAATTGAAATATACTACCTTGGCTACTTTGGATGCAACATTCAATCATGCGCAATTGGCAGAAGAGAAGCTTGTGGCTTAGTCAAAGGGAGTTTCCTTACCTTCGAATCAACAACAGCTGCCTAAGGCAAAGACACCTTCTTCCTTCTCTTCTTCTTCTTCTTCTCCTTCTTTTAATAACAAAAAAAATTGTAATCATTGTAAAAGAAGGGGACATGTGGAATCTGAGTGTTTTAGGAAGAGGAAGAACCTCATTGTAAAATCTCAAAAGGAGGAACCACAAGATGGTCCCATTGAGATAATAGGAGAAGAAAGAGAGTATGATGAGTTGAAGGGTAAATTGAACAATGTTACCCTCATGAATCAAAATTTGTATGAAGGTGGCCGTGACAATATGTTTGTCACCAAAGCCCACCTAACAATCAATTTCTATGAATTGTATTATCGACAATGAATCGCAAAAGAACTTGATTGCGAAATCTCTAGTTATCTACCTATGGCACCACATTCTCGTCCATATTCACTTGGATGGAAGGATAATGGTTCCACCTCTTACATCACAGAAACTTACACAGTGTCCTTTGCTTTTGGCCCACATTTTGTGGATTGAGTCACTTGTGATGTGACTCAGATGGACTGTTGTGGTTTAATTCTTGGCAAGCCCTATCAATACGATAAGAGGGCTCAGTATGATGCGTATAACAATACATATACTTTTCATCACATGAATAAAACATTTCTTATTCGTGGCCTTCAGAATACCACCCTATTGCTTCGCTCCAATCAGCCACAAAAGATTGCTTTAATCTTTAGTAGGCCCTAAGACACACCAGCTCCAGTTGCACCACCTTCGCCTTGCAAGGAGGCGGCCCCTCCTTCTCCATCAGTTCTTCCACCTGTTGTTCTGTCTGCCCTTTCTGCTGCTCCACTTGCTATGCCACTTCCTTGTATTGAGAGGGCCTCTTCTTCTTGCTGCCTCCTTCAATTAGACTAGTTTCTGTTTTGCAGCAGACGTTGCAGCCTCCACAGTAGGTCTTTGATCCTGATCGATTTCCTTCACAGATTGGCGACATTGTTGTGACCAAACGTAGTATACTAGCACCGGCATCTAGTGGCATTATTGACCTTATCCACACTTGTGATGATGTGGCATCTCAGCTTCCGCTTCGTCCTATCAGTGGGATATGTTTTCAACATTTGGTGACTCACCCTCCTACTTCTATTGTAAAAGCATTGGAGTCCAATGCTTCTATTGTGGGGAGGTATGATGAGGACATCATTTAGTCCTAGGTTTAGTATTATTCCTAGGCTTATTATTTTATTATTTTAGCTAGCATAGATTTATTTTATGTAATAATTCATGAGCTCCTCCATTGCTCACGTGGGCTTCCTAGTTGGCAATTTTTGCCAACCTACACGTTTGTTAGCTTCTAGTTAGATAGATTCTTCTAGCTAGTTCATATTGTTATTCCAGCGTGATTTGTTTGTTGGCTGGTTAGGATGTTAGCTATCCTTTTTAGTTTGTTATGCAATGTTTAGCTTGTTGTTGGATAGCTAGTTGTCATCCATATTTGTAAGATCTATGTGCTTATTTAAGCACCATGAGTAATGCAATCTTCAGCTTCTTGGCATCCTTTGCAGTGAGGTTGAAAGAGATGACAATGATAGAGTCTGATTTATATTATTCAACTTTACTGCAGTGTAATAGAATAATGACATAAATGAATATAAATCATGAGACCTTTTTTATGGAAGTGAATGGGTGGGGCCCACTTCAATCCCATATAACCAATTAAAAAAATACACTTACAGACACTTAACTTTTTTTTTGTTTTTTGAGAGAGAGAGAGAAAGAGAGAGAGATTGCTTTGTCTAAACATAGTACGAATGTAGTAGAAATTGGCATATACTTGTGGTAATAACATATGTGCATAAAGGGATCTTGTCCTTGGTACATAGTCCATAGAGAGGTTGAAGAACATGACAAACACTAAAATGCTTATAGAAATATATAAAGTGACGCTTATTAATGTAGGAGCTATTTCTGACCAGCTACTGAAGTAAATAATGTACATAGGAAAATAAGTGCAAATTTGCACAAAATGTGATGAAAATGTAATGTAAATTGAAATGTACATGCAAAGGAAACGAAAGTGAAATGTCATTTTGGGTTGGTGATGTAAAAAATGATGACATCATGGGTTGATTAATTGAATTTGTAATGTGTGCGGCAAAGTATAGGTTTAGGCTTATATGAATAGAGGTAGTTGTAATGAGGTGTCCAAGGCGGCAGTTGCTGTAAACTACTGACCCACAAGCATACAAGGACCCCATTCAATTGTTTGGGTACCATTGTACATTGAATTTGAGAGGGTAGACTAGTGCAAATATAGATGAGTCCATAGTGTGAGAGCATCTGTGTATTGCAAAGTGCAGATATTCTGTAATACCATTGCTGTACAGGCAGATATTGTTTTTGAATTTAGCGAAAAAACCCTTGCGGGGCTGCCTTGGTCTGAGAAACCACGATCAAGGGGTTCTACACCGTCAAATTCACCCGGGAGTCGCGCCCGGCCCTGACCGCACCAGCATTATCAACTGGATTTTGGGTACCCGATATGCGTTTTGTAGGGTGGAGATTCGAACCAGGGACCTCCCTTGGAGGATTGCCCTACCCTCTCCAACTCACCTAAAGCACGTGGGTCTGGACAGGCAGATATGATGCAATGACATTCCATTCAATACCAATCTGTACATATGTATGTCTGCGTGATGCCATTATTGTCGTAGTTTTCGAGGTTGTATTGTCAAGTTTTGTGTGTGCAGGATTGCAGACGGAGTTACAGTCCAGAAATTGTGCGAGTGGCCATACAAGTAGTGCCGTAGGAGGGCTGCTATGAAGTTTGGCATGTGGAAGGATGTCGTACGAGTGTTGTTGACGAAGGTGTTGCCGTACAAGTCATTGTCGACGAGAGTGGAAGTTGTGAGATTGCATTTTAAACTGGATTGTGACTGTGCTGTTCAAGTGTTGTTGTACAAACACTTGTTTGTCGTACAAATACATATGTCAAGTGTGTTTGGACCAGCAATGACTGTAGTCTTGGTTGGCTCCTAAAATCTGTCATTCCAATTGTTCCTCCAACTATCGGAATATTCACCGCCATGCTACAGTTAATACCATAGAAAAAACAATAATGAAGATTATTGACTAGTTTGAAAAATACAATGTCAATGAAAAGAGTAATTTTAAATTTTAAGGGCCTCTCGTCTTCAGATGTCACAATCTACATAAAACAGTTGAAGGCAAGATTCCAACCACATGTTCAGAATCACCATATGTGCTTAGCATCTAACTAGGATGCCATTGAGAAGATAAAATTTTTAAGGAAACAAAGTTCATATGGGACAAGTAATATCATGATAAATGGGCTAATGCTTGACAGATTTACATACAGCTTTGAGCCAGATGAACTGTATGAAATTGTGTTCTCTTTAAACAGACAATTCTCGTATGTGCAAAAAATGAACTTATACATAGTACTGATATTAATTGCTTTGATTCATATTTTAGTTAGCTAGATCCTTTCATCATATATTTTTCTTTATACATTGCAATATTGTAAGCAGTAAGGGTCTGACTACTATAATTATGTAATATTTAGATCTGTTAGAACAACAACAATTGCATCATACAGCATGGTCAACTGTAAGGTTTTAACAATTTACACTAGGAGATTAGGTTCTACAATGGTGCATTCTATGATTCATGTCACTTGTGGGCATTCTTATACAGAAAGGTTTTTATCTAGTACATCATATGCCTTATAGAAGCAGGTTGGCATCTATGCTCTATCTGGTATAATATAAAATATTATTAAGATAATTATTGAGAGCCCATTTTCTGTTTTGATTCTTTCAATTCTTATTCCTTTTTCTTTGTTTGGATTTCTTAGTCTGACACAAATATAGAAAGGAAACTGTTAGACAGCAAATAAGAGAGCAAAATGTTTGATAGGTAAAGCCTGCAATGAATTCCATCCATATTGTAATCCAGTTGATAAACATATGTAGTATCTGGAGGGCAATTGTTTGTGGCAGTGTAAAGGTAGTAGCTAATGGTAATAAGTTGGCACTCCTGGACATTTTTTTGTAACATGCTTTGCAATTTTTTCTTCTCTTACTAAAGTGTTTCAAAATGCTTATAAATAGCACTGATATAATTGATATCAATGGCATTTAATTTGTTTTGCAAACTGCATCATAGGAATTGATTTATATATATATATGTACCAGAGGCATCGGGGTGGTGTGATACATGACAATAAGGATATATGTATATATGTATACATTTATAAATATGTATATTTAAACACAATTAATATTGTGCTTTAGTTTATTCTTCTCATGTTAACTGCAGATGACAAAAGCACACTCAATTGCATATCCTCATCTTGCATGTTAAATCATGCCCTAGGCAAATGGATTTTAAGAATGCAAACCGAATCCTATTTTGAACTTCAGTTCGCCCCATGTGGATGCCTCTTTTAAATTATGTAGGCCTTGTTCTTCTTTCAATGCTTTACAATACTTCCTTTTGTAATGTGCAGGTTGTCTCTAATCTTCCCTTTAATATCACAACCGAGGTGCTGAAACGTCTTCTTCCTATGGGAGATGTATTTTCCCATGTAGTGCTGCTTCTGCAGGTTTGACCTAGAATTTATTGTTTATTTTGTATTGTGTTGCTTATGCCTAGATTATTGAATTGAGGATAATTGTTTGTTGCCATTATTGAGAGTGCGAGTTTCACTCTTTGCATGGAATCTTTCCCTTATGCTTCCTTTACTGTCTTTCCTGTGTGGGCACTTGCTGAATTTGTTATGTGGAGTGCAAGTTTCATTCTTTGCATGGAATCTTTCCCTTATGCTTCCTTTACTATCTTTACTGTGTGGGCACTTGCTGAATTTGTTATGTGGACGTGACAATGCCAATAACTATTTTTGTGATCCATGCTCCATATATGATTTTCCTAAGTGGTTGGAACTTTGATGGTTCATTGCAAAGGCTAGTTGGACAAAATTTCTGCAATTTTGTTTTTTTCAGTGGATACTTAACCACTTCCGTAGGCTTCTTTTTTTCATCATTCATCTGATGTAAATTCATGAATTGTCCTATATATTGGTAAATTCTTGAGGTCATCCTAAAGAGCAATAGCATTTGCCTTGGAACCTGGTGTTTGCAATGAATATTAATCTTGTGGCCAAAAATATTTATTTAAGAGTTAAAGTGTTGCACATGTTTCTGTTGATCCAAGTATGATCTTCTTCCAATTTTTTGCAGCATGCTTAATGATTACGATTATGAACATTTTGTGATGTAATATTTTGCAGGATGAAACAGCTAAGCGCTTGGTAGGTGCTGCTCCAAGCACCCCTGAATACCGACCAATTAATATTTTTGTCAACTTCTACTCAGGTAGATGTTTCGTGTTTCTTCATTTCAGCAAAGTCTTGAATGTATGACAAGCTAATGAACAAAGTACATGGGTGGAACTTGAGTGGATAGTATTCCATTGGACTTCAAATCTAAATCGCATCCATTGTTCTGAAACATGCAACTCCAAGTCCTGTTTTAATTACAACCATTTTCGTATGAGAAAATCATCTCTTTCTTTATTAATATTTCAATTTTTAGGAAGAGGGGACATGTACTGGGGATGAAACATAGGATTGCAAGGTCCAAAATATATACAAAATGAAATTACCTTGGCACATTCTGATTAAGAATTCATTGTTCAGTGTTCAAACATTTGAGGACATAAAAGAGTCGAGACTAAACTAAACTATAGAGAAGGGAAAAACATGGAGTAAGAAACTGGTAAGGGTCATGAACAAGTGGCTGGTCTTTTGCTTCCATGCACCTCAAGTGTGCTTTAGCATCATCAGTGCTAGGCCCAAGGCATCATCATTGTCAAAATCTTCTAGACTGCTAAGATGCTCATGGGCAGTGTTGCACTTCTATAAATCCTTGTTGTATGTCCATGCCATCCTCCTCATCTACTTGCTTGGCATCCTCAAGATCAACATCCCATTTATATACCTATCTGTTGAAACTTGGAAGTGTCAGATTTTGTAATTGCACCCATGCAGCACAATAAACATTGGGAGAGAGAGTTTTACTGCTCTCAACCTCTGGGAAAGGCCTCCTCGCTAATCTGACTATCTAATCTAATTATTTGGGGGTAAAAGGAAGAAAAATAAAACAACATGCATGAAAGTAAATACAGTCGGGTGACTATACCTAGGTTAGCGCAATCCAATCAATGTACTTAGAAGAACAATCAGCTTCAGTGCATCAAACCTCAAACAGGCTTGCAATGTAATGCATAAAAAGGACTAGCAAAAAATAAGTGGACAGAGCTACAGATATCATTCATTCAAAGACAAAAAGCTGAATGCACACAATCAATCTTCAAATGCCATGCTCAATTTATCCATTAATTGCAGTAGTAAATACAAATAGAAGTCTGATTTAGAGAGCAAATAGTCTTCAAAAGTAGCCAAAAGGACTTTTACGAATGAGCTTTGAGCTCATTTATAGGAAAATGAAATGAAATGAAAGATTTTAATTACGTCTGCGAGACCCAAAAATGGTCTATGGGACCTCAAATATGGAAGTACAATTACTCAAATCATATCATATGATCTTTAATATCTTTGAGAAGGTTGTTCCTTCTAATCCTTACTGCAGTAAATAAGTTCTAACTCTAGGTAATCATGATTTAGCACAATCTAAAAGATAGATGGCAAAATGTTCCCCGACCAGCCAAAATTGGTACTAAAAACTCTTTTAGATGCCCTTTAGTAGCTGTTTGTCTTCACCAATTTCACTTGGAGTGAGAAATGTTGCTTTCAAGGCTGTTATTTTTCTTCCTTTGCCTTGAGATCTGTGCCAAACACGCCTCAATCGACAAGTTGCCACTTGAAATGCATCATACAGAATTTTTCTTTTGAATAGTGAATCACTATTCTTGGGTAATCGATGAATCACTATTTCATCCTGCTGGTGCATTGCCAACTTCTACAAAACAACGAATTGTTGTTTACCCTGCCCAACAAATCGCCATCTCCCAAACTTAGGCAATTTAGCTCTAAATTGTTGTGGATTCTGGCCTTATTCCTGCATAACAAAGCAATTCAGGTATCCCATAACATTTTCCAACTGCCCTTGACAGTTTTGTAACCTGCGCTGCATCAATTTTGGCTTTGTCCTTTTGCACGACTGATTTTCTAGCTAGAGTGTGGTGGTAGTGGTCAGACCACTACAATTCTGTCAACTTTCAGGGACAAAAAGATCGATTGATGATAGATCCCACCTTTGCCTTATCCCATTGGGTAGAGAGTCTTCAAAACTTGTATCGATCAAAAAGACAAAATTTCAAAATTGTGGAACGTTGCTTCTTTGTGCTAGAAGGCCCTAAATTTGGAGGCAGTAGAGTCTGTAGGAACCATTTATGACCTGCTGAATAAATAGTGTACATAGTACGCCTAAAGATAAATAGGACCCCCCATTCATTTGTTCGAGACAACCATTACACATCAAGTACGCCAGCATACCGTGTGGGAGGAGAGACCATTGAGACCAGGAGATTACATTGCATACCAGAGAGTCTAGGCTGGTATAGTCTATGTATCCATTGTGCATTGTATTGCCAAGGCAGAGATTCTATACTGTTGATGCCATACAAGCAAAGTAATACAATGATGATTCATCCTCTATCTGTGTAATGCATATGTTTTGTGTGATATTGTTGTTGCTGGTAGTTTGGTAGATTGTGTGTGTATCAAGTTTTGTGTGCAGGTTTGGGAGAGTTGCAACCAAGAACCTTGTACGAGGAAGTTGCAGTCCAGAACGCTGTACAAAAGTTGTTGTACAAGTGAAGCTTTGGAGAGTGTCGTTCGAGTGGATTGCATTGTGCCGTTCTAGTGGGAAGACTACTATACAAGTGCTTGCTGTACAAGTGAGTTGCTGACGTTGCTGTACAAGTAGGTTGTTGTGGCTGTTGTACAAGTGTTTGTTGTACAAGCACTTGCTGTTCAAGTGCTGGTCACTTGACTGCTGTACAAGTACATTGTTGTTCAAGTAGAGATGAGTGATGGTGAAATTGCATTGACTACAGTCTTGCTTGGCCTCTAAATCTGTCATCTTGTTCCTCCACCATTGGAATACTCACCACCGTGCTACATTTGGCATCGTTGCCATTATTGAATTGAAGTTGGGTCAAGTTGAAGTAGAGCCAACATGCATGAAGTGTGGGGAGGTGAATGACAGATTCCCTACTGCGAGGATGTGGGAGACGAGGTCGTGGAAGAAGTCAGATTCTTGTGAGGAGTTGAAGGATTGCCAACCAAGTACTGCAGTTGCAGGCAACAAAACTTGAAGAGCCAGAAGTCGAACGTGTGTGGAGTCCTCAAGGGGAGGATAGTCCAAGTGAATCACACGTAAGGTGGCAAACATTGTTGTTAACAACGGAAGAAGTTCAAGGTGAAGCACGAGCAAACGAAGGTGGAACCATGGCAAACGTAGAGAGTGCACGAGGAGACGAGGTTGAACAACTAGTAATGCCGACACAAGAGCGGGGGAGTTTGCCAAGAGGTGCGGAGGACGGGAGTCAAGCACAAGGGCAACCATAGGAGAGTGATTGGATGAGGAGACCAGAACCAACCCTCGTATATTCGCAAAGGAGGTCGCAAAGTGTGGGTGCACCAGAAGTTGGTAGAAGACTGTTTGCTAGTGAAGAAGTGGAAGGCGAAGAATTGCCAAGAGAAGAACTTCAAAGTGAGGAAGTAAGAAGTGAAGATAATCAGCCACCGATGGCAAATATGGCTAGTATTGCAGCAACAATAGGCAAGCAAAAGTGCCCACCATTTCTGGGTGACGGGAAGGAAGACCCAGAACGCCATATTGGGACATGTGTGACCATATGGCGAGCAAATGGAGTGGATGACGAACAATCCTGGTTGAGATTATTTCTGGCAACATTGCGAGGGATCGCAATGGACTGGCAATTGAAAAGACAAAGTACAAATCCTTTCAATACATGGGAGGAGATGATGAAGGAATTCATCAAGGAATTCAGACTACTCCGAGATGATATCGAGATCATCGGAGAGATCTACGCCACAAAGCAAAAGGAGGAGGATGTCAAATCCTACAACAAAAGATTAAAGGAGTTGATCGACAAGATGGAAGTACGACCAACAGATGGTCTACAAAGACGATGGTTCCTAGATGGGTTGCTGCCAAGGTACAAGAAGAAGCTGAAGGTAGTTCCACCAACTACCTATCAAGAGGCATATGATAGAGCAATCACTTTAGAAAGTGAAGCTAAACAAACGACAACAGGATTGAGTCACTACAAAGATTCAGATTCAGATAGTGACCGTGATGACTTACATGTGGCGATCTAGGCCATGAGGAAGGACCTGGAGAGGATGGTGCGAGATGCAAAGGATGAAAAGAAGAAAGAAAGATAGGATATTTGGTGTTCAGACTGCAAGGCGGAAGGACATACAAATATCACTTGTCCGAAGAAGGCTTACTACAACATTTGTGAAGTCACAAGACATGCGGTTGGAGATTGTCCATTCAATATAAGAAGCTCGAGGCACCAAACTTTGTCGGTGCAGAAGGAAGAGAAAGACGAGAAACCAAGTATGTCTAAGAATGGACAAGCAACAACGAGTGGCGGATACAGAAATAACCGTTGAGGAGGAAGACAGCCACAACAAGGCAATCGACAGCAAGGAGGACAAAGCCAATTGCAATATGATGCAGATGGACGACCTATCATCCAATGCCGAAGATGCCAAGAGTGGGGGCACTTCGCACGAAATTGTCAAAATCAGCCAGTTGGAGAAAATTCCGGAAATAACAATGCATTAATGTGTCGATGGTGTGGTCCGAGCAGTCACAGGGAGGCAAATTGCCCGAAGAAGGTGAGTTCAAGCAACTCGCAGAATGTCAATTTCATTGACATCGAGGAGCCTCTAGTAAACCAGCAGCAGAAGGAGAACAATGTGCTCGTGGTAACGAGGGGTCAAGCAAAGAAAGCTGAACAATACCCCAATCCTGCCAAAGAGGAGAGATGGCAGGAAGCCCACGATGCAGTGGAAGAAGAGATGAAAAAGACCAGGCAAGAGTGACTTCTCCAGGAAAAGAAGTTGAAAAAGCCGATCACTAAAGAAGATATGATGTCAACACAACAACTGGCAGAGCAAGTATTGAATACGACGGTAGAAGTGAAGGTTTCAAGCTTACTTAGCATTGTACCGGAGCTTTATGCGACGGTAGGAGAGATGATGCGACCAAGGAGCATAGTGAAACCACAATGCCAACAGGAAGCAACTGCGAGAAGGAGAGATCAATTCATTGATCCGACAGTGTTGATGATTGATGTTGGCAAGAAGCCAACATTAATCCATATCGAGTTGCTAAACCATAAGTTGACCTAGGTGATCGTAGATGGAGGGTCAAGTGTCAATGTACTACCTAAGAAGAATTGGAGGGAGATTGGAGCACCATTCTTGTGGTCTCCAAATTTCAAGTTGTATGGTGCAGACCAGTACGGAATAGAGATGAAAGGAGTCTTGATGGCTTAGAAAGTGAAGATCGCCGATCAAGAGTTTATCATGGATTTTGTAGTGATTACCATGCAAAAACCAGCATATGATGCATTGTTGGGACGAGGATGGTTGCACATGGTGAAGGTGAATCACAATTGGGAGGACCGTTTGACTTTCAAGAAAGGACAGCACAAATATATGATTAATTTGAAGAATCAGTCCATGAGCAAGGATCTTGTGACAACCGATGAGTCAGGGAATTCATCCTCGGATGATGACAACGAACATGAACCAAATGAAGGAGTGTTGCAGTTAGAAGAATGCATAGAAGATGAAGGGCATTCGGATAGCGGACTTCTCCATTGGCAGATGGAGGATTATGAAGTTTTTCTGCCAAATTGTCTCTGCATTCAGGCAAAGGATGAAGAAGACCATGATGAAGAGAGGAAGAGTGTATGATGTTAATGAGAGTAGCAAGAAAGAAAAATCTGCACCAAAGGATGAAGAGAGAGAAAAGTGAACATTTCTGAAGAACTTTGCAGAATATACGATTGGTGATGTTGTGATAGATGAGAAGCCAGCACACCCATTGGACATGGTGAAAGTAGCGAGTGAACCTGATACCATAAAGTATGAAGGCCCAAAAATGGTTCAGGTAAACCTTGGCAAAAAAGATGAAGAAAATATTATCCAGTGCGGAGATGAGTGGGATCTAGTGCTGAAGGCAGCAACATTTAAAATCTTTATGGAGTATAAAGACGTCTTCGCATGGACATACAAGGATTTGAAGGGGATACCACCAGAGTTGTGTGTGCATCGGATCCAACTGACTTCGGGTGCACTACTAGTAAGGAGACGGCCATATAGGATGAACCCCAAGTATGCAGCCTTGGTGAATATGGAGATTCAAAAGATGTTAGATGCAGGAATAATCTTCAAAGTTACGGTGAGTGAGTGGGTGTCACCGATTGTCATTACTTTGAAGGAGGTGAACCAGATCCACATTTGTGTGGATTTCTAAAGTTTGAATGCCGTCACAATCAAAGATCCCTTTTCGATCCCGTTTACCGACTCAATCTTGGAGGAGGTTGTTGGACATGAAATCTATTCATTTTTGGATGGATTTTCTGGCTACAATCAGATAAGTATCGTCGAGGAGGATAAGCTGAAGACTACATTTGTAGTAGAGAATGGGATCTATGCATATAACCGAATGCCATTTGGTTTATGCAATGCCCCAACCACGTTCCAAAGGATAATATTGTATATTTTTGAGCAGATGTCCACTAGAAAATTCAAAGTCTTCTTGGATGACTGGTCGCTATATGGGAAGAAGGACAAGCATTTGAAGGCATTGGAGGAGTGCATGTGATTGTGCATGAATGCTCGTTTATCATTGAACCCCAAGAAGTGTAAGTTGCTGGTGCCGTATGGCAAATTGTTGGGACACATAGTGTGTAAGGAAGGGCTAAAGACCGACCCTGACAAGATTCGCATCGTAATGAGTATGGAGGAACCATATGACGTGAGTTCAGTGAAGTCCTTTTTAGGGCATGTCGGATATTACAGGAGGTTCATTAAGAACTTTGCCCAAGTGTCCCACCCGTTGGATGAATTGATGCGCAAGAATGTTCCTTTTTGATGGACGGAGGAGCATCAAAAGGCCTTCGAGGAGTTGAAGGCGAAGTTGGTTTGCGCACCCATTCTGGTGTTTCTAGATTGGGATAAGGAGTTTCACGTCCATGTGGATGCGTCCAATTTTGCGATTGGATGTGGATTGGCCCAGGAGGGGCAGTTTGGGCTGGATCAACCCATTTATTTTTCTAGTTGGTTGTTGTCAAGAGCAGAGAAGAACTACAACACGACAGAGAGAGAAGCTTTAGGAATGGTCTATGCAGTCCAAAAGTTCAGACATTACTTGCTAGCCAATCCTTTTGCTTTCTATGTAGATCATCAGGCATTGCTATACCTGATTAATAAACCGACTATCCATGGGTGAGTTAGCAGGTGGCTCGTCACATTACAGGAGTTCATGTTCTAGGTAGTGGTGAGACCTGGAAAGAAGCACGTGATAGTGGATCAGCTGTCAAGGATCCGTTTGGGAGAGCCTCAGAGAGGAGGAGTGTCAGACGAGTTTCTTGACGCTCATTTATTTGCAATCAGTGCGATTCCGTCGTGGTACAAGTCGATTGGAGAATACTTGTCGACGGGTGAGCTGCCAAGGGAGATGACGACAACAGAGAAGAAGAAAGTAATGATGAAGAGAGAGCCAAAAGTCAAGGTAAAACAAAGATAGAAAGGAGCTCTAGTGGATCCAAGCACCAACACTAATTTGTAGTGGGATGTAAAGTAGAAGCACATTTTTCTTCATCATCGACTATCCCAAAAGGACCAACATAGGATCTAATGATTCTCCCAGGAGAATGGAAAGGACTAAGAGGGCTTGGTTGGATAACCATGGAAGGACATAGAGTTCGATCCCATAAGAAGCTTCTAGCATCCATGGCCGTGGAGCCAATAAAAAAGGAGAGGAAACTGGTAAGCTACGTTTGTCTACAACTCTTTGGTACGAGAGGGGTGGCTGAAATCTGACGTTGGAGTATTGCTATCCTATCCCACTGCAAGCAAGAAAAAGAAAGAAATGAAGCCATTGTATCAAATCTTTTATACTAACAAGGGTAGATAGATTTGTCATTAATGCTTATTACTTTGAATTGCATAGATAGAGTGAAAGGAGGTGATTAGTTGAGTAGTAGTTGATCTTCCCTATAATAACTGATGTTGAAGAGTGATGGCTTCCCTAAAGTACAAAGCCTTGAGTGATGTTTTTTTTTCTTGAGTATTTTATTTTATTTTTTTGAGGGTTGGGGGATGGGGGGAAGAGAGATGAATGTTGGGCTGCCTTGGGATATCATATAAGGAATTAGCATGGGAGACCCAAGACTTGTTATTGATGCACATGGGAGGGGGCTTCCAAGGAAGAAGAGTGCACCAAAAGGCTTTGGGACGTGATGAAGAGCATTTAGAAGCTCACAATATGTAGCAGCAAGAAACTTTTGTTTCTTACATCAATTGAGGTATTTATATTTCTTCCAGGTGGAAGATATAGCTGTAGGCTCATGGATAAGAGCAAACAGTTTTTTTGATGCATGTACTTACATTTCTCATCATACCAACAATTCACAAGGAAAGTAGAGTGCCATCAGGGGCTACCCAAGACCGATTAAGGATAATATCCTTGATATTCAATGTGTTACGCAAAATATCATTACCTACCTTTAAGGGATTGGTAGGATTTGCAAGACCTCAAATTCGAAGGTTATGTTCTTTGCCTTGACTTGAACTTTCCTCATCAAATTGACTTGCATTGTTAACTCCATAATTGGAGGAGCGTCTTTTTCCCTTAACCACTTAGACCCATGAATTGTATTCTTTAACTTGTTTGAAGATACTGCTTATGAGCATTTGTCTTGTTTTCAAAATTCTCATGCTGGATGAGGATCTCTATATTCTTGTGTTTCATATCAAGAACAACCTCTTTGAGATGATGATCATTAGTTGGAATGTATGGTTTGTTCATGTTCTAGTTTGACAAAAAACTCTCGTTTCTTACATCAAATGAGGCATTCAAATACCCTCTCAGTGGAAGATATAGTTGTAGGCTCATGGATAAGAGAAAAACAAAGCTTTTAATGCCTGGACTTACATTTTTCATCATAACAATAATTCACGAGGTAGCACCAATGAGACAAAAAAGATTTGGTTGAGGAAGAGTGTGGGAAAAGAAATTATGGGTTGCATTACATAACATGTGAGACAATAATTCATATTTGGTTTTTGCTATGGTGGAATCAAGAGAGTAGTATTGGGAGATCAACTGTGATTGATGAGCAACAAAATCATCGACAAAACAATGATCAAAATAAATCATGGGATGGCTGGTAGGAGCAGCCAATGGAGGAGGAAAAGACAAAGAGGTAAAAGAGGAAGAATCTAAGGAGAAAATCAACATTGCATGATCAGCCAAGGGAAGCTGGCTAGAAAATTAAAATCTTTAAATAGCAAAAGGCAAGGTCTTGTTTGTGATGACATAATCAACCACACTTTCACCTCCTACATGCAGAAAACAAGTGAACTTGGAGGATTTAGGAAGCTGAGGAATCCCATTGAGAACCAAGAGATCATGTGACTCAACTGAATTGTTTTTTTTGTAAGTGGTATCAAGATGCTTCTCATCTGCAAAGATCCTATTGAATGCAAGATCCATGGGGTTGAGTTCAAAGAGACAAAAATTCTCCTCCATGAGATTATGAAAAGGTGCCTAGTGTGTCCTAATATGGGCATTGAAGTCACTTAAGTGACATCACCCAATGATAAATATGTAGAAATTTTTGGTAGAGATCCAAGTACGGATCATCGTCATAGTGGATGACAAAGAATGAGGACACTAGAGGAAATTAGCATATTGCTTTGACAATGTCTCAAAGAGGGGGTGGGGCCCTTTTGATTTGAAACCACATATATTTGGAGTGCTCATCTGATGTGACCAATGAAACTTGTTGACAAAGGCAGTCCTCAAATGGGGCAAGCCACAATACCTAAATTGTGTATGCCATCTGATCGATGTGTCTCATGCTAGAAATCAGAAACACAAGAGCAACCATTGATAGGTGGGAGAGCTTGTTTCGGGCTCTCATGGGTCTCTATGATAAAAGCAAGGTCTTGTGAAGAAATAACATCTTGGAATGTACATGGAAAAGACCTTATCATCCCATTATAGTTCCAATAGGCAACAGAGAGGCTAGTATTACCTATCGAGATCTGAGAACACCTTCGTTTTACAAGCCAAGGGCAAGACCAAAGACTACCTTGGAGGAGGGGAGTCATGAATTGCAACTTTTTATCATGGATAACTGCCCACTTGTCTTTTCAACTAGCAATCGCTAGCACACGTGCTTTTTGTAAATCCTCCATTTGGAGATGCATGAAGCCCTCATCCAATTAAATTTTTATGGACAAAAAAAAAAGTTTCTTCTTGGTTGTTTAAGTCCTCAAACATTCCTTAGATGAGAGGAATTGGATCTAAAGAGTACCTTCAGGGGCTATGCAAGCCCGATCAAGGATGCTATATCCAACGTGTTATGTGGAAAATCATGCAATGCCTTTAAGGCATCGATAGGCTTTGGAAGACTTTGAACTCGAAGGTTGAGACATTTGGCTTGACGTGCCCTTTCCTTGTCAAATTTGTCTTTCATTGCTAACTCCTCAATGGGAGGAGTCTTTTTTTACCTTGACCACTTTTATCCATGAATTATGTTCTTCAACTTGTTTTTGAAGAGATTGTTAATGAGCGTTTGTCTTGTTTTTGAGATTCTCATGCTTGATAAGTATTACTATTGCTTATGTTGTACATCACAAACAACCTCTTAAAATTGTTAGTTGGAGATGTATGAGTTCGTTCAAATTGTTCTAGTTTGACAATCTTTTTGTCTAGACTTGACACTATAGGGCCTCAATGGTAGTGTCCTCCTCTGGAAAATGGTTTTGGAGTTGTTATATTTGGCATTGAAGCTCAAAGCCAAAATGCTCGACTTCTTCAATCCATTTCGTGAGGCGACTTTACTTGACTTTGGGGGTTGACGTTATTCAAAGAGCGTGTGAAGTTGGAGTTTTCATGTTAGATCAGAAACCTTAGCTTCAGTTTTAGCTGAAATAGGCAGGATGAATTTTCTGCATAGAAACAAAGGAAACCTTAGCCTGGTTTAGCTAGAACAGCAAGAAGAATTTTCTGTGCAAAGAAAAAAAAAAAACTAGCTTCAATTTCAGCGGGAACAGGCAGGACTATATTTTTTGGAGAGTTGTCTGTGCAAAGATGACCAAATTCTAGCTTTGCTGTCCGCTAGAATGACCCACAGAATTTTCTACGTAGAGCCAAGGCAAACCCTTGCTTCGATATCTGTTGAAGCTGTTAGGAGAATTTATTGTGCAGAGGTGAGGCAAACTGTAGCTCTGGTTATCGCTGGAGTAGACAAGAGAATTTTCTGTGCAGATAGATAGATTTAATCTTTGATGCTGTAAATGTGAAAACATACTTCTTTTAGAGCTTATTGCTTGAAGCCTTTGTTTAAGTGGTAGTGGAATAAGAAGATTATGGGCTTAAATAATATATTGTAATGTTTTTCTTTTTTCCCCTTAATTGGTTATATGGGATTGAAATGGGCCCCACCAGTATTACATCATGACCACATAGTGGTATCACAACGGTTTTGTGATTATGCATGTATCACTTGGCAAAATTTGAACCTAGGTCTCCTTGTTGAAAGTTGAGGAATTTAATTTGTTGATCTCATGTCATTTGATAATATATTGTAGTGTTATCATATGCAAACATAACTATAAATTCAGATGACATTTAGTGTAAGCATGTGGCTTACTTTAGGATTGATGCTACCATTGGTTAGTGGTGGTTTAACTATCATAACCATATAGCTGGTGTATAAAATGTACAAGATGTTACTTAAACATTGATAGAGGCATATCAGAACCCACATTGCAGTAATAATAATATTTTATTTGCTCTACTAAGTATACTAATAATAGCTCTTTATGATCCTAAGATTCCTAATGTCTTTTTTTAATAGTATTTATATGTGCAGCAGGTACTTGTTGGCCACGAATCCGCCACGAGGAAAGGATTTTGTCGTTATTGCGCCCTGGACCCGCGAACCAACATTGAAAGGCCGGAAGGAAGAGATGCCTTCCGGGCCGATCTCCGGAGAAGGCCGGCTCCTTTTGGGGGGGCTTGATTTAAGCTAAAGGGAACAGGAAAGAAATAAAGGAACGGAAAGAGACAAATGTACAGAAAGAGATACAAATATGTCCAAAGGTTGGTGGGGGGAACTAACAGTACGGGAACACACCAATCACCGCTACTTACTGCATACAAACACAGAGCATGACAAGGAACTGCAAAACCTAGACGTACTTCCGATACACCAGCAGCGTATGCACAGCTTCAATAGCTCCCTAGCAAACATTCCCTACAAGGAACTAACAGCGAGGGATCGTATCAATCACCGGATACGTACACCGAGGGGGTAGAAAGTAAACATAGAGATGTCGAGCCGGTATATGTGTTAGGTAGAGAGTTTAACCGCACGGCTTCAATGGCTCCCTAGCAAACATTCCCTACAAGGAACTAACGACGAGGGATCGCATCAATCACCAGATACGGGCCAGCAATGTCACACACAACTGATGGAACTGCTACCAAATTTATAATGAATGCTTTAAATAATGAAGTACAGAAGGTGCTTTAAGCAAGCAATGCTAGAGGAACCTGATCGCCAAATGCCAAAGTGAATTAACGAGCAGCGACACGGGTGGGCCTAAGGCATATAATGAAAGACAACATAAAAGAATAAAGATAGTAGAACAGAACCAGGCATACAGATTGTATTCATAAGCAGAAGCACGGTTACAATAAGCACAGTAGTTCCCTAACAAACATTCCCCTTCCACCACTTTACAATGAAAACGTGGTGGCTATTTATAGCCCAAAGTTCCCCCCGTTACATTAATGGGCACAACGTCCCAGTCAAACATTAGCTGACAAAAGCAGCCGCGGAACTGCTGATGCTGACCTCTGTCAGGCTGGACTGTACCCTCGGCATGGTCTCCCTGAAGGTTGAACAGCCACGTGACAGCGCGTTGGGAAGAACTTTAAATTGACAGGAATGCGGGTAGCTGAGGCAGGTGGAAACTCAGATCAGCTTTGAATGAGGCTACTGACACAGGCGGTGCAGCCCATACTTATCCCTTTTGGTCGGCAGTCTTGGTTCAAATCCCGAAGCTGGACACTTGTCGTATGATGGGTTATCGTCATGTGACACATGTCTGCCTTGAAGGGCAGTCTATCTATCTTCGCTTGGGATTGGAGCTCCTTGGGATGCGTGGGCAGAAAACAGTGCAGTTGGGAAGGCCTTCACGCCTTGGTCAAATTCCGGGTTTGTTCCCCTACTGTACACCTGTCAAGGGCACATTCCGGCTCTACTGAAAAGTCGGGCTGCGCACAGGTGAACACTGGTGTCTGCCGCTGTACGGACCTGCTCCGGCAGTTATCATTCTTCTTTGTCGATCCGCCGACCGCCGGTTACAAGGTGCGCCCGAGAAGAGGGGCGAAGTCGCACTCGCACCAAAGCGGGCGAAGTGCGCACTTCGCACCAAAAGCGGGGCGAAGTGCGAACTTCGCACCAAAACTGGGCGAAGTGCGCACTTCGCACAAAAACTCGGGTTTCCTGGTTCAACTTCCCGGGGCCATAACTTTTGATCCGCTGACCCGATCGCCTATTATAATATATCGTTGGAAAGCTTGCGAGGAGATCTGCAATAATAAAATATCCAGGGCTCATTTTGTCCATTTTATCACCCCTGTTTATGGCCCGAAAAAACCCGAACTCCTCAGCATGCCCTGACACTTAGCCATTTTTCAGGGCAACTGCTGTCAATTTTGAGAAGAATGAGAATGTAGGGAAGAGAGAGAAAAGGGGGAGAAGGAAGAGCAGCTCTCTTACAAAAATTGAAAACATTGCACCCCGTGCAAAATGTGACAACAAGTACTAAGTAGTTGAATAAGCTAGTAGTTAGACATCATCAGACTAGGTTTTACGGGAGTTGCCTCACTTGTAAGTTTGTCCTTTTTTATTCCTGTTTTACGGGAGTTGCTTCAATCATTATATCTTATGTCCTGGGTGCTACATATGTATTGTCAGTGTTATAAATCTTGGAAGGTTTATCTTTGTTTCATACTTTAATTTTCTTAGTAAATGCACTTTTCCATCTTTAGTAGGTGGAAAATTCTTTGTTTCATGCTTTAATTTTCTTAGTAAATGCACTTTTTCAACTGTTATTTTTGTTGCTTGTGCTTTTAAGTCCTACTGATTTATTTTGATTTATATATATATATATATATATATATATATATATATTTTGGTTATTAATATATAACTTTTTACTTCCTATCCAATTAGATAGAGCAGGGAGGGTTTGCAAAAGTTGATATTTGTATTCAAATTCTGATTTGTATAAGTTAGAAGGTGTGTTGATTGGAACTTTTCTTTTCACATTTCCTTGTAGATCCAGAATACAGGTTCAAAGTGCTACGGACCAATTTCTATCCACAACCAAAAGTAAGTTATTTTTTCCTTCTTAATTTCAAGGATCATGCTCTTATTTTAGAGAAATCAATTACAGTCTTAAAAGTAAAATGTTTGGCTAAAATGAAAACCTCAAAATATGTTCCATGTCGACCAATTTCGTCAAGAGTTCTTTCTACCTCTTCGCAAAGGCATTGTCGACTTCTTTCTTCGCTTTCTTAGCTGCTTTTGCAAGCTGCTTATCTCTTTCTGCAATCAGCTATGTAGCACAAAGATGAGCAATCACACTTGGAGGAACAATTGGATACATATCCTAAAGGCCAACAGGAAATGCAATAATTGCCAATGCAATCACCTTCATACTCTGAGTTTGAACGACACTTCACTCGAACGACCTTAGTCTGATCACTGGAATGTCAACTAGTTAAACACTTGAAGGGTCCTCTGCCTGCATGGCAAGCACTAGAATGCTTTCCACTGGAATGGCAAGGATCAATTAACACTAGAATGACTTCCACTGGAATGGCCAACCCCGGCTCACGTCCCGAACTACACCTTCGTCTCTACCCTGACTGCTCACTCCTTGCCTCTGTCCAACGGCAGCACTTCTACTTGCATACAAAACTAACACATGTTACCAACAAACTACCAGCACATTCACAACATCCACAGATCATGAACAATGTATAGAGAAGGAATAATCATGATTGTATTTATTACTTGTAAGACGTTACAGGGTTTCACCATACAGTCTGAGTCATTACAAAATATGTAATGCACAATATCCGTCTCTCTCTTGATCTACCAAAGGTATCTATACATATCTCAGGGCGTGTCTATGTTTCTCTGCATATCTCCATATATGCTTTTGAACAAAATGAAGGGGGGCCTATTTAAGGTTGGGCTTAGACCATTGCCAACAATGGTTTGCCAGCCACCTCATACAACTGTTTTTCCCTTCCGTTCATATGTAATGACTATAGACTTTAGACTTTGCACTTTAAATTATATTAATCATAGTAGAGAAAATCGGAATCGGGTAGTAAATCGGCTGGTTTAAAAATCGGCAAAGAATCGGAATCGGCAAAAAATCGGGGAAAGAATCGGCAAAAAAAAAACCCGAAGAAAACGATTTTTATTTTTATTTTTATTTTCATGCATATTACAATGAATTAACATTATGCAAATCAAATATTGCAATAAAAGCAACAATTCAAGTCAAGACATCATACAAGGCTCAAGCTTTAAGTACACATGAAAGTGACAAAACACATCCTGTATTGCTTATAATATGAAAAGGTACAAATTACAAAATGTGTCAAAATGCCTCAATAGGCCCACTATCTATTGTCTTCCTTTGCCCCTTGTCCTAACATAAGCCCTAGTCTCTCTTGCTTGATGTGTGCTTGTAGATGCTTGTGCCGCTTCTCGTGCTAAGGCCTCTTCTTGGTCCCTTGCTGCCATCTCCTCCGCTAGGTTCTCATAGTTTTGTAATTCTTCCATGCTGAATAGAGGCTCTTGCCGTACCTGTTGCTCTTGTGCTTCTGCATCTGTGATCCATTCAGATGATGGATCAATGTCACTTAGGTCAATGGGCTCAATATTTGTTTTTTCAAAAGTTTTTTGGTGGAGACGAAGGTTGTAGTGCACAAACACAAGATCATTTAACCTTTCTTGTGTAAGTCTGTTGCGCTTCTTGGAGTGTATGTGCTCAAACATACTCCAATTGCGCTCACAACCTGAAGAGCTACATGGTTGAGATAAGATTCTAACCGCCATGTGCTGCAAATTGGGCGTAAAATCACCAAAGTCATCCCACCATAAATCTAGAAACAACAAAAAAAAAAATTAATATTTCACATGTAACAACTTAAAAGTTTAAATTTTAAAACAAAATCAAAAGACAATAAATAATAATTCGATTAGGTTTACCTGGCCTCATATACTTAATAGCATTTTTGCATTGCTGAGATGGGAATTGGCGACCACGACATGCCTTATAATCTTGTATCTCGGCACGCGTTTTATCGCACAATTGTGGACTCGCGGAGAACACACGGTCAATGCAATCTTGAAGGCCAATCTTGACCTCATAATCAGCACGGAATGTAGGGGTATAAAAGAATTTGGGGTTCAAATAGTAACCCGCTGCATGAAGAGGGCTATGGAGTTGTGATGTCCATCTGTTATCAATGATAGTCCAAATGGCATCATATTTGGTGCGGTTATGTTCATAAAATGCAGCAATAGCTTCTTTTGCCCTATCCATAGCCTCATATACAAATCCCATTGGAAATTCTTCTCCATCAACAAGACGAAGAATCTTCACCAATGGCTCTGAGACCTGAAAAAAAGAAAAAATAATTTAAAGAAAAATATTTTACAACATAAATAAAATAAAACAAATTAATAAGCGTAGTCTTGTACCTTGATGGCCTCATCCATGGCCATCCAAAAGTCCTCCTCAAACAAATAAGTATAAACATTTTGCCCCTCAGATGATGTTCGGTATCTTGCAGCTACTTCAGAATTCCACTCATCACTCACAAACATTTGCTTTAGTGACCCTCTTGCATCATAAATGCTCTGCAATGTCACAAAGTTTGTGGCGAAGCGTGTAATGCCAGGCCGCACTAGCTCCCTCCCATTGGTAAATCGCCTCATGAGGCTAAGGACCCATGAATGGTTGTAAATGAATTTTGTGATGGCCTTAGCCTTCCCTACAACCTCTGTCACCCAAGGTAATTTCCCAATGTCCTCGAGGAGCAAATCAAGACAATGGGCTGCACATGGGGTCCAAAAAATGGTGGGGAATCTCTCCTCCAAAATCCTCCCGGCTGCCTTATATGCTGCTGCATTGTCCGTGATGATTTGGACAACATTCTCCTCCCCAACCTCCAAGACAACCTCCTCCAACAACCCTGCAAGCATTTCGACACTCTTAACTTGTGCCGATGCATCTACTGACCTAAGGAATGCAGTTCCTTCTGCAGATGCAACCAAAAAATTAATCAGGGTTCTTCCCCTCCCATCTGTCCAACCATCAGACATTATAGTGCAACCCTTGGTTCTCCACACCTGACGTTGGTTGTCAAGCACAACCTGAAGTATAAAAAAAAACATTTAGTCATGCACATTGCATATTGATTTTATCATATTAATATATATAAAAAAATTTAGTCATGCCATATATATAAAAATTTAGTCAAGCACAATGACACAACCTGAATGTCATCCACAAATTGTTGAAGGAGAGGGCCCCTAAGGTCATCAAAAGTTGGCGCCTTAAATCCTGCGCCGCAGCTTGCGACGACATCTATCATGCGCCGCCAGTATGGAGACCTTGCCACATTGAAGGGAATGTCAGAATAGTACCAAAAAGTGGCAATGGCTGTCCTCGCTGCACTGTGCTTCTCTTGGTTCCACGTGGCCATACCCTCAAGCGTGGATTGTGCCCCTGGCACAGAACGGTCTACAAAAGAGGACTCTCCCGTCCCACTAGCTCCTTGTGCACTTGAAGGACTCGAACTACTTTGTGGAAAGTACCGCTTAAGGTTGCCACGCCCACTAGTACGAGCACCTCGGGAGGGGGGGATGAAATGGCATCGTTATAACTTCTTTTGTGACTAGCGGTTTCATCTGCCGCAGTGAGCCATGCGTTTACTTTGTTTTTAACATCTTCTGGCACCTTATCACATACTGCTATATTATTTCCTGCTATCCGTGCCAAATGGAATTTGAGGCGATAAACGCCTCCATTATAACTATGGCCACAAAAATTGCATTTAAAATGCCCTTTTGATTGCCCTGGCGTTGCATACGCCCATGCTGGATCCAATGGTTTCATTTTTTATATGCTTGCACATGGAAACAAGTTAGTAACAACAAAGTTACAATCACATGAAAAAAAGGAAAAAAAAACTAAACCCTAAACCAAAAGGCTAGGGTTTAGGCCCTTTAGGGTTTAAAATTGAAACATAAGAGTCATTGACAGCTGAAAAATAGGCTTGCATACATAGTTATTAGGCAGCAATATTTACTTAAAAAGAGAAGAAAAAAAATCCTAAACCCTAAAAAAAACCCTAGCTAATAATTTGGCTTGCATAGACTAGGGTTTTGGGTTTTAAATTTGAGAACAGCCCTAACCTAATTTCAAACAGCCCTAATCTAATTTCAAACAAGCCCTAATCTATTTTCCAAAAAAAAAAGAGTTTTCAAAAAATCCTAAGGACCTAAACCCTTACAAAAAAAACCCTAAAAAAATTAAAAACCCTAAACCCGTTTAATGTTTAAAAAATATTGATAGGATAGCAGCTAGCTAATAATTTGGCTTGCATATATCAATTTTGTATCTATTTAAAAGGAGGAGAAAAAAACCCTAAACCCAAAACCCTAGACTAGGGTTTTGGGTTTTAAATTTGAGAACAACCCTAACCTAATTTCAAACAGCCCTAATCTAATTTCAAACAAGCCCTAATCTATTTTCAAAAAAAAAAAGAGTTTTAAAAAAATTCTGACCTTGAATGAATCTTCTGGCTGGATGTTGTTGGCTGCCGGATTCCTTCACACCGCAATCGCTCGCGCTCCTAGGATGCCTCGGCGAAGTTGGTCCAGGTGGTAGCAAGGTAGGAGAGTGTTTTTTTGTCTTTGCAAGAGGTCAGGAGAGATAATTAAAAAAGACTGTTGCTTTTTTCTATTTATCGGCCGCAACCTCTACCCGTGCGGTTGCGGCCGACTTTTTCAAAAAATCGGCAAAAAATCGCCGATTCCGATTTTTTCAAAAAATCGGCAATGAATCGCTGGATTTGCGATAGTTTTCCAAGTCACTCATTTCGCGAATGACTAGCGATTTACTCGCGATTTTGGTGATTTTTAGCCATTTTCGTAATAGAGATATTAATCATAAAGTCATCACCTTTAGACATACTAGTCAAACTTACATCTCATGCACATTACATTTATATTTGATTTGATTTACATTTCATTTCATGTGCACTAGACTTACTATTATGACTATATACACTTAAGACTTAGGCTGTCCAGAACCAGCGCCTACATCTACCCTCCAAGCTCTTGGATCTGTAGCTTGTAGGCCTCAGTTTTTCCCTTTAGCCACTTGGATAAGTTTGGTATTGAGCCCACTTCATCCCATAATGTTCAGCTATCCTGGCTTTTAATTCAGCGTCTTTCTTGGTTGCTTCTACTTATTGCTCATCTCTCTTTGCTCTGAGCTGATCCCAGTGTTTGACCTCATTGGTCTTCACCTCCAACAACTGTTCCTTTGCTGCACAGTCAGTTTTCAGTTGTCCAAACAGCTGATCCTGTTCCTCGTATGCCTTGGTTTTCTCCTCAATATCCTATCTTAATTTGGCCAGTTCTGCTTTGGCTTCTTCACTCACCTGCCGAAGTTTTGCCTCTAATTCCTGCAACTGGTTAGCCTTCTCTACCCCTGCACTGTGAATCTTCTCAATGCCGGTGGCTAACCACTGAATTAAGTATGCCAAAAAGTTGATCCTGGCATACGTCTTCACTAACTCAGGTGCAAGTTCCACAAACTTAACACCTGTTTCCTCCTGAGAACAAGGTCTAAGGCTTCCTTCATTGATGTATATGTGAGCCGGTTGCCTATACAAAGTCTGAGTTCCTATTGGTAGTTCTTGCATCCCAATCATGCTTTTAATACTGTCAATCTCTAATTCACATGGCTGTCTGATGTATACTAGCAAGTCTTGCCATCCACTCTTCATCTCAAATCCAATGGATCAGCTTGCCCAACTCCTTTGTCATTAGCTGCCACTTCTGCCATTGTCCAATGCATCCAACTTGGAACTCTAGCCGTAATCTATCTATAATTCCAGATACCTTTTGTAAACAACTGTCTACCTGCTCATCAATGTGATGTCCCAACTCTGGTGGTTGCTTGAAATTTGGCACCTCTATCATCACATGATCATTGAGTTCTGTATCCGTGTCGTCCTCTGTGGTTGTTTCTTCCACGTTCTCTCCTGCAGACAGATTAATTGGTTTCTACGCTGCCTTGCCCTCCATGTTAGGTTGCTCCACAGTCTCAACCAATAGTTCCGTCCTTTGGCTGCTTCCTCGTCTTTTTATTCTTTTGTATCTTATTACGGGCTTACTATCTGTCTCCAAATCTGGTTCTGGTGCTGCTGGCACAGTATCCTCCTTTGGCAGCTCCTTTCTTCTTTCCTTTACTGGTTTTGGTACTGCAAATGAAAGATCTACACGCACTTCTTTGTCCAGTGGGGGAGATCCACATGGATCTATTGGCTCAAAATGCAGTGGGTGGTTCTTCCAATCTTCTGGTGTATGAACATTCTCTGCCCTCATGTTCCCCACATCTTCATTTGCTGCATTTTGCTCTCCCACCACCGCATCTGCTACCGCTGGTACCTGTGTCTGCTTTGGAGCTCTTTCCCTTTGTTGTGCCCTTTCCAGCACTGGCTGCTCTGCCTGCGCAACATTACTCCTTGGCTGTTTTTCTTTTTCCATAGCTTGCTGAGACTTTTGCTGTTGTTCTGCCTGTTTCTGCACATTCTGACTAGTTGGTACAGGAACAATCCTCTGTAATGCTGTAGGTAGCTTTGTTCTTCCTTTTTCCTGCTGTGATTTCTACTGTGGTTGAGGTTGCTCTTTCAAATGCTGATCCAACCTCTTTCTCCTCTTTTCTGTTTGCATCAACTCCTCGTGGCTAAATTTCAATTTCTTGAGAGTTAGTGCTCTCATCTACCGGTTGAGTGCCCAACCCTTTCTCTTCTTTGTCATGCTCTTCTTCTTTTTAATTGGAGTATATGGCTTGGTTAAGGGCATCGCATGGGCCCACTGCCATATTGTTGGCCGATGCTCCGGGATTACTCTTGATGGATTCAGTTTAGGAAATCACATCTTCTCTTTTGACATAGCATTCATCATTAGGGCAATGGCGTGGAAAGCCATCAAGGAGTTACTAAAATATCGCAGTAAAAAATTCCTAATGCAGTATGCTAAGTAAGTTGCCCAATCGTAGGCTAGTCCATCAATTATCTCCTCCATGTACGGAACCATCCAAGCAGGCATTTTTGACGATTTGTGCTCCCCTAATAGATTCGACATCACCATATTCATTGCACATTGCAAATCCAATTTGATAGTTGCGTGCTCTTCAACCTACAACTCTCGTGCTTCAATATTTTAGCTAACTCCTCTGGGCCAGTATTGGTGATTTGCAACACGATGCCATGCCATTGGTGTGAATCTACTTTGTCCTTCGTCACCAGTATCCCTACAGTTGGTAAACCAAAAGTCTTGCTGAAGTTTGCCAGTGAGAAGACTGTGTACCTCGTGATCACCAATCATCACTCAACTCATGTGATGTTGTTCATCATCAGTCCTTAGTATCTGGCATCTGCAACAACTTATCTTTAAAAACTCTTTTTCAAAGTTCAAAATTTGTAGAATGTGGTGGACACCTGCATTCTTAAATGTTGTCTTCATGGGATGTTCTTGGTGCATCTCGTTCCACCAGTTTTGGTAGAGTTTTCCTATTGGTTGCTGCCACGTTATCTCGTGCAGTGGTATAAGCATCCCTTCTTTGGCTTTTGTTTTCTCTTGGGGTACTGGTTCCGTCTCCCATCCATGTGGAGTACATGTCTTCAACCTTTCCTCATCCAGTCTCTCTCGTTCTGCCTCTCATGCACGCAATGTTTCGGCAAGTCCTCGTCATGTGGCAACTCCCACTTCGGGCGAATGTCATCCGGACTATGGCCTTGGTTTCAGGGGAGCTTTCTTCTATTGCTCCGCTTAGTATACTCAGTCGACAATGCTTGATATCTTTTGCATACTGTCAATCTTCCTTGACTCCAACTTCTGACTATAGTTGTATAGTTACAATCTGCTTCACAATCTACCGTTCAACCCTGCGTTTGTATGGCTTGCAGTTTGAACGGTCTTCAACTTGAACGACTTGCAATTGTACTACACTTGCACTAGTACGACACCACCGTTCAACACTTGAATGCCAGGCTCCTCAGCTTCACTTGGCCCAAAATTTGTTGGTTTGTATGGTGGTTTCGTGCGGTTGTCTTCTTCACTCACCTTTGCGCATTGCTGCATCACCTTGTCATTGAATTCCATCCTTAGCTTCGCATGGCTTTTGTGCAACGACTTTGCTTCTCTTTGCAGCAATTCGATAGTCATATTCTTGGCTAAGCAATTCTCCTTTCCTGTACAGCTACAACTCCTTTCTGCAGTCTCCTCTTGTACTGGGGTTTTTGTCTCCTTAGGGTTTCAACAATCCTTCTCCTTTCAGTATTCACGCACTCCTTTGCACAGTACCTTCACCTTCCCTCGTTTTTTTCCTTGCGCACCTTGGTTGACTCCTCTTTGTCTACTCGCACTTCTCTTGTTGGAATGAATTACTTGCCATGCCCCAATGCACCTTTTTATGTGTTTGGAGGAAAACTGTTAGTTGCACGCAGTAATTGCCAAGTGACCGTCAGTTCGCCACCTTAGCGTTTTGTATGCTTTTTTTTCTTGTTTTTATGTTTTTCTTTTTGTTTTTTATTCAAATTTTCAACTATGTACAAAAGTTTGTCGCCGCTTTAACTTTAGTGATGGGAGTGTTGTACGATTCGTACAGTGACCCCTATTGCCACCTCAATCCTCCATCCTACCGTAGGATCCATTTCCTCCTGTTGGCGAGGTTCTTTTGGGGGACCTGTCATTCCATTCCCTCCATTTGCATGACGATATTCTTGTTCTTCATTTGGACAATGTTTTGTCGTTCCATTAGTCTCATTTGGTCGACCTATCTCATCTGTACGACTCCATTCGTACAGTCTCCACCTATATGGCCTTCATTCGTAAGGCCTCCGTTTGAACGACCTTCAGGACTTTTCTATTTGTACAACCAATTGCCGTATAGGTTGCTTCTTGCCTTGCTGTACTTAGACGATGATTCATACTTCTTAACTCTTCTCTGTTTTGTTGTCTTTGTTCTTCTAATCTTTGATTTTGCCCTTGACCATTTCTTCTTTGATGTCATCACCTTCCTCCCTGCGACGATTGTCCAACTTTAGGCACATTTCTTCTACTGAATGGGCCTCCATAATGTGGAATTGTTTGTTTCCTCCTGGTTGTCCAAGGTCTGTCCGTCCTTCTTGATTCCTTAGTCGTCTATTCCGAGGACATATTTAGTTTTGTTGCGAACCACGAGGCGGTCCAGATGGGCCAACTTAATGATCACATGGTAACTGGCTGTTTTGTACATGGACAATGAATGGTCATTGCAGGCCATTTAACTGACCATGTGGCCTGGAGGTAGTTAGAGGGAAAATTATTTCCCTCGAGCTACCGGGAGGTAAACCAACCAAACCTCTACCTTCGCCAAGTAACCTTAGGTGATCGAGAAGACTTAATGGTCTCCCTAAGTTGCCTAAGTTACCTCTTCCTTGTGCAACTATTGGAGTCCTAAGTAGTCCTTGTGAACTACTAGGCTCACCTTCTCCCGTAACACTCATTGTTGAGGTATCATCTAATCTTCTAGTCCATCTTCCCTCCTCAGAGTCATTTTGTGCATCCCTTCTTTCTTTTGCTTGGGGAACTTGTTGCACTCTTGTCATGTTCCTCCTGAATCTTGTCAAAGGTTAGCTCGAACTGCTATTGCTGCTACTATTGATATTAATTGCATACAAGCTCATGGAAGAACTACTTGAACTTGTGGAGAATAAATTACTACTCTCTATCTGCCTACCCTCCCCTTCTTGAGACATAAGTGTTTCAAAGATATCTCTCCACAATATCTTCGTTGTTTGTGCTCTGGTCAACCTTTGTTGTTCAAGATTATTCAGCTCTTGTCGTCTCTGTGCTTCCCTTTCATGGATGCTTTGTATCGTGCCACTGAGTTCTTGAACAAGCTGTTCCCTCATCCGTGCATTGTATCTTCGTAAAGTCTCATATTCTTCCTGCAACCTTTGTGTCTTCCAACGCATTCTCTGCTACATGAGACCAATTTGTGCTAATGGACTCATTTCTTCATATTCGCTTTCATATTCGCTTTCGTCACTATGAGGTTTGTGATCGGGCCTCTCTCGCCACAAACTTCATCCTTTGCATATCTACATTTGTAAGTGTTTGGAGTCTTCTTTCTTTTGTTTTTGGGAACCTTATGTGCACTTACACTCGTCTCTGTTCAGTTGGTCTAGGTTTCAATAACAGGTTCTCCATTTTCTGTCCCAAACAACCATCCTAGATTCATCTCTTCATTCTCATGATTTGCACCATGATCTTGCATGGTTCTACTTGGTTCTCCCCATTCCTAGACCTAAATTCCTTCAAAATGTTCTGAAAACTGTTGCGATGCTTTAACCAGTCTTCCTACGGTTTCTTCTTTTGATGATTTGAAATCAACCATATGAACTTTTACTTTTACTTTATATGGTTTTAACTTCGAACCATTAACCGTCTCAGGACACTGCGTCCTATCTAATTTCTGCAACCTTACTACCCATTATCCATCACTTCTACCACTTGGAAGGGCCCAAGCCATAGGGTCTTCAACTTCCCTGGCTTGATTTCTCTTTTGCCATTAAATTTGAGCACTAAGTCACCTGCCTTCAACTTCATCTTCCTAAGGTGCTTATCATGCCATAACTTCCTTTACCGTTGGGCAATCTTCGTTGCCCACTGAGCCATTACTCGCCTCTCATCTAGTTGTACTAGTGTTGTGAGCCTCTCCTCTAGGATCTCTTGGTCATCCAGATGGTTTTGTATTGCCACCCTCAAATTGGGTACCAGGAACTCCACTAGCACTACTACCTCCTGCTCGTACATTAATCGAAATGACATATGGTTCGTCGTTGGCTTAAAGGTTGTCCAGTACGCCCACAAGACAACTAGCAATCATTCTTCCCAATTGGCTCCTTCCACTCGACACGTCTTATATAGAATTGCAACTAGAACCCTATTTGTTGCTTCCATTGCCCATTAGCTTTGGGATAGTACAAACTAGACAGAGAATGGAAGATCCGAAACTCCATGGTTAAGTTTTGGATAATGTCATTGACAAAGTGTCCTCTCCTGTCACTCGTCAATTGCAAGGGAACTCCGAATCTCGTAATTACTTGTTCATATAAGAATTGGGCCATACTCCTTGCTGAATTGTCTGGTGGAGCTTGTGCCTCTACCCACTTTGTCAAATATTCGGTTGCTACTACAATATATTGGCATTTCCTTCCTCTGCTTGTCTTCAATGGTCCAACAAAATCCAGACCCCATCTTTCAAACAATTCCTACAGTTGTGAAGGATGTAATGGCATAAAATCCCTTTTCAATGGCTTCCTTGTTCATTGGCAGGTATCACATGCTTTCATGTACTCCTTAACATTGTGATGTAGAGTAGGCCACCATAGTCCTTCCAACAACATTTTCCTTGTTGTTGCATCTAGCCCCATGTGTCCTTCAGCTAGCCCCTCATGTACAAGATCTCTACAAGCCATCAATTGAAATGGTGTCGATTTCATGATAATGCGATGTCGGTTCGTTGTCATCTCCTTTGGCAACTCTCCGTTTGAAAAATATTCCCCAATATATTTGTACCATATCAGTATTGCGTTCACCATGAATAATTGGGCATCGGGCAATTCATTTGGTATACCTCCTCCAACAAGTTCTCCTGAGCAAATCCTTGACAATTGATCCGCTATTACATGTTTCTTCCTAGGTCTCACCACTACCCAAAACACAAATTCTTACAATGTGATGAGCCACCTGCTCACTCGCTCGTATATCGTCGGTTTGTTAATCAAATACAACAATGCTTGGTGGTCAACATAGAAGGCAAAGGGATTGGCAAGCAGATAGTGTCTAAATTTATGAACTGCATATACCATCCTTGAGTCTTCTCTTTTCGTAGTATTGTAGTTTTTCTCTGCTCTTGATAACAGCCAACTTGAAAAATAAATGGGCTGATCAAGCCCAAATTACCCCTCCTGGGCCAATCCGCATCCAATTGCAAAATTTGATGTGTCAACGTGGACATGAAATTCCTTATCCCAATCTGGGAATACTAGAATGGGCGTGCAGACCAACTTCACCTTTAGCCCTTCAAAGGCCTTTTGATGTTCCTCCATCCACTTGAAAGGAACATTCTTGCATGTGAGAGCATCCAATGGGTAGGACACTTGCGAATAGTTCTTGATGAACCTTTGATAATATCCGACCGTTCCCAAAAAGGTTTTCACCAAATTGACATCGTATGGCTCTTCCATGCTCACTACGACTCGTATCTTATCGGGGTTAGTCTTCAATCCTTCCTTACAGACAATGTGTCCCAACAATTTGCCGTAAGGAACCAACAACATGCATTTTCTTGGGTTTAATGCCAAACGAGCTCTCCTACATAGGCTCATGCATTCTTCCAATGCTTTCAAGTGCTCGTTTGTTTTTCCGTATAAGGACCAATCATCTAGGAAAGCTTTAAACTTCCCTATGGACATTTGATAAAAAATATACAAGATTATCCTTTGAAAAGTGGCTGGCACATTGCATAAACCAAAAGGCATTTGGTTGTATGCATAAATTCCATTCTCCACTACAAAGGTAGTCTTTAGCTTGTCTTCTTTGGCAATACTAATTTGGTTATACCCCAAGAATCCATCCAAAAATGAATAGATCTCGTGTCCTGCTACTTCTTCCAATATGGAGTCAGTGAAAGGAATAGGAAAGAGATCCTTTATGGTTACGACATTCAAACTTGAAAAATCTATGCATATACAAATCCGGTTTGCTTCCTTCAAAGTGATTACTATAGGTGACACCCACTCACTAACTATTACTTTGAAGATAATGGCTGCATCCAACATCTTCTCAATTTCTATGTTCACCAGGGCTGCATACTTTGGGTTCATTTTGTATGGCCATCTTCGTACTAGCTGTGCACCTTGAATTAATGGCATTCGGTGTATGCACAACTCTAGTGGTATCCCTTTTAGATCATTGTCTGTCCATGCAAATACATCCTTGTATTGCAGGAAAATTTTGAAAGTTGTTGCTTTCAGCATCGGGTCCCATTCATCTCCACAGTGAATGATCTTCTCTTCTCCTTCCTCGTTGAGGTTCACCTGCACCATCTTTGGTCCTTCATACTTTATGGTGTTAGGTTCTTCTGTTGCCTTGAGTACATCTATTAGATGGGATGGTTTCTCATCAATCATCGCATCTCCCACCATGTACTCTGCAAAGTTCTTTGGAAATGTCCATTTTTCTCTTTCTTCCTCCTTAGGTGCATATTTCCTTCTCTGACTACATTCGCTGACCTCTTGCACAATATTCTTCTTTTCCTCATGGTCTTTTGCGTGGATGCAGAAACAATGTGGCAAAAACACCTTGTAGTCCTCCATCTACCAATGAAGGAATCCATTGTCAAAGTCTTCCTCGTCCTCTGTGCAATCTTGAAGTTCCAAAAATCCTCCCTCGTTTGGCTCATAACCGCTATCTTCATCTGATGACAAACTTCCCGATTTGTCAGGTGTTGCAATGTCTTAAGTCATGGATTGATTCTTTAGGTTTATCATATACTTGTGTTGGCCCTTCTTAAATATGAGGAGTTCCTTCTCCCATTATGGTTTACTTTTGCCATACTTAGCCATCCACGTCCTAGCAATGCATCGTAAACTGGTTTTTGCATTGCAATTACTACAAAATCCATGATAAAGTCTTGGTCAACAATTTTCACTCTTTGATTTGTTAATACGCCTTTCATTGGTATGCTGTATTAATTTGCACCATACAAATGGAAGTTTGGAGACCACAAGAATTGTGCTCCAATATCCTTCCAAGTCTTTTTTGGCGTTACATTTACGTTAGATCCTCCATCTACAATTACCTGCGTCAACTTATGATCCAACAACTCCATGTGGATCAATGTTGGTTTCTTCTTTGCCTCAATCATCAATATTGTGGGGTCAATATATTGATCCTTCTTGATTGTTGCCACCTCCTGACCTCTTGGCTCCACCGTTTTCTTTGTGCGTGTGATCTGTCCTACCTTCACGTAAAGCTCAGGTATCACACCAAGTAAACTGGACATCTTTACTTCTATTGTTGTGTTTAGTACTTGCACCGCCAACTATTCCATTGATGATTGTCTTCCCTAAACTTCTTCCGCAAGAGTCAGTTTCTTCAACGTCTTCACACTTGGAGGAATGATTGGATACAAATCCAAAAGGTCAAGAAAGAATGCAGTAATTGCAAATGCAATCACCATCATACTCTGGGTTTGAACGACACTTCACTCAAATGGCCTTAGTCTTATCACTGGAATGTCAATTGGTTAAATACTTGAACGTTTACACTAGAACGACAAGGATTAGTCAGCACTAGAATGAATTCCACTGGAACAGTCTTCACTGGAACGTCTCCACTAGAATGGTCTTCACTAGAATTTCACTGGAACGACCAACCCTGTATCACTTCCCAAACTACACCTTCATCTCTACTCTGACTGCTCGCTCCTTGTCTCCATCCAACTGCAGCACTTCTACTTGCATACAGAACTAACACATGCTACCAACAAACTACCAACAAACAACATCCACAGATCATACACAATGTATAGAGAAGGAATAATCATCATTGTATTCATTACTTGTATGGTGTTACAGGGTTTCACCATACAGTCTGATTCATTACAGAATACATAATGCACAATATTTCTCTCTTGATCTACCAAAGGTATCTATACATATCTCAGGGCGTGTCTATGTTTCTCTGCATATCTCCATACATGCTCTCGAACAAAATGAAGGTGGCCTATTTAAGGTTGGGCCTGGACCATTGCCAACAACGGTTTGCTGGCCACCTCATACAACCATTTTTCCCTTCTGCTCATACGTAATGACTATAAACTTTAGACTTTGCACTTTACATAATATTAATCATAAAGTCATCACCTTTAGATGTACTAATCAAAATTACATCTCATGCACATTTATACTTTATGCACATTACATTTACATTTGACTTTATTTACATTTCATTTCATGTGCACAAGACTTATTATTATGACTTTGTACACTTAAGACTTAGGCTGTCCAGAACCAATGCCTACAAGCTGCTCTTTGTGCTTCAATTCCTTGGTCTCACTTCGAACATCTATTCTCTAATTGAACACTTGGATTTTAGCTATGTAGTTAGTATGTTGTTCCTCTTGCGCCTTTGCCCTTTCCTCAACCTCTTGCCTCAAAGCAACCAATTCTGCCTTAGTCTCTTGCTTTAAAGCAGCCAGTTCTGTCTCAGCTTGTTCTTTTGCTCTCTTCATCTTCTTGTACTGGTTAGCATGTGCTTCTTGTGACTGGTGGATCTTCTGCAATCTAGTAGCTAACCACTCAATCCAGTATGCCAAGAAATTAATTATTGCATGTCTTCACCAATTCATGTGCGATCTTCCTGTACTCCACACTTGCTCCATCTTCTGGACAAGGCATCAGATTTGCTTCATCCATATATACTCTGGATGGCTGTCTATAACCGCATTCCAGCTGACAATTCTTTTATTCCAACCATATTCTGGATGTCCCCAGCCTGCAATTCCCATGGCTGCTTCTAATAGATTTCAGTGAGTGGCTTCGTCCTTTCTTCATCGTGAACAGACTGTGTTAACTGATCTATCTCTTCATATACCATCAACTGCCATTTCTTCAATTGTCCAATGCAACCCATCCTGAATTCCAATCTTGTTCTATCCATAATTTTCATCATCTTTTCAAAGAGTACATCAATATGTTCCTCCACATGATCTCCTAGGTCTGGCAGCGTTGGCACTTCGATCATGAAACGCTCACTTGTCTCCAATGGTATTTCAACTTAAGTTTCTTCCTCAGTGAAGATCTATCTGCCTTCTTCGCCGTAACCTCGCAAATTGATGGTCTTCTTTTCTGCCTTGCCTCCCGATATTGGCTGCTCTGTAGTATCAGCCAACTGTTCCATTCTTTGGCTGTTACCTCCTCTTTTTATCTCTTTGTATTTTCTAGTGAGCTGCCTTCATTTCTCCTTTTCTGCTGGCAATATCTCTTCCCTTGCTAGCTGTTTTCCTTTCTCTAGAACTTCGGCTGGCACTGTTTGTTCCATTGCCAGATCCTCTGCTATGGATGTGATCTCGATTGGTAACTCCTCTCGCAATTGAGGTGATACACATGGATTTATCTGCTGCTGAAACTCTGTAAAAATGTCAGGTGACTCCATTCACATTTCCACTGCTTCCACCTGAACAGCATCCACCGCATCCCATACCTCTCTATCCATATCCACTACTCCTATCAATCTCTGCGCTTGTTGCGTAGCTGCTTGTTGTGCAATCTTTTCCATAGACTGTTATGCTCTCTTTGCAGCGTCTTCTTCGGTATGGTGTACCAATCTCCTGTTGGCAATCGAACCGGCCTAGATACAGGTTTCTCTAAGTCTGCCGCGCCCTAGGCCCACTGCTAAGCATTGAATGCCCGAAGGAAAGGAATGTCCTCCGTGGCAATCTCTAGTAGGGCTGGTTCTGAAAATAAAAATGGGGTTTTTGAGATAAGGGTTAGGAAGATACTAAAAGGGATAAAATAACTGAAAGGAATGGGAAATGGCTAAAAGCCAGAAATGCGGGGTGATGGACCGGAAGCACGATAGACAGTCTAACTACTTGAACCAACAACAATCAAAACAATAGACTTTTAACAAAAACCAGTATAAAATCCTCAAAACTGTGTAAACTCCAGCAAGTATTCTAGGGACTAGTCCTCTATTGACAACGAAATCTAGAAAATAGAATTAAACTGTGCAATAAAGGGACTAATTTAATAGAAATTACAGAATAGAAGTCATACACAGGGATAGAGAAATTAAAACCGGAGCCAGAAGCCTTTATTTCGGAAGCAGAATTCGAAGTACAGAGCTGCTTCTCTAGCAGAAGTTATCCATCCTTGGTTACAGAGAAGAAGCCGGCTTTTATAGAAGAAATCTGCCGCTTAAAACATCAATGCCCAACCACTCCTGTGACAAGCGGACTTGATCTTGGTAATGAGTTGAAACAGTCAATTCGAATGTTTCAGATAACTGAGCATTGAAGACAGAAGGTTCCGACAAATGACTTGAAACAGTCAATTTGAATTTACAGAAAGCAACTTGGAGATGGTTCAAACTGTCCAGGGTAAATTCGCGATAGTTTTTCTTAGTCACTTTGCTTGAGGAGAGGCGCTCCAGCAATGGAGCACTTTTGGATGAGCGCTCCAGCAGTGGAGCGCTTTCCTTTTTGACCGTATTGACTTTACCTTGGAGCTTTGCCTTCTGCACTTATGTTATAACTTGCGTACTCTTTGTTTTGCCTTTGCCTTGGAGAAGCGCTCCCTGAGTGAAGCGCTTTGGAGAGGCGCTCCACTTGGGGAGCGCTTTCTATTTTGACCACTTTTGACTTTTAATATACTTGATAAAAAGTTATCTTTATGGTTTGCTTTGTCTTTTCCCTCAAGCGCTCCCGAAGTGGTGCACTTTGGAGAAGCGCTTCATGAGTGGAGCGCTCTAGGCTTTGACTGCCTTTGACTATTACTTGCTTTTTTAGCCAAGTTTATTTTTCTTTTAAGCCTTCGGGGAAAGGCGCTCCACTGATGGAGCGCTTTTGAGGGGCGCTCCACTGATGGAGCGCTTTTCCTTTTAACCACATTGATTTTATACTTAGCCATTTTTAGAGTGGAGCGCTTTGCAAATTTGTCCTCTGAGTGGAGCGCCGCAGTCTTGACTATGCTCAAACCTGCTTTTCCATACTTAGTCATTTTTCCTATTTTACTTGCTGCCAGGGCGATTTTATAACTTAACAAAAAAAATGAAACTAAGCGCCTAAGCCGGAAATGACAGCCATATGCACAAAATATGGAAGAATTTCAGAGACAAAGGAAAGGAAGCGAAAACATCAGAAAATGCCCATGCTAAAACATTCACAATTTTGCATGCAACATAACAAGGAAAAGTACAAAAAACGTAGAAAAGTACAGCAAGGATGAGGAATCTCATGATGCAAGAAAATACAGTTTTAAACAAAATGAGACAGTTGGTGAAAGCACAGCAGCATAACCACATCTTAACCATTTTTTATGGAAAAAGAGAATTTTTACAATGAATGGTCTCAAAACTGCATACAAAATGAAATTCAACAACTGTGTGGCAAAATTGGCAACAGCTCCTTGGCCTCTTCTCTTGTGGTACTGGCTGCTGCTCTTTCATCATCTGAATCCGCACTTGCTTCATCATCAGGTAGGTCCTTCCTCTTCAATATTTTCTTTGTTCTCACTGGAGTACTTGCCTTTGTGAGTGGCATCACATTGATTCACCTCATGATTGTTGGCTCCTGCTCCACTATCTCCCTTGGAGGATTCAGTCCAGGAAACTGCAACTTTTTCCTATGTCACAACATTCATTAGCAATGCAATGGCATGAAACACCATCAAAAAGTTCTTCAAATATTGCATCAAGAAATTCTTAATGCGCTGTGATAGGTATGATGCCCAGTCATATGCAACACCCTACATGATGCCTTGCACATACGGTGCAATCTAGGTAGGCATCTTTGTACATCATTGCTCTCCTTGCAACTTGGACATTATCACATTGATGGCACACTACAACTCCATTGTCTTTAGTTGTTGTTGCTTTATTCGACAACTCCCATGCTTCGTCAACTTCGCAACTTCGTCTGGAGTTATATTGGTGACCTCGCAAATCATTTCATTCCATCGGATCTGATCTATTACCTCCTTCCTGACCGACAATCCATGACTTGGCAATGAACGTTCTTCAGAAATTGCCAGATAAAAACACTACCTACACCCTTTTGTCACCAATCTCCACTTTGCTAGCATTATGTCGTGGATTGTATGTTTCCAATATCTATGACACGTAGCTCTTGAAGAATTTCTTGTCAAAATTTAGGATTTGCAGTATGCAATTGATGCCTGCATTCTTAAATGCAGCTTTCAGCAGGTTATTGCGCTTGCTTTCCACTATTTACGATAAAATTCTCCTATTGTCCGTTGCCATGTTATGTCCTTCAACGGTATCAAATCCTTTCCTTCCCCTTCTGAGGCCAAGCCTCTACTCTCTACTCCGAAGTGTTAGGTCAAGGTTGTACCCACGAGTGTCCACTATGTTGCCTACTACTACTTCGCTCCACGTCAGAGCTATGGTCCTCCTCTCTTTCTTGGATGCGGCTAGCGAGACTTCTCGCATTGCTTTTGGCGCTTTCTTCTCACCTTCTTGAGCTTGATGGATTCCTTCTCAGCTCTTGTTCCGCTCGCTCCATCCTCTCACGGATGCTTAGTCTCTTTTGCATCCTTTCCGACTACAATCGCTCCTTCAGACTTCAATTGCTACTTGTACGATCCTTGCTGTTTGCTTGTAGCACTGGTACAAAACCTGCGGTTTGTTACTGAATGGTATGATAGATACATATGATTGGCAGGCAACTGTTTGACTTGTACAACAATTGTCTGCTACTAATTGGTATGACACCCTGTAGGTCTTCAATTGTCTGGTAATCGTTTGCTGCTTTCACTTATACAACCTCCATTTGCTACTGACTTGTATGACACAGGATCTCTAGTTGTTTGCATAACACGACTCACTCGAAAACTTCGTCATGCAACTTGCTTGACAACCTCCCTTGCACGTCTTCTACACAATCTGTGTCACTTTTGTCGTTCAACCTTCCACATCATCCACACATAGCTTCTCATGCCTACAATTGGAAATCTCATGCCTTCTTCTGTTCATACGACTATACAGTCATTTGTACGCCTATAGTTTTTCTTTTGGAAAACCCTTCTGCGCCTTCGGTCTCTGTCTACATAAGATTTCTCTAGGGTACCGTCTTCCTTCCACAAATTTTCATCGACAACTATTGCTTCCTTCATCTACCAACAACTTCTATGTCGGCTCGACTCCTGCTTCAGTAACACTTTTGAGCGCTTTGGCATGCCTCCTCTTCTGGCAATCCTCTAAACACTTCTCCACTAAATCATGTTTGCCCAATTACTTCTCTTTGGTGCAACCATCGTCCTCCCTCTTTGTCCGATGCTGAGTGCAAATGAATTACTCAGGCCTCCCCAGTTGCCCCTATTTATAAGATTGGCAGGGTGTTTGCCGTCCATGCATAACTGCTCTCAGCCTGCCACCTTGCTACCTTGCATGCAACTACCACACTTTTTATCTTTTTGTATATTTCTCTTTTTCTCTTTTTAAATTTTATTATTATATATATTTAAAAAATGGAAACATGCCTTTTTTAGTTTTAGTGCGCTGTACGATTCGTACGACGATTGCAACTTCCACTTCAGTCATGCAGTCTACCGATGGATTTGTCTCTTCCTACTATCGGCGACTTCTACCCGATCTGCCTTCTACCCTATACGATGATCTTGTCCCTTTGCCGTACCAATACCTACATCTGTCATACCAACACCTGCATCCACTGTACCAATACTTGCATCCGCTGTACCAACACTTGCATCTACATCATTCATACAACACTCATTGGTATGGCCTAGACTAGTACAACAATGTGTTGTACCAACCTCCTCATTTGTACGTCATACTTGTGCATTAGTATGGCCAGGGCTTGTACGACAATGTGTTGTACAAGCTTTTTCCTGCCTTGTACAGCTAGTCTTCTTTCCACTTCCTTCATTGTTGCTTGACCGTCTTGGTACCTATCACATCCAATCAGGTACTTCATTTTCTCTCTCGTCTCTGTCCATATTGTTGCCTTCTCCTTTGCGACGATCCACTCTCATGTTCCGTTCTTCATTTCTCCTATTCGGGTGGGCCTCCCTAACATGGGACTGCCTATTCCTTCCTCCAGGCTATCCAAGGTCCATTTGTGCTCTCCTTTTATTCCTCTGCCATCTATTGCAGCGCCTTTGGTTTGTACGTGAACCAAGAGGCGGTCCTGACTAGCCAACTTGCTAGTTATGTCTTATTTGGTTGTTTTGTACACAAGCAGGGAAAGCTCCTTGTGGGCTTTCCCGTTGATGACGTGGCCTTGGGGTAGCCAAAGGAAAATCCTTCCCCTTGAACTACCAGGAGAAAGGCCATCCAAACTCCGCCCCTGGCCGCCCAATCGTAGACAACTGAGAAGACCTAACAACCTTCCCATATTACCTGTTTTGGGTACCAATGTAGTGATGTCTAGTAGTCCTTGTGAACTAGTAGGACCTATTTCTACAATGACCAATACTGACATATCATCTATTGGCCTTCTTGTGCATCTTCCTTCTTCGGAGTGAGTCTGTCGATTATCTTTTGGCTCAATAATTGGTTGTGATCTTGATGCATTCCTCCTGGATAGCCTTGTAAGTGGTGAACTCGAACTACCACTTGTGTCGAAATTGATTGCGTAAGAGCTACTACTTGAATCACTAGAGCTTGTGGAGGAAATATTGGTGGTATCCGTCCGCATGTGCCTTCCATCTCCTTGAGATGTTGGTGCTTCAAAAACATCCCTCCACAATATTTGAGTTGCTTCTTCTCTATTCCGTCTTCGTTGCTCCATTTCATTCAACACTTCTTGCCTCCTTGCTTCTATTACGTCAACATCTGAATGGTCCTTCCAATCTTGTAAGCAATCTGTGCCCTCATCTGCATGTAACACCCATAGTTGAGAAAATTGTGAAAAAATCGAATGAATCACAATTCAATTGCAATTCATTCAACAAACGAGTCAATTGGCATCGTATCGTTACATTGCAAACTCATTGCCAATTTTTTACCGATTTTTTGAAAAATCAGAATCGGCGATTTTTTGCAGACTTCCAAAAAATCAGCAAAAAACCTGCATTTTATTTATTTTTTAATAATAATAATTTTTTATTTTGAATTTTTTTTCAAGCTGTGGCTGATTTAGGGTTTTTTATGCAAGCCCATTTTTCAGCTGTTAATGTTTGAACTTCGAAGTTTAAAGTTTAAACCCTAAATCTGAAACCCTAGTTTAGGGTTTTGGGTTTTTTTTTTTCTTTTTTTTAAGTAAATATTGCTGCCTGATAACTATGTATGCAAGCCCATTTTTCAACTGTTAATGTTTGAAACTTTGAAGTTTAAACCCTAAACCCTAGGCTAGGCCCTAGGGTTTGGGTTTAGGGTTTGTTTTTTTTCCTCCTCTTTTTAAGTAAATAAGTAAATATTGCTGCCTGGTAACTATGTATGCAAGCCCATTTTTCAGCTGTTAGTGTTTGAATTTGAAACTTTGAACTTTAAACTTGAAGTTTAAACCCTAAACCCTAAACCCTAGTCTAGCCCTTAGGGTTTAGGGTTTAGGGTTTTTTTTCCTCCTCTTTTTAAGTAAATATTGCTGCCTGATAACTATGTATGCAAGCACATTCTTCAGCTGTCAATGTTTCAATTTTAAACCCTCAACCCTAGCCTTTTGGTTTAGGGTTTAGGTCTTTTTTCCTTTTTTTCAAGTGATTGTAACTTTGTTGTTACTTGTTTCAATGTATAGGCATATAAAAAATGAAACTTTTTTTTCCTTCTTGTTACTTGTAACTTTGTACCTTTTCATATTATAAGCAATACAGGATGTGTTTTGTCACTTTCATGTGTACTTAAAGCTTGAGCCTTGTATGATGTCTTGATTTGAATTGTTGTTTTTATTGCAATATTTGATTTGCATAATGTTAATTCATTGTAATATGCATGAAAAAAAAAAAAAAAAAATCGTTTTCTTCGTTTTTTTGCCGATTCATTGTCTTTTTTCCTTTTTTTCAAGTGATTGTAACTTTGTTGTTACTTGTTTCAATGTGTAGGCATATAAAAAATGAAACTTTTTTTTCCTTCTTGTTACTTGTAACTTTGTATCTTTTCATATTATAAGCAATACAGGATGTGTTTTGTCACTTTCATGTGTACCTAAAGCTTGAGCCTTGTATGATGTCTTGATTTGAATTGTTGTTTCTATTGCAATATTTGATTTGCATAATGTTAATTCATTGTAATATGCATGAAAAAAAAAAAAAAATCGTTTTCTTCTTTTTTTTTGCCGATTCATTGCCCAATTTTTTGCCGATTCCGATTCATTGCCGATTTTTAAACCAGCCGATTTACTACCCGATTCCGATTTTCTCTACTATGGTTACGCCTTCACAATTCTTCATACTCTTCCTGAAACATTTGTGTTTCCTGGTGTATCCTTTGCTGTTGCACACCAACTTGTCTAACGGGCTTATTTCCTCATGCTCATTGTCATCACTCGATTCATGCTTTAGTCATTCTCTACTAATGAATTCCATTCTCCATATATCAGTATCTGTAAGTGATCTTAAGTTGCCTTTCCTCTTCTGTGTTTGGGAATTGTACATGTACCATGTACTAGTATGCATCTTCTCTCTGTGGAAAGAGGTTCCACCTCTTGCTCTATCACGGGTTGTTCTCCTGTATTCCCAAACAATCACCTCAATCCTAGATCACTTTCTTCTCTTCTTGTTCATCATGGTGTTCATTCACCTCTGACCGAATGAAAGGACAAGTTGGCAGACACATCTTTCGTACATTCTTCCAGATGTAGCACTCTGTCTGGTTGATGTCCATTGTCTTCTTCCAAAGAAGAACTGCTTGACTCATCAGACATCGCGATATCTTTGTTTACGAACTGATTCTTCAAGTTGATCATATACTTGTGCTGCCCATTCTTGAAAATGAGTTGATCCTTTTCCCAGTTGTCTTCAACTTACTATCTGGAAGGGTCCAAGCCACAATGTCATCAACTTTCTTGGCTTGATTTCATGCTTGCCATTGAATTTAAACTCTAAGTCACCTGGTTTCATTTTCATTTTTCTCCGGTACTTATCATGCCAAAGCTTCCTTTGACATTGGGCCACCTTCATTGTCCATTGTGTCATCACCCTTTTCTCTTCCAGTTTCACGAGTGCTACAAGCCTCTCCTAGCCGCCCATACGGTTCCACACCGCCATCCTTAGACTCAGCACCAAGAACTCTACAGGCACTATTGCCTCTTGTTTGTACATCAACTAGAGTGGTTTATGGTTCGTTGTTGGCTTGAACGTAGTTCTATATGCCCACAAAACTGTTGGCAATCGCTCCTCCAAGTCAACACTCTCTATTCCACAAGTCTTGTGAATTACAGAAACCAAGACTTTGTTCGTTGCCTTAGCTTCCTTGTTTGCCCTAGGGTAGTACGGGCTTGACAGTGAGTGCAAAATCCTGAATTGTGTAGTCAACTTTTTTATTATCTCATTGACAAAGTGTCCTCTTTCACTTTTCAACTGTAGGGTTCTCCAAAACCTCGTGATCACTTGTTCATACAAGAATCTTGCTGTACTCCTTGTAGAATTATAGGCAAAGCTCTCGCATCAACCCACTTCATCAAGTGTTCTATCACTACTACAATGTATCAACATTTTCCTCTCCGACTTGTTCTCAATGGTTCGACAAAATCGAGGTCCCATCTCGTGAACAACTCCTGTGGCTGCAATGGGTGTAATGGCATGAAGTCCCTCTGCAACGGTTTCCCAACAATCTGGCCTGTATCCTATGCTTTCACAAACTCTTTGGCATCACGATAGAGGGTGGGCCACCATAGCCCTACTAGAAGCACTTTCCTCGCCGTCGCATCTAGCCTCATATGCCCTCCTACCAATCCTTCATGGGCTTCTTTCAGTGTTGTGTTCATTTCTTCCATCACACATCTCCTCAATATCGCATCCTGTCTCATCTTATACAACAAATTGGCAATCAACTGGAACAATGCTCACTTGATGATGACTTTTTTCTTTGCTGCCATCATCTCCCTTGGCAACTCACCCATCGACAAGTATTCTCCATTCGACTTGTACCATGACGGAGTCACACTGATTGCAAATAAATGAGCGTTAGAAAACTCGTCTAACACTCCTCCCTCTGCAGGTTCTCTCAAATGGATCCTTGACAACTGATTCCCTATCATGTGCTTCTTTCCGGGTCTCACCACTACCTGGAACATGAACTCTTGTAATGTGATGAGCCACCTACTAACTTGCCCATGGATAGTTGATTTATTAATTAGGTACAACAAAAACCTTATGATCTACATAGAAAGCAAAAGGATTGGCCAATAAGTAATGTTTGAACTTTTGGATGTAGGAGTTAGTTTTGACCATCCAAAAATTTAGTGTACATAGTAGTAGTGAAATATGAAATATATGTGAAATGTAATGATAATGTAAATGAAATGCGAATGTAATGCAATTTTGTAGAAGACGTCAAAGTGGTGATGTCATCATTGGTATGTTGCATATAATGTGATGTTTGACTAAGGTGTGTCATGTACATACGAAAGGGGGTAACAATTATGCGATGAGGTGTCCTGGAAGATCGTTGTTGGCAATGGCCAGGGCTCAACCATAAATAGGACCACCATTCAATTGTTCAAGTATTCTCATAAGTATCATTATCATCATGCCATAGATTGTGTGCCAAGAGAGGAGAGACTGTACAGAGAGCATTTTTTCAGTGGATTGTATTGCTGTGAGATACTCTGTAATGTACATGTCATACAACTTAGTACAATGATGATTCATCCCTTATTCCTGTGATGTGTATGTTTTATGCATTATATTGTTGTTGCTGTTAGTCGGTAGATTGCATGTGCATTTAGTTTTGTGTGCAGGGTGGAAGTGTTGTAGTTAAACCACAGTACGAGAGAGAGTTGTAGTGCAGGATGCCGTACTGACATCGCCACACAAGTAGAATTGTTGGTTGTGTAGTTCCAGTGGAGTTGTTGATTGTACTATTCTAGCGGATTGTTATGCCATTCTAGTGGGAGATCTTTGTACAAGTGTGTCGCTGACGTTTCCATACAAACACTTGTCGTTCAAGTAGAATCCAACCTGCCGTACAAGTGTACGAGAGTTGATGTCGTACATGTGTATGATGTGTTACAGAATTGCATTGACTGCAATCTTGTTTGGTCTATAAATCTGTCATTCTATTCCTCCATGATTGAAAAATTACCACCATGCTACATTTGGCATTGTTGTCAAATCGAAGTTTGGATCATTTGTTTGTTGAAGTTTGAAGCATGTGTGCAATGTGGAGCGGTGAATGATAGATAACTTACCGCGAGGACGTGGGAGACGAGGTCACGAAAGGAGTCAAATTCCTATAAGGAGTAGGAGAATTGCTTAGCAGCATGGTGTTGAGCAAAGTGAAGATTCAAATATTGCCAACCAAGTACTGCAGTTACGGGAGACAGAACTTGAAGAGCCAATGGTTGAACATGTGTGGAGTCCTCAAGAGGAGGGAATTCCAAGTGAATCACACGAAAGGTGGCAAATGTTGTTTCTAACAACGGAAGACATACAAGGTGACACACGAGTAAACAAAGCAAACACCGTGGAGAACATTTGTGCAAGTGGAGGCGCCAAGGTGGAGGGTGCACGAGAAGATGACGTTGAGTAGTTGGTAATGCTAAAACAAGAGTAGGGGAGTTTACCAAGAGGTGCAAAAGACAGGAGTTAGGCACAAGGGCAATTGCAAGAGAGTGCTTGGGCAAGGAGGCTAGAGCCAACGTTCATATATTTGTGAAGGTTGTGAAGCATGGAAGCACTAGAAGTTGGTCAAAGATTGTTTGCTACTGATAATATGCGAGGCAAAGAAGTGCCAAGTGAAGACGACAATGAAGAAGAAAGACGTTTAGAAATTGAAGAACTGCCACCAATAGAAAATATGGCTAATATTGCAGCTGCAACGGGCAAGCAGAAGTGCCCACCGTTTTTGGGTGATGGGAAGGAAGACACAAAACGCCATATTGGGACGTGTGTGTCGATATGGTGAGCCAATGGAGATGATGATGAAGGATCCTGGTTAAGACTATTTTTGGAAACATTGTGAAGAATCGCAATGGATTGGCATTTGAAGAAAGAAAAGACAAGTTCCTTCAATACATGGGAAGAATTGACAATTGAATTCGTTAAGGAATTTAGACTACTTTGAGATGATATTGAGATCATCAAAGAAATATATACTACAAAACAAAAATAAGGATGTTAAATCCTACAGTAGAAAATTAAAGGAACTCATTGATAAAATGGAAGTTTCACCAACGAATGGGTTGTAGAGATGATGGTTCCTCAATGGATTGCTGCCAAGATACAAAAAAATATGAAGGTAGTACCACCAACTACCTATGAAGAGGCATATAATAGAGCCATTAATTTAGAGAGTGAAGCGAAGTAGACAACAATAGGCTTAAGTCACTATAGGGATTCACACTCCGATAGTGACCGAGATGATTTACATGTGGCAATCCAGGCCATGCAAAAAGACCTAGAGAGAATGGTACATGACGCGGAGGAAAAGAAGAAAGACAAACGATATTTGGTGTTCTAACTGCTAGATAAGACATACAAATCTCACTTGTCCGAAGAATGCCTTTTGTAATATATGTGAGGTTGTAGGACATGCGGTTGGAGATTTGCTCATTTAATTTGAGAAGTTCGAGGCGCCAAACCTTGTTGGTACAAAAAGAAGGCAAAGAAGAGAAACCTAGGACTTCTAAGAATGGGCAAGCAACAACTAGCGACGGATATAGAAATAACCATCGAGGTGGAAGACAACAGTAGAGGGGCAATCGACAGTAGGGAGGACAAACTTGATTGCAATATGATTCAAAAGGAAGGCCCATTATACAACGTCGAAGATGCCAGGAGTGGGGACACTTCGCACAAAACTGTCAAAATCAGCCAGTTGGAGATAATGTCGGAAACAATAATAGCAATGGACTGATGTTTTTTTTGTGTGGTCAAACCAATCACAAGGAAGCAAATTGCTTGAAAATGGCAAGTTCAAGTCACTTGTAGAATATCAATTTCATTGATATAGAGGAGCCTCAAGTAGACTAGCAACAAAAATATGTGCTTGTAGTAATCAGTGGTCAAGCAAAGAAGGCCGAACAATACCTTAATCCTTCCAAAGAGAAGGAATGAAGGCAGGAAGCACATGGTGCAGTAAAACAAGAGATGAAGGCTAGGCAAGAGCGACTCCTTAAAGAGAAAAATTTGAAAAATCCGGTCACCACTAAAGAGAAGTTGTCAACATAGGAAGCTGGTAGCACAAGTATTGAATACGATGGTGGAAGTCAAAATTTGAAATTTTTTTAGTGGCATACCAGAGCTCTATGCAACGGTAGGGGAGATGATGTGATTGAAGAGAGAACCACAGTACTAGCAAGAAGCAACTATAAGGAGAAGATATCAGTTTATTGATCCAAAAATATTGATGATTGATGTTGGCAAAAAGCCAGCATTGATTCATATCGAGTTGTTAGATCATAAGTTGACGGTGGTGATTGTCAACGGAGGGTCAAGTGTCAATGTATTGCCTATGAAGACTTGGCAAGAGATTGGAGCACCATTCTTATGGTCTTTGAATTTCAAATTGTATGGTGTAGACCAGTATGGGATTGAAATGAAAGGAGTCTTAATGGCTCAAAAAGTGAAAATAGCTGACCAAGAGTTTATCATGGATTTTGTTGTGATCACCATGTAGAAACTAGCATATGATGCAATGTTGGGAAGAGGATGGTTGTGCATGGCAAAAGTAAATCACAACTAGGAGAAGGATCGCTTCACATTCAAAAAGGGGCAGCAAAAATATATGATTAACCTAAAGAATCACTCCATGAGCAAGGATATTGTGACAACCGACAAGTCAAGGAGTTCATCTTTGGATGAAGATATGAATGAAATGAAGGAGTGTGTAGACACTAGTTCTAGACAAAAGCAGCAAAAACAGAAGGAACACCGTGCAAAAGTTTTTTAGTGCAATACGCACTAAGTTTTGATCAAATTGCAATGTAAATGATTAGTCAAATTAGTGAAATGTAAATGAAACACAAATGTCATGTAATGCAGTCATAAGTTTAATATATTGCAAATAGCATAAAGTTGGTATATGTGTCTAATGTGCATTAGAAGGGGGAAGTAGTTATACGCTTAGGTGTCTTGGAAGCAGTTGTTGGCAACGACCAAGACTAAGTTATAAAAGGACCTCTCCCCCATTCATTGTTGCATACAATAAATAGTAGGTATAGAGGAGGAGAGATGAGAGCATACGAGAGCATCTTGTGAGTTTTGAATACAAGTGTTGTGATCTGTAATGAAATTTCTATACATGTAAACTATCAATGCAATATATCCATTCTCTATATATGTGTTGGATATTTGTGTGATGATGAGAGTATGCTAGATTGTTAGACTTGTGCATTGTCAAGGTATTATGGTTGCAAGTTGGAAGACGTAGTCAAGTGTTGCAGGTTGAAGGTTGTAGTCAGGAGTTGTGGACTGCAGTCGAGAGTTGCAAGTGCAAACAAGAGTTACTGGTGGTAATTGTCGTACGAGAGTTGCCGACTAGGATGATGCCATAATGTTGGAGTACAATTGTCGTCTAGACAAATTGCCGCCTAGAAGACTTGTCATCTAGAGGACTGCCATCAAGTAAAGATATGATTGCAGATTGAGTTCAAACTGCCATCTCTTATATTGTTGTTTAAGCAAATGTCAAGTTGATATTGTACAATTGTGTCGACTGCAAACTTGTTGGCCTCTAAACCCTGTCATTCTATATCCATTGTTGGGAAACTCACCATGGTGCTACAGAGTGCTTCAGTTGGAAGAATATATGGAGAACAAAGAGCATTAGCAGATTTCTCCATTGGCATATGGAGGATTATGAAGTATTTTTGCCAAACTAGCTTCGCATTCAGGTAGAGGAGAATGAGAAAGATCATGATGAATGAGAGAAGAGCACATATGAGGTTGGTGAAGGCAATAAAAGGGAAAATACTGCACCAAAGGATGAAGAGAAGGAAAAGTGGAAATTCTCGAAGAACTTCGTAGAGTATACCATTGGTGATATTGTGATCAATGAAAAACCATCACACCTGTTGGATGTGGTTAAAGCAACAAGTGAAGATGACACCATAAAGTATGAGGGGCCAAAAATGGTTTAAGTGAATCTCGATGATGAAAGAAAAGAAAATATAATCCATTGCAGAGATGAGTGGGACCCAGTATTGAAAGCAACAACTTTCAAAATCTTTATGCAGTATAAAGAAGTCTTTGCATGGACATACAAGGATTTGAAAGGGATACCACCAGAATTGTGTGTGCATCGAATTCAGTTGGTTCTAGGTGCACTACCAATAAGGAGGAGGCCATATAGGATGAATCCTAAGTATGTAGATTTGGTGAATGCGGAGGTTCAAAAGATGTTGGATGCAGGTATTATCATCAAGGTTACTGTGAACGAGTGGGTGCCGCCAATTGTTCACCTTGAAGAAAGAAGCAAATTAAATCTGCATATGTGTGGACTTTTGGAGTCTGAATGCTGTAATAATCAAGGATCCCTTTCCAATCCCATTTACTAACTCAATTTTGGAAGTAGTTGGACTTGAAATTTACTTGTTTTTGGATGGGCTTCCCAGCTACAATCAAACAAGTATCGCAGAAGAATATAGGATGAAGATGACATTTTTGGAGGAGAATGGCATCTATCCATACAATCGAATGCCAGTTGGTCTATGTAATGCCCCGACCATATTCTAGAGAACAATTCTGAATATTTTTGAACAAATGTCCACTAGAGAGTTTAAAGTCTTCTTGGATGACTGGTCATTGGAAAAAAGAAGAGCATCTAAAGGCGTCGGAGGAATGCATGACATTGTGTATGAATGCTCATTTGGCATTGAACCCCAAAAAGTGCAAGTTGTTGGGACATGTAGTATGTAAAGAAGGGCTGAAGACTGATCCCAACAAGATTCATGTCATGATGAGTATGGAGGAGCCATATGATGTGAACTCATTGAAGTCCTTTTTAGGACATGTCGAGTATTATAGGAGATTCATCAAGAACTTTGCCCAAGTGTCCCACCCGTTAGATGCTTTGACGTGCAAGAATGTTCCTTTTTGATGGATGAAGGAGCATCAAAAGGCCTTTGAGGAGTTGAAGGTAAAGTTGGTTTGCACACCCATTCTAGTATTTCTAGATTGGGATAAAGAAATTCCATGTCCAATTTTGCGATTGGATGCGGATTGGCCCAGGAGGGGCAGTTTGGGCAGGATCAACCCATTTATTTTTTCTAGTCGGTTGTTGTCGAGGGCTGTAAAGAACTACAACACAAAAAAGAAAAGCTTTAGGAATGGTCTACGCAGTCCAGAAGTTTAGATATTATTTGCTGGCCAACCCTTTTGCTTTTTATGTAGATTATCAGGCTCTATTGTATCTGATCAATAAACCCACTATCCACGGACGAGTGAGCAAGTGGCTCATCACATTACAGGAGTTTGTGTTTTGGGTGGTGGGACTTGGAAAGAAACATGTAATAGTGGATCAACTGTCGAGGATTCGCTCGAAAGAACTTGCTGGAGGAGTGTCAGATGAGTTTCCTGATGCTCATTTTTTGCAATCAGTGCACTACCGTTGTGGTACAAGTTGATTGGTGAATACTTGTCGATGGGAGAGTTGCCAAAGGAGTTGAGGATAGTAGAACAAAAAAAGGTCATTATAAAATCAGCACCATTCCAATTTATTGTCGGCTTACTGTATAAAATGGGACTTGATGGGATATTGAAGAGACACGTAATGAAAGAAGTGAACGCAATATTGTGAGAAACTCATGAGGGATTGGCAGGAGGGCACATGGGGCCAACGAGACGGCAAGGAAAGTGCTTTTGGCAAGGCCATGGTGGTCCACCCTCTATCATAATGTCAAAGAGTTTGTGAAGGAATGTGATACGTGCCAACAAGATGGGAAACCGTTGCGGAGAGACTTTATACCGTTACACCCATCGCAGCCATAGGAGTTATTTGAGAGATGGGATCTTGAATTTATTGGACCTTTGAGAACAAGACAAAGAGGAAAGTGTTTGTACATTATGGTGGCAACTAAATATTTGACGACATTGGTAGAGGCAATGGCATTGCTTGATAATTTTGCAAAGAGTACAACTCGGATTTTGTATGAACAAGTGATTGAGGTTCGGGATACCTTTGCAGCTGACAAGTGATAGGGGTGGACATTTTTTCAATGAGATCATTTAGAAGTTGACCACAGAGTTCAAGGTTTTGCACTCGTTGTCAAGTCCATATTATCCCAGGGCAAATGGATAGGCTGAAGCAACAAACAAAGTCTTGGTCTCTATCATGTATAAGACTTGCAGAGTTGAGGGTGCTGATTGGGAGGAGAGATTGCCATCAGTTTTGTGGGTGTATAGAACTATATTTAAGCCAACAACAAACCACACGCCTTTCCAGTTGATGTATGGACAAAAGGTTCCTGGTAACAAGTTTGAGGGTGGCGGTACAAAATCGTCTAGGTGACTAGTAGAGCTTGGAGGAGAGGCTGACAACATAAGTAAAACTAAATGAGAAAAAGGTGATGGCACAATGGGCAATATAAATTTCCTAGCATCAGAGGAAGTTGTGGCATGACAAGCAATTGCGGAAGATGGAGTTGAAGTCAGGTGACTTGGTATTACGGTATAATGGCAAGCAAGAAATCAAGCTAGGAAAGTTGAAGACATTGTGGCTTGGACCCGTCCAGGTTGTAGAGATGATGGACAATAGTGCGGTGCAATTGCAAAAACTAGACGGGATCTTAATTCCTAACATACTTAGTGGTTCGAAATTGAAGCCATATAAAATGAAAGCATAGGTGAATATGGTTGGTCTTGAGCCAAAAGAAGATAAGAAGAGTATAGGAAGGATGATTGTAGCACCAAATCAGTCTTCATAGGCATTTGAAGGAATCATGGTTTAGGAAGAAGGAGAATCAAGCCAGACAAGCGAGACCAAATGAGAAGATGGTGCAGAAGAAGAAAAGGAAGAAAGTTATCAAGGGTTAGATTGGTTGTTTGGGAATGCAAGAGAAGAGTAGCCCACAATTGAATAGGAGTTGGAACCCCTTCCCACAAAGCAAAGAAGGTTACGATTGCATGTACGATTTCCAAACATGGAGGAAAGAAGACTAAGATCACATAGTAAAGAAGATGCAGAGGATGGTGGAGATAGGAGAAGAGCCACCTAATCATGAACCTTGCAATGATGGAAGCAAATATGAAGGCATGAGCGTGTTGGCAAGAATTGGTTTGCAACAACAAAGGATGCGTAGAGAGACACAACAATTGCAAGATGAACATGAACAATTGCGAGAGATAAATGAACTAAGGGAACAAATGGTGCAAGGGATAGAAAGGCTGCAAAACAATCTTTAAGATGAAAGAGCAAGAAGATTGGTAGTAATTCAGATCCTTTGGAGAGATGTATTTGAAGTGTCTACATTAGAAAGGGAGACATGGAATACGAGAACAGATTCCAACAATGTGTCTTTGACGAGTAGTTCGAATAGTGATGACTTGAAAGAGGACACACTAGTATTGCAACCAGATAGAAATAAAATACAACAAAATAACTCTGAGGGAGAAAGGCATATTAGGAGAAGAATTGGAGATTTGCCATTAAATAGTAATCATCTTTTGGGGAGTTGAAAGAGGACACACTAGTATTGCAACCAGATAGAAGTAATAAAATACAACAAAATAACTCTGAGGGAGAAAGGCAGATAAGGAGAAGAATTGGAGATCTACCATTAAATAGTAATCATCTTTTGGGAAGTTGAAACAATTTGCAAGGACTGTTAGGCAACCCAGATGGGGTGCATAGAGTAGGTAGCTTAGGCAGTTCTAGAGGACCACCAGGTTCACTAGGTCGTCTATTTTTACCTGGTCAAGGGAGAAGGTTGGTTGGCCTCCCTCTTGGCAGTTTGAAGGGAAGGATCTTCCCCCGACTACCCCTAGACTAGAAGGTCAAAGGATTGGTCTGTTTGGATCAGCACCTAAACACAGAGAAAACAACCAATTATGACATAACTATTAGGATGGCCTATCAGGACTGCCTCTTGGTTTTCGTCCAAATCGAAGACACCATAGGAACAGACAATCAAGGAACCCAAGGAGATCATGGACATACCTTGAACAAATTGGGGGAAGGAATAGGCAGTCCCAAGTTAGGGAGGCTTGCCTGGAGGAAAGAAATGAAGAAAGAAACATGCCTGAGCTTTGTGGATCGTTGCGAAGGAGAAGGCGACGATAGAGACAAAGGAGAAATGATGAACAGATGAATTGGCCATGGTAGAATATGGAAGGAAGAGGTAGGGTAGCCTGCTATACAAATGCAGGAGCAAGGGAGAGCACTTGTATGACAAACTGTCGTACAAGTGGGATTCATACAAAAGACGATCATATGAATCATGTAGGTCATACAAATGAATGCCATGTAGAGGGAAATGATGGTATGGCAGGGGGTCGTACAAAAGCCAAATAGGAAGAATATTGTTGGAAAAATGAAGGAGGTCAAACAACAGATTAGTCGAAAGACATTATCGACAGGAAGATACTGATCCATCGACATAAGTAATGATAGAAATGGCAGTTGGATGGGCTGTACGAATCATCCGACAAATTTTAAATTAGACATGTTTCCCTTTAAAGAAATAAAAAATAAAATAAAATTAAAAAAGTGAAAAAATAGAAAAAGACAAGAAAAAGTTCGTCGTTCAGTTCATGCAAAGGTGGCGAGGTGTCGAATTGACGGTTATCAAGCAGTTAATGCATGTAGGCACCAATTGATTTTCCCTCTAGAAGCATTATAAATACATGCATTGGGGTAAGGCTTTGATGTTCTTTGTCCAAAGCCAACGCGGAGTGAGTAGAAGGGCCAGTGCATACAGAAGGTAGATGAGGTGGAAGGCACAACACTAAGAGGAGTGCGCTATACGGAGGTGTTGTGGAGGAAGGCACAAGTAACTTCCATTGGGAGGATATCACAGAACAAGAGTGACCCGAGGTGGAAGGAGTGATTGCAAAAGAAAATTGCTAGGAAAATTACAGACATACGGATGGAGAGAGGTGACGAAAAGTTTCCAATTACAAGCAAAGAGGGTTGGAAAACTGTTGCAAAGTTGTACAGATGGAAGTGACGCAAGTAGCGCATGCAAGGGTGGAGGTTGTTGTGCAAATTGTGCAAGGAGGCATCTGTACGAACCATACCATACAAGCAGTAGGAACCCTATGTCGTATAGACACTATTGTACAAGTGCGGGCCTAAAGGGTGTCATACAAGTGCAACATTAGACGATAGTGTCGTACAAGAAAGGACTCTTGTACAAGTGAGGGAGTTGTACAATAGTGTCGTATGAGCAAGGTACGAGATTTGCTGTACAAGAAAGTGTACGACAGGTGCCATACAAACATAGTTGCAGTTATAGACGGAGTTGCTAAGAGCCAGAAAGATGTAGAAGCGGTCGAGTATCACGGAAAGGATACACTGATTGGAGTGTATTTAATTATGTTGTAAAGTGCAATTTAATATTGTACGTAATAATAAAGTGATGTAAGTCAATTATGTCGGCTAAATTACAAGTTATAAACTATTTTGTCCTGTAGTGGGAAATGTCAAGTAAATGCAAGAGCAAATGCATATGAAATGTAATTTGAGGGAAGTTATAAGGTAGTTGGAGGGTAACTACTTTTTGGAGTATAAATAAGCCCTCCCCTCATTCATTCAAGTTGCTCAGTTGTTCATGCATTGAGGAGAGTCATGCAGGTTGGTGGATTAACAGAACAGCATTGGTACGTGTGAGAATTGATGCAGATGTGCGTAGGGCAGAATGCAGTCTAGTCTTGTATGCAGCCATGAAGGATATTCAGCCTAGGGTTTGCAGGCTACAGATTGTAATGCTGAAACTGTAATGCTGTATCATAAATGCCATTGTTAATATAAAACTGCTTGTAATTACTGTTATCTACCATTGCTGCTGCTATTGCCATTGCTGCCTCTATTGCTGTTATTATTGCTGTTGCAGGTTTCTGTGCATTATTATTGCTATACTACAATGATTGCAAATCTGTAGAATTATTTAAGTGGAAATGGAATTGTGTAGCAAGTTAAATTTCATTTCTACATGGAGCAGCAGAGGAAAGCTCCACCAGAACCAAAGTTGCAGTCAGGATCTTGTTCACACAGTGAAGAGGTTGGAGTTGCTCTAAGGAGAGGACTTGTAGAGCGTGTGCATGCAAGGGAGAGAGAGCGCGACTAGGAAGCTGAACGGGACACTATGGGTAGGTAGCATGGTGAATGGCCAATATCTAGCACACCGAGGGAGAAAGAACTAGAAGTTGCACCTCCGGAGAAGGACAAAGGGCAGGAGTGAATGACTATACCTTTGCACGAGATGACATGGAAACAACCAGTAGGGGAATTTTGTTGGAATTAGTAGAATGACCATGATCATGATCACCCATTATAGACTGCATTCAAGAATGCAAGAGTGTAACACATTTTGTAGATTCCAAAATTTGGTAAGGAGTTTTTCAAAAAGAACTTGATATAGATGGTGCAAATATTTTTCACGTGAGGCATTTTCAGGAGAACATTTGGGTTGCCAAGTTCAGGAGCACCGGTGAGAAAGGAAGCATTGGATTTGCACCAATGGTAGGAGATAATAAATTAACTCACTTATCTGAGTCTAGAGGAGGCAACTAAACTCAAGAAGCACGGGACTCATAGGCTGTAGATGCAACAACTCAAGACACCGTAGTTGTAGTGTGCAATGAATGTGGTGATGTCAAAAATCTCAGGAGAACAAAATCTTCAGTGATGCCAGCTTGGCTAATTTCGTACATGGAAAGGATAATGGCTAGAGTTGCGTATGGTTGGGCAATGTATTTGGCATAGCGCTTTAAGAATATTCTGATGCAGTATACTAGGAATTTTTCAATGGCTTTCCATGCCATTTCTCTCATGATAAATGCTATGACCTAGGAGCAAATGCTGTTTCCTGGTTTGAATTTTCCAAGGGTGATTCTAGATCATCAATCAACTATATGGTGGTGGGTCCATTCAATGCCACTGACCAAGCCAACTACCTTGACCAAGAAAAATAAGGGTGTGTTGAGGAAGAGCAAGGATCGAGAGCCTTTTAGAAGAAGAGGAGAGCACAAATTCACAAGAGTTTGAGGAGCAACCACAAAAGGAGAAACTGATGCATATAGATAAGAGGTGTAGGAGGTCAGAGCAGTAGTGGACAAAAGCTCAAATTCAGCAACAGTAGAGGTCACAGGCAGAAACCTCACAGCAGAAATGACGGAGTTTGGAGCAACAGTGGATGGGAGCTCAACCTCAGCATGAGTAGGTAGCAGTCACAGGCAGAACCCTCACAACAACAAAAGTGAGTGGTAAAGAATGACGAATGACAGAGGGCTGAAGCAAAAAGCATGGGACGCCATAGGCAGTAGTGCAAGGGGAAGTTCCTGAAGGCGTTGCAGGTACTTGGATGACTTTAGAGAGGGTTGTAGTGGGTGAACAACAACCAAGGGACATAGTTGCACAGGCAGGACAGGAGACTGAGAGGAGAGCGCAACAATTGGAGGAGAGGACTGTGCAGCAGGTGCAGGAACCAGTTGTATATGTGGTGTAATGTCCCTATTTTTCGTAATGTTCTTTGTACATAAGTGTGGTGTGGAGATTTGAGTTTGATGGGTGTTTTGGCCTAGGTATGGTGTAGAAGTGTTTTGTGTGGAGTTAGATTAATAAAAGAATAAAAGAAAATACTAAAATAATAAATGAGAGATATAAGGGTAATGTGACTTTATTATTAAAATAATAAAATAATAACCCAGTTGTTGTAGGTGAGTTGGAGAGGAGAGGGCAATCCTCCAAGGGAGGTCTCAAGTTCGAATCTCCACCCTACCAAAAAGCTGAATTGGGTACCCAAAATCCAATTGATAATGTTGGTGCGGGCAGGGCTGGGTGCGACCCCCGGGTGACTTTGACGGTGTAGAACCTCCTGTTCGTGGTCTCTTAGACCAAGGCGGCCCCGCAAGGGGTTTTTCGCTTTAAAAAAAAAAAAAAAAAAAAAAAAATAATAAAATAATAAAAGTGCCACCTCAATGACAAATTAGAAGAATATCTATATAAGGAGGAGTAGGGGGATCATTTGAGGTGTGTTGGATTAATTATTTCTCTTCCACTTTGTGTATTTGGCTGAAAAGCTAATACCATTTTCTCTTATGGATGAAACCCTACGAGAGAACAACTCTTGTGGACGAAAACCTACGGGAGCTAATCCCTGAGGACGGAAACCCTCTTGGATCAAAGACTAAGGACAAAACCCCTTAAGTCTAATTAGTAATTTGGTAGCATTATGAGCATATCTTGCCCTACGGAGACAGACGATGTCCCTGTTTTGAGCATCATTGGCAGTATTGGCAGCATATCAAGAACCACGTCCCACTCCTAGAATCTGATTTCAGCATTACAGGGTGGACGTTGCATCTTTGAGAGGTGGTTTCAGTGTTTAGAGGAAGAAATAAGGCTGACGTCAGGTTTGAGGACCCATTGGCAGACTTTAGAGGCTGACGTCCTCATTCTAAGGGGAGTTCTTCAGAATTTGGAGATCAGAATCAGCAATCTTGCACTCCTAGACTCCAACGTCCCCTTTCTGGTAGCAGATCAGCAGAGTTTTGATGTTAAATTCATCATTGTGGTGATTCTAGACCCCAACGTCCCATCTGGGGCATTTTCTTCAGCAGTTGCAATCTGATTTGGTGTGTTGTGAGTTGTTTCATGTGATTACTCTCAGAATTGTTTATGTAATTGTCTTTGCATCTCAGATTTAATGCAAAATTGTGTTGTTGGTGTTTTCTGGCAAAGTCTTGAGTGATTTTGTAATTCTAAAATTATAGATCAGAATTTTTATTTTAAATAGATGATATTTTATTTGGGAGAAATATTGCAATATTGCTAGGGTTTGGTAATTTTTCAGAATCAGGATATTACATTTGGATGCAGAGATCTAGCTTGCAGGGGATGTAGCATTAGCGGAGGAAGGTGCAAGAAGTACGCGGGTAGAGAATGTCAACTCACCCGATAGTTTTGAAAGTATGCCATTGCAGTTTGCTTAGCAAGTGAATCCATGTGGATCACCCCCACTAGATAAATCACACATAAAAATCACATTTGCAGCTTAGGAGGCGACACCAACTCTAGTTGTGCCGGAAGGAAGAAGGGAGAAGGGAAGCATATTGCATTAGAGTTTAGTTTGTGGTAGAAAGGTGAAGGAAGCCAACCGTTGGAGAACAAACCAGGAAGAGAACAAGAAACGATGGCTAAAGTCACAGCTATTGATGCAACATAGACGATTGAGGAGGGCAAGGCAGCCAAAATTTTGATCAACCTAACAGGTCATGGTGGGGAGGATGTGGAGGAAAAGACTACTAGAGACGACACTAACATGGAGCTGGCAAAAGACATGAGTGAGCATTTTCTTATTGAAGTGTCAAATCTAAGGAGACCACGAGTTCTGGGAGAACAGAATAATGAACAAGTTGATACATTTTTCAAGAAGGTGACCAGATTGTTTGATAGAGTTCCTAGTGAGTTCAAAGTAGGATGTATGGGAGAGTGGTGACTATGACACTTGAGATTGGAGAACGAGTTGGGCAAATTGGTGCACTAGGCTCGTGATGATGAGCTTAGGAAGTTTGCTGAAATTCACCAAATGCAACCATGGGAGTTAAAAGGTAGTGTTAAATCAATGATGGGATTGAAGAACTTGCTTGAACGATCTTTGGTACTCTACAAACATCCGCCACATGTGTATATAGATGAAGGGAATTTTGCATCTTGTCTAGAGGAGGAAGCAGGTGTCAAGTACATTAAGCTTGCACCTGAAATTGTGAACTCGTATGCAAGAATGAATTTCGTAACATACATGATTTAGTGGTAAGCCACGGGACTAGAGAAGTTTCAGTAGAAGAATATGAAGCAGGCTAACTAGTTGTAGGAGATGGAGGCACGACTTTGGCAGGTGTAGGGGGATGTCGAAGCATAAATGACAAGATTATGGGAGGTTGAGGAAAAGACAAAGGAACAGGAGGAACAAAATCAGTTGATCGTACAGTTGAAGTCAGAATGCATGGTGAGGGAGCAGTTTCTAGAGGTGAAGAATCAAGTCACTCATCACGATCAATTACTAGTTGAGAGGGATGAGCAGTGGGAAATTGCAGCAAGGAAAGAGGGAAGCTAAGTTGGCAAAATTATCAAAAGTCGAGCAAAGATCCAATCACTATGTTGTGCAGTGGGCTCGATATCAGGCCTATGCCAAGAGACTGAAGGGAGAGACAAAAGCCCTGAAGCTGCAAATCCAGGAGTTAGGAGGTGTTCTTAGTTCCTATGCCTCAACAAAATCCAGGCCCCTAGGAGCAAAAGCAGTCATCGACAAGGATGTCAACCAATTTAAAGGGGAGGGCAGATGTAGGACCCATTGGTCACAAATCTGCCCTAGGAAAGGATTTGGTTTGCATACGCGCCCTAGACCTGGACCAACCTTGAAAGGCCGGAAGGAAGAGATGCCTTCCGTGCCAATCTCCGGAGAAGGCCGACTCCTATTCTATTCTAACTGGGGTTTTAGATAAGGGAACTGGAAAGAGATTTGAAAATTGCGGAAAGAAATGTAAATGGCATAGCAGTAACAGTGGGGAAGAACAAGCAGCACAATCACCAACTCTCTACACAAACCAACAGCTATCAATATAAAAAGAATGAAACGGAAACTAACCCTGCGTTTACTTTCCTATGTATCCTTAGTGATAATTCCAGGTTCACTTAATTTCCAATGCCTAAATCCAGATAGCAGAATTACAGCAATCAAAAAAATAAATGACATTAGCAGAAATAATCACAGAAGGCAGCATACAAAGAAGAGATAGAGTCAGAGCCAAGGATTCTTAGTATTGATGCAAAAGTTTGAATACAACAGCTTTTTAGCAATATGTTCCCCCCTTTTACATTGAAATGAACTCCCTTTTATAGGAGAGCTTTCCCCCCATTACATTGATGCTCGGATCCCCAAAACTGCCGAAGCAGTTGAGATTTGACCTCTGTCGGCTGTCAGCGTACCTGGAACATGGCTCACCCGTGTCTAGAACGGCTCCGGACTATCCTTGCAGTTGAGGAGGCATGTCTCATCAATGCAGCGGGTGCAGTTTACCCCTTGGAGTGCTTAAGGGACCTGACATGGGCCGAAACCTGGATTTGTGTGCCATCAATGCCCTTTAACCGCCCACCTACCTTGCCTCCTGAGTCCATTTGAAAATCCGTTGAGAGTCGCTCATGCCTAGCCCGAAGCTGAGAATCGCCGTTATAAAAGAGCGAGGCTGAGAATCGCTCAACGTCCGAGCGAACTTGGGAGACTTTTGTTTTGAGCGAACCTGGGGGAGTGTTATGCCTTGGGAATTCCATAGCCGGGGTTCGCTGTAATGGAAGGGCGACGACGAGAATCGCTCAATGAAGGAGCGAACTTGGGAGTCGCATAGGGGAGGAGCGATCCTGGGAGTCGCTCATGAGTGGAGCGAACCTTGGCGTGCATCATGCCTTAGCCATTTTCATACCTTGGATCTTGTTGCCAATCGCTGGGGAATGAGGCGAAGCCGGTTGTCGCTGTAATGATGGGGCGAGGTCGGGAATCGCCGGGGAGCTGCTGCGAAGCCGGGAGTCGCTCCGAAATGGAGCGATCCTGGGCCTCCTTGCCTTAGAATTTTTTCAGTGCTTCATGCTGTTGTTTGCTACCTTACTGGGGATCGCTCTTCTCGGAGCGAACTCGAGAAACGCCCTAGGCCAAAGTTCGCTCGGGACCCCAAGCGAGACCGGGGTTCGCCCGTCCTTATGAGCGATCGCTGGCCTGAGCTACCCATGCTGCTAGTCGCCTGACAAATGGAGCGATTCCCGGAATCGCTGCCTTTAGGAGCGAACCTGGGAGGGATTTTAACTTAGTCATTTTTAGCTCCTTTAGGCCACCTTTTGTTCTGAAATTCGGCGAGGACGGGGTTCGTGCACAGGGAGGGGCGAGTTCGGGAGTCGCTCAACAACGGAGCGAACCTAAAGCTATTCTTCCTTAGAAAATTTTGACACTCTTTTGTTGGGCATCGCTGATGATCCGGGCGAACTTGAGACCGGCTGCTTCTGAGTGCGACCCTGAGGACTGTCTTACTTGATCGCCGAGAAAGGAGGAAAGGAGAGGATTTGAACATAAAAAATAAGTGCAGCAATTTTTCAAAATTTTACCCCTTAGCAAAATGTAGCAACATTCCTGGCGGCTCGCGGGGTATTGAGCTCGCCTCAATGCAAGGACCCATGCCTTCATCCTTTGGGCCCGGAGTCACCCTCCGTCTCCTGTTCTGCTTCTTGCTCTGCTTCACTGCTGCCACTTGCGGATTCCTCCTCTGTTTCCTCTCCTTCCTCCGTCTCCTCTTCAGAGTGCTCCTCGCCTTCTCCCTCCTTTTCTTGTTCCTGATTGGTATCCGGGGGAGCAAGGCGGTCGCGAATGCGCTCATAGGTGGCTTGGACCTGAGTCCAGGCCTCCTCTTGGAAGGGCTCGAGGTCGCGGAGATCTTTTAGCAGGCGCCTGAAGGTCTCAATTTGGAGCATATCAGCCTGGTCGACCCTTTGGCTCAGATCAGCTAGGCAGGCGCTAATCTGGCAGAATCTGGATATCAACTGGGTTACCTGCGCCTCCAGAATAGGGTCTGCCCAACCATCGATTTCAGAAGTGTCCTCCTTGAAGGAGTCCCATGCCAGCTTCAATTCTTCCCTGGGCAGGCAATTTCCTTCATCATCCGTGAAGCTGGGAAATCCGAGCTGTGTGAGGGTCTGGAAATGTGCCAGGCAGATGCTCTTCTCTTTCTCAAACGTATCCAACAATCTCCTGGCCCTCCTGACTTTTTCTAACTTTTCAAAGAAAGTATGCAGGGTTGATCTTGCAGTGGCCCAATCTCGGGCGATCTGAGTCATCGGTGGCACTAGGAGGTCCTTGCGCTCATAGACTTCAACTTCAATGGCCAAGCTGAGCCAGCGGTCCGCTGCGCGTTCGGCCTCCTCTACAACAGGTTTACCCTGGGCAGATACCTCCTTGGCCTCCCAAACAAACATGAGGACGGACAGGGACCTTGAGGTTCTGGTTCGGAAATTTTTCAGTAAACCGGCGCGAACCTCTTTGACTCGGTCCCTGGAGAAGACTTCAACCTGCGCTGCTCTCTCTTCCAGCTGCTGCTGTACTTCCTGGACCTGGGCCTCCAGCTGGCCTATCTTGGCCTGTGCCTCCTCGCCCTCCTTGATATGGCGATCTGCAGCTTCTTTATGTTCAGCTACCTCCTTTTCTAGAGCTGCCACTCGCTCCTTCAGCTGCTCAGATTCATTCTTGGAGTCGTCCAGCTGGGCCTGCATCTTTGCTATGGTTTCTTGCAGCTTCAGATTCTCATTCTCAATTGCATAGTAGCGCTCCCTCAGTTGCTGATGGTGCACGTAAACTGTGCTCGCCTTAAGTTGGATCGCCCCTACCTCATGCTCTACATTGACTGTATTCAAGTCTTTGATCACCCGATGGTAGGTGTAGTCCTCAGGCGTCATATCTTGCAGGGGTTTCTGGACCTTCGGAATCCTTTTCTCCTTATGCAGCACCATTTTCTCCAGATCGAACCTGGCGCGTTTTTCAACCCCCGCAGGCTCCTGGGCCTTTCTTTTTCTGATGTTCTTGATCCATCTGAAGGAGCTCTGTTCTGCTTGGGCCAGGCTGTCTGCTACGGGGCGACCTTCCACCATCTCCAGTTCTTGCTCGATGAGTTCCATTCCTCCAAACATGGGTGTGATCAAAGGCAGATCCTGCTGAGGCATGGATTCTGCGAACAGATAAGGGGCAGTGGAGACTGGGAGCTCAGTCACTATTGGGGACGTCACGGTCTGGACGGCGGCGGGAGGACTATCCAGGTTCAAGGGCGGATTTTCAACTAAGGCACCAGCTGAAGATGAGGGATTGGGTGGATGCGATGGACCTGCGATATCGGCGCCCGACTGGAGAGAGGTGATAGTTCCAAATATGTTGGGGGCAGAAGCAAATGGGCCAAAGGCCTGCTGGTCGGGACGGGCGGAGGTAGAAGGTTGGGCTTCTTCCAAGACAGGGTGGGATACTGCGAGGGGGATGGTGGATGTTGGTTCGCTGCCTAAAGGCAACGCAGTGAGTAGGGGCTCAACAGTGGCAGTGGACGGTGCCGCGGACAACGGCTCAGAAGATTGGAGCGGAAAAGAGAGTGCGTACCTGCGTGCTCAGTCAGAGCTGACGTGGTGAATAGCTGAGTTATGGGGCTCTGGCCCGCCCACTCTTCCTCTTCAGGGGGAGTGTCTTCTTCTATATTAATAACTTCTTTCAGAGGAATCTTAGGAGCGGCCTACCTCTGTGGTACAACCTCCCTTTTCTGTACGGTTTCCCTTTGCGGTACAACCTTTTTCTCCTTCTGTGGCGCGGCCTCCTCCTTCGGGACAGCGGCTGGGATGGATGCACTCGGGGTCGAACCGGTGGCCTTTTCCGAGGGAGCCTTGGGCGATTTTATTGTGACCTTTATCTTCTTCTTTGGAGGCGTCGCTTGCGTTGCTTCAGCTGGTCGTTTTGATGACCCTCCTTGCTTTTCCGCGGCTTGTTGTGCTTTAGGTTCAACCGCCTGACTCTTCTTCGCTCCGCTGCTAGATCCCCCGCTCTGCTCAAGCGACTGTTTGGGCTGCTTAGGTGGGTCTTGTGCCTTTTCTAGGCCCTGGGCGCCTCGAGGCACGAGGTCTCCAAACATGATTGGCCGCCACGTGGCATGATGTTTATCGTAAAGCGCGGAGAACTGGTTGTCGCCCACAAGGACCTTTTCTGATGTCTCCTTCTTTGTATGGGCCCTCATAACCCACCATTCTGCAATCTTCTCTGGACTCCAACCCATCCCCTTCAATTTGGCTTCCATCTTTTTGAAGACCTTGGATTCAAGACTGTGGGCTGTGTTGTGAGCCGGGTCATACTCTGCCTCCACGTGATAGTAATCATGCCATGGCGGGAAGGACCGCATTCTCTCTATGTGCCATTCGAGGTCTTGCCCAGACGGGTTGTTGCGTTCTTCCATGATTTTCGGGCGAGGGCAGGCGTGGAAGCTCTTCATCTCAACGAAATTTTTCATCACGTCCAGGGGGTCATATCTCCATCGCTGGGGAAGCTCGACCAAGCCGAAGCTCAGGAGTGTGGCCGCGAGGAACTCATTCTGTCCGGTGGCATTGACCTCAATTTCTCCCCATTTGAATGGGAACTCGAAGATATGTCCCCACTTCCTCCCTTGGCCGTAATTCTGATCTGTGTAGTCGGTTTGCCGCGCTATCTCCAGGGCGAACAGGTATTCCGTGGTGTAGTAGGGCAGGAGGAAGGGTTTACCGGTAAACCCGAAAACTCTGATTACAAAGCCCTGGGTCAACTGGAAAGTGTCACCCATGTTGCGCCGCACCACATCATCTCTCATCCTGCGGGGGACGCGCGGGCAAGAGCCATGAATGAGCTCCAAGGCAGGGCCAAGGAACGCCTGATTGAACTTATAATAGGATTCCTTCTTCAACAACACCTGAGTCCATTGGTATACTGGCAGCGGCGCGCCCTTCTCGTCGGTGCGTTGGATGGGGACAGACTTCAATTTGTTGTTCATGTGGAAGAGGAAGAGCCAGGCCAGGAATGAGCTCTGTCTGAAGGACTGGGCCTTTTCCTGTATCAGGTCCTGCAGTCGTGAATGCAAACTGCGCGCTATCCAGTCCGCCCAGTCAAAGAACACCGGTTTTGTATTTGGCCCCATGGCCCCGGGGTCATAGAATTCCCCGTGTAATATACACTCTGCAAGGGCGACCTGGTAGGGGAACACCACGACATCTGTAGCGAGTCCTAGCACCCAGGCTAGCATTGTATATATGCCCGTGCTCTTGAAATGCCTCAGGGACATAGGCAATTTTGGCCATTGATTGGGCGGTATCGGGTCTCGCAGCTGAGACTCCATGAAGAGCCGCATCCGTGGGTTATCCTGATATCTGTCAGACTGCTCGTCAAGGTTGATGTACCTGATGGTATAATCTGTGTTCGGCAGCTGATTTGGAGCGAAGGCCATCTGGACAGTGTCAGAAAAAAGTGAAAACAGGACCTTCCCTTCTCTGTCCCGGACTTGTCTGGTTTTCGGGTTATAGTATTGGGTGACGGCAGCCACCAGCTCTGGGCAATTGTGCACGGGCGGGCATAAGAACCAGTACAGGTGGGAATAGTAAGCTGCAGCCCTGGGACTCGCGGAGGAAACCTTCTCCCGCCTTTCGTCGATGGTCCGTCGTAGCTGCTCGATGCTCTGGGAGAAGGTACCATCTCTGTACTTTGCCCAATTATCCACAGGTGGGGAAATTACCGCCTTAGCTGGCCCCGATTCTCCTTTTGGCCCGGCCGCTGCCTCTGGTTTCTGCGCTTGCTCTTTCTTCTTATCTTTCCTTTCTTTTCCGCTCTCGGCCTTCTTTTTTCCGCTTTCTGAAGCTCCCGAAGCCCCTTCCTTGGGCACCTTACCCTTCTCTTCGACACTCTTTTTGCCCATGGTGATTTGCAGGGGAATTCAAGCGCGCTACTGTTTGCTGGTAAATTGCTCCGTATTCGGCTTCTGGCGCAGCTCAGAGTGAGTTCTAAGTTGATTAACAGAGCGAACTGGGGCGTCGCGCCTTTTATGGGAGTGGGTAGTGATTTCGCCATTAATGGTGAGTACTTGGGGTAAATGCCAGGAGCACGGAGTTGGTGGACGCAGCCGTTATTCCTTGGTGGTGCGCAAGATCTTCCTTGAAGGCGCAAAACTCCTCGATCGCCGATCCCGAGGCTTCGTCCTTTTTCTCTAACGATCCGCTTAGAAATGCGTGCAGCCACCTCATTTATAATGTGCGTCTCGGGAGTATAACCTGTCGCCGCTTTTTCCACGCATCTCGAGGTTCGCCGTGGTTGGTTGCTGCGTGGGGCTGAAGTTCGCTCAAAACTTTGAGCGATTCCTAGCTTCGCTCGAAATTTGAGCGACCCTCGACGCTCGCTCGAAATTTGAGCGAACTGCATCGGGGGAGGACTTAGAAAATTTTCAACTATTCATTCTCCTTTCCGTTCTTGGAGTCGCACGAAACCCCAGGCGATTATGGTCCTCGCTCGACGGCCGTGCGAACCTTGGCTTGGTTTTATCGTTTGGCTGCAACATTGCTCTCGCTAGCACTTGGGGCGAACCTTGGCGCTCGCTCCAAATCGGAGCGAAGCCCGTTCTCGCATCTTAGTTTGGGCGAACTCCGTCCTCTTCAAACTCAGCCCAAACTCGACATCTTTTGCAGTTCACTCGAAATTCGGGCGATTCCCATATTCGCTGGAAACTACGAGCGAGCCCGTCCTCGCATCGGAGTGGAGCGAACTTTGGCGTTGTCTTCGGACTTAGCAAATTTTTGGCCTTTCGAGTCTGGTTGTTCTTCGCTCGCGGGTTAGACGACTTCGAGCTTCGCTCAAGACTTTGGGTGATTCCCGGAGTCGCCCGGAATTTGAGCGAACTTTGGAATGAGGGGAAGTTAGCCATATTTCGAACTTCGCTCGTCTTGCATTTGCACTTTGCCGAAACCTGTCCTCGCTCCAAAACCTGTGCGACTTCTTTCCTTGCCCAAAAGCAGAGTGAATCTTGCCCTGATTTCAAATTTGCGCTTCGGCTCTTTGGTACGTCAATCGTCGCTCGAAACCCTCGGCCATGCGAACCTTAGCAAGATGGGGATTTTGCATTTCGGAATCCATCCGCAGCTCGCTCAAAACTTTGGCGAAGCCCGTTCTCGCTGCCTTGCTCGGGCGAACCTTAGAAAACCTTACTTTTTCCCCTTCCCTGATTGCGCGACTCGCGGCTTCTCTGTGATGCCTTAGCGGGATTTTGATTTTTCTTTGGTCCTTGCGCGGATTTCTTTCTCGCTTTGAGCTAGGCCTGTATCCTGGTTTCACTCTGGAGCTTGGACGAACCTCGTCGTCGCTGAAAACTGGAGCGAACTCCAGCCCTTTCTTAACCTTTGTGCGAACATCATCCAGGACCTCATTCTCGCCCTTTTCATGAGCGAAACTCGCCTTCGGGAAGGAACCTCTGCGAACCCTGGCATCTTCAACCGTTGATTGAGGACTTCTCTTTTTGGGAAACCTGGTTCTGCACTTCTTGGGACAAAAATGCTCAACTAGAGAGCCGAACACTTGCTCTTAAAGCAAGAAAACATATTTACATTCAGAAAAGACAAAATAAAACAGCAGAAATAAAACTATGTACATGGGGAAGTTTCATGATGCTTCTTAGTGGGGAGAGCTTAGAGGAAGGTGGGGGGGGGGGGGGGGGCCCCCCCCACCTCCAAAAAAAAAAAAAAAAAATAACGAAGGGGGCCCCAGGGAGTTGTCTTTTTTCCCTCCTCTCCCCCCCATCCATTCAAACCCCGGCCCCCTGGAAGACACGGGCCGTGGTTCTTTTCTCAAACCAATTTTTGGTGCTCTCTGTGTGCTTCATGAAAGCTTCGTAAGCTTTCTCCCTGTCTTCTTCTAGTTGCAGTAACTGGGCCAGTCGGGCATCCATGGGGTCGAGGTCCTCCCTCTCGTCGTCTAGCATCCAAAGTGCTGGCATTTCCACGTGTGTAGGCAAGACTGCCTCTTTCCCATATACCAATGCATACGGAGACGTTTTGATGGACTTCTTTATGGAGGTGCGATCTGCCCATAGTGCTTGATCCAGGAGCAGATGCCATGTCCGCTTGTTACTCTCCAGGGTCCTCTTCAGAATTTTCAGCAAGTTCTTATTAGTGGACTCTGCCAGACCATTCCCCTGCGGGTAGTAGTTGGAAGAGGCTTTCAAATAGATCCCATACTTGCTGGCAAATTCGCTGAGTCTGGCGCCTATGAAGCCTGGGCCATTATCAGTCACTATTGCATCGGGGACCCCAAATCGGGTAATCAATTTTTCCAAGAAGGCAATTACTACCTCCTGATCAACATGCTTTGTTGGGACTGCCTCAACCCATCGGGTGAAGTAATCCGTGGCAGTCAGTATGTACTTGTGCCCTGCTGAGGAATTTGGCGATATGACCCCGATGAAGTCCAAACCCCATTGCTGGAACGGTGCTTCGACTTGGATCGGGTGCAGGGGCATTGGGGCATTCTTGTTCCTGCCAGCATACTTCTGGCACCTGTCGCATTTTCTACTAGCTGAGAATGCATCAGCGAAAAGTGTGGGCCAATAATAGCCCGCTCTGATTATTTTTAAGGCCATTGGCCTTCCAGCCAAGTGGCCCCCCGATATTCCGGAGTGGAATTCATCGAGGATCTTTTCTTTCTCACTCCCCTTAACACACCTTAAGAGGACTTCGTCTATGTTTCTGAAAAACAGCCCCTCTGGGCGCAACACATACCTGCGGGCCTGGATCCTGAACCTCCTCCTCTGCGAGGCATTAAGACGGTCTGGGCATCTCCCAGTATTGAAGTACCATATCAAGTCATCCGTCCAGTCATTGTCCTCCGCAGACTGATTGGAGAAGTTCCCTTCTGACACCAGGTCATCCCATTGGCAGGCTGTCACTTCTGCAACGACACTCTTAGCAAGTTCCTGGCACAGTGCCCGACCGCGGATCAACTTCGTGGGTCGGATCTCAATGTCAAATTCCTGGATCTTGGTGACCCAGCCAGCCCTCTTGTTGCCCATCTCCCCTTGGATGATAAAATTTCTCACATCTGGATGCACAACAAACACTGTCGTCCTGCTCTGGGAGACAAAGTGTCGAAACTTCTTGAGGGACCTCATTACTGCGTGCACCTGGCGTTCGATGAAGTTGTATCTTTCCTCGTGCGGCTGGATCACCTGGCTCAAGAAAGCTATTGGGCGCTCTTCGCCGTCATCTCCCTTTTGTGTTAGGACTGCTGCATAGCTTTCAGGTTCCCCGACTGCATAAAGGATGAAGTCTTTGGAATAGTCCGGGTTAACCAGCACAGGTGCTTGGGCGATTCGAGCCTTGATCTCTTCGAACGCCTTCTTCCTTTCCTCTGTCCAGACGAACTCGGCGTTTTTCTTTAGGAGTTCGGCCATTGGCTTGATGACTTGGGCGAAATCAGGCACGAACTTCCTCACGAAGTTGATTTGGCCGAAGAAGGACTGCAGGCCTTTCTTGTTCGCTGGGAGCGGGAGTTTGAGGAGGGCCTCTGCTCTGTCAGGATCAACAGCGAGCCCCTTTTCTGAGATAACATGGCCTAGCAGCTTCCCCTCCTTCACCGCGAAGACAGACTTCTTCGGGTTGATAGATATGCCGAACTCCCGACATCTTTCGAACACTTGCTGCAGGTGAGAGGCATGTTCTTCTCTCCTGTGTGAAAACACAGTCATATCATCCAAATAGATGACAATAATTTTGTTCAACAATTCGCCGAATGCCAGATCCATGGCTCTCTGGAAGGTGGCCCCCGCATTTGAGAGGCCAAAGGGCATACGCTGATAGGCGAACGTCCCCCATTTGGTGGTGAACGCCGTCTTGTGCTGATCTTCATCCCTTACCCAAATCTGGTTATATCCAGAGAAGCCGTCCAAGAGGGAAAAGCGTTGTGCTCCTGCCACTACATGGAGGATCTGGTCAATTTGTGGGAGTGGGTAATGATCCTTCAAAGAGGCCTGGTTCAGACTTCTGAAATCAACACACAGGCGAATGTCTCCGTTCTTCTTTCTAACAGGAACCAAGTTGGCAACCCAGGAAGAGTGCTTTATCGGGTAAATGATCTTCGCTTCAAGCATCTTGAGGAGCTCTGCCCTCATCAACACTTCAATCTTGGGATTGACCGGCCTCTGCTTCTGTCTACAGGGTCTGACCCCTTCTTGCAATTCAATGGTATGTTGGATGACCTCTCGGTCGTACCCCTTTAGGTCCTGATAGGACCATGCCACAATATCTGGGTATGCTTGGCATAACGCCCGAATCTGCTCCAGCTCTTCGGGGGTACAGTCTGTCCCTACCTTGATGACCTTCCCTGGCTCCAATTCGAGCTCTTTATACTGCTTTTGATCCACCTTGATCCTGTGGGCGATCGCTCGGTCATTTTGGTCAAACAGACTCTCCAAGGTGATTAGTCCTTTTGGGACATGGTTGTTTTTCAACTGTATCAACCCCTCATACTCCTCGTCATCAGGGTCTCTACCTTCTATTGTACTTGCTTCATGAACTAAAAAATTGACGATTTGCTCGTCACAGTCGAACACCTGCCAGTGGGTGTCCCTATCAGGCACAGAAGGCCTGTAAATGGTTCTTACCGCCTTAGGCTTCTGCATCATGTCATCAGCCGGGGAGTATCTGGCTCCGATAGACGCTAAGACATCTGCGTGCTTGTTCTTTTCGCGGGAGATAGCTTGAACATTAAGGGCCTCGAAAGATTCCAGCAGGTCCCAGACCCTATTGCGGTACGCCTTGAGATAGTGCTTCTTTGAGACGCACTTGTTGGTGATTTGCTTGCAGACTAACTCCGAATCTCCAAAAATCTGTAGCTGCTTGATCCCCAACTTCTCAGCCTTCTTCAACCCTAAGCACAGGGCCTCATATTCTGCCGCATTGTTGGTGCAACTCCAGGCCAGCCTGTAGCAGTAATCCTTTTGTTCTCCAGAGGGTGAAACCAGAAGAACTCCTGCCCCTGCGCCGTTTTTACATCGGGCGCCGTCAAAGTACAGCTTCCATAGCTCGTTTGGGGCAGGGTCCTTGCTCTCCTGCACTGTCTCCTTTGGCTTCTCGGGCTGGGTGATGGAATAGCAGCCTATTTCTGACTCAATCATGGCGTTAAAATCAGTCAAGGAGAACTCATCCTCCGCCCGCAGCTCCTCTAGGGTTTCCTCCACTAGGTCCACCTCTTCCAACTCCTCTGTCATTAGGTGAACTGATTCATCTTGCTGCCCTTCTTCGGGCATCCTCTCAACGAGGAAGGTGGAGGGTTTTTCATTATAGATCTTCACTTTCCTTCCCTTGAAGGGGACCTCCATATGTGAGTAGTCGAGAGAAAGATAACCGCCCAACTTAGCAGTGAACTCCCTCGAGAGGCACATGCCAAAGTACGGCTCCAGGTCAACGACCACAACCTCCTGTATCACAACAATCTGAGGCGCCTTGTGCAGTTGGATGGGAATATCTTTAATGACGCCCACTGTTTTCACAGGAGTGCCATCCAGTTGGAGAACACCTAAACTGCTCCGCGTGTATTCCATGCCTATCTCTTCGCAAACTGCCCTTGGCATGACGGTGGTCGATGCACCGGAATCAATCATGCAATTGTGCACTACACACCCTTCCATCCGAAGAGACAAGTAGAACGGAGGTGGCCTGTTCTTCCCCGTGGCCGAAGTGGTCAGAGTCTGAGCTAACACAGGTTGCGTCGTCGACTTTCTCTCTTTGGCAGATTTCAGCGATTCCTGCAGCAGATCCACTTGCCCGGGGAGTTGCAGAGCATCGTACATGCTTATCTTGGCCGGAGTCTTCTTCAGTTCGTCAACAATGTTGTAAGCCGAAGTAGTGGATACCTCTGGTTCTTTCGCAGCCTCGTACTTGGTGCGGTACTGCTGCGTGGCTTCAACTCTCTGCCGCTTCGTCAGTGATGGGTACTTGAGCTTCTCCCTGGCCTGCTCCCTGGTTTCACCTTGAGGTTGCGATGCTGGAGCTTTTGCGGGCAAGGGTTTCTCTTTCGTTGGCGGGGGCAAGGGAGCTTTGTCAGGAGCTTTTGCTGGAGGCTGCTCCTTTTCCCGGCGGGTGTACACCTTCAAAGGCTCCATCTGGGCTGCATCCACCTCGATCGGTTTCTTGCCATCCTTGGTAAGAATTGAAACTTGCTCGTCCTCGGGGATCATGAGGTTACGGTCTGCCTCCCTAATCATGTTGATTTGGCCGCTAGGGGCGCTACCCGCCAGTGTTTGAACATAGTGTTGGTGTACCATACAAGTATCCTCCCCATGTGGGTCGTTGCACGTGGAGCACCAGTGCACGTAATCTGAGGTGCTCGGCTCTTCACTAATAGCGGCATTCCTCGCGGGAGGTCTACCGGCTTGAGCCGCTTGATCTCTGGTGATCGCTGGAGGAGGATAGGGTCTTCTTGGCAGGAATTCCTGCTGAGCCTGTTTCTTTTTCATCACTGCCATATCATTGGACAGTGTTCTCACGGTAGAGTTAAGCGACTCCAGCTCTCGCAAAAGTTTGGTTTGTGGGTCAACTGCCGGAGGAGCAGGTAATGGCAATGGTGCTATAGGCGGTGGCAAAGCTGGGTATTGCGGGGGCGGAGGAAGCTGTGGGGCTGGAGGAGCGGGAATCTGTGGAAAACTAGGCGGTTGGCTTGGATTCCACGAGGGAACCGGATACATGGAAGGTACAGGAGGGAACTGAGTGGATGTGTTGGGATATTGGTATTGAGGCAAATCAGGGTAGATTGGCATTGTCGGCTTCGGCGGGAGTTTGCCAATGGCGATCAAATCAGCCTCGGCCTTCTGCGCCTGCGTATATAAATCTGGGAAAGTGTTGACGCCAGAATACCGGATATTCATACTGAGGTCTGAGTTGAACGCTCTAAGGAAATAGAATGCGGCTTGATCGGGAGTCGGCCGCAAGCCATCAGGGACTCTCTGCCAGGTCCGAGCAAATCTGACGTTGAAATCAGGGACCTCCTCCTGTGGATGTCTTTGGATGGTCGTGAACTGGTGGAGCAAAGAGTAAGGGTCCGCCGATTCATTGAACCCTTGTATCAACCTTCCCGCCAACTGGTCCCATGTAGCAATAGTGTCGGGGGCAAGGATCTATACCAGTACAAGAGCTTCCCCCTGAGGGACAAGACTAGCAACCTCACCATGATGTTTTCCTCCGTGATACCGTGAATGGTAGCTAGAGCGGCAACGTCCTGGACATGCTCTTGCGCCGTTTTTCCAGTGCCGTCATAGGTAGGAATGGCCTTGAGCGCTGCAGCCGGGATCTAATCTTGTGCTGCCAGGTTCAAAGGCCCCGAGTGGTTCCAGGCTGCAAACAACCTAGGCGGGTTCGACGGTTGGTTCTGCTGTTGATTCTGCTGCTGATTCTGATTTGGTGGTGGGTTCGCCATATTCGCGTTTGGATTTGGCTGATTAGGAGGCGGCAATGGCGGCAGCAGCAGCTGGTTTGGCTGAGCAGGAGCTCCCGAAGCACCTAACTGCACGTCAGGCGGAACTGGAACGTCCTGATGGTCTGGAGAGTTCGGAGGATTTGGAGGACAGCTGGTTGCGGTGCTATCTGAAGTCGGATCTTGTTCAACAACGACAACTTCCTGCGATGATGCTTCGTCCAGAGAGATATTCGGCCTGACTAGCCTAGGACGCTCTCCGAAGGCGTTGATGTCAAGCTCGTAGTACTCGGGCTCTTCTTCTGCGTTTCTAACTCTCCATCTCGTACGCATGAAGACGGGATTTTCTTAGACTGGTCTTCGAGACTTGGAGGTATCCGAGTTTTAGCAGAGTCGCCAGATGTTCAAGTTTGATAGCACTGAAGCGAACATCACTTCTTCAATACTGCTTATGAGGTGGAACGATTGGGTCCCACCGGGCGTGCCAAAAACTGTTGGTCACGAATCTGCCCTAGGAAAGGATTTGGTTTACATACGCGCCCTAGACCTGGACCAACCTTGAAAGGCCGGAAGGAAGAGATGCCTTCCATGCCAATCTCCGGAGAAGGCCGGCTCCTATTCTATTCTAACTGGGGTTTTTAGATAAGGGAACTGGAAAGAGATTTGAAAATTGCGGAAAGAAATGTAAATGGCATAGCAATAAACAGTGGGGAAGAACAAGCAGCACAATCACCAATCTCTACACAAACCAGCAGCTATCAATACAAAGAATGAAACAGAAACCAACACTGCATTTACTTCCCTATGTATCCTTTATGAGAATTTCAGATCCACTTATCATCTAATGCTTAAATCCAGATAGCAGAATTACAGCAATCAGAAAAATAAATGACATTAGCAGAAATAATCACAGAAGGCAGCATACAAAGAAGAGACAGAGTCGGAGCCAAGGATTCTTAATATTGATGCAAAAGTTTGAATACAACAGCTTTTTAGCAATATGTTCCCCCCTTTTACATTGAAATGAACTCCCTTTTATAGGAGAGCTTTCCCCCATTACATTGATGCTCAGATCCCCAAAACTGCCAGAGCAGTTGAGATTTGACCTCTGTCAGCTGTCAGCGTACCTGAAATAAGGCTCACCCGTGTCTAGAACGGCTCCGGACTATCCTTGCAGTTGAGGAGGCATGTCTCATCAATGCGGCAGGTGCAGTTTACCCCTTGGAGTGCTTAAGGGACCTGACATGGGCCGAAACCTGGATTTGTGTGCCATCAATGCCCTTTAACCGCCCACCTACCCTGCCTCCTGAGTCCATTTGAAAATCCGTTGAGAGTCGCTCATGCCTAGCCCGAAGCTGAGAATCGCCGTTATAAAAGAGCGAGGCTGAGAATCGCTCAGCGTCTGAGCGAACTTGGGAGACTTCTGTTTTGAGCGAACCTGGGGGAGTTCTATGCCTTGGGAATTCTACAGCCGGGGTTCGCTGTAATGGAATGGCGATGACGAGAATCGCTCAATGAAGGAGCGAACTCGGGAGTCGCATAGGGGCAGGAGCGATCCCGGGAGTCGCTCATGGGTGGAGCGAACCTTGGCGTGCATCATGCCTTAGCCATTTTCATACCTTGGATCCTGTTGTCGATCGTCGGGGAGCCGGCGAAGCCGGGGGTCGCTGTAATGATGGGGCGAGGTCGGGAGTCGCCGGGGAGCTGCTGCGAAGCCGGGAGTCGCTTCGAAATGGAGCGATCCTGGGCCTCCTTGCCTTAGAATTTTTTCGATGCTTCATGCTGTTGTTTGCTACCTTACTGGGGATCGCTCTTCCCGGAGCGAACTCGAGAAATGCCCCAAGCCGAAGTTCGCTCGGGACCCCAAGCGAGACCGGGGTTCGCCCGTCCTTATGAGCGATCGCTGGCCTGAGCTACCCATGCCGCTAGTCGCTCGACAAATGGAGCGATTCCCGGAATCGCTGCCTTTAGGAGCGAACTTGGGAGGAATTTTAACTTAGTCATTTTTAGCTCCTTTAGGCCACCTTTTGTTCTGAAATTCGGCGAGGACGGGGCTCGCGCACAGGGAGGGGCGAGTTCGGGAGTCGCTCAACAACGGAGCGAACCTAAAGCTATTCTTCCTTGGAAAATTTTGACACTCTTCTGCTGGGCATTGTTGATGATCCGGGCGAACTTGAGACCAGCTGCTTCTGAGTGCGACCTGGAGGACTGTCTTACTTGATTGCCGAGAAAGGAGGAAAGGAGAGGATTTGAACATAAAAAAAATAAGTGCAGCAATTTTTCAAAATTTTACCCCTTAGCAAAATGTAGCAACAGGACTAGTTCTGACCAGCCTTAAACGAAATAGTGTACATGGTAGAAATAAGTGTGAAATGCACACATGTAAATGTAAATGTAAATACAAATGATAGTGTAATGCAATTTTATAGTGTGACGTCAAGGGTGATGACGTCATTGTTTGATTAATTGCAAATGTAATGTGCGGCTAATGTATGTAATGCATATGCAAATGGGGAAGTAGTTATGGGTGAGGTGTCCTGGGTGGCAGTTGTTGGTAACTGCTAGCCCCCAAAGTTAAATAAGACCCCCCCCCCATCCATTTGTGTAGTACCATGAGTACTAGGAGGACCAAGAAGCATCTAGGCATGTGTAATCCATGTCTATAAATCCATTGTAGCATTGTATATTGCCAATGCAGATGGCCTGTAATGTTAATGCCATATAGGCAAGAGTAATACAATGATGATTCATCCTTCATCTGTGTGTTGCATGTGATTTATGTAATGCTATTGCTGCTAGTAGATTGGTAGATTGTGGTTGTATCAAGTTCTGTGTGCAAGTGTGAAGTAGAGTTGCAACCAAGACCGTTGTACGAGGAATTGCAACCTCGAAGCATCGTACACTAGTTGTCATACAAGTGGAGCAGTTAGGAGTGTCGTTCAAGTTAGTGACTTGCCGTACAAGTCACTTGCCAAGTGTCGTACAAGTGAGTTAGTTGCCATTCAAGCGTTGTTGTACAAGTGCTTGTCGTACAAGTGAAGATTTCAACCTGCTGTACAAGTGGATCACTTTACTACCGTACAAGTGAGTTGTCACTTGATTGCCATACAAGTGGGATGAACCAGCCTGAGATAGCATTGATTGCAATCTTGTTGTTTCTCTAAATTTGTCATTTATGTTGACCACCATGCTACAAAGAGCCAAGCATCTTTGGTCAGGATAGCTGAAAATGGTGGCAAGCAATACACCTAAGTCTCTATACAAGCAATAGTACCTCTCTCGAATCTCATAATAAAAAGGACACTTGAAGATGAAATGTTCTTCAGTCTCCACCTCCCGAATAGAGTAAAGACAACATACTCTAACCTCTCGAGGAATATGGTGGTCTGTCTCCACTTCCAACGTCTCCACTTCCAACTGATGTGAGCATACTCTGAGTTGACCAAGAGGAATCCTAAGGGTGTGCCCAATGTCACTCGACATAATTAGGATGAGTAATAATGCCATTCCTAATCGTCATGAAATGCTTAGCATAGAAGGCCAACTAAGGACTAAGAGGTTGAGATGGAATGACCCAAGTGATCTGAATATATTGTCAATAAACATCATCTCTAACTGCTTGATTAATTACCCTCTTATTAGGAAGAAGGCGGGAAGGAATATTTCAAAGGAGGTAATTGATCTATGGAGATAAATATACTTATATATATATATATATACTATAAAAAATATTAATGAGATGATGAATAGTCTAGGGCAAAACCATGGACTGTATGTTTACATGAAGGAGAATCTATGAAAAGATTAAGTGATGACCAGAAGTTAGAGTATGTAATGGTAAGGCATAGGGATGGCATATACTTTAGAGAATTAGGAGTCCAACTAAAATGTCATCTTGAATACTGGCTCAAGTTTGTAATTTTTTCACTTGATGCTCCGAAATCATTGAATATTGCACTTTGTCCTTTCTATGTGGAAGGAACATAATAAACCCATGGGCTTTATATGTGACTCATTCTACTCATCTGGTTTGTCAAATATTATTTTGCATGGCCTGCATGAAATTTTATTTTACTTCATTGTATCAAAAGGTTTGAGTGCTTATTTAAAGCACAAAGACAAATGCCAAATAATCTCCAACCTGTGGTTGTAACAAATATGAGTTTGACTTGAAACAGCTCCATTACTGAAAGTGAAGGTCAAGGGAATCAAATTCTGCATAACTTTTACACCCTTTATGAGATATTCTTGGCATCAACTAATATACAAGCAATGTGCTAAACACCTCTACTGAAAATTATGGTTATGGGGCTCCACTTGTTAATGCATTTATTTTATACAACCATGTGCAAACTGCAAAAAATTGCATGATTGATTTTCCCTTGTACAATTCTTGTACTCATGGGGAATGATTTTCTAGGTGGATGCAGCTGTGGTGGCCTTTAGGTTAAAGCATGTTGGAGACTACCCTCCTGTTGCTTCACCAAAGGGTTTTTTCTCAATGGTAGATTTCTAACGCAATCTTATCAATTGACATACCCTCTTAAATTTAACTGGAAAGTAGAGATAGTATAAAGGTTGGTAGAATGAATGAAAAGGCCATAGCATTGGAAAGAGTTAATTGAACTGATCAGACATGTTTTTTTTCATCTGTTTCTTTCTAGAAATATTTTTTTTCTTCATGAAAAGTTAAGGGATTGATTATATTTATTTAGTTTTGTTGCAGTATATAGCTAGACAATCAACTAAGTGGCTGCATACTTGTTTGCAACCTCTTCTCAATGTAAAGCAGTAGCTTGTCGTATATGTCTATGTTTTCATGCTAGGAATTTGGAGGTTCTTCTTCTATAAGACATCACCCTTTGGTAGAAAGGAATTTCTTCTTATTGCGTCTCTTGTTTCTTAAGATATCTTAGTCAAACAACCACTGTTCTTTCATGATAAGGGTTTCTCATGACCCATCTTTGATGTTTGTGTATAGAGTTTGGACTTTAATCAGCTTTACCTGGATGATGCATGCATCTCCTTTATCCATATAGACTAATTTTTGCTTTTGATGTTTCTTTATATAACAATCACACAAGCTATTGTTGAATACCACAGGTCAATAATTAAGTTATACCTTTTCTTCAGCTGGACATCTTCATTATTCAGTAGATATCTTCACCATCAGGCATCTGAAGAACCCCACAACATGATTCTGTTTACATCGTTCTCTTTAATGGTAAAGTTATAGTTGATGTGCAGTAGTAGTATTTGATGCTTGTGATGCCCGATTTGCACAAGGAAAACATTATGTACAATAAGATGCATTGATCCAAGAAATACACACATTCTCTCTAAAGAATCGCACCAAAGATTCATATACATGCAAATTTCTTTCTCCCAAGTATAAGATTACATTACTTCTACATCTACTATACTGTATAGGTATAATCCTTTTACATGATTTAGAACTTTTCAGATGTGCTATCTATCCCATAAGATCACCCTATCTTTATCAAGTGGACAGGGACCATTAGGCAATATTACACTACTATGCTAACTATGCTCTGAGTACTTAAACAATTTCTGTTCTCTATTGAACAGAGTGTTTTGTTCATTAACTGAAGATTTTTCATCCACTACAAAACTGAGCACAATTCTGTTTCTGCAAAATGTGCTAGTTTTGTTCAGAAACAACCATTATTTCTTCACTATCAGATTCTACACTTAGATACACTTTGAGATGTATTTTGAACGAGGTCAAATAGAGTTTTGGTTGCAAAATTATGGCCTCCGTAATTTGGCATATCTGGCCAATTTCTCTGCATGTTCTTTTTGCTGTCTCATTTGGTACAGGTTTGCCCGGCATCATTTCCAGGCATGTTTCCATTGTTTTGAGATCTCAAGTCCACGACAATCTTCTTTTTAGCAGTACTGCATGGTCTACTCATCAATTAATGAAGAACAGGTATTTTATAAGGCCAAGAATGTTACATGAAAAACATAGACAAAAAGTAAAGAGTCCAGAGCAGTGATGATGAAAAGTGCCATTTGGAAGAGGGTCATCTAGCACACGGCTGCCTGGCACATGGCCGCAGCCACCTGGGCTCAGGCCATCTGACTCAAGGTCTTGCCATTTGGCCTTAGGTTCTGGCCATTTGGGTCAATCCTTAGGCCGTCTGGGTCAGCCTGGAGGCCAGCTATGCAGACATAGGGAATAGTGTGATTTGGAGGGGAGTTGTATGATGCAAGGGAGAGACTGCCGATGCATGAGAACCAACCATTTGCGAAGATTACTAAGTGTTTTGGACCGTTGCAGTGCAGAAAGCAGCTATCCAACCTAGAGGATAGGCTGTCTGGCCCAAGAAGCATGCTGTCTGGCCCAAGAAGCATGCTGTCTGGCTCAAAGGGGAGGTTGTCTGTGTGAGGAAGTAGGCCATTTGGCGAATGACAGATTGACCATCTAGGCCATCTGTCAGACAATAAACAGGCCGTCTGGGTCATCTAGCTTTCTGATCCATGTGCTAGTTGCTGATGAGAATGATAAAGAAAAATAATTAAAATAGACTGTTCAGCTTTATTGAGGAAGGGAACAATCACCATGACTATTCATCTTCCAATTTTCAGTGACATTATTTATATGAATGATAGAGAGGCAAAGGCCTGAGGGGGGATGTAACAGAGCAGATCCTCCATAGGCAGCAGCAGAAAGAAAGGGCTGCTGTCTAAAGTCATGCCAGTTTGCGAAAGCCACTGGTTGTGCCTTATGGTCTAGAGCCAAAGGTGCTGGAGCTTGAAAAAGAGCTAGAGCCTAAAGCCAGAGCTTGGATAGTTGGAGCCTAGAGCAAGAGCTCAAAGAGCCATAGCCTAGAGCAGGAGCTGATCAAGCCAAAACCTGAGCATTATACCAAAAGGCAAAAGCAACTAGCTAAAGCAAAACAAACATCTTCCAGATGTAAAGGAAACATACCATATATATATTTTTTAAATTATGTAGTTTGATTTCAAATAAAGGATGTACTATGCCTTTTGTTTGGGTCGCATGTTTTTCCTTGCAAGTATTTTGTTATTTAAAAAAAAAAGATACAGATTAAAGAGCAAGCAGATATGAGATAAAAGTCCCTTCGTATGGGGTGACACTGTATAGTCTCTGCAATAGTTGGCATCAATTTTGTTTATGACATTGGCATCTCTGGTGTTTTCATATATTGATTTTTAATATTTTGGTAATGGATCATAAAGTCTGTGATTTGAAATATTGAGTTCAGTCTTTTTTTTTAATGGACAATGAAAGCTTGAAGTCTTTTATGGTGTTGATTGTACATATTGTTGAGTACTGCATCTGGTTTCGAGAGTACATTATTTTGATATGTGATATTTTGTGTCTATTGTGGGTGTGTTGGAGGAGTGCAATCCGTGAAACATTTCTCAACAAGATTTTTTTCCAATGAGTACCACATGAAGTGCTGTTAGACGGCAGGAACTATTGCAAATATGATGATTAAGATTTCGCATGTTCACCTCAGTGGTGTACATTGAAGCAGGTCCTATTGCTTCATTTTTGTGCTTCTCCTTTAACCCAAACTTGATGATGGTAATTGTTGATTATGAAAAATCTCTGATACTTGGATGTGGCTGCCAAGGAGCTTCTCTCCTGTCTTGCAATAATTCCCAAAGGAATGTACGAAAAGGGTAGGTCACAAGAAGGTGTTTTCCATCCTCTTCCTCTGCCAAACAAAACTTGAGCCTGTTAGTTCCTTCAAACCCATGCTTTCTAAGGTTTACCTGAGTAAGGAAGTTATTTAGAGTCGCTAATGAAATAAAAATATTTCTCTTTGGCTATCACTTTGGGTGCGACAGCTTATTCCAGAATTTTTATTTTCCTCTCCTAAGTCCTCCCTCAAGGGACCTCAAGGGAGTTTTATATCTTGCTTTCACAGAGTAACTTTTAGAACATTTAGATCCTATCCAAGGTGACAAAGTTGCCTATCTTGGGAGATCCTTTGAGTACACAAAGTTTGCTTCAAACTGGCTATTTGTTCAGGAAATTGTTGTCCTGGCCATTGCTCAAAAGGTTTTCAAGCCAAATGTGAATACCTCCAGGCTACTGCAACATTGGTAATCAATTTTTTTTTTTTTTTTGATTATGTTGGAAGGAAGGGGTTTTGAAAGGTTCCCCGAACCTTTTACAACCTTTTCAAGATTTTGCCATTAAGCTCTGCAACTGAAACAGAAGCAAGACAAACAAGATCTGAACCTACTAGAAAGATAGAAAGAGCTCACAAATGGAAGGAACTAACAACAAGAACAACCATTACATGACACAAAACTCCAACAGACAGAAGGAAAACAAACACAACAGTCATCCATCAAAGAGACTGACAATCCCAGCATCCTCCCTCTAGGTATACAATGTCGCTTCATCAGCAAAAACTTGATGAGCCCCACAAACCAGCTAACCCCTGTTCTCATTGTGATCTTCATAGATATGGGCTTCCGCCTTCACTAGCTCCTGGACCTGACCAGGCAAATTCCTTTCCCACCTCTGATATTTGTCCAAGAACACTCCTAGGTTTGCCAAACAATCAACTGTCCCATTTGCTTCCCTATATACATGGTTGAATTGAACATTCTCCAGGGGGATGGTTTTACGTTTAGCCTCTGAGATCATATCTGCAATATTCCAGCTAGGAGGTTGATTACCTTTCAGAATATTGATAATATTTTGTGAATCCCCTTCAACAATCATATTTTTGACATTAAGCCTCTCAATGAGAAATAGTCCCAAAAAAGCTGCCCTGGTTTCAGCAAAATGGCTTGTTTGCTCCCCCAGGGGTTCAACATATGCCAAGACTGCCATGCCCTTATGGTCACGAAAGATCCCACCTGCCCCAGCCCGACCAGGATTCCCTTTCACTGCTCCATCGAAGTTTAACTTTAACTAGCCAGGGGGAGGCAACTTCCATCTTGATTGAGCCCTTGAAGGATTTGGGGGTGGCACCAAACTATGAGCTTTGAACTCCAAGCCCCAACCACACACTATCTCTTTCTCTCGATCAAACTCCCAGGCATATTTAAACTTAATTATTTTGAGATTTTCCACCGCAACATTGGCAGATCTGATCTCAACTGAGGGATAGTCTCTTTTCCTATCCTTGAAGATCCGATGGTTACGTTCTTTCCAGATTTCCCATAGAGCATGGGGAAGGCTTAACTTCCACAACATTTTCAGTCTCTTACTACTGAAGGGGGATTCCCATTGGATACAAAGGTCTGGGAGTGACTTGGGGAGAACCCATGCAACCTGAAACTTGCTAAGGACTCTGTTTAGGAGATCAATAGTGAAGGGACACTCTGAAAAAAGGTGATTTGTATCCTCCTCATTCTTTTCACACAACACACATCTGTTTGGAAGTATCATCCCCCTTTTGCGGAGATTGTCCATAGTTAAGATCTTGTTTTGGACTGAGAGCCAGTAAAAGTACGCAATCTTAGGAATTAAATCCTTGATCCATACTCTTGAGGCTGGCATCCATCCTAGGCCCTCCCCTTCCAACAAGTAGTAGCCCGATTTAACTGAATACACACCTTCTTTCTGGTTCTTCTAGATGAGGGAATCAAAATGTCTTGTGTTGTTAAGAAAGTAGACCTGTAGAAGCCTGTTAAGCTTCCTCAATCTCTGTTGGTTCCTTAAATCTAGCCCATCCACCTAGAGGTGTCTCCAACGTTTGCCAAACTCATCAGAAATTATGTAGTCTTGCACCAAGTTTCCATATTGAGTAGACACAACTTGTTCTAACCCAACAAACTCTGGATCCTCACAAAGAGGAGTGTTTTTCAGCCATTTATCAGTCCAAAAGTGGACTTGGGAGCCATTACCAATCTACCAACATTTACCTTGTCTAAGCAACGATCTGATAAGCTGAAGGTTATTCCAGAAGTTTGACCCTCTCGGATGGTCCTCTTCCCCAATAAAGTTGGAGGCATGCCTAAGGTATTTGGCCTTTAGTATATGGACCCAATTGAGGTTTTCATTAGTTACAAGTTTCCATCCTAATTTTCCCATCAGGGCTTTGTTCATTCTCCCTAACTTCTTGAAGCCAAGACCTCCCACTTCCTTTCTTGTACAAACATTATCTCATGCAACCAGAATCATTATTTTTTTATTCTCCACCCCAGACCACAGAAAATTTCTTTGAATCTGCTCTATTTTATTAAAGATCATAGCCGACATTTTGAATAAAGACATAAAATAGATTGGAATGTTTTGCAATGAGGACTTTACTAGTTGGGCTTTGCTAGCCTTGTTAAGCAAAGAGCCTCTCCATCCCGAAAGCTTTTTTGTTAATCGCTCAACCACTGGATTCCATAGCGCTTCAGTCATCCTTCCCTTAAAAAGGGGCATCCCAAGATAGGTAGCTGGAAGGTCCCCAATACTACAATCAAAGAGTCTTGCTATTCTTACCCGTTTGGGAACATGAGTGTTCAAAAAATAAAACCTCACTTTTATCAAAATTTGCCCTTTGGCCGGTTGCCTGCTCACATCTTTCCAAGATCAACTTTAGTTCCCTAGCCTGTGAAATGGAGGATTTTGTGGTTATGATCATGTCGTCAACAAATTGTTGGTGGGAGACAGGAAACATAACAAATGCAGGTTTAATGCCATCAATCTTCCCATTTGCTATAGCGGCTGAAATCGCTCTTCCCACAGCTTCAACAAGGAAGCAGGAAGTAGAAAGCAAAGTGTGATCAAGGAGCGAGCACCACTTCTTCTCATTCCAGATCTTAGGAGAAACTCAAAAACTGAAGGATTATTGTGAAGAAAATCTAGGTAACATGGCAGGAAAGTTATTTTTGAAAGTTCTTACTAGACGTAAGGATGCCCTAGTTAGCTATAAGAGGAAGAACAAATCTATGTCAATCCCTATCTAGGTAGTTGATAGCCTAATACTAAATTAGAAGTGATTATCAAGGATGAGATGATCAAGCATGATATAATGGTTCTTCAACCCAAAGGGTTAACATGAAGTTCCATGGATAATGACAAACTTTTTCTGAGATCCCAAATTGGATCAAGTGAAAGTGGGGATTGAATTCAAATTACTCCATGACTTTTCTTTTGAAAGGATTTTTCCTCATCATCTTCTCCAGTTCAAAAATAAGTGATAAATTACTGAATGGTGGCCCTTGTTTTAGTGGCAAAGATATATAATATTTAAGACCATGGAGTAAGAATTTTTTTTGTGGAAATAGAGACTATAAAATGCTTCCAGTGTGGATTAGGTTTTTTGGATTTCCTCATCAACTCATCAATAAGAGGTTTTGAAGAATTTTGGCAATACTCTAGGGGAGTTCATCTAGGAGGGTCCAACTACTAAGTAGAGAAGGCATGCTCTATACACTCAAATATATGTTGCCATGGGTATTTCAAAACAGTCCATTAAAATTCAATCTAAATCAAGAGAATGGGAGCAACAAGTGGATTATGAAAATATTGCATTATGATGTTGGAAATATCTCGAGACTAGACACATAGCAAGAGATTGCAAAGTGAAAATGATGGAGAAAGAGATAATTTTTGGCATGAGGTAGAGATAATATCATAGGAGAAGTTGGGTCAAATCAAGGATTTTCCACTCCTAAGAAAGTGGCAAGAAAAACCCCTTTGCATCATCAAATGAAAAAGGTCATTATAGTTCACTCAAATCAACCATTAGAAGAAAAAAATGACACAAGGGATGAGGAAGTACAATGCACAAGTTCAAATACAGAAGGAGTTAAAGGTGCAAAGGAAGATGGAGAGCCAAATTTTGAAGCATATGAGGTGAAAGAGGTCAAGGTAAATCTAGTTATTACATCTTCATTTTTGTCAAGTAACGTAAAATCTTCTCCTTGCAATAAAATTGAAAGTAGTACAACTATTGCACTTTAGGGTTTCAAGAATAGTATAATAAAGAAATGAATATAGAGGATATCCATGGAAATTTAGGGTTTCTAAGACAGCATAAGAAAGTAATTGCTATGGAGGATCATCCTTGCACTTTAGGGTTTCTAGGGAAACATAAAGAAAAAGTATTTAGGAGGCTATTCCTTGCATTTCAAAGTCTTTAGGGCAACATAATTCTTTAGAAGATAAGTCTTATTATGAACAATATGGAAAAATAGAAGTGATTGATGAGTATGAAAGTGTTGGTGGGAATGGAAAAAGGAGAGGAAGGTCATCAAAGCATGGACAAAGAGAAAAAGAAACTCAAAGGGATATCAATTTGTGATTCCAAATAAAAATATCATAGATGTTAACAAGAAGTGGGGCTAAGCCTAATAGGAATAAAAATTGATGATGAAAATAATATCATGGAATATTATGGGTATGAATAAGACCCCTAAAAAAAGAGTTAATTAGGAATTAATAGGTTGTTATAGTCCTAAGTTAATTTTAATACAACAAATAAAATTAAATAGTAAGGAAAGTAAGGATGCTTTTAAAAGGATTTGGAAGACGGGTGATGGTCTAGCAGTTTCTTTTATAGGAAGCTTCAATTAGTATTGCAACAATATGGGATACATACAAATGGAATGAACAATTGTTAGAAGTAAAAAGTAATTGGGTTGTTGGACAATTTTGCAAGAAGATGTTGGAAGGACCAACTATATAAATGTATATCAACAACTTCATTTTCTCAACACAATTACTCCTTATAAATGAATGCTCCAACTATAGTTACTCCCCATGAAAGATTTTGGAAGGACCTTAACATATTTTTTGTCAAACACAATGATGATTAATTGTGATCTATGGATTCTTGGGGGCGACTTTAACACAGTTCTATCTCCTTTGGAAAAGAAGGGTGGTACTCCAAGATGGTCTAAATGAATGCAATATTTGCTGTATTTGTCAATTCAAATGGCCTTTGGGATGTTAGTCCTTCAATTTTTTAGTATACATGGGATAATGGACGTATTGGACAAACTCATATAGGAGGATGATTGGATAGATTGTTCCTATCCGACACATGGTTACTGTTGGTTACGGATCCGCCACCAGGAAAGGATTTGGTCAATGCATGCGCCCTAGACTTGGACCACAGATTGAAAGACCGGAGGGAAGAGATGCCCTCCGTGCCAATCTTCGGAGAAGGCCGGCTCCTTTTCTAAACTACTTGGGTGCTTTAAGATAAAAGTGCAGGAAAGAGATTAAAAACAGTACAAAAAGAGATGTAAATAGTTAACAATGACAGCGGGGAAAGAACAAGCAGCACAATCACTAACTAATAGCCAAACCGGCAGCAATCAACATAAAGCATGTAACAGAAACTAACACTGCAATTCTTCCCTATGTATCCTTCAACAAGAATTCCAGATTCGCTCAATGTCCAATGCTCTAATCCAATATGCAGAATTACAGCAATCAGAAAAATAAATGAATGTAAGCAAAAATACTTGCAGAAGGCAGCATAAAAGAAAGAAACAATAATTAGAGCCAAGGATGCTTTAGTATTGATGCAAGAAGTTTGAGTACAACAGCTCTCTAGCAATATGTTCTCCCCCCTTTTACAATGAATATTGAACTGCCTTATATAGCAGAGTTTTCCCTCCCAATTACATTGAAGCTCAGATCCCAAAACTTCCAGAGCAATTGAGATTTGACCCTTGTCAACTGTCAGTGTACGGCTTACCCGTGTTTGGAGCGGCTTCGGGCTGAATCCGCAGTCGGGAGAGTGTGCTTCATTAATGCAGTTGGTACAACTTGCCCTTTGGGGTCTCATAGGGTTGGGAACTCGTGCCTCATTAATACACCTACGCCCACCTATCCTGCTTTCTCTGAGTCAACCTGCAGCTTTACCGAGATGCACACATTTCGAGAAATTTCCCGCCTTTAGCTTTCATCTGGAGTCTGCAGTGGGACACGTGTGACACTGGGGGTCGCAGGGCGGAGGAGCGAATTTTGGGCGGCTTCAGATGAACATGGGGGTGCTGGCTAGTCGCCTCAACAGAATAGAAATCCTGAGAATCGCCTAAAAATGCCGCGAATCCCGAGAGTAGCCCTAGAATGGGGCAAATCATGGGAAGGGTTGCCCTGCTCTGATGTTCTAACTTCTCCACCTGGCTAGCGATTCGCGAGCAGGCAGGGCGAATCCAGAGGTCACTGGGAAGTAGCTGCGATTCCCGGGAATCGCTCAAGGTGGAGCGAACGGCGGGCCAAATGCCTTAGAAAAATCTTGAACATGCTTGCTGAGCGAATCTTGGGCCGCCATCACTCTTGCTCGCTAGTCGCCCGAAAATGGTGCGACTCCCGGGAGTCGCTGCCCCTAGGAGCGAACTCCGAGAAACTTCAAATAATGACTTTTGCCCGCTGGTCGCAGGTAGCCTGAGCGACTCCTAGGAGTCGCTCCACTGGGAAGCGAACTCCGGGAACAGCCAGGACTTAGACAATTTTTTAATTCAGCCTGCTAATCGTAGGCAGCTGGAACGAATCTCGAGAGTTGCTCCACTGGGAAGCGAACTCCGGGAAGAAAAAAGACAGTCAAATTTTTAAATTTTTCTGGGCTACAACTAGCCCGAGTACTGTCAAAGCTGGGGGGTTGCAGATGGAGAGGGGCGACTCCCGGGAATCTCTCCAGATGGAGCGACCCGTGAGCTGCCCATGCCTTAGACAAATTTCATGAATTTCTTGCTTGTAACTGGGACATCGCCTGGAGACTGGATGAGCCTGAGACCTATCTGGATTGCGACCTCGTGGACTACTTGGAGAGATAAGCCAGAGAAAAAGGAAGAAATGAATCTAGAAACAGAAAATTGCAGCATTTTACAAAATTTTACCCCGTATCAAAATGTGACAACAGTTACCAACAATGTATACAATCTCTTTAGATATTTTATTGTGAGCAAGATTGGATCACAAACCCATTCTTTTGACTTGTGATTTACCCAATAATGGTCATCTAAAGCCATTTCACTTCTAGTCTATGTGGCTTCAAGACCCCAATTTCTTCCAAATGTTATGTTATGATGGGATGAAGAAAATTTTGAAGGATCATATATGTACAGGTTTGTTAAAAGATGAGATATTTGATGGAGTAAATGAAGATTTGGATGGCCAAATATTTTGGTAACATTTTTAAAGAAAAGAAAGAAATTGAATTCAATCTTAAAAACTTTCTAGAGATAGTAGAAACCAATGGAATGGATTGGGATTCTTATGTGAAAGAAAAACAATTACTTTATGATTTTCTTAAATCATTGAAAAATGAGTCATATTGGTTCCAGAAAGGTAGGGAGAAATAGCTCAGAGAAGGAGGTGCTATAGCAAAAACAAAGTTTTCTTTTTATCGCATCAAAAATATTTTAATTCCAGATGGAAGAAATATTGAGGAAGAAGAAGATATGAGGAAGGAAGCAATTAATTATTTCAAAAATATTTTTTCAAATACTAGGCAAGATAAGGAGGCACAAGATAAGCTTTTGTAAAATATTCCATCAATTATCAAATAGGGACAAAATGAAAGCTTGATGAAGAAGATATCTATGGAAAAGCTATATGAAGCAGTTTTCTCTTTCCATCCTAACAAGAAACCTAGCCCCAATGGTTTTTCTACAATTTTCTTTAAAAAATTCTAGGATTTATTGAAGAATGATATGTTGGTTGTGATTGAAGAGGCCTAGAAATGGTTGAAGAGGCCTAGAAATGGAAGGCTAGGATAAGTGAAATCAATGCCACCTTCATTACATTGGTTCCCAAAAAAGGTGAGACAAAATTTTCTAATAATTTTCATCCAATAAGCCTTTGTAATATGATTTATAAGATTATTTCAAAAATTATGGCAAATAGGTTAAAAGGCATTCTAGATTGTGTTATCTCATAGGAACAAGGTGGTTTTGTTTGTGGTAAACAAATTCTTGATGTTGCCCTCATTACACTGGAGGCCATACATTCTCTTCATTCCATGAAAAAACTAGGTATGCTTATAAAATTAGATATGAACAAAGCATATGATAGGGTTTCTTGGAGTTTTCTACATGATATTCTCAAAAGGTTTGTTTTGATTACAATTGGTGTGAATGAATTAAATGTCGTTATAGCACTACAAAATAATCAATTTTGATTAATGGTTCTCCTGTTGGTTACTTTAAATCATTTTGTGGACCTTGCCAAGGTGATCCACTATCTCCTTGTCTATTTATTATTTTTGAAGTGGCATTAGGGAGAGCCTTCTCAAAGGCAAAAATGAAAGAAAAAATCAAAGGTATTCAAGTTGCAAAAAATGGTCCCTTCGAATATCATCTTTAATTTGTTGATGATACTTTTCTTTTGGGCCATCCCTTAGTTAGTGAGGCCATGGATTTTAAATCAATATTATCATGCTATGAGAAGGCTATTAGACAGTTGGTTAATACTACAAAATCTAGGATTTTTTCATTAACACTACCCTAGATTTACAATGAATTATTGTGGATATTTTAGGGTTTAAAGTTGAAAATTTTCTATCAACCTACTTGGGTATTCCTTTGTCTCATAAAGGAAATAAAAAGAGCTTTGGATCTCTTGTTTGGATAGAATGAAATCTTGTTTGGTAGGTTGGAAAGGTAAGTTCTTAACCATGACAAGAAGGCTACAACTCACAAAGACTACATTGCAATCCATCCCTATTTATATGATGTCACTTTCAAGATTGCCAGTAGGTATAGCATTAGAAATTGATAAAATTAAAATAGACTTTCTTTGGAAATGATGCAAGGAAAAATTAATGTTTTAAAAGTTCGTTTTTAAACTAAAATATAAAATAAAGTTGTAAAATAAAAATCTAACATGATTTGATATAAATAATATGAAAACACCATTTTACCTTAGGTTTTCATGAATATGCATAGTTAACAAGTAGTTTACTTCACCAAAAATAGTAAATCAGAGCTAAAGGGAGCCCTCAGTTTGTTCTTCTTGTTTCAGTTATATCTAAGGAAAAGGACTACACTTGTATATTTTTCAGAACTACTTACAGTTGAAAAATTGACTTATCTAGAGGTGCGCAATCCTTGTCATTGGAGGAAGCAAAATGCAATATATTAAGTGCCACATCTTGAACTTTGAATGTGGCTAGGTCTTCTACCTAGGCACAATATGATATTTTGACAATAAAATTTATGATCTTTGAATTGGTACAATATATCTATTTTTATTATTTTCACAAATTTCGTTAGGGAAATTTGTCAATGAACATTACATTTGCACTATTTTGTATTATCATGTAACATGTAGTATGACATTTAGTGGAATTTTGACTTTCTTTTGATGTATTTTGTATTATCATGTAACATGTAGTATGACATTTAGTGGAATTTTGACTTTCTTTTGATGTATTTAATGTGTGGACATAGTTCTTATGATATAAATATCTTAATAGTGAATTAATTAGAAGATCTCTTTGAAAAATGCATTTGTATTTAATCACAACCTCAACAACTTCGTTTATCAGTATGTTGCCATTGTGGTTGTGTTTGTCGTTTCTGGCAACGTAGTTGTTGCATGACTCGAATACTTCCAATACTTCATTTTTTGTGCCGTTGCCAACATGGATATGGGTTGGTGACTTCAAGAGTCGAAGAGTGAAAATGGACATTGCAACACATCTTCTATTGTCTTTATTAGAGTCTAAATATAGATCTGAATCTGAATGTGATTATTGTTGAACACAGAAATCATCTGATTAGATTCCTCACCCACAATCTCATTACAAAAAGTTATTTTTCTTTTTGCATTTTATAGATCTGTGATGGGAGGACTATGGTTCTAGAACATGTAATCTCCAACACCTTGCCATTAGAATATTATGCCAGCCATGTAACACTTTAAGTTTTGAGTACAATCAGAATATTTTTGACCATGTTCACTCCAAAAGGTATAATAAACTTATGCAATGAGGGCTAGAACATGTAATCTCCAACACCTTGCCATTAGAATATTATGCCAGCCATGTAACACTTCAGGTCTTGAGTACAATCAGAATATTTTGGACCACGTACACTCCAAAAGGTACAATAAACTTATGCAATGAAGGCGAAATGACTTTGTGTTTTGAGTAGAATCGGAATATATTTGACCACGTTCACTCCAAAAGGTATAATAAACTTATGCATTGAATGTAGACAGTGGTGAGTACCTTCCCGAGATGATTGGTAAACATAGTACTAAATTGTGTTGTATATCGTCTAGACGGATACATCAGTCTACCTAGACGGCTACTGCTATGACTGATTGGTCTCAGATGAATACTAGCAATAGTCGCTAATGACTGATCAATGAATGATTGAACAGTCACTAATGTTAGCTAGACGGCTCAGACATGACAGATAGGTCTAGATGGATTGCACCTGATGGATATGTCTAGACGAATTGCACCTAACGGATATGTCTAGACGGATTGCACCTAACGGATATGTCTAGACGGAACCTAACGGATGTCTGGACGGATTGGTGAAGGCTTGTAATAATTCTAACTCAGAAAACTAGGGTTTAAACAAATAAAAAAAAATCAGATTTCTGTAAAGTAGATCAGATCTGCAATTACTACTCAAAAATTACTCCAGAAACCCTAAAAAATGGACATTCCAGCCATACAGGTTTTTTATTAATTTTTTGAAAGTGCAAATAGGCCAAACAACTATCCAACAACACAAATCAACCCTCACAACTGGCTAGAAAAATCTCCAAAGCTGGGCGATCCTCCTATGAGGGCAAAACAGGTCAAAAAACATGCACAAATGGCCTCCCAAAGCTAGACGACCCACTCCCAAACTCCAACACACCAAAATTTGCAACACAATTGTGAATCCTGAGATAGATCCACCCAATCTCCAATCAAGAACAAGGGCACATCACCTTGTCTACAAGATTGGCTATTTCTGAAGACTTAGGGCACACCACCTAAGCAGCAGAAGGTGAGGAAGGGTTCAGCCCTCTCTCTTACAATTCACAAGATGAACATGACATAATGAAACCCTAAAAGTGACTTTCCAAGCCTATATTCCTAGTCGCCCCACTAGAGGCTTCTAATTATTCATTAAGTGAGGGTTACATCAACATGAATCCCCAACACTCAATATTTATTACATAAAACACCTATTAGCCTAGCAAAAAGGGGAGGTCCCACTTCCTTGTCCACAAATGACAAAAATAAAACATTACAATGCGTGGGGTCCACATAGTCTTCAAAATGGGACATTACAAGGTTTCAGTTGGGTAAGCCAGACGGATGACTTATGTCGGATAAGCCAGACAGATGACTTATGTCGGATAAGCCAGACGGATGGCTTATGTCGGCTTCTATTCATCAATACCTACAACAGATTTCCTGCAAATCTTGGGTCTTCTCTTGGGCAAGTATCCCTGCAAACCTGCACAACATATACAACACAAGCCTGATACAAGACTACTCCATAGCATTCATCACGAAGTTAACTGCAACACAGGATGATGTCTTCTCTACGCAATGAGTCTGCACAACAGTGGATCATTTCTCATTCATGTATGGATGCTTTTACAAAATGAAGAGGGTCTATATCTAGGGTGGCTCTGGTGGTTATGGCAACCACCAGACCCCCAACGTCCCCAACCGTATGCTTGTTATAGCACTAACTAATCCTCTTAGAACTAATCAGTCTGGACTGTTACAACTTAGTCTGCGCTTAACTAATCAGTCTATAACTTAACTAATCAGTCTATGACGACTGATTTGCACAATTTAGCATTACATTAATTATTACTAATCAGTCTGTAACCAAAATGTGACGGCTGACTATGCATACATCAAAACATATTATAAAACATTTGATCAATTGTTCATGACTCCAAAACACTATGTAGACTTTTTGTCAAACATTTCTGAATTTCATTTCTTGTTGGAATTGCTGTCTACATCTATCCTCCTCTTTGAAGTAGTTGATGTCCTCAACAACTTCCTACGTTGTCGTGTGGGAGTTTCAACATCCTTTGGCTCAGTAGCCTAAAGTCCTTCAATTCCTGCACCCGGAGCTTCATACTTGGCCCATTCAACTCCCATATTGTTAGCCATGTCTTCCATTTCTTGGAGTTTTGACAACTCCGATTTGCACTGAATAAAGATTTTCTTCATTTGCTGCAATGTCAGGGTTGAGGAAGATGGTTTCCGCTTTTCCAGCTCCTCCTTGAGAGTTGCTTCGCACCGTTGTGATTGAAGCAGTTCACCGAGCAATGCCTCCAGTTCATTCTGCCAGGTATTCTCACTTTGACTTTTCTGGGCTAGTAATTCTGTATTCTATTGCAGAAGCAATTCCTTAGCTGATTTTTGGCGCAGCATTTCTTCCTCCAAGGTCACAATCACTTGATCCCTGTCACTAAGCTGAATATGAAGGTTCAAGAGCCTGTTGTTTCTCCTTAATTTGCTGCAAGAAATCTTCCAACTGTATGACATCTTCTCCCAACTGCCGTTCATTTTCCTGCAGTTGTGCCTTCGTCACCTGCAGGTCTTTGTCAATATTTTGCCTTGTCATATTTAACTTCTTGATCCCCTCACGTAGCCAACACAACAAGTGTGCTATGAAGGTTTTTTTTTTTTTTTGAATTTAGCAAAAAACCCCTTGCGGGGCTGCCTTGGTCTAAGAAACCATGACCAAGGGGTTCTACACCGTCAAAATCACCCGGGAGTCGCGCCCGGCCTTGACTGCACCAGCATAATCAACTGGATTTTGGGTACCCAATGTGCATTTGGTAGGGTGGAGATTTGAACCAGGGACCTCCCTTGGAGGATTGCCCTACCCTCTCCAACTCACCTATAGCACGTGGGTAGTGTGCTATGAAGTTAATCTAACTGTACATATGCAGTAATTTTGGTACCAACTCCACCTGTGGCCTTTGTTTTGTGGTGTGTTGGGAAGGGGGATTATTACCATGTCCAAGAACATACACCTGTGTTGGCTCCAAATAAAGGGTAGGTGTCTTGTCTGGCAATTTCTCGACTCCCTCCATAGTCTTCAAATACTCGGTAGGCAGAGTCCACGGCTGTTCATGGTAAATGCTGGAAATTTCTGCTCGCCAGCCTCCCTTTCCAGCCCATTTAACCAACTTGTCCAGCTCTTCTTCTACCATCAATTGCCATTTCTTCCATTGCCCCACACAACCTGCATCAAATTGCAGTCGCAGCCTATCCATCACATGGGTTAACTTTGTGAAACACGCTACCGCTTGCTGGTCAATACGGGAACTCATGTCTAGTAGATCCAAAAAGTTGGGCAATTCCAACAGTATGTATTCGGACTAGTGGTCCTCAGTTTCCTCCTCTTCCCTTGTTTGAGAGGCTTCTTTCCTTTCTCAAAAAGATCAATGGGCTTCTTAGTTACTTTCCCTTCTGTAATCATCGATTGTTTTGTCGGTATCTGCGATTGGCTACTTTCTCCTGTTGCCATTACATCCTGTTAAGGCACTTCAGTCTATTGTGAGTCCTTTCCATGCACCATTCTAGTCTCATGCTCCGGAGACACTTCCTCTCCCACTGAAATAGGATGTTGCTATGTTCCTTCCAGTAAGTTTTCAGCGGCTTTTGGAATGAGTGGCAGTTCTTTATTTGTTGTACCTACTTTTGCTTCCTTTGTGGTGCCTATGTCCACAGACTAGCCTGTCGCCTTTGCTTCCGCAACTATGAGCATATCCTCAAATGAAAAGGTCCGTAGGGTGTCTGTAAAAAAAGTCGTCACAAACAGGGATTTCGGGGGTACTTCAAGTGACTCTGAATGATCCCGGAATTGCGCTTTCGCTAGGAATTCTGTAGGCCCCACGTATACAACAATACTGGGTGCTGATGGTATGTCTTTGAGAACATCAGGGATTGTAAAATCTACCTCTTCAATTTTGATCCCTTTGGTTTGCAACCTCATTCGTGCTTTCTGCCGTTGTTGCTCGATTTCACGGGCCACTGCTTGATTTCGAGCTATCTTCTTTGTTATTCCTTCCACTGATTCTGGTGATGGTGATGGTGGCTGAAATTTCCTCCTCTTCCTTACCAAAGGCGCAACCTCCTTTGCCAGTGGTGCAATATCTTGTCTTGGTGGTCCCACATTTGGTGCTTCGGGTGCATCTTCCTCCCCTTTTGATTCCTCCGCAGGTCCCTTCCCGGAGGCAAATTCTTGGGAGGGTCCATTCCTGAAATCTGCACACCTGCTCTGCATCCAGAAACAAACCTATTGCGTGGAAGACCATTGAGAAGTTTTTGGTGGTCCTCATCAGAAAATTATGGATGCGGATTGCCAAGTACCCTACCCAATCATAGGTAACTCCTTTCTCAGTGCCTTTCAAATATGGAATCAGCCAAACTGGCAAATTTGATGCCTATTCTCTTGACAGCCTGGCCATCAGTACATTCATAATGCACTGCAATGCGGTATTTGACAACTGAGTTTGCTTGACTCCTCGACTTCCATGTGCCACTAAAGCTTCAATTTCCTCCTCCTTTAACATGGTGATACTCTTAATTAACTGTGGGGTCTTCTTGGATCCACATGTTAATGACAGGTTGTCCACCTTTTGGCAATCCAAAGGTTCTCCTAAACGCTCCGGCTGAAAAATCCACTTCTATGGTCTTGTCTTCCACTTGCACCTTACTGACATTCTTTGCCATATCATATGTCAACAACATTTGTATCAGGTACTCCTTGAAGAAATATTTATCAAAATGGGGGAACTACAAGATAAAATGCACTCCAGCCTCTTTAATATTTTGTTTGACTGGGTCTTCTGTCGATGTCTCTCCCACCATTGTCGCCAAAAATCCCCCATGGCGTAAGTCCACGTGATTTCTTTAATGGATATATAATCTTGCTGTCCCTGAGTCCGCCCTTGCTCAGTTTTTGCACTTATCTGTGCATCGCCCCTCTAGTACAAGAATGTTCCTGGTGATGGTGGAGTCATTTCTCTGCCACTGACTTTGGCAATTCTTCCTTCCTCGGAATTGCCTTTGTTTTCTCCCCTCCTGATCATTCGGGCTCATTAATTTTGAGTTGCCTTGACTTGTTCCGACTCATCCTCCGATGATGACAACAATCGTCTTTTGCAATAATTGAGATAGCCTTGACTGATCCTCTCCTCCAAACATCTACAAGCAAGACGAATCCTTCCTGTCTGACTGCAATTTAGATGACTTCTCCTTCAAATGGCTCTGACGGCTATAGTCTTAACGGTTTCTCCCTTAGACAATTGCAATCCAGACAACTTCTCTTTAGATGACTCAAACAGCTGCAGTTCTGACAACTTCTCCCGCAGACGGCTGCAGTCCAGATGGCTTCCCTTCATGTGATGCTGTTCTTATACAAGCTGTTTATTTCCTAGTGGCATATTCCCATGAGGAATTCCGTTCCACATTAATACCTCCGCTACTGTAGTGTGTGTGTGCGTTAATAATCCCACATTGATCCAGTTGTGGGACTTGAGTGGTTTATGAGCCCCAAAACTTGCCATACTCTTTCCCAATGGGGTAGCAGGCTTAAAGATGCAAGTCCTTAGTCCCACTTATGTGGGATTCCTCACCCCTATTAACATCGAGTCACGGCATGTGTGTGGGGCGTAGTTGGCCCTCTTACTTTCTAACCGGTTCATGTGATGTTGTTCTTATACAATCTGTTTATTTCCTAGTGGCATATTCCCATGAGGAATTCCGTTCCACATTAATACCTCCTCTACTGTAGTGTGTGTGTGCGTTAATAATCCCACATTGATCCGGTTGTGGGACTTGAGTGGTTTATGAGCCCCAACACTTGCCAAAATCTTTGCCAATGGGGTAGCAGGCTTAAAGGTGGAAGTCCTTAGTCCCACTTATGTGGGATTCCTCACCCCTATTAACATCGAGTCACGACATGTGTGTTGAGGGTAGTTGGACCTCTTACTTTCTAACCGGTTCATGTGATGCTGTTCTTATACAAGCTGTTTATTTCCTAGTGGCATATTCCCATAAGGAATTTCGTTCCACATTATACCTCCTCTACTGTAGTGTGTGTGTGCGTTAATAATCCCACATTGATCCAGTTGTGGGACTTGAGTGGTTTATGAGCCCCAACACTTGCCATACTCTTTGCCAATGGGGTAGCAGGCTTAAAGGTGCAAGTCCTTGGTCCCACTTATGTGGGATTCCTCACCCCTATTAACATCGAGTCACGGCATGTGTGTGGGGGGTAGTTGGCCCTCTTACTTTCTAACCGGTTCATGTGATGTTGTGTTCTTATACAAGTTGTTTATTTCCTAGTGGCATATTCCCATGTAGGAATTTCGTTCCACATTAATACCTCCTCTACTTGTGTGTAGTGTGTGTGCGTTAATAATCCCACATTGATCCGGTTGTGGGACTTGAGTGGTTTATGAGCCCCAACACTTGCCATACTCTTTGCCAATGGGGTAGCAGGCTTAAAGGTGCAAGTCCTTGGTCCCACTTATGTGGGATTCCTCACCCCTATTAACATCGAGTCGCGACATGTGTGTGGGGGGTAGTTGGCCCTCTTGCTTTCTAACCGGTTCATGTGATGTGTTTTCATACAAGTTGTTTATTTCCTAGTGGCATATTCCCATGTATGGAATTTTGTTCCACTTTAATACCTCCTCTACTGTAGTGTGTGTGTGCGTTAATAATCCCACATTGATCTAGTTGTGGGACTTGAGTGGTTTATGAGCCCCAACACTTGCCATACTCTTTGCCAATGGGGTAGCAGGCTTAAAGGTGCAAGTCCTTGGTCCCACTTATGTGGGATTCCTCACCCCTATTAACATCGAGTCGCGGCATGTGTGTGGGGGGTAGTTGGCCCTCTTGCTTTCTAACCGGTTCATGTGATGTTGTTCTTATACAAGCTCGTTTATTTCCTAGTGGCATATTCCTATGATGGAATTTCGTTCCACATTAATACCTCCTCTACTTAGTGTAGTGTGTGTGTGCGTTAATAATCCCACATTGATCCGGTTGTGGGACTTGAGTGGTTTATGAGCCCCAACACTTGCCATACTCTTTGCCAATGGGGTAGCAGGCTTAAAGGTGCAAGTCCTTGGTCCCACTTATGTGGGATTCCTCACCCCTATTAACATCGAGTCACGACATGTGTGTGGGGGGTAGTTGGCCCTCTTGCTTTCTAACCGGTTCATGTGATGTTGTTCTTATACAAGCTGTTTATTTCCAGTGGCATATTCCTATGATGGAATTTCGTTCCACATTAATACCTCCTCTACTGTAGTGTGTGTGCGTTAATAATCCCACATTGATCTAGTTGTGGGACTTGAGTGGTTTATGAGCCCCAACACTTGCCAAACTCTTTGCCAATGGGGTAGCAGGCTTAAAGGTGCAAGCCCTTGGTCCCACTTATGTGGGATTCCTCACCCCTATTAACATCGAGTCACGGCATGTGTGTGGGGGGTAGTTGGCCCTCTTGCTTTCTAACCGGTTCATGTGATGTTCTTATACAAGCTGTTTATTTCCAGTGGCATATTCCTATGATGGAATTTCGTTCCACATTAATACCTCCTCTACTGTAGTGTGTGTGTGCGTTAATAATCCCACATTGACCCTGTTGTGGGACTTGAGTGGTTTATGAGCCCCAACACTTGCCAAACTCTTTGCCAATGGGGTAGCAGGCTTAAAGGTGCAAGTCCTTGGTCCCACTTATGTGGGATTCCTCACCCCTATTAACATCGAGTCACGGCATGTGTGTGGGGGGTAGTTGGCCCTCTTGCTTTCTAACCGGTTCATGTGATGTTGTTCTTATACAAGCTGTTTATTTCCTAGTGGCATATTCCCATGAGGAATTTCGTTCCACATTAATACCTCCTCTACTTAGTGTAGTGTGTGTGTGCGTTAATAATCCCACATTGATCCAGTTGTGGGACTTGAGTGGTTTATGAGCCCCAACACTTGCCATACTCTTTGCCAATGGGGTAGCAGGCTTAAAGGTGCAAGTCCTTGGTCCCACTTATGTGGGACTCCTCACCCCTATTAACATCGAGTCACGGCATGTGTGTGGGGGGTAGTTGGCCCTCTTGCTTTCTAACCGGTTCATGTGATGCTGTTCTTATACAAGCTGTTTATTTCCAGTGGCATATTCCTATGATGGAATTTCGTTCCACATTAATACCTCCTCTACTTAGTGTAGTGTGTGTGTGCGTTAATAATCCCACATTGATCCGGTTGTGGGACTTGAGTGGTTTATGAGCCCCAACACTTGCCAAACTCTTTGCCAATGGGGTAGCAGGCTTAAAGGTGCAAGCCCTTAGTCCCACTTATGTGGGATTCCTCACCCCTATTAACATCGAGTCACGGCATGTGTGTGGGGGGTAGTTGGCCCTCTTGCTTTCTAACCGGTTCATGTGATGTTGTGTTCTTATACAAGCTGTTTATTTCCTAGTGGCATATTCCCATGATGGAATTTCGTTCCACATTAATACCTCCTCTACTTAGTTAGTGTGTGTGTGCGTTAATAATCCCACATTGATCCAGGTTGTGGGACTTGAGTGGTTTATGAGCCCCAACACTTGCCAAACTCTTTGCCAATGGGGTAGCAGGCTTAAAGGTGCAAGTCCTTGGTCCCACTTATGTGGGATTCCTCACCCCTATTAACATCGAGTCACGGCATGTGTGTGGGGGGTAGTTGGCCCTCTTGCTTTCTAACCGGTTCATGTGATGTTGTTCTTATACAAGTTGTTTATTTCCTAGTGGCATATTCCCATGAGGAATTTCGTTCCACATTAATACCTCCTCTACTGTAGTGTGTGTGTGCGTTAATAATCCCACATTGATCCAGTTGTGGGACTTGAGTTGTTTATGAGCCCCAACACTTGCCATACTCTTTGCCAATGGGGTAGCAGGCTTAAAGGTGCAAGTCCTTAGTTCCACTTATGTGGGATTCCTCACCCCTATTAACATCGAGTCACGGCATGTGTGTGGGGGGTAGTTGGCCCTCTTACTTTCTAACCGGTTCATGTGATGTTGTTCTTATACAAGCTGTTTACTTCCTAGTGGCATATTCCCATGAAGAATTCCGTTCCACTTTAATACCTCCTCTACTGTAGTGTGGGTGTGCGTTAATATTCCCACATTGATCCAGTTGTGGGACTTGAGTGGTTTATGAGCCCCAACACTTGCCATACTCTTTGCCAATGGGGTAGCGAGGCTTAAAGGTGCAAGTCCTTAGTCCCACTTATGTGGGATTCCTCACCCCTATTAACATCGAGTCACGGCATGTGTGTGGGGGGTAGTTGGCCCTCTTACTTTCTAACCGGTTCATGTGATGTTGTTCTTATACAAGCTGTTTACTTCCTAGTGGCATATTCCCATGAGGAATTCCGTTCCACATTAATACCTCCTCTACTGTAGTGTGTGTGTGCGTTAATAATCCCACATTGATCCAGTTGTGGGACTTGAGTGGTTTATGAGCCCCAACACTTGCCATACTCTTTGCCAATGGGGTAGCTAGGCTTAAAGGTGGAAGTCCTTAGTCCCACTTATGTGGGACTCCTCACCCCTATTAACATCGAGTCACGACATGTGTGTGGGGGGTAGTTGGCCCTCTTACTTTCTAACCGGTTCATGTGATGTTGTTCTCATACAAGTTGTTTATTTCCTAGTGGCATATTCCCATGATGGAATTTCGTTCCACATTAATACCTCCTCTACTGTAGTGTGTGTGTGCGTTAATAATCCCACATTGATCCAGTTGTGGGACTTGAGTGGTTTATGAGCCCCGACACTTGCCATACTCTTTGCCAATGGGGTAGCAGGCTTAAAGGTGGAAGTCCTTAGTCCCACTTATGTGGGATTCCTCACCCCTATTAACATCGAGTCACGGCATGTGTGTGGGGGGTAGTTGGCCCTCTTACTTTCTAACCGGTTCATGTGATGTCGTGTTCCCATACAAGTTGTTTACTTCCTAGTGGCATATTCCCATGTAGGAATTCCGTTCCACATTAATACCTCCTCTACTTAGTGTAGTGTGTGTGTGCGTTAATAATCCCACATTGATCCAGGTTGTGGGACTTGAGTGGTTTATGAGCCCCAACACTTGCCATACTCTTTGCCAATGGGGTAGCAGGCTTAAAGGTGCAAGTCCTTAGTCCCACTTATGTGGGATTCCTCACCCCTATTAACATCGAGTCACGGCATGTGTGTGGGGCGTAGTTGGCCCTCTTACTTTCTAACCGGTTCATGTGATGTTGTTCTTATACAAGCTGTTTATTTCCTAGTGGCATATTCCCATGATGGAATTCCGTTCCACATTAATACCTCCTCTACTGTAGTGTGTGTGTGCATTAATAATCCCACATTGATCCAGTTGTGGGACTTGAGTGGTTTATGAGCCCCAACACTTGCCATACTCTTTGCCAATGGGGTAGCAGGCTTAAAGGTGCAAGTCCTTAGTCCCACTTATGTGGGATTCCTCACCCCTATTAACATCGAGTCACGGCATGTGTGTGGGGGGTAGTTGGCCCTCTTACTTTCTAACCGGTTCATGTGATGTTGTTCTTATACAAGCTGTTTATTTCCTAGTGGCATATTCCCATGAGGAATTCCGTTCCACATTAATACCTCCTCTACTGTAGTGTGTGTGTGCGTTAATCATCCCACATTGATCCAGTTGTGGGACTTGAGTGGTTTATGAGCCCCAACACTTGCCATACTCTTTGCCAATGGGGTAGCAGGCTTAAAGGTGCAAGTCCTTAGTCCCACTTATGTGGGATTCCTCACCCCTATTAACATCGAGTCACGGCATGTGTGTGGGGGGTAGTTGGCCCTCTTACTTTCTAACCGGTTCATGTGATGTTGTTCTTATACAAGCTGTTTATTTCCTAGTGGCATATTCCCATGAGGAATTCCGTTCCACATTAATACCTCCTCTACTGTAGTGTGTGTGTGCGTTATGAGCCCCGACACTTGCCATACTCTTTGCCAATGGGGTAGCAGGCTTAAAGGTGCAAGTCCTTAGTCCCACTTATGTGGGATTCCTCACCCCTATTAACATCTAGTCACGGCATGTGTGTGGGGGGTAGTTGGCTCTATTACTTTCTAACCGGTTCATGTGATGTTGTTCTTATACAAGCTGTTTACTTCCTAGTGGCATATTCCCATGAGGAATTCCGTTCCACATTAATACCTCCTCTACTGTAGTGTGTGTGTGCATTAATAATCCCACATTGATCCAGTTGTGGGACTTGAGTGGTTTATGAGCCCCAACACTTGCCATACTCTTTGCCAATGGGGTAGTAGGCTTTTAGGTGCAAGTCCTTAGTCCCACTTATGTGGGATTCCTCACCCCTATTAACATCGAGTCACGGCATGTGTGTGGGGGGGTAGTTGGCCCTCTTACTTTCTAACCGGTTCATGTGATGTTGTTCCTATACAAGTTGTTTACTTCCTAGTGGCATATTCCCATGTGGGAATTCCGTTCCACATTAATACCTCCTCTACTTAGTTAGTGTGTGTGTGGGTTAATAATCCCACATTGACCCGGTTGTGGGACTTGAGTGGTTTATGAGCCCCAACACTTGCCATACTCTTTGCCAATGGGGTAGCAGGCTTAAAGGTGCAAGTCCTTAGTCCCACTTATGTGGGATTCCTCACCCCTATTAACATCGAGTCACGGCATGTGTGTGGGGGGTAGTTGGCCCTCTTACTTTCTAACCGGTTCATGTGATGTTGTGTTCTTATACAAGTTGTTTACTTCCTAGTGGCATATTCCCATGAGGAATTCCGTTCCACATTAATACCTCCACTACTGTAGTGTGTGTGTGCGTTAATAATCCCACATTGATCCGGTTGTGGGACTTGAGTGGTTTATGAGCCCCAACACTTGCCATACTCTTTGCCAATGGGGTAGCAGGCTTAAAGGTGCAAGTCCTTGGTCCCACTTATGTGGGATTCCTCACCCCTATTAACATCGAGTCACGGCATGTGTGTGGGGGTAGTTGGCCCTCTTACTTTCTAACCGGTTCATGTGATGTTGTTCCTATACAAGTTGTTTATTTCCTAGTGGCATATTCCTATGTTGGAATTTCGTTCCACATTAATACCTCCTCTACTTAGTGTAGTGTGTGTGTGCATTAATAATCCCACATTGATCCAGCTTTGGGACTTGAGTGGTTTATGAGCCCCAACACTTGCCATAATCTTTGCCAATGGGGTAGCAGGGTTAAAGGTGCAAGTCCTTAGTCCCACTTATGTGGGATTCCTCACCCCTATTAACATCGAGTCACGACATGTGTGTGGGGGGTAGCTGGCCCTCTTACTTTCTAACCGGTTCATGTGATGTTCTTATACAAGTTGTTTATTTCCTAGTGGCATATTCCCATGATGGAATTCCATTCCACATTAATACCTCCTCTACTGTAGTGTAGTGTGTGTGTGTTAATAATCCCACATTGATCCAGTTGTGGGACTTGAGTGGTTTATGAGCCCCAACACTTGCCATATTCTTTGCCAATGGGGTAGCAGGCTTAAAGGTGCAAGTCCTTAGTCCCACTTATGTGGGATTCCTCACCCCTATTAACATCGAGTCACGGCATGTGTGTGGGGGGTAGTTGGCCCTCTTACTTTCTAACCGGTTCATGTGATGTTCTTATACAAGTTGTTTATTTCCTAGTGGCATATTCCCATGAGGAATTCCGTTCCACATTAATACCTCCTCTACTGTAGTGTGTGTGTGTGTTAATAATCCCACATTGATCCAGTTGTGGGACTTGAGTGGTTTATGAGCCCCAACACTTGCAAAAATCTTTGCCAATGGGGTAGCAGGCTTAAAGGTGCAAGTCCTTAGTCCCACTTATGTGGGATTCCTCACCCCTATTAACATCGAGTCACGACATGTGTGTGGGGGGTAGTTGGCCCTCTTGCTTTCTAACCGGTTCATGTGATGTTGTTCTTATACAAGTTGTTTATTTCCTAGTGGCATATTCCCATGAGGAATTCCATTCCACATTAATACCTCCTCTTCAAATGGCTTAGACGGCTTCTTCCTCAAATGGTTGTAGTCTTGATGGCTTCCCTTCAAACAGCTCCTCCTTCAAACGGCTTTCCTGGCCGACTAACTGTTTGGTAATGGGACTGAAGGATCTGGTGATTCAAGATTTGTTGCAGTGTAAATGTGTTAACTAGTGTCTTTTTTGCACTTAATCGACTAGTTTTGACTACGGATTTCGGATCAGAAGCACCTTGCAAATGCATTGTGTTCCACTAAATTTCCACGAAGTCTTACAAATATGTCGGCTGAACGTGGTTCTTCGGCTTCGTCTTGCTTGGAATATGTTGATGCACAGGTTGTTCCTGCTCCGAATCTCCAACAACGACTTCCTCCTTGCGAACGCTTCACGCTGCAATGCAACAATGAGCACTCTCCTCCCTAGCCATCTAATTTATAGCCTCCTTTGACCATTAGCGCCCATGCAATTTCTCTGTAACTGCCACTTCTCACCTTGACTGTTGCATGTGCGCCACCTCGTCTCCTTGAATGCGATTGTTGTCCTTTCCATATTTTGCCTTTTTCGTATTTTGTCTTTTTTTAAGTTCATATTTTTCTTATTTCGTCTTTTTATAATGTTTTTTTTTTTAACTTCTCTCATCAAAGTCTCGTAAAGCGCATGGCAATGCCAATGCGGACTTCCAATGTTTCTGGTGACATTTCCTCCTGTGGATGACTGTGAGTCCCTTGACTACTGAAGTCATTATTGCCATACACAGATTCAGTTTGCTAGCGATTCCGACGATATCCTTGGCTTCGAGGGGTTTCCATATATGGTTGTTCCTCCCTCCTAACGTTCCCAGTCCTTACAATATGCCAGTCTGATCTATCTCGAACTTCTGGATGACTTCTTATTTTTGGACGAGTTCCTTGTCTAACATCATCTTGACTGATCCTATCAGTCCGTAGGCTCCGTACCTCTTCGTGGCTGATTTCATAAGTCCTTCCGCTCCCTTGGCTGATTCCGCCTAATCTATCGTCGTCGGGACGACTCAGTCTTGTTCTGCCGTCTGCCTGATTGTTGTCGCCTGCTTGACTGATTCTATCAGTCTTACCGTCCTCACGACGGATTCTGCCACCTTCATGAATAATTCGATCAGTCCTACTATCCTCATGACAGATTATTATACTGTCATCAATGTAGCAAAATTCAGTCCCATTCTGCACCTAATGGTGGTTTATCCTTCCGTCCGGATGGCAATTCCCTTGCCTTTCGTCATTTTGACAAATCCCTCGTGCAGCTTGTCCTCTGCCTCGAAGTCCGCCCTTCTGCTTTCTATCATCTATTCTTTCTTGGTGTATCAGATTATGAGTTGTATTTCATGGAGGTGCTTGATCCCTATTTTTGAATCCATATCTCCCTCGAACCCGCTCGAATCTCCCTTATGTTGGGTTGTCACACTCTCAGCTGCCCGATATTTGGCCAGTCGCTTGTGATGACATCTTCAGTTTCTACGAGCTCACTGAGGTAGACTTGATGGTCTATCCTCATGAATTCGTAGTTGTTGGTTGGTTTGGACTATGTCTGCAGATAGCCCTTGCGGTCCATCCTGCGGACTAGTCAACCTATGGGTAGTAGGAGGGGAATTTCTTCCTCTCGAGCTACCGGGAAGGAGACCAACCGAACTCCCCCCTTGGTTAGGCATACTTGGGTTGCCCAGAAGTCCTAACGAACTTCTTGGGTTACCCAAGTTGCCTCTATTTCTGGCCTGGTCAATGAGTTTCGCTCTAGTGCTTGGTTTTGTGCGATCTTGGGTTTCAGGTATCAATTGCCTCAGAATCCTCAATCTTCTATCTACCCTTATCAATCTTCTTCTCCACCTCGCTTCTTCAAAGCATCTTTGAGGTGCACATTGAGCTAAGGCGTCCCTATACTGGTCTGAGAAGGCGAAATCCGTACTTGAATCATTCCCTTCTCCTGCAGTATTCATTGGCCAATTTGATGTTTCTTGAACCCTTCTTTGCAATCGCCTCACTTCTCTCCTTTGTCTTCGCAATTGATACATAGCAAGTCGATACTTTGCCACCTCCCGACGTTTTGTCGGCCTTCTGATTGATTCATCTTCACTACTTGAATGATTTCCCATTCTTCCTTCCTCTTCCTCTTGAGGCATTAGTGGTTCCTCATTTTCAATCACTTGGACCATTTTGAGGAATCGAACCCCTGCTTGCCGACTTCGGACTTCATCCCTTTGTCTTCTTCGTTCCAGATTGGGACTTGGGTAGGGTGTGTTAGGGTCCCTAGGAAGATTTTCATCACTACTTGATTCTTCTAGCCATCCTCCATTCCTAGGCTATTTGGGTACTTCTCTAACATCCCTCCACAAAATGGCAGCTGTTTGTTCCTTGCTTATCTGATGTCCTGTATTGTCGGCAAGACCTTGTTGTGGTTCCCTTATCCTGTCTTGTTCTGGTGGTCTTATGGTTCGTTGTCTTCTAGAATGTCTTGTCAATGGTGAAGTAGTACTCGAAGAGTCTTTGGTATTCAAAAGGATCCTCAGTGTTGTTGAAGATGAACTACCAGAGTCCAAGGAAAATAGGTTGCTTTTCGAAGGTACTTCCTCATTGCCTTTTGCACTTCCCCTTAACTCCCCTTGTTGCCTCTCCAGTTGTTCAAATTCATCCAATTCGGCTCTTCGTACTTCTTGTTCCTGCATTCATTGCATGGTTTCATCCAACTCTTGAACCACTTGTTCTCTCAGTCATGCATTGTGCATCCTTAAAGTTTCGTATTCCTCCTACAACCTATGTGTTTCCCTAATCATCTGTTGCAGAACTCTTGATTCCTCATTTCCCTCTTCTTCCACTTCTGGTTCTTGCTCTTGCAATGCAACATTCGTGAGGGTCCAAAGTCGTTCTTCTCCTTCATTACTTGGGAATTTGACATGAACTTGTAATCGCCTCTGTTCTCCTTCTTGAGGTTCCAACTCTCTCTGCTCGATTATAGGTTCTCTTTCTGCTCCAAACAACCACTCCAGGTTTGTCGGTTCTTCATCTCTAACAATCCCACTTGGTTCTCCATGTTCGTAGGATCGTATCCTTGGTCGTGATTCCTCTGTTGTTCTTCCAGAAGTGTCTCCCGATGTTTCTAAGTTGATCACATTCACCTATGCTTGTGCCTTGTACACTTTCAACTTAGAACCATTTACAGTTTCGAGGCAAATTGTGCCATCCAATTTCTTTAACTGGACAACCCCGTTGTCTAGTACTTCTTCCACCTGGAAGGGTCCAAGCCATAAAGTTTTTAACTTTCCTGGCTTGATTTCTCTTTTTCCATTTATTTGAGCACTAAATCACCGGTCTTCAAATCCATCTTCCTAAGATGCTTATCATGCCAGTACTTGCATCTTTGTTGAGCAATCTTTGTCGCCCATTGTGCCATCACCCTCTTTTCTCCTAATTGTACTAGTGTTGTGAGCCTCTCTTCCATGCTCTCTTCATCATTTAGGCGGTGCTCTATTGCTATTCTTAAACTTGGTACCAAAAACTCAATTGGTACCACCGCCTCCTGCCCATACATTAACTGAAAGGGTGTATGGTTTGTGGTTGGTTTGAAGGTGGTCCTGTACACCCACAGAACTGCCGACAAGCGCTCCTCCCAATCGATGCCTTCTACGCCGCATGTTTTGTACATAATCAAAACCAAGACCTTATTTGTTGCCTCTGCATGCCCATTTGCCCTGGGGTAATATGGGCTTGACAAGGAATGAAAGATCCTGAATTCCTTTGTCAAATTTTGAATAATTTCATTAATGAAATGGCCTCCTCGATCGCTTGTCAATTGAAGAGGAATTCCAAACCGTGTGATAACCTGCTCATACAAAAATCGAGCCATGCTCCTTGCAGAGTTATCAGGTAAGGCTCTTGCTTCTACCCATTTCGTTAAGTATTTTGTTGCTACTACAATGTATCGGCATTTTCTCTTATGGCTGGTTCGCAATGGTCCCACAAAATCTAAACCCCATCTTTCAAAGAGTTCTTGAGGTTGCGACGGGTGTAATGGCATGAAGTCTCTTCTTAACGGCTTCCCCGTTCTTTGACACGTATCACATGCCTTGACATACTCCTTGGCATCGTGATAAAGGGTAGGCCACCATAGCCCTGCCAACAACACCTTCCTAGCTGTTGCATCTAGCCCCATATGGCCTCTTGCCAGTCCCTCGTGTGCCTCCTTTAGTGTCTGTTGTACTTCATCTTCCATTACGCATCTTCTCAGAATGTGGTCCTCCCCCATTTTATATAGCAAACCTGCAATCAATGTGAAAGGTGCCGATTTTGTAATGATTTTTCTTTGATCGGCTATCGTCATCTCCTTCGGCAGCTCTCCTATCGATAAATATTCCCCAATATGTTTATACCATGCAGGTACCGCACTTATCATAAATAACTGTGCATCAGGGAATTCGTCTTGTATTCCTCCTTCTGCAGGTTCTCCTGAGCGAATCCTCGACAGTTGGTCCGCTATCACGTGCTTCTTCCCTAGTCTCACTACCACCCAAAACACGAATTCCTGCAGAGTGACAAGCCATCTACTTACTCGTCCATAAATTGTCGGTTTATTGATCAGATACAACAGTGTTTGGTGATCTACATAAAAAGCAAATGGGTTAGCCAACAAATAGTGCTTGTACTTTTGTACTGCATACACCATTCCCAGTGCTTCTCGTTCTGTTGTACTGTAGTTCTTCTCTGCTCTAGACAATAACCGACTTGCAAAATATATGGGCTGGTCTAGTCCAAACTATCCTTCTTGAGCCAATGCGCAACCAATTGCAAAATTTGAGGCATCCACGTGAACATGGAATTCTTTTTCCTAGTTTGGATAAACTAGGATAGGCGCCTTCACCAAATGCGCCTTCAAGCCCTCAAAAGCCTCCTGGTGTTCCTCCGCCCATTTGAAAGGAACATTTTTGCACGTAAGAGCATCTAGTGGATGAGAGGTTTGTGCATAGTTTCTGATAAACCTCCTATAATAACCAACTGTTCCTAAGAAGGTCTTCACAGAACTTACATCATGCGGCTCTTCCATCAGCAATATCACTCGTATTTTGTTTGGGTCTGGCTTCAAACCTTCCTGACATACAATATGTCCTAACAACTTCCCATATGGCACCATTAATATGCACTTGCTTGGATTTAACGATATTCGAGCTTTCCTGCACAAGCTCATACATTCCTCCAGTGCCTTCAAATGCTCCTGCATCTTGTCGTATAGGGACCAATCATCTAGAAAGGCCTTGAAGTTACCTGTGGATATTTTATCAAAAATGTATAATATGATTCTTTGAAAAGTAGTTGGTGCATTACATAATCCAAATGACATGCGGTTATAAGCATATATTCCATTTTCCACTATAAAAGTGGTTTTCAGCTTATCTTCCTCCGCAATACTTATTTGGTTATAACTTGAGAATCCATCTAAAAACGAATAAATCTCGTGACCGGCTACCTCCTCCAAAATGGAATCCATGAAGGGGATTGGGAAGGGATATTTTATAGTTACGACATTAAGGCTCCGGAAATCCACACAAATCCGGATTTTATTTGCCTCTCTCTTCAAGGTAATCACAATCGGTGACACCCATTCGCTAGTCGTAACTTTGAATATTATGCCTGCATCCAACATTTTCTCGATTTTGGCATTCACCAAGGCTGCATATTTTGGATTCATTCTATATGGCCGCCTTCTTACTGGTTGCGCGCCTTTGATTAAAGGAATCTTATGTACACACAACTCCGGTGGTACTCCCTTCATATCCTTATATGTCCAAGCAAAGACATCCTTGTACTCCATAAAAATCTTGAATGTTGTTGCTTTCAGTACAGGATCCCAATCATCCCCACATTTAATCATTTTCTCTTCACCTTCTTCTCCAAGATTAACCTGAACCATTCTTGGTCCTTCATACTTAATGGACTCAGGTTCTTCTACCGCTTTCAGGACATCAATAGGATGGGCTGGCTTATCCTCAATTACTGCATCTCCCATCGTATATTCTGCGAAGTTCTTTGGAAATGTCCACTTTTCCCGTTCTTGGTCCTTCTCTACTATTGATTTATTTTTGCTACTTTCTCCTCTCTCGGGCTCTTTCTTTTCATTCTCTTGAATTTCATCTTCTGCATTAATGCATAAACACTGTGGAGAGAACACTTCATAATCCTCCATCTACCAGTGGAGTAAGCCTTTATCCTCATCATTTTTATCTTCAGTACATTCTTCTAGTTGCAATACTCCTTCGTCTGGTTCATACCCTGTTTCACCATCGGATGAGGAACTCTCCGATTCGTCTGAAGTTGCAATATCTTGGCTTATTGCTTGGTTCTTCAGGTTAATCATATACCTGTGTTGGCCTTTTTTGAAGGTGAGGTGTTCCTTCTCCTAGTTGTGGTTCACCTTTGTTATTCTTAGCCACCCATGTCCGAGTAATGCATCATATGCAGGTTTTTGCATAGCAATTACAACAAAATCCAAAATGAAATCTTGTTCCGCTATGCGCACTTTTTGGCTCATCAACACTCCTTTTGTTTCAATACCATATTGGTCAGCTCCATATAACCTGAAATTTGGAGATCTTAATGCTGGTTGGCCAATACTCCACCATGTTTTCTCTGGCATCACGTTTACACTCGATCCTCCATCCACGATTACTTGATTTAGCTTATGGTCCAATATCTCCATGTGAACCAAAGCTGGCTTTTTCCCTGCTTCAATCATTAGTATCGTAGGATCGATAAATTGCTCTTGCTTGATATTAGCTACCTGTCGGACTTCCTCCCTCTTCTTTGCTTTTATCACCTCACCGACTGTAGCGTATAGTTCAGGTACTACACCAAATAGACTTGATACCTTTACTTCCAAAGTCGTATTGAGTACTTGTGTTACCAAGCGTTCAACTGATGCTTGCTTTTCTATTACGATCTCCATCTTCTTCAAGGCTTTCTCTTGGAATAGCCTTTCCTGCTTTTCTTTGTCCAATTCCATCTTAATCATTTCTTGAGCTTCCTGCCATCGCTCTTTCTCCTTGGCAGGATTCGAATATTGCTTCTGTTGTCACATTTTGCACGGGGTGCAATGTCTTCAATGTTGTTTTGTAACAGTGCTGCTCTTCTTTTCCTCCTTCCGTTTTTCTCCCTTCTCTCCCTTTCCTTTTCTTTCCCATTCTCTTTCTCTCCCCCTTTTTCCTTGGAGTTCCCAAGTTGATTTTCCAGCTTTCCAACAGGTCTATCCGAAATTGGCTAAGTCCGGGTGCGAAGTTCGCACTTCGCCCGCTTGGTGCGAGCGATGCTTGGCCGGGAGAGTCCGACTCCGCCCCACTTTCTGGGCGCACCTTGCACTGGCAGTTCAATGCAAAAAAAAGAGAAAATGCCGGAGCAGGTCCATATGGCGGCAGACACCAGTATTCGCCTGTGCGCAGTTCGACTTCTCAACGGAGCGGGAATGCGCCCTTGACAGGTGTACAGTAGGGGAACAAACCCGGAATTTGACCAAGGCTTGAAGGCCTTCCCCGACTGCACTGATTTCCGCACGCATCCCAAGGAGCCCCGATCCCAAGCAAAGATGGATAGATCGCCCTCTAAGGTGCATGTGTCACACAAAGATAACCCATCATCAGACAAGTGTCCAGCCTCGGGATTTGAACCAAGGCTGCCGACCAAAAGGGATAAGCATGGGCTGCCCGCACCGCCTGCGCTAATAGCCTCATTCAAAGCTGATCTGAGGTTTCACCCGCTCCAGCTACTAGCAAGCTCGCCGACTTGAAGAATTACCCAACACTCCGCCACGTAGCCGTCCAGCCTTCCAGAAGACCATGTCGCGGTACACCTCATCCGACAAAAAGGTCAGCATTTGCAGCTCTTTCGCCGCTTCGTCACTCATGTTTGATCGGGACTCGTGCCCATTAATGTAATCGGTGGGACTCGGGCTATAAAAGCCCATCTGAAATTCATTGTAAAGGGTGGAAGGGGAATGTTTGTTAGGGAACCACCGTGCTTATCGTAACCGTGCTTCCGCTTATGAATACAATCGTATGCCCGGTTCTCGTTCTACCGTCTTTATTCTTTTATGTCGTCTTTCATTATATGCCTTAGGCCCACCCGTGTCGTCGCTCGTTGATTCACTTTGGCATTTGGCGATCGGGTTCCTCTAGCATTGCTTGCTTAAAGCACCTTTCGTACTTCATTATTTAAAGCATTCATTATAAATTTGGTAGCAGTTCCATCGCTGTGTGTGACGTTGTCGGCCCGTATCCGGTGATTGATGCGATCCCTCGTCGTTAGTTCCTTGTAGGGAATGTTTGCTAGGGAGCCATTGAAGTCGTGCGGTTAAACTCTCTACCTAACACATATACCCGGCTCTGACATCTCTAGGTTTACTTTCTACCCCCGTCGCTGTACGTATCCGGTGATTGATACGATCCCCGCCGTTAGTTCCTTGTAGGGAATGTTTGCTAGGGAGCTATTGAAGCCGTGCATACGCTGCTGGTGTATCGGAAGTACGCCTAGGTTTTGCAGCTCCTTGTCATGCTCGTGTTTGTATGCAGTAGTAGCGGTGATTGGTGTGTTCCCGCATCGTTAGTTCCCCCCACCAACCTTTGGACATATTTGTATCTCTTTCTCGTACATTTGTCTCTTTCCGTTTATTTATTTCTTTCCTGTTCCCTTTAGCTTAAATCAAGCCCCCCAAAAGGAGCCGGCCTTCTCCGGAGATTGGCTCGGAAGGCATCTCTTCCTTCCGGCCTTTCATGTCGGTGGGCGAATCTGGGCGCATTAACCAAAAATCCTTTCCTCATGGCAGATTCGTAACCAACAGTCTCAGCACGCCCGGTGGGACGCTTGTCCCACGATTTAAAGAAAGAGTACCCGTCTCGTTTCCACCTAGCGCAACAGCTTCTTCTGACCCGCTCGGCGGAACACGGGTCCCACATCTGACGAGAGATTTTCCGATCAGTCTCCACCCGGCGCCGATAGCTTCCCGAGCTCTTGGTGAGACAAGGAAGTTTCTCACCCCCGACGGAATCGAAGCACCGGTGTTCGCTTCATTGCTGTTCCAAATCGAACACCGGCGACTCGCACGAACAAATCCTCTCGAGTCTAGAAGACCGGTCCGGTCACCTTCATGCACACGAGAAGGTGGCGAACAAGAAATCCGAGAAGCCCGCCCGAGTTCTACGAACTAGACATCCACGCCGAGGCGAGATACCCAGCCGGGCCGATCCGCGAGCTCGCTTCGACGAAGCCGAGGCCGAGATCCAAGAAGAGGCCGAAGCCGAGGCTCGGAAGAGCCGAGTACGAAGTAGAAGAGGCCGAGGAAGAGGAAAATCCCGCATCCTCGGAAAGTACCGATACCGAGTACACAACCGACGGCGGAGAAGAAGAAGAAATGGCCGATCAACAGCCGAATGACGATGATCTCTTCCCGGCGGTGGACTCCTACAGGGCCTTTGGCCCCGATCGGTCGCCAAGCCGTGCCCCCGCCGCTTTAAAGTCTATTCCCACATACGACGGCTACGGTAAGACGGCGTACGAGCACATCCAGGACATCCTTGCCCCGGCCGCACCGCATACCATCACCGATGAAAGTGTGAAGACCCGTCCGCCGGCCCTTTCCCCGAGGGGAAAGCTTCTCACCGGTGGAGATCGCCGCCGTAGGGATCCATCACTGGGTGGCCCCAGCTCGCCAGGAGGCTCGTAAAAGGATGCAACGAGTCTGCTGATCCTACCTCTCTACTGCATCAGTTCCAAGCAATCCAGAGGCATCCTCAAGAGGAGGTGTCTGATTTTAACATTAGGTTTGCGAGATCCTCGGAAACGGGTACCTCGCGAACTTCGGCCTTCACCCGGCATGGCTGCTCACTACTATCCGAGGTCTTTCAACTCGTACATATGCCTCGCCGCTCGAAGATCGCCCGAATTGACGAGTTCCCCGCACCGTACGAAGCCGCCCAGCAAGTCGAAGCCGACATTATCTCCATCGGCAAAGCTTCCGTCCGCAGTGCAGGAGCCGATTCATCCCGACTTTCCCGCATCGCAAGATCCTTCTCGCTTCGGTGGTGTGCCGTCTACTTCAGGGCAGCAGCCCCACCGCAGTGGAATCCGGCGCCGGTCGTGACTCAATACGGCCCGCCCCAGTTGCATTACCCTCATCCGCCTCCTCCCGCTCCGCATTTTCCAGCGCTTCCTCGCTCCCCGCAAGATGCGTCTTATTCTAACCCTCCTCCATTGGCCGCTTTGCCTCCACCGGCACAGCTTGCCGCCTCCCGACAAGAAGATCCGTAACACGATTCTACAAGAAGTGCGGGCTTTGGCCTCCGGATATCATGCCATGTCCAATGACATGACCGCTATGAAAAAGAAGGCAGCCCAAATGGACTTTGCTCCTAGAAGGCCGATGCAGCCACCGGCGCCGACAAAAGATAAAGCCCCGTAGAACCAACCGCAGAGGCGTCCGCCTCCGAGAAATGCCGCTATAGATGACCCACCCGGTCCTCCCGACCTGTCAACCGGTGCACTACGTGCAATGACCCGCATTCGGAGGAAGATCGCACTTTGCACCAAAGCACTACATCCAGCACCTTGGCCGGCAAAGACTATAGAAGATGATGAGTCAGTACATGATCTTGGACGGCGAGGCCAATTTTGCCCCGCCGAAGAGAACCCAAGGACGCCCGCCAAGGAAGAAAAGAAAGCCGCGGACGCGGCTAAACCTTGCAGGTATACGCGAGACGAGAAAAACCGCAGCCCAATGGGCTGCCACCGTACAAGCGGCTGTGGCCTTACACAGCCCAAGAGAAGGCATCCAAAGATAAAGCTCCCGCTAAACCTTCTCCAGCAAAGGCCGCTGCTGTTCCAGCTAAGCCTCCAACAAAGGCCCCAACTCCCGCTAAGCTTCCCGTACTTCAGCCCCCACCGAAACCAAAGAACAAGCCCAGGAGAAGTCGAAGTACCCGTCTCCGACCAAGAGACAACGAGTTGAGGCCACCCAACAAGACCGGACCAAGTATGAACCGGCTAAACCAGCAGAAGGAGCTAGTACCTCAGGCTACAAGATTGTAGACGAGTTAAAGAAGACTCTCGCGAATCAGGATGTACGATGCTCTTCTCGCTCTGTGCCTGTAGATCTCGCCGTAAGAATCATCGAAGAACATGAAGAACGGCAGCGATGCAGCTCGCTGTCCCGGTTCAACCTTTGATAGCCTCCGCCATCGGGAAGAACAGACCGCCACCCTTTTATCTCGTCTTTGCGGATGCAAGGGCACATAGTTCACAACCGCATGGTGGATTCTCGGTGCTTCCTCGACCGTGATGCCGAAGGCCGTCTCGCGATGAGATCGGGATGGAATACACACGGAGCAGCCAAGGTGTGCCGCAACTAGACGGCACCCCGTCAAGACAGCTGGTGTCATAAAGGACATCCCTATCCGGCCGCACAAAGCTCTCGACATTGTGGTCATCCAAGAGGTCGTGATTGTTGACCTCGAGCCTTACTTCGGCATGTGTCTCTCTCGGGAGTTCACCGCGAGTTGGGCGGGTACTGCCTCTAGACTACTCGCACATGGAAGTGCCCTTCAAAGGAAGGAGACCGAAAATTTTCAATGAGAAGCCTTCCCCTTTTCTAGTAGACAAGATACCCGAGGAGAGATGGACCGCATGGTCCAGCTTGTCGAAGAAGAACCGGTGACAAGAGAACCGACCGAGCAAGCTCTCGAAGTGCTACAGCCTAGAAGACGAGTTCTCGTTGGGGATTTTAATGCCGTAATCGGGACAGAGCATGGTTGTTATTCCATTAAGCAGCCCGAGGAGCTTGACGTGTCCGTTGCGAAGGAAGTAGGACCTGCACCCGAAGAGCTGTGGAAGCTTTTCTTTGACGGCGCGCGTTGCAAGAATGGCGCCGGTGCAGGGGTCCTCCCGGTTTCTCCAACCGGAGTCCGTAGGGACTATGCCTACAGCCGGCCTCGGAGCCGTACTAACAACCGGCGGAATACGAAGCCCTGTGCTTGGGTCTGCGAAAGGCGGAAAGGCTCGGAATCAAGCATCTCCAAATTTTCGGAGATTCAGAGTTAGTGTGTCATCAAGTTACGAATAAATGCGCGTCTAAGCATCACTATCTTAGAGCGCACCGCAATCGGGTCTGGGACCTGATGGAATCGTTTGACTCATTGAACGTTAAGGCAATATCGCGTGAGAGAAACAAGCACGCGGATATTCTCGCGTCCGTTGGAGCCGTGCACGTTCCGCTCGAAGACGTCGTCCGTAAACCGAAGCCGGTCCGCACCATTTACTGTGCCTTCGTGCTCGATAGGGATACCTTCCGGCAGTATTCAGCCGTGACGAGGAGATCGTCACATTCCCGGTTAACGAAGTGTGTGTAATCGAAGGTAGAGACCCCGATGACGAGCAATATGAGGGGTTGATACAGCTACGGAATAATCACGTCCCAAAAGGACTCGATTACATTAGAAAGTCTCTTTGATCGAAATGACAGAGCAATATCCCACAGATCAAAGTAGACCCGAGGCAAGATGCCGACTCGGAGCTCGAACCTGGTAAAACCATCAAGGTCGGAACAGACTGCACGTCGGAGGAGCTGGTGCAGATTAGATCACTGTGCCAGGAGTTCCCCGACATCGTGGCCTGGTGCTACGAAGATTTGAGGGGGTATGACAGATCCGTCATCCAAAGATACCATCGAGCTAGAGGATGGCGCCAAGCCGTTCCGACAAAAGCAAAGGGCCGTAAATCCAAAGGTTGAGGCCATGATGAAGACCGAGCTCTTGAAGATGCTGGAGGCCAAGATCATCTACCCCATCAAACATTCATCCTGGGTCGCGAATCTGGTGCCCGTGAGGAAAAAGAATGGCGACATACGTCTCTGTGTCGACTTCAGAAACCTAAATCAAGGCTTCCTCCGGGACCACTATCCGCTTCCCCAAATTGACCAAATTTTGCATATCGTTGCTGGAGCCCAGAGATTTTCACTTTTAGATGGATTTTCCGGCTACAACCGTATTTGGGTCAAAGACGAAGACCAAAGATAAGACGGCGTTTACCACGAAGTGGGGGACGTTCGCCTATCGCCGCATGCCGTTTGGCTTATCCAATGCCGGTGCCACGCTCCAAAGGGCCATGGACTCGGCCTTCCGAGAGCCGCTCAACAAGATTATTGTCATCTACCTTGATGACATGACCGTTTTCTCTCACCGACGAGAAGATCATGTTTCGCACCGACGGCAGATATTTGAAAGTTGTCGAGAATTCGGCATCTCTATAAACCCGAAGAAGTCCGTCTTCGCGGTAAAGGAAGGAAAGTCGCCGGGACATGTCATCTCCGAGGAAGGCCTCGCCATTGACCCCGACAGAGCGTAAGCCCTCGCTCGCTGCCGCCCCCACCGATAAAAAAGGGCTGCAGTCCTTCTTCGGTCGGATTAACTTCGTGCGGAAGTTCATTCCGGACTTCGCACAGTGATCAAGCCTATGGCCGAACCGTTGAAGAAAGATACACCTTACGAATGGACCGATGAGAGAGAGCAAGCTTTCGAGGAAATCAAGGCTCGAATTGCGCAAGCTCCGTTATTGACAAACCCGGACTACTCCAAGGACTTCATCCCGTATGCAGTGGGAGAACCCGAAAGTTACGCCGCAGTCCCGACTCGAAGGGAGACGACGGTGAGGAGCGCCCCATTGCGTTCCTAAGCCAAGTGATTCTCGCCGCACGAAGAGAAGTACAATTTTATAGAGCGGCAGGTCCATGCGGTCATGAAGTCCCTTCGAAAGTTCAGCACTTTGTCTCCCGCAGTAAGACCACCTGCCTTTGTGATTCACCCCGATGTTCGCAGCTTCATCTTGCAAGGGGAACCGGGTCACAAGAGAGCGGGATGGATTGCCAAGATCCAGGAGTTTGACATCGAAGCACGGCCCACCAAGCTTATCGAGGCCGAGCCTTGTGTCGTGAATTGGCCCGAAGCGCCGTAGCCGGCATCTCCGCCTCGTAAGTGGGAGGACACAGCGACACGCGTCTACCTAGCCAACTCCTTATCGGAGGGGAGTGATTGGACAGATGAACCGGTGAGATACTTCGCACCGGAAGATGTCCCGATCACCCGAACGCCTCACAACGAAGGAGATTTCGGTTAGGTGCACTAAGGTACACTCTTCGCCCCGAGGGGCTTTACTTCAGAAACATTGACGGCATCCTGTTGCGGTGCGTCAAAAAATCCGACCAGTCTAGGATCCTCGGAGATTTTCATTCCGGGATGCCTGGGGGTCACCATTCTTCAAGGCCAACGGCCTTAAAAATAATAAGGGCCGGGTACTATTGGCCCACTGCTCGCAGACGCGTATGCGGTCCGCGCCAAATGTGATCAATGCCGAGGTATGCCGGCCGAAACAGAAAAGCACCCCCGCCCTTCAACCGATTCAAGCCGAAGCTCCGTTCCAAAGAATGGGGTCTAGACTTCATTGGGGTGATTTCTCCTAACTCCTCCGCCGGCCACAAGTTTATTCTCACAAAATCGACTATTTCACACGGTGGACGGAGGCGATCCCGACCAAGAACGCCGACCAAGAAACGGTCATCGATGTTCATTGAGAGCCCGATTACCCGCTTCGGGGTTCCGTAGTCGATTGTGACAGCACAACGGTCCGGGATTTGTAGGCGCCGTACTCACGGAGTACACCACCAGACTTGGCATCTATCACAAGATGTCTTCTAATTACTACCCGCAGGGGAATGGCCTTGCCGAGTCTACTAACAAGAACCTCCTGAAAATTCTCCTGAGGACCATTGAAAAGAATAAGCGGACTTGGCACTTGCTCCTGAACCGGGCGCTATGGGCGGACAGAGTTGCGTTCAAGAAATCCCTCAAGACGTCCCCCTACGCGCTCGTCTATGGCAAGCAAGCTGTTATGCCATCACACATTGAAATCCCCGCCCTGTGGATGATTGACGAAGACAGGAGCAGCGGAGACCCGGTAGACGACAGGTTGTGCCAACTCCTGCAGTTGGAAGAAGACAGAGAAAGTGCATACCAGGCCTTCGCGGATCACATTGCAGCCACTAAAGGCTGGTTTGCCAAAGGCACCACTGCCCGAGTTTTCGAAGTCGGGGACCCGGTGCTGAAGTGGGACTCATACAAGGCAAAACCGGGTAATCACGGAAAATTTGATGCTCTCTCGGGAGGGCCCTTACCGATTGCCCGGTGAATCGCTCAATGCCTACATACTTTCGGATATGGAGGGTCGGCTCCTCCCCATCCCCGTCAACGGGTTCCACTTGAAGCTTTATCGTTGTTGAAGGCGCCCGAGTGGCCCTTCCTCGTAAAAATTTTGCCTTGTGTTTTTATTTTTCCCCGCATGTATAGTTTCCGCTTTAGCATTCAGCTTATTTTTCCTTCTTTGAGCTTAAATGCGGCATGGGAGAGAAAGACATACTTCGCAACGAAGTTCCGTCGTTGCCCGCAGAGGGGCGAAGTTCGGCTATGCAGAGAAAGAAAGGAGAAAAAAGAGCAAAAATCGACTAAGTGTTGGTCGAAGTCCGACTTCGCAACGAGCTCGACTTCGGCCCACCAATTGCGAAGTTTGTCCGAGAAAAGCCGAGCAACTAAAGTCCGCATCGCGCAACCCTTCGTGCGAGCACGCATCGCGCGAAGTTTGTGCGATGCGAACTTCGACCAAGTCCGACTTCGCCGCGGCGAGTGCGCGCTAACGCTGGCGGCGACTCGCGAAGTTCGTACTCCTCAAGCTCGCCGAAGTCCGAACAGCCCACATCAAAGTCCAATCTAAAGATCAAAGGCGGCAAAGACCCAGATCGCGCCCAAACCTTGGGCGCAAAAAAGAGGTAGAACAGTCACACGCGCTCAGAACTTCGCCCGAATTCGGCGAAGTCCGACTTCGCCGGCGAGGTCGGGCCGCGCCCAACTTCGGGCGAAGCCCGGCCGCGCCTAGTTTTCCGGGCCAGTTTTGGGCAGCATTCAATAAAATGAATAAAAAACTCAAAAAAGTCCCAGCTGGGCCCAAGGCGCGTTTGTAACTGTTTTAATCTGGGTTTCCGCGCCAGAGATTTTGTCTTGAGCAGTGTGCCCAAATGGTGGCAGCAACGTCAGCCATGGTGCAGTCCCCAACGCTGAATTAATGATTGCGCGTTTTTCAAGCAAAAACGCAACTAAAAAAGCAAGGCACGGCTGCCGGGGCGCGTCTTTTCCTAAACGTTCTCCTGCGCGGCCACCAAGGGTTTTAACTCAGCCGACCTACCCCTCCTGCGTTGCATTAATGGCGCTGTTTTTATCTAGAAAAGGGGGTCAAATCATGCCAACATTCCGGATTGCAGAGATTATTCCTCGGACAAGGCTAATTATTCCTCCGATAGCGAAATTTGTTGCAGATACTCGAACTCCGTCATTATTGCCGACTCGGAGAGATGGACAAGGGAAAAATGCCCGTGTCAGCGCAGCTCAACTGAAGCAACAACTGTGGGATTTGCCGCGGCCAGAGTTTTCAAAGGCGATCCTCCGCCGCAGAAAAAGTCAAAGGCCCGGACGAAGAAGGTACAGCGTGGGCAATCCCCACCACCTCCGGTGAATTACCCGGCAGATATGTGGACGGCTCGCTTTCCATGAGCCTAACTCAGCCGAGAGCGAATGTGGAGAGTCGGGTCGACAAAGTTTCGCCCTCCCATCATTTTGGAGCGGCGTACAAATCAAATCTCTTCGTATTCATGTGCCCTCCCGTCCACCAATGCCCGGAGCCGATAGATTTAATTGTTAGACATTATAAACCAGCCTTCCCGGCAATGCAGCCCGCTGGCAAACCCTTGTTCGCACCGCGCAGGAGACCGTGGCAGCCGCCTTTCGCCCAGTGGCCGGAGTATGACTCCGGCACCATCCTCGTAAAAATCAGCCCGGGCGAACAAGCGGGACGTTTCACGCACACCAAGCGAATGAGGGATTTCCTCAATTCGTAGCCGAGCGCCCCGCCTCCACCGGACAATGGCCGATCGGCCCCATGCCTTTGGCGAAATTTCGGAGCAAGTATCTATATACCATCTTGGCATGGATCCTCGGCCGCGACTCCGATGAGCCGGTGCACCCGTACCACCGGCGCCGTGCATGCCTCCCGTGTGGAGAATCTTACGAACCAGCGGCGCAGCGGAGCGGAAAACGCCCCATCTCTTTCGATCGGGCAGACCGGTCGGCTTACGCCATTCATTCCACCGCTGAAAATCCGAAGCGCCACCAACCAATTTTCGTTTCGGCTCCGTCTCGGTCCGGCTTTGTTTGTACCATCTCGCACCCCCAAATGCCGATCCCGAACTCGAAGAAGGTTAACGAGAAGGGAGAACCCCACCCGTCTATAATCGGACGGATGACTTATACCGGAAAGGGTCCTACTACAAGTTCAACTTCAACTTTCCGGGATTCGCTCATGTCGCCTTCACCGAAAGTGAAATCCCCCGTCCCCCGAGAGAAATGACGAGTGCTTTGATAAACCGAAGCTCGGGGACGTTTTCGATCGACGCAGGGATTGTGATCGGAATCCACGGATTCAAGGGCAAACCCTATTTGCTGCCCTATTGGTGCTCAGAGCATCTGTTCGGGATGGAGGTTGCCCGACATATGGACTATGTGGAAGAAGAGTTTGGCCTAGGGAAGAAAAGAGGACAGATTTTTCAATACCCTCTTTCCTGGGCCAACGTTGAGATTACCGAGGTAGGACAACATGTCTACCTAGAGCAAGCGCTGTCCCGGATTGGCTCTGGTTTTATGCCGCAGTCACTGGAAGTATGACCCTCATGGGATAAGGGGAAAGTTTGCACATTTGTGCCCCGGGACATAACCGAAGATAGATGCGACGTGGTCCATGTGGACCTTGACCGGGAGATTGAATTAATGGAAGCTTCTCCCCTTGGCAGGATTTCTACTCGCGAGGAGGTGACATATGACCCCAAGAGAAACCGGAACCATCACTTCTCATCTCCAGGGTTCAAAAATTTCTGTCCAAGATTGGCAGTGCCTTAACCGGTCTAAAGAAAAGATTATTGAATGCCGGAAAATGAGATGCCGCACGCAAAGACGATAAATCCACAAGGAGAAACCCGGCCGTAGATGACGACTTCTCGGTTCTCTATGACCAAGATCATGACACCTGGCGGCCGTTCGCATATCAAGGTTACGTTCCCCGAGGCCCCTTTGAGGATTATAAAAGTGGGTCTCCTCCCAAACAGCTTGTACACTTCGGCAATCGCGCCGCCGGCCCAGCAAGTACCCAGGCCGATCCAATGCAGCTCGTGGCTCCTAAGGCGGCGCCTGAAAAGGCGAAAAAGTTAGTCAAGGCAGCGCCCGAGGCACTTCCTCAGTAAGAAAAGCGCCGCCGCCGCGTAGCAGACCGGTCGCGGCACCTTCGCAAGTCAAACCCCGGCACAAGTTTACCGTGGGAGCATCGCGTCGCCGCACTCGCTTCGCCTCCTTCCCCGATCCGACAGCTTGTTCCGTAAGAGAAGAAGCGGAGGAGAGTTGAGAAAATCAGGCGACCTAGCCTGATAGTGCAGCAGCCAGTCGCAGAGCCGCAGCCGCGTCCTGCCGCCGCAGAGGCAATTCCTTTGGGCAGCCCCAAGCCAGCCGCCGAGACAAGAAGCGAAGACATTCACCCAGCATCGGCTCAGGCGGAGCCCGCAGGTACGTTTGCTGTCCCTGTCTCTCTAGTCTCACCCGCTCTACTTCCACTCGCCCCCGCTCAACTGGGCGAGCCATGACCACATCCTCCTCCCCCGTCTCCGCGTCCTTCTAGCGGCCCCCATTCTTTCGACTCGCTTGCTCGAACCCTAACGTCTCTTTCTCTCCGAGCACAACTCCAAACCCTTCGCCCGAGGTTAGTGCCGAGGCTGTCCGTTCACCATCACATCCTCCGCCTCGCCCGCTTCAAACCCTCACAAGTGTCGCCCTCTCCCATTTCCATTTCCCTGCCGCCCCCACAAGCGACCGATTCTTCCAAAGTCCGTCCGGTTCCTCCTAATCCCATCCCCGCAGGAGAGACGTCTCAGCAAAACCCTAGGCAAAACCCTAGGCTGGGGGAACCAGATTTCATGGACGACCTCCGTAACTCGATGACTTGCCCCCGGCAACAAGAGCCGTAGAGTATTCTCGTCTCTTTCCGCCAAGACCAGAAGCGGAGGAGACATGAAGAGATAGCCGCCCCGGCAAAACGCGCAAAGTATGATTTCGGAAGGAGAGTGATTACAACGGAGAAAATAATCCCAATAGTGAAGAAGCCTCTCCGAGAAATGACTAAGGCGGACTACGTGCTCCGGACAAAGGAGAAAAGCTTTGACGACATTGATAAAAAGTATGAGATTCGTACGATCATGCGCAAAGTCGACAATCTCTTTGTCAAGAGTCCTGGAGGAGCAGAAGAACTTTCGCGCTGCAGACAAAGTAAGGCAACTTGAAGAGGACCTATCTAGGTCCACCGAGCACCGGAAGCGGCGCGGCGAGAAACAGATGAATTCAAAGCCCCCTGGCCGCTTCTCAAAGAACAGAGCCGCAACCGAAAAGAAAGCAGCCTCTGAGCAGATTTCTCAGCTCCAGGAGTCTTTGAAGCAGCAGTCGCAGCTTGCAGAGAAAACATCTCAAGCGGCTGTCTTTTCAAAGACAAAAGTTAAGGAAATGAGGGCTGGTTTGCTGAGGGAATGCAAGCCCCATACCTTTAAGGCAATGGCGGTCCTGGACTTCGCATCCAGGATTCAAGAAGTTTCGCCTGTGGAAAGCCCGTGGTAGAGGAGGCCGAGCGCCGGGCAAAGCAATGGCTGGACCTGGCGATAAACCTTCAGAGAGCGAGCGCGACGGCGTCCTTTTTTCCCCCGTGTCCTCATTCGCTGCAGAATGGGCAGGTGCAAGGGTGACCTTGCACAAATATTTCAGAAAAGTTGAAGAGGTGAGAGTGGCCAAACGAATGCTTGACGCATTCGAACATGAAAGAGATATCCGTCTGCCCCCTTTCACGCTCTTTCGGAACTTGGGTGTCCAGGTTTTGTTGAGAATGGCGAGCTCCTCACCCTAGATCGGGTAAAGAAGAATTGGCAGTCCTTTGAAGCAGATACACCTGAAATTGATAGCCGGACCGAGCCAATTCAAGACAAAAGTCACTCGATGGTGTCCAGATATTCCAGAATCCGCTCCTATTTTCAGGAGTTAGAGAAAAGATACCTCACCATCGACCTGCACGCGGTCGCCGTTTCACGGAGCATTAGAAGACATAGCCGACCGCAAGCCATTCGAGCGGAAGCCCGGCGTTCAGCCCAAGAGGCGTACACTCGCATGTGCGAGGCGAAAGCAGGAAATGGAGACCTTTCGTAAGGAGATACCGATGAGGCAACCGACAAAGATGAATCAAGAACAGCTTGCCGCAAGGAGAACAGCTAGAGCAAGAAAAGGCAGGGGAGGCAAGTTCCTCTCCACCCAAAGGATGAAGGCATGGATTCTTTGCGCCGAGGCGAGCTCGACACCCCGCGAGCCGCCGTAAATGTTGTCACATTTTGCACGGGGTGCAATGTCTTCAATATTGTTTTGTCACAAGTTGTCGCTCTTCTTTTCCTCCTTCCGTTTTTCTCCCTTCTCTCCCTTTCCTTTTCTTTCCCATTCTCTTTCTCTCCCCCTTTTTCCTTGGAGTTCCCAGCTTGATTTTCCAGCCTTTCCAAGCAGGTCTATCTCGAAATTGGCTAAGTCTCGGGTGCGAAGTTCGCACTTCGCCTAGCTTTGGTGCGAAGTGCGTACTTCGCCCAGCTTGGTGCGAAGTGCGTACTTCGCCCGCTTTGGTGCGAAGTCCGACTCCGCCCCACTTTCTGGGCGCACCTTGCACTGGCAGGTCAATGCAGAAAAAAGGGAAAATGCCGGAGCAGGTCCATATGGCGGCAGACACCGTTGTTCGCTCGTGCGCAGCTTCGACTTCTCAACGGAGCCGGAATGCGCCTTGACAGTGTGCGTAGGGGAACAAACCCGGAATTTGACCAAGGCTTGAAGGCCTTCCCCGATCGCACCGATTTCTGCACGCATCCCAAGGAGCCCCGATCCCAAGCAAAGATGGATAGATCGCCCTCTAAGGTGCATGTGTCACACAAAGATAACCCATCATCGACAAGTGTCCAGCCTTCGGGATTTGAACCAAGACTCGCCGACCAAAAGGGATAAGCATGGGCTGCCCGCACCGCTCGCGTTAATAGCCTCATTCAAAGCCGATCCGAGGTTTCACCCGCTCCAGCCTACTAGCAAGCTCGCCGACTTGAAGAATTACCCAACACTCCGCCACGTAGCCGTCCAGCCTTCCAGGAAGACCATGTCGTGGTACAGCCCGATCCGACAAAAGGTCAGCATTTGCAGCTCTTTCGCCGCTTCGTCACCTCATGTTTGATCGGGGACTCGTGCCCATTAATGTAATCGGTGGGACTCGGGCTATAAAAGCCCATCCGAAATTCATTGTAAAGGGTGGAAGGGGAATGTTTGTTAGGGAACCACCGTGCTTATCGTAACCGTGCTTCGCTTATGAATACAATCCGTATGCCTGGTTCTCGTTTCTACTCGTCTTTATTCTTTTATGCCGTCTTTCATTATATGCCTTAGGCCCACCCGTGTCGCCGCTCGTTGATTCACTTTGGCATTTGGCGATCGGGTTCCTCTAGCATTGCTTGCTTAAAGCACCTTCTGTACTTCATTATTTAAAGCATTCATTATAAATTTGGTAGCAGTTCCATCAGTTGTGTGTGACGTTGCTGGCCCGTATCTGGTGATTGATGCGATCCCTCGCCGTTAGTTCCTTGTAGGGAATGTTTGCTAGGGAGCCATTGAAGTCGTGTGGTTAAACTCTCTACCTAACACATATACCCGGCTCTGACATCTCTAGGTTTACTTTCTACCCTCGCGTTGTACGTATCCGGTGATTGATACGATCCCCCGCCGTTAGTTCCTTGTAGGGAATGTTTGCTAGGGAGCTATTGAAGCCGTGCATACGCTCGCCGGTGTATCGGAAGTACGCCTAGGTTTTGCGCTCCTTGTCATGCTCCGTGTTTGTATGCGTAAGTAGCGGTGATTGGTGTGTTCCCGCATCGTTAGTTCCCCCCCATCAACCTTTGGACATATTTGTATCTCTTTCTGTACATTTGTCTCTTTCCGTTCCTTTATTTCTTTCCTGCTCCCTTTAGCTTAAATCAAGCCCCCCAAAAGGAGCCGGCCTTCTCCGGAGATTGGCTCTGAAGGCATCTCTTCCTTCCGGCCTTTCATGCTGGTGGGCGAATCTGGGCGCATTAACCAAAAATCCTTTCCTCATGGCAGATTCGTAACCAACAGCTTCATTTTCCTAGCGTGAGCTTTGGTTACCGCTAGGACTTCTTTTCCTTTTTCCATCTCATTACTAACTTCCTCAATGTCAATCCAATTGACATTTTGTGTACCACTCGTACTTGCTTTATTTGGGCAATTTATCTCTTTGTGGTTTCCTGGTCCACACCATCGACACATTTGGGTAGCATTGCTACCATTGGTATTGCCTGCATTTTGAGGTTTGGGGCAATTTTTCGCAAAATGTCCCCATTCTTGACAATTTCAGCATTGGATGATCGGTCTTCCCTTAGAGTCATACTGTAGATAACTTTATCCACCCTGTCTTCCACCTCGGCAATTATTCCTAAATCCGCCACTTGTTGCACCTTGCCCGTTTCTTGAGGTGTTTGGTTGTTCTTCTTGTTGTACTGTCATAGTTTGATGTCTTGCTCCTTTTAGATTAAACGAACAATCTGCCACCGGATGCCTTGCTATGTTGCATATATTGCAATATGCATTCTTTGGGTAGTTGACATTTGTATGTCCTAATTTACAGTCTGAACACCAAATATCCTTTCGGTCCTTCATTTCTCCTTTAACTTCCTTCATGATTTTATCGAACTCTCTTCTATAGGGGTGTATAGCGCTTTGGATTTTATCTTCTATATCGCTGTCGGAATCATCATTCCTTGAATGTCCTCCAATTCCTATTGTTGTTTGTTTGGCTTCGCTCTCAAAATTTTTTGCTTTTTCAAGAGCTTCCTTGTAGGTGGAGGATGATACTACTTTCATTTTCTTTCTATATTTTGGTAGAAGTCTGTCTAAAAACCAATGTTTCACCATTCCATCCGCTAGTGGCATTTGCATTTTATCAGCTAGTTGTTTCAATCTCCTATTATAACTTTTGACATCTTTGTTTGGCTTTTGTTTAGTTGCAAAAATTTCAGTGATGATCTCCGTATCATCCCTTAGTGGTTGAAATTCCTCTATAAGTGCATCTCTTAAGATATTTCATTGCGTAAACTATTGGGTACTCTTATCTTTTTAGGTACCAATCTATAGCCATACCTCGTACGGTGGCCGGAAATAGTTGCAACTATTTTGCTGATTGCGATACTCCATTTGCCCCCCAAATCGTAATGCAAGTACCTATGTGGCGTGTTGGGTCTTCTTTTCCTTCCCCAGTGAAGGGTGGGTAATTTTGTTTGCCCGCTCTGTTGGCAATACTTGCCATTGGAACTCTTCCAATATTTGTGTCACTTGATGATGACTATTGTGGAGTTCTATTTGACTCCCTTTCTGTTGTAGGTGGTTCACAATCTTGTTCAAGTACCTGTTCAAATAGCCTTCTTCCCGACTCACGTATGTCACTACTTCGCGACCTTCTTCACGAGTATACGAGATGCGGTTCTGGTCTTCCTCCCCAAGAACCCACGTGTGATTGCTTCAGTAAAAAACTTTGATCTTTTGCACCCGTTGGCCAACTTCTCTCCATTGGATTAGGTGTTACCATTTGCTCCTTGTTTACAATGTTAGGTACATCCCTATTATTTTCCTCTACTATTTGATTTTGTACTTCGTTCTCTGTTGTCAACAATAATGTTTCCCACCTTTCTTGCTCTGCTCTTGGACTCTCATCATCCAAGGGATTCCACACTCGTTCCACCTCCGGTTGTGAAACTTTTCTTGAACTTGTGTTCTCTGGTTTGCCAATCTCGCACTTCTCCTAAGTGGTATCCGATTCCTTCCTCGTTGGCCTTGTAGCCTGGAATCTGTCATTCACCTCCTTGCCTTGTCATGTTCAGTTCTTCCTTGACCTGAAGCTGATCTAGGCAACGACACCAAATGTAGACAGTGGTGAGTACCTAATCGAGATGAGGGAATGACAGGTTTCAGAAGAGGGAGGAATGGCAAACTTGACTGGTAAACATAGTGCTAAACTGTGTTGTATATCGCCCAGATGGATATATCAGTCTACCTAGATGGCTACTGCTATGATTGATTGGTCTTAGATGGATACTAGCAACAGTCACTAATGATTGATCAACGAATGACTGAAGATGGGTTAGCCAGACGCCCAAACGTGACGAATACAATATTGACGGTTAGGTCTAGACGGATTGCACCTAACGGATAGGTCTAGACGGATATGTCTAGACAGCCTTCAGTTGGGTAAGCCAAACGGATGGCTTATGTCGGCTTCTATTCGTCATACCTGCAATAGATTTCTTGCAATTCTCGGGCCTTCTCCTGGGCAAGTATCCCTGCAAACCTGCACAACATATACATCACAAGCCTAGTACAAGACTACTCCATAGCATTCATCACGAAGTTAACTGCAACACAGGATGATGTCTTCTCTACGCAATGAGTCTGCACAACAGTGGATCATTTCTCATTCATGTATGGATGCTTTTACAAAATGAAGGGGGTCTATATATAGGGTGGCTCTGGTGGTTATGGCAACCACCAGGCCCCCAACGTCCCTAATCGTATGCTTGTTACAGCACTAACTAATCAGTATCGACCGTTACAATTGAGTCTGCACCTAACTAATCAGTCATCAACTTAACTAATCAGTTTATAATTTAACTAATCAGTCTTTGACGACTGATTTGTACAATTTAGCGTTACATTAATTATTACTAATCAGTTTGTAACCAAAATGTGACGGCTAACTATGCATACATCAAAACATATTTTAAAACATTTGATCAATTGTTCATGACTGCAAAACATTATGTAGACGTTTTGTCAAACACTTTTGAATTTCATTTCTTGTTGGAACTGCTGTCTACAATGAAGGCTGAATGACTTTGTGTTTGCCCAATACAACCCTTGCCTCCAATGCAAACAACTATTGGTAATGCTTATAAGGTGATTGATTTAGATGAAACTGATCCATCAACTAAGAGGATAACAGAATAGTAGCAGCAGTAGGAAGAGCTCCTCTTTACACAAGATGAACTGGAAATAATAGAACAAGAGGCATATGCAAAGGCGCAAGAAGAGGCACGAGCACAAGAATATTAGGTACAAAGAGAGCCAAATTGAATTAAAAGGGGGAGCTTTTGCTAGAGACTAGATAGAGCCAAATTGAAGGAAAGGGGGAGCTTTTGCTAGAGATTAGATAGATGAGTTGTAGTGGTCTTATTTGGCTTTTTGACACATTTTTTACTCATTTTTGTATTATAAGTTTTTGAATTCAATAAAACGATTACTCGGCCTTAAATTTTCCTTATTTAATGTGTATTTTATTTCTTTGTATTTTAGATGGTCAAATTTGGATATATATAAAGTAAATTAGCTGTGATGTGTATTTAAGAAAAAACACTCGTCTTTAAATGAAAATTTGCAATTTTTATGGTTTTTTGGGCCAAGTTTTTCTGAGTCAAAACTGGCTTTGCTGAGTTTTTGCCGAGTCCAAGTTTCTCAACTATGGTACAAACAACTACATGCAATGGGGCAGTTTGTATAGATGCACAACTTGATTGTGCTTATATTATAAAATATAAATATAAATACAAATCTATAGAAGAGAATAATGTGCACAGTTACAAGAAAAAAAAAAAAAATCTTTGTCATATCTAATATTCATGCTGTCCAGACTTCTTGCACATGGCCTGGCTCTTGTCTGGATGCAAAGCACCTTCCATGTTGTACAAAAGGAAATAAGCAATAATAAAATGCAATCATTCTTGTACATGACAGTTTTCATGGTTGATAACTGTCCATACATAACCACACCATGATTAATACCAATACCAGAAATAAAAGCACTTCGACATTACATATTGTTGTGTTATGCATATTCCATTATTTAAACATGTGCTTAATTTATTAACTAAAACATCAATATTGTTGTGTTATGCATATTCCATTATTTAAACATGTGCTTAATTTATTAACTAAAACATCATAACAGTACAACACGTTATCAAACTCCCTAATAATAGACCAAGGGGTATGGCATTGCATATGAAAACATCTGGAGAAGGGCCAACCTATTGAGGATGACAAACTTGAGCTGGACTTTTGGTCCTTTCTTAGAGATCGGCAATCTTTTGCTTCATGCAAAACAAATCGTTGAATGGTTAAAATGGAGAGTTGAGGGACATTTATGGCTCTTCCTTATATTAATAATTAGTTGTAAGTTAATTGTTGAGTCATCCTTTTGACATCTGAAGTCCGAAAACAGTGATAAAAGCACTTCTTAGTAATTCTTTTGAGCAGTTTCCAGTTTAGTGGTGGATACTTGTTAGGTGATTGTGGATGCCCATTCCATATTCCTCAAAACATCCATGGGGAATTTGCATCTTGAAAATCTGATAGCGATTTTAAGTATATTCCAACTCTCTTTTTTCTCCTTGAAAATGAGAAAAAAGGAATTGTTTTAGGAAAACATGATCAGATGAGCTTCCCAGATGACTACAGGCAGGATTCTTCCCACCAATCAAGTTTTCCTATCAGATGTATATACTATATAGTATGCAAGCCAAACTTACACTAGTCCTAGGAAATTCAATTTCCAAGTTCACAAGTACAAACTGAAATATAAGGTCAACACAAATCCTTTTCCACATGTGAGAATAACCCAAATCTTGATGGACCTCTTTGCACCATGTAAAACCTGCCTTTGTTGAAAGAGTTCTCACTATACTTTGTGAAGTATTATTGTGTGTCCTTAATTGATCAGGTACCTTAGAGGTAAGCTGAATGTTTTAACTTTTGACTGCTTTATGAAAGAGTTTCTGTTTCAGATATAGAGTACTATGATGCACGAATGCATGGTTATTGGGCAGCATTATTTGTTTCAGGTAAGAACATAGAATATGTGATTTGACAGTGATTGCTATTTCTGTTTGTTATCCATTATCAGAGAAGACTAGAAAGTGTGTTATAGACATCTTGTTAAGTCTGAATGTACTTCTTAAATGTTTGAGATGTCTAATTCAATATATGAAGACTTCCAACTGATTGAGAGACATTACTATTTCATCTAGGACATATTCCCTTGATAAGGAATAGAGACACAAAATTCAATTACATTTTAAGGTTACACTGATATATGGTATTTATTTTGAATATAGGTGAATTCTGCTTTCAATGGAAAGCGTAAGATGCTTCGAAAATCACTTCAGCACCTGCATGCATCTTCTGATATTGAATTGGCACTCAAGACACTTGGTCTTTCAGAGACAGTATGTTATCTGTTAAGTTCTCTCATCTGTAACCGTGTGTGTGTGTGTTGTTTTAGTTGAATATGCAGCTGAATGCCTTATATTTGCGAGAAAGATCAGAATCATTTGCATTTGATGAGTTTACAGTGTCACAAAAGAGTAATACTTGTGGTTAAATGTAAGAATACAATTGCATTGATACTGGTATTCAAACCTACAAAAAAAATGTTATTGAGTTGTATGTGTTACTGCTTAACAAAGAATTTTGTTTGTGATTATGCATGCAGTCACGACCAGAAGAGCTTAAAATGGATGATTTTGTTCGATTGTACAATCTACTAGCAAATAATTGATTCATTGTTACCTCTTTGATGAAGAAACAAGTCCACTGACTGGGGGAAAGGCATCATTAGCGTCACTCCTTTATCTGTAATATTCATGGAAGTTGCATCATTGGATCAATAGAGAACAAATCATTATTACTATTAGTAGTAATATTATATTGTAATGACCACCTCCGAGTGATCACCAAGAATTTACTGCCTTGTAAGGGTTTTTTTGATAGTTTGTATTGTTTTTGTGATTTTTGCAAATATATGATTTTTGGGGAATTTTTGCAATAAGATAGTAAATACTGAAATGAAAAATGCAGCAAACTGAAACTAACAATAACTCACAAAATACTCCTTCAAATGCTATGAAAATTTGACACAAACATCTACTCATATAAATAATTAAACCCTTTTGAGGAAATTGGCTCAAGTGCAAAGTACCCGTAATAATGCAAGTCTGAAAATTTCTGGAAAATTGCACCAACAACTGGAAACTTCATATATTCACATGTAATGCTCAAAATACAATGTTCTCCAACCATCAAATACAACAACAGCCTTTACAAATACTAGGCGCCAACAACTAAGCCAAAATGCAGTCCCAAAAGAGGGCGATTCAACAAGTAATGGTTGGTAAATGGTTCCAAATGGTACGGCCAGCCTAGGGCAAGTACAGTCTGCTTGGTAGCACCTCAATCTGCCTGAAAACACCTAGGAATCTGCTGTGGAGGGTACGGCTGGTGTAGCTAATGATGTTTGCACAATCTCCAACAAACCCTAACCCAAAAACACATCAAAAAATGCATCAATCCAACTGCAAATGGTACGGCCATGCTGGGAGTGAAGCTATGAAATGAATGTCGTCCAAAATCTCCTCAAACCCCTGTGAAAACTGTCTTCAATCACTGAAATGTATCACCAATGTCAGCACAAATGCATCCTCTGAGTGAGAATGCCCAATACTGTCACATCCCCACTGCTAGAGATTAAATTTTCTGGAAGAATGTGATTCTACGATTAGTGTTTGTGATGCAGGTGCAGGTATCGGGGCGGATAGAGTGAGGAACACCCACCCCATTAACCGAGGCAGCGGATCAAAAATGCTAGGTAAGTGGATATGATGTTGTGCCCCTGGCACCTTGGTCCGTGGGTACATGGACGCCCACAATAGGATTGCATTGCATTCTGCCTGTCATAAATTGAACGAATGTTGCATGTTGATATTTGCTTTCGTCGGCTTGCTGTTCTTTGAATGCAACCATTTAAAATGACAATATATGTATATTTAAAAATACATACAATATTAATATATATGATTATTTTATTTGGAAAGTGAAATAAAAATAATAGTAATAAAATAATAATTTAAAAAAATAATATAACAAAATAAATCTAACTTCGAAATTATTCATAAGTGTAATATTAAAAAGAAAAGTAAGTAACCACATTAGTATATAAACTAAAATGTTTATAAGGCAATAAAGATTATTATTATTAATAATAAAAAAATTATTCAATTAAATCTAAATGTTGGCCATAGCAAGACCAACAAATCCTAAGTTAATACTAAGGAATTTCGTACACAAGCTAAGACTTATGGAAAATTATAATCCAAAAACCACAAAGGACACTACAAAGAAGCCTTAATAAATTAAAACTACTAAAATACTGTCGGGAGCGATACGTGGAGAATGTTTGGACGTTCTAACTGGCCATTCGGGTGAAGTGTCCACCTTCCATCAATTACCATCTCTTATTTAAGGAGAACGTCCTGAAACAAGAGGGTGGGGGAAAGTTTGGAAGAATTCTCTCTCTTGGAAGCAAGCAAGCTAGGCCACGGACGAAAGTATCGCAGAAGGTGGTCTGCGCTCTGTGAGAAGAAGGTCAGGTTGCTCTTGCTAAGCCAATATGAGGAATGTTTTTATAATGAATTTAATGAACAATAATTAGTAAGATAGCTATTATTTTGCTTATCAAATTTTGTAAGTGAATAAATAATAATTTTATAGTAATTTATAGAGTGTTGCCTGTGATTAAGAGTGGAGTATTTGTGTTTAAAATCATTAAAACTGGAACAGAAAAAAGTAACATTGTGTGTAGTTGCTTGGCATGAGAAGGTGATATGTTATATAAATACGAAATGGGGAGAAAATTTTAAAAGAAAATTAAAAAAATTGCCTTGCAGATAGTCGCACTAAAAATTGATGAATTTAACAAAAGATTTGCCTTATGTTTTCACATAGCTGTCGTATACTGTCAGTATGAAAAATATAATTTTTGTCTGCGTATGTCTGTATGGTTGTTTTGGTAGTAAAAGAGTTCAAAAACTTGCATTGTCGGGTCTATGAAGGCAAAAGTTTTTTTCTCCATTATCTTCAACTGCATGAATTCTCTTTTCGCTTTGTTGTTTTCATAAATTTATTTGTTGCTGAGTCTGCATTATGTGATTGAATGCATGACATGCTCCGTGTGTGTGTCATATAGACATTATGGAATCTGTGTGTTGCTGAGTCTGAATAAAGTGATTGAATGCATGACTGGTTCTGCATGTGTGTCATATAGACATTATGGGCCAAGTCTGAACCCATTAAAACCTCGTCTCTGTTTCGCCGGTTAATGTGGGTGGGTTGGAGGCGCATTATCCATCGCTCAAGAGTAGCGTGTGAAGGAGGCACCTTGTTATGATGGTTTCAAAGCCGCGTTTGAGGGCAGAAGTCTAGAAAACCTTGAATAACATTTATTATGAAATTAATGTAGAACCTTTGTTATGTTAACCTATATGTTGTTGGGTAATTCGTCTTTCCGGAATAATAGAAATGTCGGAGATGGGCTTTATATGAATGACTCTTAAACTTTGATTAGTGCCAATGATTTTAGATTACTGTCCAACATAGTCGTGGAAGAGATTAATGGTAAATTTAAGGGAGTTGAATAGCTTGTTATATTTGACGTTATACTCTGAAATAAAGACGTAAGTTATGATTCTTATGAAGCTAGATGATGCGTTGTTGATAGAATTCTTATTTAAAAATTATGGTATGAGGATGCTCGTACGAATGTTATTATAGAGTGAAATTGTATATAAAATTAGAGGAAAGGAAAAATATTTTAAGAAATATTTCTTATTTAGTTTTAAGTAGTTTTATTTAATTAATGATTTATAATAGATTTTTGTTATATGGGTTCTTTTAAAATAAAGAGTTCTTCTGTTAATATGAGAATCATTATTGTCAATCATTTAATTGAAGACTTGTTACAGTTTTATAGGCCTGTTCAAATGAAATTTGTTATTATTAATGTCCAATACTTTATTGAGTACTTGTTATAGTTTTATAGGCCTGTTAAAATGAAATTTATTATTATTATTGTTGTCCAATACTTAAAGATTTATGGGCTTGATCAAATGAAACTTATTATTAATATTTTGGTAAGGATTTGATATCCTGGAATGAAGTATTTTTATTTTGAGATTTAGTTCTGAATTAAGATGCAGAGACTATTTTTCTTAAAAATTAATCTATGGTTTTAAAAGAAGAAAATCAGATGATAAACTTAAACCTTAGAGTGGCCATGAAACTAAATTACTACCTGGAGATAGAACATTTACCTCTTAAAGGAAAATTCAAGTTGGGACTTTCTCCTCCTTTTACATTAAGTCACGAGGTGACTTATGTGAGGCTGAGTCGTTGTATTTCGGTAATTCAAGGACAGAGGTCCGAGCCATTGAGTATAACGGGCGGCGGTATGGGACGTCGCTCTAGGTGAACAACCTGTTGGTGGTGGTGGTAATCGTCATTCCACTCGGACTGAGGAAATGTCGATATGTTTATATGGCCAGTGGGCACCTCTTGACATTTCCAATGGTAGATGGTTATGGGCAGCATTATCGTCAGCCTAGGAAAGAATACGGTTATCTAGCCCAAAGGCCTTGTGATGGCGGGCTCTAGTCAAACCTTAGCGGAGGTCAATGACTAGCACCGACATACGAACGTTGGTTCCAAATTTTTGAGTTGTGTACTCGAAGGAACTGAGAGTTCTTCCAACTTTGGACAAGGGAAAATAGCATACCCCATTTAGGTGATATGGGCCCTGAACGGATAACCCTTCACCAGATTCTAAGAGGACTCATGAGAGGAGTCAAAATCATTAAGGCGAGTCATGGGACTAGGCCAGTTTTGAGCACTTAAGACACCAGCTGTAGTGGTGACAACTCTTGAAGTGCATTTACACGTATGCCAGAGCTAACAATATATTGGGTTACCAACAATTTGTTCATGTCTCTATATATTGATCATAAAAAAATGTGAAAATGTTTGGGTTGTGACAGTTGGTATCAGAGCCTAGGTTTGTGAAACCCTGGCTAACTTATCTGACAAAATATTGTAATGTCAGTTATGGCAGGTACCTCGAGGAGGACTAGCCTGAATCTGCAAGAAGGTATTGCAGAGGTCCCGAGAAAAGGGCCTAGAAGACTCATAAAGGAGTCAAAAAGAGCACAAACAGTTGAACCATCATGGAGGGTGGTCAAAAAAGATAAAGAGCCATTGGCAACAAAAACAACTTTCGATGATGGGAGTATGGATCGCATGATGCAGCTCATGCAAGAACAAATTGATCAACAAAAAGAGCTGATGGAGAGCCATAGGGCTCAAATGAATGATCATATGGAACAGCAACGGGCACAGATGGCCCAACAACAAGAACTCATTACTCAACAACAAAAAGTAATTGAGAACTTGACCCAAAAGAAAGCAAACAGTAATATAAGTCAGCTACCTGAAGGGTCTACTAGGAGAACTGTAGGGGAAGAATTACAAAAGGAATTAAAGAAACTGGATATATCTAAGTTTGATGGGTGTGGTGATGGAGAAGCAACCTTGAACTGGTTAAGTGAGGCTGAAGGGTACTTCGCCATTCAACCCCTTAGTTCAGAAGGGAAGACTACATGGGTCGTGGCTCATTTGGAGGGTCCTACCAAAATATGGTGGACCACTTATAAGAAAGCCACTCAGAAAGAGGTAACAGATATTCCATGGGAAGTATTTGTAAGAGACTTTAAAAGTCATTTTCTTACTGAACAATTCTTTATAGAGAAACATGCGGAGTTTACAAATCTACGACAAGGTAATATGTCAGTAGTTGAGTACTATCAAAAATTTGTGCAATTACAAAAATATGCCCCGAAATTTGATGATCAAGAGAAATTCAAAGCACATAAGTTTATCTTGGGTTTGCATCCAAAGCTCAGTCAACCTATAGGGGGAAAGACACCCCATACTCTAACAGTCGCATACGATGTTGCACGATATTTTGAGTCAATCCAGAAGGAGATAAAGGCTTTTTATCAACAAGAGAAAGATAATTCAAGGAAAAGAAAGAATTCCGAGCCAAGTCGTGGTTTAGATCAAAACCACAAATATGGAGATAAGGGCCGGAGCAGATTTGACAATAAAAATAAAAATAGAAATCAGGGATATAAGGGGCAGTCAGATCAAAAGAAAAACCAGGAGAAGAGAAGCACCTACAAAGAACAAGGGAGAAATGAAAATCAAAGTAAAGAGTATGAGAAACAAAAGAATACTGGACCCAATGCTTGTTTTGTTTGTGGAGCCCATGATCACTATGCCAGGCAATGTCCAAAAAGAGTTGATCATGGAAATCCTTCCGGAGAAACCTCTCACAAAATTTATGCAACCATAGGTAACCCTAATCTTGAGGGGCAAAGTACTCCATTTTTTATTAAAGGAAAAATAGGCATGAGAAACGTGTATATATTAATAGATAGTGGTGCTACTGACAGTTTTATTTCAAATCATGTCTTGAGGGATATACCTGTTAGACCTGGGATCATGGCAAATGGTTGGCAAGTAGAATATGGCTCAAGACAAACCTACCTAGTAAACCAATGCCTATTTTATTCAATAGTAGAGTTTCCCCAAGGAAAAATTAATTGGCACTTGTATGTGGCCCCTTTACATGCATTTGATGTGATTTTGGGACTAGACTGGCTTAAAGCACATAAGGCTATACTAAATTTTGAGGAATGGTGGATGGATTATACTAATGAAGCCAATCAAAGAATTCACATCCACTGTAGTAGAGCCCCCTTTGAGCCCCATTTGATAAGTAGCATGCAAGCTAAAAAGGCCTGGAAAAAGGGATGCAGATTGTATGTAATTAAAATGAATAAAAAAGAAGAATCAGATCCGAGCTCGACACTATTCCAACAATACCCGGTGATAGGAGAATTTAGAGATGTGTTTCCAGAAGATCTACCTGGATTGCCGCCAAGAAGAGAATTTGATTTCTCCATTGAATTAGTGCCTGGAGCAACACTAGTAGTTCGGACACCATATAGAATGACACCACTAGAGCTACAAGAACTCAAAAACCAACTGCAAGACTTGTTAGAAAAAGGGCATATTAAACCCAGTGTGTCACCTTGGGGGGCACCAGTCTTGTTTGTCAAAAAGAAGGATGGAACCTTAAGATTATGCATTGATTATAGGATGCTTAACAAAATGACAATCAAGAACAAATATCCTTTGCCTAGGATCGATGATTTGTTTGACCAACTCAGAGGAGCTACCATATTTTCCAAAATTGATCTTAGGTCAGGATATCACCAACTAAGAATCTAGGAGGAGGACACCTACAAAACTACTTTTAGAACAAGATATGGGCACTATGAGTTCACGGTGTTACCTTTTGGTTTAACCAATGCACCAACAACCTTTATGAACCTGATGCATAGTGTGTTTCATGAACAGTTAGACCAATTTGTGCTTATATTCTTGGATGACATATTGATCTACTCTCGAGACAAAGAAGAGCATGATAAACACATGAGAATTGTGTTAGAGGTACTCAGGAAAAATTAGTTATATGGGAAACTATCCAAATACGAATTCTATACACCTCAGGTGCAGTATTTAGGACATATCATCTTAGCTGATGGTATAGCAGTAGATCCTAAAAATATTGAAGCAATTATAGATTGGCCAACTCCTACTAATGTGTCAGAGGTGAGAAGTTTTATGGGAATGGTTGGTTATTATCGACGGTTTGTCAAAGGTTTCTCAAAAATAGCCTATCCTATAACCAACTTGCAAAAGAAAGGGAAGGCATATAAGTGGACAAAGCAGTGTGAAGAAGCCTTTAGAATTCTCAAAGAAAAGCTGACAACCACACCAATACTAAGAATACCTGACCCAAACCAACCATTTACAGTGTGTACTGACGCATCTGCAGAAGGATTGGGAGGTGTATTTTTGCAAGAGGAAGTTGTGATAGCTTATGAGTCTAGGAAACTCAAGAAGCACGAGATAAATTATGCCACCCATGATCTGGAACTGGCAATTGTGGTTCATGCTCTCAAAATTTGGAGGCATTACCTATTAGGAAAGCCTTTTAATCTTAAAACTGACCACCAGAGTCTAAGATATATATTTACTCATCAAATGCTAAATGCATGACAATGAAGATGGATGGAATTTTTGGCTGAATATGATTTTGGTATTGACTATATCAAGGGTAAAGAGAACAAACTGGCAGATGCTCTTAGTAGGAGAAAACACATAACTGCTATTACAAGATGTCAGTATGGATTTAAGAAGCAAATTGTAGAGTTGCAAAAGATAGATGAATTCTGTAAAGCCTGTCTAGAGAAAATTAAACAAGGAATTCCTAGAGAATTTAGCGTCAGATATAAATTGGTGTGTTTTCACAACCGAATTATTATACCCAATAAAGAAGAGCTTAAAATAATTATCTTGCAAGAAGCTCATTGTGCACCATATTCAGCACACCCAGGAGTAGTCAAGATGAGGGAAAACTTGAAGAAGGACTACTACTGGCTTGGTATGAAAAAGGACATAGTGCAGTTTGTGGCAAAATGTCTTGAATGCCAGAAGGTGAAGGCCGAACATTAGCACCCTGGTGGGAAGCTGCATTTATTTGAAATATCGGAGCATAAGTGGCAAGCTGTTTCCATGGATTTCATTGTAGGACTTCCTAAAACCCGATTTCAGCATGATGCAATATTCGTGGTTGTAGACAAGTTGACCAAGGTAGCACATTTCATACCTAGTGGTATTCATGATGATGCCACAACAGTTGCTCAAAAATTTGCTCGAGAAATTGTAAGACTTCATGGATTTCCTAAAGTTATTATATCAGATAGAGACTCTCGATTTACATCTAAATTTTGGCAAGCGTTGCATCGAGCCTGGGGAACGAGGCTCAATATCAGTATTGCATACCATCCTGAGATGGATGGACAAGCCGAGAGGGTCAACCAAGTATTAGAAGACATGCTACACATGTATTGCATGGATCATCAAAGCAAATGGGAGGACTATCTCTTCCTAGTAGAATTTTCTTACAATAACAACTACCATTCCATGTTGGGCATGGCCCCATTTGAGGCTCTATATGGGCGTAGGTGCAGGACACCATTAACGTGGGACAATTTGGATGATCGCAAGACGATCGGTCCTGAAGCTGTTAGGGAAATGGAGAACCAACTGAAGGCAATCCATCAGTGTTTGCATGAGGCAGCTGACCATCAGAAGAGTTATGCTGACTTAAAATGAACACCTCGAGAATTTAATGTAGGAGACAAGGTCTTCCTTAGAGTCAAACCTACTAAAAGCTCTATTAAGTCTACCAAACTAAGTCCTAGGTTTGTCGGACCTTTTGAAATAATTGCTAAAAACAGTCTTGTTGCCTATAAGCTCACATTGCCGCCAAATTTGTCAAAGATCCACAATGTCTTTCATGTATCCCTACTTCGAAAATATGTTGCTGACCCAACCCATATCTTGGATACTACTCATTTGCAGATGTCGGACCCGCAACACATTGAGGTGCAACCTATTAGGATTTTGGGATTTAGAACCAAACAACTCAAGAAAAGAGTTGTGGACCAATGTAGAGTGCAGTGGGACCAATTTTCTGAAATAAATGCCACCTGGGAGGATACCACAAGCATGAAAAATCAATTTCCTTACTTGTTTGAGACTTAAAAAAAATTGAGAGCAGAATGTTACTAAACTGATGTACTGAGAACTTGTTGCATATATATGCCTTGTATATATATATATATATGATATTTTGATATGTACATTTCCATTTATATGATGTCATGATGAAACTACTGTTTATTTGCTGTTGATAGTTACTTGTATTTGCACATCATTTAATATTTCGATGATAAGTTAACACAAGGACTGTGTTAAAACTAAGGGGGGAAGTATGTCACATCCCCACTGCTAGAGATTAACTTTTCTAGAAGAATGTGATTCTGTGATTAGTGTTTGTGATGCAGGTGCAGGTATCGGGACAGATAGAGTGAGGAACACCCACCCCATTAACCGAGGCAGCAGATCAGAAATGCCAGGTAAGTGGATATGATGTTGTGCCCCTGGCACCTTGGTTCGTGGGTACATGGACGCCCACAATAGGATTGCATTGCATTCTACCTGTCATAAATTGAACGAATGTTGCATGTTGATATTTTCTTTCGTCGGCTTGTTGTTCTTTGAATGCAACCATTTAAAATGACAATATATGTATATTTAAAAATACATACAATATTAATATATATGATTATTTTATTTGGAAAGTGAAATAAAAATAATAGTAATAAAATAATAATTTAAAAAAATAATAATATAACAAAATAAATCTAACTTCAAAATTATTCATAAGTGTAATATTAAAAAGAAAAATAAGTAACCACATTAGTATATAAACTAAAATGTTTATAAGGCAATAAAGATTATTATTATTAATAATAAAAAAATTATTCAATTAAATCTAAATGTTGGCCATAGCAAGACCAACAAATCCTAAGTTAATACTAAGGAATTTCGTACACAAGCTAAGACTTATGGAAAATTATAATCCAAAAACCACAAAGGACACTACAAAGAAGCCTTAATAAATTAAAACTACTAAAATACTGTCGGGAGCGATACGTGGAGAACGTTTGGACGTTCTAACTGGCCATTCGGGTGAAGTGTCCACCTTCCATCAATTACCATCTCTTATTTAAGGAGAACGTCCTGAAACAAGAGGGTGGGGGAAAGTTTGGAAGAATTCTCTCTCTTGGAAGCAAGCAAGCTAGGCCGCGAACGGAAGTATCGCAGAAGGTGGTTTGCGCTCTGTGAGAAGAAGGTCAGGTTGCTCTTGCTAAGCCAATATGAGGAATTTTTTTATAATGAATTTAATGAACAATAATTAGTAAGATAGCTATTATTTTGCTTATCAGATTTTGTAAGTGAATAAATAATAATTTTACAGTAATTTATAGAGTGTTGCCTGTGATTAAGAGTGGAGTATTTGTGTTTAAAATCATTAAAACTGGAACGGAAACAAGTAACATTGTGTGTAGTTGCTTGGCATTCTGACATGAGAAGGTGATATGTTATATAAATACGAAATGGGGAGAAAATTTTAAAAGAAAATTAAAAAATTGCCTTGCAGATAGTCGCACTAAAAATTGATGAATTTAACAAAAGATTTGCCTTATGTTTTCACATAGTTGTCATATACTGTCAATATGAAAAATATAATTTTTGTCTGCGTATGTCTGTATGGTTTTTTTGGTAGTAAAAGAGTTCAAAAACTTGCATTGTCGGGTCTATGAAGGCAAAAGTTTTTTCTCCATTATCTTCAGCTGCGTGAATTCTCTTTCCACTTTGTTGTTTTCATAAATTTGTTTGCTACTGAGTCTGCATTATGTGATTGAATGCATGACATGCTCCGTGTGTGTGTCATATAGACATTATGGAATCTGTGTGTTGTTGAGTCTGAATAAAGTGATTGAATGCATGATTGGTTCTGCATGTGTGTCATATAGACATTATGGGCCAAGTCTGAACCCATTAAAACCTCGTCTCTATTCCGTCGGTTAATGTGGGTGGGCTGGAGGCGCATTATCCATCGCTCAAGAGTAGCGTGTGAAGGAGGCACCTTGTTATGATGGTTTCGAAGCCGCGTTTGAGGGCAGAAGTCTAGAAAACCTTGAATAACGTTTATTATGAAATTAATGTAGAACCTTTGTTATGTTAACCTATATGTTGCTGGGTAATTCGTCTTTTCGAAATAATAGAAATGTCGGAGATGGGCTTTATATGAATGACTCTTAAACTTTGATTAGTGCCAATTATTTTAGATTACTGTCCAGCATAGCCGTGGAAGAGATTAATGGTAAATTTAAGGGAGTTGAATAGCTTGTTATATTTGACGTTATACTCTGGAAATAAAGACGTAAGTTATGATTCTTATGAAGCTAGATGATGCGTTGTTGATAGAATTCTTATTTAAAAATTATGGTATGAGGATGCTCGTACGAATGTTATTATAGAGTGAAATTGTATATAAAATTAGAGGAAAGGAAAAATATTTTAAGAAATATTTCTTATTTAGTTTTAAGTAGTTTTATTTAATTAATGATTTATAATAGATTTTTGTTATATGGGTTCTTTTAAAAAAAAAGAGTTCTTCTGTTAATATGAGAATCATTATTGTCAATCATTTAATTGAAGACTTGTTACAGTTTTATAGGCATGTTCAAATGAAATTTGTTATTATTAATGTCCAATACTTTATTGAGTACTTGTTATAGTTTTATAGGCCTGTTAAAATGAAATTTATTATTATTATTGTTGTCCAATACTTAAAGATTTATGGGCTTGATCAAATGAAACTTATTATTAATATTTTGGTAAGGATTTGATATCCTGGAATGAAGTATTTTTATTTTGAGATTTAGTTCTAAATTAAGATGCAGAGACTATTTTTCTTAAAAATTAATCTATGGTTTTAAAAGAAGAAAATCAGATGATAAACTTAAACCTTAGAGTGGCCATGAAACTAAATTACTACCTGGAGATAGAACATTTGCCTCTTAAAGGAAAAGTCAAGTTGGGACTTTCTCCTCCTTTTACATTAAGTCACGAGGTGACTTATGTGAGGCTGAGTCGTTGTATTCTGGCAATTCAAGGATAGAGGTCCGAGCCGTTGAGTATAACGGGTGGTGGTATGGGACGTCACTCTAGGTGAACAGCCTGTTGGTGGTGGTGGTAATCATCATTCCACTCGGACTAAGGAAATGTCGATATGTTTATATGGCCAGTGGGCACCTCTTGACATTTCCTAAGATATTGTCTAGCCATTAGTAGTGTGTCACCTTATATCTAAACCTAAATATTTCCTTGGTACATAACCCCTCAAGGACTTACCCTATAGCCATATACCTACATATATTACTCATTTATTCAGTGTCCTAATCTCTATCTATTCTTTGATTAAAGTGACATGTTCTTTAGATACTATTATTCCCGATCTTTCACACAAATCCCTAACCTTGAACAGTTTAGTAGGCTTGATTTCAATATCAAATTCTTATATCTTATTAATTTATCCACCCTTATTCTCTTTCAGTTTACCATGTTATACAAGGTATTAGACATTAGGATGTACCATGAAGATAGTGGTCTTGCTTTTCCATAATAACTAAACTTCTCCAAAGATTTCATGATGATAAACACCTATTTTTCAATCAAGGTATACCATTATTTGTAGTTGTGAAGGGTTTGAATCATGAAAGAGATGGGGTGTTCTTCATCTTGGTTATTTTCCTAAGTTAGGATGGTCGTGATAATTTCATCTATTCCAAATACATACATTATGAATTCTTTCGAGAAATTGAGGTTGATTAGGATAGAGACCTTGCTTATGATATATTTTAACTCATGGAAGGCTTTCTCCTTTTCTTCATTCTAATTTAAGTAGGTGTCTTTATGAAGCATCTTGGTTATGTGTCTGACCATCCATTCAAAGTTGGTAATGAATTTAACTACAAATTAGATCTACCCTAAGAATGACCTGATGCACTTGATTGATGAAGGTAATGATAGATATTGAATGACTTTGATTCTGGAAAGATCTATAGAAAGGTCTTCTTTGGATACTATGTGTCCTAATAAATTTTCTTCTTTAACCATGAAGAGAGGTTTCTTTGGGTTTAGAGAGATATTGAATTCCCTACATCTTTGGAAAATTGACTTTATATGCTCAATGAACTTGCTTATATCTTTAGAAAATATTGTCAATTTTTTTGAGATATATTAGAATGATCTTGCCCATAAGACCTATAGATGCTATATCCATTGCTCTCTATATAGCTTATCTGGAGTTTGATAGACTAAAAATATTTGTTGGTATGCAAAGGTACCTCACTTGGTGGTGAAAACTATCTTATGTTGGTCTTCATATTTGATCCAAACTTGGTAATATCCAAATAAACCATCTAGAAGTGATAACCTTTGTGAGCTTGCCACTTTTTCCAAGCTTGGGTTCCTGGATCCAATCCATAGTTTATGAGAACAGACCTATCATATGCTTAGTCTGTAGTAGTTTTGGTCATTCCTCTGGTGCGTACCCTAAGGATTTTTAGAATAAAATGGAGACTCTTAAAAGGGATCCTCCCAAATAGAATTGGGCTAAGAAGCAACCAATGGTGTCTCAAGGTCATATTGAGCATGAGGACCTGGTTGCAAGGGACAAGATCATGGATGAGCTGGTGGAGGTTGATATTAGTAATCCAAGAGTGGTAATTATGAAAAATATAGATAGTAATATAGGAGTGGTAGTTGTGAAGAATCTAGATAGTTCTTGTAGTGGCCATTCTCAGCCTAACCAGGCTATTCTAAAATCTGAAACTCCTATTCCTCAGGAGTTCCTTCAAAATTCTTTTCTTGGCTTAAATTCTTAGGAAGTGGCTCAAGAGGAACATGGTGTTCCTCAAGTTGTAGCTTAGGGTGGTTCTCCCCCTTTGAAGGTTGTGATGGAGCCCGATTCTCCTCTAAAGGTTGTGGTTTCTCAAAAATATGTTCAATCCCATCTCCCTAGGGAGGGAGCACCAAGGGCAATATATTCTCGGCCTAAAACAATAAGTAGTCAAAAAGGCCAGTTGGATTTGGGGGTAAAAAGGAAGATTGGAAAACAACCTAGGTTTCGAGTTGTAGATGTAGGGGATGCATATGATCTTCAATTCCTGTCAAAGATTGAAAAAAAAAAGGAGCCAAAAGGTAAACAACTTAAGCTTGATTCATTTTTCCAATCCTCTAATCCTAAGGGGGAAATAGTATCAAATCTTGTAAATGAAGATTTTACCTTGGGCTAGTGAAATGCGAAATTAGTTTCAGTTTTGAGTGGAAGTTGGGGTTATGGTTTTTGATTTCCAGCTTTCAACAAAGGTCTAGTTGTCTCAGAAAAAAGGATTCAAATAATGCTTCTATGCAGATTGGTGGGTGTCCTGCCCCTAGTAGAGATCCAAATTGCTTCATCAGGAAGGGGGTGGATTTAGTATTTGCGTTGAGTGGTAGTTTTTTGGGTGCAAAATCGATGTAGTTTTTTGTGGTGGTTTTGATCCTTTTTATTTGGATGGTAGTTTAGATTTTATTTTTCTATTATTGAACCATTTAAATGCTTTTTAGTTTCAATATTTGTGTCAGATTCCTTTTTGGTTGGGCAACATTCTGTTTTCAAATTTTTAAACTTTTCTACTGATGTAATTGCCACCTGATAGCTCTATGGTTGGAAGCTTGATCTTTGGTTGAAGTGTTTCATTATATTTTTAGTGACTAATCTGCTTTGTTAAAAGGTTTAGAGACCCTTTCAAAACTTTTTCATCCATCTAACCAAAAAAAATGAGGTGTTGTGATCATTTAATGATGCCTTGTTTAGGTTCCTAAAATTAACATAGAACCTGATATCTCCATTCTTCTTATGTATTGGGATGAGATTGGTGATCCACGTGGAATGCTTGATTGGGAATATGATATGGCATTGTAGGAGTTTTAACAATTATTTATTAATTATGGACCCTATTTTAAGATTGACCAGTCTCTACTTTTGACAAAAAGACCTAGCATTTGGTTCTAATTTAATGGTGTGCTCTATCACATTGTAGTTTTAGGATTTTATATTTTCATCTAACTAGGCAATTATATCTCTATATATACCATAAATTTCTTTGAAAATATATTATTCTTTCTAAGTACAATCCTTCCCAAGTAGTAGACTTTTCCCTTTAGCTACCTTGGGAGTTTGATATGTAAAATATTTCACCTTAATACTCTCTTTCCTAAAACTATCATTTGGGTTAAACAAACTTTCCAGTGTGGTTAGTGTAGACACCTAAAACATATCATTTTGAGGAGACTACCTGAATGGACTCCTTTTAGACCACATAACCCACCTTGGGCAGCCTTAGGGCTAAAACAGTGGTTTTCACCACTTAAATGAGCATAATTCCCCATAAAACCATGGTCGTCTCGACTCGAGACGGCCGCCAAACCGTGGTCGTCTCAACCCGATATGACCATCAAAATCAAGTTTAAAAATAAAAAGGTGCATAACTGGTAGCCAAAACTACCAGTTAACCCCGCGCATGATCTCGCAAAAGGCATTAAGCATCCCACATGGGCCAAAATTAGAAAAATGCATGCAATTATCAATCGCATGAGATTTCAGAGATAAGCATTCACTTTTCTTAATGTGAACTGCCTCTTTGCTTTTTCATGCAGGGTGCTTTTGCCATTTTTAGCTTCCATCCAAGAAGTCTATAAATTGGCACTCACCCCTCAATTGAAAGGATCCAAATATTTGAATTTGTGCAATGAAGTGCTACCAAATTCAATATACATAGTTCAAGCTTTTGCATAATGAAGTGCTACCATTTTTTATCCTCCAAGCCCACTGTTGAGACCATATTGTTGGATTGCTACAAGGGATTGAAAGCCATGCTTCTATCTTGCATATAATCGAACATCTCCGCTTCAAATTTGACTTGATACATCAAGTCGCTTTCCCAAGCATAAAAATCTATTGATAACACACCCCAATATCTTAAATGTTGCTAAAACTTGGTCTCAAAAAGACATAGTATCATGACAGTGGTCGTCTCGACCAGAGATGATCCATAGACAAGGTCATCTTGATTTGAGATAGTCTCGGCCAAAGACCTGCTTCTTTCAATTTTATTTTTGGATTAACATAGAAAAATATTTTCCTAATTTTTGCATTTAGTTTACATTTATTTCATGCATTTGCTTTCTTTCTATTTTAGCATTTATCATATTTAATACGGGTCCAACCTCGGTGGGCTCTTCATATGCTTTTGATACATTTCTAGTTTCTTTGTGTGCAGATTACAGGATTCAATAGACGACAAAGGAGCACCAGATTCACATCACTCTCTTCGTAGTGATCATGGAAAACCCACCCCCAAGCAGTTTTCATTAGCAAGAAGACCATTCAGTGCACCAAGATGATTTAGAGGGGATTAAAACCCTCCTATTTTGTATTGATTGTATCACACTTATGAACTCCCTCAAGGGGACGTGATTGTAATATGTTTTGATAAAGATAAGTTATCATTAATAAAAAGGACTTGAATTATTCTTATTATTTTTTATCATGTTTCAATTATATATGCTGATATATTTACTCTATTATTGGTGCACAATTTTTGAGCTTTCATATGGCAATCATAGCGGGACTCAATCCACTTTTTAGATTTTTGATTGATTACTGATAAATTTTGCTTTAACAAGTACACAGTCAACTATCTTAGGTAAAGACAACCCATGTACTGCAACCATATCAATTCGAGATGGCCCGAAGTAGGAGTAAAAATAGTAACAAAATGACAAATCTTCTACAAACGTAGGCTTTCACGGTAAGTTTTGCTATCTTTCTCTTTTCTATTTCTAAAAAAATCAAGTAGAAAAAGATAGATTTAAAGCATTTGCAAAGATTTTATTGGTTTAAAACAGTTAGACAACAATCATCTTAGGTCAAGATGGTCTCTATCTATGATCATCTCAAGTCAAGATGGTCTCTATCTGTAGCTATCTCAAGTTGAGATGGTCTCTATTTATAGCCATCTTAGTATGAGATGGTCTCTATCTACATTTTTTTGGTTTTCCTACCTTGTTGCCTGCTCAAAGGCTAAATATCATATAGGGTTTTCTAAATATTAAACGTACATTTTTGCATTTAGTGAAAGATCATTTGTATGCTCTCTATTTCCTTTTTGCAAAAATTTTAAAATGAACCCACACACTCACGAGGCAATATAACATCAGTTAGTTGGATTTCATCACCAATGATTGACAGCAATCACGTGATGTGGGCATTCATCTCCCACCATAGATTGGCCCCTTTACAAACCATAGCAACCCCTGCAAGTGGCTTTTTAGACTTCATCACCAAAAATTCCTCTACTCTTGGGTGCATCCTGAGGTAGGTTAGGATTAGATGCCCCTTAACCATAGGGCTCAATAATTAGTGGATCGTAGTTATCGATATTGTCCAAGCACACCCGAGTGTGAAGCAAAAGCTCGGTTGGGAAAGTAGCAGGACTCAGATAGCACGACCTCTTTCGAGAGGTAAATTATTTCCTTAGGATACCCATCAACCATATCCAACATCCTAGGAAGACATTTTTATTATTTGTGTTGCATTCCTCGATAGGGGGGTGTGCACAAACTACCTTTCATTAGTTTTCATTTCATTTTACCTATTAGTTTTCATAGGAATAGGATCTTAAAACCAAAACACACAAAAACAAATAAAAAAAAATAAAAAATAAAAAATCAACAAAAAAAAATCAAAAATACAAAAAAAATTGTTTTCTTGCTTGTTTGTTTATTTACTATTTGCATAGTTTAGACAATGGTAACAACATGCAGTCAAGCTCAATCAAGATCCAATGCTACTGAATACCCACAAGGAGAAATGGAACATCTTCAATATAGTCTAGAGGACCTTGCCATTCCTGACTGGCACCCTGACACACATCGTAACTTGAATATCTCATATAAGGAATCTGACCTTTAAGAAATCCCTATTCAAGAAGCACCCATAGGTCCTAAGTACGATCAAAAAGGAGACTTTCTTGATCTAGACACTTTGCTTGATTTCTATAAAAAGAATCATCCACCCACTGAGGGGCCTAGTAGGGTAGTGTCATGCATTCGCATCTTGGCTCATCCTAGAGAACCATTAGAAGTAGTGCAAGAGTACATCCTATACCAAGATGACTGCTACCAAGATTCCCCAACTGAACATCTATCTATAAATCAAGAACATGATCAAGAGGATACACGTGTTAACCATCATTCTTGCAAACAACCCATGTCGGCTCTCATATTCATTATAGATGAGGGTGACCTAAATCCCAATATGTTTCAAGAGAGACCATTCATTCAAGAATGTTGCACCTCTACACCACCTGATTACATAGAGCTCACTTTCAAACTAGAATACTAGGTCAATGCGACCTTTAGGGATCACAAAAAATAGGTTGTAGATCCTACTAGGGGTGAGAGACAAGACAAGCCCATCCATATTATAGATACAAGGGTAAATAGACCCCATACATCTAAGAAAATAAACTACACTCATCAGGCACCTAGGCCAAACATTAACCGACAACAATAGTTGGATCAACTACGATTAGACCACCAATGATTAAATTAGCAATGGGTGGACCAACAATGGTCACACCTACAAAGGTTGCATCAACAAAGGGTACAACAAGAGCAATTACAAAAGGTATTGCATGAAATGGTACCTACACCTAGTACCCATAGGCTGCAATAATGCATAAGGCACCCTACACAATATCAAAACCTTCCACCATGGCCAAACCAAAATCATCCACCTCATGCGTGACCAAATCAGCCACCCATACATCCTCAAAGGCACCAATTTCCTGAACAAAATAGACCATACACTTATCCAGAGGAGTATGACCCCTATGAGGAACCATAATCAGAATATCAAGAACCAATTGACACATACCCTGAATTACCTTATAGGGATGCACGTGTTGACAACACCCAACCACCTCTGCTTCCTCCTCGAGGGTAGAGGTGAGTAAATGAAATCATTTCACTAGATGCATATAAGTTGTTGATAGACCACATTAATTCCTTAGAGAAGTAAACTTCAAGCATAGGTTACCAAAAACCTACCTTGCATCAGCTTCACAACCAACCATTGCACCCATCCATGCCATCACCCCCATATCTTGAGCACTTTGAAATGCCAAAATTAGATAAATTCAAAGGAGAGGAAGATGCTCAAGAGCATGTCACTCATTTCATGAATGTATGCTTTCATCTTTAGGATGATGATGCCCTCATGCTAAGAACATTCCTAATAACTCTTGTAGGGCCTACTTTAGAATGGTATAATCATCTACCATGACATAGCATCCATTCCTTTGAACAACTTGCAAATGCATTCTTAGAATACTTTTCATTTAGCATCAAGAAAAAGGCAACATTGACTGACTTGTATAATCTTAGACAATTTAAAGATGAGCTAGTCATGGACTACGACAACCGATGGAGAGCAATAATAACCAAGTTACCTTTCACCTTGCCTATAACGGAGCTTACCAGACTATTCACTAGGAGTTGTTCGAAGCAAATCTCACTTCTATTACAACTCCAATAATATCAAACCTTCGAGGAGGCCCTAGCACAGGCTAAGGTCATTGAGGACATTAAGGTCCAGGAAGGTGATATTAAGCTTCATAAAAAGGAATGGATGAACAAGAATGCTAAAGGAGGCAACACGCAATAGAAGGTGGCCCTAGTAAATCAAGTTGTTTTGAGTATCCCTGGATCCTCAAACCAAGCCGCACCACCACAACCACTAACTCAACCTAATTACCAGGCTCAGCCTCCACCAACCCAATATCATCCACAACAGAACCAAAAGCAAGGCCAACAACACCGACCACCATGGTAATATACTCCTTTGCCAAAAATATTAGCATCAATTTTCAATCGATTATGTGAGGTGCATGCAATCAATCTCCCTGAGATCCATCCACTAGACCCTAATCGACCTAAACCAAAGTCTCATAGGGAGGATCTATACTATGCTTACCATCGACAAAGGGGTCATGACATCCAGACATGTTACACCTTTAAAAATATAGTACAAGATATGATCGAGAGGTAAGAGATTCAGATTGACAATCCTCTTGCCCCAAATAATCAAAACATAGGAGTCTTCAAAGACCCTTTGCCCACACATGAAACAAACACAACACCTACCAACCAAGCAGAACAACCAAAGTAGGTGAATCAGGTGCATGCCAATCCACCTCACCAAGAGTTTGTGGGGATGATTAGTATTGTCACAAGGAACCAATGATATCCAAATCAACCCGCACCTAATGTGAGTCCTAATAACATTCCTTCGACATCATAGGCACCTCCTCAACCTAATCTGATTACACCTATCCCACCTCAACTAATGCTAACAATAAGGAATAGACTTACCCAAAGTCTAAGAATGACATCGGCTAGGCTCTCCATCTATGAGCTGATACAACAATCAAAGCCACATCGAGAAGCTCTAATGGAGATCTTGAAATTGATCGAATTACAACCACAAGATCCCAATGCTTTTGCTAATTTTGTGGGGCAAATACAATATTGCAATGAGCCTGCAATAACTTTTCATGACCATGAGATCAAGATTATACCCACTGACATATCGGATCCTCTACTCCATATCATCGCTAGTATAGATCGGATCCCTTATAAGCATGTCTTGATCGACACAGGCTCCTCAATCAATATCATCACCACATCCACCCTTCAATACCTCAACCTTCCACCATCCCACATCACAACATCCACATTCACCCTTTGGGCATTCAATGATGCATTGTGTTCTACCATCGGGATAGTAGTTCTTCCTATTCAGGTTGGACTAAAAATAATTCACACACTCTTCCATGTTCTAAAAGGGGCCATGCAATATAATTTGCTACTTGGTCAGCCCTGGATCCAAGACATGAGGTGTGTACCTTCAATCTTACATCAATGCATTAAATACATACATGAAGGTCAAGTGCATTGTGTCCCTGTAAACTTAGAACCATTTAAATTTTGTAATATGGTCTCACATCCTGATGAGTCCTCTTTACCATCAATGCATCTGGAGGTCCAACCCAATCCACCCAACATTCATCAAACCCCTCCACCAAGATCTTCTATGTCTTCATCAAAGCAAAAATCATCATCAATAGACATAGAGATCCCTTCTCATGCATCAAATATTCCCACCAAGAATCCTGAGAAGGCACCCATATCATCACCTCCATTATCGCCAACCCACGCATCCACATCCCAATCACCGAAGTCGCCTCCTGCACCTTTGATCTCAACCATTTCCACAATACCCATTCACATCTCCCATACAAAGGAAGAGCCTTTGCAAGTCACAATACATATGTCTAATCCAGGATTTGAGGAGTACATAGTATAAAATGTCACATTCACTCCCCTTATCAAGATAGTTCAAGACATAGGCCGACCTCCTATCACATTATTACCCATTGGCATGATAGTTCCCTTAGGGTACCCATCGAATCAAATAAATTTTATCTATGGGGGATTTGATGTTCCCTTAAATACACCCCATAGGATGGAAGAGGATGAAGAACCCTTTCAAGCCAACATCGAATACATGTCCAATCCATCCTTTGCATTATAGTATTTTCATCATCATCATTGGTGAGGAAATGGCTTAGGTCGGTATGAGCAAGGTCTTTGAACCCCTCTAGAACCCCAATATCAGCTACCTATGGATAAGTTTGGGCTAGGCTACTCCATACATATGCCCGATGAACTCCTTGTCGATTCTCTCTAACGCCTAACTCTAGGTTGTGGAAGGGATATCGATCCTAATGAATATGTTGATCTAGGTTATAATAATTTTCTCAGTGACCATGTCCAAATCGCTATGATAATCATAGAGCCTCCTGACATTTTTGATGAAGAGTTTGAAGGAAATTGGGAGCCTAAAAATGATTGGATAGAGTTTGAAGAAGAAGAGAAGTCTAACGAATACTAGGATGAAGAAGATGATGAATCTTACCAAGAGTATGATGTAATTTCTATTGCTTTAGCTAGCTCGAAGGATGAATCAACTGCCATCGAGCCCCTCAATGATCTAGATGAATTTTATCTTCATATTTTTCCATAGTTACCACCATCCCTTATGCATCAGCTTCTCCCATCAGAGGGACTCCATTGCTCACACTCCCCCTAGGCCACACCCTATCATTCCACCACCACTGCAACCACCCTCGGTACATCTACATCCACCCATATTTGATCAAATTTTTCCACCAGAGAATGGAGATTATCCACCAACCATCAATATGATCTCCATTGACCTCACCACACCACTTCACTACCCAGGTGACCCTTCAAAACCTTTGCACCTCAATATTGAGGCTATTGATTTTGATCGCATTGCTTCCCCACCATCATTGGAAGAGTTCCTACCTTGCGAGGAAATGTTGCAACCATTTCACTTTTCCTTAGGTCCATCTAAAGATGTTTTTCAAGCTGAGGTTGAGCCTAATGATGCATTCGATTCTCTAAATCTAGCTGATGATATTCATCTGATCCCTACACCTCACCAATTGGAGGAGGGATCCCACATGTCAATGGAAGAAACAATTGATGTTGATATCGATACCGATCCTGAAAATCCTCAGGTTGTCAAATTAGGACAAAGTTTATCAACTACGAAATGGGCCAATTTCACAATGTTCCTAACAAAATATAAGAGAGATTTTTCTTGGTCTTATAAATATATGTCGGGTCTTGATCCAAACTTGGTTGTTCACAACTTAATGCTCGATCCAAAGATCAAACTGGTCAAGCAAAAACTTCGTAAAATGCACCCAACAATAGCCTTAATGGTAAAAGATGAGTTACAAAAATTGTTGGATGTAGGATTCATCCAACCTATTGATTACCTTGACTAGATTTCAAAACCCATCGGATAATGTCATAACTATTTAGGTCAAGATTCTTTCTCAAGCCACTATCTCGTGAGATATTTTCAAATATGAGCAAAATATTCACATGATATAGGTTGAACCCTACCAACATGGGTTCTCCCCAATTCAAGAATTTTTGAACCATGATTCTTGGGGGTCTTTGCCCTCACAAACTCCTTGTGATAATAACATGACCATATACCTTAAGGTTCTCTCCCACTCCACATTTGTATGAGGTGTATCTAGAGAGGAACAAACAAATCATCTAGTCCAAGTAGAGTTGTATAAATATTGGTTTTATCAACTTAGATATTTCCTAAAATTGGGTACCATTCCTTTAGGATTATCGCATGCCACCAAATGAAAATTCAAGCAAAAAACGATAAAGTATGTCTTGGTAGGAGATATACTCTATCATCAAAGCTACAATGGTCTTCTCTTTCATTGCTTAGAGCCCCAAGAATCTACTTGGGCTATTTTACAAGCTCATGATGGTACTCACGATGGCCATTTTAGTGGCATGGCTATTGCCAAGCGCATCCTATAGATGGGTTATTATTGGCCCCTATGGAGTGAAATTATTGTGCTTATGTCAAAAGGTATGTTAAATATCAACATCATGCTAATATTTCTTACATACCTTCATAGGCCTTACAATCGATTCACTCATTCTGGCCTTTCTCGCAATGGGGATTTGACTTAATCAATAAAATTTCTCCTGCCTCATATGATTATCACACATTCATCCTAATGGCCATAGAATATTTCACAAAGTGTGTGGAAGCTATTCCTCTTACCACTATAATAGGCTTGTGCATCATGGAATTCATATTACATAACATCATATGTCATTTTGGTATTCCATCCAAAATAATTTTGGATAATGGGCCACCATTCAAAAATAAGGATATGAGAGCTTTATGTGCTAAGTATAATATTCAACACAACTTTTCAACACCTTATTATCCGTAAAGTAATGGATAAGCAGAAGCATCAAGCAAAATTATAATTGCCATTCTCAAGAAAATAATAAATGATAATCATAAAGATTGGTATCTTCAATTACCTCTAGCACTATGGGCTTATCGAACTAGCATTCAGACACCCACTGGGGCAACTCCGTTTTTGTTAGTATATGAAGTTGAGGCTATTATACCCTTGGAATTGGAAATTTCATTGTTATGCATTTCATTACAAGAGTTCATCGATGATGAAACTGATGATCATTAAAAAATCTCATATTTTTGTATAAACTTTTAATATATTATGCGGCATTATTATTATAGAAATGTATTTTTTGTGAAAATTATATATATATATATATAATAGCAAATTATGTATGTTCTCTAATTTGTGTTTTTAAGTGAATTTTGTGTAGATTCAGTAATTTTTACTGCCTTTTAGTATGTTTACGTTAAGGTACCATTTGGACGTGGCACTTTCCGTTTTATGATGGAAAATTAAAGGTAAAAGTAACCGCAACAAAAATAGTGATGAGCACTAAGTTTGGTGCTCGACTTCAATTTAGGTGCTCGAATCCCATTTTGTATTTGACTTCTGTTTGGTACTTGATTTATGTTTGGAACCTGACTCCTATCTTCAAAATAGGCGACACTTGACTCTTGTTGAAGCAAAAGTACAACATGACACCTATTGTAGGTAAAACAAAATAGAGATATCAGTGATGGATGCGGATGAAGGACAATGCCATAAATCATATGTCATCTATTTTTTAGCAAATACATAAAATATCAATGTAAACCGATAAAGCGTAAAATCATATGTATTTTGTTCTGATAAAATCAGAATACGCCTAATCAATCATGCAACACATAGAATTGAGTGAATGTTTGCTTTATCGTTCCTATTTCTACATATTTATTGTAACAAAAAAATATGAAATAGATCTACCTCAAAATGTAATAGGGTGTGGCTGCACATCTTATAAATATGCAGGCCACCCCTAAGAAAAATGATCCCGGATTATCTCTATATTTTTTTGAAGCTGCAATATAACACAATTCATTTGAGTATTTTATCAATCTCAAACTAGCATCCGGTGAATGAATTTATTTGGGTAGAGTCAGCTAGAATCCTAGGACCACTCTCAACAGTATTCCTCCCACCTTTTTCCTTGATTTATATTATTTTATTTATTTCCTATTTTCTATATTTTTTGCAAATTAGTTTAGTTCTGTAGCTTTCCCCTATTTTTTGTACTTTTCTAGCAAGTGTATACTTTTACTTTTATAGTTTAATTCAGTCATGTATTTGATAATATAAAGTATATTAAAGGTTTGTATGAAGAAAAATAACTCCACCACAACAACGCACCCTCCCAAACCATAGAATATGAAGGACTCATCTCACTAGGAATTACAAGCATATATTGTGCACGACCTTTTCACAAGTTTACAAGCCATATCGGGTTGATAATTAAATGGAGGTAATGAATTAAACCATAGGAATTAACCAATTTTTTACCATTCTTAAGAAAATAGTAAACGATAATCATAAATATTGGTATCTTCAATTACCTCTAACACTATGGGTTTATCGAACTAGCATTCAAACGATCACTAGGGCAACTCCATTTTTGTTAGTATATGATGCTGAGGCTATTATACCCTTGGAATTGGAAATTTCATCATTATGCATTTCATTGCAAGAGTTTGTAGAAGCAAAGTAAAATATTAGTTGTACAGAGTTGTATAAAGTGTATGGATAACCATTAAATTATAAGTAGTGAAGGGTAGCCATAACAATAATCCAAGTCTGTAGGTGAATGCGACCATACAAGAAAAGGGTTGGATCCAACAATAGAGAAATGAATATTATGTGTGCAAGGACAAGGGTAGAAGAACTATTGGTTGAATGTTGGAAAAATTGTATAAGTTGAAGAAGTGAATTACCAAGTTGATAAATCCATCATCATACAAGTGTAGAAAGGGGTACAAGAGTGTCATACAAATTATTATCAGAGGATGACCAGAAAAATTGGGGAAGATGCTATTGGAAGAATTTTTTGTGGGATTTCCATTCAAAGAAAAATTGAAGGATTCCATACAAGAGATGTGGTTGTCGAACGACTCAAAAACAAGTTGTATAGGTGATATTATTGTTGTACATGGCTAAGTACTACTATTGTACAAGTGCAATTTTATATGTTAAGGATGTATAAGTACTTGAGGTGATGATAGGAGTTGTACAAGCAGATCCTAAAGTAGTTAGAGTTATTGAAGCATGAAGATGTAGAAGAGATCAAGCACCATGGAGCAGGTTTTTTAGGTGGAGTAGTAGTAGGGAAGAACCCCACCTTATCAAGTGGTATAGGAATCTTGTTCTCTAGGAGAGATTGTCCAAGGAAGTGTGTGAAGGAGTCTCACATAGCATGTCCAAGGAGAAGAAAGGAATCATGGTTCAAACATTGGATAAGGTAGTAGTACACATGCAAGTCCTTCAAGAGAAATGCCAAGAGTCAGTGCTTAAGAGGAGTAATAAGTTGAGGCTTTACCTTAAGAGGAGAAGAAGAGTAAGGTAAAGGAGAGGATGGCATTTTCCTTATGAGAAAACACATGGGTACAACCAATAAGATAATATTGTTGGACATGGTGGGGAAAAGATCTAAAGGATCATCTATTGAGGATAATATTTGTAGATGCAAGAGTAAATTTCATACTACAAGTACCAAAATTTGACAAAGAGTTCTTAAAAGAATATTTGTTGCAGATGTTACAGACTTTCAATCCATATAATAATATGAGCAAAATCAAAGTTGTTGATAGAGAGCAGATAGTGGTATTTTTAGCTGGCAAATTTAGGAGAACATTTGGGTTGCTAACTCATGGATTACCAGTGAGGAAGGAGCCAATGGATTCAAATTTATGGAGGGAGTTTAATCTACAATATCACCAACATCACTCTACAAGGGTGGTAAATCTCTTGAAGCATGAGATCTATGGAGTGAAATGCAATAAATGAAGACACCAAAAATATAGTATGCAATAAATGTGATTATGTCTAAACTTTCTAGAGTATAAATATCTTTAGAAATGTCTATTTGGTTGATATCATATGTATAAGAAATAGAAGTTGGTGTGGCCTATGATTGGGAATCCTATTTTTCATATCGTATTAGGATATTCTTGATGCTATGTTTGAAGAATTTTTGATGGCATTCCATTCTATCACACTATTGATAAATGTTGTGACAGGCACAAATTTGGTTCCTAGGACTAAATCCTTTGAGGGATTTGTTGAAGAAGGAACCAACTATTTTGATATGGATCTATGTGATACCACTTACCAATATAGGTACTCTGATGAAGAATATATTGAAGAGGAAAATGTAGTAACCTAAAGAGGAGGAAGAGAGCAAGGATTTATAGGAAGGAAAAAAATAGCCAAATATAGAATCAGTGTAGAAGAAGAATATGTATAGAAGGTTAAAGAAATAGTGGATAGAGACTCAACCTCAAGAAAAGCACCAAGTAGAACGCTAACCAGTATAGTTTGTCACAACAAGTGTTGGTGGTAGTGCTAAGAATATGGTGGAGGGATAGTGTAACTAGAGGAGCTTACACAACCAGTGAGTGAGACTTGTAGGAAGGCACTACATGAAAGGATATGACTAAGGAGAGGGGTGTAATGGAGAAACAATATCTTTAATAACTTGTTGCACATGGGATAGAAACATAGAACAACACAATAATAGGTGCCAACCAAGGTTGTGGGTGTAGGAGAAACTTCAACATCGGATGTAGTGGGAGGATGAGAAGAGGAATGGATGTAAAATATCAAGTCACTAATTATTTTCAATGTTCAAGCATCCTCAATATAGTATAAGGATTCATGCGGATCACCATCATTGGATGAGGATGTAGATTATGAAATAACATTTGTATTAAGATTTGGAGAGGAGCAGGATAGCTCTAGTCAAACAAAGAGATAATAGAAAAGGAATTGCATCAAAATTCAATTGGATGAGCCTACAAGAATACAGGAAATGATGGAAATTAATGAAACAAGATTGGTACAATAGGGTAAGGCAACTGAAAGCCCTATCAAGCTAAGAGGTGATGGTGGAGAATACAAAGAAGAAATCACCATAGGGGATGATACAAACATAGAGATGGATGACAATGATTATTTCCTGATAGAAGTGCCAAACTTCAAGATACCACCAACTCTAGGGAACTATATAGATGACTAGGTTGATACATTTTTCAAGAAGAATTTTGGAGACATAGATAGAGCAAGGTTGGAGTTCCAAATTGGATGTGTAGTATAGTGGTGAAAACAATAATTAATGGTGGAGAATGAGATAGGAAATCTAGTGTAGTAGGCATAAGATAAAAAAATAATGGAGAAGCTTGCAAATATTCATTAAAAGTAGCTATGGGAGTTATAGTTTGGTATTGTGTGAAGCATGATTGGAATAGAAGACTTACCAGAGGGAAATAAAGTGATCTATAGATAGCTTGCAAGGATACACATCAATGAGGTAAAAGTGACACCTTTTACACAAGACGAAGTATGTGTAAAGTATATGAAACTTCCACCCGAGTTAGTGAAGATATATACCCAAATTGATTTTTTGGTATACTTGATTGAGTTGTTAGCCAAGGGTGTGGAGAAGATTCATGAATATAAGGAAGAAGCGAATAACCAAGTGGAGAAGAGGCTTTGGTTGATGAAGAAGAATATAGAATAAAAACTAGTAATGCTTAAGGAGCTTGAGAAGAAGGAGATACTGATCGGACAACTAAAATACTAGTGTTCAATAAGGGAAAAACCATTGGAAAATGAGATCGAGAAAGTCAAGATATAAGATCAATTCATTGTAAAAAAGGAGGAAAAACTAGAATATGTAGCTAGGCATGAGGTAGAGATAGAAAATATATTTAGGCAAAAAGAAAAGAAGTTGAGATTACATTTGCAAGGATGGGAGATCAAATAGTAGCTAAGTTGGTAGAGACCTAGTAGACAATGAATAACAATAGGTTACAATAGGATTGGTACCTCAACTATGCCAGAAGCCTCAAAGGAGAGATAAATGCCCTCAAGCTACAAATCAAAGATATGGGTGGAGTACATGTCCTTACTCCTTAGCAACAATATAATCCTAGACCATAGGAGTAGAGACTGCCATCAATGAGGACATAAGTCAAGCTAAAGGGGAGGGTAGATGTAGACAAAAATTCTAGAAAAAATTCAAAGTATATTTTGTATAAAGGATTTTGAAAAATGCACTTAAGTTTTTAATGTAAATAAATGTAAATTCAAATGCAATTCAAATGTGAAATAAATGAAATTTAAATATCATGAAATGTTAATGTAATGCAATTTAGTCACAAGTTTGAAAATTACAATAAAACTATAGTATGTGTTAAGGTTGTCATATATACGTACAAAAGGGGAGACAATTGGATGGTGAACTATCATAGAAGCCATTGTTAGTAATAATCAAGACCCAATATTAAATAGAAACCCCCATTTATTTTATGATTAGACCATATGTGTATCATGCCATTGTGTTGGTAGAGCATAGTGGAAGAGATAAAATTTCAAACCATCCTATGAGAGGAAGTATTATGTGTATTGCAGTTGTAGTCACATATGTATTGATAATATCGTACAGGCCATGACATAATACCAATGATATTTCATTTCCATATTTGAGTGTATGTTGTGTATGTATTATTATTGTAAAATTATAGTATTAATTCTATGTATAAGTTGTAGGTTCTATATGGGAGTTACAGTTAATTGCATAATTGTACAAGATTCATCATATAGATAGTTGTAGTGGACTTGTTGTATAAGGGACATCGTTAGTGTCATACTAGGAGAGAGTTTCATATGAATAAGGGACATAGTTGCTATATGAGACAACTGTTGACTTGGATGAAGCTTATCATCAAATAGAAGTGCAACCATGTCATACAAGTGTTGTACAAAAACTTGCCATAATTAGATGTTGAACATGATGTACAAGTGACTATATCATTCAAGTGCTAATGAAGTGTGATGTTGGACTAGTAATGATTGTAGTCTTAGTTGGCTCCTAGAATCTATTATTATAATTGTTCAACCATAAAAATACCCATAATTGTGCTACACCTCATAGGAAACTCAAAGGGTATGGTTGAAAAGCCATAAAGGTGAATAATGGACTTGGTCCTACCCAACTAGAAATATCCCTATGGCCATTTCCCCTTTGCCATCATTTTGCACATCTCATCAGTCAGTCTTGGCACTCTACACCTAACATTTTCCATAATTACTTCATAAAATTCATTGTAGAAGCAATATGAATACTTGGCTTCTTCTCGATAGGGTACATTGGTGCACTCCACTATGCTCAATGCTTTCTCGTTCTTTTCTACCTAATATAGTTGGAGGGTAGTGAACCAAATTTTATTTTTGTATAAAATCAACTAGACTAGGTAGGAAATGTAGGCAATTTCTTGTCATCTTTGAACTTTCTTAGTTGACTATCCATTTGATCAAAAATGTACTGAGTATAATTAATTATTTGAGAATACCTAGGGTATGTTTGGATTATTTAGAGTAGGAAAATATGTTCATAAATAATTTTATCATTTATTTTTCTATAAATAATGATAATACCCAATAGTTTTATCTATGTCATCCTTAAATTATTCCAAATCCAGCAAGATGTTGAAGTTGGATGGTAGGTTAGGCTTCTTTAGACATGGATTAAAAAAATATGTTGATAGATGCTTGAATACCTATAGTAAAATCCCTTTTGTGTTTTAGGACTACAAGATATCCACATGGCCAAGTCCTCATTGGCCTTTAATATGCTTCTTATGGCTCCCATATTTATGTAAAAGGTATATTTGGTTCATTGAGGAAGGAGAGATTTTTATTATGGAGTCATATTTCAACCAATGTTTCTATTATCTCAAGGAAATCCCACACCTAAGGAATTGGGTTCATTATAAAAATAGAGTTTTAGGCCTGACTTATGCTCCAAGAGTCGGTTTGAGGTCCTAGTTTGAATCTTCTTAGTGCCTTCCTTCTAACTTCCATAGTGGAGTGGGTGTATGTACCCTTGTCCACTTTCTAGTATGGGTCCTCGAATTGCTCCTTAGGCCTCTTGGTGAGTGTGGCTTCCAATCTATTTCTTTTTTCCTTTTTCTTCTTGCAGCCTTATCCCTTTGAAAACCTTGTTTTTTCTGGTGATTTAACCTCTTCTGATGGCCTAGCCTCCTTGGTGGTGATTTTTATTGGTGAAAGGGAAATTGCAATGGGTACTAGAGTTTCTGGTAGTGAAGGGCTAGTAGAGGCAAATGAAGTGTCCATGGTGAAAAATAGGTAAAAATAGGTAGAAATACAAAAAATGGACAAAAATTGGTAGAAATGGGCTTGTTATGTTTAGAATAATTTATTCACAAAATGGATCAATTCACTCAAATATGTGAGCCATTAACCACTGAAATAGGTTTGGTGCAATTTGGTTGGAGGAGTGATTCACTTGAATTTTTTTTTATTCACTCAAAAAATGAGACGGTTTGCTTGGTTACAAAGATAAGTGATTTTCTTGAAGGCCTAAGCAATTTGCTTATAATATAAGCAATTGGCTTACTATGAGGGGAGAGTGATTCACTTGATAGGTTGAGCGATTCATTAGTTAGGTCGAGTGATTCACTTGGGTTCTATGACTTGGAAAAAGTTTTGGTTTTTTTTTTTTTGAGGGATTCACTCCTTTATTGATGGGGAGCCCTAGTGATGCTACAACCCACTTGGATTGGACACTCCTCATGTGGTTCATTGTGGTTGTGATTTTTTGAAAATAAATATGGATGACCATTAATGTGCATGGTTCACTTATGAGATTGGCTTGAAGACATGCATGTGAAGTGGGCCTATCTGCTCCCCCTTTGGCTTTTATATCCCTTAGGAAGAACACATTGTCTAAGCCTAGGTATGCTTTGTTCGAGAAGGATAATAAGCTCATTAAGGGCTGATTCGCTTACCTCTTGAAAAAAGTGGTGGTTGGAATCTAGTAGGAGTAGGTCACTCACCAAGGCTTAGTGAGAAAATCACATTTTTTAAATTTTTTTAACAAATAATAATAGCTTTGCCAATAAAATTACATCCTTGTTGGACCAAAAAACATGCTATTTCTAAGGGGCAGGAGACACAATTTGAAGAAAAATGGGAGGATGGAAGAAAATGGCAAGGAGAAAAATTTGAAAATAGTAGAATGGAAAATACTTGTTGCATTAATAGTTGGTACTATGTACATATGTATTCCTTTGTCCAAATTTCTTGTTACACTAGGTGGAGGTGCATCTTGTTTATAGAGATAGACAACATAGCTCCTTCCATAGAGGTAAGTATATAGGTGTTTGGACCTATAATTTCAATGATATAATAGGGTTTTTTCCACAAGGAATTGAAATTTTTATGAGCACTTGGATTTGCATGATATTCATCCCATTTGAGAACAAGGCCCCTTTTATATTCCACTTTTATTGATTCTTTGTTAAACCACCTTTTGATGACCTTTGTTGTTGAGATATCCTTTGAAATAATATTTATCTCTCCTCCTCTAGGGCTAGTAGTGCATTCATTCTTTGCTTGTATGGGCTTGGAATTGGTGTCTTCTAGCTCTAGATACTACAACATATGGAGGGAAGGAAGCTCAATATTAATTGGCAACATAACCTCCTTGTTGTATACCAAGTTGTAGGGGATGATCATATAGATGCTTTTGATGTTACCCTATATAATTGTAATGCTTTACTCAATTTTGTGTGCCAGCCCCTCTGTGATTCCCAAATGGTTCTCTTCAATATCCTCATGATGTTTTTATTGGTTAATTTGACCAATTCATCACATTGAGAATAGTAATTGGACATTATTTTGAGTAGGAACCCATTTTAAAGGGTGAATTTCATCACCTTAGTTCCCTTTGAAGATGTAGCATTGTTAGTCATGATAGAAACATAAATTTTGAATCTAATGATATATTTGAGTATTTGCATCATTGTCTCCTGATTGAACACTTTAGCTAGGATTGCTTGACCTACTTGGTGAAGCAATCCATAGATGTGAGGATCCATCCATGAATAGAATTTGATAATAGGTTGATATTACCTTTGAAATTGAGGTCCCATTATTGGAATGGTTCAATTACAACAACTAGTTTTAATGGTATGTAAGTTCTCTTCTTATTTACCTAGAATATACAATAAGATTTACAATATTTAACCCATCGATAACAGTCAGCGAACAATGTAGGCCAATAGTATATAGCCTTTAAAATTTTATGGGTTGTGGTAGGCACAAAGAAGTTTTCTCCATCATGATAATGTTTGATCAGGAAATCCTTGTCCATATTCCCCCATGCATTGGAGCAAACTACCATCATTTTCTTTCCTAAGACATTGTCTATCCATTAGTAGTGTCTCACCTTGTATCTAAACCTATATCTTTCCTTGGTAGATAACCCCTAAAGGACTTACCCTATATCCATATACCTAAACATATTACTCATTTATTCAGTGTCCCAATATCTATCTATTCTTTGATTAAAGTGACATGTTCTTCAGATACTATTATTTCCAATATTTCACACAAATCCCTAACCTTGATCAGTTTAGAAGGCTTGATTTCAATGTTAAATTCTTATATCTTATTAATCCATCCACCCATATTCTCTTTAATTTACCATGTGATACATGGGATTAGACATTAGGATGTACCATGAAGATAGTGGTCTTAATTTTCCATAGTACCTAAACTTATCCAAATTTTTCATGATGATAAATACCTATTTTTCAATCAAGGTATACCATTCTTCGTAGTTATGAAAGGTTTGACTCATGAAAGAGATAAGGTGTTCTTAATATTGGTTTTTTCCTAATTTAGGATGGTCGTGAAACTTTCATCTATTCCAAATACATACATTATGAATTCTTTGGAGAAATTGAGATTTATTATGATAGGGGCCTTGGTTATGCCATATTTTACCTTATGGAAGGCTTTCTTCCCTTCTTCATTAAGCATATTGGTTATGTGTCTGACCATACATGTAAAGTTGGTAATGAATTTAACTACAAATTAGATCTACCCTAAGAATGACCTGATCCCCTTGATTTATGAAGGTAATAATAGATTTTGAATGACTTTAATTTTGTTAAGATCTATAACAAGGTCTTGTTTGGATACTACGTGTCCTACTAAATTTTATTATTTAACCATGAAGAGAGGTTTATTTGGGTTTAGAGAGATATTGAATTCCCTACATATTTGGAAAATTGAATTTATATGCTCAATGAACTTGCTTCTATATTTGGAAAATATTATCAATTTTTTGAGATATATAGAATGATATTGCACATAAGCCCTATAGATGCTATATCCATTGTTCTCTATATAGTTGATCTAGAGTTTGATAGACTAAAAGATATTTGTTGATATGCAAAGGTACCTCACTTGGTGGTGAAAACTATTTTATGTTGGTCTTCATATTTGATCCAAATTTGGTAATATCCAAAGAAAACATCTAGAAGTGACAATCTTTGTGAGCTTACCACTTTTTCCAAGATAGGGTTCTTGGATTGAATACATAGTTTATGAGAATAGACCTATCATATGCTTAGTATTCAGTAGTTTTAGTCATTCCTCTGGTGCGTGCCCTAAGTATTTTCAAAATAAAATAGATACTCTTAAAAGGGATCCTCCCAACGAAATTGGGCTAAGAAGCAACTAGTGGTGTCTTAGGGTTATATTGAGCATGAGGACCTAGTTGCAAGGGATAGGATCATGGATGAGCTGGTGGAGGTTGATATTAGTAATCTAGGAGTGGCAATTGTGAAGAATCTAGATAGTAATCCAGGAGTGGAAGTTGTGAAGAATCTGGATAGTTATTACAGTGGCCATTCTCAACCTGACCAAGTTGTTCTAAAATCTAAAACTCCTATTCCTCAAGAGTTCCTTCAAAATTATTTTCTTGGCTTAAATTCTTAGGAAGTGGATCAAGAGGAACATGGCATTCCTCAAGTTGTAGCTCAGGGTGGTTCTCCCCATTTGAAGGTTGTGATGGAGCCTGGTTCTCCTATGAAGGTTGTGGTTTCTCAAAAGATGTTTAGTCCCCTATCCCTAGGGAGGGAGCACCAAGGGAAATATATTCTTAGCCTAAAACAAGAAGCAATCGGAAAGGCCAGTCAAATTTAGGGGTAAAAAGGAAGATTGGAAAATAGCCTAGGTTTTGGGTTGTAGATATAGGGGATGCAGATGATCTTCAATTCCTATCAAATATTGAAAAGAAAAAGGATCCAAAAGGTAAACAAATTAAGCTTGATTCATTTTTCCAATCCTCTAATCCTGAGGGGGGAAATAGTATCAAACCTCATAAATAAATATTTTACCTTGGGCTAGTGAAATGCGAAATTAGTTTCAGTTTTGAGGGGAAGTTGGTGTTATGGTTTTTATTTTCTAGATTTTAGAAGAGGTCCAGTTGTCTCAGTTGAAAGGATTCAAATAATTCTTCTATGCAGATTGGTGGGTGTCCCACCCCTAGTAGAGATCCAAATTGCTTCATCAGGAAGGGGATGGATTTAGTATTTGCATTGAGTGATAGTTTTTTGGGTGTAAAATTGGTGTAGTTTTCTATGGTGGTTTTGATCTTTTTTTTGGGTGGTAGTTTAGATTTTATTTATCTATTATTGGCCCATTTAAATGATTTTTAGTTTCAATATTTGTGTTGGATTCCTTCTTGGCTGGGCAACATTCTATTTTTAAATTTTAAACTTTTCTACTGATGTAATTATTGCTTGATAACTCTCTATTTGGCAACTTGATCTTTGATTGAAGTGTTTCGTTACCTTTTCAGTGATTGCTCTTCTTTGTTAAAAGTTTTGGAGATCCTTTCAAAACTCATTCATCCATATAATAAAAAAATATAAGGTTTTGAGATCCTTTAATGATGCCTTATTTAGGTTCCTAAAATCAATATATAATCTAATATATCCATTCTTCTTATATATTGGGATGATATTGGTGATCCATGTGGAATGCTTAATTGGGAATATGATATGGAAATTCCTTGCTCTTCCATAATATACACTCATAGATGGAAATTAAATGTCATTGGCATTATGTCATGGCTTGTATGACATTGTCAATACATATGTGACTAAAACTACAATACACATAATACTTCCTCTCATAGGATGGTTTGAAATTTTATCTCTTCCACTATGCTCTACCAACACAATGGCATGATATAGATATGGTCTAATCATGAAATGAATGGGGGTATCTATTTAATATTGAGTTCTGATTGTTACTAACAATGGATTCTATGATAGTTCACCATACAATTGTCTCCCATTTTGTACGTATATATGACACCCTTAAAACATACTATAGTTTTATTGTAATTTTCAAACTTGTGACTAAATTGCATTACATTAAAATTTCATGACATTTATATTTCATTTCATTTCACATTTGAATTGCATTTGAATTTACATTTATTTACATTAAAAAACTTAAGAAATCAAAACGACCCAAAGCAATCAAAACTCCTTGTTCTTCCACAAAACAAGCAAGTATCCCAAAAAACAAAAAAAAAACAAGATAAATTTGTTGCTCTTCCACAAAAATGAGAAAGTATTCCAAAAGAGAAATAAATTAAAAGAAAAGAAGAGGGTAAAAAGCTTGAATCCTTGGAATTCTTAGTTTTTGAAAGCCATGGGGCAATCTCCATAAAAAATAATGGTCTATAAACACTGGCCTGGAAATGGATTAGCCTTATGTGTGGCAATATGTTTATCACATTAACGATATTTTGTACAAATCAATGTCAGCTTGTAGATGAGCTAACTTTTGGTGGCTTGTATAGACTAGTAGTCTAGTCCAACTACATAAAAAATTGGGGTAATGATAACCATAGGGAAATCCCCATTACAAAAATGGGTTATAAACATCGACTTGACAATGGGGTAGTATTACACATCATATTAATGAACTTCTCTATGCACACACAAGGATATTGAATATATGGGTCTTCCTAGCATATTTTTATCTTTTAGAATCATGTATAGTCGGTATACAACTTTTGAATGGCCAAATAGGGTGTTTGAGTCTCATGAAAAACCTCGTTGTTACCTTGTGATATGTCATTGTACCCCATCCATCATTTATATTTTGTCATATTACATTTTATTCCATATAGTTCACCTTAAAATGTATGAATTTTGTGAAAAGATTAACATTTTGACCGATAAATTTTATACATTATGTGGTGCTTACACTTAGTTTATTTTTGCATCTTAGATTCATTCATTATGTTTTTAATATATAAACATACAAATCATATTTTGCATATTTTCTTCTCTGGCTTGGTCCATGGAGTGTCTTGGGTGTAGAAACCCTATTTTGTGCTTCTCTTTGCACTTTTTGACTTATGATTATGTTTCTGGTTTTGGGCACCAGTTAAAACCCACTTAATATAATTTCTACCACCTACCAAAAAAAATATTTTGCATCATCATTTCATTTATGCATAACATACATACATAGGTCTATGGATCCATACTAGCTCTAACATACATGCATAATCATATCTATAATGTCTAGGTATACATAAATCATCCATAATTGCATCCATGCATAAAATAACATAAGCATTAAACAACATGATAAGCATAACTAAAAAGATCATATATATCATGGAAAAGTACATCAGGTACAAAATACCCAGAGGCAATAATAATGTGGGTCCTCAAACCTCATACTCAAAAATATAAGCAAACTACATTATAGAAGCCCTCAATATGGTCTTGCACCACCATTCTACCCACTACCCTTGGCATTGTCTCGATGAGGTTACCCTAAACTATTGGCCCTCGATATTTATGGAATACCTAAAAATATAGGAATCTATGGTCTCATCGAAGACTCACTAGATGCCTTGCTACATTGGCTCTAATGGGATAGCCCTACTAAAGAACATGAGGGTAGTGCACCCCCTTGTCAGATCTCATCCTTCGATCTATTGATGTAATATTTATCTGATCGATGTCGAGTCTGATACCACATAAATCTCCATTGTAGCTCTAAAACCTCTACCTATAACCTAACATCATCACCCATGGCCTATCTACTTGTGCCTTGAACAGAATTCAACCCTGCTACTTGAGCTTGTAGAGTATCATGCTCTACTATAACCCTGGAAACTTGCATTTATAGGGAATATCACTCTACTATGACTTTGACCACCTAAAAACATAGAGCATCCTATTTGGATGTCACCCTGATCATCTCATCCTTGAAGATCTCAACCTGAGCTTGTAAGGTGTCCCTCTCCTCATTGAAACTCTATCATTTGTACCTTTTTCTATCCCACTAACTTTGCTCTATAGTGTGGATTATGTCCTAATATACCATCTACTCCTTAAGGATGTGGATTGCCTCTCTAAGTACAACTACCTACTCCTGAGGATCCTCCTCCTCATATGTAACTCTCCCAAAGGTCTTAATCCACTCCTCAATATGATGATGCACTCACAATAGTGAAGGATTCACTATCATACTAGCTGCCCTAGCCTAACCACCACCTGCTCCTTCTCCCTACCATAATTGAGACATCCACCATCATAATCTAGAGTAGTACCTAGGTCCTCTACGTATGAATTAGCTATGGGATCATCTACCTTGTCATCTAATGGTTCAAATCGAGGCTAAACTAGCTCTACCTCATTTTTTCACCATGTATAAATGACTAGCTCATTCAATATATCTTGGTGAACCCCTAGTTGGTGGGTCACACATGAGTACTATAAATACTTATGCCATGTTGATAGATCAACCATTGACCACATATCACCTGCATCAACTATTGATTTTCCTCTACCTAAGGCAAACAATCCCTCCATGGCTGCCATATCATGTGCTCCAACCTCAACCTCTCTAAGGAGTCAATGTAATGATTGATCATGCCCGAGTAGGGGTGAATTCGACTCTGCTCCTAATTTTATCTCTAGTGAATAGCATAGGGAATATCCCTATAAACCATATACCTCTATGTTTGCCATGATGATGGATCTAAAATAGCTCCTCATAGAGTTGTGCTAGCAGTGTAGTCCCCTAAGTCATAATCTATGATTGTTTTAATGTGCACTCCATCAAATCCTGAACAAGATCAAGGAGAATCTATGGGAACATTGCACCTGAAGAATAAGGTATAAGCAAGTTAGACATGAGTGACATAAGCACTACATACCTACAAATTAGGATTTGTGTATCATAAAAAACCTCCAACCTGACCCCACCACTCTCCACATCATGCTATACAAGATGCTAGTACTATTGGTATACTCTTTGCAATACTCTCACCTACTCACTAGTGGATGATGACACAATAGGCTCTTCCTCTATCAAAACACAAAGAATCCTATAGATGTCCTTTAGAGTGATGGTCATATCACCAGTTGAAAGGTGGAAAGTATTCTTTTGGCTATCCCATTAGTCCACCAAGGCTATCATATAGGTCTGGTCTGCATACACTGACTCTAGTCTAGTAATATTCATAAGGCTAAGAGCCTTAGGCCACTCCCAATAATCATTAAAGAGATCATCATGTGCTCTCTTAAATATGTGGGTAAACCTGTGCCCTGCTCTAAGAGGTTGAACATAAATTAAAAAATTCACAACATCAATCAACATAGGTAAAAAAAAGCTCCAAACACACCTAACCCCTTTGGTTACATCAATCCAAAAAGCTCAAGTGAACCTTGTATCTAGTGATCTACTCTAATCACCTAAAAATTGCAGTGATTGATTATCCATGCACTCCAGTAGGATGAGTACATTACCATAAGTCCACTCCTTTATATATATTATAAAAATTACAAATTAAATTGGGTCAAAATCAAGGTTGTCATGGGTTCAAATGTCCTTTAACTTTTGTATTAACCTGGAAAAACCCAAATTAGGTTATATTGGTCAAGCAAATCATTGCTTTCATCATTTTTTATCTTCTCTATCGACTCATTGCTTGAGGGGGTAGTTATATAATTATAAAATTCAAAATAAAATCAATAATAAAACATTCATAAGTGATAATTGTGTTTGTTCAAGAATCATTGCCAAAGACAATCATATGCCCTCCTTGCTTAGGGTAAATAACAAGCAAAAACAAATTAAAAATAAAAGGGGCAGTTAAATTGCCTGTTTGGTATGCCTAAAGTCTAAAGTGTGGGCTTATATCATAATATCCACCAATGATTGAAAATATTACCAAAATCAAGTTGTTCAATGCATCAAAAGCAATGATTCAATAACACATGCTCTTTCTATGATTGGGGTATCTTATTTTTATTTGATTAATGAATACCATTAATCATCAAATCGATCATTTTAGGTTATTTAGTTTTTCTCTGCATTGTGCTTTCACACAAAGAATCCCAAAAAGGGGTATCTATAGACACCTAAAAAACATCATTTTGAGGAGACTATCTGAATGGACTCCTTTTAAACTACATAACCCACCTTAGGTACTCTTAGGGCTAAAAAAGTGGTTTTCACCACTTAAACAGGCAATTCCCCATAAAACCGAGGTTGTCTCGACCCAAGACGATTGCCAAACTATGGCCATCTCGACTTGAGACAACCACCAAAAGCAAGTTTAAAAATAAAAAGGTGCATAATTGGCAACTGAAACTACTAGTTAACCCTACACATGATCTCGTAAAAAGCATTAAGCATCTTGCATGGGCCAAAATTAAAAAAATATATACAATTATCAATCACATGAGCTTTAGAGATAAGCATTCACTTTTCTTAATGCGAACTGTCTCTCTACTTTTTCATGTAGGGTGCTTATGCCATTTTTAGCTTCTATCTGAGAAGTCTATAAATTAGAACTCACCCCTCAATTGAAAGGATCTCAATCTTTGAATCTATGCAATGAAGTGCTACCAAATTCAATATACATAGTTCAAGATTTTGTGTAATGAAGTGCTATCATTTTCAATCCTCCAAGCCCACTGCTAAGACCATGTTATCAGACTATTGTAAGGAATTGAAATTTGTGCTTCCATATTGCATATAATCAAACATCTCTGCTTCAAATTTGATATGATCCATCAAGTTACTTTTCTAAGCACAATAATCCATCAACAACACACCTCGAGGTATCTCAAAATTTTCCCAAACTTGGTCTCGAAAAGACACACTCCCGGGGTAGTGACTGTCTCGATCCGAGACGGTCCATAGACAAGGTCGTCTCAACCTGAGATGATCTCAAACAAAGATTTATTTTTTCTAATTTTCTTTTTAGATTAGCATAGAAAAGCAATTTCTTGATTTTTACATTTAGTTTACATTTATTTCATGCATTTGCTTTCTTTCTATTTCAATATTTATCATCTTTAATATGGGTCCAACCTCGGTGGGCCCTACATATGCTTTTGATATATTTCTAGTTTCTTTGTGTGCAAATTACAAGATTCAATATATGACAAAGGAACACCAAATTCACATCACTCTCTTCATGGTGGTCATAAAAAACCCACCCCCAAGCAGTTTACGTTAGTAAGAAGATCATTCAATGCACCAGGATGATTTAGAGGGGATTCATACCCTCCTATTTTTATTGATTGTATTGCACTTATGAAATACCTCAAGGGGATGTGATTGTAATATGTTTTGATAAATATAAGTTATTATTAATAAAAAAGAGCCACTTCATTCTTATTGTTTTTATCAACGTGTTTCAATAATATATGTTGCTATCTTTACTATGTTATTGCTGCATGATTTTTGAGCTTTCAGTTAGACCCTTCAACAACTTATTTTTTATTCAATTGTATGATTTCATATTTGATGTCATACCCATATTCATTTTTATATTCAATGTATTGGGTCTCCATAATCAAGAATTTATAATCTATTCATCTGAAGATAACCTCTACCTCTTTTAGTTTATCCCATATATCAGTTGTGGGATCAAAGTTGTTACCATTCTTACCAATTCATATGCTTTCACATTCAGTTCTCTAGGTATTGTTGTGATCTCATATGAGCCAAAAAATTTAAACAAGTCCTAGAATCGATGCTTGTATAATTTTATATGTTTATTCTTGGTGGCACATTCAAAGTTAATATTAATTCAAAGTGGCCATATATCCTTGGGTTTTTAGTTTCTATATTTTGTCTTTGTTAGACTAGTGCAAAGTACTTAATACTTAGCTCTATTTTTTTATGCAATTGAACAAAAATCTATAGGTATAATGAACTTGTGTCTTTTTAAGGTCAACAAGTTGTACTCCAACGCTTGTCCTACTCCTGGTTTTGACACCATCAAAGTACATTGTCCATGTATTTCTAGCTCCATGAATCATCAAGGTAGGGATTTTGGAAGAAGTCTTTGTTATTAGGTAGTTCTCTAATTTTATTTCCTTATAATCCAATTCAAGAGTTCCTATCATCCTATATCACACACATTATCATTTTTATTTTTGGTCTTGGTTGTCTTCCTAAAACCCATCATCAACAATTTATATTGGGAGTTCATTCCAATTTATTGCATCATCATATTCCAACTTTTGTAGGAGATAATTATAGGGTGGTTGTTGGATTTTTAAGCCTTTACTACCACAAAATATCATAGGTTATCTCACAATATCACATAGGTCCTGTAGGCCCAAAATGGCCACATACTTAGTAAAATTTTGCAAAATTTTGCCTAAGGGATAAAGTCTTCATTCCGCACACCTTGCAGTGCACTTTGGAGCGGATCCACAATAGAAGGTATGAGCCCGCTCAACACTTAGTAATTTTTCATGCTTGAAGCGATTTCGGGAGACTTGTTTTCGGTTTTGGATTGGTGACGTTCTTGAATCCGCAAAAGTTTTAAGAAAGCGGTGACGTCAATGATTAGAAAGTGTGGATTGACATCTTTGCAAATGGCTAAGTGTTGGGATGAGCGATTTTGGGAGTCTTCTTTTGATTTCGGCTCCGGATTAGCGCCACCCTGGAATCCATAAAAGTCTTCAAGAAAAGATGATGTCAGCAGCAAAGAAGTGCGGATTGGTGACTGATTCAATATTTTGCATTCTTCACGAATAGCTAAGGGTTGAAACACCCAATTCTGGAAGACATATAGAGTATTTGCACCTGGATTGGTGATGAGGTGGATTGTTGTTAATGAAGTATGTGTGGATTCATGACTAAAGGTAATTTCTACCAACTTCTTTTCGGATTAGCGACAAGGAATGTTTTTAATAAGAAAATGAGCGAAATGGAGAAAGGGTCACTTTGCATCATGATGGGTCCGGATTGAAGATCATACACCAATATACTTGCTCAGCCCAGAATGGAATCCGCAAAAGTTTCAAGGAAGGTATGACATCACCGATATTTTTGTGCGGATTGGTGAATGTTTGGCAAGTTGTAAAGAAACATGAATGATAAGGAGCGGATTCGATTCCTTTTAACTTTAGAGTCATTTGGAAGCCGGATTGGCACTCTGCTATTTTTGAAGATAGAAGGATGACGTCATCAATGTTTTGAAGTGGAATGGCGCTTTTTCTCCCTGCCATTATAATAAGCTTTCATCAGATTTAATCATAACCGTATAATGAGGGAGATCAACGGTGGAGAAGGCATCGAGGAATCTGAGGTATTTAAAGGATGTTTCTTCATCGAGATTGAAACAACTAGTAAGAGGAAGCTGAAGCATCGAGGGTTTCAAGAAAATAGAACTAGAGATAGTTGCAGATCTACGATGGCAGATAGCTTCCAAGAAATATCGATGGTAATGCATGATTTCCAATGGCCTGAACTCCAGTTTTGTTGAGTGACCAACAAGTTGCAGAGGCCCCGAGCTGCCATGGTGGACCAGTTTCAGTGGATTTCCTGGAGGATGAACCAGTAAGCAAATGCCAGCTAGATCCTTCTGTTGTGCTGTCAAAATGAAATCTTTGTAATGTTCCTTGTAATTTTAATTTTTGCAAAACTATAAATAGAGGTCGAACCCTCAATTTTAAAGGGTCGGCTCTAGTGTGTTTGCCTGTGCTACTATAAATATTCCCAAAAGCTAATGGAAGGAGCATTACATTGATCTTCACCTCAAATTCATGTTCTCATACTTGATATCAGAGGTTCAAATTCTTTAGTTGTATTTCTGTAAATGCTTGGATGGTTAGTTTGTGCCTAATTAATGGATTACTAGTTATTAAAGTAATTGAAATCTGCTTCTGAGATTGTTCTATATTGTTAGGGAGTGTATTTCTATAAAATCTAGGTACTGGTGAATTCTGTTATTTGGATTATCATTGTCTAGATATTGAAATCTCTATCTGCAATATTTCTCTATTGTGTTTTAATGAATGAAGAATTATTTGATTTGAGATAATGTTGATCTAAGTACTGTATCTTTGGGTTGGTTTTTTGGAGCTTTCTATTGTGGTGCAATGTTGTTAGCCTATCCGTCCACTATTATTCACATTTCTCTAACCCTAACCTTTTCTTACCCTAACCTTCAAACCCTAAGTGAGCATAATTGTGTCAACACCCTACTTAAGTTGACAAGGAACCAACCTACTCTGGAGGTTGGATCGAAAACTCTATTTTGGTCCATCCAATGTTGAGTGTTGAGCTGTAGCTATCGGGTGCAAGCCTGGATAAAAAATAGGAAGATAGACAGTCGTAGTATCGAGTGAAAACTTGGTGCAATTCAGTGCCCAATAGTTTTTGGCATGCTCGGTGGGACCAGTTCACAAGGAACACGAAACCCATCAAATGAGTATTGTTATCTCAACCCGAAGGAATCAAGATTTGGTGAATTATCTTGACCTTATAAGCGGAGAAAAGAAAGTTCACCTGGTGACTCCCTGGTCATTAGACCCAGAAAAAGGATTATCCCTGTAGACCAGTGTCCTTTCATGTATACCAGGTCTTTCAAAAGGAATAACCCTAATTCCTACTTTTACTGTGAGTTACCTTACAGAGGGGCTGTTGTTGCCAGAAGTTTAGATCAATATTTCCTCGAAGAGGAAGAGCTTCTGGAAGAAAATCCAATAGTTCCCCCAATAAGACCTACAGTAGGAAATATGGCACAAAATGTGGCTCCCAATCAGCCATTACAGAAGTACCCTAGCTGGAACACAACCGGTCCCCTTAGATTAGCCCAAATGGATGTCATCCCCTAGGATGTATCTAAGGCTATCCCCACTTATGATGGATCTGGGAAAATAGCTTATGAGCACTATCAAGATATCTTGAATCTGGCAGCAATCCACAACATAAAGGAAGAAAATATTATTGTCAGAATTCTAGCCCTATCCTTCAGAGGAAAGATATTGCATTGGTTTAGAACTCTGGAAGATAATTCTATCACTTCATGGCAAGCATTGGCTGAGCCGTTCATAGAGGAATTTAATGAATCTATTGATCCTTTTTCTCTGCTTAATCAGTTTACATCCATGCAGAAAACCCAACAAGAAACTATCTTAGACTTTAATTTGAGATTTAGCAGAACATGGAAAAGAATTCCCCCCACTACTAGACCAGCTACATGTTTGGCTTATATGTATTATATCCGAGCTCTTGGATCAGAGTTAGGGTTGCAGACACAACAATCAAGAGTAGAAACCTTCCCCCAAGTTTATAATGTAGTTGTTCATGCTAAAAATATCCTAATTAATGTAGGAAGGCTTCCCCCAAAAACTATGTTACCTTATAACTCAGAAACCACTAGTAGCCAAATTCAATCTCACATAGACCCCCTTTCTTTGTCATCTCCATCTCCATAAATGAATGCCATCCCTCAACCAAAGCCTATATCCTCTGCACCCCATTTTCCTCCCCTTCCTTCTCAACCATCTCAAGAGCTTTTTGCTATCCTTGATATACAAAATACCCTGAAAACCTTGAGCAATAGAATGAATTCAATGGAAAAGAGAGACCAGGAAAGGTCACAACAGAGGAGATTCCCATATGTAAATAAATATTAGAGACCTGGTCCTAGTAACAATACTGGGGTTAGGGTGAATGCAACATATGAGGAGCCAGAATGTTCTTCTGATACTACTCTTGCAAATGTTTGGTGCCTAGTATGCAATGACCCCCATGACTCATAGTCTTGTGTAATGTATCAACACCATGTTCAACAAGCCATGGATCAAGCTGAAAGGAACCAAAAGGGAAGAGTCAATATGTTATGGCACCTTGATCAAATCATGGTTGGAAAAGAGTCAGATGAGGAAAGCCCAATTGTTGTTATGACAAGGTCTGGGAAGAAAGCTTTGCAAGTAGATCCACAAAAAATGGGGCATTTCCAAGTCCCTTCTCAGAAGAAAATAGACTCCCTTCCTCAAAGCAATGACACCTTCCCTATTCCTCAAGCTAAGGGGAAAGAGAAGACAGATAGTTTTCCCAAGAGACCAAAAAAGGAAATAGAGGGAGACCGAATGAGATCTAAAGGTGAAGATCAAGAAAGGCTTAGGTTCCCCTCTATTACTAAAAGACAAAGATTAGAGGCCACCCAAAAATATAAAAGAAGATATGGTGAGCCAGAAAGAGGTTTGGAAAAACTCTCTTTGACTAAGTCAGAATACAACATTGTTGAAGAAATGAAGAGAATCCCCTCAAAAGCTAGTCTGTATGACACTCTATTCATTCCTAGTCAGATTGACTTACTTAAAGCTTCCCTCAATAAGAATCCATAGAATAGCTTGGCCACTACAATCCTTAGTATGCCATCAAAAAAGAAAGAAATGACACCTATTGTGCTAAAGAATAAGCCTCCCCCTTTCTATATATCCCTAAGAATGGAAGGTTGGGTAGTCCAAAATTGTATGATTGACTCAGGAGCATCGACTACAGTAATGCCTAAAGTAATCTATGAAGAGATGGGTATGGAGTATACCCGATCTTGTCCTGGAGTGTTACAACTAGATGGAACACCTGTCAAGATAGTTGGGGTCATTAAAGATGTACTGATGAGGTTGCACAGAGCCCCTGAGGTGACAATAGTGCAAGAAATAGTTGTGGTTGACTTAGAACCCTATTTTGGATTGTGTCTTTCAAGAGAGTTTACTGCAAATCTAGGGGGATGTATGTATATGGATTATTCTAGCATGGTGATCCCTTTCAAAGGAAAAAGGATAAGAATAACACCTGAAAAACTAGTAGCCTATCACATTGAAAATATTGAAGAGGATATGTGTAATCTTAATCCTGTGGAAGAATTTGAGCTGGTGGAAAACATTGAAGAGTTAGACATTGAAGATGAGTTACCTTTCAGAGAAGATTACAGTCAGTTTGGAACTGGTATGGGGACATATAGCATCTCAATAGAATCAGAGAGGAAAATCCTTGCTATATCCAACCAATCCCTAAGGGAGAAAGAAACATGGATCATGCACTTTGATGGTGCTAAATGCAGAAATGGTGCAGGAGCTGGTGTGGTCCTACAATCACAATCAGAAGGTACAAAAAATTTTGCTTACAGACTGACATGGTCATGTACTAACAATGTTATAGAGTATGAGGCCTTATGTCTCAGATTGATACAAGAAGAGAGCATGGGCATTAATATTTTGAACATATATGGTGATTCTGAGTTGATAGTCCATCAAGTAAGAAATAGGTGCAGCAGTAAGCACCATTACTTGAAAGCTTACAAAAATAGGGTATGGGATTTAATGGAATCTTTTGATGCCCTAAATTTAAATTTTATTCCTAGAGAAAAGAATACTCTGGCTGATTCATTAGCAACAAAGGGTGCTAACTTCAACCCTTATGTAGACTTTGGAATCAAGAAAGCCAAGGGAATTAAAATGATTTTTAGGCCTACAGTACCAGACAAGCAGATTTTTTGGCAGGTTTTTGAAAGTGATGAACAAATTCTTGAATTTCTGGTAAGGGAAGCATGTCTCTCGACTGTCCAAGAAGAGAATTCAGAAAAATTGATCAACAAGACATTATCCAATTAAGAAACAATCATATCCCAAGAGGGTTGGTCACCCTTGAAAGTTTGTTTGATAATGAGGACAGAAAGAAGGTTAGAGCCATGAAGGTCAGCGAAAAAATCTATAAAGAAGTTGAGGTTGGAATAGAGAAGAAGCTCAATGTTGGAGTCCAATGTTCACCTGAGGAAGCAGAAGATATTAAAGCTTTATGCTTAAGGTACCCTGATATTGTGGCTTGGTCATATGAGGACCTCAAGGTGTATGACAAAAAGGTTATCCAACATACTATTGAGTTAGAGCCCGATGCAAAGCCATTCTAGTAGAAGCAGAGGCCTATCAATCCAAGGATAGAGTCCATTATGAGAGAGGAGCTCTTAAAGTTGTTGAAGGCTAAGATAATATACCCAATAAAACATTCCACTTGGGTAGCCAATTTGGTACCCGTAAGAAAGAAGAATGGGGATATACGCTTATGTGTAGACTTTAGAAATATGAACCAAGCATCCCTTAAAGATCACTACCCCCTCCCTTAGATTGATCAGATCTTACAAGTAGTAGTAGGAGTAGAGAGATTCTCACTATTGGATGGTTACTCTGGATACAACCAAATTTGGGTGAAGGATGAAGACCAGTACAAAACAACATTTACCACAAAATGGGGTACATTTGCCTACCAGAGAATACCTTTTGGACTGTCCAATGCAGGAGCTACATTTCAGAGAGCCATGGATTATGCTTTTGGGGCACTGATCAACAAAGTTATTCTGATTTACCTAGATGACATGACTATGTTTTCCCATGATAAAAAGGATCATCTATTTCATTTAGAACAAGTTTTTCAAAAGTGTAGAGAATTTGGCATTTCACTCAATCCTAAGAAGTCATTCTTTGCAGTCCATGAGGGAAAACTACTAGGTCATGTGGTCTCAAAAGAAGGTATGGCCATAGATCCAGATAGAATTAGGTCAATTCTGGCTCTTCCTTTACCCACTAATAAGAAGACCTTGCAGTATTTCCTAGGCCAAATCAATTTTGTCAGGAAATTCATTTCTGATTTTGCACAGAAAGTAAGGCCTATATCTGAACTACTCAAGAAAAAGGCTGAATTCAAGTGGACTGAAATTAGGAAATAAGATTTTGAGGTTATCAAGCAATCCATTGTAGCAGCCCCAGTACTGGTAAATCCAGATTTTAGTAAATATTTTATTCTTTATGCATATGGAGCTGAGCAGAGTTATGCCTCAGTACTTACTCAGAAAGATGATCAAGGGGAGGAACATCCTATGTTCTTTTGGAGCCAGACACTCCATGATTATCAGGTCAAATACAAATTTATTGAAAGGCAAGTATTTGCTATGATGAAGTCACTAAAAAATTTTAGGCAATATTTAGTACAAAGCAAGACCCTGGTATATGTAGTCCACCCGGATGTAAGAAGTTTTATCCTTCAGGGTGATCTAGGAGACAAAAGAGCTGGTTGGATTACCAAAATCTAAGAATATGATGTAGAAATACATCCCACCAAGCTGGTAAGAGGTAGAGCCTTGTGCCAAGGGTTAACAGAAGCTACAACATTGGTGGAGGTAACAACTTGCCAGGTAGTAGAAGAAAATCAGGTGGAAATAGTACAAACTGTAGACTCTGATTGGATTGACCAGATGATCAGGTATTTCCAAACTGGAATATGCCCTCCCAATATAAATGCATCTCAAAGAAGGAGATACAGGCTTCATGCCTTGAAATATGTATTACTACCAGAGGGCTTATACAAAAGAAACTTGGATGGAGTTCTTCTAAAATGTTTGAAGGATGATCAACAAAAAAGAGTCATGGAAGAATTCCATGGAGGACCAGCTGGTGGACATAGTTCAGGTAGGGTTACAACTTTAAAAATCATAAGAGTAGGGTATTATTGGCCCACTATATTCAATGATGCTTTTAAAGTCACCCGAGCTTGTGACAAATGTCAGAGATATGTAGGAAGAACAAGGAATGCTTCATCCCCCTCAAGCCCATTCAAGTTGAAGAGCCTTTTCAACAATGGGGGCTAGATTTCATAGGGGTTATCAACCCCAATTCCTCCGTAGAGCATAAGTTTATCTTAACTACCACAGATTACCTTACCATATGGGTAGAAGCTATTCCTACCAAGAAGTCAGATCAAGATGTTGTGATCAATTTTTTGGAAAATTTGATTTCAAGGTTTGGAGTTCCGGAAGCTTTGGTGAGTGACAATGGCCCAACTTTCATAGGAGCCAAGTATATTGAGTTTTCCAGTAAGTATGGCATTACTCTTAAAAATACTTCCAATTATTATCCATAGGGTAATGGACTTGCAGAATCTACCAATAAGAACCTGTTAAGGATTTTGAGAAAATCACTTGAAGGGAACAAAAGAAGTTGGCATCTATTGCTAGACCAAGCTCTATGGGAAGATAGGATTACTATTAAAAAGTCCATTAAGACTTCTCCTTATGCACTAGTGTATGGCAAAGAGGCAGTGTTGCCAATCCATTTGGAAATCCCAACACTTAAACTTATCAGTACAGAAGAAGAGCCAGAAGAAGATCCGGTAAAGACCAGGTTGACTCACTTGCTACAACTGGAAGAAAGTAGAGCTCAAGCCTATGACAGTTTTCAAAAGCATTCATCAGACATTAAAGCATGGTTCGATAAGAAAGCTAGATTCAAAAAATTCCAAGTTGGAGACTTAGTTCTCAGATGGAATGTTGATAAAGCAAAGCCAGGCAAGCATGAAAAGTTTGATTCTTTTTGGGATGGTCCTTTCAAAATCATGGAAGCCAAAGAATCCAATGTGTTTCAGCTAGAAGATCCGGAGGGAAACATACAACCAATCCCAGTGAATGGTTTTCATCTCAAGCTCTACTATGTGTAAGGAATGAGCTCACTATAACATATGTATATACATTGTATAACTATTTCCCCTCCTTTATGCACTTTGTATTTTAAATCCTTTCTACACTTTGTAATTGGTTTTCTTCGAAAAATATTGAAAAAAAAAATTGCAAAATGACTAAGTATGGGCCAAGTGCATAATAATGTTCCATTCCGCACCAAGTGCTATGTAAAATTTTTTGGAACGACGTTCCGCTCTCAAATCTGCATCAAAATGCATTAGATTTCCATAGAATGGTGCACAGGTTTCTATCCCACATGAAAGAAGAACAAAGACGCTCTCAATCCGAGAACCTTCCAAAGCTAAGATAGTCGGAGTGGAATCGAGATGAAATTTCATGCATGGGATTTCTAAGTGTCAGTGGATTCAAAAAGCTCTCAGCTGCTAGTTTCAAAATCAAAGTGGAACCAAGCAGCAACTTCAACCATGACACATGGAGGCTAGAGAATGCTCCCACATTCAATTCTAATGAACTCACACCATAATCAAAGAGTAGCCGAAGAGGTGTAGTGAGTTGGCAGCACAATTTGAAATTTCAACCAATGAAAAGAGAGGATGACACCATTGAGCCATCGAAGAAAATGATTAAAAATTGGAAAGTGTGCCAACAAAGAGGTCATGCAGTAGTCGCATTATTTACGAAAGATATGCATGCTAAAATAAAATAAAAGTGATGAAAAGTGTACATGAGGCTCATTTGGCAACCATTCGCAACCACGAAGCAGTTAGAAGGTGAAGCAATATTCTAAAAATTTTGCTGCTAGTTACAGTGAACAAAGTAGTACTACTACCAAAATGGCTCCTAAAAGATCACTCATCAAAAATAAGGAGCAAATTATAAAATGTCTTCAGACAAGAGTAGATACAAGATGACAAAGTAAGGAGAACCAAGGAACTATTTTAAATACTGAAGGAAGAGAATGCTATCGAGAAGGTACTATAGCTCCATAAAATATTTCTTTTCCCTATATCTATGATTCTATACATCAATCCCCGAATTGTCTATGATTCAATTCTATGATTTCTAAAAATAGAATAATAAAACCATGAGGGGAAAACCCTATATTAAAATCACTAGCTTTGCTATGAATTATTCCCGTAGGAGTAGGAGCCACCCTCAAAGCCCTAAACCATTTAGGGTACATAGAATAGATAGGGTCTTACACTACAATGTAGCTTAGAATGAAGGGAGGTCTTTAGAAAATGGTTTACTTTAATAGATTAGGAATGAAACAATTGCCCAAAGTCCCTATTCACATTGATGAGTTTGCAAATCCCAAATTATTTTCTATGTTGGCTTGCATGGAGGGTTTAGACTCTGACAGAATGGTCCATGGCTGGAAAATTGCTGCCACATACTATATTTCTAATGAAAGAATGTATGAAAAGGATGCGGGAAAGAAAGGGACAAGAGTGATTTATTTTGACTGGCCAACTTTTCTCGCTCAAAGGATACATGAGCAGCTAGTAAGCATGAAAAGGGGTATTGATGCTCCTAGTTTTAGGCATTGCTCAAGTCTAGTATGGATGTTCTATGCTACTATTAGAGATAGAATGCAGTGGATTCTGATCAAGGATAAAACCAATGATGGGGAACCCTTGTCGGTGTATTATTGGACAAGTCACTTAAGGAGCAGTGAATCTTACTATAGATTCAATTTGGAATTTCTTGGACCTACCCTCAAAATAATGTATGGTAAATGCCCTAGATTGCCACCCTTGGCCAAGGAGATTCTAAGGACTAAGGATGCAGAAGAAGGAGACTAGTATTTATTGACTAAGGGCACTATGATCAGATTGTATGGTTTCATGGGTAAACCCTTCCTCCTGCCCCATTTCATCACAGAGAGGCTTTTTGCCCTAGAATATCTGAGGCAGGCAGAGTACATTGATGCGAACTATGGCTCTGGAAGGAAGAGGAAGTCTTTACTTACCCACCACACTTTGGATGACATCACCATCACCAAGAAGGGACAGAGCCAAAAAATAGACCAATACCTTGATAGGTTAGGTCTATTTTATATTCCCCAAAGATGGAGTTATGACCCTGATGGCATTTTCACTACAAGAAATAAAACCCTAAATGGAGATAAGGCCTATAAGTTTGAAAAGAGGCCTAGGGCTCACTTTGAACAGGGCAGAAACAATGATGAGACTACTCTTTTAGAGTGGAATGTCTCAAATATGGCTCAGTTACCCCCCTGGTTGGATTTTTATGAGCAGATTATTGATTTTGACCCTGACCATAAGCCAAGTCATCGGATTACAGAAGCTACAATTGAAAATATTGAAGTTGAATCTGCAAAGAAGAAGGAGCCTCTACCTGAGGCTAAGTCTGCAAAGAAAAAAGGTCCTCCACCTAAGGCTAAGTCTACAAAGAAAAAGGATCCTCAACCTGAGGAAGAAATTGTAGAAGAAGAAGAAGAGGAGGAAAAAGGACCATGGAATGTAGCAAAAATAATAGATTGGTGGAGAATGAGGATTGAAATTGGAAAGCCCAAGTCCAAGTTTGGAATGAAAATTGATAAAGAATTTTCAAGGAGATATAATAAAAACATTGTGACTTGGAGATAAAAGGATGTCAGGAACATTGTATTAATAGTTGAAAAACCATAAAATTCCTCTGAATCCCTCCCTCCACCTACCGATCAAGAGGCTCAATTAGAAGAGCCAGGAACTCCTTTGATAATAGCTGAAGTAATGAAGACTTTTAATCCTACCACTGAGTAGGTGGAGAAGTTTCCTAAGGGGGCTAAGTTGATGAGAAAAATGTAATATTCTAAGGAAAAATTTATCAGTACCCCAATCATTGAAACAATATCTAGGCCTAAACGTTTAGCTCTAGGAGGACAGCCTCTAGACACAGATATTGATTGGAAGAAGAAGGATGAAAGTTTTAGGTTCAGACCACTTTATTTTACCCCTGCAACATCTATTGAAATACGTCCCATCACTGAGCAATCATTACTTTTTAGAGTAGTGCAAGAAGATGTGTTGGAAGAAGATTCTGAAGATGAGATTATTGATTTCCAATTGGTTCATAGAAGGACTAAGAGAGTTTAGGAAATAGAGGAGAAAGAAATTTCAAAGAAACAAAAAATGGATATGGAGGAGATTGCTAAAGAGGTAGCTGATTTTGCTATAGAAGAGTTGATTAATCAAGAGCAACAACAAGAAACCAAGGAAGAACAAGAGCACCCTACATATGTAGGTGAAGGTATGGTTTCTAATCCCTCTTCTCCTCTTCATCTCCATGAATCCCCAAAGGAATATCCCTCCATTTCTAATCAAGAAGATGTGGCAAATGTACCTCCTCCCTCCCACAGTCCACCACATATCTCATCAGTAGCTATGGAGGTACAGGTCAGTTCTATTTCATCACAACCACCTCAAATCCCATATCCAATATCTAAAGTTCCTACTTCATCATCTACCACCATTTCACTTCCATATTTTTCATCACCACCATCAATGGGACACTGCATTCCAAGTATATCCACCCATCCAATTGTTAGTCTTGCATCAATTTCTATGAGTCTACCAGTAACAACAACAATAGTAGTTACAGAGTCAACTATTGTCATAGAGGCTACTGTAACTATATCTTCACCTCCATCAACAATAGTTCAGTCCACCCTTTCATTCCTAGTGTCATCATCTCCCCTAGATGTTGGTCTTTTGGGACCTATTACTTTACCAAAGGAGCAGGCAACCACTCAGAGCATAAATGATTATTGGGCAGAAAAGCTTGCTAAGCCTTCCAACAGGATGGTTGTAAGAAGAAGAAGTATGTATGTTGATCCTATTTCTAGATAGAGAATATCAAGATCCATGACTCCACTAGTAAGCAAACCTGAGAATGAAATGATTGTTCAAGATTACCGAGTGGAGGAAGTCACAGAAGATATTGACAAGCTCCTTGCTGAAGATGAGCTAGTTATAGCCAAGGCCCACTTAGATACCTTCTATGTGAAAAATGATATGGTTAGAGAGAAGGTGGATAAGCTGGAAAAACAAGTTGAAAAGCTTAAGAAGAGTCTCAATGATCAAAAGAAGATAGAAAAAGCTCTGAGGAAAGAGGCCAAGGGTTGGCAAGAAAAGTTTCAAAAGGCCAATGAGTTGAAGGGCCAATTAGAAGAGCAAAAGAAGTTGAACGAAGATCAAGCAAGAGAAATTCAGAACTTAAAGCATCAACTTCAGATTGAGAAAGCTAAATCTTTAGGATTTTCTAAAGATGAGTTGAAAAATATTAAGGAGTTGCTTTCTGAGGTTCAGGAAAAGTGTTCAAGACTTCAACTTATGATTGATTATCTTGAAGATGCCAATCGCTTACTCTCCACCATTCAGAAAGAGTTAGATCAAATCACTGGAGAGTTGCAGCCTATGGTGATTCCAATAGAACAGATGTACAAGTTGGTTGATAGCAGACTCAGTGATTCTACTAAACCTATTCCTAATAAAGAATGGAATCTCACCAGAGTTGCTGCTAAAATAGTGGTTAAAAAGCATAGGGTAATTCAAAGAGCCTGGCTATTGTTTGACAGGATGGAGAGGGTGATTAAAGATGTTGTTGAGATAAACAAGGAAATGATTCAGGTTGGTTTTAAAGGACTCTGGAAGGAGGATCACAACTTGTTATCTATGGAAGAGATCCAACAAAGCATCAATGAGAATTTGTAGGATGAATCTAGAATTGATTCTTTAGAAGAGCCACTACCCCAAGAACAAGCTGCCAAAATGATCATGGATTGTACCCGGTTGAGAGACCTCATGGAAGATCTGGTGAATAGAGGGAATGTTGCTAACTATGAAGATGTTGGAGAGTTGCAATATGTTTACAAGTAGCTTAAAGAAACATCAAATCCCTCTGAAGAAGCCTAGAAATAGGCTCTACAATATTTAGAATTGATGATTCAGTTGTTTGGAGATACTCCTGGTGAGGGAGGTCAGAGAACACCTGTTCTAGAAGAAGAGGTTGTAGAAGAAGGAGAGCAAGATGGAGCTATCATAGGCCCGGAAGGGGCTCAAGCTTAGTTTATTTTTATTTTGTATATATATACACAAGTTTTGTATTTCTATTTTTACTCTAACAATTTGTCAGAAATAAGCAATAAAGGCATGAAGCCTACAGAGCAACAGATTTTGTGTGAAGGCATTTTTTGAAATGAGGCCTTATAAAAGGAGTAGAGTTGTGTATAGTTTTTGAAGACAGTAGCAATACTTGTATTTTATGCATAGTCTCTGTATGAGAGGATAAGTTTTATGTATTTTTGGCATCACTTCGATATGAACCTCTACTCTCTCAACAGATTGTTGAAACTTTCAGAGAGTAGTGTTTGTATGGAAGTTATTCTATAAAGTATATTTTTTGAAGAGAAGTATATTTGACTCCTAAGGCCCAATGGATAAGACTCTGAGTTCGATTGGCTTTGCGAGAAAATCCACCCGGGAGGCGCCAGAATGTAGGCCCAAAATGGCCACATACTTAGTAAAATTTTGCAAAATTTTGCCTAAGGGATAAAGTCTTCATTCCGCACACCTTGCAGTGCACTTTGGAGCGGATCCGCAATAGAAGGTATGAGCCCGCTCAACACTTAGTAATTTTTCATGCTTGAAGCGATTCTAGGAGACTTGTTTCTAGTTCTGGATTGGTGACGTTCTTGAATCCGCAAAAGTTTTAAGAAAGTGGTGATGTCAGTGATTAGAAAGTGTGGATTGACATCTTTGCAAATGGCTAAGTGTTGGGATGAGCGATTTTGAGAGTCTTATTTTGATTTCAGCTCCGGATTAGCGCCATCCTAGAATCCAAAAATCTTCAAGAAAAGATGATGTCAACAACAAAGAAGTGCGGATTGTGATATTTCATCTCTATAAGGTTGAAACACTAAATATAGAGTATTTACACCTAGATTGGTGATGAGGTGGATTGTTGTTAATGAAGTATGTGTGGATTCATGACTAAAGGTAATTTCTACCAACTTCTTTCCAGATTAGCGACAAGGAATATTTTTAATAAGAAAATGAGCGAAATGGAGAAAGGGTCACTTTGCATCATGATGGGTCCAGATTGAAGATCATACACCAATATACTTGCTCAACCCGGAATGGAATCCACAAAAGTTTCAAGGAAGGTATGACATCATCAATATTTTTGTGTGGATTGGTGAATGTTTGGCAAGTTGTAAAGAAACATGAATGATAAGGAGCGGATTCGATTCCTTTTAACTTTAGAGTCATTTGGAAGCCGGATTGGCACTCTGCTATTTCTGAAGATAGAAGGATGATGTCATCAATATTTTGAAGTGGAATGGCACTTTTTCTCCCTGCCATTATAATAAGCTTTCATCAGATTTAATCATAACCGTATAATGAGGGAGATCAATGGTGGAGAAGGCATCGAGGAATCTGAGGTATTTAAAGGATGTTTCTTCATCGAGATTGAAACATCCAGTAAGAGGAAGCTGAAGCATCGAGGGTTTCAAGAAAATAGAACCAGAGATGGTTGCAGATCTACGATGGCAGATAGCTTCCAAGAAATATCGATGGTAATGCATGATTTCCAATGGCCTGAACTCTAGTTTTGTCGAGTGACCAGCAAGTTGTAGAGGCCCCGAGCTGCCATGGTGGACCAGTTTTAGTGGATTTCCTGGAGGATGAACCAGTAAGCAAATGCCAGCTAGATCCTTCTATTGTGCTGTCAAAATGAAATCTTTGTAATGTTCCTTGTAATTTTAATTTCTGCAAAACTATAAATAGAGGTCGAACCCTCAATTTTAAAGGGTCGGCTCTAGTGTGTTTGCTTGTGCTATTATAAATATTCCCAAAAGCTAATGGAAGGAGCATTACATTGATCTTCACCTCAAATTCATGTTCTCATACTTGATATCAGAGGTTCAAATTCTTTAGTTGTATTTTTGTAAATGCTTGGATGGTTAGTTTGTGCCTAATTAATGGATTACTAGTTGTTAAAGTAATTGAAATATGCTTATGAGATTGTTCTATATTGTTAGGGAGTGTATTTCTATAAAATCTAGGTATTGGTGAATTTTGTTATTTGGATTATCATTATCTAGATATTGAAATCTCTGTCTGCAATATTTCTCTATTATGTTTTAATGAATGAAGAATTATCTGATTTGAGATAATGTTGATCTAAGTACTGTATCTTTGGGTTGGTTTTTTGGAGCTTTCTATTGTGGTGCAATGTTGTTAGCCTATCCATCCACTATTGTTCACATTTCTCTAACCCTAACCTTTTCTTACCCTAACCTTCAAACCCTAAGTGAGCATAATTGTGTCAACACCCTACTTAAGTTGACAAGGAACCAACCTACTCTGGAGGTTGGATCGAAAACTCTATTTTGGTCCATCCAATGTTGAGTGTTGAGCTGCAGCTATCGGGTGCAAGTCTGGACAGAAAATAGGAAGATAGACAACCACAGTATCGAGTGAAAACTTGGTGCAATTTAGTGCCCAATAGGTCCCAATATAAAATAGACACAATAATAAAGGTCAAATAATGATAATATGATGAGTAGAATAATATGAGTAAATTAATATGTATATCAAGGCTTATAATAAATCAAATAATATTCATTTATATTCTAAAATATGAATGTAAATAGCCTAAATCATTCATGTACTATGCATGAAGAAAACTTACAATATTAATTGCTCAAAAAGTATACAAGCTTTATTACTCCGCTTCCTCTTACAATAAGATAATGAGATATATGAAATGGATTCAATATATCTTCCTATGGAGCATTATCTCCATAATATAGCCATAGTACTATGACTATTTAGCTACTTGACTATTGCTCTCCATATGCCAAGTCTCATGACTCTTGGATTCTCATCTTACCACTTGCATACTTGATGGACACTTGACTCTATAATACTTGCACACATCTACAAGACTCTTGGAATCCTAATCTAGGACACTTGTGCACATCCTCACATTACATATTTACACTCTTACATACAAGACACTTGTATATTTCCTACACATTCACACTTACATAAAAGAGGAAATATAACTCACACTCTAAACTATAGACTCAACTCTAATCTATTATTTACAAATGTACCATGAAGGTACCAGGGGGTATTTTAACATGTACCAAATAATGTAATATTCTCCAACACCCCTTGTATTACATTATTTGGTTATTGAAAACTTTAGTCTTCAATCTTGATCTTCATATTAATATTAAAATTTCAAGCAATCTTGCATTGTTCATGAACCTCGACTTCTCTTGAATCTGATTCATCATCTTGAACCTTCGGTTCACCCAATGCTTACATTTGTAGAAAAAATTTGGACTATGCTGGATTCAATTCCTTGTATCTTGTATTTCTAGACACTCAGACAATTTTTCCATTCAATAATATCTTGAGAAAAACCAATTGAATCTAAGGCATATATTCCATTTTTTATTGAACTTGTAGCTTTTGTTATATTTTGATTCTTGATGATGCATTTGCTATGTTCATTTATATATTTGAATTCAATTGATCTTCCTTTTTCAACCAATTGAGTGACTAAAATAAGATAGGTTGATAGTCCAGGAACATATAAAACATTATCTAGCACAAAATCTAAAAAAGGTATGCTAGGTATTACTCTACCAGTTCCTTGAACTTGATATCTCTTATCATCTACAATATTTAGAGAGATATTATCCCTAACTTATAAATACTCAAACCAATGTAAGTTTCTAGTCATATGATGACTAGCTCCTAAGTCTATATACCAAACATCTTTTTCCATTTGAAATTTTTGATTTGACTCAAGTGATGCTATCTTACATCTTTGATAAGAGTTCTGAAGAAATCCTTTATGATGTTGCCCATTCTATTCAAAAAATTGTCTTTGATATAAGTTTTGTTTTTGAACTTTTATTTTCATAAAGTATGATTTTATATTTTGATAGTATCCTATGTTGAAAATTTCCTCTTTGCCATTTATCCATCTTGTAATTCAAATTTGATGTTTGCAAATTTGATTCCTATGAAGTAGAAAATCTTGTCTTCTAAACTTGCAAATTGATTTCCTTTGAAGTGGAAAACCTTGACTCAGTTAAAAAAAAATAACTCAAATAATAATTCAAATACAAATATGAAATTTGCAAATCCTATTTTTCTTAAACCTTTGATGTTGAAAACCTTTTAACTCCCAAATATTTAAATTTGTAAAATTTCAAAAACTTTTCTAATATTTTTTTTTTTCTCAAAATAAATCTTCTACCTTTAAAAAACTTCAAAAACAATAATCAAACTGATTAATTAATGTAGAAACCTTATTACTCCAAATCTTTAAAATTTAAAAAATAAACTAACCCTTATAACTCCTAAATTATAATTAAAGCCTACTTATAACTCCTTTATTAAAAATAAATCTTATTTAAGCTTGTAAGAACCTTATTACTCCAAGTAACCCTAATCAATAATAATTTTCAATTCTAACCTTATGCTTGCTTACTAGAAAATTGTGCTCTGCTTACTCAATAGTGAATCATACTTTGCTTGCTCTTTGGTGAATCATTCTCTGCTTACTCACTAACATTAACCTATTCATGGTTCCATTTAAAAGTGCTCCCTTTGTTTAAAGGAATCCGAGTTTGGACGTTCCAAGTCTGTGAATCTAAACTCAAATAATTCAATTATTTGCATGTCTCTTTGCATGGATAAGTAAATTAGAAAAATAATTCATTAATAATATCCAATGTTGTTATACGTTATAGTAGCATAGGCCATGATTTGTTCAAACATTGAACTTGAATGACCCTTCCTTAGACTCTTCATTTCCTTGTTAGACTCTTGGCTCCAATTTCTCCTCCTTGGATAAATTTTTCACAAGCAATGGTTGCTCTACCACAATAATCTTCCTCCTTAGATTCTTGTTCCTTAGATGTTGATTTCTCCATAGGCGTTATGTGCTTGCTGGTTCCTCCTAGTTGCTTGCAAGGTCCTACTAGTTGCTTGTTGGTTCCTCCTTAGATGCTAGTTACTTCATTTGTTCCAACTTACACGCTAGTTGCCTCTATCTTAACTATAGATGTCCACAACTTAATCATAAGTTCTCCTGGAAGGTTCCAATGTTTCTATTGTTAATCCACTAGTTGACTTCTCCTTGACTCATTCACTACTGTCCTGGCTCCATCATGTTGTCTAACTATGCTAAGATCCGAGCTTTTATATTGCAACAACACTGAATATAACAATGAAAAGATATTGTAGTATTCTAAAATGAATATATTTGATGAATGGCTTATACAACATCTTTTGGATTTGTAATATATTGAATACAAATTTATTTTACTTTACCTTTATTTCTTTTGTTTGCTATATGCTTACTATGTGGTCAAATGACTATTCTTTTATCACCTTCTTGAAGTGGTCAAATGGCTATTCTATTGTTACCTTCTTGAAGTAAATAGTGGTTAAATGGAAATTCTTTATCTACCTTCTTGATGTGTCCGAATGGACTTATTCTTTAGCAATATGGGCCTTTTATTTTTCTATATAGTCCTCTTTCTTATTGCTTTTCTAGATGATCTCTTAGGTCCTTTCTTTACTATATGGGCCTTTTAGGCCTCTTTTCAAAATGTTGGCCTACTACTTGGGACTCTTGCTTCAATATAATTTTCTTCTCCTTTAATGGAATATTCTTGAATATAAATAGACTTCTTTGGCCTTTAATTACAATATAGGATTCTTTGGCCTTTTTTCAATATAAAATTATTTTAACTATGTCAAGGTCAATATGACCTGATTTTTTTCTCTCTGTTGTCTTATATATTTCTTAGGAAGCTTTGAATGCATCTCAATATACTATGACTTTAGCTATTCTTATCTTATCTGCTTTCTTTATCTCTGCACTTAGAAGCTAAAATTATTCTCTATATTTTGTAGAAATCTTCTCAAACTTTTGTAGCTTAATATTTGCTTTCTTTATCTTTCTACTTAGAATTTGAAACTCTTCTCTATCCTAGGTAGAAATATTCTCAAAATTATATAGCTTAATCTTTGATTTACTTATATTTGAAATCTAAAATCTTCAATGTCTTAGGTTGTACCTAAGAACCCAATATGATTCTCCTCCTTACTAGAGAATCCAATAGATTATTAGGGTGACTTTGTATGTCATTGAATCTCCAAATTTCTTCTGAGTTGGTTCTTATCAATCTATCAATCTGCAATATTTAATATTCAATATCCATATTTCCTCTAAGTTGGATTTCTTTCTTCAAATGTCCAAATTTTTATCTAAGCTGGTCCTTTTTTCTTAAATATAGTTGAGTCCTAGTATAAACTTGTTTTCTTTCAACCAAGTGGAAATACCCTATCCTTTTATACTCAATATGATCTCTTTTTTAATATAAAGTCCAAGTCTTCACTACCTTTAAAGTGAACAAAATCCAAATTAACTTTATCAAAATCAACAAAGCTAATTTTTATGGTGGCTAATAAAATACTCTATCAAACTGGATAAATTTAGGTGGTAGCTTTGAAACCATTGTTGGTTTTTTAAGCATTTACTACCATAAAATATCATAGGTTATATCACAATATCACATAGGTCCTAATATAAAATAGCCACAATAATAAAGGTCAAATAATGATAATATGATGAATAGAATAATATGAGCAAATTAATATGTATATCAAGGATTATAATAAATTAAATAACATTCATTTATATGCTAAAATATGAATGTAAATATCTTGAGTTATTTATGTACTATGTATGAAGAAAAATTACAATATTAATTGCTCAAAAAGCATACAAGATTTATTACTCCACTTCCTCCTACAATAAGATAATGAGATATACGAAATGGATTCGATATATCTTTCTATGGAGCATTATCTCCATAATATAGCCATAGTACTATGACTCTTTAGCTACTTGAATATTGCTCTCCATATGCTAAATATCATGACTCGAATTCTCATCTTACCACCTGCATACTTGATGGACACTTGACTCTACAATACTTGCACACATCTACACGACTCCTGGACTCCTAATTTAGAACACTTGTGCACATCATCATATTACATATTTGCTATCTTACATACAAGACACTCATGTAAATTCTCTTACATGACACTTGTGTATTTCCTACACATTTACATCGTATAAACCCGAAGATTAATTTGAGATTGAAATGAAATGTGCAATAAATACAATCAACAAGGTAGTTTGTAGGAAGTTCTAACTACCATATAGTTCCATAATCACCCAAACTATGAGCACTTGCTTAAATAATGTAATTAATAACGTAATCCTATGGTCTATGCTAACATCCCCCCTTATTACATTATTGGAAAATACAAAGAGCATTGCGAAACAATTCAAATTTGACACATGCAAGTGCCTTGGTGAAAATATCTGCAACTTGATTATTAGTGGGAATGTACTAGAGCTTTATGTGGTGCTTTGGAACTTCATATCGAATGAAATGACATTGAGTTTCAATGTGTTTGGTATGCTCATGAAATATTGAATTCTTGAAAAGATTTAAAACACCTTGATTATTACAAAACAAATGTAGTGGAAGATTATTTGGAAGACCCATGTTTGTAAGAATATGATTTAACCACATTATTTCATATACTGCTCCACTTTCTGTGCGATATTATGTCTCTGTAGAAGATAAAACAACCACTTTTTTCTTCTTACTATATGAAGAGATAGGTCTAGATACAAGATGAAAAATGTATCCAGAAGTCGGATTGCGATCATCAATGGATCTGACATAGTATGAGTCTGTGTATCCCTATAAGAAGAACTTATCATTCTTCTTGTACTCCAAGCGATAGTCTGTACTACCATGAATATATTGAAGAACTCTCTTTGCTACTTTCCAATGACTTACCTTAGGTTCTTGCATGAACCTTGAAAGATAACCCACAACAAAAATGAGATCTCTCCTAGTATTTGTCAGATATATGAGACTCCCAATTAGCTGGCGATATAGAGTACCGTGTACATGTGGTGATTTATCATATCACAATAACTTAATTCCATGCCCCATTGGAGTCGCTTTAGACTTGCAATCAATAATGCAATATTTTTTGACCAATGTCTTGGCATAATTTTGTGTTACTCTGATATGATTATTTTTCTGAGTCACTTCCAAACTAAGACAATAGTGAAGAAGTCCTAGATATGTCATTTCAAAATATTATTTCAAATCATATTTCACTACATCAATCATGTTCTTTAAACTTATTTTTATGATCTGATCATCCACATATAGTACCAAAATCACTATATCAGAACCATTATTTTTTATATAGATATCTGCATCTAAAGGACTTTTTTTGAATCCATGTTGTACTAGGTGATTGTATCTTTTTATGTACCGAAGATTTTTTTAGCTCATACAAGGATTTGACCAACTTGCAAACTTTATATTCTTGCACTTTAGCCACAAATCCTTATTGCAGGTCACCATTCAAGAAAGCACTTTTTACATCCATCTGATGTAAATTCCACCCAAACTGAGCTACCATGGCACAAAGTACTCGAATGGTAGTCATTTTTGCAGTAGGGGTAAAATTCTCTTCATAATCTATGCCTTCTTTCTGAGCATACAAGATGGGCCTTATGCTTATCAATAGTACCATCTACCTTATACTTCACTTTGAACACCCATTTGTAGCCAATGGGTTTCTTTCTTGAAGGCAAATTAACGAGATTCCATGTATGATTTTTCATGAGAGATGTATATTATGCTTCCATAGCAGCCTTCCACTGAGGCTCACTAAGTGCATCTTAAACTGTTGTGGGTTCATTCTCATCCAATATTGACATATAAACTCGTTCATCATCCATATCTATTTCTTTATCTTCCTCTGCATCTACATATAGTTCATCAAAATATTGGTAAAGCTCGTCAACCGATGAAGTTGATGTCTTTGCTATCATCTGCTAAGTCATGTTGCGAGTACAAGATCGATCTAGAGTTAGATATGGAAGTGAAGTCAAATTTGAATCTCTTAATGTGCTAGTATACCATTTTGGAACCTTGTTCTATGGGGGTGGGACCTCTTTCTTAGGTTCCTCTTCCTTTAGGTATACAACTATAAATGTGTTATCTGATGTGAAAGCTTCATAAAATACCAAGTCTCTAATAATGTGTGTTTTCTTGGTCATATGATATATAAATCAACATCCCTTTGAATGCTCATTGTAACCAAGAAAAATATATTTTAAGGTTTTATCATCAAACTTCTTCCTCTTATGTTTTGGTACATGCATGAATCCCTTACATTCAAAAATTTTTAGATGAGAAATGGAGGGTTTCTTACCACTCCATGTTTCTTGTGGAGTCATACCCTATAGATATTTTGTGGGTGCTCTATTTAGGAGGTATGATGTTGTACTTACTACTTCTGCTCAATACTCATGCTCAAGATGTGCCCCCTTAAGTATGCATCAAAAAATTTCTACAATGGAATGATTTCTCCTTTCAAAAAATCCATTTTGTTGTGGAGTATAGGTGGTTTTCAGTTGTATCTTAATCCCATATGCATTTAGAAATGATGAAAATTCCTTGGAGGTATATTCCCCCTCGATATAAGAAGAGGTTTTTGATGGAACATCCTAACTCCTTCTCAACAAGGTTCTTAAACTACCAAAAGTACAAAAATACCTCTTGTTTCAATTGAAGAAAGAAAACCCACATCTTCTATGAGTAATAATCAACAAAAAATTTAAAATACCTCTTTCCACCATAGCTGGTTGGCATAGGTCCACACATATTGGTGTGTACCAACTCTAAATATTTCTTAGCTCTTGAAGAGCTAACCTCAAATGGTACCTGATTTTTCTTCCCTACTAAGCAATCTGAGCATACTGGAAATATGGATGAAAGATTAGGAAGACCTTTCACCATCTCATATTTTCTCAACTTGAGCAAATATCCTGAACTCAGATGCCCATATCTCTTGTGCCAAAGAGAAGTAGCCTCCTTTGTAGTTGCTACCATGGCAACATGAGGTATTAAAATGACATCTAAGATAAACAAGCCATGCTTATATGATACTATTGCTACATGTTTTCCTTTTCTGGTGATGAAACATCTCTTTCTACCCTTATCAACACTAAAAACAACATCTATATCTTTATCCAATATTTGAGGGACAAACAACAAATTGTTAGCCAATCTAGGAACATAGAGTACTTGCTCAAACTGAAATTTGCCATCTGGAAGAGTGACGAAAATATATCCTTCACCCTAGACTCAGTAGGTATGATTGTCAGCAATTGTCACTAGATTACCTTCCTTTTCCTCAAATATCTCAAACCACGACTGATCACTAGTCATATGTTTACTAGCTTCAAAATAAATATACCACACCACATCCTTCTGATGAGAATATATGTGAGTCATGAGCACCTTGTGTGCTCACTCAGAATCTAATATGTGTGATTCATGAGCACCTTATGTGCTCACTCAGAATCTGAGTCTGAATATGATTCAACATAAGCAACATTCCCCTTGGGTTGCTTATTCTTCTTTTGTGGTTTGTATTTTCCTTTTCCTTTTTCTTGTGATCTTGGTCATGTTGTTGTTTATTCTTAAGCCAAAACCTGTTGGTGTCATGGTTATTCATATCACATATTTTTCAATATTGTTTGTATTTATATTGAGGTTGTTTCCCTTTTTATTTTGATGAAGATCCTCCCTTCTAAAAATTACCTTGCTTCCTACCCCCTTGTTTGGAGTAGAGGTTATTATCTGGAACTTCATATTTCTGAAACTAATTTGCCTCCTCAGTTTGAAGTAAATTTACTAATTCCACAAAGGAAACGAGTCTTACAAACACATTAAGAGATGTGATCAACACTTTGTAGGATTTTGGAAAAGCTCTCAAGATGACTGAGGTCAAGAGAGTATCTACCACTGTCTCTCCGATAGCATTCAATTTGGATTTCAATTCTACTGATGAGCACCAGAAATGCTCATATTTTGTACACATTTTCTTGATCATTATGCGGCTGTATAATAAGGATTGCATACTTTTATAAATGATTATATAGATATTTGATGAAATTATGCGTGTTATCTAATTTATGTGTTTTCAGTGTGTTTTTGTGGAATTGCAGTTGATTTAGTTAGATTTGGATCAGTCGAGGTCTCTTTATGGACCTGGCACTTTGTTTCTTTTGGGGTCAATGCAGAAAAGATAGGCGCCTTCCTCTTCCAGGAAGGCGCCAAATGTAAGTAGGCGCCTTCCTCTTCCAGGAAGGCACCAAGCGTAAGTAGGCGCCTTCCTCTTCTAGGAAGGCACCAAGGAAAGACAAGCGCCTTCCTCTCCCAGGAAGGCGCCAATAGAAGGCCAACGCCTTCCTCTTCCAGGAAGGTGCCAAAGGAAAAGAAGCGCCTTCCTCTCATAAGGAAGGCATCACGGAAGGTGCCACTAGAAGGCAAGCACCTTCCTCTCATAAGGAAGGCCACAGAAGGCAAGGCCTCCTGAAGGTCACCACTAGAAGGCAAGTGCCTTCCTCCCATAAGGAAGGCACCAACAAGAAGGCGCCACTAGAAGGAAAGTGCCTTCCTCTCATAGGAAGGCACCAATAGAAGATAAGCGCCTTCCTCTTCCAGGAAGGCGCCCATGGCAATAAGGTACCTTCCGCATGGAGAAGGCACCCGATATACTTAGGCACCTTCCTCATAGGGAAGGCGCCCCTATTCTTCGCCCGTTGACCAGACAAGCATGACATGGACAAAAGTGACTGGTGCAGTTCCAACTCTACGTCAAGTAGAGCTAAATTGGGGATCACACCAATGTATGAGAATGTCCTACCAATGCCAGGTGAAGCACAACCCAATCAGCGAACATGCCATCGATAGAACCGAATGCCAATTTTAGTAGACGTCGATTACATTTACCAGACTATCTTAGTTTAGTCTGGGATGAATCGACTATTACAACTTCTTTTGTAATAGAAGTTCTATGGGTGTGCTATATAAACACACGTAGACCTCTCAAAATATAGAAAATATATAGAAAGAGATATAGAAATAAGATATATAGAGAGAGGAGATAGAATATTTTTGTAATACTTTGATAATTGGAATACAGTTCTAAGAGTTCTAAGTGCGTGTTCAGCTGGGAGGAAGCTGTTAGAGCCTGGGCCCACTCCAAGCCAGTATTTCTTCCCCTAATTTTCCTATATTCTTTTCTAGATTAGTTTACTATTTTATAAGATTGTTTATCGCATCGATATTTCTAGTATTTGTAGTAGGTTCATTTCCAGGAATGTGTGGATATTTTCTTTCTATAGATTTAATCATTTGTTTACGTAAATTATTGAGGAGTGCATGAATGATTGACAACCATTTGAAACACCCCCCAATAGTAGAACTAGCGGACTCATCTCAAGTGGTATTGTAAGCAATCTTATTCAGACCCTTCGCAAGTTTACGAAGCTCCTTGGGTTGATAAATTAAATGCATGGGCATGTGACAAAAGTAGGAAAAAGTTAACCTTGTTTGGCCCGCAACATTTTGGCACCATTTCTGGGGAAGCGTCTCAACTAGATTATTTACAATACCTGGAAACCTTCCATCTGACCTTGTATGAGTTCTTCGAGAAGAAGAGGACCTGACGGTCGGTTTATAAAAACCAATCCATCAGAACCTGAGTCAGCCGAGCATTCTAAATTTGAATTAGACTCGCCCGACCCACCTCCAACAATCCATTGGAGTGAGGAGCCACACTTTGTGCAAAGTGCCTCCTCATCCCATCAACGTGGGGAAGAACGAATCATCATAAATCCCCTATTTAATAGGACACCCTTAGAGGAAGCCCTATTGTGGAAAGTTGTAGAAGATCGGATGATAGCACCAGACAACCTTAGAGCCTTGACTCAGAAAGTCTTAAATGACCATAAGGCCATAAACACTGCATTTGAGACCACATTTCCTAAAAAAATGGCTGACAATGAAGAAGTCTCATCTGGATTTAGTTTCCCGATTGAGGAAGGAGTAGGAGATACCAAAATGAAAAACATATCCCCTGCTCACCTTTCGACCTTCAGAGGATACCCAACTGAGGACCCTGACCTATTTTTATTCAAGTTTGATGTCTTATGCAGGTCTGTGGACTACAAATCTGATACGCAGAAGCTGAAACTCTTTCCTTCCATGTTGGACGATGCAGCTCTATGGTGGTTCATCGGTCTAGGAGACAAACACATTGCCACTTGGGATCAAATGAAGAGGCTCTTTTTAGAGCAATACCAAGATTTTGAGAGAGCAAGAGACTCCAGAGAAGAGGTCCTGAGCATGACGTAGAAAGAAGATGAGTCTCTCGAGGAATACTGGGAGAGATTCAACTTCAATCTTCAATGATCTCCTCACACGAGACTATCTGATAAGTCCCTCAAAAGCATATTTTTGAGAGGACTTACCAATGAATCACTGGAGGCTCTTAACATGATTTCTGGAGGTGATGTCTACCAGCACGCTATGGAAGACATCCGACAACTATGCCGAAACTACTCAAGGAGGAGAGGCAAGACCACTTCTAGAACCATGAAAGCGACTGCTTCAGTCACGAAGACAGAAATAGGTAACATGCTGGAAGATTTAAAGAGCGAAATGCTCTCGTCTCTAGCATTGCAGATGGATACGCTATTGTTAGAGAAGAAGAAGCAAGAAAATGAAGCAGCATTGGCTTATTTCTATCCAAAATGCAGAGGGAAGCATGCAAAGAATGCATGCCCAGAGAACAAAGTCAGAGTATGCACAGTGTGTAGGCTGAACCATAAAACTCGATTGTGCCCACAACTGCCCAGTAATCAGGAGGAAGCTAAAAGCGTGGATGCCTATTTTATAGGCAATCGAAAGAGTTGGCCACAACCCCCTATGGGGAATATGCCAACCGGAATGTCGTCATATGGAGGAGGACCATACATGCACCAAGGTCCGCCTCAACCACCTAACATGGGGTGGTGGGGGCCATCACCCTGGTCTAATGCACCCCCAACAGCATTCCCGAACCAGCAGCCATGGATGCCATATCCATATCCTGGGCAATAGTGGAGAGGCCACACTCCATGGAATCAGGCTCCATAGAACGTAGCACCAGCTCACCCCCAATAGAACTTACCGATATTGCCAGTAGTAAGACCTACGTAGCTACCCGCACAACCGATGGCAAATCTAAATAACAGAGTGAATCAGCCAACATACAACATGGAGGGTGAGATGTATCCGATGTACCATATTCAGCTTAGGTCTGGTAGACAGCTAGGAGTAGGAATGCCTCCACTGGTAGAAGAGGAGGAAGAGGTAGAAACACCTCTTGTAGAAGAGGTGATAGAAGAAATGCCTGAGAGAGCAAAGGCTCCATTTCCCAACCGGCTGCAAGAACAGAGGAAAGTAACGCAGTCGAAGTTTGATATCTTGTCTAGCTTGAAGAACCTCACCATGACAATTCCATTATTTCAAGCCATCCGAGATGTTTCGATATATACCAAGGTGATAAGAGAGATGTGTCTAAGGAAGCCAGGATGAAGAGCAACCCAGACTATCAATGTCATGGGTAAACTGGTAGATTTGATGATGGGAAAAATGTGCCATCCAAAGTATGCAGACCCGAGAAGCCCGATGCTGACTATAAAAATTGAGGGACATTCCCTATCCAATACGTTGGTCGATCTCGGAGTAGCCATCAACGTAATGCCTCAGGAGACCATGCAGAGGCTACAACTCATGAACCTAAAACCCACTATGATAGTGCTATAGCTGGCCGATCGATCGACCGTGGCACCGAAAGGAATGTTGGAAGATGTAATAGTAACAGTCAGTGCATGGGAATACCCAACCAAATTTTTAGTCCTACAATCTAAGACTAGGCTGGGCGGTTACCCGCTCATCCTGGGAAGGCCATGGCTAGCAATAGCTGATGCCTACATCAGCTGTCGAGATGGGTTGATGACCATATCCGATGGGAAGAACGTTAAAATATTGACTATTTCACCCCCAGCTCAATCCGTCGACTCAGTAGGAGAACCCATGTTGACCGAGCATGAAAATCCTGAGCTATCCATGATCCAGCCGATGATGACGTTGGATGAGTTGGTAGAAGAAGATGAGGATGGTGCTATTATGGAGTTCCTCCATGGGGAGTCCTCCATCCCCATACCTGGATCACCATTGGCTGGCACCCAAGATCACCACATTCAACAGATACACGTCGGGCCAGGAAGAACGTTGAATGTCAGTAGTAGGTTGACTCCTACACAATTGATGAAAGTAGAAGAGCTCCTGGTTAGACACCAATAGGCATTTGCATGGGATTACATAGATATGCAGGGCATCAGCCCAAAAATCTATACCCATCGGATATACCTCGATGATCAAACAACTCCAAGCAAGCAACCACAGAGAAGAATGAATCTGACAATGAAAGACATTGTCAAGGAAGAACTGCAAAAGCTCTTGACTATCAGATTCATCTATCCAATTTTTGATAGTGAGTGGGTATCACCATTAGTGGTAGTCCCTAAAAAGAATGGGAAATGGTGAATCTATGTGGATTACAGAGCATTGAACAAGGCGACCAAGAAGGACCACTTCCCGCTCCCGTTCATTGATCAAGTCTTGGATACACTCTCGGGGAAGAAGTATTTCTCCTTTCTAGATGGATTCAGTGGATACAACCAGATCCAGATAGGAGAAGAGGATCAGGATAAGACAACGTTCACCTACCCATGGGGAACGTTTGCCTATCGGGTATTACCTTTCGGATTGTGCAACGCACCTGCCACCTTTCAAAGGGTGGTGCTTAGCATATTTTTAGACATGATGGGAGACGCGGTCAAAGTATACATGGATGACTTCACCATCTATGGAGAAACCTTTGATGAAGCAATGACGAATTTGGAAAGAGTGCTCGAAAGAAGCAAGGAAAACAATTTGTCCCTGAGCAACGAGAAATGCTTCATGATGATGCAAGAAGGCATCGTACTGGGACACCACCTCTCCGTAGAAGGAATAAAGGTTGATAAAAGAAAAATTGAGGTCATCAGAGACCTACCCAACCCCAGAACATAGAGAGAGGTAAGGAGTTTTCTTGGATCAGTCGGGTACTACCGGTGATTTATCATCGAATTCAGCAAAATTGTGAAACCACTGCACACTCTATTATCTAAGGATGTGGAGTTCAATTGGATGGAAGACTACGAGGAAGCATTTCAGTTGCTCAAAGAGAAACTGATATCCACACCGGTTCTAAGAGGACCAAATTGGGCCATACCATTCCATATCTACTGTGATGCATCCAACAATGCGATTGGAGCAGTCCTCGGATAGAAGGATGGCGAAGAATTTTATGCCATCTATTATGTCAACAAAAACTTGGCAGGAGTCGAGCTCAACTACACGGTGACAGAGAAGGAGTTCCTTGCAGTTGTGCATGCCATAAACAAATTCTACCATTATATCATCGGGTATAAGGTAATTGTCCACATGGACCATGCGGCTATCAGATACTTGATGAGCAAGCCGGCCATTGGTGGAAGAATTATCAGGTGGCTCCTATTACTGCAGGAATTCGACATCACAATAGTCGATAAACCAGGCAAGGACAACGTCATAGCAGATTTTCTATCCAGATTGATACCAGTAGACCATGCAGTAGTGGAAGACCAATTTTTGGATGAGCATTTGTTCACCATTAGTGAGCAAGTCCCATGGTACGTAGATATAGCCAATTACTTGGCCACCGGAAGAACCTCACCTACTCTCTCTTTTCGAGAAAAGTAGGTGGTCATAGAGAAAAGTGCATCATTCATATGGGTTGATGGCCTCCTATTCAAAAGAGGACATGACCAGATTATAAGGAGATGCATAGCAGAGCAGGAGTTCTCAGAAGTACTCAAAGCGTGTCACGATGAACCATGCAGAGGACACTTTGCAGGGAAATGAACTGCCTACAAAATCCTACAGGCTGGGTACTTTTGGCCCACTCTATTCAAGGATGCGGCTGCGTACACCAGCAAGTGCGATGAATGCCAAAGAATGGGTAGACCAACCCATCGAGACGAAATGCCCCTCCAACCTCAGGTACACCTAGAACCCTTTGATAAGTGGGGCATGGACTTCGTGGGACCAATTAACCCACCTTCAATAGGGAGGAGGTTTATTTTGGTCTGTATAGATTATGTCACCAAATGGGTTGAAGTTCAAGCGTTGAGAGACTCAAAAGAAAGAACGGTCATCGATTTCCTATTTGCTCACATTTTTACATGATTTGGGGTCCCTAGAGAGATAACAATAGACCAGGGGCCTCAATTTACCTCCAGATTGATCAAGGAGCTGATGGAGCAATACAGAGTTCGGCACAATAAAACTACACCCTACCATCCATAGGAAAATGGGCAAGTGGAAGTGACGAACAGGGAGATAGAGAACATCCTGATGAAGACCATGCAACAACATAGAAAATATTGGGCTACACGGTTGTCGGAGGCAGTCTGGGCATATAATACCACGTGGAAATCCACCACAGGCTTCACACCCTTCCAACTGGTCTATGGGAAGAGTGCGATGATGCCCATTGAATTCAAAATCAAGACATTGAGAATGGCTTCAGAGTTGAACTTGAGCTTGGATGATGCTCAAGAAGAAAGGATTCGACAGCTCGATCAACTGGACGAAATCTGAATGGATGCTCTATAGAGAACGGAAATCATACAGAAGCAAAGAAAGCGGTGGCATGATCACCACATTAAACTGAAGCAGTTCCAAGAAGGAGAATGGGTGTTGTTGTACGATTCTCGATTCCAAGAAAGAAAAGGTAAATTAATGCAAATATGGATGGGACCGTATGAGGTGGTAGAGCTCATCAAGAATGGGGTAGTGCATGTTAGAACAATTGATGGTAGCAACACCATGTTAACGGTCAATGGCCACCGACTGCACCCCTATAACACATCCGAAACCTTGCAGGTGGAATCCAGGATAGACATGGGGGAGACCCCATCTTGTTAGACCGAACACTCAATAGGAAAAATGGTGGGCATGGAGATGCTCACCAAAATTAGTTAACTTAGTTTTTTTCTTACAGTGTGTTTTGCAGGGACGACGCCCGCATGCAAGCTGCAAGCATCCTAACCCAGGGCCTAACAGGCATGGAATGCATCTAACTACCTTTATTTTTCTTTCTTTTCATTTGCTTTTTGTAGGTGGAGGACCTGACAACACGAGGAATAGGTATCTGGGAAACCAGGCCTGATTCGGCTCAGCATTTCGACACCAACACTCGTAGGTAGAAGCTGAGGCAGCATGAAGCAAGACTGAGAAGGCTTGATCACCCTTTCCCAGTCAATCACAACATGATTGCCGAGAATAAGGTGCCTTCCACATAGAGAAGGCATAGAAGAAGGCACCTTCCATATCAAGAAGGCACCCCAAAATAAGGCACCTTCCTTATAAAGAAGGCACCCCACCAGAATAAGGCACCTTCCTTATAAAGAAGGTGCCCAAAATAAGGTGCCTTCCTTATAAAGAAGGCGCCCAAAAGAAGGCACCTTCCTTATAAAGAAGGCACCAAAAAAAAATATATATATATAGGCGCCTTCCATGGCTGGAAGGCGCCATAAAAAAAAAGCCAAGGCACCTTCCACATCAGGAAGGCGCATCCAGATGGAGGCACCTTCCACATCGGGAAGGCGCATACAGATCGAGGCACCTTCCACATTGGGAAGGCACACCCATTTAGAAGCACCTTCCATAGTAGGAAGGCACCATCATCAAGAAGGTGCCTTCCACCATCGAAAGGCGCATCCAATCAGAGGTGCCTTCCACCATCGAAAGGTGCATCCATTCAGAGAGCATCGACAACATCGAGAAGGTACCACATCAGCGCCTTCCACATGGGGAAGGTACCAAAGAGTACCTTCCACGTACAGCCAACACTTACGCCTCCTAGATGCCTCGATCGAAATGAAAGCATCACATGAATGAGCGGCACCAGATGACCATACCCCTCCCCCATGTCACAAATCAGTAAATCAATGCCCTTCACGATGCCTGAAACATCGAATAAGGTACGTGCATGTTAATTCAAATTTTTATATAATTATTTATAAAATATGTAGTACCAAAAAAGATACCGCCATCATAAAGATCATATCCCCCCATAGCCAGAACCGCATGCCAATGATATGGCACCTTCCATAACTACTAGGGTTAGGCACCTTCCCTATAAGAAGGCACCTTCCTGAAGAAGGAAGGACAGAAAAATAACAGTAGTAAGGGAAGGCACCATGGGAGGAAGGTCTAAGAATCATGTAGTGAAGAAGAATGAACCAGGTGATACGGACGGAATTAGGGGGGCAGTGAAGACACAGTTCGAGGCCGAGGGATGGCTCGAATACTATACCCTAGTCAGTAAGGGCTAGGATATGGAGGCAGCCAAGGAGTTCATTGCCTCCTTGAGGGGTGATGTAGCTCAGGTGTGAGGGGTAGAAATTCTAGTCACCCCCGAATTCATCTCATAGGTGACTGGATTGCCCCTCACAGGGGAATGTGTATACAAGGGTGGACTATTGAAGCCGTACGCTGAAGTGCTACTGCCAGGGGAGAATGTGTAGATAGACAAGGAGGGGCTACCCAAAAATAGCCTTCCCATGAATCTACAAAAGATATTCGAGCAGGTTGCTCGATTCTTCACATGCACCGAGAAATATACCCATCTGCACGCTAATCATGTGTAGTTTCTCAATCACCTGGTGCATGGAAGGAAGTTGAACATGCCCTTCTACCTGGTGAATGCTCTGAAGGATGAAGCGGCTCGGTACCAGAAGGGGGCACCATCCACCTTAGCCCACCATGGGCTGATATCGACACTGGTCCGCCATGCAGAAGTGCAGAGGCAGAACCCCGACATAGAGGGAGATGGTAGCCAAGAAAGGTGACAAGATGCTATTTGCCAAAATAGGGCAAGAAGAGAGAAGCCCTACAGAGGAAATGGTGAGTATCGAGCAATTGGCATTGCCCTATTTCATAGAGGAAAGAGGGCAGTCACCAGTGCCCAAAAACATAGAGGAAAGAGGGCATTCCCTAGTGCCCGAGCATGAGGAGGAAGGAGCACCGCTTATTAGCGGTGAGGACGAGTTCCGACCGACAGAACTAGTCCCCAGGAGGAAACGTCTACGGTGACTCCTCCTCTCGGTAGAAGAAGAATAGAGTGACCCGAAAGTAGACGTTGTAGCCCAAACCCTCTGAGAATTGACAAACCAGAGCCCACAAGATGCAGGGACTTTCGGGAACAATGACCAGGTCGACGCGGCCTTGGAGGAGGTGCTCGAATGGCAAACCAATTGTTGGATGGCCCAAAAAATTCTGGAGGACTGCCAGAACAAGCATACAGGGGAGTTGAAAGAACGAGATGGATGGATCACCTAGCTCGAGCAGCTGGTCCGACAGTTGTAGGAGGAAAACCAGCTACTCCAGGATAGGGGAACAAAAATAAGGGATGCGTCGACCCAAACTGATTGGGAGAAAGAAGTCCCGATGAATTCTCCCACATCTATCGAATGAGTATTCTCTTTGGGAGAAATTCGATCGGATGCCCGATAGAGCAGCCCGGAGGCAGGGGAGAATTCCTCTATTTTTGGGAGTGAAGGGGAGAGAAGTCCCACAATACCCCCTATCATCGTCCTGAGTGATACAGAGCAGGACGAGGGCCTCCAACAGTAGACAGGACCAGAGGATAAGGAGGAACTCCCCAGACCTGAGGAAGGAGGAGAAGAGCCTGAGGGGTCGACATAGGACAGACAGGAGAATGAAGGAGCACCCCCAGGGATGGTAGCACAGAGTGAAGAGAACGCTCCAGAGTAGGCCCCTCGGAGTGAGGAGACGTCCACCAAGGAGAAAGGGAAAACCCCTATTCGAGCCACCGCATTCTCTATAGAGGCCAGAGGAAAAGGGCCCAGGTCGGCTCAAAAGAAGGTGAAGGTGACCTTCATCGAGCTAGAAGAGGATGAGTGGGATATGCAGCCATTCGTGGAGAGGAGAAAACAATTCGAATGGCTGCTCAAAGAGATGATGGCAGCCAAGGAGACCCGAAAGGCAACCTCGAGGATGCAGGGGGACACTGGTATCTACGTCAACCCGATAGAGGACAGCCAGTTCTAGGATATTTATGGGTCATCCCGAGGATGGCCCTCCATGATGAGGAGGTATTTGGAATGATGGGGGGTATATGGCCCCGAATTGGAGGTCGTTGCCATTGCAAAGGAGAATGCAGGGCTTACTCCTAAAGCAGCCAGATTATACAAAGCCCAAGTAGTACATTCCAGGAGGGATAATTCAGATATCCCTCTGGCAATGGTCAGACCTCCGGACGCTGACCTCTGGCAAGCTGCCAAAGCTGCATTCCAGTCAGCAGAGATGACGCTGGCTAGATCACCGTCGATAGTGGCCAGAATGAGGAAAGGACAGTCGACAGCCGCACCCTCAGCTCGCATAGGAAAAGGAGAGCCACACCTTCAGATGCCAGCATAGAAGAGGCAGACTCGGGCCGTAGGTACAGCCGAATCCTCCAAGAAATGACAATGATGAGGGGTCAACAGGGCTACCTATAGTTTTGATGCCACGAGGGCATGGCATATGTTAGGCATGGGGGGATGATGAGCACCAGAAATGCTCATATTTTGTACACATTTTCTTGATCATTATGCGGGTTGTATAATAAGGATTGCATACTTTTATAAATGATTATATAGATATTTGATGAAATTATGCGTGTTATCTAATTTATGTGTTTTCAGTGTGTTTTTGTGGAATTGCAGTTGATTTAGTTAGATTTGGATCAGTCGAGGTCTCTTTATGGACCTGGCACTTTGTTTCTTTTGGGTTCAATGCAAAAAATATAGGCGCCTTCCTCTTCCAGGAAGGCACCAAATGTAAGTAGGCACCTTCCTCTTCCAGGAAGGCGCCAAGCGTAAGTAGGTGCCTTCCTCTTCCAGGAAGGCACCAAGGAAAGACAAGCGCCTTCCTCTCCCAGGAAGGCGCCAATAGAAGGCCAGCGCCTTCCTCTTCCAGGAAGGCACCAAAGGAAAAGAAGTGCCTTCCTCTCATAAGGAAGGCACCGACGAGAAGGCACCACTAGAAGGCAAGCGCCTTCCTCTCATAAGGAAGGTGCCACTAGAAGGCAAGCACCTTCCTCTCATAAGGAAGGCGCCACTAGAAGGCAAGCGCCTTCCTCCCATAAGGAAGGCACCACTAGAAGGCAAAGTGCCTTCCTCTCATAGGAAGGCGCCAATAGAAGATAAGTGCCTTCCTCTTCCAGGAAGGCGCCCATGACAATAAGGTACCTTCCGCATGGAGAAGGTGCCCGATATACTTAGGCACCTTCCTCATAGGGAAGGCGCCCCTATTCTTCGCCCGTTGACCAGACAAGCATGACGTGGACAAAAGCGACTGGTGCAGTTCCAACTCTACGTCAAGTAGAGCTAAATTGGGGATCACACCAACGTATGAGAATGTCCTACCAATGCCAGGTGAAGCACAACCCAATCAGCGAACATGCCATCGATAGAACCGAATGCCAGTTTTAGTAGACGTCGATTACATTTACCAGACTGTCTTAGTTTAGTCTGGGATGAATCGACTATTACAACTTCTTTGTAACAGAAGTTCTATGGGTGTGCTATATAAACACACGTAGACCTCTCTGAAGATATATAGGGAGATATAGACATAGATATATAGAGAGAGGATAAATATGAATAATATAAGAGAGGAGATAGAATATTTTTGTAATACTTTGATAATTGGAATACAGTTCTAAGAGTTCTAAGTGCGTGTTCAGCTGGGAGGAAGTTGTTGGAGCCTGGGCCCACTCCAAGCCAGTATTTCTTCCCCTACTTTTCCTGTGTTCTTTTCTAGATTAGTTTACTATTTTATAAGATTGTTTATCGCATCGATATTTCCAGTATTTGCAGTAGGTTCATTTCCAGGAATGTGTGGATATTTTCTTTCTGTAGATTTAATCATTTGTTTACGTAAATTATTGAGGAGTGCGTGAATGATTGACAACCATTTGAAACACCCCCCAATAGTAGAACTAGCGGACTCATCTCAAGTGGTATTGTAAGCAATCTTATTCAGACCCTTCGCAAGTTTACGAAGCTCCCTGGGTTGATAAATTAAATGCATGGGCATGTGACAAAAGTAGGAAAAAGTTAACCTTGTTTGGCCCGCAAAATCTACCACTCTGCATAGGAATAGGTCAACTGCCTCACCAAATTTCATACTGAGTGTATGTGGTTGATTTTGAAGGTTTAGAATAGTGGAATGTTTCTTTCCTTCAAAAATGGCAATCAAAGCATCCCAAGATTTCTTACCATATTTGGCATCAAAGATATGAGGCTGGACCTCATATGTAGTAGCAAGTAGAATAAACATGAGACATCTTCTATCCTTCTTATCAAAGGCCTCTTGATCTGCCCCTACTATTGTAGGATATTTTTTAGTGTCAGTCACTACATTCCACAAATATTCAACCTGAAGAATAGCTCTCATATTTGTCTTCCATGGTGCAAAATTAGAACCTTTGAGCAACTGTGAATCTGATAAATATTTATGAACAATGGCCATTGTGAAGGTTCCTTATAACACCAAATGGTCCCCCTTTATTTATACTTGCAAAGAGTACATGAAAGGGAATTCAATCAAATTTATGGCACCTACCTCAAAACCCTTCGAAATAAGGTTGATGAGTTGGAGGAGTTTAAGCCAAACAATCAAAAATAATTAGGGTATTAAATGGAGTGAATATCAAAACTGGTTTGCCTTATTTCTCCTAGATGATTTATAGAGAACAATAGCTCATACGTCATTGTTGCAACTATATTAAGCATTAGATACAGTAGTCCAAGCATGACAACATTACCTGTAAGTGTGAACCAGAGGTACCATATATACCAAATACTGTTGTGCAATAAATTGCACAAATAGGTGTAAAATTTGGGGTCTTTTCTTTGCTTTTTATATTTTACTTTATGATTGAAATGCAAGAAAACAGGAAATTTAAATGCGAAAAAACAATCACAAGTGCCCATAAATTTAAACACTTAGGTGTCGGTTTCCACTGAAAATGCACCTATTACAATGCCAACTTTTTTACAATGATGATATTCAAATCCAAATGTTCTTTTCAAATCAACAATTTTCTTCCCCCCTTGTTTTGGAAATTTGCAAGAGAAAAATGCTTGTGATTCCCCCCATTTTTATTGCAAAAGAAACAAGGATGAAAAATTGTGTTGGACCCTTTCAAAAATGGAAAAGAAACAATATTTGCTTATCCCTCCAAAAAAAAATTTCTTTTTCGTTAGGGTTTAGTGGCAACAAAACAACTACAAAAAAAATTTACTTTGAAGGAAAACAAAAAAAAAAACTTGTTTTGTGTAGTTCTGTTTTTACAAAAAAAGTAATGCCACTATATTGTTTTGTATGTTGTTTTTTTTTTTTATAATTGCAAAAATAATTTTGCAATAAAAAAACATAAGGTATCATTAAAAAAAGTACCTTTGAAGAATCTCTCATGTAAATTTTTTTTTGAACGCCGTGGGGTTTGAACCCCCGCCTTTCACCACCGAGCGGTGAAGCAACAGGCCATCCGACCAACTTTGCCACATAGGCGGATGAAAAAATAGATACAAGATTCTATTTTCTTGGCATCCTCTTTTGATTCACATGGATAAATAATGTGTTTAAAAAAAACTTTTGAAATGTGCTCAACGTGGTTTGAACCTACACCTCCTTGGCAAGCACCCTATCATGAGAGCATCTGACCATCTTATCCACATAGGAAGATGAAATAAATAAGGCATGATATGCCTTTTATATTGTTATGGCAACAAATATTTTAAAAAAATAAAGTCGTATATCTTTGTGGATGGTTCCTCCAATCACGAGCCCGCCCTATCAGGTTTAAGATAATTTTTGCAATGAAAAAACTTAGGATAGCTTATTCACAATAATATCCTATCCACACTCATCGCACCAATGGTTATTAATATATCAACATGGGGTAGTAGATCTATGTGGTCTGAATATCTTAGATTAGATAAATCATGAAGGGTCTAAAATGCGTTTAGGAAGCAACTAACTTCTCCTTCAGACAACATCGCTTTACACAACACTGATTTGGAGCATCGGATAGCTCACTGCTATGTCTCATTTTGATTTCATCTTTAACCAAATTCTTTGTGCACATCAGATGGCTCAAAACTCTGCTTTAGGTACTTGCCTTTGCTTGATCAGGTTTGGCAGACAACTTGGAGTGAAGAAAAATTCCTTTCACATTGCCCAAGTCGAACAATACTGCTCTAATACCATGCAGAAACCTAAAGATTAATTTTATATTGAAATGAAATGTGTAATAAATACAATCAAAAAGGTAGTTTGTAGGAAGTTCTAACTATCATATATTTCCATAACCACCCCAACTATGAGCACTTGAAATTGACGCTTAAATAATGTAATTAATAATGCAAGCCTATGGTCTATGCTAATATGCATAACACTTGTGCATTTCCTTCACATTCATACTTACATAAAAGGGGAAATATAACTCACACTCTAAAATATAGCCTCAACCCTAATCTATTATTTAAAAATGTACCATGAAGGTACCATGGGGGTACATTAGAATGTACCAAATAATGTAATATTCTCCAATAGTGCTTCATTCTCAATTTTAATGATTATTCTATCCATGGGAACCTTCATGTGTGTGTAATCCATTGCTAGATAACCATCCTATAATAAATTCTTTGTTCATTCTCTTGATAGTAACATTCCAAAGTATGAGGATAGATCTACAACTTTGACTTCTACTACCAAAAATTCTTGGTACCTGGCTATGGTCTTGACATAGTCTTTGAGAATACCTATTGCATTGAATCTTGTCTTGTCCATCTGTATCAAGTGCTTAACTATTTTAGTGTAAGTAAGATCCATTTCTCACATATCATCTTAAGCATTATTGTGACCACTACTGAATTGATTATGCAACTTTTGAGGATGTCATTTTCGATCTTGAGTATCACATAGAATAAATGTGGTTTCATATTTTTAGGTTTTGGAGCATTTTTCACATTGGAAGCACTAATATAAATATCTGATGATTGTTCTACAATCAAAATTTATTGCTTAGATACATGAGTTGGGGAAGATTCTACTTGATTACCTTTAATATAACTCTTCTCCTATTCTTTCAAAGCTTCTTGAAGTAGTTCTCATTTTCCAGACAACTAATGCTTCTAACATGTTGACCTTAGCTAGTTTCTTCTTCATTTCCTTCATGATATTGAATTTGGTGATAAGGGATTCCCTTATTATGGAAAAGCTTAAGTATTTTCTAGGATATTTTTGATGCCCTTCATATGTGAGAAGGGCATTTCAACCTTATTTTAGCCTCTATTTTTAGCATATCTATCCACTTATCACTTTTTATTTCAGTTACTTCTCCCTCTATTACTTGTCTTTGATTCCTTCCCCTTATCAGTCCATTGTATTTTTTCACCTACTGCTTATTGGATCTAATTTTGAGGTATTTTTTTAGTCTCTCCCCTCATGTTTTTCTTCTCTAATTTCTTCTCTTGCAAAGTTGTGATAGGCCCTTTATATTTTAAGTGCAAGAGTGACCTTACCTTTTGATACCTATTGTACCTTTCCCCTTATCTGGTTGCTTATCAACTGATTGTTTTATCAACATATTTTTTTTCTAGTTTCCAAACCCTATTGGTTTATAAGTATAGTATATTCTTTGACAATCAATTCTTTGTTTCTCAATGGTGCTAAAATTTGCTAGTATTGTTTTATTAGGATTAGGCAAAGTAGGTGTTGATTATATAAATTGATATTGTTGGTACATGATAAGAGATACTTGGTCATTGGTAGTGGCTTGTTGAACCTAACATTGTTGATTGTATTGCATTATTTGTAAATGTCTAATAGTGCTCATGCATTTGATAGGGTAATGTCTACCACTGTAGGGGAGGCACCACACTAGTATTGCTTCTGTATTGGCATTAACCATATGATTATGAACTTGAGTTGATCTCTAGTTAGTACTTTGATGCAAAAATTAATCCTTCATTAGGTATAGAGTCTTTCATGCATGTTAATTCTACGACTACTACCATTTTTGTTTCACAACATTGTTTTGGTTTACCAATATTTTGATTACCTCTAGAATATTTTTCATCATAAAGTTACTATTGGACTAATTTATAACATTGAAAGGGTAAGGATAGATGGAAGTGGTGGTTGAAATACAACTATGGATGGTGTGTTATACAATTTCCCATACTTATAAATCTATGTATAAAAGTGTAGCACCCTAAAATTGGCGCAGTTAAACCATCAGTAAAAAGATCAAAAATTTGAATTTTAACCCCGAAACCGCCCGTTAACCGCTCACCTCATTTTTCATGCCATTTTTAGAATTTGTTTTGACCGTTGGACGATATCGTCGCCGATCTGACGATATCATCCCAGATCGGACGAATTCGTCTGGGACAGAACGTCCAGACGATTTCGTCCCAAAACCAAATTTTTATAATTAGCTTCTGTTTCAACAACCTCTCCAACTCGGGCAGAAGCGTGTCTGCACGGTTGGAGATTCCTACGTTGGAGATCTCCCAGATTGGGATGATCCCCAACCTCCTAACCTCCCCCTAATCCTATATAAACTTGGGATTTTCCTAGTTTATCCCCCTGGCTGATCATTTCCCTGCAACTCTAGTTTTTTGTTGTATTAGAACATCCTCGCCCCATCATTGGCATTTGTATTTTTAGGTTTTATTGCAGGATTTTACTGTGTTTCAGTCGGAGGAAGCTCGGATCATCGCAGGTGATCCAACACGATTTCGGATGATCCTGACGAGATCGACGATGATCTCATACGATTGCAGATGATTTCCACTACAGTTCAGATTGGGGGCAACCAGAGCCCTGAGTTTGCATTTTCTACCTTTCTTTCTTATTTAATTATGCATTAGATCGATTTATTTCTGTTCTGCATCCTGGAGTTCACCTCATTTAGCATATTTGCATGATAAAATTTAAAATAAGTTATTAAAATAGTGCATCCCATTTGATTTGCTATCTGGATTCATTATTTAAGCACCTATACTATTATTTCTATCATTTTGCATTATTCTTGCAATTGCATTTTTGGTTTTTGGTGTCTGTTTCCATGATTGCAAGGTTCATGATGAATTCGTCAGGTCACCGATGATCTCGTCTGATCTCAGATGATCACCTATGATTTGGGATGATTATGTACAATTACAGATGATCCTATCATATCCGGGATGATCTGGACTCCTACAAGCTTCAGAATCTTCATCAGACATCAGGAATCAGGTGTATTCCTCTCCATTTCATATAGTCTCTGTATTTAGGATTCATTCATGTTTGTTGTCTTCATATAAACCCAAAATTTCATATAGAATAGCTTAGATTCATTTTTGGCCAACCTAGGAATATGAATGATTGAATATAAAATGAACACATCAAACCCATTCTCAACCTAGGCATGGAAAATGCCACTCAAAGTTTCCTGGTGAACCCCACCATCCGTCAAAAATTCACCCTTATACCCCTCCCCCGAGAGGCGCGACCTTCAAAGGGCCTCTCCATTCGAGGTATTGTCCCATCCTTCTCGCATCCCCCTTCCAGGGCACGGATCCTTTAGCCCGAAGGTAAGGGTGCAAAAAATTTGGGCGATACATTTTGGTGAACCCGACGTGAAACTAAAACACCTTTTGAAAACAATCCAAAAAAAAAAAACAACACATTATTAAGAACATCTAGAATCATTAGAAAACTGTTAAATTTGCATACCATATTTAGATGGTAGATTATAATAGAAGACGAGTTGTCACCATAAATGTTGAAAATCAATTAACGGCCATAGAGATTACTTCTGTGCTTAGAGTACCTCAAACAAATAGAGTCCAACCTTTGTGGGACGAACTTGATAGGAGATTGGGTACTATTGAATCTAGATCTGCAGAACTTAGGCAAATTAAGAGGTTTGTCCTAGATAGAATCCTGGATCCCGATCAGGTGACTTTGTACCATGAACTTCAGAGAGCTTGCCATAGGTGGTTAGCAGATAAAAGAGCACTTGTGTCTTCAAAATTGTACACCTTTGAGGAATACCTTGAGAACGCAGTTGTAGTACATAAGTTTCTATCTCGTATAGAGGATCAAGAAGTCGTTCTTACGGATAGAAAAATATGGAATAGAGTTCCTAGAGTTGTGTTGTATCGAGAGTATTGCCATGAACTTTATTTTTACAAGTCAGAGTCTGAAGTAGATCATATTACCATAGCACACTTTGTCAAGTTCTTGAAAAACCACTTCCAATTTGAAGAGGAGCATTTCATGACTCTTGATGAACTTGATCCTATCAACGATATCCATAAACTATTTATAGAAAACTAAGTCATTCTTTTTACTATTGTTATTTCTTACAACTAGCATGTTGTTTGTTATTTATATACTTGTGAAATAATAATACAAAACAAAAATAAAAACAAAAAACAAAAAAACAACAAAACATTCCCTTTTTTTAAGTATTATAGTAGGTATATAGTTAAAATATATACCTCTCAACCCTATCGCATATATATATATATATATATATATATATATATATATAAGTATATATATTTGCTAAAACCTAAGTTTAGCACCATGCCTAGACTTAGGAATGGAAAACAAACCGAAGAAGAAGAAGATTGGTTAGGAAGACCATTAATTGACCAAAATGTCCCTCCTGAGGACCAAGTTCAGGAAGAAGAAATCCTAGACCAGCAAGAAGAAGAGCTTGCTGTAGCAAATGAACAAGAAGAAATTAATAGAGAGGAAGGATCCTCATCCCCTAAAATGTCTCCGGGAGGAGCTATCACTTTTGAAAACATGGAACAATTTTGGAAGTTCATTAACACAAATATTGGTGTTTTTAATAGAGCAGTCCATATGGACAAGGATCGAATTAGTGACACTCAAGCAACTCTAGAAGACGTATTTCACACATGCACTAATCCCTTGTCCTTTATTGAACAAGAGAGTGATCAAGTTGGACCATCCAATTTGGATATAGTAGCTGTGATCCGGAACATGCAACAACAATAGGTTACCCAACCACCTAAAGTGCCTGTTAACAAGCCTAGGGTCATTCCGGCACAAAATAAACCATCATTTACTGCTCTATTTTGCCAAGCTATTGAGCAACATACCTCAAATCAACAAAAACCCAAAACAAAACCAAACACCAATTACCAACAATATGGGATACAACATAATACTATTACAAATCCCCTTCATAATACTCTTCCTACCAACACTTTGCATAATAGTAATATAGCATCTAATCCTTATGCCACACCATCATACACTCATAAATCCCATACCTATGTCCCACCGAACCAATATGGTGGACAAACTAGTAATCTTGAAACCATGGTGAAACAGTTAGTTTCCCGCATGGACCAGATAGATCCCTACCGACCCTCGTACAATTATCGAGAGATGTGTAGTCAGCCTTTAGATCCTATAGTTGTAGCACAGCCGTATCCTAAACATTTTCCTATGCCTGTCCTGCCCATATATAAAGGAACGAAAGATCCCATAGAGCATCTTCGTATGTTTAGGATAGCATGTCATGATATATCACATGATGACTTGTTATTACTAAAAATGTTCCCAAAAAGCTTGGGAGGAATGGCATTAGAGTGGTATTATCAATTACCCACTAATTCTTTGAGGAATTTCGAAGAAAATTTCGAGTCTTTTGTTCATCAATTTAGTGCCTATATCGAAAGACATGTGACCATTAAAGATTTGTATAACTTAAAACAAGACAAAGATGAATGCTTTGCTGATTTCCTAGCTAGGTGGAGACAATTGATAGGAAAATTGCACTTTGTGTTGCCTTATAGGGAGATGTTGGACATCTTTATTAATAATTTGCAAGAGCAACTATCTTACGAATTATCAATTGCTACCTTGACCACCTTCGATCAGGCTATAGACTTAGCCCGAAGAGTGGAAGATGCTCTCATTAGGAGAGGTCAGCTTAAAAAGAAAGACGATGAGAAAACATCCAGAAATCAATATAAGAATAAACAAGTTGTGGGTGATGGAGTCACCGATAGCAGAAATATTGCTAATGTTAATGCTGCAAAGACAACGAAGAAGTTTGTACTGAAACCTCCTGATAGACCTCCTCGAGAATTTACTAGGTTAAATCAACCTTTATCAACTATTTTACCACAATTATTAGAACGAGGCTTGATTCAATTACCAAATATCCGGGAACCTGATCCAACTATACCCGGATACAGAGCAGATTTACATTGTGACTTCCATAGAGGACCTGGACACACTACCAACTCTTGTAAAATATTAAAACATAAAATACAGGACTTGATTGATAACAATGAGATGGAGGTACAAGCCTTTCAACCTAAGCAAAATCCTCCTAATAACACTCAACAGAACATCACACAAAACCAGAATCGGAACGCCAATCGGTCATTGGACATCTTTCAACATCCTTTACCAAAACATGGTAAGGAGGTGGCTAATCAAATTGAACATCATAATGTTCCTCCTCCTGCCCGATATGTAGGAACTATTAGTGGGCATTTACCTATTCATGATCTGGAAACCTTTGACACAACTTTATCCGTGGTTACAACCAGGCCTCTACATAATATTCAGATACCTGATTTTAGTGATACAGAATATGAGACTGAGAGTGATATGGAAATCACATCAAATCAATCGAATAGCTCTGAAGATGAATCGGATACTATTCACCCTATCACAAGTCATATGGTTCCAGAAGAACCATTTCCAAGAAGAGTCACTACTAGACCATCATCCCACCAATTACTTTCTAATGAGTTAGCTATAAATGCTAGACCAAGACCCATTCATCATCCACAGAATAATATTGTGGGTACCATCGGAGCTGTTACTAGACAACGAGGCTCAAAATTCTCAACAAGATCAAATTCAGAATGGTGGATCAACTCCATTTGTTTTGAAGGTTCCTAATAAAGGGAATCATGCACCTAATGTTCAACCTAAACCTCCCTATAATATTAATGAACAATTATCAAATATTACAGCTAGAATTTCCCTTTTGGACCTCTTAAGATCTTCTCCCACACATAGAGATGAATTAATGCTCACATTAAGCCAGATGATGGTACCACAAGACATTCACCCTCAAGACATGGCCAATACTATCATAACTCGTGAAGTTGATTGTATTGACTTTCGAGATAGAGACATACCGCAACATAGTTTACATAAAGATAACCCCTTATATATTACCGCCTTAATTGGAGATGTAGCAGTCAAACGAGTTTTGATTGATAATGGTTCATCTTTAAATATTTGCACTTTTGACTTCTACCAAAGATTTGGGTTTAGAAGTGATGAAATGAAAAGAACTGATATGATTATAAAAGCTTTCAATGACGAAACACAAGAAACATGTGGGGTTATTACCATTCCATTACAGGTTGGTCCAAGAACCTTGGATACGACTGTGTTTATTGTACATTGCCCTGCATCGTACAATATACTCTTGGGTCACCCTTGGATCAACGCGATGCGAGCTGTTCCCTCAACTTTACATCAATGTGTTAAATTCGAATTTAAGAATCAGTTGGTTACCATTCATGGTGATCCACGACCCTTTGATATGTGTGCTTTGGCAGAACCCATTGGAGTTCAATTTTGCCCTGTGCTGTCATCCACACATCCTAATTCTCATTATCCATCTAAACGTGTGAAACTCACACCCACAATGTCATCTACTTCTTCTCCATCAGATGCACCTTCACATATAGCTCAACCATCTTCTGAACAAACCGCATTAGGACCTAAGAAAGATCCTAATCCCACAACCAATGTCTCTTGTTCTACTCCTATAACTTCTATACCTATAATAGACCCATCTATTGACACCTCTACACCGTCTACATCCACCAAAGTCATATTTTCCGCATCAGAAGACATAGGAAATGTTCCTTCTACCTCTTATGCTCTTACTGACGAGCTCTTACCCGATCTATCTAAAATCCTTATATCAGAAGAAACCAATGCTTCTATGCAATATTCTCTTGTTTTAAATAATTTGCCACCATCTCCTCGTACCTTGGGCCTCCCACAACCTATGGGAAGTATTTACCAAGTCGGGAGCTGTGCCTTTATTTATAAGGGATATGACTGGGGTAGAATACCCAAAAACATCAGAACTCATTATGATGGATATGCTCGATGTTATTTTACTAATGAGTATACTAAAGCCAAACCTATAATGCTTAAATTGGGATATAAAGGGAAAGGTTTGGGACCTTTCCAAAATGGTATGAAAGAACCTTTTGAGGTAGAGCCGTGGCCCGCCCGATGTGGTGTGGGCCTATTTTCTAGTAAGGGTCAGCCATTCGAGGATGATGACCATCTTATAAGTTACCAAGATTATTTAGATGAACGTGATGTTTTGCATTTAACGAATAAGCCATTCACATGTAATATGCTATCTATAGCTTATCCTGAGATGATCGTTGAATCCGACGATGAGTTGGAGGGAGATATCTTCCATGATGTCTCCGTTGAGGAATTATTACATAACGGATTTTATTTTGATGGCTCTATACCTACTATAGCCCAGCTTGAGGCCATGACTCCTCAAGATGAATTATCCAAGCTAACCTTGGAAGAATTATAGGAATTGGGCGTCTCACCCGCCCCACCTAATTTTGAGAGAGATCTACACATGGAAGTAGAAAATGTCATAAAAATTAACATTGGAACCGAGGATAACCCTCACATAATCAACATCGGATCAGAATTGAGTCAAGAAAAATAGGATAAATACATTGCATTTCTTAAAGAATATGAAGATGTCTTTGCTTGGACATATGAAGATATGCCAGGTTTAGACCCTTATGTAGTTATGCATCACCTAGTAGTCCATCCGGATGCTAAACCTGTTAAACAGAAACTTAGAAAAATGCATCCTAAAGTGGCCTTACTGGTCAAAGGAGAGTTAGAAAAACTCCTGAATGTTATTTTTATACAAGCCATTGATTATGCTGAATGGATCTCGAATGTAGTTCCAGTAACTAAGAAAGAAGCTACTAAGGTTAGGGTTTGTACAGACTTTAGAGATATTAATGTTGCATGCCCTAAAGACGATTTTCCCCTTCCCAACATGGATCAGATCATTGATTTTACTATCGGGAGTGGAATGATATCCTTAATGGATGGATTTTTTGGTTATAATCAGATCAGGATAGCTCCTGAAGATCAGGCTAAAACAACCTTTATTACCCCTTGGGGGACCTTTTGTTGGAAAGTGATGCCATTCGGTTTAAAGAATGCAGGTGCAACCTATCAACGAGCCATGACTTATATCTTTCATGATATGATGCATGATATACTACATGATTATGTAGAATTCATTATAGCTTGTTCTACTGAAGAAGATGACCATTTAGATGACTTGAGAAAAGTATTTAATCGGTTAAGGGAATACCTTATCCGATTGAATCCAGCCAAATGTATATTCGGAGTTAAGTCCGATAAATTATTGGGGGTTATAGTTTCTTTACGTGGCATCAAAATTGACCCTCTCAAGATTGCGGCTATCACTGATATGCCCGCACCCACAAATATATCTGAATTACGGAGTCTACAAGGTAAGCTTCAAGCCATCCGTCGCTTCATCGATAAGCTGGCGGATAAAACTGGACCCTTTCTTAAGCTTCTTAAGAAGGATGTTTCTTTCCATTGGGACAACAAATGTTAGGAAGCATTTGAACTCCTCAAACAATATCTTCTTAACCCACCTATACTTTCACCACCTAGGCCTGATCGCCCATTTATCTTGTATATTTTTGCTTCAAATTTTGCTTTAGGAGCTATGTTAGCTCAACTTGATGATGAGAAAAGAGAGCGTGCTAATTATTACATTAGCAGAACATTAATTAGTTATGAAACCCGCTACACAACATTAGAGAAGTTATGTCTAGCAGTCGTATTTTCTACAAAAAAATTATGCCATTATATGCTCAGTCAAAAAACATACGTTATTTCTAAATCCGATCCCTTGCGGTATCTCATGAGTCGACCTTATTTATCTGGTCGCACAACAAAGTGGGTTCTTGTGCTAAGCAAGTTTGAACTCACGTTTATAGGACAGAAGTCTATTAAGGGTCAAATCATAGCAGATCAATTAGCTGCTGCACCCTTAGGATCCACCCATCCCCTCGTCATTGAGTTTCCTGAAGAATGCCTTAAATTAGAGGTAGATCATTCGAAGCAATGGTCCTTATACTTTGATGGATCCCGATGCATGAGTGGGGCTGGTGCAGGTATTATTTTGATATCTCCATAGAAACATCTCATACCTCTATCCTTTAAATTAACATTTGCCTATACTAATAACACTGTTGAATATGAGGCTCTAATCCTTGGATTACGAGCTGCCATGGCACTAAAAATTAAAAATCTATTAGTTTTTGGTGATTCTCAACTTGTTATAAATCAAATTAATGATGTTTATCAGACCAAAGATGATAAATTGCACCCATATAAAGCATATGTATTACAATTAATATCTTTATTTGATCAAGTTACCTTGGAAGCTATTCCTAGAACTAGCAATCATGCGACTAACGCCATGGCCGCAACTGCATCTCTTTTACCCTTGGAGTTAGATGACGAATATGCTACCATCATTATTCATCGACTCCAGGAACCCACTTCAATTAAATCATGCTTGGAACCTTTGGACGTGTTTCTAATCAATGAAACTACTCCTAAACTTTGGTACACTGACATCCTCAATTTTTTGCAAAATGGGACCTTCCCTAAAGGTTTTAATAGAAACAAACGCCGGTTATTGCGTAGACGAGCAAGTCACTTCGTAATAATTGGCAATACCTTATATAGGAGATATTTTGAAGGTATCCTACTGAGATGTTTGAATCTAGAAGAGTCTAGATCAGTTTTGAGTAAATCCCATGATGGATCTTATGGGGGACACTTTAGTGGTAACGCCATTGCTAAGAAGCTCCTTAGGATAGGATATTGTTGGCCTACCATGGAGAATGATTCACATGATTACGTGTGCCATTGTGACAAGTTCCAAAAACACGTTGACCTTGTCCATGCACCTGCACAAGAAGTGCAGGCTATTTCATCTCCTTAGCCCTTTTCAAAATGGGGATTAGAAATTATTGGAAAAATCAATCCTGTGTCATCGGATGGACATAAATTTTTTTTTTTGGTAAGTAAGAGAATATTATAATTAACACCGGGTTTTAACTGGTTGACCCAAAACCATTTTACAAAATAGGGTCCACTGACCAACTGGACAAAGGCCAAGCCCTAAAAGTTTAAGCCGACAACAAAAAGGGCCAAGACCTACTCTTCCATCAGAATACGGCCAAACTAAACTATGGAAGCCTAATATTATGGCCATCGAAAAAGAAAGACGCAAAATAGAACTAACAAAGACAAAAACTAATCATGCAAGCACCATGCGGAGTAGCTTGTGCCCATATAAAAATAATAGAATATGGTCAAAAAAACATCCCATAGAATGGACAGCCAAGAGGCCAAGCAGTCTTCCTTGTAGTCCTCATCTAACTTCTTATCATCCTCCTTGCCATCATCTTTAGATTTTGCCTTCGACTCCTTGTGCCCCTGGAACTGCTGGCTATAAAACAGAAGATTTAGAGAATCACACAAATCAACAGTTGCACTGATGAGGCCAGACAGACTCTTCAACTGGTTGATACTGTTGGAGGCTGATGAAATTGTCATCTTCTCCAAGACTATTATGGTGGGGTCTGGTACCTCATTGTCAGGGATCTCCAACACTTTGTTATTTCTTGCTAGGGCCTTTTTGCGACATCGAATCCAAACACACCTTGGGAAATACTTGAGGCCAAAGCGGATGTTTCCCATGCATGAATTTGTAGATAAAAAACCTATATCAGTGCCCCACCAGCTGCAAAAAACACTAGTCACATGAACAAAAAAAACAAATATGACAAAAGCCATTATAAGGTTCAAAAAAATATTTTTAAAAATGCCCCCATTTTCTGTCATTGATCCACTTTGAGCCTTCCAATCTAAAATTTTTCATTATCTATCACCATTGAGAGCTGCATGAGGAAGATTTTCAGTCCACGTGATCAAATTTGCTGCTACAATGCCTTCATTTGCCGGCCTATCGGCTGCCATGTTTGCTTCCCGGAAGGTATGCAAAATTATGGCCTCGGGTCGATCATGAATTAGAGCCCTTGCTTCGTGGATGTAGTCATCAAATCTCCAAGGAGCTCTCTTAGTGTTCTTTAGAAGATTTATAATAATAAGAGAATCACCTTCCACCAACGGTTTCCCTGGATAATTCTCTGCCACCTTGAGGCTCCTCCAAGCTGCCCTCGCTTCAGCCACATTGTTAGTTTGAGCTCCAAGATGTTCAGCAAAAGCTACAAGCACCTCACCCTTGTGGTCTCTAAGTAAGCCACCAGCCCCAACTTCACATGGGTTGCCCCTAGATGCCCCATCAAAATTTAACTTAATCCACCCTAGGGGGGTGGGGTCCATGTGATCGTGGTTCTAGGACGAGACTTGAGGATGATTGAGGCCATCGGTGAGAGGTAAGTTTAATGAGTGGCCTAATGAAGCTTCAAAAGGATTTGGAGGTCTAGATGCTGCGGGCACTAAACAAGCATTCTCATTAGCATATACTAAAATTTTTGACGGGATGAGAGGATGAGTGAGAAACCTTATCCAAGAAGGCCCGACGATTCCTTTCCAACCATATCTGCCACAAGTAGTGATGAAGGCGGATCTTCCACATATACCTAAGATGCCTATTCAAAAAGGGAGAAGGCCACTTTGGACAAATAAGTCAAAAATGGGCTGAGGATGGACCCAATAAATATGAAACACTTGTAACTGACCTAACAAGATTGAGACAGAAAAATTACAATACAGAAACAAATGATCAATAGACTCCCACTCAGACATACAAAGATAACACCTATTAACAACAATCACACCTCTTTTTATTAAGTTATCCATGGTGAGGATCTTATTTTGGATGGCCAACCATGCAAAAAACCCAACCTTCGGAACAATGCTTTTGGGCCAAACTTCCAAGTGAGGGAAAGTAGGTTCATCATTATCAATAAGCATCGAGATAAGCGGTCTTGACGAGAAAATTCCCCATTATCAGAAGCTTCCCAGATAAGTTGGTCCTCAAGAATGCCGAAGGGAGTAAAGGCTGTCTTAATTCATTCTCCGAGTATTATTGATGCCCCTGGTAGATCATTGTTCATTATTGGCTTCCAAACCCTTCTATTGTTTGACAAAGTAATAAAATCTGCAACTTTGGTACCAAAAACTTCAATTGTCCAAGCTCTAAGGGTTGAAAGGATGGGGTCTGCAGAGAGGGGATAGTCCTTTAACCATTTGTGGTCCCAGAAATCAATGTTTCTTCCATTTCCCAGTTTCCAACGTAGCCCTTTGCTTAGCAAGTTTTTAGTTTGAAGGATTGATTTCCAAAAAATTGATCCCATGGGAGGAAAGGAATAACTTAAGAATTCAGTTTCTTGCAAATACTTTCTTCTGATTATAGTAATCCATTCTGCATTTGCATTTGTCAGAAGATGCCATGCTTGTTTGGCCAGGAGGGCCATGTTTAAATGTTGTATTCTCCTTAGCCCAATACCTCCAAACTCCCTTGGTTTGCAAACCCTATCCCAGGACACCAAGTGAAAGCGTTGCTTAGATTCAGAACCAGTCCATAGGAACCTCTTATGGATCTGTTCAATTTTAGTGTAGACACTTGTAGGAGCTTTAAAAACAGAGAGAAAGTAGACAGGGATGCTTTGAATGGAAAACCTGGTGAGAACTGCCTTGCCAGCTTGAGATAACAAATTCCCTTTCCATCCAGCCAGCTTCCTCTGAATTCTTTCAATTACATTAGTCCACATGGAATCAGTAGCTCTGCCTGTAAATAAAGGAAGGCCTAAGTATGTGGATGGAAGAGTAGACACTGAGCATCCAAGAATCCTAGCAATCTTAATCTGCCTCTGAATGGGAGTGTTAAAGAAATAAATTTTACTCTTTGAAAAATTTACCTTTTGCCCCATGACATCCTCATATAGCTCTAGAATATGTTTTATGACCTTAGCCTCAAAAACTGATGCAAGAGTTAACAACAAAGTATCATCCACAAAGCTGTTCATGTGTAGCTGCTGTGTTTGTGATGATGCTTTAATTCTGAAATAAGACCAATATTACGAGCGACTTTGATTGTCCTCCCAAGGGCTTGACCACAATGATAAACAACATGGGAGAGATAGGGTCACCTTGCCTTAGGCCCCTTTTACTTTGAAAGTATCCAGCGGGAGCACCATTAACAAGGATTGAAAACCAAGGTTTCATAAAACATCCTTCCAAAAGCTTGATCCATTCATGATGAAAACCAAATTTCTGAAGAATGGCAGAGACAAAACTCCAGTTTATGCGGTCATAAGCCTTGTTCATATCCAGCTTGAGAGCAAAAGCGGGTTTTTTAGTCTGGACTACCGAATGGAGGGCTTCATGAACTGTTATGACACCATCAAGGATGGACCTTCCAAGGACTGAACTGCCTTGACAAACATCAATAAACATAGGAAGGATCTTCCTCATTCTATTTGCAATCGCCTTGGTCAAAATTTTATAAACAACATTACAAAGGCTAATAGGTCTAAAATCCATCATAGATCTAGGAGTAGGAATCTTTGGGATTAAAGCAATAAAAGTGGAGTTAAAACTTCTCGGAATATGCTTTGTGGACTGAAATTCCTTGATAGTAGCACATACATCAAAACCTACAATATCCCAAAAAGCCTAAAAAAAATGAGGTGAAAACCCGTCTGGACCTGGAGCTTTATCAGGGTTCATTGAGAAGAGGGCCTCTTTGATTTCTTCATCCGTGAAAGGCTTAATTAACTCCCCATTCAAGTCATCAAAAATTAAATGAGGAATATGGTAAAGCATTGATTATGAAGCTAAGGCAGAACTGAAATGTTCTTCTCCTAAAAGATTATGAAAATAGGAAACTGCTTCATTTCTGATCTCATTAGGACTAGAAAGGGATGATCCATCATCTCTAACAAGTTCTTTAATTCTATTGTGGCTTCTGTTCCTTAAGGTAGATGCATGAAAAAATCTTGTGTTGGCATCACCTTCTTTTAGCCAGGTAGCTCTAGACTTTTGCCGCCAAAAAGTCTCCTCGCAGGCTAAAACATTATGGTACTCAGCAAGGGCTTTCTTTTCATCTGCCTGTAGGGAAGGGTCTGGCAATCCCTCTTCAAGTTTTTTCTCAATGGTTGATAACCTTTCAGAGATGACTTTCTTGTTTTCAAAAATATTTCCAAAAATTTCTTTATTCCAGATCCTTAGATTTTCTTTCACCACTTTAAGTTTATGTGCTAATCTGAATGAAGGCACTGCTACGACAAGAATGCTGCCACCATCGAGAAATTCTGTCTCTGAGATCAGGGTGGTGCATCCACATAGATTCAAACCTAAAAGGCCTTTTGAATTTTGGAGTCTCTTCAATTTCAAGTAAAATCGGGTTGTGGTCAGACCCAATGCGAGGCAAGGACAACAGATTTGCATCCCCAAAAGATTGTATTGCTTCTGGTGACAAAAAAAACCTATCAAGATTTTCCATTATAAGTTGATTTCCAGACCTCCTATTGCTCCAAGTAAATTTAGCATTTTTTAATTTGACATCCAATAAATTGTTGTTGTTGATGAAATCTTGAAAGTCCTCCATACTTCTTGCTAGGAATTCCTACTCCCCCTTTTTTATCAGAGGGGTAAAGAGGGGTATTAAAGTCCCCCGCCACTATCCATGGGATATCCTGAAAAGCTTCCTTGAAATGACTGAGTAAATTCCATAGATCAGCTCTCCCAGATATAGAATTAGGGGCGTACACATTTGTTAATATCCAAGAAAGGTCACTAACCTTATCCTTAAAAATAATGCTCATTACCCTTTCCCCTAATTGAATAACCTTGCCTTCCACCTTCCCTGGATTCCAGATACAAAGAAGACCACATGAGGTTCCATTGGCTTTGCAAAAAATTGCTTCTCCCTTTTTCCAGATATTGAGGGCAATTTTTCTAGACAAAACTTCATCGACTTTAGTTTCTTGCAAAATAAGAATAGTGGGATCAAAATCTCTTCTTAAATATTTGACTAACCGTTGTTTAGGAAGGCCATTGAGCCCCCTTACATTCCAGGATATGATCTTCATTTGGAACTTTTAAAGTTTTTCCCTCTTCCCCTGCCTTGGACTTGAGGGGGCTTAAGAATTTTGTTTTCTTCAAAGGGAAGATTTCCAGTTGATGGAAACAGAGTAGTCTGAATTCCATTAGCTATCTCATCTTGGACCTCTTCTTTCCATTTTTGGGCATTTGACTTTCTTCCCTTTTTTTTCTCACCTCCACAGTCAATCATGGGGGACTTCATTGAGCTTCTAGTCTGTTTCGGGCTAAATTTGGTTTGGGTAACCTGTTGGATAACAGTCCTGGAAACCCCTTCTCTGGATTGGGACAAAGACAAAGGTGAAAAATGTCGCTTGGAAGGGCTGATTAACTCTGAAAGCACTTTTTCTCTTTTTGGGGCGTAAAAAGACTCATCATTAGGGCATTCTTTATGGCCAACAGGAGGAGGATTGGAAGGTCCAGATTTGGTTGGGGAGTCAAGGTAAGCAGGGAGACCAAGAATTATATCCTCAACATTAGACCCTTCATTCTGATTTTCCTCTGTAATTATTTGGTTTTCAGCCAAAATGTTAAATTTATTTAGATTTTCGAAAGGAGAGCATACCTTTTGTTGGTCAGTTTGTGATGTAGCAATTTGCTTGTCCTTACCATTGTCCATGTGAAGCTCAGCCTCATTCTCCATTTGCCCCAAACCAGAGGCCTTTGCCTTTTCAACATTTGGATCTTTAACCCTGTACATCCCTGTGTATTTGCCATTATTTCTAAAAGACTGCCGCTTGGAATCATTATTCCTAGGAAGGGTTTGCTGGCTTCTCAAAAAAGAGCATTGTCCTTTGAGATGGCCTTGAATATTACAGTCAGAGCAAAATTCCGGTCTATTTTCATATTCGATGACCTGTAATCTTGTTTTATTTCCATATTCTAACTCCACATGAGTAGGAAGCTCAGATTCTAGGTTTGCATTTACACAAATCCTAGCATGCGTCATTATGGTGCGTGCAAGGGTTGGATTGTCAATGGCCACCAATTCCCCTATGGTCTTGGCAATACCCTGAAGAAAATACTCATGCCACCAATGAAACGGGAGATTTGGGAGACGGACCCAAATGGGGGCAAAGTTTATGCTCTGCTTTTCTGGGTCAAAATCCTCAGCCCATCTCCTAAGAAAAAGACTTCTTCGGCCCAAGAACCAAGGTCCTCCTGTTAGAATACGACTAGCATCTTCACTATTGTTAAGGCGTACCACAAAAAACCCCCTTGATAATGCAATAATCTCCATGTGTCCAGAAGTCTTCCACTTCAAGGATGCCCATCGTCGAATCGTTTCAATATCCGGCCTGCCCCCTATGAATTTGCCTACCAGAGAAAAATTTTCCATCGATATAAAGTCTGCCATTACGCTTTCAGGCACGGATACCTTCTGCCCATTGGGAGTGAGAGGTGGTAAGGAATGTAAGGAAACCCTATTGCCACCTTTAAGGGCCTGTGCAAAAGACTTATTGCCCTCAGGATTCTTGATGTGGGCCTTCTTATCAAAAATAATATCAGGGGGTTCGTGTCCCTCTAATTTTTTAAAACCCTCAGTGTCCTTGTCACTGTCCACCTGCTCTTCCTCAGTTGCTTCAGAACCTTGCTTGTTCCCTCCTTGAGCCTCACAGCTTCCAGGGGTTTGGAAACCCTGTTTCCCACCTCCAGCAGAATGAAAATCATGTTTGCAGAAATTGCACCTGCCTCCGCTCCCGCTTTGCTCCATTTCTGTCAAAATAGGTTTTTATGTTTTTAGCGGATAATAATAATTTTAACTTCTACTTACAGCTATTTCGGATGGACACAAATTCATCATAACTACCACCGAGTATTTTACGAAGTGGTTTGAAGTTATGCCCTTAGCTTCTTGCACTGGAACTCAAGTTTCCAAACTTATTTTTAATCAAATTATTTGTAGATTGAAATTCCTACAAATATCATCTCGAATAATGGAACTTGTTTCAAAAATAAAGATGTAAAGAAACTATGTCAAAAATATAAAATTCAACATCATTGGTCCACTCCCTATTATCCTCAGGGTAATGGCCAAGCCGAAGCATCTAATAAAACATTAATTAAAATCCTAAAAATATTGGTCAATAAATCTGGCCGAGATTGGCACATTCAATTATATCCTGCTTTGTGGGCTTATCGAACTAGCGTTTGTACTCCCACGGGCACTTCACCTTTTGTTTTGGTTTATGGCGCTGAAGCAGTTTTTCCCTTTGAATTAGAAGTTCCTTCTTTGGCTCTGCTACTTCAAGATATCGAAGTAGGAGATGAATATCATGTTGGTAGATTTAGTTAGTTGGAACTCCTAGATGAGAAGTGCATCAATGCTTTGGAGCATCTTCGAGCCTACCAGAATAAGCTCAAACGAGCATATCTTAAGAAAGTTCATCATCGATCCTTTGAGATCGATGACCTCGTCTTAAAAGAAAATCAAAAAAATACTAATGCAACTAAAGACCTTAAAGGTAAATTTGAACCTAACTAGCTTGGGCCATATATCATCACTGCTAAATTTGGATTGGGAGCATACAAATTAGCTACCTTAGATGGTAAATATCTTAAAGAACCTATGAACATTATGCATCTTAAGCGCTATTACGCATAATTCTGGTAATTTCATCATTGTATATATTGTACATCTTGTCTCATTTTAGTAAATTCATATAAAAATTTCAAAAACAGTCATATTATGTATTCTCTCAGTTCATAAATCAAAATCAAAATCTAAAAAAATCAAAATCATTAAAATCTTCAAAAACATCTTTTATTTCTTGCACCTGTCAATTCTTGAAGTATTGCAGTTATATTTTTAGTTGTTTTGGATAAATTAGCATTTATTTGGAATCCCTCACTTTCACATTCACATGAATAAATATCTTGATCTTATTTGGTATGATTATTAATATCTCTTATATCAAAGTCTACAGTTAAATTAAATAAATTTTTGAGCATAGAGAACTGATCTTGTTATTTACTTGAACCAAGTATACCTTTTCACGTTAAAATGATTTCATTGCAAATTCAAAACAATGCTACATATTAGAAGTGGTCTCTTGAATGAGAATTTTCCCCTGTTATCCTATCATGCACATGGTCTAGAATCTTTGAGAATTGAAAAAAGGACAAGCTCACCCCTGCCCAGAATAAAAATCCCTTGCTCTACAGCCAATCCGAGCAAGTATCCCTAGTATAGGAAGAAAAATAAAAAGAAAATCAAAAAAAAAAAATCATGAGAAAAAGAAGCATTATTTCAGTAGCATTTTGTACCATCTCAGCAATATTTCAGCATTATCTCAGTATCAAGCAAAAATACAAAAAAAAAAAAAAGAGAGAGAAAAGAAAAGAAAAAGCAAAAAGCAATAAAATCCCTTCCCCTACCCTTTGAAAAGAAAATAAGGGTGAATGAGCTTGAATCCCTGGAATTCTCAATTATTTGAAAACTGTGAGGTAAGCCCCATAACAGGTGGTTTGTGCCCAACCCGCTTGGCCTTGGGTAACTCCTAGCATGGTGATATGTCTGTTACATTAGCGACCTTATTTTTTATAGACCTATGTCTGCTTATGGATCAGCTAGCTCTTGATGACCCGACTTACATAGTAGTTTGGTATGGTTATATGCATATAAATCATGGTCAACGAACACTCATTTGGTTAATTCAAATTACTTGTATCAAATTATCTTGCTCAAAATCGGTAAATGAACAATACAATTGCACACACATTTGTATTTGAGATATTTTGTATCATTATGTTAGATCCAGATCGGTAATGAACTCACATATGCACATGGGGTTCCTTATAAATCTAAATTTTGTCTTTGAGATAATTTAAAATATTTAGGCACATCTTTTGGAATAATTTGATTTTTCTTACTTGAGAACATCTATAAAGTTACATTTATATACTTTTGACTTTCGCAATGATGGTATAGTTCCTAAACCTAAATTGGAATTTTATGCCTAGTGCAAGTCCTCATCTTATATTTTTTGTTTATCTTAAACTCAAAAATCAACTATGCAATAAAACATTTTTCTTTGGATTTCGTGATGATGGTATAAGTCTATACCTAAAATTCTATGCCTAGCGCAAGCCATCATTTTAATTTTATTTCTCATTTATTTAATCCATAAAAGCATATGGCTTAAATCATTATGTTACACAATTGTGCTTTAAAAAAAAAAAAAAAAAGAACGAAAACTTTCCTATTTCATTTCATTATGTCAACATTCAGTTTTTTGTGACGATGGTATAATTCCTAGGCAATTGTTCAAATTTCTATCACACTTAGGAATTTTATGCCTAGCAAAAATCATATTTTTAATATTTCATGCATAATATTTTCATGGACATCTAAAAACAAATCATCACCATCATCATTTTTTCATCATCACAACACAAAAGTCTTAAGAAAGTCTCTTAAGCACCCTTTTAATTTTAGCAATATTTCTCTACTGGGATTAGCTTAATGACCTAGCAAGCGGTGACTCCATGAAATGGTTATGTAACAACAATAATTTCCTTTGAAATTATTGTTAGAAGTCACTTTATTTTTTCATAAAATCACACCATAACAACAATTTGTTTACATCAGATTATTTCATTTAAATTTTATGGCCTGACATAAAATTATAATATTTTCAAATGACATAATTACATGAATAATAAATCAACAATTAAAAGATTAAAGCATCATAAAACATATGTACAAGTCATATCACAAAGAGAATATATATAATATATATCAAGAAATATATGTACATCATATCAAAACGGATTGGTATGCCACAATCTATACCCTGGCATACTCAATCCTCTCAAAACTATACAAACTATAGTTAATGTGCAGCTAGTCTCGAGAAGCCCTCGAGCTCTCAGCCTCATCTCCTCTACCACCCTGAGGTGGAGGAGGTGGTCCCATCGAAGTCCATCCTATGTTGCAGGTCCTCGACTGGCAGCTGTATCCTCTGGCCCTCTGGAACCAACTGGAAGTATACTCCCTGATAAAACATGGTCTGAGCAATAGATGTGCCAACTCCCACATGCTCGCCCCTCCGCTCCAACCCCTAAGTCGTGTAGCCTCATCCTACAATGTCTACACCTAAGATCGTAGGTGGGCATTCTCCACTCAGAGAGCCACCATCTTGCTGCTCTCCCCCATATCGATACCCTTGCCCTTATCGAGCGATGGTGGCCTTTCTCTCTACTGATAAGGGAGCCCCTCCTCCCTCCTCTCTGGTTGCTACGATCTCTCTAAAGCCTGTGGCACTCTTCGATGTCTCTCTTGAGGAGGCCATCGCTGATCCCTCCCTCCATGACTCCTCACTGCATCGATGGTAGCCTGGAACTACCTCCCCATTTGTTGCACAATAGTGTGCATCAAATCCTATGCCCTCATTATCTGAGGAGGGCAAATGCCTGTATACTAGGCATCATATCCATCTACCACTCCTACATTGTCCCCATCCACTGGATGAATGGGGGCATCGTCAGCGTCCTGACTCCAGAACCACTGCATGTTTGGAGCCCCGCTCAGTGTAGTATTATCCCAGATAGTTTGGGAGTACTCATAATCCCTAAGAGAAGGGATACCCTACTGTAGACCGAACTACCTCAAAACTTGGTCATAGCGATGGAGCTCTACCTCTCCCCATTCCATCCTCAACCATTAGACTCGCCTGATGCGAGCCAAATCCTGTCTATCCTCTCCCCACCCTAGATGCTCTCTCCACACCCTCCAGGTGATCTGATATAGGATAAGGTCGTCTAGAAACCTCTGAGACATCGACAAATCTATTCGCCGTTGTGACCCTCTCTGGAGCCACCAATAGAAAACCCGGGGTCTCTCCCAGTCAACTTCTATCAGTGGAAGCCCTACCAGCCTTCGTACCGTAATTTTCTCCCAGCACCAAACCTGTAGTAGCGATGTCAGTACCAGACATCGACCTCCCTTGTATACGACCTTGTAAAGGATCTTATACAAGTGGTATAGTACAAAAATACCCCAAGAAAACCTGTAACCATGGTCTCTCATGTCATAGACCACATCTAAGAGGAGCCACGGTAACCTGCATCCGCTCTGGTGGCATAGAAGTAGGCCAGCCACCACCCATGCCAAAACTCAGGTCAATCGAGATGCCCCAGGCATCTACCTCAATGCCTTGATGTTCACTCTGCCCTTCTCCAGGGCGAAGCTCAGATCCGTGCACAGTAGCATCATAGCATGGCCCTGATTGGTCGAAGGAGTCATGAATAACCCATGTATGGGGATCCTCAAGATCCTCCATACATCCTCTAGAGTGGGAGCCATCTCCCCTATCGATAGCTGAAAGCAGGATGATCCCGGATACCATCTCTCTGCTAGGGTCATCAGTAGCCCCATGTCCGTAGGAATTTGTGGCATCTCTGCCACATGCTGTAATCCAACCTCTGCTAGCTTGTCTTGCTCGGCCTGATCGAGTGCGGATACATCATATTTGAGCCCCTCGTATTTCCTTTATCGACTCTTTAGTAATCCCCTCTGCAAAATAAACAATAAAACAACAAAAATCATTAGTACATAATCATTAAAATCGATTAAAATTAATTTCATCTCATAAAAAAAATGATATCGCCCATTATTGGATGATATCGTACCAAATTTATCCAAATCATCCTTAATAGGACGAAATCGTCTCTAATTCGTCAATTTGGGAATCGCCTCTTATTGGATAGGATCGCCCCTATTTCTTCGATTTCATCCTCAGATGAAATCGACGATCTAGGGACGATTTCGGCAAAATTGGGATGATTTCTTTTCGACCTCGTCGACGACCTAAAAATGGTCGCGACGCCCAAAAATAATTAAAATTCAACTAAAAAATTAAAAAAATCAAGCTAAAAACATAATAAACTAGGTTTAGATCCTTACTTGCAACCCGCCTCGGACCTCTGTCGATCTATGTGTTGTTTCCACCATTTCGCCTGTAGAGCTCTGAAACAACGAAAGTGAACAGTAAAAATGAATTAGGGTTTTACCCTATTTTTCCTATTTTTATTTAAAAACAACATTTTTTTAATTTTGCTTTTCCGCATATTTACGTCAAACATTCGATTTGGGTAAAAAATCGAAGGGGGCACCATAGCAAGCAGTTGTACGATTCGACCTAGAATTGTTATCTAGAAAATGGAATAAATTTTTGCTTTCTCGTAAAGCGTGAAGAACTCATATTTAACGCATTTTATTCAAAAAAATTTCTAAAGAGGGGGCAAAATGTAGCACCCTAAAATTGGCATAGTTAAACCATCAGTAAAAAGATCAAAAATTTGAATTTTAACCTCGAAACCGCTCGTTAACCGCTCACCTCATTTTTTGTGCCATTTTTAGAATTTTTTTGACCATTGGACAATATCGTCACCGATCTGACGATATTGTCCTAGATCGAATGAATTCATCTAGGACAGAACATCCAGACGATTTCGTCCCAAAACCAAATTTTTATAATTAGCTTTTATTTCAACATTCTCTCCAACTCGGGCAGAAGCGTGTCTGTGCGGTTGGAGATTCCTACGTTGGAGATATCCCAGATTGGGATGATCCCCAACCTCCTAACCTCCCCCTAATCCTATATAAACTTGGGATTTTCCTAGTTTATCCCCCTGGATGATCATTTCCCTGCAACTCTAGTTTTTTACTATATTAGAACATCCTCGCCCCATCATTGGCATTTGTATTTTCAGGTTTTATTGTAGGATTTTACTGTGTTTTAGCCGGAGGAAGCTCGGATCATCGCAGGCAATCCAACATGATTTCGGACGATCCTGAAAAGATCGGCGATGATATCGTACGATTACAGATGATTTCGACTGTAGTTCATATTGGGGGCAACTAGAGCCCTGAGTTTGCATTTTCTACCTTTATCTCTTATTTAATTATGCATTAGATCGATTTATTTTTGTTCTACATCTTGGATTTCACCTCATTTAGCATATTTGCATGATAAAATTTAAAATAAGTTATTAAAATAGTGCATCCCATTTGATTTGCTATCTGGATTCATTATTTAAGCACCTAAACTATTATTTCTATCATTTTGCATTATTCTTGCAATTGCATTTTCAATTTTTGGTGTTTGTTTCCATGATTGTAGGTTCCTGACGAATTCGTCAGTCTGACGAATTTGTCAGGTCTCCAACGATCTTGTCTGATCTCAGATGATCGCCTATGATTTGGGATGATTCTGTACAATTATAGATGATCCTGTCATATCTGGGATGATCTGGACTCCTACAAGCTTTAGAATTTTCATCAAACATCAGGAATTAGGTGTATTCCTCTCCATTTCATATAGTCTCTGTATTTAGGATTTATTTATGTTTGTTGTCTCCATATAAAACCAAAAATTTCATATAGAATAGCTTAGATTCATTTTGGCCAACCTAGGAATCTGAATGATTGAATATAAAATGAACACATCAAACCCATTCTCGACCTAGGCGTGGAAACTGCCACTTAAAGTTTCCTGGTGAACCCCACCATCCGTCAAAAATTCACCCTTATACCCCTCCCCCGAGAGGCACAACCTTCAAAGGGCCTCTCCATATGAGGTATTGTCCCATCCTTCTCGCATCCCCATTCTAGGTCACGGATCCTTTAGCCCGAAGGTAAGGGTGCGAAAAATTTGGGTGATACAAAAAGGTTCAACTATTGATGCCAAATTGATTGTTGAATTATCATATAATCCCCTATACCATACTGCAACCTTACTATGAAGAGTGTATAAGTAAACATACCATTATGTCCTCTTGTGATGGATTATATTAAGCTAGATAGCTCACTAAAGTTCCAATGTCATCTTGTTTCCGTTCTTATCGATAAAGACTTCATGATAGCTAGGGGTATAGGTGACTAGATGAATAGGTTCAAGAGGCCTTGATGGGTCCAATTAGGAATTTGGTTTGGAGGTCTAGCATGTGCATCAATATTATTAATTATTATGGAATAGGTTGGTCATACTATTGATGAAGATGATATATTGTATAACCTAGAGGTTGGTATGGATGGTAGGGAGGGTATAGGTAAGGAGGGTAATATGGTGGATATTAAAGTGAAGGATTTGGGTAGAACCACTATTGATTGGAAGGTAAAATATTTTGTTGTAGATGGGTGTAGTTAAACCCTAAATAATGGACTAGTTGGTTCTTAGGGGATGTTCCTTGCACATTTTGCTATGCTTGGCTAGTTAGAGGCAGTGTTGATCCCTAGGATACCTATGACCCATTTTTTCTAATTTTTTCTTACATTTTTTTATCAAGGTTTAATTTTAATCCTATCTGATATCATTTAGGTTGATGATTGAATCAGATGAATGTTGGAGGTATTGGATAATTGGATACATTTGGACTCTATAGTGGAGGTGTACTCGTGGAAGATACTTTTTTTTTGTATTTGAAGTTGTAGGTTAGTTATAGAGCTGATGTGTGAAAAGTGGGTTTTTTGTTAGGTTATTTACATCAACCAGTATCTAGTATAGAGGGTTGGTGTGGATCACTATAGGTGCTTGATTAGCCCTTGTTAAGGCAATTGAATGGCTCATTTTTTGACTTAGATAATGGCATTGAGGCTTTTGAAGTCGTAATATTAATTCGAGTGATTCACTCAATTTTGTTGGAATATATAATATTATTTGGTACATGACAATGTACCACCATGGGTATATCTATAGATTAGGATAAAAGTATTTACTTTATACAATGTAATAAATGCACAAGTGTGCAACAATATTTTGGTAATGTAAATGTGAATATTTATCCTTATGTACATGTGTCATTAGAATAGAAACATGAAGAGTCATAGGAAGAGTAATGGCCAAAAAATACCATAAGAAGAGTCACATTACATCCTATATATGGATATGTGATTGTAATAGAATAGTATAACAAGGTAAGTTCAAGAGATGGTACATCACCCATGGAGCAATGGAAGGTGATGTAATATGATGTATTTGAGGTCTTTTATTCATTAAGAGTTTATTATTTTTCAGCATTTGCCATTAGTAATATCGAGTTATTTCATACTCTGAATATAATCTTATTTACTTAGCATTATTATTTCCTTCATATTGATTTGAGTATTATTGATTTAGTGGCCATATTATTGAGTGGTTATTCATCAAAAGCTAATAGTGGTATCAAAGCCACAATAGATCTAGCCACAATAGTTCTAGATAGAAATTGAGAGAGCCACTAGAAACAATTATAGTTTTTCATTATTCAACACCATTGCTGCATTTTTTTAAACCAGACATACCTTTGGACCTGCCCCTTGTAAAAGTTATTGGCTTTGAGATTATTTAATAGAAGTTATTATATATATTGAAAGGCAAGAAATTTCTACTGGTTAAGAAGAGACCAGTAAAGATAAAGGAAATTACCTCTAGAAAGAGAAACCAAATAAGATAAAAAAAATTACCTTTGGAAAGAGAATCAAAGAAGATAAAAGAAATTACCTATGGAAAGAGAAACTAAAGAAGATAAAGAAAATTACCTCTGGAAAGAGAATCCAAAGAATATAAAAGAAAATTACCTTTGGAAAAGAAAACCAAAGAAGATAGCATTTGTCACTTGGTTAAAATAAACTAGTGAAAGTTAAAAATTTACCTATTCCAAGAGCAAAATTAGAATAGAAGAAAATTTATAGGTCTTGAAAATAGACCTTGAAATTTAAGATTTAGAGATCCTTAGAAGAGGTCCTATTGATAATTTTGATTGATTGAAAGAAAATATATTCCAAATTATTTATTGACTAGAATATTTCCACAAGGTTGAAGGAACACCTGTGAAGATTTGAATTCAACATTGATTTGATTCCACTAGTTATAGCTAGTGAAGATTATTATTTTTGGAACTTTGAATATATTAATGTTGCTTCAGTTCTATTACAAAAAATAGACATTGAAGGAGGTCCAAGAAGAAGACCCTAATTGAATATTGAGAAGAACCAAGGAGAGGTTCTCATTGCAAGAATGCTGATTGAAGAGACCCTAAGAGAGGTCATATTGAAGAACTTCCAATATTGGAAGATTGAAGATTAAATATTGAAGATAGAAGGACTATTGAAAGTCCTATTGTAGATTGAAGTAGTAGATTGAATATTGAAGATAGAAGGACCATTTAAAGTCCTATTGTATATTGAAGCAACAAATTGAATATTGAAGATAGAAGGACTATTGAAATTCCTATTGCAGATTGAAGCAATAGATTGAATACTGAAGATTAAATATTGAAGAATGACTATTGAAAGTCCTACTGCAAATTTTGGATACCCAGAAAGAGATCTCATTGAAGAATTTCCCATAGTGTAAAATTGAAGAAAACAAGATAAGGTTTTATTGAAAATATATTTGAATGTTGCAGAATTAGAAGACCCAAGAATAAAGGTCTAAATAAGATTTTGAGAAAGAAAATAAGGCTACAGAAAAGCCTTATTGCATAAGCTGAAGCAACTATCATTGAAGGAGATATGAAGCAAAGTTCATGGTAGAATATTAAAAGTAGAAATAGTACCTTACCAAATAAATTGGTACAATTTTTGCCATCCGACAACAAGCCCACAAGAAAATAGAATTTGGCAAGAAGTTTGTCAAATTTGAAGATGATTTTGAAGAACTCAAGACATTCATATTCTTGAGAGAGAAGACAAAGATAGAGGTCAAATTTGAAGATACAATTTAGCAAGAAGTCAGAAGAAAGCAAGAAGACTACAAAAGCCACACTTTTGAGAAATTTAAAGATAGCCACACAAGTTTTATAGGCTGATTTATAAAAGCACAAGTTGATAATTTTTAGAAGAAAAGTTGAAAGAAAAAGGGGCCACAAAAAGTAGAAGCAGAAAGTTACAGATTTAAAATATTTGGAAAGTTACAGATTTAAAATATTTGGAGAATATTTCAAGGAATATTTGGACAACCAACTAAGATTAGGATTGATAGCAAAGAGAGAAGCAAATTTGAAGGTTAGTAAAATTCATAAAATCAGATTTTGAACAAAAATTAGAAGGTTTTAAGTTGCATTTTTTGGGCAGCATTGTAAGAGTAAAATTAGCTGCATTTTAAAGAAGCTTTGGGAAATATTCGAGCTAGATTTGTACAGAAAATCATAAGGATTAGTATCATAACCTATGAAGGAGGTTGATTGCATATTTGGAGTGCATTTGGACAGCATTTAAAGCTATAAAATCAAAGTTAGAAAGCACCTATTTGAAGAAGAAGAAGGAAGCACTTTTTTGAAGGAGAATAAATCACCTATTTTAAGGAAAAGAATGCAAGCTTTGAGGCAGCCATTATTGCTGCAAATTTAATTATCTACTAATAGTAAATTGAAATATGAAAATACAACAAATACAAGGCAGTAAGCTACGAAGGAAGAATCTACAAAACTGTGTGTAAAATTGATGTCATATAGATTAATATTGCAGAATTTTTAAAGGAGATTATTAAGAGATTTAAAGCATCAGATTTTGGAGCCATTTAGAGCTAGCCAAGAAGAATATTTTAAGGTTTAATTAATCTAATAAAGGACACTATTTAACACCATTTATTTTATAGAAAATTTGCATATTATAACAACAAAATTACAAGTTTATTTGGAGTGATAAGAAGTTGATTATATGCTGTTTTTTTAATAAGAGAAAATCAGATTTATTTAACATTGATTAGTGCGATAGAAGCACTTTATTATCTGAGAAATTTGAAATATTATAGCAGAATTAGATTGAATTATTAAAGGAGTTATAAGTGTTAGTATATACAGAATTTTAAAGTGAAATAAGGAGCAAAATATTTTACGTTTGTGAGGGAAAATAACCCTCAAAGTACAAAAAATTTTGAAAAGGAAAAGAGATCCAAATTTGGGCATATTTTAGGTGTTTAAAAACACCATATTTATAGTTGGGAGTGGTATAGAAAACCACCAAGGAAATGGTGAAAACCACCACTATATAGAGCACCATTTAATAACATATTACAGGGGGTCAAATACTCCATCATACGTCCACCCACTTGCAGGAAAAAGCACTAGAAAAAGAGCATAAGGAAAATAAGACATTAGGCTCAAGTTTTTTCCAGATCAAGAAGATAGAGAACGTCATCCACAACCTGCAAAATTACTATTACAACCATTCAAAACAAGGCAGATTACAAGAGAGAAAATACAGGGTGTATTATCAAAGAAGAAAAAGAAACTGCCATAATGATTAACATAGGGCCACCATTGAAGCATACAAGAAGGTATTTGGTTGAAGCCATCCATTAGAAAGTCCATCATCATCCAAAGAAAGGAGAAAATCCAGCAAGAATAAGTTTGGGAAGAGCAAAGGCATCCAAAAGTCTTACAATCCATACATTTGAAAAAGAGTGCATCCACAAAGAGTTGATTACACTTGTCTCTTCCAAAATAAGAGAATATCTCCACTTGGAACTAAAGACAAAAGTTGGTGCATAAGGTTAAACATAACTCTTCATGAGAAAAGAGCACTCAAATGTTCAAACATTCTTCATTATTATCCAAGAGCTCAAGAAGACTGTGTAACTCCCAAGTTGCAAGAAATAAAGTGACAAGTGTCCACTTTATTCTATTCATGAATGTTAGCACCACCAAGAAGGAATACAAGGAGTCAAATAACATCTACACCACATGGCACACATCCAAAGAAAGGTGAAGCACTCATATAGTCATAGAGGTATTAATATAGTAGTTTTTTCCAACACCTTATATAGCAAATGCAAGAGGAGAAGCATTAAATAAGGCCAAAGCTTCTTTGAAGAGTCATACGTAGCATTCCAAGCAAGTTTCACCAGAGAGATAAGCACCTAGTAAGACCAGCAAGGAGTGCATGAATATTCGAGGTATTTACCATAGTATTTTACCATATATTAAAGTTTTATATTGATAGGAGGAATAAGAAGGGAATATATTCTAAGGTCAAAGTTTATTAAAATTAAAAGTGGAGAGATAAGCATTTTTATAACCTTCAAAAATCAAATTATTATTTTGAAGCCTATAATTATATTTTTGAAGAGCATTTTTTGGAATTTGAAGGTATATTGGAGTTTTGTAAAATTGCATACCATAGTTTAAAAAACCAATTAAATATTTATAAATTAATTAAGGTTGGAGAAATAAGGATTGCACATAAAGTTAGAGTTACAAAATATTGCAAATATTATTTTCAAAATTTCTAATTTTGGAGGTATAAGGATTTATACATCAAAAATAGTATATGAAATTTAGAATTAAATTTTTATCCATAAAATTGGGAGATAAAAGGAATCCTACATATTGAAAATATTGCATTGAATAAATTAATCTCTAAATTTAAATTATCAGAGATTTGAATATTTGTAAAGGATTGTTGATTAATAATATTGTATTTCAAACCTCAGGGAGATACAAGAGTTTCTACACAACATATAATTGAAAGAACAATATTTGAAACTTGAGAAATATCATCCTTAGTCTATCTCTCACAACTAAGGAAGTACCTTTTGAAATTGATAGTTGCTTGATAAATTCAACTAGGGAGTCATAAGGAAGTCTACTCCAAAGGTTCCATCAACATTATTTGAGCACTTAACTTAGAGTACAAGGGAACATTAGTCTATCAAGACTAAAAGAAGAAAGAGAAAATATCTACATCAAAGAATACAGTAAATAATGATGTGGAAAATATCATTAGAAAAGAAAGAGCAAATGTCATAAAAATGGGGATCAAGAACTTACTCACAAAAGGAAACTTAGATCTTACTTCAAATTTGATCTATAGTGAAGCTTTAGAAGAAGACTTCACAATCCTAGAATACTATATTCATGCTAGATTTTGTAACGGTTCAATTAGAGGCATCGGATAATTGAGGAGTTGCATCCAAGTGGCTATGGATTCTGCCCTCTCCAAGTGGCTACGGATTCTTCCCTTTGTAAGTTGTGCACTACACTATTTTATTATGAATCACTATTTAATATTTACCTCCTGCATTTAAATCAAACACAAAGGAAATTATTCCAAGTGGTATCAGAGCAATCGATTTGGTAGTATGCAAAATTTTGGAATTCCCATAATTTTTTTCACTATCTCATCCGTTATGCACCAAGAAAAAGTCTCCTTGGCTACATATTAATAAATTAGCATGTTATTCTTTAGATAGAAATTTTAATCTCCATTCTTGCACCTCGAAGTTATCTGTGAAGGACATAGGAAATTCTAATACTCATTTAGCACACAACATATTAATACACAACTTTGCAAACTCCAGTGATGAAAAATGTGTTTGTGGCTCTTATTCACCAGCTAGCTTCACCCAACATCTATTTGGAATATTCAAATTTCAAAATTGGGAATAGTAGTCCCTAAAACCAGGTTTAACCAAGGAAAATTTCTCATTGTCAGCCAGCAAGAGAGATAATCTACCCAGACGAGTCACAGACAATACATCCCACAGTAATACAAATTAAATTTTTGATTGCAACGATAAGGTACCAATTATTAATTTAAAAAACCTAATCTATGACTGATATCCTACTGACATGTGGGTCCCTCCTTATCGTTCGATCGTGATAGAAGGGCTAAGCTGTGGGTTAACTTTTTTTGTGGTCGAGGATAATATCCCACATTGGCAAATAAAATTAATAGTTGGGAAATATATACGTTGATGCTCACATTAAAATTTGATCGACTTGCATTGGTCATTCTATCACCTGTTTCCTCCCATGAATGTATCCAATCTAGCTTATTGTCATGGTTTCCTCCTGCACGCGTGTCCAATCCAACTTACTACCAAGGTTTCAATTTTTTCCCACTTGTATGTCATGTCTTTAACATCCAAAATTTCCTTGTCTTCAGCACCATGTTTTGTCTTCTTCCATCAGTTGTTGAGCTATGCTTGCTACCACCTAGTTAATCGGAAAACAACATGATCAAAATCAAAATTAGTTGCATAAAAACAAAATTTTATGCCATAACCATTGGGAATCCGACCATTGGGATAGTTCAAACTAAACTTTGAACATCAAATTTAATCGATGGACAGTTCAAAAAAAACTATGAATGTCAAGTCTAAAATAGTCGTTGGGATAGTTTTAAATTAAATTATGAACTAGCCATTGGATAATTTCAAATCAAACCATTTTTTAAATTCAGTAATGACAAAATATAAATTATTTTTCCAATTAAAATTGCATGAGTGGTACAAATACACCTAACAAGTGGAATAGATAAGCAAACATAATATTATGACACAAAAAAAAATCTAACAAAGGATCCTTGAATACACCAAGAATATAATCATGAGCTCAAGGTATGCAACATAATTCTCCTTTTTGAATTAATTTTTTTAATCCTTACCACTGGTACATGGATTCGAAAATCAATATACTTCCAACATCCCCCATACTCTAGACCACAATGTTACTTCCTCTAACCAAGAATAATTTTTCATTAAACAAGAAGACCTCATTTCTAAAATTCTCCTCACAGTAGATATTGATGTGTGTCAGTATTTGGGGCAACAACAATGAGACCTAGATACTATGTATTTAGTAGTATGGGAGATACGATATTCAATGGGTTTACTTCTACAACAAAATAAACAAGTCTCTCATGACATTACCAATCCTCCACCTATAAATGCCAACTCTCCATCAATAAATACTCGTCAAACATCAATACCTCCACAACCTTCTTTTGATTTTGATCCTTCAGTAGGTGATGCCTCTCGATTCTTAGAATGACCTCATGATGCCCAAGTTCCTCATACTGACATACCCATTTTTGAGAGATATGATCCTAGAGTATGGGTAGCCAAAATGGATGGTATTTTTCATCTTTTCCATATTCTTGAAATTGGTCATGTCGCATTTACATCTTCTAAACTAGGTACCCAGTCCTATCAATGGTTGTTATGGTAGCTTCATCAACATAATAATTTTCTTATGTGGCCTAAATGGAAGGAGCTCTTTCTTATAATATTTGATAAATGTTCATCCTCATGATATGTGGTTCACCTTATGGATCTCAAGCAAACTGGTTTAATAGAAGACTATGTCACTGAATTCACAAGTCTTCTTACCTATACACACGAATTGAATCTAGTAGTGGTGGTATCCACCTTCCGTCATGGTCTCAAGGATAAAATAATAAAGGAAGTTGACATGCATGATCCATGTAATCTTGATGATGTCACCTGTATAGCTCAAGAAGTCAAAAATAAATTTCAAGATGTGGTACCTTATAAACATGATTCAAGTTTTTATCATCCTTTCCACAATAATGAACAATACTCTATATATTTTTGCTTTAAATATCATTCCTATCATCCAAAATATCAAGCCTGTATGGTACGTCAAACCTTTCAAGTGGAACTTGACACCAATGAAGAAGAATATGCAGTTCAACCAGATTCTCTCACTGATTCAGACCAATAGTTACCAGATACTAGTGAAATAGCATATGAAGAAGATACTATTTCTCTCTTAGTACATGCACTTATAAATTTAAAAATACATCATACAATTAAGGTACAAGAAGGGTTTATCAGGCACAATGTGTTAATATGTTGATAGAATCGGGTAGTACACATAACTTTATTGATTACAAAACTAATAAATTTCAAGTATTGATTGCAAATGGAGGTAACATGCAGTGTGTGGGTAAAAAATCTCCAGTTTCAATACAAATGGGAAGTTATAATTGTAGTGGAACTCTATTCATCATGAATTTAGGGGGCTTCGACGTTATTTTGGACACAGAATACAAATGGGAAGTTATAATTGTAGTGGAACTCTATTCATCATGAATTTAGGGGGCTTCGACGTTATTTTGGACACAGAGTGGCTATCTCAACTCATCGATGTTACTCTTAATATTCAAATATTATACATCAGATGGACAGAGAATGGGAAGATGATTTATCTTCTGGGAATTCAATCTCCACCATCCAAAGTGGTGAGTTCTCATTGCATGGAGAAGTTATTAAAGAAGGGTGCTTATGATTTTATAGCTCAAATAAATTCCATGGAAGCTCAGTCCTTGGATACTCCTCCAATTATTTCAAAGGTTCTTCAAACTATTATGGATAATTATGAAGAAGTTTTTAGTGAACCAAAAGGTCTACCTCTTAAGTGATCACATGACCATGCCATACATATCATTCCCGTAATCATTCCTCCTAATGTTCATCCTTATCGATATCCTCAACCTTAAAATATACAAATAGAAAAACTAGTACAAGAAATATTAGAACATGACATAATTCATCCTAGCATTAGTCCTTACTCATCACCCATAGTAATGGTTTATCGTAAAGATACCTTCTAGTGCATGTGCCCAAATTTTTGACTTCTCAACAAAATTACCATCAAGGATAAATTCCCTATTCCGGTTATAGACATGTTGGACTTAAAAAATCCAACTTAATCCACACCCATAATTTTCAAAAAAGGGACTAATGGTCTAGGTGATTTTAGGGTTCAATACCGGTCTATAATGTTGAAATTCATAAACTATGGTTCAAATTGTCCAAGTCTACCTAAATTTCATCCAAATAAGCTTCTTAAAATATCCCTAAGTCATCCATGAAAATTAAAAATCTTTAACCATCCATCACCCTTCCAAAAGTCCTTCGCCGATCCCATCCGCGACCACTCTAAGCCATCGTCGACAGTCTTAACTCCAAAAAACATTTTCACTCATCAAAAGCCTTCACAGAACCTGTCAGTGACCTGAGTCAATCATCAGTGATAAAAATTACCCATTGCTCATCAAAACCATAGTTTCTAATCCCATATTCGATAGTATTTCTCATTAGCAATCAATTAAAATGCAGATTTAAAGCTGAAATATGCCATCACGCTTAAAATACTACTATCACCAATTCTATTTGCAACCAAAGATAGATATCAATGAGCAGTCAAGTTTGAAGATACACTATCACTCATCAAGGCTCTTCATCATTGATAAAATCAATGATAGATATTTCTCATCGATGATTGCGTTGAGACAGAAAGAGGTAAAATGCATAAGTCACTCTCTCAAATCATTATCATTGATCCAATAAACGATCACTCTTTCCAATAAATTATAGCTATGATACATAAATAAGCTAACATATTTCATCGCCCTTGCAAAGCTTTGTTTCCAATTCCATCAGTGACCACCCTTATTAATTAGCGACAACCAGTTTCAAAACTAAGATAAGGATCTTAACCACGTCAACCTAGCAAGTCCCCCTTCTAGTGGAATTTGGTCAAGTGAAGTTATTTTAAAAATAAATTCATCACTCATACAAAGCCTTGTTGTTGATCCAAATCAGTGACAATAACACCCATCAGCGACAGGCTAAAACTCTCCCAAAATTATTGTCACTCATCATTTCTCGTCGCTGATCCATCATCAGTCCTATTAGTGACAGTATTTTTCATCAGTGGCAATACCCAGAGCTAGGTTAACTCATCGCTAGTCTAAATTTTTGTTGCCAATTTGATCAGTGAAGCCTCCTCATCATCGACCGCTAAAAATCCTAGTATATGCATAACCTTTTTTTGCTATTACAAAAAACTTATCACTGAATGCATCAATGATGATTAGTTTCCTCAGTGATGAAGTTATTTTAAAAGGGTTAAATTATATTGGTCATAGGCATTCCCATTCATGGTAAGAGAAGATGAACAAAAAGGTCGACTAAGTATATTTCAAAATTAGAAAACCTTCATTGTAGATAGCATTTCACCCATCAGTGATAATAAAAATTCATCAATAAACAAGTACAATCGTTGTTGTTGTAAAAGTATTATCGTCAATTCAATCAGTGACTGCCCCAAATGATCAACAATAAGCCAAGGTGAAAAGTGAAAATGAGATCGATGGCCTTGGACCATCTTGGTATAGATAAATGAAGATTATTCTACATCGGGGAATGAGTGGCTCACTATTCAAGGACTGACAAATAGTATGGAGTGTCAAGCATCCCACGAACCAAAAGCAAAAAAATTACAAGATTTATACAAGTGTAATATATCTTTTCAAAGCAAACAAGGATCGACCAGATCACTCATGACAAATTTTAAAATTATAGCTATAACAGAACACAAGGATTCAAAGGAGTAATACAACGCCATTAGATCAAGATTGCTAAGAAGGAAGGCATGAAAATTGAGCAAATTGGAAATATGATTGAAGTAGAGATCATTGAGCCACGTGAAATATTTCACACACGCTCAAGTCCCCTAAGGCTGTACTGAAAAAAAAGCAAAGTCATGAAACAAGCAACTCAAAGGATAAACTCAATGCAGATCCAATATAGGTAGACCTGCTCATATGAAAAGAGCATGATGTTGTTGTTGTTAGTTGAAAAAATGGACTATCTCTGTGTGGCTTTAAATGAATAAGGTGGGCATGACAAATAAGTCAATTAATAAAGATAGACCACAGTGTGCAAAAAGCAATGACCGTGAAAGACTATGAGCAATGCAAAAAGTTCCTATATAAAAGATGTAAAAGGTACATTAAGAAGAAAAAAGTGTCAACACAACAACATTTTATTTTCTTCAAAATAATAGCAGTGCCTAAATGGAATGTAGATACAAAGGGATCACCCCAATGGAATGTAGTTATGGAAGTGTGCCATCATAGTCACTTCTATCAATTTGCACACTTCTAGATCTTGTTTTCCAGTTTGTATTTCCTCCCTGTCTCCTTCGCCCCTTCCTTCTAGGACTTCTCAAAAATTATCTATAGCTTCCATGTCCAACCACCACCATTTCATTTACATATTTCACCCACTCTATTCCATATTGTCCTATCCATCGTATTTTTTCTTTTTTTGCCTTCACCATCATATTGGGTCCTCCTTTGTTCCATACTAAAAATGTACCTACGTCAATCTTAGTCGAATATTGTCTAAATATGAGAAGGTAGATGACTAGGATAACATGAATTAAGAGGAATATTGCCTTTTTACATAAATTGAATAACATATTCAAATGCTTGGCCCACCACTATTAAGAGCCCCATTCAAATCAAAAGTCGAACAGATAAGTCCTAATAATAGACAGAGCAGTTTTCTTCTAAACAAATAAGTGGCATTGGCAAAGGTTTTTACAATTGGCATCAACTAATTTTGTTGTAACAAACTTAGGAATATGAAATGATGCTCAACCATGAAAATTTTCCAAGTGGCAACATCTGCACCAAGTATCTATAACTGACTTTGGATAGCCTAGTATAAAAGGATCCAAGACAGTCAAGCTTCATCAAGAAGCAATCACACAATAAGCTCCTGTGAGGTTTTTGCGAAAGCAAAACAGTTTGTCTGAGATAATTTCCAAAAGTTGTTCTAGAGAGCCAGAGTCTATATATCACTACTTTTAGGATAGTAGATAGTAGTCCCTTGTTACATCAATTGAACAAGGTGATCAATTATGTTGTATTGTTCAGATAAACCTGAGTAATATACTAGGTTTATTCATTGTAAATGCTTTATTCTGAATTTAATACAAGTTATGTGGTTTTATATTTCTGAAAAACTTTATGCAATGTATATGTTATCTTGTCTGCATATTACATTATTTGAATATATAGATAAAAAATTTCACTGATAAATGAGCATGTGTTTGTTATGATATTTGAATGAGCTTAGATTCATTAGTTTTTTCTTTCTCATGCTGCTCTATGTCATATGAATTGATTAAAATTGCTATGATAGCCCAATGGATAAGGCACTAGTCTATCTTTAATGTTGAATGCTTGTATCATATGCTTGGTCAAACTAATTTTACCTTCAATACAATTTGGTTGAGCTATTTTTCTAAATAAACACTTCATAAGCTCATGTTAGGGTGTCCAGACCTAGCCTATTTAACTTACAAGTTATCCTAGGATGAAGCGGTGAGTCAACCAGAGCTCACATATCTGATTGTGGGTTTTCAAGGATTTGAATAGTGTGATAGTTTGAAAGGGTATTCAAATCTTTCCACAATAGTTTTCTGGCACCGTTTTCGAGGAAAGCCTTTTACAATCATCTTTATGTTTTATGGCTTATCCTCATACGACACTTATTAGCCCTTCAACACCACAATTTTTTTACTAAGTCCTTGTAGAAGAAATTATTTCTTAAACTATGACTTTCTGAGAGGCTGTATTTTTTGGATCCCTCAAATACACTTGAGAGAATTCAAAAGCCGAGCAACCTTGGCCTGAGTGAGATTCTATCTGCATTAAGGTGTTGGTGACTTTGAATGAACCCAAAAGAAGAACAAGAAGAATTTAACCTAGAACACACCAGACGTAGCGACAAAGAGCTCTTCCCAGTATTTGAATACCCAAAGGTATTTACTCAAAAAGCCCCAATCCCTAAAAATTTTGGTTATAAGAATAGGGCATACATAGCTAGTAATAAGTCTGCTAAGAAGTCTACACCTATAAGTCAACTTGCTATTAGCACTCCCATAGTCAGTACCCCTATTATCACCATGGCACAACCAAACAAAACCTAAAAGTATGGAGGACTAATAGGTATAGAACTTTTTGATTACCCCAGAACTTGCATCCCTTGCTAGCCAAAGCCCATAAATATTTACCTAAATTCCAAGGTAATACGACCGTCTCTAGGAAATATCACATCAAAGGCTTCTTATACGTATTAGATAGCCTAGAGGTTGAAAATTAGGATGTAGTTCTTAGACTGGTCTTACAAAATTTAGAGGGTGATGCAAGAGACTAGTTTAATTCCCTCTCAGCTGATAAAATCCTCAATTTCTAGACCATGGTAGGAACATTTATGAAGAAATATGGGGAAAGAAAAAATGAGCAGTCTTTACTGAAAGAGATCGCAACAATAAAGAAGAAAGAAAATGAGTTTGTAGAATATTTCAACAGATGATTTTTCAAAATTAGAAGTAAAATTCCAATTACCTTAAGACCCACTGATCATCAAGCCATATGCTTCTATAAGAATGCTTTCTCTAGAGAATTTAGCTATGAGTTAAGGCAGCATAGGGCCAATACCATTAATGATTATATGGAACAAGCCCTAGAAATAGAAAGAAATATATTAGACAGTGGTAAGATGAATCCATATACCTCTGAGTCAATTTCTAGCCAAGTAGATAGGAAAATTTAGAAGGTTGGGTTCATGATGATGAGGAAAATTGAGGTTGACCCTCTAGAAATACTGTCCAACCAATTCATCGAAATTTTCAATACAATTAATAATAGGCTGTCCAAAATTGAGAGGGATAATTATGTAATTGATGAAAAACTAGCCCAAATGCAGATTGATAATAGACCTCAATTTCGAAGGAATTTTAACAGAATTTGGATAAGAAATAATGGGGAAGAAGGAAACAAAAATAGAAATAATGGCTAGAAAAGGAGAGAAGAACCAAAATATATGGATGCAATACCAAATACCATGGCCACTGCCAACACCATCTCTAAATTTTGATACCACTGTAGCGAGTGTGACGCACCCCACAACCCAACCGCCTATGCAATTTATCTACAGGTTCATCCCGAAGATAATATGGAGGAAGAATCAGATGAAGAAATAAGAATAAATGCCTGCTAAACTAAGGAATATGAAGAAAGAAAAATATAGTTTGAAAAAGAAATGGAAGAATTACCCAAGTCAAAAAAACAACCTAGAGCTATGGTTCTAGAAAATTTGGAAATTCTCAAAAGATCTTAGAATGATAGATATGAAATGATGAAACTAGGTAAAATCAATCCAACAACTAAAGAGGTAGAAAGCCTAGAAAGAATGCATGCTATTAACCTAAGAGGTAGAACAATGCCTAAATGGAAAAATAAAGCTAACAAAGTTGATATAGTTCAACAAAATCTAAACAGAGATAAAACTTCTAAAAAGCAAAAAATTGATAAGTAGCCAGTAGCCCCTATCTTTGAAACAAGAAATGAGTCTTAAAAGCAACCAGAGGTTGACAAGAATGCTGAAGTTAGAAAGACTAAATTCAACACAGGTGAGGAGTTGGCCAAACAAAAGATAAACATCACCTTTGGAGAATTAATGACTATACCAAAGTACATATATCAGGTATATCGAGGCTTTGGTTTGGTTGAACCTTCTCATAATCACATATACAATTTCTCAGCAAACAAAAAGCTCAAACCCATTTCCAAAAATCCATCAACAGTCAAACCTTTCTATATATCCTTAAGGTATAATTCTGACTTTTAGAAATAATATGTAACTCATAATTGTACGTTAGATAGTGGAGTGTCACATAATATCATGCCTAAACAAGTGGTAGATCAATTAGGTCTAATATGCACCAAAGACTCTCCCCCAATATCTATTATGGATAGCAGACAAATCCCATGTGCAAGAATTATTATAGGATTACTTGTCTATCTAGACCAATACCCAAAGAAAGGCATAGTCATGGATGTAGCTATGGTTGATGTAGATCCATTTTTCTTGTTGCTACTATCAAGATATTGGACTAAACAGTTAGGGGGATCCATCCAATTAGATTGGTCCTATGCCACTATTCCCCTTACAGCTAAAGAGAAAGTTACCCTCAAGAGAGAACCCTTCCATCAGTATTCTATCGAGCTCAAGAAGTCTGTTAATACCACTATTAAATTTATCCAATATTTTGAGGAGAAAGAGATAGGAGTATACTCTATCTAGCATTTCCCATTCTTGGATAAAGTACTCGAAGTAGTAAATATGGACCCAAAAACAACCGTAGAGATATAGGCCAAGTCCACAAGGATCTTGACATCAAAAATATGGATCCTTACATTTGATGGGGCTAAGTCACACACTAGGGTAGGATCTGGGGTCAATTTTATTGACATCAATGGAAACTATCTAGGCATACCATATAGATTGCACTTTCCTTGCACAAACAACGTGGCAGAATATGAAGCATTACTGTTAGGCTTGAGAAAGGCTAAAGAATTGGGGATTAACTATCTAACTGTATATGGTGATTTTGAATTAATAATACAACAAATTAAAGGTAAATATCAAGTTAAACACCCCATACTCAAACAATATAAATAGGCTGTGCAAGAAGAAATAAATAAGTTCTTGGCCTTCAACATCACTTACATCCCATGAGAAAAAAATCAGGTAGCCAACCTGTTGGTAATTAATGCTTTCGATTCAAACAGTCTAGAGATAGACACTAACTATCAAGAAAAGTTCCCTACTATTTTAGTATATCATCCTTATGTCCCATATAACATAGTGTATCTAAAAGTATTTCAGGATGACATTGACATTAAAGGTTTTATGACACAACAAAATCAATATGCTGAGATTATTTGCAATGAGGAAGATGAAGAAAAGTTAAAGAAAGTTATTGGAGAACCTATGGAAGTGATACAATTAAAGACTAACAAGCTGCCCAAAGGACTAATATCATTAGAAAGTTTGTTTGATGATTTTGATAAAGCTCATAAACCAACCTTGCAAGGATTAGAAGCAGAAGAAATTAATATTGGTACCGAGCAAGAGCCCAAAATGGTTAGAGTGGAAAAATCCATGTTAGAAAAAAAGAGAAAAGAGATTACATTAGATATTTGAAAAAAGATAAATATGCTTTTACTTGGAGTTATGAAGATCTCACAACTTTTTTTTTATTTGTGGAAAACATCCCAAAAGGGATGCCACTTTCGGGTAAGACCCAAGGAGGCAGGGGTATCCATTCCGCCAAAAATGCCCAGGACTCGGACCGGCCTACCACCTTTGACATACTCAAGGAGCAAACAAACACACAAAACCAATTTAAAAATAAGTAAATAACAACAAAAATAATAAAATAAAATAAAAAACATGCTCCTTGAGTGTGTCAAAAACAAAAGCACAACCAAACACGCACAATAAGATAAAAGAAACCACAACACAAACCACATAGAAAAACACAAGAACCACATAACAAAACACAAACAAGACAAAAACAACAGAACACTACAAAGACATAACCCAAAAAAACATGAAAAATAAACACAACCAAAACCTAAAAAATTAAAAAAAATAAAATAAAAATAAAAAACAACCAACAACAGACAATAAACAAAAACAAAATACATAGAAAACACTCACACATAAAAACACGAAATAACACAAACAAAGAGAAACCCAAGAACAAGAACGAAAAAAACACAAGAACAATAACAAAAAACAAAAAAAAAAAAAAAACAACAAAAACACAAGAACAACAAAAAACAACACAAAGAACACAAAAACAAAACAAAACAAAAGAACCCACCCACCTTAAAAAACTAAACAAAAAAAAAAAAAAAAAAAAAAAAAAATGAACAAAACAATGACCTATCTAGACCAGAAGACTATTAAGGCAAGAATCAACAGAGGAAACAAAATAAAGAATAGAATGAGCTAGGGAACTAAAAAAAACTGAATGAACCAAAGAGAAGCAAAAAAAAAAACAAGAAGAAACTAGGTACCTTCAGAACCGGAGCCATCCAAAGAAATGATAGAAAGAAGAGCTTCCCTAATTTGAGAAGCCCACCATATAGGAGGGTGGCCATAACAAGTAAGATCACCTTTGTCCAAAGCCCAATTAGCTAAAGCATCAACACTCTTGTTTTGATCTCTAACCACATGATTGTAATCAACTTTCAAAAATCCCATCCTGGATTAACCGAATCTTCTCAATAATTCTTTTTATTCTCCAATCCACCTTATGATTCTTAGAAGGAGTCTTCAAGAGATTAATCATAAGTTGAGAGTCGACTCAACTAACACCTTTTCCCATCCAACCTTAGTAGCCTCCCGAAGACCTCTCGAGGATACCATACCCCTCAACAAGGTTATTGGAAAGAATACCCAAATTCTCAAGAAAAGTAAAAACCAGGGAGCCATCCGAAAGTCTACCAATTCCTCCCACACTGGCTTTTCCAGGGTTCCCTCTAGAGGCTCCATCAGTATTGACTTTTCCAAAATCCTTAGGAGGAGGTTGCCAATTTCTAGTCCTATCCATCTTACTAATACTCACATTCCCTTTAAGTTGGTTGCCCTTAGAAGGTTTAATCTTCAATCTTTGCATCACTTGATCCCATCTTTGGTGGGAGTTTTGGGGGTGATTAAGGAGTTGATGGACTGATTCAACTAAGTTGGCTATGGTCTTTTGCCAAATATAGTGAATATCCTTCCTATCTTGATTAAAAATTTGGTTGTTCCTTTCATTCCAAATATTCCAAAGAAGAATGGTAGAACCCATCCAAACTAACTGCCTAATAAAATGATCAACACCCTCTTGATTAGGCCAATCCCTCCAAAGTTGTTCAAAAGTAAAAAAATTGGACCACTCTAAGCCAAGTAAAGTGGCCATTCTCCTCCATAGCTCAGAGGCTAAAGTACACTCAATAAAAATATGGTTGATATTTTCTACATTCTCTTCACACATTTCACATCTAAAAGGGCCATGAAAACCACGCTTCATAAGTTGCTCACCAAGAAGCACCCTACGATGCAATAAAAGCCAATTAAAGAACCTCACCTTAGGCCAGAGCTTTTGAGCCCACAATCGAGAAAATATGTCAGAAGAATGGTTGGGATTATTATGGCATAAGGTCAAATAACCTTGAGCAACCGAATACTCACCCTTAGTAGTGTTGTTCCATCCAAAACAATCTTTTTCATGGGACCAAGAGAGGGATCTCATATGAAGGATGCCTTGGATATCTTGTCTTTGCCTTTCTGGGATTTGAATAGGCCAGTCCTCAATAGGGATCCAATATCTACCAACCTTTGAATTACCAGTATGGTACCGATAGTAATTAGCCACCTTTATCCAATTAGCTCGGTGAAGCTCCTCCATCCAAGGCCTCCAATCGGGAAACCGAGTTATCAAAGGCTTGTGACCATCCCAAGAATCTGTCCAAAAATTTGCATGTTGACCATTATGAATGATCCAAAATAATTTTTTCTTTATCAAATCCTCACCAGTCTTAAGAACTGCTAAAATGGGAGAACCTTTGGTAGGAAGTTGATAGCGAACAAGGTCTTCAGGACTTTTGTTCTCAATATATTTAGCACGGAGATTATTGGCCCAAAGAGCATTGGGGTTATGCAACATCCTCCAATATAATTTAGCAGCTAAAGCTTTGTTGTTATTAATTGAAGACCGGAATCCTAACCCCCTTCACTCTTAGGAAGACATAAAGTATCCCATTTCACCAAGGCCCATTTTCTTTTCTCCTTAGTACCACTCCAAAGGAAACGATGACTTGATTTGATCCAATTCTCGAAGAACAACCTTTGGGATATTCAAAACGGAAGAAACATAAATAGGAATAGCTTGAAGGACTGATTTTACCAAGGTGATTCTACCCCATAAGAAAGCCACTTGTTGGTCCACTTTCCAATTTTCTTCTTGACTTTGTCCAACAACCAATTCCAATATTTATTTTTTTGCCTTTGAATATTTATGGGAATACCTAAATAAGTGATTGGAAGAGAGGTCTTCTTATATCTTAATTTATCCAAGACCATGGATTCCTGTCTAGCAGAGCAGTGAAAGAAAATAACTTTAGATTTGTCTTCATTGATCAACCGCCCAAGTAGCCTTAGAAAAATAGCTAATGATTTGCTTAATATTAGAAGCTTCCTTAACCGTAGCTTTACCTAAAAGAGTAGAGTCATCCACAAATTGAAGATGAGAGATAGGTCTAGCTCCATGAGCAATGGTAACTCCCTCAAGGGTTTTGTTTTCCCTCTTTTTGGTTATAGTCCTACCCAAGCATTCAACAAGAATGATGAATAAATAAGGGGATAGCGGGTCACCTTGCCTAATACCTCTGGAAGCCGGGAAAGACCGAGAAGGCCTGCCATTGATAAGAACTAAGTAGGAAACTCGAAGAGATACATCCCATAATCCAATCCATCCAATCCTTAGAGAAACCAAATTGCCTCAAAACTTTGATAAGGAAGTGCCAATCCACTCGTCATAAGCTTTGGATAAGTCTAACCGAATGAACATGGAAGGAGAATTTTGCATATCCATGGAATGGATGGCTTCCTGAGCAAGAACTATCTCATCTACTATTTGACGTCCTTCCACATAACCCCCTTGCTCTGGGGAAATAATCTTATGCAAAAGAGGCTTCAACCTTTCTCGCCATGATTTTAGTAATGATTTTGAGAAGAACATTACATAAAGCAATAGGTCTAAAAGCTGAGATATGATCAACCTCTTGAGCTTTTGGAACAAGAGTAATATAAGTTTTATTGATAACCTTCAAAATTTCTTTGGCTTTCCTGGCTTCTTCCACCACCTCTAATAAATCAACATGAAGGATATCCCATAACTCTTGGTAGAACTCAATAGGAAAACCATCAAGACCTGGGGTTTTCCCTTTTTGCATTTTAAAAACTACTTGTTGAAGCTCATTGATAGTAACAGGAGCAGTCAAAATAGAGTTCTCCTTAGAAGTGATAAGAGAAGGGATTGCTTGAAGAACATTATGTTGAGAAGCTGAGTCAAGAGGAGTAGCAGCAAAAATATTGGAAAAGTAATCAACAACAATAGAGTTCATGCCATCCCAAGTATAAACAACATCTCCAGAATCTGATTTTAAGGAAGAAATAAAGTTGTGAGATCTTCGAGCTAGAAGAGATTTGTGGAAGAAATTTGTGTTTCGATCTCCTTCTTTGAGCCATTGAATTCTAGATTTTTGCTTCCATAAGATTTCTTCTCTTTTTTCCCATTCCTCTAACCGAGTTGTGAGTTTAATTTCATCTCGCACTTCTCTTCTCTCGTGAGGCCATCTAAACGGATTTTCTTATTCAAATTTTCAAGATGAGCAATAACTTCATGTTTTTTTTATGAACATCCCCAAACTCTTTCCAGCTCCAAGTCTTGATTTTGGATTTAATGTATTGCAGTCTTTTGGCAAAACAGAACATCTTAGTCCCATGCCTAGGTTTACCTTCCTTCCACCATTGTTGCACATGAGGTCCGAAGGAAATGTCTCTAAGCCACATTAATTGAAAACGAAAAGGAGAGAAACTCACATTGGTTTTCCACATTTCCACCATGACTGGCCAATGATCCGAACCAACATTATTAAGAGTCTTCACTTTAGGAATGTGACCATGGATTAAGAAATTTTCAGAGAGCAAAAACCTATCCAATCTCTCCATTATACAAGCTAAGCCTTGCCTTCTGTTAGACCAAGTCATAAGGCCATTATCTCAGTTGGATATCCACAAGATGGAGGTTTGCAATATATTCGCTCATGAGGTCAGTGCTTTTGTCCAAATTTCTATTTCCCCCTTTTCTCATCCAGAGAGAGGATGGTATTGAAATCTCCTCCGATCAAGATCCAAGCTTTAGGAAAATGAGAGATAATATGAGTAATATCCTTCCACTGTCTTCTTTTTTCCTCCAAAGAAGTCGGAGCATAAATAGTAATGCAGAGCATAATCTGGTTGGAATGTCTACTTTGAATAGCTATAGCCAACAAACCCCAACCACCAACCATATGGTGAATAACTACCTCTTTTGGGTCCCAAAGACAAGCAATGCCACCCGAAGTCCCTTGGGAACCGAGGGAAACCACTTTTCCAGCTGGCCAAATTTTACCGGCAATTAAGTCCATATCCTCCATTGACATCTTTGTTTCTTGAAGGAAAACAAGATGTGGATGATTTATCCGAATCATTCTTCTAATTTCATTTTGTTTTGAAAGACTCCCTTTGAGTCCTCTAATATTCCAAGTGATGATCTTCATTAATACCAGGGCTAAAAAAGTTGGGAAGGGCATTAATCTTACCTTCCTCTACAAGCTTTTCACCTTCTTTTACCATATGATATTGATTGGTCTTGCGACCTACTTTTTGATTAGAATCCATCTTCAATTTTTTTTCCCTCGTTTCTTGACTTATTCCAATTGAATCTGAGATGGCTTCTAACCTTGAAGAATGCTCGTACACAACCAAAATTTTACTAGATGGTTCAACGGAGTCTATATTGGGACCTCATATTATTTAAAGTTTTGACATTTGAAACATTGTTTTTCTTGTGTAAATTTTCTCCTTTTTTTTTGTTGAAAACCTTTGATTTGTTGGTTTGTCTCTCGAGTTCTTCCCTTCATATTTAAATTGTGTTTCTAAGATTTCAGTTTCCATTATTTCCTCTTCCTCACTTGGGACATCATTTGTGGAAAGGATTTCAAACATATTAGCAGATGACTTTGATTGATCCTTCATAACTCGGTTTTTTCTGAGTGTTCTTCTTCTTAGGTATTTGGAAACCTGCTGAGTTTATATCTTCTTTCTTTTGATCAGGAATTTTATTTGGGCAAGCACTGGCCAAATGACCATATTCATGGCAAATTCTACAACGAAAAGGAATGTTCTCATAGTCCACTACTTGCTCCCAAGTGTCTTCCCCAAATTGTAATGTGATCTTTTTAGGTAGGGGTTTGTCAAAATCCATTAAAACACAAATTCGAGCATAAATAATATGTTCAAAATTTTGAGTACAATCAACAATCATCATAAAAGTTCCTAAAGAGTTTCCAATTGAAGAAAAAATAGTAGGATTCCAAAATTCAATAGGGAGGCCAAAGAGTCTAACCCACATGGGAGCTATAGAAGGCATCTCTTCTTCGGCTTTAAATTTAGTATGCCAGGGCTTCATGAAAAGCCCCGCCCTTCCAAAAAACCAAGGACCCCCTTGAAAAGTTTTCTCTCTATCTTCATTATTAGCAAATAAAACAAGAAAATAACCATTTGGATAAATAGAGATTTGTAACTCACCTTTAGTTTTCCAGCTTTTTGCAGCCCAGACTTTGAAAGCAGATAGACTCGGACGAAAACCCACGAACCGACAAATTAGTCCTCTTTTTTCCAAATCTTCAATGCCAGTCTGAATGTTACCCATATCAAGCTTAACAATAGGAGTTCCATCAGCTGCTTTAAGACATCCCGACTCCATTTTCCTGGGATCAATCTTAGGCATTCTTAGAGGTTTATGGGAAGCCCTAATATTGATATTAGCATTGGGCTGAGGCTGTCCACCATGAAGGGCATCCCTAAAATTCATTTTTGGGACCGAGTCTTCGAAATTCTTACCCTTGATAGGGGTTTTCACAGTAGAATTATTTTGTGGGTGCACCTTAGCACCAGATTCACTTGAGATATGAGCCATTTTTTGATCAACTACTTGAAACTTGTTTCGTGATCTCTTTAATCCTTGCCCTAGACGCCGTGGAAAGGTATGGTTTTCACTTTTCTTTTGTGCAGCAAATTGGAAGCCGTTGTCACTCAAGTTCACAGTATGATCTATTGAAAGACAAATTTCTAACCCATCTTGTATCCCCTGCAACATTTCCTGCTAAAATATTGAGCATAAACCACAAAAATATTGGCCGCTAGGGCCCGAAGGCCCTAAAAACCAACCTCTGGAGCTGCTTGCACTCAACCCGGATGAAACCCTCGCATAGCCGCTTGCCAAATATATCGTTCACACATAGGGATGCGCTAGGATCTGTGTTGCTCCAAATGATATGAAAATTGGTGGAGACGTTCTAGGGTTTTTAGGCATCTACCCTCAAAATTTCAGCTCAATCCGAGTCCGGATGAGTGAGATATGGCCGAAACGAGTTTGGAAGTTTGGGCAGTCCTACGAAAAATGTCTAATCAATTTCGACTCATGTTGATCGAAGATCTCACAACTTTTAATACTAAGGTAATGAAGCATATTATTTAACTCAAGAAGGGTACTAAACCACACAGATAGAAATAGAGGAATTTTAATTTAATATTACACCCTCTAATGCAGAAAGAGGTTCAAAAGTTATTGGATGCCAATATTATTAGAAAAGTTAGGTTCTCAACCTAGATAGCCAATATGGTGCCAGTAAGGAATAAAAATGAAGATATCAGACTATGTGTTGACTTCAGAATTTTAAATAAAAATTCATTGAAATATAATTATCCATTTCCAAACATGGAATAATTGTTACAAGCTATTGTAGGATCATCCATAATGTCTCTGCTAGACGGATTCTCAGGCTATAACCAAATTCAAGTTAACCTTGAATATAGGCATAAGACAACCTTCAATACCCCCTAGGGAACATTTGAATATCTTAGAATACCTTTTGGATTGATGAATGTAGGGGCTACATTTCAAAGAGCCATGGATTTTTCCTTCAAAGACCTGATGTTTAAAATGGTAGTAGTCTATTTAGATGACATAACTGTGTTCTCCAAAAATCTTGAAGATCACTTTGAGCATCTTACCCAAGTGTTTTCCAGGTGTAAAAAATTTGGTATTTCACTAAATTCCAAAAAGTGTATATTTGGAGCACAACAGGGCAAGTTGTTGGGGCACATTATCTCTAAATAAGGGATTAGTATAGACCCTAAAATAACTAAGGCCATTGCCAAAATTCCCCCACCCAAGAACTTAAAGGGAGTCAGGTCGTTCTTTGGAAAAATTAATTTTGTCAGAAGGTTTAGCCTATAAATAAAATGATCAAGAAAGAAGAAATTATTAGATGGATTGAAAAAAATTTATAAGCTTTTCAAAAAATAAAAGATGCTACTACCCAAGATCCGATATTAGCCTGTCTAGATTATCACAAAGATTTTAATATTTACTCCTCTTCAGAAGATGCCATCGTTGTTGTATTGTCACAAAAAGATGTAGAAAATGTAGAAAGACCAGTGGCATTCATGAGTTCAAGATTAAAAGGATCACAACTAAAGTACACCATGATAGAGAAGTAGGCATTCACACTCATAAAATATTTGGAGCATTTTAAAGGAATTTTTGGAGCCAATAAAGTTATAGCTTGTATTCCCTTTCCAGCTTTCAAAGATGTTTTCACCCAGAATGAACCTACAAGCAGTTCAGCTAGATGGACGGTTAAGTTACAACAATATATGGTTGAGTTCAAAGTTGTAAAGACTATAAAAGGACAAGGCCTGGCAAAATATATAGCAACTAAAGGGGGAGAGGGCTTCAATAATATAGTTGAGAAGGTTGACATACCACAAACCGATATAAAAAAGGTATCTAAATATGACTGGTATGAAGACATTGTAAGATACTTGCAAATATTGACACTCCCTACTAGCTACACTCATAATAGAATGAGAAGTATCAAATTTCAAGCACAAAAATATTATGTTTAAGAAGACCAGTTCTATTGGAGACACCTAAGTGGTGTACTACTACTCTATATTTTTCAAGAAGTAGCTATAATTGTTGAATAATTTCATACTAGCTTTTGTGGAGGACATTTTGCACCAAAGGCTACTACTAACAACATCATGAGAGCAGGATATTACTAGCCTTCCATGTTCAAAGATGTACACCAACTAGTAAGAAAAATGCCAAAAATCTCAAATATTTGATGGTAAGAAAAAGTTGTCTGCGATACCTCTAAAACCTATAACAGTGGAAGCCCCTTTCACTCAATGGGGTCTAGATCTAATAGGAGATATTAATCCAAATTCATCATCGATGTATAATAACTACCAAAAACTATTTTACCAAATGGGTGGAAGTTGCCCCATTAAAAATATCTATAGAAGTCATTATTAAATTCTTGGAAGAGAATATCCTAACTAGCTTTGGGGTACCTAAAAAATTGGTAATTAACGGCAACAATTTTATTTCCTAGAAAATGGTCGAATTATGCAGTAAGTTCAGTATTGAACTAACTCATTCAGCCAATTACTATCCTCAAGAAAATGGCTTGGCAGAATCCTTGAACAAAAATATTATAACCAGGATAAAAATATCTCTAGGCAAAAACAAGAAGAGCTGGGACAACGAACTGAAATTTGCTCTATGGGCTAACAAAATTATTGTCAAGAGAGCTACAAGAAGAACACCTTATGAATTGGTGTATGGAGAACATGTTTTACTTCTACCAGAAGTTGAAAGACCTGCCTTAGACCTGTTACTTCATGATCACAAAAAAACTAACTGTCTACAGAGGAGAATGGATCAAATCATTAAATTGGAAGAAGATAGAAGAGAGGCCCTCAAGAGAATGAACCAAAAAGTGCATAAAACTACACAAGTGTTTAACAAGAGAGCAAAAGGAAGGCCATTTGCAGAAGGAGATGTAGTACTGTACTGGGATTCCCAAAATGACAAAACAGGGGAAAAGGCCAAGCTAGAACCCAAGTGCCTAGGTCCTTATCAGATTTTTTAGAAGACAAGACAATACACCTACAAGTTGTAGACCTTGCAAGGTGAAGAGATGCAATTCCTGATAAATGGCCAACACTTGAAGATCTATCATCCCTATAATGAGGATTAGTATTATATTAACTATTTGTTTCTGCCTCTATACATATGTATATACATTACAATTCTATTTTTATCATTTTTTTTAGTCATAGGTGTTTCCGTTTCATGTTCGTAGTCATTTAATAAGTCTCTAGTTTGTTAAGTTTTTTTAGTGATCAATTTTTTTACCTAGCTAAGCTAGTCATGAAGCAGGAATGTTCTAGACGCTGTGTCCAGAAGTAAGTCCTTAAAAGCAATAGGTTTGTAGGAGAAAATTCAAGGATATATTTCTTGTAACCAGAGATTCTAGAGTTCTCAAGAGAAATTTTTGCCCTTACAGATCAAGCATTTCCCTTGTCCCAGATAGAGCCTGTATTGGACTTAAAAAATCCAACTTAATCCACACCCATAATTTTCAAAAAAGGGACTAATGGTCTAGGTGATTTTAGGGTTCAAGGCCGGTCTATAATGTTGAAAGTCATAAACTATGGTTCAAATTGTCCAAGTCCACCTAAATTTCACCCAAATAAGCTTCTTAAAATATCCCTAAGTCATCCACAAAAATTAAAAACCTTTAACCATCCATCGCCATTCCAAAAGCCCTTCACTGATTTCATTTATGACCACTCTAAGCCATCGCTAATAGTCTAACTCTAAAAAGCATCATCGCTTATAAAAATCCTTGTCATAGATCCTATCAGTGATCCAAGTCAGTAATCAATGACAAAGATTACCCGTCGCTCATCTAAACCATAGTCGCTAATCCCATCTCCGATAGTCTTTCTCATTAGTGATCGATTAAAATGCAATATTAAAGTCAAAATATATCATCATGCTTAAAAGACTACTATCGTCGATCCTATCCATAACAAAATATAGACATCAGTGAGAAGCCAAGTCTGAAGATACACTATCGCTCATCAAGGCTCTTAGTCATTGATCGAATCAGTGACAAACATTTCTCATCGGTGACCATGTTGTCATTGACCAAATATAGACATCAGTGAGAAGCCAAGTTTGAAGATACACTATCGCTCATCAGAAGCCAAGTCTGAAGATACACTATCGTTCATCAAGGCTCTTCGTCATTGATCGAATCAATGACAAACATTTCTCATCGGTGACCGTGTTGAGATAGAAAAAGGTAAAATACATAAGTCGCTCTCTCAAAGAATTATCGTTGATCCAATCATCAGTCAGTCTTCCCTATAAATAATAGCTCCAATACATAAAGAAGGTAGCATCCTTCATTACCCTTGCAAAGCTCTATCACCAATTCCATTAGCGATAATCCTTCTTAATTAGTGATAGCTAATTTCAAAACTAAGACAAGGGTCTTAACCACATCAGCCTAGAAAGTCCCCCTCTCAATAAAATTTGGTCAAGAAAAGTTGTTTTAAAGACAAATTCATCACTCCTATAAAGCCTTTCACCAATTTGAATCAGTGACCATAACACCCATCAACAATAGGCTAAACTCTCCTAAAATCACTGCCACTCTTCATTGCTCCCATATTCGATACATAATTAGTCCTATCAACAATAGTTTTTTTCATAAATGATAATACCTAGAGCTAGGTTAACTCATCACCAGTCTAGATTTTTTTTCCAATTCGATCAGGGAAGCCTCCTCATCAACGACCACTAAAAATCCCAGTATATGCATAACATTTTTCTACTCTAGAAGAAATCTTATCACTGAATGCATCATCGATGATTAGTTTCATTAGTGACCAAGTTTTTTTTAAGACATCAAAAGGGTTGAATCATCCTGGTCATAGGAATTTCCCTTCCTGGCATGAGAAGATGAACAAAAAGGTAGACTAAGTATATTTCAAAGTCATAAAACCTTCATCACAGATAGCCTTTCACCCATCAGCAATAGTAGAAATTTATCAGTAAACAATTTCGATCGTTTTTGTTGCAAAATCATTATCGTCGATTCGATCAATGAATTCCCCAAACGATCAACGATAAGCCAAGGCAAAAAGTGGAAAGGAGATCGACGGCCCTGGACTATCCTAGGCAAGATCGATGAAGATTGTTCTACATGGGGGAATGAGTGGCTCACTATTCAAGGACTGATAGATAGTATGGAGTGTCAAGCATCCCATGAACCAAAAGTGGTAAAATCACAAGATGTCTAGAAGCACAATATATCTCTTTGAAGCAGATGAGGATCGACCAGATCACTCATGGTAAATTTCAAAATTATGGCTACAATAGAACACAAAGACTCAAAGGAGTAATACAACACCATCAACTCAAGATCACTCAAAAGGAAGGCATGAAAATTGAGCAAATTTGGAATATGATTGAAGTAGAGATCACTGAACCACATGAAAAAATATTTCACACATGCTCAAGTCCCCTAAGGCTGTACAAAAAAAAAAGTAAAGTCATGAAACAAGCAACTCAAAGGATAAATTCAATGCAGATCCAATATAGGTAGACCTACTCATATGAACAAAGAACGATGTTGTTGTCATCAGTTGAAAAAATGGACTCTCTGTGTGGCTTTAAATGAAGAAGTTGGGTATGACAAAGGAGTCAATAGTAAAGACAGGTCAGAGCATGCAAAAAGCAATGATCATGAAAGACTGTGAGCAATGCAAAAAGTTCTTGTATAAAATATGTAAAAGGTATAGTAAGAAGAAGAAAGTGTCAACACAACAATATTTTCTTTGCTTCAAAATCATAGCAGTGCCTCTATGGAATGTAGTTACAGAGGGATCACCCCAATGGAATGTAGTTATGGAAGTGTGCCATCATAGTCACTCCTATCAATATGCACACTTTCAAATCTCATTTTCCATTATGTCTCTCCTTCTTGTCTCCTTCGCCCCTTCCTTCTAGGGCTTCTCACAAATTATTTGTAGCTTCCATGTCCAACCACCACCATTTCATGTACACATTTCACCCACTCTGTTCCATCTTGTCTTATCCATCATATTTTTTCTTTTTTGCCTTCACCATCACGTCGGGTCCCCCTATGTTTCATCCTAAAAATGTACCTATGTTAGTCCTAGTCAAAGAGTGTTTGAAGATGAGAAGGTAGATGACTAGGATAACAAGAATTAAAAGGAATATTTCCTTTTTACATAAATTGAAAAACATATTCAAATGCCTGGCCCACCACTATTAAGAGCCCCCTTCAAATACAAATTTGAATAGATAATTACTAATAACAGATAGAGCAGTTTTCTTCTAAACAAATAAGCGACACTAGCAAAGGTTTTGACAGTTGACATCAACTAATTTTTTTGTAACAAACTCAAGAAGTCAAAATGACGTTCGACAAGGAAAATGTTCCAAGTGGTAGCCTCTGCACCAAGTATCTGTAACTAACTTTGGACAACCCAATATAAAAGAAGCCAAGGCAGTTAGGCTTCATTAAGAAGTAATCACACAACAAGCTCCTGTGAAGTTTTGCTAAAAGTAGGACAGTCTATCTGAGATGATTTTCGAAAGTTGTTCCAAAGAACTAGAGTCTATATGTCACTACTTTTAGGATAGTAAATAGAATTTCCCTGTTACATCATTTTAATGGGGTGATCCATTATATTGTATTGTTCAGACAAACCTGAGTAATATACTAGGTTTATTCATTGTAAATGCTTTATTCTGAATTTAATACAAGCTATTTGGTTCTCTCTTTCTAAGAAACTTTGTACAATGTGTATGTTATCTTGTCTACATATTACATTATTTGAACATGTAGATAATGTTTCTTCACTAATAAATGATTTTGTGATTGTTATGATATTCAAACGAGCATAGATTAATCAGTTTTTTATTTCTCATGTTGCTCTCTATCATATGAATTGAATAAAATTGCTACGATTATCCAATGGATAAGGCACCAGTATATATTTAATATTGAATGATTGTATCATATGCTTGGTCAAACTAAATTTACCTCCTATACAATCTGGTTGAGCTATTTTTCTAAATAAACACTTCATAAGATCATGTTAGGGTGTCCAGACCTGGCCTGTTTAACTTACAAGTTACCCTAGGACGAAGAGGTGAGTCAAAAAAAGCTCACATATTTGATTGTGGGTTTTCAAGGATTTGAATAGTGTGATAGTTTTAAAGGGTATTCAAATATCTCCCCAACAAGATGACTTATTAGACGAATTACACGATGCTAGTTATTTCACTAAATTGGATCTTTGTTCAATTTTTTACCAAATTTGGGTAACAGAAGAAGACATACCTAAAACCGCTTTTAGAACTCATGAAGGTCATTATGAATTCCTAGTTATACCTTTCAGTCTTACTAATTTTCCATCGACCTTTCAAAGCCTTATGAACCATGTCTTTCAGCCCTATCTTCACAAATTTGTCTTATTTTTCTTTGATGATATCCTCATTTACAACAACAATTGGTTGGATCACCTAACCCATGTTGACAAGGTCCTTCATTTAATACATAAGGAAAAACTTTTTGTTAAAATATCCAAATGTGGCTTTGGAGTCCAAGAATTTGAATACTTATGCCATATCGTATCTCATGAAGGAGTCAAAGTAGATCCTCAAAAAATAAAAGCTATTCAAGTTGCTACCTAAGTCCCTCAAAAAACTTAGAGGATTTCTAGGTCTTACAAGCTATTACCAAAAATTTGTATGCAACTATAGTAAAATTGTAGTCCCTCTCACAACACTTACCAAAAAGGATGCCTTTCAGTGGAATGAAGCAACTTCTCAGACATTCCAATCTCTCAAAGACACCATGCGCTCTACCCCAATGTTGGCTACCATAGATTTTAGAAAATCTTTCATCATTGGGTGTGATGCTTCGGGTACAGGAATTGGCATGGTTCTAATGCAATAAGGTCATCCCTTGGATTTTGAGAGCAAACAACTCTTCGGAAAGAATTTGGGATGCTCCACTTATGAGAAGGAAATGTTGGCTATTTTACACACCATTGAGAAATGGAGGCATTACTTAATAAGCAGTCATTTTATTATTAAGACTGACCATAGTAGTCTTAAGCATTTTTTGGAACAATGCCTATCTTTTCTAGAATAGAACAAATGAATGACCAAACTTTTAGGGTATGATTTCATAATTGAATACAAGAAAGGCAAAGAAATCATGGTAGTTGATACATTATATCACAAATATGAAGTTGAGATATCCATTAATTCTATATCGGGTCCTTGTCCACAATGGTTGTCCCAACTTCAAGAAGAATGGTTGGTTGATAGTGAAACTATTCAAATTATTCAATCCAAGAATTCAGGATCCTCAAAACATCCTTAATTATCATACTTTGAGGGTATGCTTCGCAAGAAATATTGCATCTACCTTTCGTATGGTTCCACTATTAAATCTATGGTTCTCCAATAATTGCATGCATCTCCTTTTGCAGGACACTCAAGATTTTTGAAAATATACAAGCGAGTGAAACAATATTTTTTTTGGAAAGGTTTAAAATCTAATGTTAAGATATTTGTGGTCGAATGTGAGGTCTTCCAATGAAATAAAGGTGAAATAGTGAAAGATCCAGGACTGCTACAACCCTTACCAATTTTGGACCACCAATGGTAACACATATCAATGGATTTCATTGAGGGTCTCCCCAAGTCAGAGGGTAAAACAATGATTTTGGTGGTGGTGGATAGTTTTTTCAAGTATGCTCACTTTTGTGCTTTACAACATCCTTACTCAACAAGCAAAGTGGCCAAGGTATTTCTCGACTCTATTTTTAAATTACATGGTATACCCAAAACTATTGTAAGCAAATGTGATCCCATCTTCATGAGCAACTTTTAGAAAGAATTATTTTGTCTCAGTGGGACCCAGTTGAACATGTCCCATATATCACCCAAAATCGTATGGATAAACTAAAGTAGTTAACAAATGTTTGGGTACTTATCTTCGTTGATTTACCCAAGATAAGCAATATCATTGGATTCAATGGCTTTCCTTAGTATAATGGTGGTATAACACTTCTTACCATTTTCCCCTCAAGATGTCTCCATTCGAAGATCTGTATGGTCTAGGTATAAAATCGTATGAAGTAGGAATACAACTTACAGCTCTTTGAATGAAAATTCAATGTTGGGGATATGTTTTTTTGTGCTTACAACCTTATAAGCAATTATCCTTGAAGATCAAGTCCAATAAAAAGTTGACCCCCCCATTTTATAGGCCCTATAAGATAGTTCGTCGCATTGGTGAAGTCACATACCAATTGGAGCTTCCAACCTCTTCTCGTATACATCCATTTTTTCATGTGTCTTGTCTCAAGCAAGTTATTGATCAAAAAGTGCAATCACAGACAACACTTCCAGTACTAGATGAAGAGGGACAAATAAATCTTCAACTTGAAGCAGTATTGCAAACCAGAGTACGTCATCTATGATCTCGCCAGATTCAATAATTTTTGATTAAATGGCAAGACCTTCCAAAAGAAGATGCTACATGGGAATTAGAGAGCATTTTCCAATCATTTCCAACTTTGAGGACACAGTTTTTTCAAGGAGGGGAGCCATGTAATGGTTCCAACTTCCAATAGAGGCATCGACTAATTGAGGAGTTGCGTCCATTCATCATTTAATTTATATATTTATATTAGCATCATTCATTCAAGTGAGAATCATCGATCATCAATTTTATTTGCATACTGCAAAATATTTTGCCCTCTCCAAGTGGCTATGGATTCTGCCCTCCATAAGTGGTACACTATTTTATTCTGAATCACTGTTTAATATTTACCTCCTACATTTAAATCAATTCACGAAGGAAATTCTTCCAGAATCATTGAAGCAATTGATCAAAGAAAAGAGGAAATTACCCTTCCACTAGACATTGGAAGTGTATTATATATGGGTTTACTTACACTTCAATATTACAAACAGGAGAATGCAAAGCAACAAGAATTGCTTGGATCACTTAAAGCAAAAATGAGAATAGATGAATCTTTCTTAGAAAAGATATTTTCATCATCATGCAGTATTGATACTTCAAGTTCCTCTATTTCAAAGCCATATCATGATGCTCTAAGCAATTGTATAGATGATACTATACTAACAAATAAATGCAATGAAAAGAGCAAGGACAAAGAAAAAGTCATCTTGCAAGAATTTGAAGATAGCATGACTACGAAGACCATCACCGACAATGAAGAAGAACCTGATAGAGAAGGTATACAATGCAAAATTAATTGAAGATAAAAGAAGAAGAAGATCCATATTGAAGACCAAAGTTCTCAAGAACCAAATAATGTAATACAAGGGGGTGTTGGAATATATTACATTATTTGGTACATGACAATGTACCACCATGGGTACATCTATAGATTAGGAAAGAGTGTCTTATATTAGGATGAAATTATTTATTTTATACAATGTAATAAATACACAAGTGTGTAATGATATTTTGGCAATGTAAATGTGCATAGCTGTCCCTATGTACATGTGTTATTAGAATAGGAACATGAAGAATCATAGGAAGAGTAAGGGCCAAGAAACACCATATGAAGAGTCACATTCCATCCTATATATGGATGTGCAATTGTAATAGAATAGTATCACAAGGGAAGTTCAAGAGATGGAACATCACCCATGGAGCAATGGAAGGTGATGTAATATGATGTATTTAAGATATTTTATTCAATAAGAGTTTATTGTATTTGTTAGCATTTGTCATTAGCAATATTGAGTTATTTCATATTCTAAATATAAGCTTATTTGCTTAGCATTATTATTTTCTTCATATTGAGTTGAGTATTATTAATTTAGTGGTCATATTATTGAGTGGTTATTCATAAAAAGCTAACAAATTTTGAGTTATTTGCTCGTTGTTTATGCAATTTTTATAACCTGAAATAAACTGAGCGATTTGCATGGAAAGTTAAGCAATTTGCTTGCTTTATCGAGTGATTCACTCTTCTGTATAAACTTAGAAAAATTTTGCAAAGGAAGAAAGTTGTCATGGTAAATTGCTTTGAGAAAATCTCTTGTTGTATGTGTGTTAACTAGATTCTATCCTTTATTGAGTGAATTACTCACTTTGTTAAGTGAATTATTTGTTGTATCAAACTTGTCCAAAATTAACTAAAAATTCTACTTTAAGTGCTTTTGCCTATGGCAAATGCACATGCAACAATGTCATAATTTAGTTTGTTTGGATGTTGTCAGAGCTGTATTTACAAAAAAATAGTTTTTTGAAATTTTGAGTCAAAGTCACCATTGGCAAAGTATCTGCAAAATTTAAGCACAAAAGTTTTAAAAAAGGGTGAAATTTTGAGCAAAACTAGGTTCAAATATGAAAAATTAGACAAATCACTTCAATTTTAGTATTTTTGGAAGTACAAGAAAAATTGAGTGATTCACTTGCTAAGTCACAAATTTGCTTGTTGAATCAAGTGAATTGCTTACTTTTTACAAAATTTTGAACTTGCTTAAAATTTTGGAAATTACTGACTTTTATGAGTGAATTGCTTGTAGAGTAAAACTTAGTGATTTTTTTTGAGCTATTTTTTTGCCATGATAGATGCATTATTGAACACTAAAATTGATAAAAATGCATAAAAATGGGGTTTGTCCCACTAGGCATGCCAAAAACTGTTTTGATCCAGGGCATTGCCTTGACCTCTAATTCAAATGTTGTGCCCCCAAATCCAAGTTTCAACAAGGTTGCATGGGTTTGATATAGGCTTCCATAGACCTCCAAATTAAGGCAAGTTCCTTGATTTCCTTGTTTGGATCTCTAACCTAAACTAATTAATTTTCATAAAATAAAATGCACACACAAAGTAAATATGAATATTAAAATATATATAGTAAAGTGCAACAAATAAATGCATGAATTTTAGCATGGAAAATATGAAAACAAATATGGATGCTAAACCATAGTGAAGATAACATGCAATCAATCAACACATGATAATTAAAATAACATCAATGTCCACCCATTTTTTTGATTATAAAATTGATAAGTGAATGAAAATATTGTCTAGAAGGGTTATATCCAACCATTATGCACTTGACAAACCATGAGGATGATGCCTCTAGTGGGATGACTAAGAAATTTTTAATTTATCACAACCTCATGAGTGAAAAGGATAATATGGGTTTCACAGAGTGTAGCTTTGAGTTCTCATGGCCAAAATATTATTACAATAAGGGCCATATACCCCTATTTATAATAAAAGTTTTCCTTGAGTTACTTAGGGTGGAAAATAATTACTCTTAGTAAAAGTAAATATTTGGAGGTAATAACTTTAGGAAAATGTTGCACCTCCAAATATTACAGGCCTCTAATTATGGCTCTAAGAGTCTTAGAAGTCTCTAAAAATTCTTAGTGTACCAAAATACTAAAAATATTTATTTTCAAATTATTTTCCTTGAAATTCATACTAATTTTCAATTTTGCCCCATTTGAGAAATTTAATGATGTTAGCAAGTTGAACGAACCACTCCTTGATAAAATCAACACCTTTGTTGAGCGAATTGCTCCTTGAGAAAATTGACACATTTGTTGATAGAATAAATCCTCTAATCCAATCAACATATTTTGCAAGTGAATCATAACTTTTTAAAAAATCAGCAAAAGTTGAATTTTTTTAGAATAGTTTTAACTTTTTATGGACCTTTAGTACCTTAGCACTACCTTTGAAAATTTTATGCATTTTGAAGCAAAGAACAGTAGATGAGGACCATTTGAAATTTTGCTAATTTTCCTAATGGTCCTCATCTACTATTCTTTCCTTCAAAATGCATATATTTTTTAAAGGTAGTGTTGAGGTACTAAAGGTCCATAAACAATTTAAAATCAAGTGGTTATTGATTGGTTTGTTCAAGTCAAATATCAAAATCAATAGTTTGTAAACTCAATGATTTAATATGTATGAGGTTATTGCTAATGTATTAATATTAAAATATACGTTTAGTTAAAGGATGTCAATATATAAGAGGATGTTATTAGGATAACATCGCTAGATCTAAATAAAAAGACATATTTGTGTTTTATAATGTGTGGTCCAAAATTCAAATTATTTATTTAATAACCACCCTCCTCTTCCCCTTACATTTACTTTTTAGGTAACCCCTCTTGCCATAAAAATAACAAGAAATAACATTATAAAATTTTCCTATGAATAGACTTTATTTGTACCATTTATTTATTTATTTATTTTTGTTTGATAAAATCCTTTTTCTCTCATGTTTTTCTAATACCAACTCGCGCATTCTTTGATTTTTCAGAATGACTATTATACAATATATCAAAAACATTGTTGGCATATTTTTGTTGTTTATTAAATTTAAAATATGAACTGTTTAAAGAGGTTAGACAAACTTATGAAGGTAACTATAACTAAATTTTCTTCATCCAAATTATGGCCAAAGGTAAATTGATTTAAAACATCATGATAATCAATAACTAGTATTATAGGGGGTTTTCTACATTTTTAAGGACATATACATATTTTTTATATAGAAATTAATTTATTTTTGTTTAGAACAAGTGGACGAATGTCCATAATGTTGGAAAAGCTAGAACTTGTGTTTTCACTAGCTCCTTGATCTCTACTATTGTAACAACCTAGTCTGACTCACATGTTCAACAAATACCTACTAACAAGGGAAGAAATTTGACCAAGGTATTTTTTTTAATTTACACCCATTATGTAATCAGTACAAAGTATTGATATCCACCTTTAGGTTATGCTTGCTATAGTCGGCTCTCAAGTGGACGAAATTGGCCAAATCTCATAAGAGGTGCCTTAGTGGTTCTTCCTTTCTCACCCTCTACCTGATATGAGATCCTAGAACCACGACTTGGGGTTATCCTTTAAGACCCATAACACTTAGAGGGGATGCTTTCTTCCCCATCCTTAACATGTTACCTATAGAACCTTGAGTTTAATTAATCTCATATGTTGCCAAGATAACAAGTAGGATTATATAGCGTAATGCTTAGTGTTTAGTTGATGACCACATCTCTAGATCAACGTCTAGCTTCATGAAAACAACTAAGTCCATGTCATTATCTTGGCACTGGTCATGGTATCAATTGAAAAAATTGCTAATAATGTGATGGTTTATCCCATATCAACCCATCGTGGAATTTACCATAGTCTCATAACTCTCCCACAAAGATTCACTATTTAATAATTTCATACAAGGAACCACCACTGTTTTGCTCATACAATGGCCTAGATAGACGTCCCATACTGCCCATCCTTAGTGGCCATTCTTGAAACACAGTTGATCACATGCATGTAATAGAACTGGCATTAGGTGATTTAATATTTTTGGTTGTTCACCTTCCCGTGATCAACCACATTAGATAAATTTGGTAGATGGATTAATATTTTAGGTGTGACTTCTAACCTATTCTATCTCTCTTTTCTATCATGTGAGGTCTTCTTTTACTTTGAAGACTTAATCAATTCAATATTTCTAACAACGAGCATCTAATTTATCACTATGGAAAAGTATGGACTAATGAAGATATGAATTATTTTCATTATTATCTTTAGTGAAAATTAATTCAAGGAGATTTATTAATATATTCAATAAAGAGTCAAATTTTATTAAATAAATAAAATAATCAATAATCATTATTTTAATACCTAAGTTAATTTATACTCCAAAAGATTCATTAATGCCTTATCAATTTCTAAAATAAGGTGTTTTATTCTAAGGAAGGGCAAGAGAGGCAAAGGTTCCTTTTGGTAAAGTAGATGAGCTCATTAAGACCAAAGGCAAACTTTTAAATGTGATAAAGGATATCTTTAAATAATTTTTTCGTTCATTCAGTCTAAAAGCCATAATTGCATAACTTTATGAAGGAGGGATACACAAGAATATAATATGTAAATACTTGACTTTGCCCTTTTTAAAGAAGTCAAGTAAACTGTTCCAAAACATAGTTGACTATACTTAGATCTTTAATTTGTACTTTATAACACCATGAAATAGGCTACTCAATCAAAAGTGGAACAACTTAACCTCAAGGGAGTAATGGTTCTAGGCATAAAATTTATCTAAAAAAAAAAATTTAATATAAATTATTAATTAGAACAATTCCAAGATCAATGCATAGCAACATAAAAGAAATGACTTACATAAGGTACATTTAAATTATTTTATCAAATATATAATAATTGAAGATATAATACATAAGAAAACAATTGTTATTCTAATACATTCTATCTAAAACATGACCAAACAATTATTTCTTTATGAGTAAAAACTTTTATAAGAGGTTCTTCATTAATTATAATCAATATAAGTTTTTCATTATCTCCCAAAACAATGCACTATCAATAAGCTCGAGTTTTGTAGAGGAGTTGGAGAGCAAGTGGGTAGTTAAACCTCTCTAGTTGCTGAGAGGCCCAGGTTCTAATCTCTCGCCTCACATGTTGCGGATATGTTATGTAATGGTTCCCTAGTCTGTTTACCCCTTGTGGCCACCACCAAAAAAAAAATAAAAATAAAAATAAGCTCGAGTTTTCTAAATACAATTAGCTATCAAGCGCTCATTATTTGCAATTGCATTACAATCACATTGATAAAAATATAATTTTCATTTGATCTTATCATACTTTTCTAAATAATTGCAAATAACTGAATGGTTTCATATTTAAAAAGAAACATTTACAAGATCATATTTACACCAACATCACTCATTGTTTCATCAGGAAAATCGTGGAGTGAAAAATATTTCTTCTATTTATTCTATTGTAAAGCTGTCTCGAAAATGCTTAGCTTCAAATAATATTTTACAGGACCAAAATGACCCATGGATAGTTATTTAAGATGAAATGCAGTTAAGCAGTTATGTTTAATATAAACAAGAGTAACCATGTATATTTTAATACCGTGACAAAAAAAACAAAGTTTATTAAATATTTTTGTCACTTTAAGTAGTTATTTTCGAAAATCAAATTAATCTGGCCAATTCAGATGATAGTAAGACAAAGTTCATTCTCTCCTCATGTATGAGATATTATTTCAAAATCATTTAATTTATTAAAGGCTCTTTCCTCTGAGGAACATCATCCTTCTCACGGATTTTAGGGCATAAATAATAAAAGAAAACCTGAAAATAGAAAACTCAGTTTTACTCCTTATGGATCTTCCTGGACCACGGAGAAAAAAAATTAAAGATAACCCAACCCAAATTTAAGAGCGTCCAAGGTAAATAAAACCATCAGAATGCAAAATATATCAATGATTAAAAATAAAAATAAGCAAAATAATAAAGCAATATATCAACCCAGATTCAACAATTATTAGTGACATCTAGTAAGGAGGATTTCTTAACTAATTTGTGTAGGTGAGCATAAGAAAATAATTAACAGTTACCCAGACAAAATGATTTGTTTTTTTTAAAGGAGCACTTGGCCGTTCAATCTAACAACTAGGTACATCCAAACAAACATATGAAGAATTAATTACAACTCACCCTTACATTAAGTCACCCGAATAAACATAAGATATTAAATCGGTCTGGCTTAAAACACAGCAAATAAAAAATAAAAGAAGAAATATTACAAATCGGCTTTAAATTAATTATGAATGTCCAACTGACTTTGGATATCTACCAAGTCTACTTAAAATAAAGTTCTCCAAGCAGAGGATATATAAAAGAGTGTCTATTAAGATAAGTATATAAAGATAGGTATATATATTTCACTGCATACCAACCAAACAATAGTGGGTAAAATCAAAATTCTAGTTTGGGTGATGATTAAATAGCAACCTGACTAATTCATTAATTCAGCAATAAGGTCACTCAATTAAACCTACAGTCTGATTACTAATCAGCCATAAGTTTATTAAACATTCAATTTAATTAGGAACTGAAATAATTTACACTCATATATATCACGTTCTTGTTCACTATAGTTCTTGTTCACTATAGTTTCATAATGTCTATAATGCAATTTCTCATTTGGGCAGGGAATCCAAAATGTATAAAAAGTAGCACAAACTAGAACTGAACCAACTAAGTTTTTGATAGATCTCTTTGACTGAACAAAGTTTCTAAACTCCCAATCTCCTTTTTTCCTCTGCTTCTTTTTCTCTCCCCCACTATTATAAGGTTTAGCTTCATTTTATAGAAATTTTATGAAAGAGAAGGTCAACACGTGTATACACATGTAATTGACCGACTCTCTGGGTAATTCCCTTGCTAGGTGGTCATCTTAAAAAGTTAATATGTTTAAAAAAATAATACTTTTGTATTTTATTCTACTTAGTAATTTACTATAGCCTGGAAAGTATAGTCCTCCTCCCTTTTTTTAAATCTATTCTAATTTTAATTTTTAATTTAAATTTATTTTATTGATTTATTAATTTATAATTAAACCAAAATCACAAATGAATAAACAAAAATTATTTTATCTATTCGATATTAATTAGGCAAATATGTAAGAAGCTCGTATATTCTTGCAACATCTCTTCTTATACAAACAATCTGATGATGACAAATGTTGTCATTTGTTAAGAATAGCTTCCATGCATCATGCCACTTTCTTTGTAGTTGGAGGATTTTTAAATGTAACTATTTAATTCAATCATATATGCAAACATGGCACTTTCTTTGTAGTTGGAGGATTTTTAAATGTAACTATTTAATTCAATCATATGCAAACATGGCACTTTCTTTGTAGTTGGAGGATTTTTAAATGTAACTATTTAATTCAATCATATGCAAACATGGCACTTTCTTTGTAGTTGGAGGATTTTTAAATGTAACTATTTAATTCAATCATATGTAAACATATATTTTCAATGCACCTACATGAATATATATAAATGAAGGGCTTTCATGTAACCTTGGGCCATTGGTGAATATTTCATTGTCAAGACTATTTCATCCTTTAGTTAATAGTGAATATTTTACATGATTAAAGTGTCATCGCTATCATTTCCCATTTTATCTTTCAAGGACCTGTACCTACAACACATAATTCATTAGCAATACCATATCCAAAGCATTAAAACATAAAAAATAATAAAAACATTTATACTAGCAAACAAAAAGATCCACTTTGGGGAGGCCCAAAGGGTCCTGACAACTATTTTCAAGTGGCTTATTAAGAAGATTTTTTTCTTTAACTAATAAAACAAAAGTATGATTTGCACTATATAACTATACAATTTTCCTTGATTGACGTAATCATTCATTTTAACACTAGAAAAAAGGTCTTAGTTCATCTTTATCTTGTTGAATATGTGTGTGTATGTGTATGTTATACTTAGAAAAACTAGTTAATTGCTTTAATGCAATTTATATTTAATTTTGTTTTTATATAATAAAGTAAAGTAGTTTTTAACATTCACATGGCTATAGACCATATAGGATGATTCTCAAGGAGGATGTTATTTATCCAATATATGTTTATCCAATTAGTCTCCCATTAACACAACATGATGTACAATCCTATCCCCTTTCGGATTGGAACCTGGACCTCCTATTTAGAGTTAGAAAGTCTTCACCTTAAGGCCAACTCAATATGTATATATATACACATACACACACACATATATATGAGTATGCATTTAAATTTGTTAGATATTCCAAGTAGTCGCTCATAGAAGCCTTGCAATGTCAAATGAACATGCAAAGCATGGAGTAAGTCTTGAATAGATCATGTTTTTTTAGGGAAAACAATATAATGGATAGAGGAAGTAATAGCTACTAGAAACTAAGGAGCACAAAAATTGTAGGAAAAGCAACCCTCTAAATTCACTAGGTATTTCTATTTGTACCTATGACCAAATCTCAACCAATACCATAAAAAATTCAACTTAAGTGGTTATTGATTGGTTCATTTAAGTCAAATACCAAATCAATCTTTCATAAACTCAATGGTTGAATACTTATGAGGTTACTAATAACATATTAGTATTTAATATATGTTTAATTAAAGGATGTCAATATATAAGGGGATGCTATTAGGAGAATATTTATAGGTTTAGAAGTAAAGGCACATTCATCTTCTTTGTGTTCTATAATGTGTGGTTGTCCAAAATTCAAATTAATTATTTTAATAGCCACCTCCTCTTTCATTTGCATTCACTTTTAGGTGACCCCTCTTGCCATAAAAATAACAAGAAATATCATTGTAAGTTTTTCATATGAATGGAATTTAATTTTACTTCACTCATTTATTTATTTTTGTTTGATAATTATTTTATTTCATATTTTTCTAATACCAACTTGGACATTTTTTGATTCTTCAAAATTTCTAATATAAGACCTCCAAAATGTGCCACACAATATATCAAAAGCATTGTTGACATATTTTGATTGTTTATTAAATTTAAAATTTAAAGTATATTAAGAGGTTAGAAAAAATTATGAAGGTGACTATAGCTAATTTTCATTCATCCTAATTATGGCCAAAGGTAAATTTATTTTGAACATCATGATAAACAATAACTAGGATTATAGGGGGTTTCCCTTAACTGTCAAGGACAAAAGCAAATTCTTCAAATAGAAAGCAATTCATTTGTCCACTAGGTTAGGGGTAGATTGATAAATTATAGGTATATTTTTAGTTTGTTGTGCTTAGAACAAGTGGAAAAATATTCAAGGTGTTGGAAAAGCTAGAACTTGCATTTTCACCAAATCCTTCATCTCTACTGTTCTTAAATGTTTTATTAATAAGATTATTTTTTTACAAATAAAAAAAGTATGATATACACTATATAATTGTACATTTTTTCTTTATTGAAATAATAATCTATTTTACCACTAGTAGAAAGGTCTTAGTCAATATTTATCTCTTTGAATATGTGTGAGTGTGTGTTATAGAAATTTCTTATCATTAACATAGATAATTCACCATTATGCAGAAATATCAAATCATTCATCCACAAATAAATTATCCACAATAACAATCCACACAATGAGATAGAGATATATAATACCCTTAAGGTAGGGAAACACCAATAATACTCCTTAAGGAAGGAATAACTCCATAATATCTCCCAATATGAGAGTACCACTTAAGGAGGGAAAAGTCTCATAAGCCACTTCATGGGCAAAGATAATTACATATGATTGATCTCCATGATGATTACAATGTTAAATATCTCTTCTTTATGTACTCATATTCTAATTCTACTTTGGGAAGCCTACTACTAATATAATATAATATTATACTACAATCAACCTTGGGTTATGTGTGGCTCATGCCAACCCTTATACAATATAATACTATATCTCCAAATATATGTTCCTAGGTACCCTAACATGCCACCCTCCTTACAAATATTTATCCTTGAAACATATGAAGAAACAAGATAATATGATTTGCTAAGCAATGTTAGCAACTGGTACCAATCTCGATCATCCATCCATATTAGTGAAACACGTTGATGTGAATATGCCATTTTACCACTTGATGATCCAAATCTGCTTTGTTGGTTCCATTCTTGTGCTACTGTATTTTGATAATTTGAATGATGGATCTACTTGTTCCTTGATGCTGATGAACCACTATGGAACCCAAGATCACTATGCTTTCTCTTCCAAACACTACCATACTTTGTGCCCTTTTGATTCCATGTAGAACCATAATATTGCTTCCTTGAGCCATACCTCCAATATTGTTACCGCTCATGGTGGTATGGATGGTGATAAGCTGCTACCTTTTTTGACTTCTCAAAATTTGGCTTCATTGTTTTAAATTATTATACACATTGTTCTTTCATGTTCCTTTTGTTTGGTATGTCCTTGTGCTCTTCTAAAAAAAATTCCTTAGACTCTGCTACTATTATTTCCATGGAATCAATTGCTACCACTTATTTCATGGACTTAGTTACTACTATTGCCTCTTTGAATTCTGTTTTAGGTTCTTCTATTTGTTCTTCTAAATGTTTCTCTACAACTTCTTGTTTTTCCTTGGATCCTTGCTCCTTAAGCTAAGAAATATCCTACAATGATATCTTCTTTTTCCTGTACCATAACTTCATAAACTTCTTTTGCACATTAATGTTAACAATACTCAAAGAATCTAACCAATGATAACCAAGAACAATATCCTCATCATCCATATCAATAGCATGAAAATCTAAATGTAAAACATATTTATCCATGGTGATCTTCAAATCTTCAAAAATCTAAACATTCTCACCCTCCAACTGTATGTCCTTAATTTTTGTTGCTTGAACCTGCAACCTCTTAGCCAAAGCAATATTAATAAAATTATATCTGCTACTAGGGTCAATGGAAATAATAACTCGTTCCTTTTGAATGCTTCCATGAAATTGCAAAATATAACTTTTAGATGAATTTAAACCCTTTTGATCCTTTCTTACTTTTGAAAATCTAAATATGTGGCTTCATTCTTCTCACTATCTTCCTTAACATTTTCCTCTTTCTACTTCTTGAGTAATTTTATTTCTTTTTCATAGTCTTCATTTGTCTCTTGAAAACTTCCCATTTCACTTTCATTTCATTTCACTCATTTTGAATTCCTTGTAGTTTCTTTTCAAGGTCTTTGATGACATCCATTAGGCTATATATTTTTTTATCCCTTCCTTCAAGATCTCTCTTACAAATATCTAACTTTCTTTGTAATTGAAAAGGTACCCATTTGCTCAAGAATGCTGGTTCCATTTCTTTCCAAGTGCACCTCGGATTGTTCCTAACAAATATTTCTACCCATTGTAAAGCTTCACCCCAAAAACATTTTTGAAAGCAAAAGTGTAACTACATGCTTTCACCAAATTGATATTTTACTATTTTCAACCACTCTCTCACATCCATATCATTTGTTCCAAAAAACTTTTGAAGTGCCATAGTTGATTCCCTAATGCAAACTAGGGTTTTTTGACAATATATCATGCCCTAATGCAAAGTAGGGTTTTATGAAAATATATATCTTCCCACTATTTTGAAGCTAAAATTCCACATAGACAACTAGATTTGTAATTTTTTTTCCAAACAAAATAAATTGCAACTGATTTGCTTACCCGAACTAACAAATTTCGTCTTCCAAAAAATTTGCAATTTAAAAATTTGTCACTACCCTTGTTCCAGATGTCTGACTTCAAAATGTCATATCTCCCTCAATATTTCTCGGATTCCTTCATATGACCACTCATTTTAAAGATCTTCAAATTCCAAATAAATTGATCCAAGAATCATCTAAATCAAACAATATTTTTTAGAGATATAGCTCTTGAAAAATGAGATATTTAAAAAAAAAAATTCTACCCTAATTATGCAATTCCACACAAAAAATCCCCCATTTACCAAAATCATTGCTCTGATACCACTTGTTAATGAAATTTATTATCATTAACATAAATCATTCACCATTATTCAGAAATATCAAATCATTCATCCACAAATAATTATCCATAATAACAATCCACAAATGAGAGAGAGAGAGAGATAGATAATACCCTTAAGGTAGGAAAACACCAATAATAATCCTTAAAGAAGGAATAACTCCACAAGATATTCCAAGATAAGAGTGCCACTTAAGGAGGGCAAAGTCCCATAAGCCACTTCATGGGCAAATATGATTACATATGATTGATCTCTATGATGATTACAATCCCCAAAGAAGAATTAGAATATGGGTATATAAAGAAGAGATATTATGATATAATATAATATAATATTATAATGCAATCAACCTTGGGTTATGTGTGGCCCATGCCAACCCTTATACAATATAACAATATATCCCCAAATATCTATTCATAGTTACCCTAACATTGTGTATGTTATACTTAGAAAAACTAGTCAATTGCTTTAATGCAATTTATATATATTTTAATTTTTTATAATAAAGTAAAGTAGTTTTTAAAATTTGCATGATCATAGGAAATATGAGATAATTTTTATGGAGGATGTTATTTACCCAACATATATTTACCCAACCATACTCTTATTAACATAACATGGTGTACAACCTTATCCCCTTTTGGATTCAAAACTTGGACCTCCTATTTAGAATTTCAAAGTCTTCACCTTTAGGTCAACTTAAATAATATTAATCAACATATATATATATATATATATATATATATATATATATATATATATATATATATATATATAGATAGTATTTATTTTTTTAGATATTTCAAGGATGAATAGCGTTTAATTAGTCACTCATAGAAGCCTTGTAATGCTACGTGAACATATGTAACAAGAGCATCAACATTACTTATAAAGATAATATTACCCCTAAAGATGTTGTAAGTCTTAAATAGATCATGTATTTTAGGAATGAAGGAAACACAAAACAACATCATATAGAGAGGAAGTAATAGCTACTATAACTTAAGGAGCACAAAAATTGTAGAAAAATAACCATTGAATTCACTAGGCACTTTTACTTGTTCCTATGACCAAATATCAACTAGGTCCATAAAAAAATAAACTCAAGTGATTATTGATTGGTTTATTCAAGTTGAATACCAAAATCAATGTTTTGTAAACTCAAGGGTGAACTATGCATAAGGTTATTAAAAATATTTATGTAGGAACTCAACGTGAAGTTGATTTCTTATTAGAAATAGAAGAATATATAAGCATACAATAGAATCTCATGTAGGTTAAGTGGTTGTAACAAGTTGCCAAACATGACCAACCACTTAACTAACAGATAACTATCCGCTAAACAAGGATGACAACTAATTGCTAGAAGACAAGACATATCCTAATAGTTAACTAAAAACCTAAACAACTTAACAACCTATTTCCAACATGGACATACTATGCCTCATGAGAATACAAAGTATAAGAAATAGGAAATTAATAAAATAGTAAATAATAATAACTTAGGCTTAAATGGATAATCCTAAGTATCCTCAACACTCTTACCAACCATAGAAGCATTGGACCCCAATGCTATCAAAAAATGTGGAAAGTCATGGGCCATCTCATGGTGAGGAATACAATGAGCCATGTGTGGAAAGTGACCATGGTAAGTGACCCTATCTAATGTGATGAGTCTTCATATCGAAAACTCTATATGAAATAAGCATAAGTTGATGATCAGGTGCCACTGCTACTGTAGGGCTGATGACATGATTAGGTACCAAAAGAGGATCCTAAAATTGTTTCTTTGGAAAGTAGTGCTTATCCAAAGGAAGCCAAACTATATCTCCAACCTATGATGAGTGAGGATTATGATGCTTATGCACCACACTCTGTTGTTCCTACGGAGTCTCCTGCAAGTCATGTGTTATCTTGCCTAGAAGGCTATGTCAGTGTTGAAAGAAGGAGGTGACCTTAACTTGCTACTCCATGTGTGCAATGGTGGAAGGAGGCAAATACAAAGGTAACTTCTATGGAGCAAGTGGTTGTGTGTCCAAAGGTGTACCTAAAATGATGTCAATAGAATGAATAGAATCTTTCTCATGAGTGAGAGTGATGGGTTCCTTAACCACTTGCTCTTGTGATTGTTCATTTGGTGGGAGTGAAAATTCTTCTTTATCATGTACCTTTGATGGTGCTTGTTCTTCAACATGTGTGGAACTTATGCAAGTAGGAGCCAGAATGAGTGCTTGACTTAGTGGCTTCCATACTTACCTACAAATTAACATCAAATTTGATGTGGGTGTAGTGCTTTGTATAAAGTAGGTTTTATCATACAACTCCAATGTGTATGTGTTCTTTTTAGCATGATATACAATATTTCTATAAAATTAATAGGGTTTACCTAGCAATAGTCCACAACAATCCATCTTTGTGACATCACATATTACTTTGTCCACAAAATTATCACCAAAAGCAAAAGTCAAGGTGCAAGTGTGTGTGATGTTAGATGTGGAGACTGCATATTTCCACCCAAGTGAATATGGTTGGTGATGTGGCTTTATGGGAAGCTTCAACTTCTCCACAATAAAATTCACAATGAGGTTCTTTTGTGATCCGTTATCTATGGTACAATCAACATAGAAATCATGTGTAAGGTGGGCTCTAGTGACAAACAAATGGTCACGACCCCCTTCAGCAAATATATTTGACATAAGGGTAACTTTGTTTAGTTTATTCTTCTATCCTTGTAGCTAAAATGGGACCATCATGTGGTTCCTCATTTGTAGGCCATACAATCAAGGATTTTTTCTTCTCAATTTTTTCAAAAGTAAATCATTTGGATTTTGTATGACCATAATTTTTACAAAATTTACAAGACATTGAAGAAGAAGGATATTTAGAGTGAGAAGAAGAATAATGTGCTTTAGGAGAAGTGGGGGGAGAAGAAGAATGAGGGGAAGAATGAGAAGTGTTCTTCACCTTCTATTGATGTTGATTCCCACCTCTGGAAGAGCTCTCCTTTGATGAACGATATTTGTAATATGCACCAAATTTCTCCTCTGCAAGAATGACATGGTTGAATGCCACATCCAAGGTGAGGAAAACATTGAACTTGATTTTCCTAAAAATTTGATCTTGCAATCCACAAGTGAAATTCTTAATCAAATTCTCTTTTGAATCTTTCACACCAAGAAGTACCCTTAGCCTATTGAATTGGAAAATGTAGTCAAAAATAGACATACTATAGGCTTACCTCAATCTATACCACTTGGTCGTGAGGTCACTTTGGTAATTTGATGGAAAAAATATATTTTTAAGAATTTGGATCAATTATTTCCAAGTCATGGTGGCATTATGGCTTTGTCTTTCTACAATTAAAACTTTTGCTAAGCCTGTGAGTTTGAATATAGAAAATGCAACTTGTTTATCTTCAAGAATTTTAGCATAAGCGAACCAAGTTTGCATATCTGAAATCCATGTAGACAAGACATCAGGATCCCTAGATCCATCATACAATTTGACCTGAAATTTAGCTTTGTTGGTATGATTGTGATGAAATTTTCAATCACTAAGAGTTAATTGCAGAACAATATCTTTTACCTTATCTGCAAAAAATGTCTACTACAACAGTAAGGTTTTTCAATGTTTCATTTGAGGTCATTAGCCATGCTTTTCCGTGTATATGCTAGACTAGGAGGATTACAAAATGGTCTTTGCAAGAACTAATCTAGGCTTTAGGAACAATTTTGCAAGTTTCCTAATGCACAAAAATTGCCTAGATTTTTACAAAATTTTGCCTTCCAAATTTACAAAAATGGCTATTTTAGTGCTTTTTACAAAACAAAATCCAATTTTGTAATTACAAAAATTAGCACTAAAATCCAAAAAATTAGCCCTTAATAAGCAAAAATCTGCTTTTGGAAGGAAAATAATGAGGTCAATTTTGCAATTTGCTGAAAATTTGTAAAAATTGATGAAAAAGGAGGAAAAAAACACCTTCAAAGTTCCATTTTTCTAGTTTTTGCACCAAAAAATAAAATTTGAATTTTCAAAATTTGAAATCTCCCTCCAAAAATACTTGTCTTTCCTGCCAAAAGTTGAAATTTTATGTTTCCTGCCAAATTTTTCAAAATTGGTTTCTCACCAAAATTTGGTGGGTCGATTTTTCAATGATCAACTGTAAAATTTCAAACGTCCACTTTTCAAATTCTGAGTCAGGCCGATCAACTATTTTGCTTCGAAATTCAGGTACCCATAACAATTGGTACAATTTGTTGCAAGTGCAAGAAATCTAGCTGCCCTGGCTAGTGGCCTCAAAGGTCGTGCACCCAACTGGCATCGACCTATATGAACACAGACTTTATGTGAGCAATGAAATATGCTTAGGATACATGTGGTGCACGTTTGCACATATAAAATGCACACTAACTTTTACCCCTTGAATGTGGGATAAAATTCCCTTCACTTTTTGAATGCTTCGTCCATCGTAGAGTCGTGTTGATCGACTTGAGCTACTGAAGAATGATATTCGATGCTGGGAACTTTAAGAAATACACTGAAGCTACTTTTTATGGCTGAAGGTTGTAGTTCTACTATTTTCTCACTGAAAACCTGCCATACTTAATCGAGATCTACGATACGATCACCAAAAAACTTTGACAGTGCGCCTTTAACATTAGTATATGAAATTAATTCATGTCAGGGGAATTTACAAATGCCAAAAAAATTTGCAGATGTTCAAACTATACTTCTATATCATCAACCAATGATATCCCACCACTTGTTTGAAGTTGATTCGTTGTTGGGATTATGGCACGTGTTCACAAGGAATTAGGGTTTTGGCTACACATTTTGATTCATTCGAGGAACCTTAGCAATTCGTTAATGTTATTCTACCTCCTAGGTATTTCGACTATTGCAAAACATGTGTGCTCTGTAACGACGATCCCCTATGCTATTTATCTCCTCCAAATAGTAAGGAATGTGGCTTCCCAATTTTATCGGTGAGACAATAATTTACTCGTAAGGTTATCCTGTGATTTTTGATGATTTGTTTGTTCTCATGCATCATCAGAAGACATTGAAACTCCTATGCCACGATTTGGTTAGTTCTCATTGAAAAGCATGAGAGAGTGCCTATACTACGAGAAAGTAGCCATCGATGTGGGATATGGCTAGTACTGGTGCAGGCCCGTCGTCAGATAGATAGGTTACGAAGAGATAGGGTTCAAAAATGGCTCAATGTCATGGTATTATTTAACTATGATATGTGGTTCTTGTTGCATCCATTTTTTATGCAATCCATTGCTATGAATCACATGTATATCAGGCAGTTCTACTACCCGATGGGTCTCCTCTGGTGAGCTATCTATGATCTCATTGATGTCGATAGTGATAGTTAGCAACACAATGTCTGCAGTGAGTACGAGCCTATCCGTTGGCTAGGAGAAGCACCGCTGGTAGAGCCAAGGAATATCATCGGTTGTTGGACTACATGACTAATTGTTGCTTATCGATGGTTGGTTTCCTAGTGATCTATCTGTCAGATAAGCTACCGGAGGTAAGTCCAATTGATAGAGGCTATGGCGGTACGATGGGCCATCAGCATACCTCAAAATAGGTACATCTCAAAACATGCATGCCCTCTTTTTAACCTTTGGAAGGTTATATAAAAAACAAATTGCTCAAACTTGCACTCTTAATAGGCTAAAAGCCTATTTTAAACCTTTGGAGGTTTAAAATATTAATATTAATTAATATTAATATTCTAATATTAATATTCTAATATTAAATAAACCTTAAAATTTTTATGAATAGTGATTTTATGAAATTTTAAAATTTTTACAACATTACCTAATAAATGTAAAAATTCTAAGTTTCTAAGAATTGTCGAAATTATAAAATATAAATTCTTTGAAGTATGTAAAACAATGGTTTACCAAGATTTCAATAACTCAATTAATAAGTAAAGAGCTTTCTAAAATAATTTCAAGTTTAAAAAGCAATATTTCACCAATATTTTTTTGAGCTGTGTGACAAGTGAAAAGCTTAGATAAAAGTATTCCAAGTATGCAAAATGGTGATTCATTGATGATCTTAGTGATTTGTGCACAAATAATTTTCTTTATTTATTTACCATGTCTCGTAAACAACTATTCACCAATTAATGATAAAAAGTGATTCATTATTTATGTGACAACTTGCTTCTAGAGCTAAATTACATTCATTGAAAAGAGAAAAAAAAATGTTTTTCATTTTTATTAAAATTAAAATTTTAAGCAATTTCTTATAGGTCCACCAAGTACCCAAGTCTACATTTAAGTAAATTTTTGTATACACTTTACAAATATTCCATTGAAAAGAGTAATTCATGAGTTTATAAATACCAAATCTATGTCCTATATGTCTATGAAAAGTATTGATTCTATTAAAATACATTTGTATCAAAGAAGGGATTATAAGAAAATTAAAACAAATTTTTCAAAAGAAGTGAAAAAATAGAAATCCCTAGGACCTAGAGTCTAAACAAAGGAAAAAAAACCAAATTTGTTATCCTATGAGTTTTGCTATAGTACCTACAAATAGGTATATATATATATGATATTATATCATATGAGAGTATTATAGGTAGTTGGGATGGGCCACATATAACCTAATATTTATTATAATATTATATTTTATTATAATAATGAGTGAGATGGGGGTTTAGCAGTCAAATACCCGAAGTGGAATTATAATATGGGTATATAAAGAAGGGTCATTGTCAATGTAAGTATCATCATTCATATTGAGTATTCTCTTTTAATAGTCTTTACCCATGAAGTGGCTTATGAGACCTTACTCTCTCTAAGTGGTAATCTCATCTTGGGAGATCTGATGGAGTTATTCCTTCTATAAGGAGTATTGGTGGTGTTGCCCTACTATAAGGGCATTATCTATATATCTATCTCATTTTATGGATTATATTTGTGGAATATTATTTGTTGATGAATGATTTCTATTAATGAGAATAAAGTTTCATAACAAGTGGTATCAAAGCAACAATTTTGGCAAAGTGGTAATTGTTTTTTAGATTACAAATTTTTGATAATATTTTTTTAGAAAATCATTTTTTGGGAGCCATATCTTTGTGTAAAACTATTCAAATTAGACTATTCTTATGCTATTTTGTTCAAAATTTAAAGATATTTAAAATGAGTGGTCATATGAATGAATTTAGTTAGTATTGAGGGAGATACAACCCTATGAAATCAACCTTTTAGAATAAAGGTAGTACCAATTTTTTAAATTATATATATTTGTAAAACCCTCCAAAGAAAAAATATATTTATAAAACCCTAGTTTACATTATCTTTACTTATTGTGGATGTAATATCATGGAGTTACAAGAATTTTCTAGAGAGGATGAAATTTATGTTTGAGAATGATGGATAAAGTTTAGATCTCTATATTTTGGTAATAATTTTTGGTAATTCCACTTGTTAGGAACCTACCATTGAAAATAAAATCACTTACATAAAATACTGTAAAACAACTAAAATGCATCAAATAACATAATAACACTGTGCATAAAGTAATTACATAATTGAAACAATCTCACAAAATACCTTAGAATCGAGGGCCTCTTTGAGGGGGAAACCTCCTTCAATATTTCATTAACTTGCAAAAAGATACATTCATACATGGCTTCATATATTTTAAAGAAATACTTCATGCAACCCTAACCCTAAGCTCAAGATTTGGCTTACATGCAAAATGTCACTCAAGCTAGAATCTTCTACCAAACATCGGTTACATTCTTGATAACGGTTACATGAAAGGACACCACTTTTCTGGGTACCTTACTTGCCACATACCATTATAAAAGTATTACAAAATAATAATATAAGTGGGTTCCCACATTAGATGTGGGTCATTACATAAGCAATTAAGAATTACAAAAATAATGTTAGGATGTCCTAACATGTCTTTACCCTTCAAAAAGCTTTGTCCTCAAATTTGTAGATGAGGAAACTGGTGTTGGAGTTGGTGGAGAGACTCCCATGTAGCATATTCTAGTTGTAGACTATACCACTGAAAAAGGACCTCAGTAATGGTTTGGTTGTGAAGAATGCACATCCTACGATCCAATAATTATTCTAGATCGAGAAATATAGAACCTTCTTCATCCAATTCTAGATCAGATTGAACCTGTACTTGAGTGCCCACAACCTTCTTGAGAGATAATACATGAAAATAGGGTGGAGCTTGGATGTCGATAATAGGGCCTGTTAGAGCTAAATTTGAATCAACATCAAATACCCCCATTTTTAAAATTTTTTGGCTTCAATAAATTGCTAAAAGTTATTGGTCTCAGTTGCTTTCTCCTCTAAGAATTTGATTTTCAATGTTTTAATCCCTAAGGGCAGTTATAAAATATTCATCTTAATCAAGTCTAAAGTGATGACCTTAACCATTGAAAATATTCAATTCATGTGACCGTTAATCTTAACCGTGGAACAAAATACCCGCTAGTCGTTAAGAAATTAACCATCAATTAGAGGGTTTTTAGTTCGCATGAAATTTAATTTTTAAAATATCTGCCAAAGCATATCCCCAAAAGTTCTTATGTTCATTTCAAAATTAATCAAAGTATTCAAAAGCCTAGATAAAAATTAATAAGCCTAAGTTTAAATTAAAAGCACGTGGGAATTATGAGGGTATGCATCCTCTTTGATTAAAAATCGAGCAACTTTCGAGATCCGAATGACATCACTTCATTTCCTGTTAATCCATCAAATGCGCATGCGCTAAGAGTAACCCAAGTTAATTAAAGCTTTAATAAAATATAAATCTGAACTTAAAACCAATAATCCAAGTGATTAAGCACAGGTTTAAATTTGAGCCACATTATTAAGAGATAATCTAATCGATCACATTTCAATATCTGGACGAACGCGCTTTCATAAGCTACCCAAGGGATAAGTCAATGAAGTCCATGGTCAAAAGATTATAACATAAAGTCTAAGACAATTGATTTTATTAAATCCAATTTAAGGGTCATGCATCCCCTTCAGCTAAACATCGAACAAGTTCAAAAGATCCAAAGGTAGCGCTCACTCCTGTCCTCATCCGATGGATGCACTCTCACTAAAGATAATCAAGGTTAATCATAAAGCTTTATTAAGGAATAATCCAAGGTCTAAAATTAATAATTAGATGATTAATTTCAGGATTAAAATCAACCGTGTTATAACAACTTCATGTTAAGTAGCTTGCATATTGTAATATCTGGATGGTGGCACATGATTTCAATGAGATCCGATGATCGCACACTACTCAGATCAGCCATCTTTAGCATCGAAAAGCATTAAGCACTCGATAATCAATTTTTTAAATTAATCTTCTTTAGCTTTCGATAATCAAGGTTAATGAGGGTCTTAACCACATCACTAATCATTCCCCCTTTAATATCCACTTTTAAAACCACCAAGGCCTAAAGAAAAATTGTAACATAAGGTTTTAAGTCATTAACGGATAAAGGTATGCACCCCATGGTTAAAATGTGTGCAGGTCTCAAGATATCAATGGTTGTGCTTGAACCTCAATCAATTCAACGACAACGCTCACAACAAATTGGCCGATCATTAAAAATTTCATCCAAGAGAAAAATAACTATATTGCATATTTATTAGATCTAATGGCAACACTCGATCCTGCCCTGATCTGACAACAATACTTTCCCAAGGTGCCTGAAGGTTAAATTCATGGTATTTTTATCGGATGATTAATTAAACTATTTTATTAAAAGCTAAACTCATTGCATAATCAGGATTAAGGAGGGTCTAATACATTGTTAATGATCCCCTTTCTTCCCGATTAACTTTTGTGCATATCTAAAAGATTGAACGGGTGCGCACAACCGTTATTTGATCTAATAATGAGCGTATGAAGGGTTAATTAGATCATAAGTGCCTTTAGTTTAATTAAAGGTTATGAAACTTTTCAATTGCCAATTATATGGGATTAATGCATTAATTAATAATGAGCATGAGGTGAATGATAAAAATTTCAAGCCTAAGCATTGTTAGTCAGATTATTGCTAACCCTATTGTTTTCAAGGTTAATCAGGTTAATTTGGCATGTGTTTATATCTTTGGACTAACGACCATGCAGGTTCCCGAATATCAAAGGTAGTGCTCGAAGCAAACCAAATATAATGGTGAGCATTATGTTTGATGCATAGATCTTTAAAGAGTAAGTATTACGGATGAGGTGCCTTAAGCATTGATTAAAATTTGATTAATTCTAATAATTGTACTTAGGCCAAGATAACCCAGTTATGATATATTCCTTCATGAATGGATCTAACGACAAGCACCCAAAAAGGTGATCAGTTTTAATGGTATAAGTCTTATATGGTCTAGGACAGGTTTAATAAAAATTAAAAGATTATTCGAAGATTAAATTGCTTCTGATATGTTATCCCCAGAGATAATGGAAACAACCTTTAAGGGATAAATACATTTTTTTACACGAAGCCATCTAATTAAGAGTTTTAATTTGCCTAAGTTTTCAATAGGAATTATTGAATTAATGATTATTTTAATTTGAATTTCAAAATATTTAAATGAATTAAACTTTGCCTAAAGTCTGAACATTAGTTTTCATATATATGTGTAGTATACTTTGAACTAACCCTCATGCAGGTTCACGTGATCTAATGGAAGCACTCACCTCAAAGAAAAATCTATGGATGCACATGTTCAAAACTATGAGGAAAATAAGAGTTTTTATTTTAAGCATGTTTTCTAAGACACATAGTCAACAATGACATTGATACCCGATCAAAGTACAATCGAAAGCTTAGTGACAAAAATACTGCAAATTCAGATAGTAGCCGAGGAAAGAAATGTTCAGACGATCAAACTGAATCCCATGGACTGTATCGAGATAAGTAAAAACAAGCTACTCAAGTAATGAATTTGATACTTGAAAACCAAATCAGAGCTCTTCATATCTTTAGAAAGTGATCACGTGTTGGGCAATAACAAAATAAATCTACTCATAATGGACTTTACAAAGATAAAGCATGAAAAATGCCTGGCCCACCATATTTTGAGAGCTCCCTTCAAATCAAGAGCAAATTGTAATAAGAAAAGCCACGGGAAGCCCAGCTCTAACCGGTTCAGAACAACTGGATAGCACATAGAGAGATCAATCCAGAGATACAGGTAAAATAGGGCAGTGGGAGATAATTGTACAGAAATTGAAGATCAAACCATGGGATGACAAGTGTAAGGCCTAGATAAGGCCAAAAATAACTGAATCAAGAACTAGAGGCTATAAAAGAAGTAGCCATGGTCAGAATCAACATCAAGCATTTAGAGATAGCATTTTTGCTAAGAGGTATACTTGAGTTCCCTGTAAATTATGGTGTTGTATCCTTTGTGTCTATTTCTCTCTATCATCCCTCATTCTTCCCTTTGTTGTGTAGGTTTTGGTAGAATTGTGCCTGAGAAGCTGAGAATATTTCTAGTCTTTTTGAGCTTGAAACTTAGAGATTTTTCCTGTTACCAAATTGGAATGGGTAAATTTGAAGAAGTCTTGTTACATTATTTGAACAAAGACTTCTCATTGTATTAAGAGGCTTTTAACAGAGTTTAATGGCATTCTGCCCACTCTGCATGTAATTCATTTGGAAAAATTAATACAATTCTAGGGTTCAGTTCTGCCATTTTTGTCTAAAATTTGTGTGTTTCCTCATAGTAGATTACATTATTTGAATGTGTTATGAGCGTTTCTCTCATTGGTTAACTTTTATATTCACTACGATATTCGATTGAGTCTAATAGCACTAATTTCTCTTTTCCTCATTCTTTCTATTCATATTTTAAAGCATTGTTAAATTGCTATAACAACCCAATGAATCTAGGCACCGGTCTACATAAGGCATAATAACTATGTTGTCTTTGCTTGGTCATTTTTATATAAGTAGCATATAACTAAAATATGGAGTGCTTAAACTTGTAAAATCTGAAGTTTATCACTAGGGTTTCCTTACCCATTCTAGTTATTTTCTTTAGAAATATATCTTTTATCAGAATAAAGAGGCAGGTTGACCAAAGCCTGTAATAGCTCGTTGGTTTCAAATGATTTCTTGTAGCGTGACAACTCAACCCTATGGATGCAAGAAATTATTCCAATAGTTTTTAGATGTTGTTGTCAGGTAGGAATTTTTAAATTATTAACCTGGATTTGAAAACGACTATTATTTTAATCAATAGGCGACCAATTAGAATAAAGAACCCATATTTTAATTTTTATGACTTTTATGTTCTTTATTTTCTTTTGCCCATAATTTTCATTTTCTTTTGAAGTGTTCTTGGAATTTCTTGATTTTCCCCAAGAACCATCTCCTGTGAGGTTGAGAGTTAAAAATCAAGCAATCTTGATAATACATTATGTTCTTTCTGCACTACCTATGTTGGCGACTCTGTCTGGATGAACCCAAAAATCAAAAATCAAGGAAGAAGGAGCAAAATGTGTTGGCGCACACCAAGAGAAGCGGTAAGGAGTTATTCCCAAAATTTGAGAACCCTGAGGTACTTACCTATAATCAAAGAGTACCACTTATTAAGAATATTGTGCATGAAAGTAAATCTTGTCCTACAATTAGAAAGTACATGAAGAAAAATAGAGATCAAAATATTACTGCTACAGAAATAGTTGATAATAGTGGGTTAAATTTTGTTTTTGATGATACATTTGATTATTCTCATTTCCCAACTAATAGTAATACTGTAGTAGATAATTCAGCTGATTATATTAAGGTTACCCAACCCCATATTCTTGTAGGCAGTGTTTTTGTGAATCCAAATCCCAATACACCTACAGTCACAATGGCTTAGCCAAATCAAAATAATATTCAACAGTGGAGAGCTAATAGGTATAGACCTTTTACTTTACCTGTAAATTTGAATGCCTTACCTAATAAAGCTCATAAGTATCTCCCTAAATTCCAAGGAAATAATGCAGTTACTAGGGAAGATCATATTAAAAGTTTCTTATATGCTTTGGATAACTTAGAGGTAGAACATGAAGATGTAGTCCTGAGGCTATTCCTGCAAACCTTAGAAAAGGATGCCAGAGAGTGGTTCAATTCTCTCCCAGCCAATGACATTCCATATTTTGTTAAAATGGAAACTATGTTTTTGAAGAAATTCGGAGAGAGGAAAAATGAACAATCCCTATTGACCGAGTTGGCCACAATGAAGAAAAAGGAAAATGAAGTTGTCAGTGATTTTAACAAAATATTTTCCCAGGCCTAGTGATATCCAGTCAATTTGTTTCTATAAAAATGCTTTCCAAGGGGAATTCAATTATGAATTAAGGCAAGAACAAGCCACCACTATCGATGAATGCATGGATAAAGCGATTGAGATCGAAAGAAATATGCTAGATAGTGGTAAAATGAAACCTTATTCTCTGGAGACAAATCAACCTGATAAAAAGCCCAAAAGAGTAGCTTTTTATTTACAAAGAAGAATTGAGGTAGACCCAATGGAGAAATTAACCAATCAGATGGTTGAGATGTTTAACACCATGAACAACAGGTTAGCAAGAATAGAAAGAAACAATGGGAACAATGGGAACAATGGTGAGCCATCACAACCAAAGAGACCACATGTTGATAATCGCCCTCCTTTCAAGAAAAATTTCAACAGGAATTGGGGAAACAATAGTAGCTCTAAAGAAGGAAATAGAAATAAGAATTATGGGAACAATAATTGGAAGAATAGAGAATCTGATAGAGATCAGAATAGTGTTCCGAATCCCATGCCATCTGCTAACATAGCAAAAAGTTTTCCTTATTTCTACTCAACCTGTAAGGCCCCCCATAACCCAGAAGGATGTGGTTTTTACTTAAGTAAACAACACAATATAGATCTTAATTATGATTTAGAAGAAGACATAAGGATTAATGTTTGTTGGTCTCTAGAAGACGAGTCCAGAGAAAGGCTCTTTGAAGAAAACATGGACAAGTATGCTTCAAATCATCATCCTCAGATCTTAGTAGCCGAAGGTACTAAAATCTTCCAAAAGCCACATGAGTCAAGATATGATAAAATGAAGTAGGGAAGATTAATCCCCACTGCTAAAGAAGTGGAAGAATTAGAAGCTACCAATACTCTAAATTTAAGAAACAAAATAGTTCCTGACATAACAGAGAAAGCTTCCACTAGTGAAACAAGAAAACAGTCCTTCACAAACAAAAATATTAGTAAAGAGAAAACTGATAGAATCCCCAAAAATATCATCCTGAGCTAGTAGAACTAGAAGAGGAAACACCTAAAGAAGAATGCAATAAGCCACTTGATATAAAAAAGATAGAATTTGATGTTGGGTTAGAACTCAGTAAACAAAAAGTTAATATTACATTTTGTGAGCTTATGAAAGTTCAACAATACAGAGAACAGGTCTGTAGGGCATTTGGATTAATTGAACAAAAAGAAGATCCAACTTGCCATGCTGCTAGACAAAATCAACAAGATACAAGGTCACCATCCTCAATCAAACCCTTCTATGTGTCATTAAGATATAATTCATATGAAGGAGATAGGTATGTGATTCACAATTGTATGCTAGATAGTGGAGCTTCACATAATATCATGCCCAAAATGATAGCTAACCAAATGGGATTAATCTGTACAAGAGATTCTGCCCCTGTTTTGGTAATGGACAGTAGGCAAGTACCTTGCGTTGGAGTGATAACTGGATTATTAGTTTTCCTAGACCAACATCCCAAGAAAGGTATAGTGATGGATGTTGCAGTAGTTGATGTTGACCCTTTCTTCTCACTACTACTAAGCAGACATTGGGTAGAACAACTAGGGGGATCAATTCAATTAGATTGGTCTTATGCTACCATCCCAATGATAGATAAAGAAAATGTAACTCTACAAAGAGAACCTTTTAACAAATATTCTGTAGAGTTAATTAAAATAGATGAAACCATGATAAATCTAGTAAACTCAATGGAAGAAAAAGGAATGGGAGTTTATTCAATTTGGCATAACCCATTCCTGGTGGAAGTACCAGAGGCTAAAAATATGGATCCAGAAGTCATGAAGATGGTTGATGTTGAATCAGATAGAGTATTAACACAAGAAATGTGGACCATGACTTTTGATGGAGCTAAATCCCAATTTGGAGCAGGTGCAGGAGTCAATTTGACTGACATAAAAGGAAACTACCTTGGTATTCCTTACAGACTAGAATTCCCTTGCACCAATAATGTAGCTGAGTATGAGGCTTTGTTGCTAGGATTGAGGAAATCCAAGAGAATTGGGGATAAATTACCTGATTGTAATAGGAGATGCAAAATTAATTATCCAACAGATAAGAGGAAAGTATCAAACTAAGCATCCTAGGTTAAAACAATATAGAACTGCAGTATTGGAAGAGATTGATAAATTTTTAGCTTTCAATATTTCATACATTCCTAGAGAACAGAATCATGTTGTTGACCTCTTAGTTGTAAATGCATCAGGCCTAGATCATCCAGAGATTACTACAGAATATATGGATAGGTTCCCAACCATTTTAGTTTATAAGCCTTCTGTACCAGATAACATTGTTTACTTACAAGTCTTTCAAGATGATGTGGATATAAAGGACTTCATGACTTTACAAAATCAGTATGCTGATATAATCTGTGATGAAAAATATGAAGAAAAATTAAAGGATCAAATAGGAGAACCAGTAGAAGTAATCCAACTAAAAACAAATAAAATACCAAAAGGATTAGTTTCTCTAGAGAGTTTATTTGATGATTTTGATAAAGATTTCAAACCTCCTTTGAAAGAGATTATAGCAGAAGATGTTAATATTGGTACAGTTAAAGAGCCCAAAATAGTGAAAATAGACACAACCTTACCAACAAAAGAAAAAGTTGGATATATAAGTTTTCTAAAGAAAAATAAAGAACATTTTTCTTGGACTTATGAAGATCTTAAAACCTTCAAGACAGATGTAATGTCTCATATAATACCTCTGAAGGAAGATTCCAAGCCATTCAGGTAGAAATAGAGGAAGTATAACCCCACTCTGCACCCCATAATGCAAAAAGAGGTACAAAAATTGTTGGATTCCAAAATTATCAGAAAGGTAAGATTTTCATCTTGGATATCCAATTTAGTACCAATTAGAAAGAAAAATGGGGATATTAGACTCTGTGTAGATTTTAGAAATTTAAATAAAAGCTCCTTAAAAGACAATTATCCATTGCCTAATATGGAACAACTATTGCAAGTTGTAGTTGGTTCATCTAGAATGTCCCTGTTAGATGGATTTTCTGGATATAACCAGATACAGATTAATCCAGAAGATAGACATAAGACAACATTCACCACACCATGGGGCACCTTTGAATATTTGAGAATACCTTTTGGTCTAATGAATGCAGGTGCTACCTTTCAGAGAGCAATGGACTTTACCTTCAAAGGATTGATGTTCAAAATAGTGGTGGTATATTTGGATGATATCACAGTATTTTCTAAAAATCCAGAGGACCATTTAGAACATCTTGCTACAGTCTTTTCTCGGTGCAAAGAGTTTGGAATTTCCCTAAATCCTAAAAAGTGCATATTTGGAACAACACAAGGGAAATTACTAGGACACATAGTATCAGAAAAAGGGGTGAGTATAGATCCAAAAAGAATAGAAGCTATCTCAAAAATTCCCCCTCCTAGAAACATCAAAGGAGTCAGGTCATTCTTTGGCAAAATAAATTTTGTTAGAAGATTTATTCCCAATTTTGCAGAGATGACCAAACCTATAAATGACATGGTTAAAAATACTGGAGAAATAAAATGGACAATAGAAAATATAGAAGCTTTTAAAAAGATAAAAGAAGCTATTTCTACTACCCCAACTTTAACCTGCCCTAATTACTCAAAAGATTTCAACATCTACTCATATGCATCTGAGCATTCCATTGTTGTAGTCCTTTCATAGAAGGATGATGAAAATAATGAAAGGCCAATAGCCTTCATGAGTTCAGGATTGAAAGGGGCACACCTTAAATACACCCTTTTAGAAAAATATGCTTATGCAGTAATTCAATATTTAGAACATTTCAAAGGTATATTCGGTTCAAATAAGGTTTACTATTGTATCCCTTTCATAACAATAAAATATGTCTTCACCCAGTCTGAGCCACTAGGAAGGCCTACAAGATGGATGGTGAAACTATTACAGTATGATGCAGAATTCAAAATAGTCAAAACTATAAGAGGGCAGGGCTTAGCAAAATACCTGGCATATAAAGGAGAAGATTCTAATAATATCATTACAATAGATGAGATGCATGACATCAGGAGAGTTAATAATGTTGAATGTAAATGGTATGATGAAATATTAGCATACCTACAAACTTTGTCTTTCCCAAAGGACATGCCAATTAACAGAATGAGATCAATAAAACTGCAAACACAGAAATATCATGTGCAGGATGGTGTGCTTTATTGGAGACACCCTGATGGTGTGTTATTAGTTTGCTTGTATGAAAGTGAAGTCCCAGAAACAATGAAAGAATTTCATGATGGTTTCTGTGGAGGACATTTTGCTCCCAAAGCCACAACAAATAAAATCATGAGAGCAGGCTATTATTGGCCTACACTTTTTAAAGATGTATATCAGTATGTTAGGAATTGTCATAATTGTCAGGTTTTTGTAGGTAAGAAACACTTGGCTGCTATGCCTCTCAAACCAGTGATCATAGAAGCACCTTTCACACAATGGGGCATTGACCTAATTGGGGAAATTAATCCAAACTCATTAGGAAGACATAAATGGATCATAACTGCAACATATTACTTCACAAAATGGGTAGAGGTTGCACCTCTAAGAAGTTCTACATCTCAAACTATCATTAAATTCTTAGAAGAAAGTATTCTAACCAGATTTGGGGTTCCTCAAAAGATAGTGATAGATAATGGACAATATTTTGTATCATTTGAGATGGTAGAATTTTGTGCTAAGTATGGAATAGAACTCTCTCACTCTGCAAATTATTACCCACAAGGGAATGGTCTAGCCGAGTCATCAAATAAGAATTTAATTACCAGAATTAAGAGATCATTGGGTAAAAATAAGAAGAGTTGGGACAATGAATTAAAATTTGCACTATGGGCAGATAGATTATCTCTTAAAAGAAATACAGGGAGAACTCCTTATGAATTAGTATATGGAGAAGAAGCATTGTTACCCTCAAGAATAGAAAAATTAGCCCTTTCCCTGCTGTTACAAGATCATGAGAACCCTGATGCCTTGCAGAGAAGATTAGACCAAATTGCCCAGTTGCAAGAACAAAGAAGAGAGACCTTAAATAGGATAATTGATCAAACTCAAAAAACTATAAAATCATTTAACAAAAGAGTGAAAGGTACTCCTTTTTGTGAAGGTGATATAGTGATCTACTGGGACCCCAAAAATGATAAACATGGTGAAAAAGGGAAACTTGAACCCAAGTGGATTGGCCCCTATCAAATAGCTCAGGTTGTCGGTCAAAACACTTACAAGTTGCAAACATTAGAAGGAGACCTAATGAAAATCCCTATCAATGGTATACATCTCAAAGTTTATAACCCCTACCATGGGGTCAACAGGGGATAAAAGCCCTAAAAATAAAGGAAAAATAAAAACAATATAAAAATAAAAAATAATAATAAAAAAAAATAATAAAAACCCAAAAATAGAGTGTTGTTCCTGTCAGGATGTTATGTTGTTTGTTTTGGTCAGTGTTCTTCTTACTGTTATGTCCTGTTTTGCTTTGTGTAGTTATCCTTCATGACTATCATAGGAAAAAGAGTATTCTTTAAATGTTTATTTCTCTAAAAGATAAACAAGGAAGAGGAAATTTATTTTAGATTTTGATGATGCTTACAATTTTTAAAATTGAATGTTCATGCAACTGTCATATGGTATGAAATAAAATAGAGTAAAATCAGAGTTGTTGCAACATCATGCCAAAGCCTCACATTGCAAATACTATCCTAAGAAATTTTAGGATCCAAAGGATAAAATTGTGTTTGGTAAGATGGTTGAGCCAAAAATCATTACACTCTATCCTTTAGCCAAAAATTGATCCTCAACTCAAGCACACTCATTGCACAATTTGCTTATATCCAAATATTTCTCAAAAAGAGAAAGAAAACTTAAATAATGCAGATTGAGTTTGTATTTGAGATATCTTGGAAAACCTCTACCGGGGCTATAGACGCCTGGCTGGCAGTAGAGTAAAACCATATGGGATCAATAGCATCTCCACCGGGGCTATAGATGCTTGACTGGTAGTGGAGCCCTACAAATGGTAAAAATCTTAAGGAGTGAAATCACTTATTAGGCTTGATCATTTTCCAAACATGGTGAAGTTTTGGAAGACCCAAGAATCAAAATGAATGCACTAACACACACTCAGGCCAAGGCATGATGATGTAATAACCCTCCCTATCTAGTTCTCTAGGGGTTTGCCAATTCTTAACCTTTTTCGTGAATTTTTAATATACAAAATCACAAACACAGAGCAATCCAAAATTCTCGAAAATATTGCTTTATTCTTATATTAAAACTAGGGCACAAATTACAATGCAAATACCTCAAATGCTGATGAAACCCTAGTTGCTCCGTACTCTATAAATGATGATGAAGGCTCAGCCCTTCTGATGTGAATACTGTGTGGTGTCCCAGCTCCAAATATTCCCTGTATAATCTCTGAATGACCCTGTGTGGTAACCCAACTCCAAAAGTCTTTAAAACTGAAGTCCAACTGCAATCCCTGTGTGGAAATGCCTAGATTGACCTGAGGGTAATCTTGCAACCCTGAAGCCAATGTCCCTGTAAGAGGTTGTCGTCTCTCACAAGCTCTAGAATCTCTGTAAATGGCTCTGCCAGAGAGTCCTCCAAAAAACCAGAGAGAAAAATAATAATCTTCGCATATCTCCAAATGAACTCAAATCCTCCTTTTATCTCCTCCATAGGTCGACTTAGGGTTAGGTCACTTTTAGGGTGGGCAAATATAATTTTATCAATTTTTAATTCCACCTTATTTCTCCTTAATTTATTCACCCCCTTATGCCTAGGCTTAACGACTTTTTAAGTCGTCACTTAAAATGGCCCCTTTTAAGTATAAAATGATTTTATAATAAAATAAAGTCACTAACTTTACAAAATTAAATTAAATAATCATTTTATTAATTTTATCTTCGACCATTAAAATTTCCAACCTCTCGCCCATTCGAATTGAAATTCGTGAATGGTTTTGGACACCCATTTCACTGACGAATACCATTGCACTGTTTGTTGTCCATCGAAACCCTAAAAACGGATATGGCTAAAAATAGTAACTTTGATCAAACAAATCTTCGAATGAGCCCAAATGACCATCAATCAATAGCTCTCTGGGTATTGACAAAGATTTTGATATCTCCAATGGCTCCCCTCCATCCGACTTAGCCTACGGGAGCTCGTGTATAGGCTAATCTGCTCTGCACTTGACTGCGTAGAAAAGGGGACATTATAGTCCGCCCTTCCCAAAGATTGCTTGTCCTCAAGCAATACGTATACATACTCCAGTCAGATGCTACATCCCGGCTGAGATCACATCAAATCCCCTGGATCCCATAGCAACCTCAAAAAGGAACCGCCACGCTGACGTTGCGCCACTCTGATCATCACTACCCCTCTGACATGGTTAAGTGGCAGAAGTCTCAACTACAATAGCATGATGAAATCTCTCTCCAGTCTGGCACTAACATGTCTGTCTGAGCTGAGATGTAATATCATGTACCACGACATACCGAAGGAATCAACGTCATAGATTACTACAAACACAATGTTGGAAGTGCCTCCATAGTCATCACCTAACCAGCTCAACTCGGCGTTCACACTCCTAGAATCTCCTAGATAATCCCATGTAGCCCAATCTATTGCATTCAATGTAATATCCTCTGGAAATATGATGTCCCTCATCATACTCAACCAAGTAGGGTGTAAATGTATCTGTATAATTCCTAAAATATCAACCACACTCCACTCTGGCAACTCAATAAGAAGCTCAACCTCACCATCAAAACTGGTATGCCCATTATGACTGCACCCTGTGCCAAGTAACATCTCATGCATAGGTGACTCAACCAGGCCTATCTCTACACTTTCACGGATTAAACTGACCCCTTGAGAGGGCACTGTGTTCAAATAAGAAGTAAGATACTCCATGTAATGCCAACCAAATTGCTGACCAACCTCCATCAAGTAAATGTTATGGCTGCCCAAAAAGTGAACAACGACATATCTCTCATACCCATGATCAACTATCACCCATATAAAGCTCCTACCATCGCCCTCGATGCTCATCAATGCAAGCATACGATCTTGGGTAAGAGAACTCAATCCCCGATCATCATGATTAGGCTGGAAAATGCTCATGAAATCACTCTCAGACTCATGTCGAAATAGACACCTTGTCTCAAACAATGTATCCTCATGATCTATCACAGGAAAAGAATCAACACTCTTCATCTCAAAAAGAGGATTATCAAAAGATGTATCATGATCCATCTCATACAGCGGATTGTCAGTCCATGAGAAATTATTATCACTCTCGTGCTTATCACAGCCAATCCACTGATCCGAAATTGTGTAATCTGATCTCATGGGACAATGTGTTAAGTTATAGTCCTCCTGAATGCAATCTAGTTCGACAACAATCCGCCCAATCTCCCTGGCTCTCTCCTGATTCAATTGTTCAGTGGATTCTAAAACAAAATTGAGTTTCAACTCTGTCTCATGCAATGAAAGACGAGCCTCCGACAAAGAGCTTCTAGTCTGCTCAAGCTCTTCAGTTAGCTGACTAACTTCTTCTTTGCTCCTGTATGCACTAGGGGTCTCTTCAACAAGCTTGGCATAGTGATCTCTGTCTGCAAGAGTGCTCATGAAGTCTGACTTCATAGTTTCTAAGGCTGCCTTCAAATTTTGTAAATCAGCACTAGACTCATCATGCATTGAATTTTCATGGCTGTCCTGGTGAGATGAAATATCATCATAAGCTGATTTAAAATCAGCAACAACCTCAACTGTGTTATGATCTGAAAAATCATGTTTGTCTTCTTTTTCCTTCAATGTAATAAGAGTCCTTTCTGCAAGCTTGATGGAATGATCTCTGTCTGTAAGTAACTCCAAGAAACCTGATTTCAAATTTTCTAAAGCTTCTATGACTGTCTGCAACTCAACAATAGAGGTTACTCCTTCAACACCCTTCTGTCTCTTCTCAATTTGAGCCTTCCAACAAAGTTTTTCAATGACCTTGTAGGTGTTATCAAAATGTGTAAAGGCAGCAACAATCTTATCTTCACTAAGCATTTGATAAAAATCAGCTTCATGTAATAAATTTTCTAATTTGCCTTGTAAATCTTGACTCATAAAATCAGCTTCTTCTATGTTATCCACTTTGCATATTTCATGTTTTGAAGTTTGGGCAGCAACTATTTCAAAAGGAAATTCATCTCCACTTCCCAAAACTATAATAGTCTCAGGTTCATTTTCTAGGCCAACACTTTGCTCAAGAGGAAAAACATCATCAATTGCAGCTTCATCTTTTAAATCTGTAATAGTCTCCATCACATTGGAAAAATCTCCTTCCAAAAACCTATTGATTTTGTCTACTTCAGATTTCAGCTGAGACTCATCCTCAACAACATTGATTCTTTCATCAAATTTGGGGTTTATAGAAACTTCATCATGAAAAACATCAACATGCATTAATGAACCGATGCTAGGAGATTCATCATACCTCATATCAAAAATCTCACAATCCTCACTGGATTGTTCTGAATGCATTTCCAAAATGGTTATTTTGTCTTTCTCATCATCACTAAAATCATCCTGATTCTCGGTTATGCATGATACCTGAAATGAGGCATCTTCTCCAAACTCTAAGGTCTCAACTTTACTGCTGTCCTCAACTTGATTTGGCTGCAAAAAATCATTGTGTGTGTTGTTTCCATAGATGTGACCAAGAGTCCAAGACTCTTGACATGTGAAACAACGTTGCTCTCTCCTTAGCTGATTCTTGCTAATTCGTGGATGACCTGCACCCTGTAAACCATAAGAATCAACTTCCTTTTCTGTCAACTACTTTTCCAACCTTTCTAGGGCAGCAAGCTCATCTGTTCCAGATTTTACCACACTTGATACCATTGTAGGCTCAACCCTCGATGCCTAACGAAGAATTGTTGGTATGCATAAATTTGCAAATTCATTGAGCTTTTTAATTTTCCACTACTCATCTCGTGACCTCCGTACCTTCGAAAGGAAAGTAGAAATGCCTACATCCCGAACACGGGTAATATGTTATTGGATTATTCATCTCTAGACTCTGATAGTCGCTTTTCCCTTTGAACACAAATACAGGCTGATTTTTACCAAATGAAGAAATACAATTAAACAAGTTGCAGAATCATTTGAGCTCTGAATTAAAAATACCTAGAACTCTTAAAGCCCAAATAAACCAAATGGGTATTCAAATCACCAATACCCAAAAACTGGAAACCCTAGATTTGAAAACGGTAACCAAACCCTAACTTCCAAGTTTGAAAACATACTCCACAAATTTTCAAGCAATATAATTTCAGACAAAGAATTATTTCCACCAAATAAAACTCGAGAATTTTATTTTTTATAGAAGACTTCACAAAATTCGCAATGAAACCCTGAATAGGCTGGCAGGAAAAACCAACTCTGATACCACTGTAATAACCCTCCCTATCTAGTTCTCTAGGGGTTTGCCAATTCTTAACCTTTTTCGTGAATTTTTGATATACAAAATCACAAACACAGAGCAATCCAAAATTCTCGAAAATATTGCTTTATTCTTATATTAAAACTAGGGCACAAATTACAATGCAAATACCTCAAATGCTGATGAAACCCTAGTTGCTCCGTACTCTATAAATGATGATGAAGGCTCAGCCCTTCTGATGTGAATACTATGTGGTGTCCCAGCTCCAAATATTCCCTGTATAATCTTTGAATGACCTTGTGTGGTAACCCAACTCCAGAAGTCTTTAAAACCGAAGTCCAACTACAATCCCTGTGTGGAAATGCCTAGATTGACCTGAGGGTAATCTTGCAACCCCGAAGCCAATGTCCCTGTAAGAGGTTGTCGTCTCTCACAAGCTCCATAATCTCTGTAAATGGCTCTGCCATAGAGTCCTCCAAAAAACCAAAGAGAAAAATAATAATCTTCGCATATCTCCAAATGAACTCAAAACCTCCTTTTATCTCCTCCATAGGTCGACTTAGGGTTAGGTCACTTTTAGGGTGGGCAAATATAATTTTATCAATTTTTAATTCCACCTTATTTCTCCTTAATTTATTCACCCCCTTATGCCTAGGCTTAACGACTTTTTAAGTCGTCACTTAAAATGGCCCCTTTTAAGTATAAAATGATTTTATAATAAAATAAAGTCACTAACTTTACAAAATTAAATTAAATAATCACTTTATTAATTTTATCTTCGACCATTAAAATTTCCAACCTCTGCCCATCCGAATTGAAATCCGTGAATGGTTTTGGACACCCATTTCACTGAAGAATATCACTGCACTGTCTGTTGTCCATTGAAACCCTAAAAATGGACATGGCTAAAAATAGTAACTTTGATCAAACAAATCTCCGAATGAGCCCAAATGACCATCAATCAATAGCTCTCTAGGTACTGAAAAATATTTTGATATCTCCAATGGCTCCCCTCCATCCGACTTAGCCTACGGGAGCTCGTGTATAGGCTAATATTCTTTGTACCTGACTGCGTAGAAAAGGGGACATTATAGATGAAGAAAATGACTTTGATAAATTATGCATGATCATATCTTAAGACCTTGTAGAATGATTATTACAATATTCCAAAGCTCATCTAAAGCTAAAATTTTGATCCTTAGATCCAAATTTTACTGAGGAGAATAATAGTTCTTGGATACTCTATTTCTTTATATCATGTTTATGTTGCTTTATTGTATATTTTTAGTCTTAAATTTTCTTTGTTTATGTTTTGATTTCCTAATTGTGCTTGATGGTTTGTGATTATGTCCAAGGCTAGAAATAAAACTAGGAGATTCTGAAATTCTCAATTGCCTCAAGTTTTTAGCACATTGTCCTAGTCAGAGCCTATTTTGGAGCCAAATTTGACTCAACATCAAATACCCCTATTTTTTAAATTTTTTGGCTTCAATAAATTGCTAAAAGTTGTTGGTCTCAGTTGCTTTCTCCTCTGAGAATTTAATTTTCAATGTTTTAGTCCCTACGAGCAGTTATAAAAATATTCATCTCAATCAAGTCTAAAGTGATGACCTTAACCATTTAAAATATGCAATTCATGTGACCGTTAATCTTAATCGTGGAATAAAATATCCACTAGTCATTAAGAAATTAGCCGCCAATTAAAGGGTTTTTAATTTGCATAAAATTTGATTTTTGAAATATCCGCCAAAGCATATCCCCTAAAGTCCTTAGGTCCATGTTAAAATCAATCAAAGTATTCAAAGGCCTAGATAAAAATGAATAAGCCTAAGTTTAAATTAAAAGCACATGGGAACTATGAGGGTATGTGCCCTCTTTGATTAAAAATAGAGCAACTTTTAAGGTTTGAATGGCAGCACTTCATATCCTGCTAATCCATCGGATGCGCATGCACTAAGAGTAAACCCAAGTTAATTAAAGCTTTAATAAAATACAAATCCAAACATAAAACCAATAATCTAAGTGATTAAGCAAAGGTTTAAAGTTGAGCCACAATATTAAGATATAATCTGATCGAGCACCTCTCAAGATATAGACAGACGTGCTTTCATAAGCTACCCAAGGGATAAGTCAATGAAGTCCATGGTCAAAATATTATAACATAAAGTCTAAGACAATTGATTTGATTAAATCCAATTTAAGGGTCATGCGCCCCCTTTGGCTAAACATCGAACAAGTTCAAAAGATCCAAAGGTAGCGCTCGCTCCTGTCCTCATTCGACGGATGTGCTCTCACTAAAGATAATCAAGGTTAATCATAAAGCTTTATTAAGGAATAATCCAAGGTTTAAAATTAATAATCAAATGATTAATTTTGGGATTAAAATCAACCTCGTTATAACAACTTCATGTTAAGTAGCTTGTATCTTGTAATATCTAGATGGTGGCGCATGATTTCAATGAGATTCAATTGCCACACACTACTCAGATTAGCCATATTTAGCATCGAAAAGCATTAACCGCTCGATAATCAATTTTTTAATTAATCTACTTTAGCTTCCGATAATCAAGGTTAATGAGGGTCTTAACCACATCACTAATCATTCCCCCTTATTTAATCTTCACTTTTAAAACCACCAAGGCCTAAAGAAAAATTGTAACATAAGGTTTTAAGTCATTAACGGATAAAGGTATGCACCCCATGGTTAAAATGTGTGTAGGTCTCAAGATATCAATGGTTGCGCTTGAACCTCAGTAGATTGGCCAATCGTTAAAACTTTCATCTAAGCGGAGGATAATTGTATTGCATATTTATCAGATCTAATGATAGCACTCGATCCTTCCTTGATCTGATGACAGTTTTTTCCCAAGACATTTGAAGGTTAAATTCGTGGTATTTTTATCCGATGATTAATTAAACTATTTTATTAAAAGCTAAACTCATTGCATAATCAAGATTAAGGAGGGTCTAATACATTTTTAATGACCCCCTTTCTTCTTGATTAAATTTTGTGCATATCTAAAATATTGAATGGGTGTGCACAACCATTATTTGATCTAATGGTGAGCGTATGAAGGGGTAATCAGATCATAAGTACCTTTGGTTTAATTAAAGGTTATTAAACTTTTCAATTGCCAATTATGTGGGATTAATGCATTAATTAATAATGAGCATGAGGCGAATGATAAAAGTTTCAAGCCTAAGTATTTTTAGTCATATTATTGCTAACCCCATGGTTTTCAAGGTTAATCAGGTTAATTTGGCATGTGTTTATATATTTGGACTAACAACCATGCAGGTCCCCGAATATCAATGACAGTGCCTAGAGCAAACTATATCTAACGGGGAGCATTATATTTTATGCATAGATCTTTAAAGAGTAAGTATTATGGATAAGGTATCTTAAGTATTGATTAAACTCTAATTAATTCTAATAATCATACTTAGGCTAAGATAACCTAGTTACGATATATTCCTTCATGAATGGATCTAACGACAAGCGCCTGGAAAGGTGATCAGTTTTTAATGGTATAAGCCTTATATGGTCTAGAACAGGTTTAATAAAAATTAAAAGATTTAAAAGATTATTCGAAGATTAAATTGCTTCTGATATGTTATCCACAGAGATAATGGAAACAACCTTTAAGGGATAAATAATTTTTTTTACACAAAGCCATCTAATTAAGAGTTTTAATTTGCCTAAGTTTTCAATAGGAATTATTGAATTAATGATTGTTTTAATTTGACTTTCAAAATATTTAAATGAATTAAACTTTATCTGAAGTCTGAACATTAGTTTTCATATATATATGTGTAGTATAGTTTGAACTAACCCTCATGTAGGTTCATGTGATCTAATGAAAGCACTCACCTCAAAGAAAAATCTATGGATGTATATGTTCAACACTATGAGTAAAATAAGAGTTTTTATTTTAAGCCTATTTTCTAAGATACATAGTCAGCAACGACATTGATACCCAATCAAACTAAAATCGAAAGCTTAGTGATAAAAGTACTGCAAATTCAAACAGTAGCTGAGGAAAGAAATGTTTAGATGATCAAATTGAATCCCATTGACTATACCAAGATAAGTAAAAACAAGCTACTCAAGTAATGAATTTGATACTTGAAAACCAAATCAAAGCTCTTCATATATTTAGAAAGTGATCACGTGCTGAGCGGTAACAAAATAAACCTGCTTAAAATAGAATTTACAGATATAAAGCATGAAAAATGCCTAGCCTACCATATTTTGAGAGCTCCCTTCAAATCAAGAGCAAATTGTAATAAGAAAATCCACAGGAAGCCCAACTCTAATTGGTTCAGTACAATTGGATAGCACACAAAGAGATCAATACATAGATATAGGTAAAATAGGGCAGTGGGAGATAGTTGTACAAAAATTGAAGATCAAACCATGGGATGACAAGTGTAAGGCCTAGATAAGGCCAAAAATAACTAAATCAAGAACTAGAGGCTATAGAAGAAGTAGCCATGATTAGAATCAACATCAAGCATTTAGAGATAGAAATGTTGCTAGGAGGTATACTTGAGTGCCCTGTAAATTGTGTTGCTATATCCTTTGTGTCTATTTCTCGCTTTCATCCCTCATTCTTTCCTTTGCTATGTAGGTTTTGATAGAATTATACCTGAGAAGCTGAGAATATTTCCAGTCTTTTTTATCCTAAAATTTAGATATTTTTCCTATTACCAAATTGGAACGGGTAAATTTGATGAAGTCTAGTTATATTATTTGAACCAAAACTTCTTATTGCATTAAGATCCTTCTAACATAGATTAATGACATTATGCCCACTCTACATGTAATTTCATTGAAAAATTAATACAATTATAGGGTTTAGTTTTGCCATTTTTTTATCTACAATTCTATGTGTTTCCTCATAGCAGATTATATTATTTGAATGTGTTGTGAGTGTTTCTCTCATTAGTTAAATTTTAGATTCATTACGATATTCGATTGAGTATAATAACACCCATTTATTTTTTCTCATTCTTTCTGTTCATTTTTAAAGCGTTGTTAAATTGCTATAACAGCCTTTTGAATTTAGGCACTAGTCTACATAAGGCATAATATTAGTTATCCTTACTTGGTAATTTTTATATAAGTAGCATATAACTAAAATTTGGAGTGCTTAAACTTGTAAAATCTGAAGTTTATCACTGAAGTTTCCTTACCCATTTTGGTTATTTTCTTTAGAAATACATATTTTATCAGAATAGAGAGGCAGGTTGACCAGATCCTGTAATAGCTCATTGGTTTCAAATGATTTCTTGTAGCATGACAACTCAACCCTATGGATGCAAGAAATTATTCCAACAGGGCCAATTTCTAGGTTGTGGTACCAATCCACTAGAAAACCTGGTAGGACCTATAGTACTTGGTTGTGAGTTTCTAGCATCTTTGAAGTTGGAGGGATCATTGTTTGTACGGTCGTAGGTAAAGGAAGATAATATCACCAATATCAAAACTACACTAAGAATTATGTTGATCATATTATTGGCACATCCAGTTCTAGGCTACTTCCAAATTCATATTCAGTTGATGGAGGACTTCGACATGTTGGTTGAGTGTAGTGTCAACTGCATGGAGATTAGAGCTACCTAAAATGTATGAGGATGGCATGCATGAAGGCTAACCATAAGAAACTTCAAAAGGTATGACCTTGGTCAACATGTGATAAGAATTATTATACCACCACTCGATCAAGAGAAACCACTTTGTCCATTGAGTAGGATGATCAAAATTAAAGTAATGAAGGTAGGTATCCAAATATTTATTGATAATTTTAGTCTGAACATTCATTTTTTTATGATAAGCTAAACTCATTTTGAGTTGATTTCCCTGCAACTTAAACAATTATTGCTAGAAATTACTAGTGAATGTGGGGTCACAATCAGACATAATGCAAACATGCATACCATGAAGGTGAAAGAATCAAGGAAAATTTGGGTAACAATGGAGGTTGTGTAAGGGTGGGAGAGGGAACATAAATTAGCATAATTTAAAATACAATCCACTACCATGAAAATAACTAATTTACCTTTGGACTTAGGTAACCCTTCAATGAAATCAATTGAAATATTTGTTCAAACAAGTTTAAGAATCAATAAGGGTTGTAGAGTGCCTGGAGAATGCATTATTTTATATTTCATCCATTGATAGGTGTCACATGCTACCACAAAATTGTATATGTCCTTCTTCATACCCTTCCAAAAAAAGGTATGCTTAAATATTTTCATATGTTTTAAGGAACCTTGAATGGCCCATAGTGGGAGAAGCATGCATTTCCTTCATGAGGATTTATCAGAGTGGAGATGTGTGAGGTACAATAAGGTGTTGATGGTAGCGTAAATCTTGTCCATCCCAAATGTATCTAGGACATGAGGTAGAATATATTTGAAGTAAAGAAACCAAAGTTTGCAATCCCAATTCCTTAATAACTTCCTCATGAAGAGAATTTATCCATTGGGGAATGGGAGAAGAAATGGCACATAGCATATTGTGAGCCTCAAATTAATGAGAGAGAGAATCTGCCATAATATTCTCCTTGCCCTTTTTATAATTAATATCATAATCATAGCCCATAAGCTTAAAGATCCACTTCTATTGTTTGAGGATGGCAACCTCTTACTATAAGAAATATTTGAGACTTCCATGATCTGTTTTAATGAAAAATTATGCCCAATGAGATAAGGTCACTAATGAGTGACCGCATGCAAAATGGTAAGCATTTCCTTGAAATAAGTGGATTTTTCTAGATTACAACTAGAAAGTGCCTTACTAGTGAAAGCCAAGGGTCATCCTTCCTGCATCAACATCACACCAATGCCATTTCCTGAAGCATCACTTTCAATTAAAAAATATTTATAAAAACTAGGCATTGCTAAGACCAGAGTTGTTGTCATAGCATGCTTCAAATCTAGGAAAGCCTATTCAACCGAACCTGTCTAAGTAAAAGAATCATTTTTTAACATGGATGTTAAAGGAGCAACAATTTTTCTATAATTGTAGATAAATTTGTGGTAATAGTCAGTAAGCCTCAAAAATCCACAAAGGCCTTTGAGAGTGCAAGGTTTTGACCACTCTTGAATTGTCTGAATATTTCTAGGATCAACTTTAATGCCATCTTTGGTGAGAATATGTCCCAAATATTCCATTTTTGTCAACCCAAAAGAACACTTGGACTGCTTAGCATAAATTTGATGTTGTGTCAATAACTGTAGGGTCTGATCCACATGGATGAGGTGCTCTTCCCAAGAACAACTATAAATCAAAATGTTATCAAAGAAAACTAGAATGAATTTATGAATAAATGGACAAAAAATATTGTTCATGATACTTTGAAATGTGGAAGGTGCATTGGTCAAGCCAAATGGCATTACCAAGAACTCATAATGGTCTTTATGAGTATGGAATGTGGTTTTGGGAATATCTTCCTCCTTGAGTTGGATTTGATGGTACCTAGAGCAAATATCTAATTTGGAGAAAAACATAGTCCCATGCAACTCATCCAATAATTCATCCACTAATGGAACATGAAACTTATACTTAATGGTGAGCTTATTGAGCTCACAAAAATCAACATATAATCACCATGAACCATATTTTTTCTTACTAATAAGACATATGAAGAGTATGAGCTGTTACTAGGGCGAATGACTCAAGATTTTAACAATTCTTGCACTAGATTCTCTATATCTAACTTAAGGCATGAGGATATCGATACGACCTAATGTTAGGCGGTACACTACCAAGGACCAATGGAATGACATGGTCATGTGAGCGACATAGTGGCAATTCGGTTGACTCATCAAAAATTGCATTATATTTTGATGAAATAAGTTGTAAATCTTTTGAAATTTGATACACTATTATTGTAGATGGTTGGATTAAAAATATTTTTGCAATGAACCCATGGGATAATTTTTTAACAACTCCTCCATACAAATTGAACTAATAATCTAAGGAGACCCTACTTTGGAACCATGAAGAATGTACAATTGTCCATTCTATAAAAATTACATCCATAATTCAGTAAAATTCCATGATATGGTGTCCAAGGTACCCAACCACTGAGCATCTAACACAATATCACATCCCCCTAATTGAAGAGCAAACATATCTTTTTTGAGATCATAATCCTCAAATTTCAATTTGACATTACGATATTTACCTTTACAAGGTAAGATGTAACAACCCAGGTCCTACTCACCTAGTTGTCCAAACTAAACCCCTCTACTAAAAACATAATAGGAAATTTTTGACTGATATCTAGGTTTAAAAAAAAATATTTGAGGATAGTTTGATGTTCACCCACTATTTAACTAGTACAAGATATGTAATATATTCCACTATGGGTATTTACATCGTTGCAGTCGATCGCCCATGTGGTCGGGATTGGTCGGATCCCATAGTATAGTGCCTTTAAGAGAACTTAACCTCTCATCCCGAGTTCCAAGTTCATGGTAGGGGTTTCTCCTCTAGGGCCCATTTCACCTAGAGGTTAGATGCATAAATTCCCCATTCCTCAACAAGTATGTTTTATATTCACCATGCAAGGATTAGCATGTATATATCGTATGCTAGATGAGTTTCCATATTCCCTAGAAACCATCTAGGGGCCACAAATACCCTAGCTTTGGACCGATATGTTACTTGACTTGACACAATTGAAGACAAGACACCCCATTTAATATTACCAATCATTAAAGGATCAAGTGACCTCTCTATTTAGGTGATAACCTAAAAGCAATGCCTATTTCATCCTCTTTCACCTCTCGTCCTAACCCTTCCCATTAGGAGTATAACTATCCCTGAAACTAGATGACTATCCTTCTCACAATCATCGGTGTCGGGTGGTTTACCGAGATTGTCCTATCCACATTATTTAGTATGGATATGTTATCATATCTCCTTGATAATGGAAGGAATGGTCTTTTACAAAGTTTAAGTTTTATTCATATGTTTTCTTCAATAATCCATAAATAAAGGGCTTATTTAAATAGCAATGAAAACATTAATCTTTTACTTTTAATATTTAATAACCTAACTAATATAATAATCTACTTTACATCAAAGATTTTAAATAAACATTAAATTCTAAAAGATTCTAAATTTATTTTCCAAGAACTTGATTTTCTTAGACTAATTACCCAAATAAAAGAAAAGAAGACTTGGTTCAAAGATAAGGGTCTTTTACCCAGGTGTTGTAGGTGAGTTGGAGAGGAGAGGGCAATCCTCCAAGGGAGGTCCCAGGTTCAAATCTCCACCCTACCAAAAAGCTGAATTGGGTACCCAAAATCCAATTGATAATATTGGTGCGGGCAGGGCTAGGTGCAACTCCCGGGTGACTTTGATGGTATAGAACCCCCTGTTCGTGGTCTCTCAGACCAAGGCGGCCCCGCAAGGGGTTTTTCGCTAAAAAAAAAAAATATATAAGGATCTTTATTTGTTCAAGAGAGATTAAGTGGTTTTGACATTTATAGCTTTATATATAATTTATAGAAATCAACATTATATTCTACTAACATATAATTATAAACCTTAATCATATCTCGACTTTTCAAAATACAACATATATTTTTCATTAATCACAATAGACTTTTATACTACTATGATTTTAATTGATTTCACATTATAAAATACTAACATGAAATAACTTTAACTAAATGTTTTATTCTTATTTATAAGAGATCTAAGAAACAATAGTTTCTTAAGAAAAGTTAACTTTTAATAAATTAAATTTTAACCCAAGTTCTAAGTCTATCTCAATCATATAAAAATTCATTAAATGATTGTTTCACTTAAAAATTACTTTATTAAAAGTTAAATTTTCTTATTTATTAAGAAACTATTGTTTCTTAGATCTCTTATAAATAAGAATAAAATAAATATTTTAGTTAAAGTAAGCAACTATAAGTTTAATAAACTTAGTGAAAATTTTAGTAAGAGTCATGCACTATGGTAAGACCGTTATATTTCTTTTATTATAAAAATAGGGTTTGTTTATTTATCTTTAAGCAAGTTAATATTAAAATAAATAGATGGTTAAATTATCTTTTTACGTAAAGTATTATGGGTTAAAAAGATATGCATGTATAAGTGAAACAATCATTTAATGAATTTTTATATGACTGAGATAGACTTAGAACTTGGGTTAAAATTTACTTTATTAAAAGTTAACTTTTCTTGTTTATTAAGAAACTATTATTTCTTAGATCTCTTATAAATAAGAATAAAACATTTAGTTAAAGTTATTTCATGTTAGTATTTTATAATGTGAAATCAATTAAAATCATAGTAGTATAAAAGTCGTGATTAATGAAAAATATATGTTGTATTTTGAAAAGCTGAGATATGATTAAGGTTTATAATTATATGTTAGTAGAATCTAATGTTTATTTCTACGAATTATATATAAATCTATAAATGTCAAAACCACTTAGTCTCTCTTGAACAAATGAAGACCCTTATCTTTGAACCAAGTCTTCTTTTTTTATTTGGATAATTAGTCTAGGAAAATCAAGTGCTTGGAAAACAAATTTAGAATATTTTAGAATTTAAGGTTTATTTAGAAGATTTGATGTAAATTAGATTATTATATTAGTTAGGTTATTAAATATTAACAGTAAAATATTAATGTTTTCATTGCTATTTAAATAAACCCTTTATTTATGGATTATCGAAGAAAACATATGAATAAGACTTAAACTTTGTAAAATACAATTCCTTACCTTCTTAAGGAGGGATGATAACATATTCATACTAAATAATTTAAGTAGGACAATCTCGGTAAACCACATGATATCGATGATTGTGGGAAGTATAATCATATGGTTTCAAGGATAGTTGTACTCATAATGGGAAGGATCGAAATAGAACGTAAAAGAGGATGAAATGGGCATCACTCTTAGGTTATCACCTCAATAGTACAATGAGGTGTCACTTGATCCTTAGATGATTGGGAATTTACTTAGCAACAATATAGAATGAGACATATTTTTGTCAATCATGTCAAGTCAAATAATACCCTGATCCAAAGCCAGGGCATTGGCAAACCCTAGATGGTTTCCAGGGAAGGTGGAAACTCATCTAGCACATGGCATGTACATGCTACTCCTTGCATGGCTAATATAAAATATACATGTTAAGGAATGGGGAATTTATGCATCTAATCTCTAGGTGAAATGGGCCCTAGAGGAGAAACCCCTACCATGAACTTGGAACTCGGGATGAGAGGATAAGTTCTCTTTAAAACACTATACTATGGGACTCGTCCAGTCTCGACCACATGGGCAATTGATTGCAGTGATATATATACCTATAGTGGAAGATATTACATATCTTGTACTAGTTAAATTATGGGTGAACATCAAACTATATCCTCAAATGTTTTGTTTTAAACCTGAAGATCAATCAAAAATTTCCTATTGTGTTTTTAGTAGAGAAGTTTAGTTTGGAAAACTCGGTGGGTAGGAACTATGTTGTTACAATTGGTATCATAGTTCTAGGTTGCAAACCCCTAGGCAAAGAAACTCTAGAAAAACCTATGTTAAACATAATGTTAGAAAAATTTATGCTAAACCAAAACAAAAAACAATTAACAAAGTTGTTTTATAAACAGGAAATGACATCTAGCATGAAAGCTAGCTCCTCGAAGAGGCCTATGATAGTTTAGAAAGAAGGGATGAATGAAAATTCCAAGAGAATCTTCCAAAGGATAGTTAGGATGGGAGCTTCGAAAGAGGCCATAGAAACCCATCGAATAATAATAAAAAAAAGAACCAACACAAAAATAAGACAATATGGTAAAAATGATACAATTAATGCAAGAATAGATGAGTCAACAGAAAGAACATATGGATCAACAACGAGCCCATATGACTAAGCATATGGAACAACAAAATTCTGAGATATTAGAACATATAGAACAGTAGAAGGCTCGGTTGGTTCAACAACAAGAGATGATTGCACAACAATAGAAAATAATAGAAAATTTATCCAAAGTGAAGGAACCAGTGACAATCAAAGAGGATACATCTGTAGACCCTAGGAGAAAATAGGTGTGCATTGAGCTAATTAGGGACATGTAAAAAATTGACATAACCAATTTTGATGGTAAGGTATATGGAGAGGAGGCAGAGAGATGGCTAAATAGTGTAGAGGTATATTTTACCATAAGAACTCTCACTTCCAAATAAAAAACATTGTGGGTAGTATTCTGTTTAACTAGAGCCATTGCTGACTGGTGGGATACATATAGAAAACCCCTTAATGTGGAGGTTGTTGATATCCATTAGAAAATATTCCTAAACGCATTTAAGGATAGATTATTGACATAATAATTCTATCTTGAGAAGTCTGCTAAATTTTCAAGATTAACTCGAGGAAGCATGATCGTGATTGAGTATTACCAACGATTTATACAATTGCTTAAGTACATACCTGAATATGAACAAAGAACATAAATTAAAGTACAAAATTTTCTCCTGGGATTACATCCAAAAATTGAAAACTTGATTCTCTTGCTAAAGCATGCTGATCTTACTGCTGCTTATGATTTAGCTCACCAAGAAGAAGCTAACCCAAAGGCTAAGAAGACCTACTTCTAGACATCCTCTGAGAGAGAAGAACCATGAAAGAAAAATAATGATAACTCAACAAGATAGGAAAATGATTTGAATAAGAAAAAATGGGGTAAATATAGATCCATATTTGACAAAAATGGTAGCAGATACCAAGGGAACCGAGGTAATCAAGATAAATATCATAATAGCTGATACTATCAGAATGAGAGAAATTATAGGGTAAGAGATGATCAAATAAATTTAGCACAAGGAGCGGGCACATAATAATGTAATGATGGTGATAAAAGGGAAAAAGCTCCACGTGATGGACGTTATTTTTGTTGAGGAGCTCATTATATCGACAAATGCCTAGAGAGGAAGAATAGAAGAAAATAACCTGAGAAGCCCGAACATAAGATTTTATGCTGCTATAGGTAATAAGAAATATACTCATTTGTTTTTAATATTCTTCCACTAATAAGAGGGACAAATCAATAGGCCAAGTTTTTAGGCTATTGGATGATCGACCAAATGAGGGTCAGGAAGTAATCTCAATGGATGCTATCAAAAAAAGAGCTATGTTAATGCTCAAAGGAAACTGGAAGAATTTTTTGTGGAAGACAAAGTATTCTTAGGGGTGAAACCTTAAAAGTAAAACTTTCAAGCTCATAGAATGATAAGATATTTTGAGATTATAAAACCTATAACCATGAACTGGTTATACCACCCAATCGGTCTAAAAATTTAGGAAACCTTCCATGTATCCCTCTATAGGAAACATGTTACTGATCCCTCATATATTTAGATGTTTTTCGCTTGCAGATGCCCAGTATTCACCATATTAAGGACCATTCCATCAATTTTGAACCAATCAACTAAAGGAGAAAATAGATTAGTGTTATGTCTAGTGGGACCACTAAGAAATATGTTATGCAAAAACAGTTTCCATTTTTATTTTAACAATGATATAATAAAAAATTTTGGTTTGAGGAATATAATATGTTTGTTATATATGATTGCATGTTATCTCTACTATAATTATGATCGAGTAATTGGTCATATAATGCACATGTAATATTTTACTGAGCATTGTAAACATAGAGACTGTGTTTAATCCTAGAGGGTGATTATGTAACATCCCTCCAAACTTTACCTTTTTGTATGCCTACGTTGTCTACAAGGATGAGATACTGTTGATCTATCTATGGATGCAGGGATAGGTACTTTTAGTGGCGAGAGCAGATCTTGGGAAAGACACCTTCTCCTAGTTGCAGTTGAAGAATACTGACAAAAGGTGAGGGGATATGATGAGCGATGGGGTATTCATCATTGTTAGGGTCAAATAACTCTTTTTATAGTACATCCACCAATGGTCCATGTAGTTGCATCCATAATAGTTGCGTTTAGGTTTTTTTTGCCTTGCTCGAAGACTGTTATTACATGTTAATTTAAATATTATCTTTTAATTTTAAATAATAATAGCATTAAAATTTCCAAGAGGAGACCTAGGTTCCAATCCCACGGGTGTACCCATGCATAGCAAGTAGTTCGGTCTGACTCCTCTACATGTTGCACCTGACTGATGATGGTGATCTGTTTCCTTCTTGTTTGGCGGTCCCCCTTCATACCACGTGTTGAACCAGTCTGACGAAGATGGTGGGTGTGTTGGCAGTTACTAAAAATTATGATTGTAACCAATTCATCTATGTAACCAAAAAATAATAATAGCATTAAAATATTTATAGGAGAAGTAAATTAAATACAAATAAATTAAATTAAATTAAATTAAATAAATAAAATAAATAAAGTAATTAAAATTATTCCTTCATTATATACCAATTGATAAATATTAAAATACATAAGAAAATATAAAAATAAAATAATAATAATAAAGTAATAGTAATATAAATTTGATTAAATAAATTAATCAATATATATATATATATATTAAAAATATATAGTATCTGGATGAACACTTGGCAGAAGTTAGAGTTGGGTGGTTGCATGAATCGTTACAGATGTTAAGCATCACCAATGATATACATCCTATTTAAAAGAGAGGTAAGAAAGGAAGAAAAGATATACCAGAGAGCATTGGTGGAGAGCAAGAGATATCGCCTTGGACTTGAGAAGTATTCATACAAAGTATTTTGCCAGGTCAGGCTTCAGTAAGTTTCATATTTCATGGTTGTAATAAACTTAATTATCTTTGCTAGATAAGAACCATGAGAATTACATAGCTAAATTATTCTATGTGAAATAGTTTTGCTTGAATACATAATGCTCTATATAATTAACTTCAATTACCCCTACTGCAATATAACAAAGTGAAGATCATATATATAATATCTCTGTAACAAGATAATGCTAATATCTTCTGGTAGGAATCAACTTTATGTTGACAAATAAATTAGTTTTTTTTAAATAGAATAAAGATTATATAATTATTTTTGACTCTTTGGTATGCATATTGAATTTACATTTGGTTATGCATTGTATTTTGCATGAGTGTCTTGATTGCATATAGGGTAGTTGCATTCAAATAATTAAGCCGCTCCAATCCCTTAAAAGTACCTTACAAACTGCGGTGCTGGATGTGTGTTTTTGGATGGTACTCAATTTAGTAATAAATTAGCAAAAATATTTTCTTAGACATCCTCAGTCAGGGGTCTCGAGACTCAATAATGTCTTTGATTGTGCAGGAGGTGCATTCAACCTGCGTCAAATAATTTATTCCATCCCTTCTTTGTTGCTAACTATTTAAGAATTAAAATATGGTTGCCAAGCTTATTGCTGAAGTAATTATATGAATATATATAAAAAAATTGTTGTTGAAGATATACTTTATTTATTTTGAATCTATTTCAATAACGTCATAGTAGATTGGTCTCTTTTTAATATAAAAAATCTGGTTTCTTTTGAATAAATAATTTTTGGATTTCAAAGATTATGATATATGATAAAAATAACTTGTAGAATAATGAATAATTGAACTATATGGTAGACTATCTTAAAAAATATATATTTTTTTAGTTGGCATCCATATTTGTTGTTTCACCCACTAGAAGGTTACTTTGGTTAAGCTTATAGAATATTAGAAAAATATTTTATGATATTTGGATCTATATAAGCTACCTAGCATTTACATAGAGTATGCTAAATTATTGTAGGAAATATATCTACGAACTATAACACAATTTCCTTAAAAAAAACCTTAAAATTCTTTGGCCTTCCCATGTTTAGAGGACTTATAATTAGAAACTTTATATATTTAACTCATATGTTTAAATTTAGCAACCGCAAGTGTTGAGAATACTGCTACTCAAGTCATGAAATGTGAATAATACCTCCACAACCCTAAATTATAAGGATTAATTAACCACCACTAGACATCTCGAAGTGCTAGTTAGGAGTAGCAAACTCATGAGCCTTTTGAATAAAGCTTCTTGTCTAAAGTAAACTATTGAAAACCAATTGTATGAAGGAAGAATAAACCTGTAGTATATTTCAATTACTAATTTATTCACCATATATCATTCTTTAATATTTTGTTTTATGAATTATAAAAGGGGTGAATAAGGTTAACTTAACTTATTGTAAGCTTTAGTCTTACATGCAATTCAATTTTAGAAGGTTTTATATTATTTCAATTAGTGAGTGTTTCTTATGGTCAAGTTGTTAAAAATTAGAAATCAGATTGACATGAAAAATCATTATTATAACTGGAAAGAACCATGAAAGTGTTTATTTGAGTGGTTGATACTTTGTTTTTATATGAGAAAACTAGATATCACCCAAAAATCAACTATAGGTTTAATAAAATTAATGAAATTTTAGTGAGAATCATGCACTACGCTAAGACCATTATATTTCTTTTATTAAAAATATAGGGTTTGTTTATTTATCTTTAAGCAAGTTAATATTAAAATAGTTAGATGGTTAAATTATCTTTTTACTTAAAGTATTATGGGTTAAAAGGATATGCATGTATAAGTGAAACAATTATTTAAGGAATTTTTATATGATTGAGATAGACTTAATACTTGGGTTAAAATTTACTTTTTTTTTTTGGTAAGTTAATTTTATTCAAAACAGGGCATTTGAAAGGCGCCCTAATGCCTTGTACAACATTGAAACAAGAAGAAACAGAAGGATTCAAGATAACAACTGACAAAACAACACTGAGAAACAGAGGCAAGCACAACCCAGAAAGAGCCTTCCTCAAGGACAGAGGACCGTAAAGGAGCAAAACAGGAACTAGTCAACCAAAAAACCTGTAGTCCTTCAGATCAAAGGAAAAGACCCGGAGAAAGGATGCCCTCAGCTATAGAAGACCGCAAACAAGCTCAGAGAGGAACGTCAATTTGCAAAGGAGAATTGACACCTTTCTCCATGGTGGTGTCCTTGACATCATCCTTTGAAGTGTCTTTTGGAATGTCCTTCAGGGCTTCGAAGCTAGCATTCTTGGTGATTTCAACCACATCATCATCCTTGGCCCCTCCTTTTGCTTCAGACGGAACTTCAGAAGCAGAAATCATTGATGTATCATTGAAATTGTCATAGAAAAATAGCAGGCTCAGAGAATGCCTCTGTTCCTTGAGACACATAATTGCTTTGTCGATAGCTGCATGGGTTGTTTCCAGGTGATCAATGGTTGCGGAAGTAGCGTGGATGACCAACTTGTGAAGGTACTTTTTGACAAGGTCAGGCGAGCTGGAATGAGGCTTTGAGGGTTTTTCCAAAGAGGAAGGAGGGGTTTCAGCCAACTCTTTATGTTTAAGCCTTTGGGAACTTCTGACAGGAGTGGTATGAACTTTGACCTTCTTCCTAATATGGGACGCAGATGCAGAATGGGGTTTATCATTTTTAGCCTTCCTTTTGGATTTTGAAACTTTGGGGCTGGGCGAAGAGGAGGAATCCTCTTCCTCAGGGTCAGAGGCTGGAATATTGCCTACAGGGAACTTAAGGAGGAGATACCTGTAAATGACATTGAAAAGCCCTTGGTGGCAAGGTAACCCATTTTATTTATTAGACCGAGTAAGGATATTATAGTCAATGGACCAGAAGATGGTGGTAGGGATATTCATTGTCTTAGCATCACGAAAATGATTTATGAATGCTAAGTGGAAACAACATAGTTGGGACTCAGGGTTGTCACATGTTAGATACTGCATGATGGGAACTAAAATTTCTTGCCAGGGAGATGAAAGGTGGCTGTGATACAAACATTTTTTGTGGTTTTTGTAAACCTCTGAATTCTTCTCAAAAAACACCAGTTCAACATCCTAGTTGTGCTTGTTATGCCTTATGACCTTCCCTTTCGAAGGTTGCCCGGTTAGTTCTACCAGCAGCTCGAAGGTGATGTGGAACTCCACACCATGGACTGTAACAAAACCATTATTCCAGGTCTCGACAAAGGCCTTCATCACACCTTCATCGACGCCAGTAAAAAGCTTGAAGAACTCGATCAAATCACTTTTGGTTTTGTCCTTCCACACCTCTCTGACCAAAGGGTTAAGTTCAAACACAACAGGTTCGATGAAAACTAGTTTGCTTTCCTTCATGATGGCAAACAAAGAATAGAACAGGGGAAAGCTTGGCAAAGGGAATAGCAGGACATGCAAAGACGTAGAAGGTTGGTGAATGATCGGAGCATGCAATGAATCGGTTAAAAGGAGAAGGCAATCACCTCTGGGACCTCCGTTTGAAGACCAAGAAGGCCACGTCAAAAAGGAAAAAGCCTCGTAATAGGTGAGGATTGGCTAGGGCAAAGGTCAAAGCAGATTTTAAGATATTGGACATAGCACCAAAAAAAAGGTTGGAAAAATAATGCAGGAGGTAACTGACCATTCCAGGTGCACAAAATTCATAGCCAGTAAGAAGCCCTAGCCCAAGACACAAAAAGGATGGGAATAATCTTAACGCAGGGTCTCGGGAAGGACCAAACAATAGGAAGATTTAAGATGATTCTCGACAAAAAGAAAATACGCATATCAATGCAAGTGGGAAGCAAATGATTACAAATCAAGCTGAAAGAAGTTTCGGGGAAGGAACAAAATTTGGTAACCGAGAAATGAAAATGGGCGTAAGTAAAGGCGGTGAGAATATTAATAAAAAAACACAAGGTTTTGAACATCCTAATTCCGATGTGAGGTATGGCGTCAGAATTGGGATCAAGCAAAAGGATAGGAATGTGAGCCATGAACATCACAAGGGAGGAAAAAAGGTGAAGATTGCACATGAGGAGGAATTTAAGTCTCAACATTGGTAATATTATTTTGTTCATGCTTAATAATTTCATCCACCTCAGGAGATAAGGTATCCATCCACGTCATCATACCTTGGGCGTTAGCTCCAAAATTAGCAAGCCTGTCAGCAACCATATTGGCTTCCTTGTAAGAATGTTGAACAATGAAGTTATGTTGCTGGCAAAGGATTTGCTTACTTTCTTCCACGATGGATCTGATCCTCCAACTACTAGGCTTAGAGGTCTTTAAGTAGTTGATGATATTTAAAGAATCTCCTTCAACAATGATGTTTCTAGGAGTATCTTTGAGGAATTGGAGGCCCCTCCAAACCGCTCTGGCTTCAGCTGAATGATTGGTCATTATGCCAAGAGGTTCTGAAAAGGCAAAAATGGAATTACCTAAATGATCTCGAAGAATTCCTCCAGCTCCAGCCATGCCAAGATTTCCTTTGGTAGCTCCATCAAAGTTAAGTTTGGCCCACCCAATAGGAGGGGGAATCCATTTGACATTACTCCTTGGATTGGAAGGATCAACAGGCTTGAGATTGTCAAGGAATATATTGCAAGCATTAAGGATGGCCTTCTCATGAGGAGGACAAGGAAACAGATCAAAAGGAGCAGAAAGGACATTTTCCTTGGCAAAAAGGATTATTCTATTTGCAATGTAATCAACATGCAGGGCTTTTTTATCAAAAATTATTTTATGTTCAAGCCAGATGTGCCAAAGGAAGTGTTGGAGACAAAATTTCCAAAATCCTTTGAGCACCAAATTTTTAAAAGGATTGGGCCACTGATGAAAGAGGTCAACAATGGAAGGAGGAGAAGCCCAAACCAACTGAAATATTTGGAATAACTTGCTAATCACTGATCTTGAATAGGGACAGAACAAGAAAATATGAGAAGTGGACTCCCAGTCAGAATGGCAAAGATAGCACCTGTTAGGAAGTATAATGCCCCTTTTTAAAAGGTTTTCAATAGTGAGGATCCGATCCTGGATACAAAGCCAAGAAAAGGAAGCAATTTTGGGAATCAGGTGCTTGGTCCAAACAAGCTTAAAAGGAATATGATTTTCAAGATTGTTGAGTGAAAGCAAGTAGGCAGACTTGACAGAGAATTCACGGAGTCAGTGGGTTCCCAAATGGGTTGATCCTTGATGTTTCCAACAGGGATTTTAATAGATGCCAATTGGTCATTCAAGCAAGATGATTCAAAGTCAAATTCAGGGATATTAATTCTTTTCCATCTCATGATCCCATTGGCAGACAACATGTAATTAGCCACAAAAGGACCAAATAATTGCTTAGTTATGTTGATGACTCCTTGGAACATAGGAATTTGATTGAGAGGATTATCCCCGAGCCATTTGTCCTCCCAAAAAAAAATGGACTTGCCATCACCAACTTGCCATCGAGTTCCTTTTTGCAACAAGGATCGAGTTTCATAAATGGATCTCCAAAAAAATGACCCATAAGAAGGTATTTGTCCATGCAAGAATTCAGAGGCTTGAAGATATTTTCTTCTGATAATCTTAACCCACTCGACCTTTTCATTGGAAATGAGTCTCCAAGCTTGTTTAGCGAGAAGGGAAATATTGAGAAGAGAAATCCTCCTGAGTCCTAAGCCTCCTTGATCTTTGGGTTTGCAAACTTTATCCCAAGCAACCAAATGGAACCTGTGTTTGTTCTCAGATCCTGTCCAAAGAAAATGTTTTTGTATTTTTTCCATTTTTTTATAAACCGAAGTAGGAGCTCTGAATAAGGACATAAAATAGATAGGAATACTTTGAAGGTAGGCCATGGTGAGAGTAATTTTGCCTTCTTGGGATAGGAGATTCCCTCTCCAAGTGGACAACTTTCTTTGGAGTCTTTCAATGACATTGTCCCAGAGGCAATCTTTGGTGCTTCCAATGAAAAGAGGTAATCCTAGGTATGTGGAGGGTAGACTGCTTATAGTACATTGAAGAATGTTGGAAATCAAAGTCTGTCTTCTCAGAGGAGTATTAAGGAAATACAATTTGCTTTTCTAAAAATTGATTCGTTGACCTGTTGCTTCTTCATACAAAAGAAGAATTCATTTAATAATCTTGGCTTCATAGACAGAAGCAAAGGTAGACAACAGAGTATCATCAAAAAATTATTGATGAGTAATGGGATTACATTGCGAGGTGACCTGCAGTCCAAAAATTAATCCTACCTCTTTAGCTACCAAAATAGACCTGCCAAGAGCTTCAACTGCAATGATAAAAAGGAGGGGGGACAAAGGATCACCTTGTCTTAATCCCCTACTACTTTGAAAGTAACCAGCTGGTGAGCCATTGATAAGAATAGAGAACCAAGCTGAGGAAATGCATCCTTTGATGAGAGAGATCCATTCAGGGTGAAATCCAAACCTGTGGAGAATCGCAACTAGGAAATCCCATTTCAATCTATCATAGGCTTTGTTCATATCAAGCTTAAGAAGGAAGGCAACCTTTTTATTGATGGAAATGGAATGTAAGGCTTCATGAACAGAAATAACCCCATCCAAGATAGATCTTCCTTTGACAGAGCTCCCCTGACATTGATTAATGATGAGAGGCATGACATTCCTCATTCGGATGGTAATAGCCTTTGTTAAAATTTTATAAATAACATTACAAAGACTAATAGGACGGAACTCACTGAAGTTAGAAGCATTGGGAATTTTTGGAATGAGTGCAATAAACATGGAATTGAAGCCTCTAGGAATGACTTTGGTCTTTTGGATATCTCTAATGGCTTTGCAAACATCATTGCCTACAACGTCCCAGAAATCCTGAAAGAATCTAGGAGGAAAACCATCAGGTCCAGGAGCTTTGTCAGCCTTCATTGAAAATAGGGCCTCCTTGATTTCATCATCAGAAAGAACTGAATTTAATTTGGTGTTTATGTCTTCAGTAATAAGGCGAGGAATGAATTGAAGGAAGAAATCTTGGGCAACTAAGGAATTGGGTCTGTGTTCCTCATGGAGTAATTGCATAAAGTGAGCTATTCCTTCAGCCCTGATTTCTTTAATATCAGTGATGATTCTACCTTCCTGACTATGAATTTATTTGATTCTATTGTTGCTACGATGTCTCATAGTGGAAGCATGAAAATTTTTGTGTTGGAATCTCCTTTTTTCAGCCATATATCATGAGATTTCTGTCTCCAAAAAATTTCTTCACATTGAAGAATGTTATGATATTGGGCTAATAAGTTCCTTTCAATATCTCTGACTTCAGTAGAATAATCTCCCTTATCTTGAATTTCCTTTTCAATAATGGCAAGCCTATTGATGATATCCTATTTATTCTGGAAAAGGTTTCCAAATATATCTCTGTTCCATATTTTTAGATTCTCTTTAGTCTATTTGAGTTTTTGTGCCAACACAAATGAAGGAGATCCTTGAATATCAATTTGCCACCATTGATTAATTATTTCCCTGAAATCAGGATGGAGCATCCACATAGCTTCAAATATGAAAGGAGTTTTGTATATTTTTGGATTGTTTGTATCTAGAAGGATAGGACTATGATCAGATCCAACTTTGAGGAGATATTGGAGATTTGCATCCCCCCAAATGTCAATAGCTTCCTGAGAGAAAAGAACTCTGTCAAGTTTAACTTGAATTAAGTGAGATCCACATCTTCTATTTGACCAAGTAAATTGATTTCCTTTCAAATTAACATCCATTAAATTGTGGTCACTGATGAATCCCTAAAAATCCTCCATACTTTTGGAAAAGGAACCAACTCCACCTTTCTTATCAGAGGGAAACAAAGGAGTGTTGAAATATCCTATAAGAATCCAAGGAAGAGTTGGGAAAGCGCTCCGTATAGTAGCCAAGTTATCCCATAAACGGCTCCTACCAGTAATAGAATTGGGAGCATAAATGTTGGTGAGAACCCAAGGAGAGTTATTGTCTTTGTCAAAGAAAAGGATGCTCATCATCTCATCACACGAATGAATGAGATTTCCTTCCACAGTATTTGGGTTCCATAAGCATAGAAGGCCACCAGAGGCCCCATTGGCTTTACAAGCAAAAAATTCATAGTTTTTCCAAATGTGGTTGCTTATATTTTTATCAAGAGATTCTCTAATCTTGGTTTCTTGGATCACAAAAATAGTAGGACTGATTTCTTTCCTCAATGATTTAGCTATTCTCTGCTTGGCTAAACCATTAAGGCCTCTCACATTCCATGAGAGGATATTCATTTAGAATATTTGGATGCTTTTTTGCCTCCCTTTCCGGCTGGTGGGGGAGGTTTGGGACACTTTGATTCTTCCTTGGATAAAATGCCAGTAGAAAAGAGAGTTTTTTGTACACCATTGGCAATATCATCATTTGTTCCTTGCTTCCATTGATCAGAAATAGAAGGCCTTCCTATTTTTTTCTCAAAGCCACAATCAATAGGAGATTTCTTATGGCTTCTAGTGACTTTGGGGCTAAAATTCTGCACAATAGGGTTGGAGGGTTGAAGGAGGGAAGCAGAAATGGAAACATCATCAACCAGAGGATTGTCTGGATTGAAAGCATCGGGGAGAGAAGAGTTAGCAGTTAAAGGAACAGACTCAAGTCGAGATTCTAAGGGTTTAGAGGAAGGAGGTGGAGGAGAATTAATAATAGGATTAAGAGTTTCAGCAACATCCACCACATGGTCATCCTCAAAAATCAAATCACCCAAAATTTGAAATTGATTAGAAAAGAGACTAACCTCATTAAGATCATCTGCAGGGGAAGCCATATTTTTCCCTTTGTCGCTTGGTGAGATGAGAAGGGAGGCATTACCTTGAGCATATATCTGCCTTGAATCTTTGATGGGCCTGTAAATAACCTTTTTAGAAGGAAGAAAGCACCTTTTGTCCTTCTTGAAAGAGGGTTGCAACTCCTTGTCTCTACCTTGAGAGAGATGATCAAAAATATCTTCGATAGAACTTGTCTATTTTTTGAAAGGACACTAAGCACGAAGATGGCCTTGGGTCCGGTAGTGAATGCAGAAAGGAGGTTTGTTTTCATATTCAATGGCCTATTTCTAGAGGAAAGCACCATGCTCCAGTTCAACAAAAGTGGGAAGAGCCGAATCAAGATTAGCATTGATGCAAAGATGAGCATCATGCATCCTTGTTCTGGCCAAAGTAACCTTGTCAATAAGGAGCAAGTCTCCAATAGTTGAAGCAATTGATTTAAAGATAGGTTCCCACCAAAGGTGCCAAGGAAGGTTTGGGAGTCTAACCCAAATAGGAGCAAAGTTAATGCTTTGGGTTTGCGGATCAAAATCAGGCATCCATTTCATAAGAAATATGCTTTTGGTTCCAATGAACCAGGGACCACCAGTCAAGATTTGAGCTGCATCTTCCTTGGTGTTAAGCCGAATGCCGAAAAAGCCATTGGAAAGGCCTACTATTTGAAGATACCCTCACACTTTCCACCTAGGGAAGGCCCAATGCCTGATAATATCGAGACTAGGATTGCCACCCATAACTTTCTCGACTAAGGAAATAGATTCCTCAGCAAGGAATTTCTCAGCAATGCTATCAGGAATCTTGATTATGTTACTCGAGACTTCAAAGGGAGGAGGGGATGAATCAAAAGAACTAGAGGAGTTACCTAAAACCTTAGTGAAGGAAGGTTTAGGATCAGTATTGTCACCCTAGAAGGTAAGAGCTTGCTCGAAGGCAGAACTAGGCAAGCCCTCCTGCGAGGAAGGATTGGAGATGGAAGACAACCCATGAAATGCAGAATCCTCTCACCTAGAGGAAACACCAGTGACACTCATAGAAGCGGCCCCACTCGGTAAAGGAGAGGTGATAGGAGCAGTCTTAGAGTTTCCAAGATTTACTTTATTAAAAGTTAACTTTTCTTGTTTACTAAGAAACTATTGTTTCTTAGATCTCTTATAAATAAGAATAAAATAAATATTTTAGTTAAAGTAAGCAACTATAAGTTTAATAAACTTAGTGAAATTTTAGCAAGAATCATGCATTAGGTTAAGACCATTCTATTTATTTTATTAAAAAAATAGGGTTCGTTTATTTATCTTTAAGCAAATTAATAGTAAAATAAATAGATGGTTAAATTATATTTTTATCTAAAATATTATGGGTTAAAAGGATATGCATGTATAAGTGAAACAATCATTTAATGAATTTTTATATGATTGAGATAGACTTAGAACTTGGGTTAAAATTTACTTTTTTAAAAGTTAACTTTTCTTGTTTATTAAGAAACTATTGTTTCTTAGATCTCTTATAAATAAGAATAAAATAAATGTTTAAGTTAAATTTATTTCATGTTAGTATTTTTTTAATGTGAAATCAATTAAAATCATAGTAGTATAAAAGTCATGATTAATGAAAAATATATGTTGTATTTTGAAAAGTTGATATATGATTAAGGTTTATAATTATATGTTAGTAGAATCTAATGTTGATTTCTACGAATTATATATAAAGCTATAAATGTCAAAACCACTTAGTCTTTCTTGAACAAATGAAGACCCTTATCTTTGAACCAAGTCTTCTTTTCTTTTATTTGGGTAATTAGTCCAGAAAAATCAAGTGCTTGGCAAATAAATTTATAATCTTTTAGAATTTAATGTTTATTTAGAATATTTGATGTAAAGTAAATTATTATATTAGTTAGGTTATTAAATCTTAACAATAAGAGATTAATGTTTTCACTGCTATTTAAATAAGCCCTTTTATTATGGATTATAGAAGAAAACATATGAATAAGACTTAAAATTTGTAAAATACCATTCCTTCCCTTCTCAAGGAGGGATGATAACATATCCATACTAAATAATGTGGGTAGGACAATCTCGGTAAACCACCCGACATCGATGATTGTGGGAAGGATAGTCATCTAGTTTTAGGGATAGTTGTCCTCCTAACGAGAAGGTTTAGGACGAGAGGTAAAAGAGGATGAAATAAGCATCGGTTTTAGGTTATCACCTGAATAGTACAATGAGGGGTCACTTTATTCTTGAACAATTAGAAATTTACTCAGCGATAATATAGAATGGGATGTCTAATTGTCAATCATGTCAAGTAATACCCCGATTCAAAACCAGGGCATTGGCAGACCCTAGATGGTTTCCAAGGAAGGTGGAAAATCATCTAGCGCATGACATGTACATTCTACTCCTTGCATGGTAAATATAAAACATACATGCTAATAGAAATTTTATGTGTCTAACCTCTAGGTGAAATGGGCCCTAGAGGTGAAACCCTTGCTATAAACTTGGAACTCGATATGAGTGGTTATCTTAAAGGCACTATACTATGGTACCCATCCAGTCTCGACCACATGGGTGATCAACTACAGTGATATAGATACCCATAGTGGAAGATATTACATGTCTTGTACTAGTTAAATAGTGGGTGAACATCAAACTATCCTCAAATGTTTTATTTTAAACCTGGATATAAATAAAAAATTTCATATTGTATTTTTAGTAGAGAGGTTTAGTTTGGATAATCGAGTGGGTAGGACCTGGGTTGTTACATAAGGTCCCTCCATTTTCCACCATAACCTCAAAGGAATTGCATATGTGTATGTAACAATTTTCCTGCTTGGCAATTTGAGGATCAATAAAGTTGTGTGCTACCTGAATCAATAAGGATTGTAAGGTGTTGGCCTTTTAAGAAATCCATAAATTTTATGGTTTATGGTGTAGTAATCCCTACAATAGCATGGAAATTTTTTTTGGCTTGGGTTTATTCATGTGTTTTCTCTTCATTTTGAGGTTGTTATTCAATTGTGTCTACTTCATCATCACTATGGGCACTGCTTGTAGGTTTCTCTACATCTATTAGGAATAACTTCTTTTTGGCACACCTATACCCCTAACATATTTTTCATCATAATTATAGCACAACCCTTGAGATTATTGAGCATCCATTTCCTTGATGGTCAAGAATTTTGAGGAAATAGATTTATTTTCCTGATTGCTTGTGAACTTGGGAGGAAAAGAGGGTTTGGTTGGTTGAAATTTAGGTGTCCTTGAGCTAAATTTTTTTATTCAACCAACCATGCTAGGCTTATGGCCTATATCATTATTTAAGATTTAAACATCTTAACCTTGGCTTGAAGATCATCCTTTAGGCCACTGATGAAGCAACTCATAAAAAACCCTTCATTCAACCCATTGGTTTTGTTAGCCAATTTTTTAAATTGAGATTGATAATCCTGAACTATAGAAGTTTGTCTTAGCTTGGATAGTGCTCCTTGAAAATCATCATACTTACTAGGGCCAAAGTGAGTGAGTAATTATGATTCAAAAACTTCCCAAGAAGGATCGATAATAGTATTTTGAAACCATTGGTACCATTTTAAATATTCTTATTTAAGATTGAAAGAAACCATCTTGACCTAGTAATATCTAGGGACATTGTGGGGTTGGAAGAATGATCAACACAACATAACCACCCATCTACATATTTCCCATTGAACTTAGGAAATTTCAATTTAGGCATATTGAAGGTAGTATCATGGTCAAAATGGGTGTGAAAACCTTTTGTTTCCCTATGGGATCCTTTTCCTCATCCTAACTATTCAGTATCATGATACTCAAAAACTTGTGGGCCAGTTTGAAGCTTAGACTCCACTTCATAAATATATTCTTGAATTTCTATTTTGGAGGCAATGTAGTCAGTTCTAAAGATTGTAAATTCTTCCCATAATGCTTGATTTTCTTGGAGGATGGTACTAAGTTGTTTGGTGATTGTATCAAGTTGTGAGGCAACTTGGTCCATCTCTTTTTGATGTCCATGAGTTTCGGTAGCCATTTTGGTGAGATTTGAATGACTAGTAGTGACTTACTAAAAATAGAAGTGTGATTATAGGGGTTACTATTTTTAGTAATATATCCAAAAAAGTGTTTGGGTGCTATATATCAAACTGATCAGCTCAAAAATATGGTCACAATGAGCTATATCCCACAACATTGGTTTTGGGCACCCCAATTTTTTTTTTTACTATTTTTTGACAAGTCTATTGGTGAGGTTGGTTTCTTCCCTAAAGGTTAGATTCAAAAGTTGTGTACTATGTCATCTATCTCTGTCCTATATGTTTTGACTACTGACCACTCTTTTCATTGTCCTATATTTGTCATTATCACTTGTACTATGATTATTGATAGTATTTAGACACTAACCCTAGGATTCTTTGTGCTACATAGTTACTGACACTATTAGTTCTATTTTTGCCACTAATAACCCTATAAATTTTTATTGTTATAGACAACTATTACTACCACTATTGACTTGACTATACTGCCATAAACTCAACTATTATTACCATTAATCTGAATGTAATTGAAATAATTCTTAACTATCTCATACACTTGTATACTCTGTCCTGATTTTTTGTTGCATGCATATTTTTATGTGATAGGGAAGTCTTCCTCTGTATGCTCACTTTTGTGGGGGAAATTTGTAGGTTTAGCAAAAGAGGGAGGCTTTGTTTTTTTAGGTTGAATTTTTGGATAGAACTAGGGTATGCTAGACAAAGAAGTATGTAATACTCATAGGCCCTCTATTATACAATAATGATGAACAATAATACTCGAACCAATATTTTAGGCCACTAACTAAGGATTCCATACATACCCTTGAGCACACTATCTATCTCTCTAACAGTACGAGAGGGTAATATTATAGGATGTTGTATCCCATATACTATGGATAATACAAGGCCAAAAAGCTTCCTAATGAATAAAATTGTGTTTAACCCTAGATGGTCTCCCTAAATACCTGAAGATATGTGGGAGCTCAATTCCATGCGTAGGTGTTGTATAAGACTTGGGTATTGGAGCTTTATCATCCCTCATATCACTTGACACTTTATGGGCTATCTAGCTTAGATAATAATTATAACTCCTCTATGATATTTTAAAACCCCTGACATAGGGTTTCTAACCTAATAAACTAAAAAATACTATAATTTTTTTTACTAGTTTTTGCTAGTTTTTATATTTTCTATAAAGAAAAAATAAAAAATAAAAAACACAAGAAAATTATACCTAACAGTTAGAGTGGATAGGCAAGAATTGTCATATTCATAGTATAAATCGACCCTATAAAGTGCTATGATACCAATTAGGAACGTACTATTGAAAATAAATGCACGTAAAATACTGTAAATAATTGAAATGAATAAAATAATAGAATAACACTACAGAAAGTAATTGTAAAATTGGAAGAATCTCACAAAATAACTCAGAAACATAGGCCTCTTTGAGGGGGCAACCTCCTTCAATATTTCATTAAATTGCAAAAAGATACATTCATACATGGATTCATATCTTTTAAATAAATACTTCATGCAACCCTAAACCTAAGATCAAGATTTGGCTTACATGCATAAAACCACTCGAACTAGAATCTTCTACCAAACATCGGTTACATTCTTGATAATGGTTACATGAAAGGACACCACTTATCTAGGTGCCTTAATTACCATATACCATTATAAAATTATTACAAAATAACAATATAAGTGGGTTACCACATTGGATGTGGATCATTACATAAGCAATTGAGAATTACAAAAATAATGTTAGGATGGGGTCCTAACACCACCTTTCACAAAATTTTAAAAGAGGAAGTTGAAGAACACAAGTTTATATTGAGAGGGGGGTGAAAAATATAAGACCAAATTTTACTTTTCTTTCTCAAAAAATATTATCCAATATATAAATGGCAATATCAACAACAATAATAAAAGCAATGCATAAATAATCACACATAATAGAGACACCAATTTAACATGGTTCACCCAATGTGGGCTACTCCACGAAGAAAATATTTCACTAAATTTTTCTCAAAAAATCTCTTGGGAATCCTTCCCTATTACAATATTTATGGACCTCTGTCCAAAGGATATACCAATCCCCTAATCAAGTTCATGGACACCAATCCATAAGAGACACCAATCCCCTCTACTGGTTTGTGGATCTCTATCCATAGGATAACTCCTTCTCCTTTGCTTTGGCTAGTGATATTCTAGAAGACTATTATCCCCACTGCACTGGATTGAGGATCTCTCCTCTGAAGACCTCTATCCTCACTCAAAATGCCTTTGTCCTCACTTCCCTAGCTAATGGATCTTTATCCACTGGAGACTACTATCCTCTTCTCTATCACCTTTAAATATTGCTCTCATATCTGCTCAATTTTTGTCTCAAATATGCACTAACCACTATCCTCAGTCTAGCATAAATATGTTCACAAGTTTGTCTCTATTCTGGCATAAATTTATCCTCAAATCTGCCCAAACTCTATCCTCAAATATGTTCTCAAGCCTTAACATAAAGCTTGATCAAATCATAAATCAACTCTGCTCATATCTGCCCCAAGCCTTAATACAAAGCTTGAACAAATCAATCAATCAATTCTACTCTCAAGTCTTCTCAAATACTTGTCTCAAATATTTCCATAAGTCCTCTTAAGAACTTGCTCAATATGCTCAACAACTCTTCACCAAGACTTGCCTCAAATCTATCTTGCCTTAAATCTACTCAACTTGCCTCAAATTTTCTCAACAAATCTTCACCAAGACTTGCCTCAAATTTGCTCAATAAGTCTTCACCAAGACTTACCTTAAATCTGCTCAACAAGTCTTCACCAAGAATTGCTTTAAATCTACTCAACAAGTCTTCACCAAGACTTACCTCAAGTTTTCTTAACAAGTCTTCACCAAGACTTGTCTCAAATATATACAACAAGTCTTCACCAAGACTTACCTCAAATCTAATCAACAAGTCTTCTCCAAGACTTACCTCAAATATTCTCAACAAGTCTTCACCAAGACTTACCTCAAATATGCTCAACAAGTCTTCACCAAGACTTGCCTCAAATATTCTCAACAAGTCTTCACCAAGACTTACCTCAAATATATCCTTAAGATTTCATAAAATCTTACTCAAATCTATCCTTAAGTCCCCTCTTGGACTTACTCAAATCTGCCCACAAGCTTTCACAAAATCTTGCTTAACTCTGTCCTTAAGCTTTCACAAAATCTTACTCAAATTTATCCTTAAGTCCCCTCTAGGACTTACTCAAATCTACCCACAAGATTTCACAAAAGCTTGCTTAACTCTATCCTTAAGCTTTCACAAAATATTACTCAATATACTACAAATCTTGCATACAAAACTCAACTTAATATATTTTAGAAAGCCTCTTCAATCACACAAACAAGTTTCACTCAGAATCACATTTAACCACAAGAACATATAGAGAATGGACAAAGACTCGATATGTTTCACACTTACTAGGTTTTGTACCCAAAAAAACACTTTATGAATTTCAAAATTTCTTTCAAGTCAATTTAGAAATAAGGTATAATTTTTTTCACAAAACTTGAACTATCACTCCAATGCTTTCAATAAATAATGTTCATCCAACATCACTAAAACATTCACTCAATGAAACACAACTTGCTTACAAACCATAACCATGTGTTTCACTATACTTCCAACCACTCACACTATGGGTCTCAAACCTTGACTCAAGATGATTCCAATATCACATAACAATGATACTCATGTTATTTCAAAAAAACCTAGCTCAAGATAGTTCTCAATCTCACATAACAATGATACTCATGTTATTTCAACATCCACAAATCATGCACATGAAAACTTACTCAAACATTTCCAACAATGCTTATCAAATAATCCTTTTCACTTCAACTTTGCATTTCACAACATTCAATCCAACAATATTTTACTCATAAGGAATATGTGCCCATACCTTTTGTTTTTATGGAGATATGTCTTCAAAACCTGTCTTAATCACAATCAAATCCTCTTTGCCAATTTCAAGGTTAGATAGCAACAACCTATCTCAAAAATATCCTCAATTGTTATTTCACCATACAAAAATATCAAGTCTCAAGTACACCTTATAATCTCCAAACTTTTCAAAATATAATTAGCAAACATTCAAATAACTCACTTTCACAATAATTCACTTCAGAAGTTTAATGCATAGAATAATCAAAATTACTTCCTTATATCTCCCTACTCAAAGATGCATTTTCAAAATAATTAACACCACTATTAAGAAATATTCCAATGTACTTTTCAAACCAAAATTTAAATCATTCAACACTTTCAACCATGGCAAAAATAATATTTATTTCAACCACCTTATAACTCCTCAAGGCACATACCATCAACTTTAGACCAAGTGCAAATTTATAAATTTAAAAATTTAAATACCTTTTGTGCACGTTGCCTTAGTGGGATTTGATCCCCTTTTGCACTACTACCAGCGCCCTAGCCATGACCTAACCATTGCATGAGCTAGGCGCTCACTTGGGACACAAAATGCCTCGTGCACTTTGTTCCTCCACTCAGTGCCAAAACCCAAAACAAAAACTTTGCCCATCTTGCTACTTTTGGGACTCGAACGTGAGACCTCTACTCACCCAAAGCGTTACACAACCACACCTTACTACTAGCCCAACCACGTGGTTGGTGATAAGGCTTTAATCCTTAGTCGATTTAACCTCCACGTGTTTTTGTTGCTTTTAAAAAATTAAAAACCTCTTGCCTTATGCGCTCACGAATTTGCATCAAACCTTAGCCAATATTCACACATGCATAAATTCGAAGACTTACCTTAATGTTGCAAGTCTTATGGTATAAATACCATTCTTATTTTTCTTCGAACGTCGATGGGGGATATTTATTTAAATTTTTTTACACCCAACCCTAACTTAGGGTTTAATTAATTTTTTTATAAATTAATTTATAATATAAATATTATAAATAATTTATAAATAACCTTAGGTATTATTTTTAAACCTTAATATTATAATAATAAATATTATAATATTATTTCCTTTGGGCCTAGGTATTTTTCTTTTTCACCCTTAAACCTTATCTTACCACCTTTAATATTATATTAATAAATATTATAATATTATTTCCTTTGGTCCTAGGTATTTTCTTTTTCACCCCTAGACCTTATTTGACCATATTTAATATTATAATAATAAATATTATAATATTATTTCATTTGGGCCTAGGTATCTCCTTCTTTCAGGGTATTTAACAAACCTTTTGACCAATCATGTGAGGCTTTTAAACCAAATCTCTTGGGATTAAAATATAAATATTTTAACCCTTCTTTTACCAAATCCTTGCACTGATCACTGACACTGACTCTTGACATCAATAACACAACTACTCAAAATTTCCAAAAATCTCCTCCTTTTTCATTGATGAAAACCCTTTTTCCTTAACCATTCCTTTTTCCTTTTTCCAAATGTGTTCCCCCTGATTGAAAGCTCTCCCCTTAACTCAAATATCTCCCCCTTTGTCATCAATGGCAAAGGGCCACATTTGGGGCTAAATATAAGACTCTTAGCTCAACCTCCTCACCACCTCCTCTTCTTAAGGTGGTTAATTTTGGGGTGGGAGTATCTCTATTCCTAGTATACACTACACATTTCCTTTGTCCACATTCTTCATCAACTAATTCCTAGGATTCCTCTGAATATTCCTATTCCTGCTTGTCTCTGGAAATTCTATTCTACACCACTTAGCCATATGCCCAATATTATTGCATTTATAACATTTAATGTTGTAGTTCCTTGAAGATGTAATTTTTTTTAAGTTCCTCATGGTGAATCCATATCCGTTCTTGTCATGAACCCTACAATTTACTACCTTATGACCAAACTAATTACAAGAGTAACAATACCCTTGAAAGAGATACCCATTTCTAAAATTCCTTTTAGTGAAACCATGTTCTTGTATTTCATGTGTCCTACACTGCATAGCCTTGTGTCCAAACCTATGACATGAGAAGCAACGTCCATTGAAGAAACCTTGCCTTGACCCCATTGGTCTCTTAGTCTCTTCTTCCTTGTGATGTTTCTTGTTCCATTTGTTCCTTATTTGTGCATTGTTCCTTTCCTTGTTGAAATTTCTATTTTCCAACTTATCCTCAAAAGTCTCACTTTCTCTTTCACTCTCTTCTTCTGAAGCTTCTTCTTCTTTGGAGCTTGATATTGACTCTTCTCCTTGTTATCTATGTTCCTTTTCAAAACCAAGTCCTATCATGTTTGATGAAGATCTTTGTACCTTGATAATATTATCCAAGGTCTTTGAGCTTCTTCCAAACCTGTGTAGCTTATCTTTAGAATCTTTTACTTCCTTCCTTAGTGAAGCTACCACATGCTTTAATCATTCACATTTTAAGACTTTTACCTCTAACTTATATTTATATCTCCTTGTCTTAGATATTGAATCTATCATATCTTGTATAAGCTTCTCTTTTTCTTTATCACATTCCTGAAATTGAATCTTGAGTTTTGAGTTCTACTTTCTTACCTTTCTTAATTCCTTAAGAGTAGAAATAAGCTCACCTTCAAGATCAAATTCTCCTTCCTCTTCATTTTTTGATTCTTCCTCTACCTTTTTATCATTAAGATCATCTTCATTATTTTTCGATATATTTCTACTAGAAGCACTTCCTTCCTCTTCTATTACCAAGAGGAGACTTTCTTCTTATAGGTCTTCAAGAGCATCTTCATATTCATCTTCACTGAAATTGAACCCATTCCTTGTGCAATGATCTTCAAGATGACCAAAATTTCCACACCTAAAACACTTGATAATTATTGATTCCATTTTTGCCTTTTTTTAACATCTTTTTTTACTGTCAAAATAGAATTTCTTCTTCTTCATTATCTGAGGATCTTTCATCACTATCACTTGAACTATTTATTGTCTTATCTGCATAGAAAATATTCTTATGCCTTTGAAAAAATTATTTCCTTGCTTGGCTTATCTATCCCTACTTTTCTTTTGATACCTGTATTTATTGCTTACCTATTCTTATGATCTTGTTTCTCTTCACCACTACTATTTTCAGCTCTTAGACAATCAAATGCATAGTGACCATATTTACCACAATTGAAATACTTAACTATTTTTGTACCTTTATACTTTCTTGTGTCCTTGTTACTTTTGCCATAGTTTGATTCTTCATCACTGGATAACTTATTACTTGAATCTGGCTTCTTATCCTTTGTCTTATTTGTTACTTTGAAGGTTGCTTCTTTTTGGGGAATAGGATCCTTTTCTATTCTCATCTCAAAAGCTGTGAGATCCCATGTAGCTCATCCCTAGTCAAAGTTTCAATATCTTTTGTTTCCTCTATGGCTGAAACCTTTTCACTATACCTCTTAGGAAGTGACCTTAAAATATTTTGATAAACATCTTATTCTTCAACCTTAAATCCAAGTCCTTGCATGGAGTTAACGACCTCATCCATAGAAATTAAGTAGGTAGCAATGCCTTCCTCATCCTTCATTTTTAATTCTTCAAACGTTTTCTTGTTGATTTTGTAATTTTGCCATCTTGACCTTTTTGTCTCCCTCATGTGTTTTCTTCAACTTATCCCAAATGTCTTTTGTTAATGTGCAATGCATAACTTTTACAAACTCTATTTCACGTAAGAACTTAAGATTCCATTCATTGCCTTTAAATTGTTCATATGTATAAGCTTACAATATTTATCTATAGGTGGAGTTGTTGGTGGTGTGTACCCATCCTCAACTACTTGCCATATCTCATTTCCTTGTGCAATTAGGTAAATATTCATTCTTATACTCCAAAATGCATAATTATTATCATTGAACAATGGTTCCTTATTTCTTGAAGATCTACTATGAGAATATATCTTTGTTAAACTCTTCTGAAGGAACCTGCTCTAATACCAATTGAAGAACACAAGCTTATAATGAGAGACACAAATTTAAGACCAGTATAAGACCAAATTTTACTTTTCTTTCTCAAATAATATTATCCAATATATCAATGGCAATATCAATAATAGTAATCAAAGCAATTCATAAATCATCACACATAATAGAGACACAAATTTAATGTAGTTCACCCAATGTGGGCTACTCCATGAAGAAAATTTTTCACTAAAATTTTCTCAACAAATCTCTTGGGAATACATCCCTATTATAATGTTTATGGACCTCTATACAAAGGAGACACCAATCCCCTAATCAATTTTGTGGACACCAATCTATAGGAGACACCAAGACCCTTTGTTGATTCATGTATCTCTATCCACAGGAGAACTCCTTCTCCTTTGCTTTTGATTGTGATCTTCTAGAAGACTAATACATATACGACATTGTCTTATGGATATCTCTCCACTAAAGACCTCTATACTCACTACCCTACCTAATGGATCTCTATCTACTAGAGACTACTATCCTCTACTCTTTCACCTCCAAAGCTTACTCTCAACTCTACTCAATCTCTATCTCAAATATGCACTAAAAACTATCCTTGATCTAGCATAAATCTGCTCATAAGTCTGTCTCTGGTATAGCACAAATCTATCCTCAAATATGCACCAAATTCTATCCTCAAATATGTCCTCAAGCCTTAACACAAAGCTTGATCAAATCACAAATCAACTCTACTTAGATCTACCCCAAGACTTAATACAAAGCTTGAACAAATCAATCAATAAATTATGCTCTCAAGTCTTCTCAAATACTTGTCACAAATCTATCCATAAGTCCTCTCAAGAACTTGCTTAATATGCTCAAAAAGTCTTCACCAAGACTTACCTTAAATATATCTTACCTCAAATCTGCTCAATTTCCCTCAAATCTACTCAACAAGTCTTCACCAAGAATTACCTCAAATTTGCTCAACAAGTCTTCACCAAGACTTACCTCAAATCTCAAGTGTTCACCAAGACTTACCTCAAATATTTTCAACAAGTCTTCACCAAAACTTACCTCAAATATGTCCAAAAAGTCTTCACCAAGACTTACCTCAAATATGATCAAAAAATCTTCACCAAGACTTGCCTCAAATCTTCTCAAAAAGTCTTCACCAAGACTTACCTCAAATCTTCTCAAAAAGTATTCACAAATACTTGCCTCAAATATGTCCTTAAGCTTTCACAAAAGCTTACTCAAATCTATCCTTAAGTCCCCTCTAGGACTTACTCAAATCTACCCACAAGATTTCACACAAAAGCTTGCTTAACTTTTTCCTTAATATTTCACAAAATCTTACTCAAATTTGTCCTTAATTCCCCTCTAGGACTTACTCAAATCTGCCTACAAGCTTTCACAAAAGCTTGCTTAACTTTTTCCTTAATATTTCACAAAATCTTACTCAATCTACTACAAATATTGCATACAAAACTCAACTTAATCTATTTCAGAAAACCTCTTCAATCACACAAACAAGTTTCACTCAGAATCTTGTTTAACCACAGGAACATATAGAGAATGGTCAAAGACTCAATATGTTTCACACTCACTAGGTTTTGTACCCAACAAAACACTTTATCACTTTCAAAATTTCTTTCAAATCAATTCAGAAATAAGGTATAATTTGTTTCACAAAACTTGAACTATCACTCCAATGCTTTCAATCAATAGTGCTCATCCAACATCACTCAAAAATCCACTTAATGAAACACAACTTGCTTAAAAACCCTAACCAAATGTTTCACTATACTTCCAACCACTCACACTATGGGTCTTAAACCTTGACTCAATATGATTCTAATGTCACATAACAATGATACTCATGTTCTTTCAACAAATCCTAGCTCAAGATAGTTCTCAATTTCACATAACAATGATACTCATGTTCTTTCAACATCCACAAATCATGCACATCAAAAATTACTCAAACATTTCCAACAATGCTTATCAAACAATATATTTCACTCCAACTTTGCATTTCACAACATTCAATCCAACAATATTTCACTCATAAGGAAGATGCACCCATACCTTTTGTTTTGATGGAGATATGTATTCAAAACATGTCTTAATAACAATCAAATCCTCTTTTCCAATTTTAAGGTTAGATAGCAAAAACCTATCTCAAAAATCTCCTCAATTGTTAGTTCATCATACAAAAATATCAAGTCTCAAGTACACCTTATAATCTTCAAACTTTTCAAAATATAATTAGCAAAGATTCAAATCACTCACTTTCACAATAATTCACTTCAGAAGTTTAATGCATATAATAATCAAAATTACTTCCTTACATCTCCCTACTCAAAGATGTATTTCAAAATGATTAACACCACTATTAAGAAATATTCCAATGTACCGATTCAAACAAAAATTTAAATCATTCAACACTTTCAACCATGGCAAAAATAATATTTATTTCAACCACCTTATAACTCCTCAAGGCACATACCATCAAATTTAGACCAAGCGCAAATTTATAAATTTATAAATTTAAAAATTTAAATACCTTTTGTGCATGCTAGCTTTGTGGGATTCGATCCCCTGTCATGTTGTTGCCAGCACCCTAGCCGCGACCTAACCACCATGTGAGCTAGGTGCTCACTTGGGACACAAAAGCACCTCGTGCGCTTTGTTCCTCCACTCACTTCCAAAACCCAAAACAAAACCTTTGTTCCTTTCGCTTTCGTTGGGACTCGAACGTGAGACCTCCGCTCACCCAACGCGTTACACAACCATGCCTTACCACTAGCCCAACCATGTGGTTGATGATAATGCTTTAAGCCTTAGTCAATTTAACCTCCATGTGTTTCTACCACTTTTTAAAAATTAAAAACCTCTTGCCTTATGCGCTCATGAATTCGCATCAAACCTTAGCCAATATTCACACATGCATAAATTCAAAGACTTGCCTTAATGTTGCAAGTCTTATGGTATAAATACCATTCTTCTCTTTTTCTTCAAATTTCGATGGGGGATATTTATTTAAATGTTTTTGTGCCCAACCCTAACTTAGGGTTTACTTAATTTATTTTATAAATTAATTTATAATATAAATATTATAAATAATTTATAAATAACCTTAGATATTATTTTTAAATCTTAATATTATAATAATAAATATTATAATATTATTTCACCCAGTGTTGTAGGTGAGTTGGAGAGGAGAGGGCAATCCTCCAAGGGAGGTCCCAGGTTCAAATCTCCACCCTACAAAAAATCTGAATTGGGTATCCAAAATCCAATTGATAATGTTGGTGCGGGAAGGGTTGGGTGCGACTTTCGGGTGACTTTGACGGTGTATAACCCCCTTTTCATGGTCTCTCATACCAAGGCGACCCCACAAGGGGTTTTTCGCTTAAAAATATATATATATATATATATATATATATATATATATATATATTATAATATTATTTTGTACTTGGGAGTGCAGCGTAACGGTTTGGGCTTTGGCTCTTCTTCGGGATGTCCAAGGTTCAAACCATGGCATGGGTGAGTGTGTGAGGTGGTGGGTGTGTGTCTCCTTGGTGGAGTTGTTGTAACAAGTTGGGGGATTCCTGGTCAAAACCCCCATATCTTAATATTACCAAAAAAAATATTATAATATTATTTCCTTTGGACCTAGGTATTTTTATTTTTTGTCCTTAGACCTTATATTACCACCTTTAATATTATTATTTCCTTTGGTCCTAGGTATTTTTTTCACCCCTAGACCTTATCTGACCACCTTTAATATTATAATAATAAATATTATAATATTATTTTCCTTTGGGTCTAGGTATCTCCTTCCTTCAGGGTATTTAACCAACCTTTTAACCAATCATGTAATGCTTTTAAACCAAATATCTTGGGCTTAAAATATAAATATTTTAACCCTCATTTTACCAAATCCTTGCACTAATCACTGACACTGACTATTGACATCAATGACAACACAACTACTCAAAATTTCCAATAAAAGTGTATTTTTGTGGGGTAAATTTATTACGAAAAAAATCATAATTACATGGAAAAAAATTGAGCATGCATTCTTGATTCATTGGGACTCATATAAAAATATAGCTAGTTTGAACGTCACTATCAAACGGTTATGAATAAGAAATAAAAAGGCTTTAGGGAAAACAAAAGTAAATGAATAAAAATGACATGATAGAAGGAAAAAATATAGATGACAATTTGTAGGTTGAGGGAACGAAACCCTTAGTGTGAAATAAGCCAGAGTGGTTAGAGAAAATTTATTGAGTATAAAAATTATATTTTGTGGGTTAATGGTTGCATTCAAAAGGAAAAGGTTATTATTTCCACAAATCCAAACAATGGATATAATTTGATTAATATTGTTTTGGTTAAGAGGTTGCAGGTTCAAGAAACCAATATTAAGGACATACAATTTACTTTAAAATATATATATATTGATAATAAATATTGAAGAGTACAAATAATTTAACCAAGAAGGGGCTTGGAGGTCACAAGATTGCTATCCAAAAAGAGAAATACGACATATGACTAGAGGGTGAAAACGCTCAAATTTTTGAATATTTGATTATCCAAAATGATACTTTGGATAATGTAGATATTATTCTTGGTTATCCTTGGTTGGATTCTTTGGGTACTATTGACATTAATGTGCAAAATAAGTTCATGAAGTTATGGAAAAAATAAGATAACACTACAGATATTTCTCAACTTAAGGAGCAAGGATCCAAGCAGAAATTGAAAGTAGTTATGGTTGGGGAACAAGTTAAAGAACTGATAGAGGAATAAAATTATGAGTCTATGGAAAAGGCAACAACAAAGTCCATGGATGAACAAAAAATTAAAAGGAAGATTTGTTAGAAGCACACAAGGACATACCAAAAGAAGGGCATAAGAAAGAATAACATGAGGAAGAATTTAAAATTGAGGAATGAAATTTTTAAGAATCAAAGAAAATAAAATATTGGATTAAGGTTGTAGCATATCACCATCCACATCACCATGAGTGACAATAATCTTGGAGGTATGAATTAAGGCATCAACATTATTTTGTATCTACATGGATTTAGAAAGGCACCTAGTATTGTAATGTTTAACAAAAAAGTATAGTGACTATGGATTTTAGAGTGGCAGTAGCATCATGGAACAATATGATCAATGATTTAAAATATCAAAGTAAAGTAATAGAAACATGAAGCCAATAGAGTACTTATGGATATTAAAGTAGCATACTGGAATATTAGCATCATAAAAGACTACCACCAAGCAAGATTTCACTTGGATGGATGGATGATCAAGATTGGTATCAGTTGTCAACATTGCTTAAAAGATCATATTATTTAGTTTCTTCTCAAGTTTTGAGGAAAAAATATTTGTAAGGAGGGTATAATTCTATGGCACCTAGAAATAGATATATGGAGATATGATATTTTATTGTATAAGGATATTATGGATAGTTGTCATGAGACACATATTACCCAAGGTTGATTATATTAGAATAATGAGTGGGATGAGGGTTTAGTAGTTATCTTCCAAAAGTAGAATTAGAAGATGGACATATAAAGAAGGGATATTCTCATTATAATCATCATCATTCATATCAAGTATTCTCTTGTAATCATCTTTGCTCATGAAGTGGCTTATGAAACCTTACCCTCTCTAAGTGGAACTCTCATCTTGGGAGATCTGATGGAGTTATTCCTTCCTTAAGGAGTATTTATGGTGTTTCCCTACCATAAGGGTTATATATATATATATATATATATATATATATATATATATATATATATATATATATATATATATATTTGTCTCGTTGTGTGGATTATCCTTATAGAATATTGTTTGTGGATGAATGATTTGATATTTTTGCATATTGGTGAATGATTTTTGTTAATGAGAATAAATTTTCATAAAACATTTACTACCAATATTGCACAACCTAAATCCAACTAATTTACACAACCTAATCAACTAATTCAACTTGTAAGTCAATATTTTTTATAGGAACTCAAATTCCATAACCAAATTTTTAACAACCTCTGAACACCATTGCTTTACATCTGCTATGGGATATTAATAAATAAATAATACCAAAAAACTAGCATAATAATATGCATAAAATAATAAGCCACAAGACAACAAGTTGCATAAAACATATAGGCAACATAAAGTTCTTAATAGGGTAACCTATTCAACAAATGTTATATGTAGGACCTATTTAGCCAATGCAATGTTTACAAGGGCAACCCAATATTAGGTTATATTGGATGACATAGTGAGCATGGTATCACAATTGAATTAGATTAGATTTATTAATGTTAGGTGACTAGATTTAGTTAGTAGATTATACATGACTATTTCATTTTTATAAGAATATTTTTCTAACTATGAAAACTAAAGGTAAGGTGTAGACACCTAAAACATGTCATGTTTAGAAGACTACTCATATGGGCACCTTTGCAGACAATATGAATGATCTTGGAATTTTCCAAGTGATAGCAATGGTTCTAACCACTCATTTAGGGTAGTTTGATCTTATGCAGACTCAACCGCTGATGATAAGAGCAAATTATAGTCTAGCCACTAACATTTAGAGTGGCTGCAACCTAGCCATGCTTGTTGACAGAGGCTAGAAATAGCTTGCTCCTAGCCACAATGAGTGAGAGTGACTAGCTTTGAAACTAAGTCAATCCTGTGAGCCAAGCCAAATCAGTTGTGCCAATGATTTGTCTAACTGATTTGGGCGATTGAGAGTGTAAATATTTTGGAAGGTTCCTCCCAACTACCATAGGCTAGAAATTCTTGATCTTGGCTTCTCCAAGAAGCCAAGATTAGGAATTGGTAAGCCTATTTATAGGCCTTCCCCTGAATGAATTATGATCCTAATTTTTATGTAGCAAAGCTCTGCTAAACTGCATCCCGATTTCACTGTAGCAAAGCTCTGCCAAATAAGATAGCTACCTGATAGCCCTTGAGGAGAGTTGAAATGCTACCCAATTTTAGAGTGAGATACATGCAATCAATAATGGATATTCCAAAGGAATGAGAAGAATACCTTGTAAATACACACCAATCTGACATGAATTCTACTAATTTCAACCATAAATCCATATTTGAACACGTATATGACCCTTGACCATCAATTCAACTATGAATTATGCATCGTAGACCTTTATTTAGGAGGTATAATACTCAATTTGTGGCTGCTATCTTTGATAATGACTGGTAGGCTTAGCTACCGATGATGGCAGTGGCTAGCAGAACCAGCTACCCTGAGCGACAATGGATAGGGTTTGATTCACAATTTATTTAGTTCTTAGACTAGATTTCTACTTATTCCCACTTTACTAGTTTAGCTTAAAGTAGATTTATCATTTTCAACACATTTGTATGGTTTATTAGAATTTTATTTTGCATATTTGCTTATATTTGTTCTTTTCATGCTTTTATCATGCTTTCATGTCATTTCATGTAATTTCTTGAAACAAACCTCATCACAAGGGGTTGCATACACTATTGACATATTTTGTGGTTGCTTTATGCATAGGTGATAGGATCTACAAAGGAAAAAACCACATCTAAGGATATTTCCTTTGAACAAGAGATAAGGAGGCATCAATAAGCCCTCAATAAATTTGTGCCGATCTAGAAGGACTACGAATTGCACCACCCTTGTTTTAGGGCTTCATATCTTTGTATTCATTGTATCAAAATTTGGTATCCCTAAGAGGGATGTACATGTAACTAATTTTCATGATGAATTAATAAAATGAGCCTTTACATTTTTCTTAATTCATTGTCATTGTATGTTTTCTTGTTTTATCTTTGATATTATGATGCAAATACAATAGATGCATGTGTTCTAGCATCTTACCAATGGTGATCATAGTGGTAACAACTAAAATTTATGTTGTTTGCTAATCTATTGATTTTTTTTTCACATAGGTACAACCACTCTAATCGACATCGGCTAGCAGAGCTCAGTCACTCTTGAAGATAGTGGTTAGATTCAGAGCCACCCTGAGTGATAGCAATCGACAGATAAACTTGCAAATAGTAGAAAACTAGATCATTAGTAGACTTGGATTTTAGGTTGGTTGTAATTCTCTATATTTTTACTTATCTGTCTATGTTTTATTTTATGAATACAATAGATAAATGTTAATTAGATAACATAGAGAAATTTTAAAGAAAATTTTATAAGATCTCTTAAGTTTTCTAATATTCATTGCTAGGAACAATGGTCTCTGATTGTAATCTTCCCTAGTATCTAGTGGTCTAGATTGTATGTTGGGGTTTACATGCTTGAGGCCCAATTAGAGGCCATTTTTCATAATTAGTCTTGCATCCTATGAATATCATCTAGCTTTTAGACGTGCATTCTCTAAAATGAAAACATTCTTTTTAAGTATATAGAAAATAATTTGAGTGCTCTATGATGCATTTTTTCATGCAAAATTAAAAATAACCACCACACACCACATTTTACTAAAACATCAACAATGTTGGGCTCTCACATCCAACACATTAATCGAGACTAAAAGTGGATGTCATTACCACTTGGTTGGCTCATTTAAAATTGTATTATCGAGACTCAATCATGGCAAGGTCAACCTAAGAACTATCCTATCTATGCAAAATAGCATGCGCTCCTCTTTGGAGGGGTGTATCGTTGCACACAGTGTACTGGGTGAGGGTTGGTAGAACCTATGCTACCTCATTGAGTATGGAATTCACTCTCATATTTGGCTTGTGTGAGTATATAGGTGAAATACCTTAAACTATACAAGTATATCATCAATAAAATTGTAAACATGATGAGTTTTAGCTTTTTGAAAATCAAAAAATAAAAAACACACAAAAAAAGTTCTTAGGACACACATAAAATCCTTAAAAGAGATAAACACATTTGTCTACTTTGTTTTCATGTCTTAAAATTTACACAAAATTTAAGTTCACATTGTCATGGTCTTCACATGGAGCAACCACCCTCGGTCCAACATTGAGGCGAGAACTAGTGCTCCACCAAATAACAATCACAACAATACTAATATTGAAAGGTCCACATAGAACACCGCTAGGAAAAGTTTAGCGAGCCTCAAGGGGGATTACTCTCAAGGAACCCCAACTAGAGAACCATATTCAGGTTCCTCTCATGGTAGACATGAGGGAGCTTCAATGTCCCAATCCCCACAAGATAGACATAGGTAAGATCAGCCCAATGAGGGGTAAAACACAATAATTGCATCCAATCGCAGACCCACCATAGCTCCTAACCATATTGAGTGTGGTAGAATTATAAAAAACACCAATATTATTAGAGCAAATGGCACTCTGCAAGATCAGTCGTGGAGAGCCAGATGACAAACTGGACTAGGTTCTCCTAAGGCCAATGTGGAAAAACACTGCTACTATGCACTATGTTTTTGAGAGTTCACATAGTAAGAAAATAGTGAGACACACTCATGAGTAGGGGGAAGCTTCAAAATATCCTTGCAACACTCACATTACTTTTGATCATGGATGGACATAACACAGATCGTTGGACATTAACAATGCTACCTTAACAAATAGAGGTAAAATCATAGTGGGGGATCCTTCAAAGAACCTTACCATAGTAACTCCTCGCATAGAGATACAAAGTCAAATATCTTCAGTGGTGGTTCAATTCAACCACATGCATATGTTGTATGAAGATGCACAATATCAAGAAAGAGTACTCTAAGACAAAAGGGAGGAATTGCATGCAGAGTAAGAGCACCTAGATAAACTTGAATAAGAATAGGTGCATGCACAAATAAAATGGTGCCAAAGTCTATACGAATAGTTCTTGAGGGAACAACATATATAGGTTTTCTCAAGCCAATATACACATGGGCTATGAGTACTACCACTCCAACAAATGTGATGTTTCTCAACTCAAGAGGCACACAAAATAGGTAGATGATCATAATCACCACACCTCACAGCATGCTTCGAGACACCAATGATGCCTAGTGCAAGAATAGGTGGAGCATGAACAAGAACAAGATGCAGAGATGGATGACCAAAAATAGACTTATTCTGAACCATCATTCGTGGCCATGGAGAAGGACTATAACTGACCAACTCAGTCCAATGCAGAACAATTACCTCCTTGACCACCTTGAAATAATCTTCATAAGAAGAGATAATCTCTTCAAAATATTACAAGGTACTTATCAATAGAATCAAGTATCTTGATAAGCAAGATACGATTGGGCAGAAGCCAACCTTAAGCAGGATATACAATCAACCCTTGTGCCCATCGGTACCAAGTCCTATCTACCTGAAGCATTTCAAGATGCCGAAATATGCACAAGAGCATGTGACCAACTTCATGAATGCATGCTTTTAGCTCCAACATAATTACACCCTAATTCTAAGAACATTCATCATCACTTTATTAGGCATAGCAACAGAGTGGTTTAACCAACTATCTAAATATAGAATCATCAACTTTGAGCTACTGGTGAATGCCTTCCTTGAATATTTTTCATTTAGCATTAGGAAGAAGACCAACTTGTATGACCTGGCCAATCTTAAACATTATGATGACGAGATGATCCAGGACTATGGGAATAGGTGGTGAAAGCTAATGGTAAAATTACCATTTTCCATTTCTACTTTAGAGCTCACTTGAATATTTGCCAAGAGTTGTGCTAAGCATATCTCGCTGCAACTGTAGCTTCAACTGTATGCAACATTCGAGGAATCCGTGGCACAAGACAAGCTTATAGAGGATATCAAAGTAGAAAAAAGATATCTTAATCTTCATAGCAAGAAATACTAGAACAACAACGACAAAAACCACAATAAACAATAGCATGCCAAGACTACACTAGTAAACCAAGTTGTATTAAATATACAAAAATGGGGGAGTAGCCAATAGTCACAGAATTACCAAGCTCAACCACCCCCAACTAACTACAACTAAAGTAACAAGAACCAGGGTGACCCTAACTACCCTAAGCCTAAGGGATACAAGGATGATCATTATTTCCCTTACCATAGATATTAGGGGTATGATATTGAAGTGTGCATCGATTTCAAAAATGTTGTACAAAATATGATCGAAAAGGGTGAGCTACAAGTTGATAATCCACTAGCTCTCGATAATAGGAACATGGACATATTTAAAAATCCATTGCTAAATCATAAACCCCTAGAAATTAAAGTGCTCAAGTTAATTAGGTCCAAGTCAAACCTCCCACTTAGGTATTTGTTGGAATGGTCAACGTGGTTATAAGAAATCGATGATACAACCAACCAGAGCCTCTAGCAAATCTCATTCATATCCTGGATACATCTCAATAGAGGCCAGTGCAGAATAATATTCCAGGTCCACCATCACAACCTGTGATAATAATCTGGAATAAACTTACTTAGAGTCTTCAAATAAATCTGATAACTAAGTTATCAATATAAGATCTCATTCAGTAATCTCCTAGGCATAGGGAGACCTTAATGGAAATCTTGAAGTTTATTGAGCTCCAGCCCCATAACCCTGAAGCATTTACAAAATTTGTGGGGTAATTACTATAGTGGCAAGAGCAAATGATTCATTTTTACAATCACAAAATAAAGGTAGTCCCAACTACCATAGCAAACCCGCCTCTGCATATCATCACATGTATCAATCACACACCCTTCAATAAAGTTCTAATTGACATAGGCTCATCGATTAACATAATAACAACCAAAGCTATAGGGCACCTGAAGATCTTGAGGTCCAACATAGTCCCTTCTTATTACACATTGAGAGCATTCAATAACACATTATGCTCCATAGTGGGTACAATAGTCCTACCTATTCAAGTGAGACATAAGATCATCCTGGTGATGTGTCATGTGTTATAAGGGGCTATGCAGTATAATATTTTCTTAGAGAAACCCTATATAAGGTACATGTAGTGCGTTCCCTCAATCCTACATCAATGTGTTAAATATGTGTACAAGAGACAAGTGCACATGGTACCATCGGATGAAGAACCATTCAAATATGTGCATCATGTTGACCTACCAGGGTATTTCATCCTTTTTTCTAATCACCTATACATTAGGCCTTAATTCCCTACCACATAGCTAAGAAGTAAGTTTAGATCATTACGAGGTGATCTATCCACGTCGATGCCACGTCCTTATTCCAAAAATAATGGTGCTTATGAGAAACCAACATCTAAACCAATAGACTCTCAAAAGTTGAAAGCTCCCATGGTGTAGGAAGAACCTAGGGTAATCGCTACCATAGCAATAATAGAGATTCCAAATCCTATGGAGAAAAAATATCCTCAAGATATATTTGAGGAGGTGCCTCAACCTGCCTTACCTGCATCATCATCAATGTCATATGTACCACAGGTGACTGTTCACTTAGCCAACATAGGACTAGGTGAATATCTTGTGTAAAATGACACTTTAACTCTAATAATTGAGTCTACATAAGATATGGGATGACCAAGAGTCCCAAACCTACCCATAGGAATAGTGATACCATTGGGGATGCCACCCAACAAAAATAATTTTATTTATGCTGGTTTGGATCAAGCCCATGATGCCTCAGACATTGAAGAGGATGACGATGAGTTGTTCACAACAAAAGTTCATTATCTATCCAACCTGATTTTACTCTTAGATAATTTGAATGCAACCATTGGCACGACTATGATTTAGGTCTATATGAGCAAGGGTGACTAAACCTAGTTGTACCACAATATTAGTTACCTGTTGATAGGTTTGGCCTAGGATGTCATATCCAAAGCTATGATGATTTATTAGCAGCATTTTTGGATAGATTAATCTTAGGATTTAGGGAAGACATCGAATGAAATCCTTATCATCCAAACATAAGCTACATGGATGATAGGTTGGTGATCATGGTCACTATAGAACCACCCACTTTGTATCATCCAAATTTCTCTCTTGAGATAAGTCCATCAGTAATTATCTTGTGCCAGGATGAACCAGACTATGGTTATGAGCAAGAAGAGAATGAGTATAGATCATAGTGAGTCTGAGGATGAGACTGAATTGGCCTACTTTGGGCCTCAAAATTCATGTCACCTCATAGAGTTAGTGGATATGGATAATGGATGCTTCATAGATGAGAGTTATTATGAGGATGAGATAGAAATGGCCTACCTTGGGCCTCAAAACTCACGTCATCATAATGAACCATTTGATATAAATGAGATGCGTCACAAAGTATATCTTGGCCCTCACCTTAGGAAGATACCAACCAATTTAGATGAAATCTATCATATAGTTTTCCTTGATCCTCCTATATTTATATAGCTCCTATAACCTAGTGATCCCATATTCATGTCTATTCATAGACTAGATCCTAAGATCCCCATACCCCAAAGCCACATATTGGGTATGGAAGTTACATCAACAATGTAGAGTTGCACCCACATGGTCCTGGAGATTCCAACCCATCCATCAACATGATCTCCATTGAGTTGACCACTCCACTCCACTCCACAACCCAACAGATCCTTCCAAATCATTGTGTATTAATCTAGATGCTATTGATTGGGATTACACTAATTCACCTTTGGAGCTTGAATATTTCTTCCCCAATGAAGAAATTTTACAACCATTTCACTTTGCACCAGACTGCACACATGATGTTTATCATGTTGGTTTTAATCCTGATTTAGTTAAACCTTTAAATCTAGCAGATGATATCCATCTAATCCCTACACCTCACTAGCTTGAGGAGGGGTCGCACATGTCATTAGAGGAAAATTTCAAAGTGGAAATAAACAATGATCCATTTGATCCAAAGAAATTTAAATTTAGATAAAGCTTATCTCTTGAGGAATGAGCCACCCTCATACCTCTATTGAAAGAGAGACTTGATCTCTTCGCTAGGACTTACAAGGATATGCTAGGTTTAGATCCAGAATTGGTTATTCACAACCTTTGGCTAGATCCTACAAAGAAACCGGTCAAGCAAAAACTTAGGAATATGCATCCTACTATTGCCTTGATGGTAAAGGATGAGCTTCAAAAGCTATTGGATGTAGTCTTTATTATTTCCACAAACTATCCAAAATGGGTATCAAACATGGTACCTATAGGAAAACTTGATGGAAGAATACATATTTGCATTGATTTTAGAGACCTTAATAAGGCAACACCAAAGGATTCATTCTTGTTGCCCAATATAGATGCTCTTGTAGATGCAACTGCGAGTCATGAGATTATATCCCTAATTGATAGTTTTTATAGCTACAATTAGATTCATATTAAACCTAAAGACTAGTACAAAACTGTGTTCACAATGCCATGGGGGATCTTCTGCTACAAGGTAATGCCATTTGGTCTTAAAAAAATTGGTGCCACATATCAACATTCCATGACATATATCTTCCATAACTACATGCATAAGATCATAGAGAATTTACATCAATGACTTATTGGGCAAGTCATTGCTATGTGAAGAGCATGTCGAGGTCTTGAGGAGTATTCGATCGCTTGGTAGAGCATAATGTTAGGTTGAATCCCAAGAAGTGCGTATTTGGTGTAACTTTAGGAAAACTCTTGGGATTCATAATTTCTAAATGAGGGATCGAAGTTGATCAAGCAAAGGTAAAGGCTATCCTGGAAATGGCTCCTCCCACTAACATCAAAGAGATGAGAAGCCTATAGGGCAAAGTAGCATCCATAAAGCGATTCATAGCATAGTTATTGGACAAATGTCAACCCATGAATCGACTACTACACAAGGGGGTCCCATTCCATTGGGATGAAGAATTTTAGTAAGCCTTTACTAAGATCAAGCAACATCTAGTGATGCTACCAATACTAGCTCCATCAGAGCCATATGTGCCATTCTTGCTTTATATATCAGCTACTAACTTTGCATTGGGAACCATGTTAGCCCAAAAGAATGTGCAAGATAAAGAGCAAGCAATATGTTATATCAACCGCACCTTAGTGAGTTATGATCTAGGGTACATGTTAGAAATTTGAGGTATTTTATGTTGTCATTGATGTCACATGGATCATTGATGTCACATGGATCACACTGAGTTTTGGTGGCCAAAGTATTTCATAAATAAGCATTTATGATATTTTGGAAAGAATGGATATATACAGGGTTTTTGTGAAAACCAAGGCAAGAAAAATAAAAGGTTTTATTTAAAACCATGGATGGTAGATTTGAAATGGGTTTTTCTTAAAACCTAGTTTGGATTTTCATTTCATCGAAAAAGGTGCCCCGATGATGGAGATATTTAATTTTAAATATTAAATATTTAGTTTAAATTTTAATTATTTAAAATTTAAATTTAAATTTTAAAATTAAATTTAAGTCATTGTCGACGTCATAAAAACAATGCACCACCAAAAGGAAATTAATAATTAAAGGTTTCGACGTATGTGAAATTAAAGGAAGGTTGCATATATATACACAAAGGCTTTCGATTCAAAAGTCTGAGCATCGAACGAAGAGAACAAAAATTGAAAGCCCCGAAATCCTTCGATGTGATAGCATGGTCCAACGGTGAGCTTGGGAAGTGTGGAGTTTTTTGGTTGCGATAGGGCATGTGTTCGATTCCCACCAGGTTCAATTTTTGTAGAGTGTAGAAGAAGAGCATTTGGCGCACGTTTTTGGCATGAGCAAGGGCAGCGAAATATAGGGAGCATTTTTTCTCTTTGTCCTATGTGAGCAGATAGCTCACGTGGTCTTTGGCACTGCGGTTGTGGTGTTGAGTGGGCAATGACGAGGGTTTGATTCCCTCTAAGAGGAAAGTAAACGTTTTATTGAATATTTTTTTTGTTATTGCCTAATGTTGGAGGAATAAGGTGATGCTAAGGGAATAATGTTTGATTAAATTTTTATTTACTTGGAATGCAAGATATAAGGGTTGAAATGCACTTTTAGAAAAAGAGATTTTTTTGGTGTTTTCCACTATTAGAAGTATACCATATTATATATCGTTGGAAAGCTTATTTTGAGGTCTATTTGATTAACTTGATTAGATGGAGAAATAAGGTGTATGTAAAGAGATATTTCTATTTTTGTAAAGGGATTCAAAGTGAAGGTTGTTTTGTTCTTTTTCAAAGTGTGTTGATTATGGCATATTTCCAAAGGGGTTTCTTCATATTCATAAAAAGGTATGGGCACATTCTCCTATTGATTGATTATGGTGGTTGATTTCTGAAATATCATTGGAGAGAAAAGGATTGATTGTGGTTTCCTTTTCGAAAGTGGTTGGTTGAATGCTTCAAGGTTTTCTAGTTTGAGAGTTGTGGTTAAACCTTGTTTTATAAGCATAGTTGTTAAAGCCCATTGGTTATGCAAAGAACTTGCAAAGAACATGAGTATCATTGTTATGTGAAGAATATTTTATTAGCATTGTTGTTGAAACCCATTGGTTATACAAATAACTTGAACTTGAGAATAACATGAGTATCATTGTTATGTGAGATTTGTGGTTGAGCATTGTTGGAAACATTTGAGTTGGTTGATACATGCTCAGACTAGGGTTTGTAAGAAAGAGTTGTTCCTTGTGGTTGTTTGTTGAGAAGAGTTTTTTGAGCCTAGTCAAGTTATTGTGTGAAGTGGTTGTTCAAGTTCCATGAAACAAACTATTCTATATTTTGGATTTGAGTTGAGATTGATTTTAGAACATATTGAGTCTCTAACAATTCTCTTTATGGTTCTATAAGAATTGAGTTGAGTTGATATTGATTTGAGTTGAGATTATTGTGGATCAATGTTATCATCCATTGTAGAGTGCATTGCCATTCATTATTGAGTTCATTGAGCCTTGCCTTGATATTTTTGTGGATGAGATTTGAGTACTACTTGAACATGATTGATTGAGCCTTTGAGAAGGCCTTTTGGGATAGATTTTTGGACAGCTTTGTGGATAGTTTTTGGAATATATTTGGACAAGTTCTGTGTGATATTGTTGAGAAATTTTGGACAAGTTCTGTGTGAACTTGTTGAGCAGATTTGGACAATTTTTGTGTGAGCTTGTTGAGCAGATTTGGATGAGTTCTATGTGAACTTGTTGAGAAAATTTGGACAAGTTCTATGTGAATTTGTTGAGCATATTTGGACAAGTTTTGTGTGAGATTTTTGAGCATATTTGGACAAGTTCTGTGTGAGCTTGTTGAGCAGATTTGGACAAGTTCTATGTGAGCTTTTTGAGTAGATCAATGGAGTGACTAGCTGAGCAGATTAGTGTGTTGCCTATCTGAGTAGATTAGTGGATTTCCTACCTGAGTAGATTAGTGTGTTGCCTAGCTAAGTAGATCAGTGGATTTCCTACCTGAGCAAATCAATGTGTTGCCTAGCTAAGAAGATTAATGGATTTCCTACTTGAGAAGATCAGTATGTTGCCTAACTAAGCATATCAATGGATTTTCTACCTGAGTAGATCAGTGGATTTTCTACCTGAGTAGATCAGTAGATCAGTGTGTTGCCTAGCTGAACAGATCAGTGGATTGCCTACCTGAGTAGATTAGTGCATTTCCTAGCTCAGTAGATTAGTGGATTGCCTACCTGAGTAGATCAGTGTGTTGCCTAGCTGAGCATATTAGTGGATTGCCTACCTGAGTAAATTAGTGTGTTGCCTAGCTAGGCAGATTAGTGGATTGCCTACTTGAGCAAATCAATGTATTGCCTAGCTTTGAGTAGATAAAAGTAATCATTGTATTGGATAAGTATCCTTATTTCTGTGTGAAATATTATAATGATATTATCTTGTGGAGTACCCCACATTGGGGGAGCCACGTTAAATATTGTGTCTCAATTATGTGTGGTGACTTGTGCTCTTGCTTACTATTGCTATCTGAGTTATTAATACATACTGCTATATTTAGTTATTGCAATTAAGGACATTAATTGATATTGGTTTGAAAGAAATTAAAAATTAGGTGCTATATTGTTCACCCCCCTCTCAGTATAAGCTTGTGTTCTTCAATACACATACGTAGAAAATTTGTGCTTAGCAGTGGTTTTTATGACTAAGAAGTTGTGCCACTACATGCTGAGTTATATGATGTATGTGATATCAAAAAAATACTTTGCAGTATATGATGAGTAAGACATATCATAGTACATGTACTACAAAGTGGATCATGCTACTGATAGAATTTGACTTGGAATTATTAGCCAAAATTCCATCAAGGGATAGGTCATAGCTGATCAGTTGGTAGAGGTACCTCTTCAGGATAGTAGACCTCTCATCATAGAACTTCTCAATGATGTAGTCTTGGCATTATCGGAGTCACCCAAACCTAAAGAACCAAATAATAAAATTGACATTACTTTGTTCTTCAATGGTTTGAAATGTGAGCAAGGGAGTGGTACAAGGATCATGTTTTTCATGTCGTAAGATGATCCAATGCCTTTGATTTAAAATTGACTTTCCTTGCACCAATAATAATGTTGAATACGAGGCCCTAATCTTGGTTCTCCAAACAACAATCACCATGAATACTAAAAAGCTAAACATATTTGGTGATTCCCATCTCATTGTTAACCAAGTCAAAGGAATATATCAGTGCAAGTATCCTATCTTGAAAGCTTATAAGGATCTTTTTAAAAATTATCTAGTCCAACTAGAGTGGTATGACATCAAGGCAATCCCTTGTATGTCAAACAAATTTGTAGACACCATGGCATATTTGGGATCTTTTATCCCTCAAAATTTGTCTACTGACTTTACTACCATTCATGTCAATATGCTCTTGCAAGCCATGATACAATGTGAGGCTTTTGATAGTCAAGAATCAATCAACATAATTCATATAGAACCAAACTATGAGTGGTTCTATATAGCTAGAGACTTTCTAAAGAAGGCACCCTGGGGGTATTTAATCTCGTAGGGTCCTACAGGGAATGGCACCACCATTCACCATAAGGTTTTTTCCCAGTCTACATTCATGCAGATTGAATTATAGGGAGAACAAGTTGTCTCATCTATTAAGGTTGTAGCTAATTAGGATTAGTTAAGCCAATTACAAGATTTTCTTAAACTTGGAATAATGTTGCAGGGATTATTGCATGTCACAAAATGAGCATTTAGACAAAAAGTAACTAGATATGCCTTCCTAGGAGATATATTGTATCGTCAAAGCTATGATGAAGTCCTACTTCATTGCCTTGAGCCCCAAGAATCAACTTGGGTAGTTTTACAAGCTCACGATGATACATATGGTGGCCATTTTAGTGGCATGGCCATCATCAAGCACATCCTTTAATGGGTTATTATTGGCCCACAATGGAGAAGGATTGTTGTGCGTATGTCAAGAAGTGCATTAAGTGTTAGCATCATGTGAATTTTATACACCTACCATCACATGCATTATAGCCCATTCAAGAAGCTTGGCCATTTTCTCAGTGGGGTTTCAATCTAATTAGTTAGATCTCTCCCCTGTCTTAGAGTTGACACACATTTATATTAATGACCACTGAGTATTTTACCAAGTGGGTGGAAGTGGTCCCCTTAACGTCAATGATAAGAGCACAAATTATGGAGTTCATACTTCACAATATCATCTGTCACTTTGGGATCCCATCCAAGATAATTTTGGATAATGATACTTCATTCAAGAACAAAGATATGTGGGCTTTAACATCCAAATATAACATTCATCACAACTTTGCAACACCATATTATCCACAAGTAAATGGGTAAGCTGAAGCCTCAAACAAGATAGTAGTAGCCATCTTGAAAAATATGATTCAAGAGAATCATAAGGATTGGCACCTACAGTTACCCCTTGCATTATGGGCTTACAAAACTAGCATACAAACGACCACTAGGGAAACACCATTTTTGCTAGTATATGGTTCTAAGGCCATTATGCCCTTGGAATTAAAAATTCTATCATTGTGCATTGTATTGAAAGAGTTCATCGATGATGACACTATGTGACAAGATCACCTTGATCAATTGACCCTTCTTGATGAACATTGTGTGAATGCCCTTGAGCATCTCTACATTTACCAAGATCATCTTAAATGAGCTTATAATAATAAAGTCCACCTAAGGGAATTTAAGGTTGGGGATCTTGTGTTGAAAGAGAACCAACAAAACTCAAACTTATTGTTGCGCTTGCAAGACAAATTTGTGGCCATTTGGTTAGGTCCTTATATCATCTCAGAGAATATTAGACCTAGAATGTATCGCCTAACATCGTTAGAAGGGGTTGAAGAGACTGAGCCTCTCAAAATTATTCATATGAAGGTGTTTTACACATAGTAGTAAGAGAAAAGTCAAAAACATTCAAATAAATCATAAATTTTCAAAAACAATTGAAAAATTCATAAAATTTCAAAAACAATTGAAAATTTCACAAAATTTCAAAAACAATTGAAAACATCAAAAACACAAAAACATTTAAATTATGCATTCATTTAAATTGTATTGCATTAGGTATTTTTCATCCATTACACTTATGTTAGGATAGGATGTGTTTACAATATTACAAATGACACCACGTTTGTATCTTAATCATGCATCTTTACATCATCATCATCCATCACCCTTGTGAGTAATTGTATTTTTCAACACAACCATTCCTATTACTATGAGGTATATACTGAGTCTTTTCAGTAATTTACGCATACCTAGTGATCTTCTCAAATTTTGTAGAAAGCTATCTTTGCTTTTGTATATGAGGTCTAGTTTTGATAGCACTTAGAATATTTCAAAATCCCATAACTAATTCAATGTTAACAATCCTAGTCTGGACAAGGAAATATGAACACTACAAAGTGGTACTAGTCACCTTAAGTGAAATGTTTTACTTTATCATTTTGTGATGCACATGGTCTAGAGTGTTTATCATTGACAAAAGGACAAGCTCTACCTACCCAAAGAAATCCCTTGCTTTCATACAAATATGCAAAATCCCAAAATCAAAGCAAATCCCTTACTAAAAAAAAATGCAAAATAAACAGTGATTTTCATCACTAAGCATGAGCAAGTATCCCAATAAATGTGAAGAAAATAAGGGGGTGAAGAGCTTTAATCCTTGGAATGTTCACTACTCAAAGCCATTGAGTGATCCCCAATACAAAAATGGGCTAAATGAATTGCACTTGGCATTGGGGTAGTTCTAAGAAATTTACAAATGATCTAGATTTAGGTGGTCTGTATGCCTAGTAGTCTAGTCCAAATATGTCCAAACTTAGTATCATGATGAACATTTGGTGATCCTTATAACAATAATGGGCTGAATGAATCCTACTTAGCAATGAGGTAGTATTATGTCTCATCTAATATATTCATTTGCACACACAGGGATAATGAATAGCTTGGTCTTCATAACAAAAACTTTTGTCTTTCAGGAGTCCTGTATGGTCATTATACAACTTTTGGTTAATAAACTAGGGTGTTTGAGTCTCATGGAAAACCTTAAAAATTCCTTATAGCAACAAATCATCTCATCTCATAAATAATTACATATCACAATTTTCTCATATCACATATGGATGCTTAAATGCTTATTTCTTATGATAAGAGTTATCATTTATATTCATGATTTTTATACACTTTGTGGTGTCACCCATTAGATTGTTAAACCCATATTATATTCATTCCTTATGTTTTAAGTGATTAAAGCATATACGTTCATTTACATTAGATCGCCATCATGTAAATAATGCATTACATACACTGCATTCACCATATCATAATAATATAAGATAGATGCATAGAATTAACCAAAATTACACATGCATTTAACACAAATTAGTGCATCCATAGAGGTATACATAGTAGCCTATCTACACATATAGATCACAACATCTAATCATACATCCATCATCTAGATAGTGCATATCATTAATACACCACATCATATAGCATAAGATCATAAGCATTGCATCTATTTTGCATCACATGAACATAAAAGCAAACACATAATACACATAATAAGAAGTAAAATAAAGTATCATATATATGTGTAGAATGTAAAAATACATCAAGGTACAAATATACCCGTAGGCTACAACTGTATAGGTCCTTAGACCTTACACTCAAAAATGGTATATATCCCTCAAATATATCAAGTTGGGCCTGCACCCTCGAGCTTGCCCCCACCCTCAGCTCCATATCTATGATGATGGCTAGAGCTCGACCCTCCTAATATCTTAGATCGAGTAGCTATCCTATGACTGGGATACACTGATGACTACCCAAACTCACTCCTCATAGTTTTTTGAGACCCTACTGTTGTAGATCTAGCTAGCACAACGTCACCATGTAACCTAACCTCAGCCTCTAGAAGAGTGATATGTGTTGCATCTGATGCCTGCTACCTCACATCATCTACTAGTATGTCTTGCAATTTATCGATCTCTATCCTTGTATCCAACCTCGCTAATACCTGAATAGCTAGAGTAGTTAGTGCAACCTGTCCCATAGGAGCAACCCTTATCTGTAGTTGAAGAGTCTCTCTCTCAATATCTCTCCACAGTGAGTTGCTCTATCCTAAACAACATAAAATTAAGTCATGTCTATAGAGATGTCCTCTCCTTATACCTTCACCATCTATCCTACCCAACTGTCAGTTGGATCTATTCCTTGGTAAGAGAGGTGTCCTACTCTAGGATCTATCATCAAGTTGTTTGAAGCTTGGCCTCTAAGCTATGTAGCTCCATCCAAATAGGAGACTCCTAATACTCTAGAGCCACCTCCCCATCATCCTTTGGTGCTACCTTCTCCTTTACAACCTGGTCCCACTCCTCCTCTATCTTAGCCTGCACTCACCACCCATCAAAATCCTTAATAGTTTCCTCATCCCTAGATCATCCTAGGCTACCACCACCATGCCATAGTCACATCATCCACCATTGAGTGTATACCATTGTAGTACTGACATCTACTATATCAACATCGGTTGTAGGAGGATCTACCTCCTTCGATAGAGTTGTAACCTATGGTATTGGGAGATCTCTCTTTCTAAATACACCTATATAAAATTGGATCCAATGGGATGTCCTTGTGAACACCAAACTATCTAGTAACCTAGGATAAGTGGAAGAACTCCTTCACCCCTCCCTTGTGCCCAATAACCCATTGGTCATGCCTCATATAAAATAAGAATTGGTCTATCTCTAGCCATGGAGGGTAATCTACATAGGGCCTCCATATGATATATTGATCCTATAGTCCAATCAGAGAGCCTATGTAATGAGCCATGTTACCTACCTAATGGTGACTCCATCACTTCTCTACATCTCATGGCCATATAGACCTATAGCACTATGCCCTCTCCACTATCACAATAATATCCTATGGTAATCCTACTGGGTAATTTGTAGAATAAATCTGCATGCCATGCTAGCTCGACCCCATCACTAGATTTGATATAGCTCATCATAAAGCTATGCCAACAATGCACTCCCCCAAGCCATAATGATAGACCTAGGACTGTCCATCAGATCTTGTACCATAGCTAAGAGGTTTCATGGGAAACTCACTCCTAATGTGTCTGGAAAAGGCACATTATATATAATGTGCATCATATTGGCCTAGCACCATGTGAACACATCGACCCGATACCATCGGGTGATAATAACCCCGCCATGTTGAATGTCTCCTAGAGTTGCATGTGCTTGGTCACCAAAAACCTATCAAATACTGCTACCCTAGCTAAGTTCAGTGAGGAAATTATGGCCTATACATTGAAGGGAATCTTGAAGATCCTATAAACATCCTCAGGTGTAATATTCATCTTACCAGTTGCGAGATGAAATATGCTAGTCCAATAATCCCATTTGTGGGCCAACGTTGTAATGTATGCCTGATCCAACATGATGGTCAGTAATTTGGTAGCATACATGAGACCCCATGCATCAAAAAACTCCTAGTCTATGCAATATAGTAGTGGTAGTAGATCCACCAGCAAATTAGGCTCTTGAGCTCGTGCTGTCAAGAGCTAAATTTGTAAATAAAATGCATAATCAGATGCATATGCAAAAAAAAAAACTAAACAAAAATTATTTTTTTTCAAATATTTCCTAAGGTCTAGTGGCTACTTATGCTAACAGTGGATGTCCTAGCAGTTATCAACATCAATAGTGGCTAGCTACCAATGATCAATTTTTTTATCATTAGGATTTTAAACTAGTCATGCTTAGCGATAGCGGCCCCTCTTTGCCAAATTGGGAGCCACCTTGAGCGATAGCAACCACGAGGTGACATGCCAATGACATTCGTCCCTCATCCAAAAATACAAAAAAATGCAAAAACTTAAAATCTAAGTCCTACCCACCTAAATTAGCTTAAATATAAACCTAGCTATGGGTGCGATTTGTTGCCAACAGGTTTAATGAGGTTTATTTTCCTATTTCTTAATGATACTTATTTTACCCATTAAATGACAAGATTAGGGTTTGAGAGATACTCGTGAAGCTCTGGCTCCTTCACTCATCGATGCCTCACCATGCTCCACCATGGTGTCAATATCAATAGCATTCTAGGTCACTTTCTCTCTCTCCTTAGAGCTCACTGTTGCAATTTGCTAGCTAGAAAATAGTGAATTGAAAAACCCTAACTTTTATTTTATATTTTTCATTTATTGTGTGATCATTGATGTTGATAGTAGCTACAAATCATGGGCCATTTATATTGATAACGACTACCAAATTACAAAAATAGGATTTTATCACTGACAACGGCTAAGAAGCAACAATAAATACAATGGATTTATCACCATGAGAACATTCAAAATGTACAATTAAGCATATATACTGGTCTAAAATCATCAAAAATCATCAAAATAATAAAAAAAATCATATAACATCAAAATTTTAAATGCACCTCATACGCAATTATTTACTCTATACACTTGGCGGTTGTAGTGACTTGCACTCCATGCAATCCGACAAGATGAGTAAATTACCATAAGGTCATTTGAACCAAATTATTCATCATCGAATTGAAATGCTTCACTTCACTCCCTAATAAGGTCATGGTGGTCGGACTACCCCACGAGAATGAGGAGCTCATTTCCTTTCCTCTATGAACTTTTCATCATATCATCAAGTGATTCATCACATGCTAAATGGAATTGCTATAATCTTGATTCTCTAAGAAGACCATCATGGCTAGACTACTTTGTGGGATAGAGATGTACAATTACAAATATTGGTTAAAATCACACCTGTAATAGGACCTACCATATAAAAAAATACAATCATCTTAAATAATCCAAATCAATCATCTTGGTCAAGTGACTCATCGCTTTCATCACTAGCTATTTTACTCATTGACTTGTCACTTGAGGGGGTAGTCATAATAACAAATTTATAATCAAAATCAATGAAGGATCACTTGATCATGTCAAATTCTGTTTATCTTACGAATCATTGCTAACAACTATCATAAGCTTCCCCATTTATAGGGGCAAAAAGCAAATATGATGAGATAAGCCTTTGTCACTTCGTCTATTGGTCCTACCCGATTATACCCAAAAGTGCCAAAGCACCAAATTTAAGCCTTCCACACCGTTGGAAGCAATGATTCTAAGATGTACGTCCTTTCTAGGATTGGGGTATCTAGCATTGACCAAATCAATTAACATTAGAAAACCTATAATATGATGTTACATTATTTATTTTTGCCGAGCATTATGTTTTCCCATAATGCATCCCAAAAATGGGTATATTTAGATACCTAAAACACATCATGTTTAGGAGACTACTCATATGGGCACCTTTATAGACCATATGAATTATATTAGACCTTTCCAAGAGATAGCAGTGGTTATAACCACTCATTTAGGGCAGTCTAGTCCTATGTAGGCTCAATCACTGATGATCAGAGTGGCTACCAGCCTAGCTGCTAATGCTCAAAGTGGTTGCAAGCTAGTCATACCTTCTAATAGCGGCTAGGAATAACTTTCTCCTAGACATACTAAGTGAGACTGGCTAGCTTTGAAACTGAGTCAAGCCAAATAAATTGTGCCAACAATATTTCTAACTAATTTGGGTAGTTGAGAGCACGAATATTCTGGAAGGTTCCTCCCAACTACCATAGGCTGGCAATTCTTGATCTTGGCTTCTCCAAGAAGCCAATATTGGGAATCGAGATGCCTATTTATAGGCCTTCCCATGAATGAATTATAATCCCAATTTTTATGTAGCAAAGCTCTATCAAACTGCATCCCGATTTCATTGTAGTGATGCTCTACCAGATTTGATAACGACTTGATAGCCCTTGAGGAGAGTTGAAATACTGCCCAATTGTGGAGTGACACACATGTAATAAAAAATGGAGCTTCCAAAGTACTTAGAAGTATACCTTACAATTCCACACCAATATGACGTGAATTCTACTGATTTAAATCGCTAATCCATCTATAGACACAGGTGAACCTTGAAAATCAATTCAACAGGTGAATTGTGCATCGTATTGGGAGTAAAACTTATGAGATAATATTATACAACAAATTAGTACAATATATAGGCATAAGTCTATATGATGAACATGAAAAATGTCAATGAAACTGACAAGTGTCAAACTAAAGAGGCATAGTGCACTTTAATTCTAACATTCCTCCTTAAATTGCACTATCCTAACTAAAGAAAAAATAAGTCAACATTAGGTAAAATTCCCCCTTAATGTTAACTTCTCTAAAAGCAACCTATCATCCTCTTTTATTACTGATTTGGTCTAGGCTCGTGCTATTTGCGCTTGGATCTCCAAATGTGAATAATGCTAGATCAACTATGTATACATCTCGATCTGTTTCCTCAGGGTCAGCCACTTCCATGGGTCTGTTGCCACTGGTTCAGTCATCTAAGTGCCTCAAAGTCATCATGGGTGCCTCAAGGTCAGCCACTTCTGGGTCTGTTGCCTCTGTAGGTCATCCTCAGAAGATGTTGCCTCTTGTCGGTTACTTACTAGCCCCACCATGAATATCAAATCCCTCCTCATGGTGAACTCAATATAGAAGGTGTCGGTCTCTGCAAAAAATGCACCTTAATACATAAGAGAAAATGAGCCATAAAATACAATAAAATGAGCCATAGAAGCCAATATGGAGTAGAAGAAGAAAGAAGAATAGAAGAGAATATTTTGAAGTGTCTTCATCTATAGTCTTCAGAAGTAGATTAAAAAAAAACTCAGATAGATTCTAGGGTGTCTATGTCTGTAGTCCCTAGAATAAGTGTCCTTATGGTAGTCACCTCATTTTACCGAAATGCATGGGTAACCAGACGCAGCATCCTCCAAGTAGAAAGAGGAAAATACTAGATACTAGGTTCACTTACAAGTGCCTTAGGAGTGTTGGGTTCAACCGATAGTGCACTCCAATGTAGAAAACTTTAAGGCTTAAAAACTCAAATGAAATAGCCTCAGAATTACAAATGGATACCACCAATGTGTCCATCTCAAAAAACTCTTTCCAACGACTATAAACATGGCTATAGTAGGATCTCAATAAGTTCTCCATACATGAGAAAAAATGGCATGCCTCTCTAGGCAACAAAATAAACCTTAGGAATATCATATTCCTAGCATCACACTTAGGCAGAATTTAAAAAAAACAATCATCTCAATTTCCCCCATAGAGGAATTACATAGGCCATATAAGCCTTCCTTTGTTTGAAAATTATAATAAACGGTCATATGGGCTTTCCATTTCTTGAATACAATAAAGTGGCCATGAGGCATTCCACTTCCACTTCCACTTCCATGTGGAATAAAAAATGGCCAATTATTATTGGTCAATAAAAAACTTCACCATGATTTATAAAATTTTCCCCAAAAAATAATTACAATGTTTGAAAAAAAAACACTCCCTACCCAACATCGTGCACCTTTTCAATGTGGAGGAGGCCATGTCAGGGGATGGCGGATCCACGTTGTACCTCGTATTTGAAGTCCTCGACTATGATCTCCAAAAAATTTATGGACACCACGCATCATGAGAAGCGACTGGTGCATCTGTCGTATTCGCACTGTCATACCCGTGATGTCATGAATTGCGACCTCAAGCCCCACACTATCCTCATGGTCCACGGTCATGGCATCCTCAAGGTCACTGAATTTGTTCTCATGTGCCACTTGGAACATGACTAGTACATGCAACAGATGGAAAATCACATTACAATAGCTTGGGAATCAATGATTGTGTACTTAGATTTTGCTGCCATAATGAGTCCTTCAACTCCGGCCTCAATCATCGTCGATGTGGGAAATGCAACAATGGTAAAATGTTTCATTGTCGTAGATTTCTTCGATGGCTGCTAAAGTTTCATCAGAAAAAAAATTCTCAGCTCGTGCCAGAACAGACAACTGCAAGTTAGCTTATGGTTGTCTGGAAAAAAATATGGCACTCAGCCTTAGATCACGTCGCCATCACTCTCTCCAATCTCAATTTACTGTGTAGGATGGTAGCTACAATTTTTCAGGCCTATCATACAAATAATTAAAAAAATACTCTTGATCCCACCTTCAATAAAATACTACTTCACACACACCCGTCGAACCAAAATTCAACGAAGCATCACGTTCATGATACTCTCACCTAGACTCGAAGGATCTCAATTATGGTATGCTAACTGGTTGGCTAAGCAAAAATTTCAATATCTGAATGCTACATTCATCAAAGAAAGTGTGAGGGCCACCACCAAGAGCAAATCAGCCCTATCTTCATATGGTGAAGTGCACAGACTTCCATAACCAGATGATGCAGGAACCTGGTAATTGATTACAACCATTGCAGTCTTTGCCACGTCTTGTTTTTTTTATAAAGACTTATATGCACACATATCTAGATCATCCTCCTATGAACTGTTCGATTGCATACGATGACAATCACTATAATAATTGAGCAAAAAACAGTGAATAAATCTTATTTCCTTTATATGCTCCATATGATCATCTTCCTCCAGCTCGAATCATGCATGACAAATTTTGTTCACAAAGCTAATCTTGGGGAGCAAACAATAGCCTGAATTCCATTTTAGAAGTCATGCATATCAGACATATGAACAACTCCACCTAGTTTGACCACAACAACAAAAACAATTCCATGACTGCAGGAGGCCGCAATCCAAGCACAAAAAATGTTCGAATTTCCATGAAAAAATGTCATGACCGCATCATCCTTCTTGTTTTGCCATCATTAATAGGCCATTATTTTCTCCATCATCGTAGTTGATCTTGAGTTGGAGGGATGTATGAAGGATTGATGGTTTTGACGAGAGGTATTTTCTTCAGGTGTTGTGCATTGTGTGTGCTCCTGCACACAGTGAAAACATCACTAGCTATATTTCTTTGTGCACTCCTATGCACCACCGTCAACACGATGATCAGCACCCACATTCCCATGATCAAAATATCTCAAGCACCATCCTACAAAAAAATGCATTTCATCAACATTGTTCAGGCCCCATAGTTGCCATTATCCACCCTTCTGCACCAACTGATTTTATCCTCGATCCAGCGATCACGGTAAGCTAAATACAACACTAAAAAATCATAGAAACCCTTGAAAAAATATCACACCATTAAATAAAGATAAATTTCACTCCAAAAAAATTCATGGCCCCAAAGCTTCAGGGGCAGCCATGAAATCTTCTTCTCCCTTTGGCCTTCTGGTTTCTGATCCACAAAAGTAGAGAGCATACTCCCTGAGCCTTATGGAGAAGGAAGGATGGAAAAAATTGAGGGGCGGATTTTCATCATGGAAATCCCCCTCAAGGATTGACACAGGCAAGAGAGCGAACCTACTCTGATACCAAATGTTGGGAGTAAAACTTATGAGATAATATTATACAACAAATGAGTACAATATATAGGCATAAGCCTATATGATGAACATGAAAGATGTCAATGAAACTGACAAGTGTCAAACTAAAGAGGCATAGTGCAATTTAATTCTAACACATCGTAGACCCTGATTTAGGAGGTAGAATACTCAGTTTCTGGTCACTATCTTCCATAGTGGCTCGCAAGCTTAGCCATCGATTTCATCAATGGCTAGTAGAACTAGCTGCCCTAAGCGATAGTGGCTAGGGTTTGATTCACAATTTCTTTAGTTATTAGCCTAGATTTCTACTTATTCCTACTTTATTAGCTTATCTTAGAGTAGATTTATCATTTTCAATGCATTTGTATGGTTCATTAGCATTTTATTTTGCATCTTTGCTTATATTTGTGATTTTCATACTTTTATCATGCTTTCATGTCATTTCATGCAATTACTTGAATAAAACCTCGTCACGAGAGGTTGCATATGCTATTGACATATTTTGTGGTTTATTTGTGCATAGGTGATAGGATCTACAAGGAAAAAAACCACATATATGGATCTTTCCTCTGAACAAGTGAGGAGGCATCAATAAGCTCTCAACCAATTCATGTCGATCTAAAAGGCCTACGAATTGCACCACCCCTATTTTAGGGCTTCATGTCTTTGTATTCATTATATCAAAATTTGGTATCCCTAAGAGGGACGTACATGTAACTGCTTTTCATGATGAATTAATAAAAGAAGCCTTTAAATTTTTCTTAACTCATTGTCATTGTATGTTTCCCAGTTTTATCTTTGATATTATGATGTAAATACAGTAGGTGCATGTGTTCTAGCATTGTACATAAGGTAAGATATTTTAAAGAATAAACAATGTTAACTTAACCTAATTTAACTTTTTAATTTAAGATACTTTAGGTTAATTTGACTAATCAAAAGATAACATCATTTTAAAATATAATTGATTTCTATTTCATGAATTAAATGAATCAGTGCATCGTGGAGATAAAATGTAGAATAAGTAAATGTAAGAGTATTTATTCATGACTACTTAATATTTTAGCTAAACTGGATTAATTTAAGAATAATTAATCATGCCTACTTAAGATTTTAACTAAAATAATATGATTTTCTAATTGTAATAGAAGCATTAAAAAACAGCCATGCTAAGTGAAACATTCCAATCGTAATAAAAGCACTATTCTAGAATAGCTTAGACTACAAATTTAGTCAAAGTGAGGGATTAAATAATTTTTTTTGTTATATAAGAGATTACCTAAATGGAAAAGAGGGAAAGGAATAATAAAACATGATTTTAGATGCTTGATGTTAATTTTGATGATTAATTATGTACTTGATCATTTGATCTTCTCCTCATGTTAATCATATTTTTGGAAATATACACATAATATGAAAAATATAAATTAGTTTGTTTATAGGTATGCCTTAGAATCTATGTTCACTTAGATTTTAGTAAATCAATCAAAATGGGGAAAGTTTAGAGGCTATATCTAACACTCTTACCTACTTAGTATCGAACATATTGTTAAATAACACATTATAGAGGATGTTGAAGATGATAGTGCTTTAATATATTGTTCAACTATACAAGTTCTTTTTTTTGGTAAGTAAAATTCTTCATTAATTACCGGGTTTTATAGGTTGACCCAAAACCTGTTACAAAAGTCAGCCTTATGTTGATGTTGCGGATCCTATTCATGCTAAGGACTTTCTGTCCTTTACTACTGTTGACCTCCCTAAAACGCCTTACCAGGTGGCCATAGCAAACATTAACAAAAACTTTTGATAGTTCAAACACAGCTGGGCGAATCACTTGAAAAAATTGACAACAAAAGAAAAAGGCATGAGCCAGGAAAGGATTACTTCCTTTGTACAATACGTAAAACAAAAATGAAACCCCCAAGGCCTGAGGATCCTCAGGCTTCTTCTTCAGCGTCTTCCTCGACCTCCTCATCCTTGTCATCCTCTTCTTCCTCGTCATCGTCCTTGACTTCCACTTTCGGCATGTACCCCTCATTGAAGAAAACCTGAGTCAAAGTGTCGTGGGCCTCCTGCATCTGATGAATGATGCCAGCGTAGGATTTCAGGACAAAATGTTTGAGGACCATGATGGTAGGTCCCTCTTCCTCCATATCGCTGGCACTTGTTTTGGAGCTTTCCTGAATTTGTTTGTTCTTCAGCCTCAAGGAGGATCTCGTTGGGGGTTCCTCAATCCTCAGTCGCTTTCTCATCGTCCCACCTCTGCTAGTTGGCTCCCCAACTCTTTTCTTCATTGGAGACATGGAAGCTGGCTTGTTTGTGCCCGGGCTAGCTCTTGCTCCTAAAATTTCTGCATGGTGGCTGGGTGGTATCTCCTCAATGACTGGAGGTTCAGGGTTTGGAGCCATAGCCAACACCCATTTGTAAATCACTTTAAACAATCCTTGGTGCAAAGGCATAGCAGACCCTCTCTTGCTGCGACAGGCGTTGATGGTATAGTTCATCGAATTCATGAGGAACTATGGAATACTTATCGGGTTGACATCCCGAAAGAAATTCACGAAAGCATAGTGAAAGCTTAGCAGAGTCTTGTTGGGTTCCTCCATCGTGATGAATTCCATCACATTCTTCATAACCCCATTCCATGGGGTGGGAAAATCCATTCTGGTCAGCCCATTCTTAGCTTCCTTAAAAATTTTAGGGTTATCGCGGAATTCCTTCAATTCCACCTCCTAGTGATGTTTTTGATGGTGGATGGACCATCCTCTCACAGTTTGCCCTATCACAGCAGCAAGCAGGTTCACGTCGATGATGAAATCTCTTCCCCGAATCTCCACCTTCCCATCTTCCCAAGTGTCCATCACCGCCTGGGTGATATCCTCCTCTACCCTAGAGAAAAGGTCAAAGAATTGAGTGAACCTTCGCTCAGTGAGGATGGCCTGAGCAACAGGTTCCATAATAACCATACAGGGTTCCACGTATGTCATCTTGTTGCTTGCAAGTCTCCTCCTCACAGTTCTCTCAATCTCACTCTGTCTTGCACTCCACGAATTTCCTCTTTTGCTACCGCTAGGAAGGTGGTAGGATTTAAAATTTTCCTGGAATGTAATGGTCCTTCTCTTATTTTTCATGCCAACTATGGGAGTCCAGTCACCGTTCTCCACATGGACCTTATGCCAGCTGTCCTTAGCCTCCCTCCAATTGATGTTTTCTTGCCTCACCTTTGTTGCCCACGTATCAACACATGCCTTAGAAGGAGTGTCGTGCGTTGGAAAAGACCAGCCATCTGCTTCCACCTATGTTTTCTGCCCCTTCACGTTATCTGTCAGCCTCATCAGCATTCCAACCACCTTCTTGTCATCATGATTTGGATCCTCATTAATTGAAGTTATCTCCCATATGACAACACCTTCATAGACATGCATGCCTTGCGTGGGGAAAATCCAATCATTAGCCTCCATTTGGACCTTACGTCGGGTGGCCTTTTTGATCGGGCTTATCAGCCTTCTCGTATTCCGCATATCATTGTGATTTGGATCCATTTTTTCCTTAGCATGCTTGGTAAGATTTGAATTCACCACCATGGGAATCCATGCGCTATTAACCTCCTCGTTATCACCTAAATTTTGGCCAATGGTATTTGTCCTTTCACCTCTGGGCCATCTATGGATATTAGTGTTTTGACTTGGGATGCTTACCTTTTCACGTCTTAGAATCTTGTCCTTGCATTTTTTGCCATTAATCCTATCCGAGAGATTTGTCAGCATTGTCCATGGAATCACCCCTGTCTGATTAGGATTTCTTGGTAAGGATGCCTCCTGGTGGTCTTGGGCCACGTGGGATTTGACCACCCTTCCACTACCCGCTTTAGGCAAAGGATTGTCTATCATTGTGAAGGATGTCCTCAACTTCACGTGGCACTCCTCACGTCCACGTTGTCAAACTACTAGCCTCAACTCCTACATTGGCTAGTTTGTCAGCTGATCTGTTGGCTTCACGGAAGACATGGCGTGCCCTCTTATCCTGTCTGGCCTCGAAAAGGATCCTCGCCTCAAGGATGATAGCTTCAATCCTCCATGGGGTTTTTTGCCATTGGTTAGGAGGTTAATGATGATTTTTGAATCCCCTTCAACCATCATATTGCCTTGGATCTCCTGTGCCACCTATAAACCCCTCCAAAGCGCTCTTGCTTCTGCCTCATTATTGGTTCTGGTTCCTAATGGTTCCACAAAGGCCATCTTCAGAATTCCTTGATGATCTCTGATTACTCCTCCAGCTCCCACCCTCCCAAGATTATCCTTAGCCGCACCATCGAAATTTAGCTTCAACCAGTCCCTAGGGGGAGGCTCCCAGATGATCCTATCCCTAGGATTGGGCCTTGGGACAACAACTATCTCATCAGGAGGGATACCTAAGGACAGGGCAATATTTTTTTCCCTAGGAGGAATTGTTTAATTATCCTTAGATAGGATACTAATATTTTCTTTCGCAAAGGTAAGAATTCTATTAAGGATGGTTTTAGGGTTGTGCTTGGAATCGTTAAAAGCTCTATGGTTCCTTTCTAACCAAATTTTCCAAAGGAAGTGGTGCCAACAGATCCTCCAAAGGAACTTGAGTTTTTGGCTTCCAAAGGGAAGAGGCCATTGTTGGAAAACTTCAGTGATTGAGGCCGGTTTAACCCAAGAAATGCTAAAGGCTTGGAAAAGTCCATCAAGGATGGAAGTTGCCACTGGACATTCTAGAAAGAGGTGTTGGACTGATTCCCAACCTGCCCTGCACATGTAACACCGGTTAGCAATAATCATTCCTTTTGTCAACATGTTGTCAATGGTGAGAATCTTTCCTTGAATCACTAGCCATGTGAAAAAGGATATTTTGGGGATCAAGCCCTTGATCCAGACCAGCTGTGACTGAAACTGGTGATCTTCAGGATTAAGGAGTAAATTGTAGGTAGATTTAACTATAAATTCTCCACTCTCCATTTCTGCCCATGCTAGATGGTCTTCAACATTGCCTGTGGGTATGACCTGTTGGCCTAAAATATTATGAAGTTCTTCAGACTCAGCTTCAAACCCCTGAACCCTGGTAAGCTGCCATCTGGGGATGTTCCTATCCTGCCTTATGTAATTTGCCACCTTGTGCCCTATAGATCATTCCATGTGTTCTTTGATCCTAGCCAAATGGGGGTTCCGAGATAAGGGCTCAGATCTAGCCCACCTATCTTCCCAGAAGTTGATTTTTTATCCATTACCTAGCATCCATCTAAGTCCTTTCTTAACCAAATCTCTGTTGGTTAGGATTGCTTTCCAAAAGGCCGATCCCCTGTTTACCAAGTTTCCATTGAGGAAGTCTGTTCCTTGGAGGTATTTTCTCCTGACTATGGCTGTCCACTCATTTTCAACATTTGTCAGCAATCGCCAGGCTTGTTTGGCTAGCAGCACCGTGTTGAGAAGGGACACTCTCCTTAGGCCTAACCCTCCATTAGCTCTGGGTTTACATACCTTGCTCCATCCTACTAAATGGATCATTTTTTTCTCTTTCGTCCCTGACCAGAGGAAGTTTTTTTGAAATTGCTCAATATTTTGATATACTTTGCTTGGAGCTCTAAACACAGATAAGAAATATACTAGAATGCTCTGTAGTGAGGCCATAGTCAAGGTCGCTTTGCCTGCCTGAGATAGTAGATGTCCTTTCCAACCAGCCAACTTTTTTTGGATCCTCTCCAACACATTATTCCACATGGCTCCTTCTGGGGTTCCAAAAAAGAGGGGTAGGCCTAAGTAGGAGGTGGGAAGAGTCGCTATATGACACTCTAAAATCCTAGCAATACTGGTTTGTCTAGGGACATGAGTGTTAAGGAAGTAGAGTTTGCTCTTATTGAAATTCACTCTCTGGCCAATAACTTCCTCATACATCTTTAGAATGTGTTTAATTCTTCTAGCCTCAACCACTGAAGCCAAGGTTAGCATCAATGTGTCATCCATGAATTGTTGATGGGTAACAGGGTTTGTTGAAGAAGTCACCTTTATGCCTGAGATGAGTCCTGCTATAGAAGCAGCTTTAATGGTCCTTCCTAAAGCCTCTACCATGATGATGAAAAGCATGGGGCTTATAGGGTCTCCTTGCCTTAATCCTCTTCTACTTTGAAAGTATCCTGTTGTCGACCCATTCACCAAAATAGAAAACCATGGTTTCAAGATACACCCTCTAATGAGTCTGACCCATTGAGGATGAAATCCAAATTTTAGTAATATTGCATCCAAGAACTCCCAATTAATCCTATCAAAAGCTTTGTTCATATCCAATTTTAGGGCCATAGTCACTTTCTTAGTCTGAGCTACCGTATGTAGAGCCTCATGAATAGTGATTACTCCATCTAAGATTGATCTTCCTTGAACCGAGCTCCCCTGACTCTGATCAATGATTACGGGTAGCACTTCCTTCAATCGATTGGCTATGAATTTGGTAAGGATTTTATAGGACACATTACATAGGCTAACCGGCCTAAAATCTGCCATAGTCTTAGGGTTTGGTCCTTTAGGAATCAGAGCTATAAAAGTGGAGTTAAAACCCCTAGGAATATGTGTTGATGATTGGAATTCCCTGATGGTAGCCATGACGTCAGCACCAACAATATCCCAATAAACTTGGTAAAAATGAGGAGGAAAACCATTCGGGCTAGGAGCCTTATCAGGTTCCATGCTGAACAAGGCACTTTTGATCTCCTCATCAGTGAATGATGCTATGAGAGAATCATTCGTGGTCTCATCGATAAGTTGGGGAATGAACTGGAGAAGAGAATCCTTGGCTTCAACATGACAAATAGGTTCTTCACCCAACAGGGAGTTAAAATGAGCAACTGCCTCCTCTCTGATGTCCTGAATGTTCTGAGTTAAGGATCCATCCGCCCTGGTTAGATTGCTGATTTTATTATTGCTTCTATTCCTTAAAGTAGAAACATGAAAAAAATTTGAATTTGAATCACCCTCCTTTAGCCATAGAGCTCTAGATTTTTACCTCCAGTAAATCTCTTCACAAGCTAAAATATTGTGGAGCTCACAAAGGGTTTCCCTCTCTTCTATTCTGGTTGCCTCATCATAGGTGCCATTTTGAATTCTACTTTCTATCAGTTTTAGTTTCTTGCCAACTACTTTCTTATTCTCAAAAATGTTGCCAAACACTTCTTTGTTCCAGATTCTGAGGTTATCTTTAACCATATTTAGTTTCTGAGCTAGTTTGAATGAAGAACTTCCCTGACAAGGTTGCTGCCACCACTTTTTGACTTGTTCCCTCAGATCCTCATGTTTAGTCCACATCGATTGAAACCTGAATGATTTTTTAAAGTGGTTGGCTTGAATGACCTCAAACAAAATAGGATTGTGGTCTGAAGCACTTTTGGGAAGGGCCTATAATAGAGAATCACCAAAGGTTGTGATGGCTTCCTTAGAAAGGAAGAATCTATCCAATATTTCCTGAATCAGTTGGCTTCCTATTCTCCAGTTACTCCAAGTGAACTTAGCCCCTTTTAGCCTGACATCCATCAACTCATTTATATTTACAAATTCATTAAAGTCTTCCATGCTTCTTGATGGTAGGCCTGATCCTCCCTTTTTATCGGACGGATATAGGGGGTGTTGAAGTCTCCTGCAATCACCCAAGGAATGTTGTTGAAAGCTTGATTCAAGTGACCTAGATACTCCCATAACTCTAAACGCCCTTGGATAGAGGTTGGGGCATACACATTTGACATGATCCAAGATTTGTTGTGATCAATATCATGGAATAGCACACTGAGGACCCTGTCATCAGCCTGAATCACACTGCCTTCTAATTTATTCAGATCCCACAAAACCATGAGTCCTCCAGATGCTCCTCTCACCTGTTGGAAGGCTACTTCCCCTTGCTTCCAAATCCTTCTAGCTATAGATGCAGATTGTATTATATCTATCTTTGTTTCTTGGAGGAAGATGATTGATGGACTAAACTCTTTCCTTATATATTTTACCACCCTTTGCTTTGGTGGGCCATTTAGGCCTCTCACATTCCATGAGAGTACCTTCATTTAGATAGTTTGTTATTTTTACCTCGCCCCCTTCCTTGGGTTGGAGGGGGTTTGTCTATTTTGCTATCATCCTGGCTAGGAATAGCTTGTTGTAGAAGTGTTCTCTGCTTCCCATTTGCAATTTCATTATTGATCCTAAGTCTGTAGTGTTCTGCAGTAGTCATCCGCCCTCTCTTTTTTTCACTTCCATAATCAATGGGAGACTTAGTTGTACTTCTGGTTTGTTTTGGACTAAAATGAGGAGGCATATACTAAAGTAATCTAGGACTAGATTCCTTTTCCCCAATTTGAGGGGTTTCATCACTATTTTCATCCTCTTCTCTATTTTGGCTGAACTCACCTAATTCGAGATCCTTGGTCCGTGGACTTCTCATTGAGGAATCTATTGGCTTGGGGCTTGCTTGATAAGGGATAATTTGCTGCAAAATAGGACTGGAAGCTCCTTTAAAACCAACTGATTCAACAACCTCAATCCTTGACTCCATTCCTTCCATATTTTGACTATAGTAACCCGGATCCTTCTTCTTCCCATGAGAGGAATTTTTGGCATTTTTTGGAGCAGCCGTGGATGGACCATACTTAGATGGGGATTATAGGGTTTCAGGAAACACTGGATGGGGATTTTCTTCTTCACTATTTTCCTTTTCAGCCTCTAGGTTGGCTAAAATTTTGAATTTGTTAAAGGTAGGATCCTTGTTACATACCTGAGGTACTTTGCCATCTTCACGAAGTAGCTTTCCTTTCTCCTGAAGTTGGGGTTGGGCTGCTATGACCTGATTGTTCTGGTTGGGTTTGACTGGCCTGTATCCTTCGAAGTTATGGCGTGGTCCTTGGTTTCTAGGGATCCCTTTCCTGATTACCTTACCATCTTGAGCTTTGTTCGTGGCTTCCCTATTGGTTGCTAGAACCAGGCATTGATTTCGAATATGACCCTGGGTTTTGCACTCACTGTAGAAGGCCGACTTGTTATCATACTCCATCGGTTGTATTCTCAAATACTCACCATATTCTAGCTCCACTTGGGATGGGAGTTCGGAATCTAGGTTGGCATTCACACAAATCCTGGCATGCATCATTCTGGTCCTTGCCCGGGTCGGATGGTCAATACCCACTAACTCTCCTATTTTTTTAGTGATGCATGTAAGCCAGTACTCATTGAAGAACTATGCTGGAAGATTTGGTAGATGAACCCAAATGGGTGCTATATTGATGTTTTGCTTTTCAGGGTCAAAATCCTCACCCCATTGTCTAAGGAAAATACTATGCTTCCCTAAAAACCAGGGTCCTCCCATAAGTATGCGATCCATGTCTACTTTGTTATTGAGTCTTATCATGAAAAACCCTCTTGATAGAGCCACAATATCTAAATTTCCTATGGTTTTCCATTTGGCCAAAGCCCAGGATCGTATTGTCTCTATATCCGGTCTCCCACCCAAGAACTTGCCTACTAGGGAAAAAGATTCCAGATCCAAAAATATTTCCATGACCTCAGTAGGAGCTCTAATCCTATTGTTGTTTGGTATTAGGGGAGGTAGCTCATCAGCGGCCTCCTTCCTTCTCCCTCTTAACATCTCCAAGAAGGATGGGCCCTTCCTAGGATCCCCTGCCCCCAGCTGGGACCCTTTCTCAGGATATTTTTCAGGAGGGTCGGTCCCTCTTACTTTTTCAAATTGCGTAGACAAGGGATCCTATCCTTTTCCTACTATAGCAGTATGTCCTACCTCTGGATCCTCACCTTCTACTTGTTCGAGGTTCCCGCAAACCACCACTGCTCCTCCTCTTATTCCTCCGATGCTCTTCCTCTGCTCCATTAAATTTTGATTTTTTTGAGCACTATGTTTTCTAGAAACAAGCTTCAACTATACAAGTTAAATGAAATAAAAAGTCTAATTTAAACATTTTTATTATAAATATGAATGTACAACTTAATTAACAATAATAATTTCAAGGATAGTAAAAAAACCCAAAGCACTGAGTGGAGCTCTGGCGATTTGGCGGGAAAACCTCTGAACAGGCGTCGGGCGATGCTCGAGGGTTTCTGGCCCGTAAGATCTTTCCAGAGACTTTGGTGTTTTGGTTTTGAACTACTCTGAAGGTTTGCTCGTTGCTCCGGGAGGGCCCGATGGGGTCTCCTCCAGTCCCTCTTGCGGGGAGAAAGAGTTCTTATGCTGAGATGTTGAAAGAAAACCCCTCGTCTTCCACTGGTGAAGCTCAGAGGAATACTTTTCAAACGCTACTCAAAAATGTTGGCAACAGCCCAAATGCTCACCGCGTTAATGGATTCCTCCCGCAATCCGCTTCCAGACCTAAGATTGTTATCGAACCCAAGCTGGTCGAGGATACAATTGTCTACCGAGCTAACCATGACTTGATCTGCAAATTCATGGGCATCCGACCTTCTCTGAATTTTTTGCATACCTGGGTTCGACAGAACTGGGAGCCACAAGGTGAGTACTCTTTATGGCCAATAAGCAATGGGTATTTTATTATTAGTTTCTCTTCTTTAGCAGATAGAAACAGAGCATTTGAATCGAAAAAGAGAAACCACGGACCAACAGGGTTATTTGTTCAACCCTGGAGAGTGGGCTTTGATCCTCGCATTGAACCCATGGCTGTTCCGGTCTGGATCCGACTGTACGCTCTCCCGATGGAGTTTTGGGGTGAGCAGGTTCTAGAAATAATAGGTAATTCCCTAGGCAGATATATAGGAGTCTCTAGAGACACCATAGAGGGAAATACAACTGTTTTTGCTAGAATCTGTGTAGAAATGGACATTAGCCAGCCCTTATCAGCTGAGGTGGAGCTTGAGTTGGCAGGAGTTCCCTGGATCCAGCAGTTAGACTATGAGGCCCTACCTTTCAGGTGCAGAGTTTGCCATAAGCATGGACATTTGGCAAGGTTCTGTCCTAACACCTCGAGCACAAAAGCGGAGGCTTCGATTGGAATGCCAAGCCGCCCTAGAGAGGGTAATCCCACCCCTGTCAATGAACCTTCCAACACTTCTCCAGGTCCTGATGCTCAGAAGGATGGCTTTGAACAGCCGAAACGAAGGAGAAACAAAAAGAAAAATGGCAAGGAGCAGATGCATCTCAAGCCAAACAACCGGTATGAGATTTTTAAGTCATTAGTGGATCTGGAAGACCAAGTCATGGAGGGAGTGGATGGGAATGGTGAGATTAATAACACTCACTCCCAAGATTCTCCTTCATCCACTCCTGTTGCCGAACAGGTGACTGCACCCTTGGAGAGTATGCAGTCAGAGAACCCAGGGGCATTGGTGATACACTCCCCAGCACAACCGGCTATTAAAGATGTCACTATGGGAAATGCAGATAAAAACAGAGAAAGGCCAGCTTTAGGGATCACTCAGGTGGAGAAGAGATCTAAAAACAATAACTCTCAAGGAGCGGGAAGAAAATCCAATAAGGAACTGCTCACAGCACAAGGAGATAAGCTGATCAATGGAGGATCGGTGAGGTCAATTGATTCTTACTGCTCCCAAGGTTTTCAATGATTATACAATCTTGGAACGTTAGGGGTTTAAACAGTAGAACCCATCAATCTGCTGTTCAAAGACTCTTAGGGAAGTATAAAACGGATTTTTTGCTTATCCAGGAGACAAAAATGTCGCTGGATCTTATGAGTAAAACTGTTAGTAGGATTTGGAGGGGCGCTGGGTATATGGATGTGGCTGCCCAAGGTGCCTCAGGGGGGATTGTCACTCTTTGGAACCCCCTGGAATGGACTGCTTTAGAACATATAGCCTGGAGGGGTGTTCTCACATCTCTCTTCAGGAATATTGTCACAGCTGAGCATGTACTAATTACAAATTTCTATGGGGCTCAAAGCCTTGATGGCCAGAGGCTCCAATGGAAAGTTGTTCACAACATGAGGTCCTCTAGACAAGTTTGTGACTGGATCATTGCTGGAGATTTTAATGCCAAATTATCTGCTCGGGATCAGGAAGGTGGAACCCCTGTTTTGGACCCGGGGGACAGGCTTCTGATTGCCCAGGTCCAGGCTTTTCACTTAGTGGATATCCAAGGCCCTGGAACTTTTTTCACTTGGACTAACAAGAGGAGGGAGCCACACTGTAGGAAGGTAAAGCTAGATCGCTTTCTGGTCTCAGAGGAGGCATTTGTTAAGTGGAATGTTAAATTCCAGATTTTGGATGGCCCTGTTTTCGATCATTCCCCCATCCTGCTGGAGGGTGGGACTCAGACAGGACAATACCACAAACCGTTTAGATTTGAGAATTTTTGGCTACAAAAGGAGGATCTTCATGAGAAAATTCCGCAATGGTGGGATGAAGGTCGTCCACCTTTTGGGACAGCTATGTTTAAATTCCACAAACAGCTTCATTTTGTCAAAAGTAAACTGAAACAGTGGAGGCACGCCAATAAGTCGGATTTCCAGCTGCAAAGAGCCCCCTTGATGGTCCGCTGGGAGGAGGTACAGAAACAATTCAGGGAAGGAATAATTACTGAACAGCTTAAAACTGAAGATGATGCCCTGCGCAAAGCTGTTGAGGACATTGATAACCAAGAGGAAATTTACTGGAAACAGCGGGCTAGAAATTCTTGGTTATTGGAAGGAGATAGAAATACAAAATTTTTCCATAGATCAGCCTGTGCTAGAAGACAGATGAATAACATGGCAGTTCTACATGATGAGAATGGACACTCCTTTGATACTCTTCCTGGTATGCACTCCCACTCAGTGGATTATTTCTCTAAGCTTTTTGCAGAAAATAGGGAGCAAGATGTGGGGGCTCAAAATGAAGTTCTTGATGTTATTCCCCCTATTGTCACTCAAGAAGAAAATCAGGCTCTCCTTAGACCCATTGATAGAGATGAATTGAAGTGTGTGGTCTTTGGAATGAGCACAGGCAAATCTCCCGGTCCAGACGGTTTTCCTATTGAGTTTTTCCAGGCCTTTTGGGATACCTTAGAGGATGATGTTTTGGCTGTTACAGAGGAGTCCAGAATCAATAAGAGAATGCTTAAGGCTCTAAATCATACCTTCATCACTTTAATTCCTAAGGGGGAGGAAGGGGTTCATATCTCTGACTTTAGGCCTATTGCCTTATGTAATGTGATTTACAAAATTATCACAAAGATAATAGTTGAACGTCTTAAACCTCTCCTTCATAACCTCATCTCCTCAGAACAAGGGGGATTTGTTGAGGGTAGACAGATTTTGGATGGAGTGGTTCTTGCCCAGGAGGCTATTCATTCAATGCAAAACTCCGGTAACAAAGGAATGTTCATCAAACTGGATATGTCCAAGGCTTATGATAGAGTGGAGTGGGGCTTCCTGTCAAAGATGTTGGCAGCCTTTGGTTTTTCCCAGGACTGGATAGACTGGGTTATGAGCTGTGTTTCCACGCCTTCTTATTCTGTTCTAATTAAGGGGCTTCCCTCGCCTCCTTTTGGAGCTTCTCGCGGTCTCCGACAAGGGGACCCCTGCTCTCCCTATCTATTCCTTATTTTGGCTGAAGGATTAGGTAGACTCTTCTTCAGAAGAAGACTTCAAGGCCTGTTAATAGGTATTAAGGTTGGTGCAGAAATTCTAACTCATTTGCAATTTGTGGATGATACTGGCCTGGTTGGAGTGGCCAGTCTCAGGGAAGCCAGGGGAATCAGAGACTCTCTCAATGTTTACCTTAGGGCCTCCAATCAGGTTATCAATGACAGAAAATCCAAAGTGGTCTTTTTCAACCTTGATCAAAGGCTTCAGGACAGAATTATGGAGATTTTGGGCTTCACTAGAACCTCTCTTCCTATAGTCTACTTGGGGGTTCCTTTGCACTTCAAGAAATTGAAAATTGACATTTGGAAAGATCTTTTGGATGGCTTCAAAGACAGAATGAACCATTGGTCTCATAAATGGTTAAGCTATGGCGGCCGATTAACCTTCTTACAGTCAGTTATCCAAGCCATGCCAATTTATAAATTCTCTATCCTGGCTGCCCCACCTTCTATTTGGAAAGAGTTGGATAAATTGGCCAGAAGATTCTTATGGGAAGGAGCAAATGGTGAGAGGAAATGGGCCTTGGTTGGCTGGGATAAGGTTACGCAGCCCAAAGAAAAAGGAGGGTTGGGATTGAGAAGCTCTAAACTCAACAACATAGCCTTAGCAGGTAAATTGTATTGGAGATGGATCTCCCAGCCATCATCTTTATTCAGTAGAATCTTAACCAGCAAATATCTGGGCCAAGTTCATCCCTCTGAAATAAGCCGCTTCCCTTTGGATGGTAATGGATCCCTCGTCTGGCAAGCTCTCAAGTTGGGTTCTCAAGTTATTAAAGACCAATTGTTCTGGAAAGTGGGAAGAGGGGAGAAGGCACATTTTTGGACTGACTCATGGGACCAGTATCCACCCATCATTGCGGAATATCCTGAATTGCTTCCAATTAAATCAGCCATAGAATCCCAGGGATGGGTCACTATTGAGAATTATTTCAACACTAGCCAGCTGGGTGAGTATAAATTCAAGAAGTTTAAGCGGTTGGAGGAGTGGCCGGTCACAATCCCTCCGGCGCTAGCAACCATTTTGACCAACATCTTGACAAAGCTAGGTTTCTCACGGGCAGAGATGAAGAGGATGAGTTAGCTTGGGGCCATGGGAACCTCGGGGTTTATACTGTGAAGGCTGGATATGATCAGATCCTCCCAGAGCCTCCCCCGCATTCATTTTCGGTTCAATATTGGAAGAAGATTTGGTATTCCAAGTGCTGGCCGAAAGTGAACTTCTTTGCCTGGCAGTTTATGCACAATGGCATTCTCACCTTCGATATCCTCAGAAACAGAGGAATCATTGGCCCTTCTCAGTGTATTTTATGTCATAAGAATGAGGAGACTGCTGATCATTTGATGTTTGAGTGCTCTTTCACAGGTCAGATTTGGAATCGGTGGTTTTCCTATTTTAAACTCCAGAGTAATGGTGCTCTGACTCGGAACAATATCTGGCAAAGATGGAAGAAAGGCAGATTTAAATCTAAAGCCCTCCGTCTGGGGTGGGATCTTGGTCTTTCCTTCATCTGGTGGCAAGTGTGGTTGGAAAGAAACGCTCGAATCTTTAGAGAGACCTTCTCCTCGCTTGATGGAATATGGCAGGTTATCTGGAGCAAAGTCACAGAGACGGTTGCCATATATGTTGAAGAGGAAATTTTGGCTGAGCTGGGTCCTCAGGAAGAGAGAGTTGTTGCACAGGTTAGAAAGAACATAGCCAGTTGGAAACCCCCCCAGCAGGCTGGGTTAAAATTAACACAGACGGAGCTGCAAAGGGCAATCCGGGCAATGCTGGAATTGGTGTTGTGTGCCGTGATCATGCTGGAACTGTGCTTTACTGGGAACTACAGGGTCTGGGAAGAGCCACCAATAATGAAGCCGAAGCCTATGCTATCAAAATTGCTTCCATCTGGGTTGTTAAGCAGGGATACAGAAAGATAATCCTTGAGACAGATTCTCAAATTTTGGTTGGCGCTCTTGATTGCTTGAGGAACTTTGCTTTGAAAGCTTGGAAGATACAGATTTTAGTCTCTCAAATCAAGGACCTTTGGAAGGAATTAGAAGATGTGATCCCTATCCATGTGAGTCGTGACTTAAATTCGGCGGCCGATTTCCTTGCAAAGATGGGTGCGGAAAAGGAGGTTGGAGTTCAACTGCACAGTGACATGCCTGTGGAAAATGCTGAGATTCGACAGGGACTTGCAAAATTCTTGAATCAATGAGAAAATTTTGTACTAAGGGTGATTTTCGTCGCGTTTTCGTGACCTGCACTACTGTCGTGGCCCTTGGCAGGAAACTGTCGCGATATCGCGACAGGTTTTGTCGCCACGGCCTTTGGAAGGTTCCCGTCGCGATATCGCGACGCTTTGAGCGCAGGGGCAAGAAGGAGGAAAACAGTCGCGATATCGCGACGGTTTTTGTGTTTCGGAGACAAAAGGAAAAACCGTCGCGATATCGCGACAAGTTTTGTCGCCACGGCCTTTGGAAAGTTCCCGTCGCGATTTCGCGACGCTTTGAGCGCAGGGGCAACAAGGAGGAAAACAGTCGCGATATCGCGACGGTTTTTGTGTTTCGGAGACAAGGGGAAAAACCGTCGCGATATCGCGACAAGTTTTGTCGCCACGGCCTTTGGAAGGTTCCCGTCGCGATTTCGCGACGCTTTGAGCGCAGGGGCATCAAGGAGGAAAACAGTCGCGATATCGCGACGGTTTTTGTGTTTTGGAGACAAGGGGAAAAACCGTCGCGATATCGCGACAAGTGTTGTCGCCACGGCCTTTGGAAGGTTCCAGTCGCGATTTCGTGACGCTTTGAGAGCAGGGGCAACAAGGAGGATAATAGTCGCGATATCGCGACGGTTTTTGTGTTTCGGAGACAAGGGGAAATTTCGTCGCGATATCGCGACGTTTTTGATGCCTGGGAGCCAGATAGAAGAACTGTCGCGATTTCGCGACACTTTTGGCGAACTGATGACTTCTGGAAAAGACGTCGCGATTTCGTGACCATTTTGGAGCTTGTGCCTCATGAAGATAATTCGTCGCGATTTCGCGACACTTGGGAGGACTGGTTGCAGATTGACAATCTTGTCGCGATTTCGCGACACTTCTGGCGTAAAGGGGGCAAACGGAAAATGCGTCGCGATATCGTGACCTTTTTGAGGGATGACTGCTCGGAGGAGAACCCGTCGCGATATCGCGACAATGTTGGTGGTCAGGAGTTGCTGGCTATGGCTGTCGCGATTTCGCGACCGGTTGCCCGGTTGTGGCTTTGGTTGCCTTGACTGTCGCGATATCGCGACATGTTGCGATTTCGTGACATGTCGCGATTTCGCGCCTGGTTTTCTTCTTGTGCTTAGTGTTGGGAAGTGCTGCCCTCTTGCCCTTTGTGTTGGCTTCTTGCTTCCTGGTTCTTGGTTGGGATGTTTTCGATCCCTCTTGTATTTACTCTTTGTATTAATATAAGTTTTTCACTTTCTTCAAAAAAAAACAATAATAATTTCAAGAATAAATTTAGAAAAATAATATTATAGGGGTTTCATTTATTTATAAAAAAAACATTATATTATATTAGTGTTGCTAGATTTGGAGCCTTGCTAATATAAACATTATCTCAATGTAGCACTATTGTTTATTTTATTTTATTTTAAGGATCTATATATTGATAATAAATATTATGAAGTAAAAATAGTGTATCGAAGAAGTGACTTGGAGGTCACAAGATTTCTATCCAAAAGGAGGGACAAGCAACAAAGCAAAATCAATAACTTCCAAAAGTGTGCCATAGTATAAAGGGTATTGGAAATCCAAATAAAAGGGCATAAAAAACCCAAATATAAAAGACACTAAAAATATAAAGGGTGCTAGAATCACTGAGAAGACCAAATAGTCAAAACCTTCATAATCACCCAATGTTTTAGGATTTTCCAAGGGTGTCAAGATATCCAAATGTTTTATAATATTTAAAGGCTCTAAAATATCCATCAACTCTATTGCTTTTCCTATTTCATCTGCTATCACATCTATGTTGAAATTTTTTCTTGTAATTCTTAGTTTGGAATGATCTCTTCTTATAGCATTGTTGGTAAGTGTATCTACTATCTTGTTAAATTCTTGATGAATGTGGAAATATTGCACATGTGTGAATTTTTGAATTAGTTCTTTCATTCTACCCAATATGATATGGAGTTGTATTGAACTATCCTTTTTCTCCTTGGAGAGAGCATTTATAATGAGGGCATTATCCCTATATATATGCAAGTGTTATATTTGTTATTCTATTACAAAATTCAATCCAATCTCACATGCTAGTGCCTCTACCATATCATTAGAAGAAATTCTTAGGTTGATACAATACTTGAGTGCAACTATCCCATCTTATTTTATGATTACTCCCCTTGTAGCTGTTATGATCGGATTTGACTTAGATATCCCATCAAAGAAAAAAGTAGGATAATTTATATTTGGTGGTGTTATTACTAACACATTCATGTATGAAATGTTAAAGATCTAACTTATTGTTTAGATTTAATTCCTACACATTCAATCTTTGTTGATTCTGCTTATGTTTGAAGGTGTCTTGAAAATTAATCACTAGGTATCTAATAATTCTTTTAGTGAGAATACAATTTTCCCCTTTGTCGACAAAGATCAACCTATTCCTATAATTCCAAATATTCCAAAAAACAAAGAATGGGATGGAATTCCAAAAATATTTGATTAATGGCTTCTCCTTTAGTCCCTAGTTATATTTTGATTTCCATTTGACTATATAGTCTTCCACATTTATTCCTAATAAGGGATATCCAATACAATGGGTTATCTTTAATCAGATGGGAGTGGATGAATTCCACTGAAATAATAAGTGTGAGTAATGTAATTGTATTTCATACATCTAGAATAAAAATGAGGATAAACTTTATTCCTTTTTGACAAGTTGTTACCTATGAGAATATTGTTCTGCAAAACTAACCAAGAAAATACTTGAATCCTAGGTGGCAAATTTAGATTCCAAATTGCTACCAATATTTTATTGGGAACTCCATCTAGTTGCATTTGTGTACCCATATGAACTGTATATTCACCTGATTTATTGATGTCTCCCAAAATAAGTTGATCCAAACTTTGTTGTCTCAACAATTTCATGTTGTGTTTTTTCTTGAAATGATCCCATTCTACTATCAAGGGTGATGGCATTGAGGGATACCTCTATTCCACTATGTTGTTGCACCAATACAAAATTTCATTAAGCTTTAAGATCTGCAAATATTGTAGCTCATCTTTGAGAGCTAAACTACAACTACTTAGCAAAGGAGGTTTTCCAAGTATTGGATCATTCCATAAGTCAATTTGAGATCCATATCCTAGAAGCCAAGAGATCTTGTTTAGGATCAATTTCTTGGTTTCCACAATATATTTCCATTTTAAAGAGGATTCAAACCTTGTGTTCAGATTTATCATTAGGTGCATTTATATTTTTGAGTCTACATATTTAGCTTTCAAAATCCTTTTCCATGGGAATTTTGGAGGCTAAGATAGATGTCTACCCCTAGTGCCTTACCCATAATTTTTACTTGTATTATTCCTAGTCCCCCTTGATTCATTATTATAGCAAATGAATTCCAAATAACTAAATGGAACTTTTTTGTTTATTTTGATTACCTCCTTGTCAAGGGAAATTTCTACCTAGACCATCAAGTTCTTGTAAAACACTTTTTGTATCATAGTAAACTAAAACTTGATACATTGGAAGCATAAACAAGACTGATCTAATTAAAATCTTCTTCCTATTAAAATCAACCATCCATTACTATATGCTTGTATTTGCTTTTGTAGATTATCAATAGGTGGCATCCAAATATTTCTTGGTTTGAGTTGGAATCCCTAAGTATGTAAAACACTAATCTAGTCCTTCCTTGAATCCGAGTATTTGGGTAAAATCTCTATTTTTTATTGTCATTGTATTAATTATATAAAATTGACTTTTATTTCAATTAATTAAAGCACCTAAAGCTACTTCAAAGAAATTTAAAAAACTCTAAAAAAAATTAATATTATACTTGGTTGCTTCTCCTAGCAATATAGTATCATCAACAAATTGGGTATGCATGATAGGTGTAACACCTTGGATAATTTTGATTCCTTGTAACTCCCCTACACTTCTCATGTTGCTAAGAGCTCTTCCTAGTGTTTCTACTAGTAATATGTAGAGGTATGGGGATAGTGGGAAACCTTAATGAATTCTCTTGGAAGACTTATGAAAGTAGAAGGTTCTTCATTGATCAAAGGAAAAATATAGGGAGTTTTGGCACATGATCATATCCATTGCACCAATTATATTGGGTATCCAAACTTAGAATATTTTCTAGGAACTGTAGGTTAAATGTATCAAAATAATTTTCCATATTCAATTTGATTTAATGTTGGATTAGGAGTGGAGTGTATGTAGGCAGCAAATCCACCTCCCAGAAGAAGAAGAAATAATATGGATTTGTAAAATTTTGTCAAATATCCAAGTTTGCTAAAATATACAGTGTAGAGTTTGTGTAATTGTATCATTGGGTGTAATTGTACAACTTGACCCAAAACATACAATTGAAAATTAAATGAAATAAAGTGAAATGCACATGAAAGGTAATTTGATGAAAATCAAATTAAGACTTAGTAAAACCTTAGTGCATTAATTGTTTTAAGAAATTATGGGAAAACAGTTGTGAATGATGCATTGTCTTAGGAACCGCTTTGGAATGACCTGGACATGCATTATAATCCCCCTCATTCAATTTTTATAGGTTTTTCATGCTTATGGATTGTTGTTCATTATTGTTGATCATTATTCACAATAGTTGTTCATACTTGTGGAAGATTGCTAATCGATGATTGTTACAGTACAGTGTTGTTGTTGATCTTGGTTGATTGATGTGAATGTTCATGGTAATTTCAACTATGATTTAGGTATAATTATTACACGTTATTCATGTATATTTCTGGTGGACTATGAATTATAAATTTTTTGCAAGTATGGCCAAAATGGTATTGTAATTGAGTGATTCTTTAGTGGAAATAAAGTGTTAATTTATTACCAACCATGTGTGATGAATGTGTATGAGTTTATTGTTATATAATTTTCTCTATAGAAGGTAATTGATATAATTTAATTTTATTGTATGGTTCCTAGAAATAAATAGTGAAGTGCAATGTTAGCCAAGGATGGTGATTTTGAATGTGCATGTAGGATTACTAGATTGGCAATTTCACCATTAGGGTTAATCAATATTTTTTATGTTGAATACTTGCATATACCTTTGTAGATCTGAGATTGAGGAATTGTAGTAAAAATTTATTGCAATCATAAAGTTAGCCTTCCTAAATCGTACAATTGATCAATTACCTTGTCTTTGCTTGTAATTGCATAATTGTACTTATCATATTGAGAATTAAGAATTTCCAACTAAATGATTGTAAAACTATCAAGTTGTTATCTATAAACCAAGTATTGGGCATATTATATGATTCTAAATAATATATTACATGCAATTGTATGGTTATAACCATACAACTAAACATTTTGGAACCATACAATCACTTTTTGTAACCTTTGCAAATCGTATAGTTGTAAATCGTACAATTTTATGGATTGGTCCAAATCAAGTGCAAACTACTATAATTCATCTCAAAACATTCCATTTCACCTCATCCATTGAGAATACAACCACTCGTGCTATAGTTTCTAATACACCATAATGATATTGTCATAGATTTGATTTCCTAGGATAAAGCCTCCTTGTTCTTCTAAAATCAACTTACTAAGCAACTTTTTGATCCGATTAGCAATAATCTTTGTCATAATTTTATATGAGCAGTTACATAGAGAAATTGGTTTGAATCTATTAAAAATAGTGGAATTATACATTTTAGGAATTAGAGAAATAAATTTTAAGTTATTGGCTCTAAAGAGCATACATTTATTTCTAATATATTTAATTATTTGCAACAAGTAATCTCCAATAAGGTACAATAATTATTGATAAAATTTATTAGTGAAACCATCTGGTCCTAGAGTTCTATCTTTAGTAATAAAGTGCACCACTAGTTCCAATTTTTTATTTTTAACTCAAGCACATAAATTAGATTTGTCCTTTTGATTAAATTTTGATGGTATATTTTGGAGCAAATGATCTTGAGCTTGAATATCACCAAGTTCATGAGTGAGCAAACTTAAAAATTGGCCTTGTGCCCACTATTTTATCTTTTGCTTCTCCATGTAACTTGTGTTGTCCTTCTCTATTGCTCTAATTGTATTCTTATGGTACTTTTGAATTATTTTGAGATGGAAAATTTTTGCATTCTTGTCACCTTTTTGTTGTCATACCATTATTTCAGCCTTTATTATGTCTCTTATTTAGAATTTAGCTTGTATAACTTTACCATAAACTCTTTTCCTTGATCAACTTGTTGAGGGAGAGGAGATGTCTCCCCTAGATTTGTTTCCAATTTATCAAGTTGCTATAAGTATTTTCTTTGAAATGGATTTTTGGATAACCACTTTTTAATTTATTTTTTAAGTTTTATAATTTTTCTTTATAGATGTTTTGAGGCCTTTCTGATGTTGTTTTTTGTTGTCAATTGTTCTCTATAATTATTCTAAAGTCTTCCTATATTGCCCATACTAAATTGTATTTGAAGGGGATCTTTATTACTTCCTGAATATTCTAACACCTCTCCAATAGAATTGGTTTGTGATAATATATTGCACTTTGGATTATATGACTATTAGAAGTAGATATATAGTTAGGAGTTTTTCACTAAGAATCTATCTAATAATTTTTTTAATGTAATAGGTTACTAATATTATATTTGTCTAGGTGTACTTCCTTTTTTGGGAAATGACATATTGTAGATTTTCTTGAGCAATTATATGTTTTACCAAGTCTTTGTTGGGGTCATGATTCGTGTTAGCCTTTATCTTTTCCAATATGCTAATGCGATATTCATGTCTCCTATTAGTATATTTTATGGTTTTTCTTGGGTGATCTATTGATGCAATTGATTCCACTCCTCTCTTTTTTACTTTGGATTGTTAGGCCCATAGAATTTGATAATAGTTATATGAATACCATTAAGCAGTCCAAATTTTAAAGCAAATGATTACTATATTTATGTATTGATATGCAGTCTAATTGCTAGGAATCCCATATTTTTATAAGCCTACCTAAAGCACCTGATGAACTTACTACATTATGCTTTGATTTTCTCCATATCTTATTCCATTCTAGTGCCACTATGTTATCTACCATTTTTTATTATTGTAAACATACTACAAGTGGTTTATGCAGTTTTACAAGATCTGATAGGTAGTTTTTATTTAGAGGACTACCCAATCCCCTATAGTTTCATGAGAGCACTATCATTTTTTAGATACCTTCTTTGTAAATTCCAAAGTAGTCCAAGTTTTTTTCTAGATATCCTTTTGAGTTTGTTCTCTAAGAACTTGGTTAAAATTTCTACCTCTAATTTATGAGCGTGTTTCCAAGGTGCCTCTTGGTATCACTAACTCCATAGGTTGGTTTTACTCAACCTATTTTTTAGTGTCTTCATTTGAGTGCTTTGACTCTTTATCATGAGTCTCATATTGTGCTTCTTGTGTATCATCTAAGTGTTCCTTAATAGGTTTTTTCACTATTTATTTACCTCACTATTATTAGTTATAGTTAATTCCTAAATATCATTGATACAAAATAATGGACCTAAAATATATTTGGTAATATTACAAATGTAGTATAACTTTATATGTAATGGCTTGTCTTGGTATGGATTTATGTACTTATATATTGATAATTGATGCATGATTTTATTTTACTCTATCAAGATGATTTGATAGTTGCACTTTATGCTTACTAGAGTTAGATTGTGCTATTATTAGAATATGGTACTACTGATAAATTTTATGTTTGTAGGACTAGGTAATCTCATGGGTTGATTGGTATGGGACAACCATCAGAGTTGAAAGAAATGTGAAATGGAAATGATGGGTTTGCAATCGAATAGCCACAGGGGTAAAATAATCATATAGAAGCATTTGCATGTGTTTAAATGCATCATTGGATAAGGAGGTTGCTATAAAAGTAAAATATCCCTTACTCGTATGCTTAGGGATCTCTTGTAGGTGGTTGATAACCTTATAGTTATCATGATGCCTGCTACTAAGGGTATAATAATATTTATACATCCTTGTTTATTGTTGATTGCATCTTAGTTCAAGAAAGGATAACTTTAAGCAAGAAATATTGTGTGGTTTAGGAACTTAGTTATCATTGGATTGCAAAGAAAATTATGTTTCAAAGTATAGAACTTAATTGTTCAATTATTTCCAAGTAAAGCATTAATAATAATGCTAGTATTATTAATACTTTTAAAAGGAAGGCTTACTGCAATGGCAAAGGCTTTGGCCTCTCTTTGAGAGGTCCAAGGTTAAAACTCCAATTAGTATGAGGGGATTGGTACCCCTCATAAAAAACCTATGTAAAATCATTAAGAGGAGTGAGGAGGAAGTGCAAGGAGTGAGTGCAACCAAAATCAAGTGAGTACAGTCAAAAGTGAGTGAGTATAGTTGGAAGCAAGTACAAGTGTGATATGAGAGTGAGTGCAACTAGAAGTGAGTGCAAGCATGAGCCAAGAGTGAGTGTAGCTAGAAGCGAGTGCAAGCATGATCTACGAGTGAGTGTAGCCAAAAATGAGTGCAAGCATGAGCCAAGAGTGAGTGCAATGAGAAGCAAGTGTTAGTGTAAACTAAGAATGAGTGCAACTAAAAGTGAGTGAGTATAGCTAGAAGTAAGTGCAAGCATGAGCTAAGAGTGAGAAGGAAGTGTTAGTAGGAAGTAGAGACCAAAGTGTGATCCAATTGAATAAAACATAGTTTGGGCTAGGAGGAAGTGCAATCTAAGAGGGAGTGCAAGCCAAGATTCAATCATGGTGAAATAATAGTGAATTTATTTAGAGTGCATCAATGCTTCAAATCCTTACCATGAATGGGTGGAGTATTGTTTCCAAAAAATTACTAAAGCAAAGGAACACTAGGAAAAATAATATACAAGGGCTATTGTGAGCCAATAGGGATTGCAAGCTAGTAGCGAGTGCAGGGTAGGAGAGAGTGCAAGCTAGGATCAAGTGTAAGCTAAGAAGGAGGGTGAGCCAAGAGGGAGTGCAAGCCAAGAGTAATCCCAATTATATAGTATGTAATAAAATTCACATTTGAAAGCCCTAATTGGAATTCAAGATGCCCTAGTTGGAGATAAGAAAAAAAACAAATACATGGCATGTTTGATTCAAGTAGCATAGTTACACCAAAAGTGAGTATAGAATATGAAATTATTGAGCATGATATAATGGTTCTTAAAAGTAGAAGGTTAATATATAAGTTCCATAGATCATGGCCACGGTTTTTGGAGATTCAAAATTGTATCAAGTGCAAGTGGAGATTAAATTCAAATTGCTCTGTGACTTTTCTTCCTAAATATTTTTTCTCATCATCTTTTCCAGTTCAAAAATTATGTATAAAATAATGGTTGGTGGCCAATGGTTTAGGGGAAGAGGTGCACCTTATGTGATACCATGGAATGAATTTTTTTCTATTGAGACTAAAACTATTAATAATATTCTAGTATGAGTTAGGCTTTTTGGACTTCCATATCAGCTTATAAATAAGGATATTCTAAAGAATATTGGAAATGCCCTAGGAGAATTCAAGGAAGGACTAACTACTAAGGAGAAAAATCATGCTATATATACTTGAATATGTGTTTTTATGGATATTTTAAAACCTTTAACATAATCCATTAAGATAAAATCTTAATCAATAGAATGGGATTAACAAGTAAATTATGAAAATATCACATTTTGTTGCAATAATTTTTATGAGCTTGGACACATGGAAAGAGTTTGTAAAATGAAAACTATGAAGAAAGAGATAGAAAATTCTAACCATGAGATAAAATTCAAGATGAAGCAAGGAAATAATATAGTAATAGAAGCTAGATCTAATCAAGGATATTACACTTTGAAAGAAGAGGCAAAGAAATGCTATTGAAAGAAAATTTAGAAGGAATTAAAGGTGCAAAAGAAGATGTGGAGAAAAATCCTAAAACAAAGACAACAAATTGAGGTCAAGTTTTTTCCAGGTAAATCATCTTCATTTTCCTCAAGTAGTATAAAATCCTCTCCAAGTAATAAGAGTGAAAGGGGTGAAGATATTATTCCTTGCACTTCAAGGTTTCAATAGTAGAATAATTAAGAAATAAGGATGGAGGAAACGCATAACAATTTAGGTTTTTTTAGAGTAAAATAAGAAGGTAATTGCTAAGAAGAGCATCCTTGTACTTTCAAGTTTCTAGGGAAACATAAAGAAGATTATGCTTTTGAGGTTATTACTTGCACTTCAAATCCTTTATAACAAGGTAAACCTAAATATAATAAGTCTCACTATGAATAGTGTGAGAAGATTGAATAGATATATGAATATGAAAGTATTGTTGGGAATGAAAAAAAAGAGGAAGACCTAAGAAGCAAAAACAAATAGAAAAAGAAACCTAGAGATATATTAATATGGAAAACAAAATAAAATATCACAAGTGCTAATAAGAAGTGGGGCTAAACCCATAAATAAAATAAAAAAATAAAATGAAAATAATTTCTTGGAATATTAGGGAAATGGATAAAAACCCTAAAAAAGGGTATTAAGAAATTGTGAGGTTATTATAGACAATATAGATATAGAATTTGGAAAGCAAATATTTTAGCCATTAACGGTGTTGAATTTCATCTTGGTAGAATTTAAATTTTAGAAGGCATATGATATAAAAGGAGTTGATTATGGAAACTTAGTAGTTTGAGGAATATGGAGATTGATAGAAATACAAATGAAGAATATTTTTGATCAAAAGAGTCATGACTCACCTTGGTAGGACTTGTTACTTAAGTTGAAATATGTATTAGAAAATGATGTTTAATACTTAGATTTATTGTTTTGATGGATATATGCTTCTAATGTTGTTTCTATTTTGTGCAAGAATATGCAACTACTTATGCTATAATTTGAGGTAAGATCAGACTCTCATGGGTGGACAAGAGAATTGGCCACAAGGAATGAGAGACATATTGAAGGAGAAATGATGATGATGACTCGTTCATCAAATAGCTCAGGGTAACATGAATGAATACCCTTTCATGTAGGTGCATTATGGTTTGCTTATACTCATGTTCATACCATTAGACCAGGAAGTTGCTTGCAATGAGTCTCTTTAACATGAGTCAATGATAGCTTATGTCTATCTTAAATAAGGAGGCACTAATTTAGGGATAAAACAATGGTACAAAATATCGAGAGAATTATTTTGCTATTGCATAAGGCATGATGGATATTATTATCTTCCTTGAATATAATTAAATGATCTCTTGAATAGATTAGATGGATTTAATCTATGGTTGCTTATTAGGAATTGGAGTAAAAGATCATTATGTTTGCTTTGATTGAATGATATATTTAATTATAGACTAATGTTAGATTTAATACTAATCAAAAGGAATGATTAATATTAGTTTAATATAATGTTAGTATTAATCAATAGAATGATTAATATTATTATTAAGTTAGATTTAATATTAATCAATGGAAAGATTAATGTTATTCTAATGTTAGTTCTTTTAATCTAAAGGATTGAATATTTTGCTTTAGACTTGGGTTTATGTTGTCTCATTTTTTGTTTTTGTTGCTTCTTGCACATTGAGACATGTTGGTTTACCTTAAAACTTGGTGGTGGTGGTGGAGCATTTAATGCTTTGGGTTGGAAAATGTGGAGCCACCTTTCATTAACATATGATGCTTTTTCCTCCACTCTATGTTGCATTGAAGGGTGCTCGAGTAAGATCTTTATGGATGTGGAGGAATCACCTTAATGTTGCCACTCAATCCTAGCTCACGTAATGCCTTATATTTCTCTCTCCTAAACCTTTAAGAGGGAACACTGGCTACTAAAGAGGTGGGATATTGTAAAGGAGGAGCAAGAGAAAGGATGAATGTAGAGGTGCAACAAAGAGAAAACAACATGTGGTATGAGACGGTTAAGGAGATGAACACCCCAACCTTTTCCCTTGTTGTTGCTAGGTATTGTATGTAGCCCGTGGTATACATTTTTCTTGGGTTTACACTACTTATGTTTTTATCCTTATGTTTTTGGCCCTTTGATTGTACTTCCAAGTTACATATTTTTTGTGTGATTCACTTAAATCTTTAAAGTAGGTTTCAATGGTTTTTTGGGCCTATTCAAGTGCTTTCTCCATCTTGGAATGGGTTTCCATGAGTGGAAAAAGGACACCATGGTAAAGATAGAGGTGTAACATTCTCTATATATTCACACAATTTTTGAGTAGCCTTGAAACCTTGAACCCAAACCCTATTGCTGGAATTATGCCTAGTTGCATGATGTTAGTGCCTGGGATGCAGTGCACATGGTGTTTTTCCTTTCACCTATTTTAGCATAAATTTATTAACTTGGATACTTAGTGTTGTCTTATGTGTTTTCGTACATTTCTAATCAAGCTTGTAGGTTCAATAAGCTTTTAGATGGAATTTTATGGTTTAATTCCTCTAGTGATGCTTTGTTTTTGAATTGATCCTTAGCCAATAGATGCTTGAGAAAAGTAATGCTTTAGTTTTATATTAATGTATATATTTTGTTAATATAAGGGTTAGATTAATGTAATATTATATTAGTTTTTCTTTGAAATATTAATGTTCATTAATCTAGGGATTTGCTTAATCTAAGGTTAGATCAATGCATTGTTGACTTTAGTTTTCAACTAATCAAGTGATAGATTAGTTTGGTAATGAAACTAATATTTATTTCATTATAATATTTAGATTTTTTTTTGTGGGTTAGATTAAAAGTGGGTTTTTATCAAGGATCCCAAAACATGATTACAATGAAACCATATTACATCAAAATAAGACAACCAAGAAAAAAATCAGGATAGGCTTGAGGAAATCCAAAAGGAACAAGATCAGGAAAGCGCCAGAGGAACTGAATGAGGAACCTAAAAAGGAAGGTACAAAGGAAGCAAAAATAGGACAAAATACAAGAAAATTGAAGAGGAATAACATGCAGGAACACAAAGCCCACCAGAAAAATGAAATTGAAACTACAGGCACCAATCAAAAATTTTAAATCTTTCCAAAGGCGGGAAAAAGAGCCAAACCACCCAAAAAACCAAGAAAAATTTGAAACATCCCATAGGTGGTAAAGAGACATGGGTGCCATAATTTAAATTTGGAATCCTCCCAAGGGTGGAAAAACCAGAAACCACCCTTGGGAAACCAGAACCCAAAATAAAAACTACTTTCCACGTAGGGAAGCATCAGACTGAAACAGAAAACCTACCTAGAAAAAAAATGTGGAGAAGAGCCTCAGATTAATTGTAGATCTCACCAGAACAGGGACAGGAAACACCCAGGGATGGCAAAGGATTAGGAAAACTAGAAAAAACCAATCCCTAGAATGCCTAAAATATGATGTAGCATAAAGAGGAATTTCGTAGGCAACGAAATCCTCATGCAATGGAACTTTAGCTTGAAATATGGTGCATCATAAAGAGGAATTCCATAAGTGATGAAATCCTCATGCAATGGAACATCAGCCTAAAATATGGTGTAGTAGTGGTTCAGCAACAAGAGGAACTTCCCAGGCCATGAAGTCCTCAAGCAAAAAAAAACAAGTCTTCAAAAACATCAACCCAAAGGAGGAAACAACAACAATAGAACAACACTTCTGAAGGAAAAGGCAAGAAAGTTCCATAGGAACCCAAAAGGAAGGAGTCACGAGGAAGCACGACTGCAGACATTAGAGCCCAAACCAAAAGAAAGCATCTAGGCATCCTAGAAAACCTTTAGCACCACCAACGAACAACCTCAAGGACACATATGAGGAAATCCTGCAAGGATTCAACAACAAGAAAAATAGAGGCACCCCTTATAGCCACAAAAGGAACTGAAATCCTATTGGACCCACCACCTCAATCCCAAAGAGCAGAGTCACAGTAGAAAGTGCATGGGCCACTCCCAAACCCAAAAGGATGTTGTGCAAAACTGCTCATGAAGCCAGAATTCCTCAGACCCAGCATTCCACAACTAAAGATCCTCAAAGAGCAAATGTCAAGAAGACTTCCAAAAACAACCTAAGAAAAAAGGATAAAACAAGGAAAAACCCTGAATGATCCAAAAAACCTAGGAAAAGTCCTAGGGAAGAACCTAAACCCATACCAAAACCTAGACACCAAAGGAAAAGGGTAGAACAATGGAGCAAAAAAATGGAACAAAGATCTTCCCACCATAGGGTAAGGAAAGGGGCAGAACAGTGGAACAGTGATCTCCCCCCCAAAGGATATCATCTACAACACCTTCCTACCATGGAGGATGGGAAAAGGAGGTGCTAGGGAAGCTGGGATAGGATCAGGGACCTGGGACAGGGTCGAGGAAGGGTTGCAAGAAAGTGGAACAGGACTTCCATAGGAAGTCTCCGCAAAGCCCTTATCTATTAGATTTTTTTTTTTAATATTTAGATTATTAACTAATCAAATGATATATTATTTTGGTAATTAAACTAATATTTATTTCATTATAATCTTTAGATTATAAACTAATCAAATGATATATTAGTTTTGTATTTAAACTAATGTTTATTTCTTTACAATGTTTATATATTAACTGATAAAATGATAGATTAGTTAAGAAATTAATATAATGAAGGAGTTAAATAATTATAATATTTGGTTTACTTAATCAATCTTAAGTCATTTTCAAAGAATGACAAGACTTGCAATTGGAAAATTGATTACTTTTGCTATTTAACCAATGAAGAGTTAATTTAATTATTGAGCTAACGAAGATTATTATAGCTTTGGAATTTGAGATATTTATGGAAGATATTTTTTAAAAATAAGTATGGGCTTATTTACTCATGTTTTGCTATTTTGAAATAGATATGCATAGCTTTGGAATCTGATATTTGTAAAAAATATCTTGGAAAGAAGTATGGGCTTCTTTTTCTTGTGTTTGTTATATTGAATTGAATTAATCAAAATATGGATTAATTTAATTCTTTAGATTTGAAATTAATCAAAGGATAGATTAATTTAATGCTTTAGATTTGAAATTAATCTAAGGATAGATTAATTTAATGCTTTAGATTTGAAATTAATCTAAATATGGATTAATTTAATTCTTTAGTTCTATAATTAATCAAAGGATGGATAAATTTAATTCTTTAGTCTTGTAATTAATCTAAGAATAATCTAATACCTTAGTTTTCAAATTAATCTAATGATAGATTAATGGAATATTAGATTTGGTGTTAATCTAAAATTAGATTTAATTGATCTAATATTTAGTTTGGGAAGTAATCCAATTGTGGACATAGTTTTTTACGGTTTTGGATTTAATTTTGTATGTTATTTTGGAATAAGTTGAAAACTTATAAGGAATTCTTGATATCTATGTAGATAAAGGAGTTCATTAAATAAAATGTATGGGCTTCTTTATGTTTGATATAGTGCTTCCCTTATAAAAATATATAGTGGAAATATATTTTGTAGAAATATATTATGGAAATATATTGCTTGCTTGTGAAGATATATTGTGGAAATATATGTTGTAGAAATATATTGTTTGGTGCAGAGGAATATATTATGGAAATATATTGTTTGATTTGTGTAAATATATTGTGGAAATATATTGCTTGCTTTTGAAGATATATTGTAGAAATATATTTTGTAGAAATATTGTGAAAATATATTGTTTGGTGTAGAGGAATATGTTGTGGAAATATATTGCTTGATTTGTGTAAATATATTGTGTAAATATATTTTTTAGAAATATAGTGTGGAAATATATTGCTTTCTTGTGAAGATATATTGTGGAAATATATGTTGTAGAAATATATTGGGGAAATATATTGTTTGGTGTAGAGGAATATATTGTGAAAATATATTGCTTGATTTGTGTAAATATATTGTAGAAATATATTGTTTGGTTTAGAGGAATATTGTGGAAATATATTGTTTGATTTAGAGGAATATATTGTAGAAATATATTTTTTGTTTTGTGAATATATATTGTGGAAATATATCGCTTATATTGCTAAAAATATATATATATATATATATATATATATATATATATATATATTGGTATGTTTATTTGGATGTGGAGTCCAATGGAAATAAGGAAATTATGGGAAGTTTCCTTATTCATTAAGTCTTTGGGGCATATTGTTAAGTGAAATATTATGGGGTATTTCACATAATCTCTTAAAGTGGACATGGAGTCCATCTATAGGGAAGAAATAAAGGGGGTTCCTTATTTGCTTTGTATATTTTAAAACATGGATAAACAAGTTGGGCATGGAGCCCATATTGGATGAAGAAATTTATGGGGTTTCTTCATGTGATTGTTTTAACATAAAATAGAAATGTAAAGGATCATTTCTATATGAGTACTTGATGTGTCAAGTATGTAACTTGTTTATCTCTTTTTTCTTGTGTTTGCTATGCATATTGAAATGAATCATATATAATTGCATTGCTAAGCTTTTGAAAGAGATATAAATGACTTCTTTATGCTTGTGTGTTTGCTATGCATCATTGAAAATGAATCATATAGATATGCATTGCTAAGTTTTGGAAAGAGATAGAAATGGATTGAAAATATTTGTGGAAAATATTTTGGAAAGAAGTATGGGATTCTTGTGCATGTGTTTCTATAGTGAAATGAATCTTATAGAAATGCATGGTTATGCTTTGTTAAAAAGATATTTGTGGAAAATATTTTGGAAAGAAGTATGGGCTTCTTATGCATGTGTTGCTATAGTGAAATGAATCTTATAGAAATGCATGGTTGAGCTATGTTAGAGAAATATTTGTGGAAAATTTTTTGAAATAAGTATGGGCTTATTTTGCTTGTGATTATTATGCAAGAATCATATAGAAATGCATTCATACCTACAAATGAGTTGTTCTAATCCCCACCTTCCTATAAAACTACCATGGAGGCCAAGGGAAGAATATGTTAGATCATGCTAAGTGGATTCTTCAATTACTCTTAGAGCATTGTCTAAATCACTCTTGATGAAAGAGGATTTATTGTAATAGAAGCAAAGACTATTCCTTTGTGTAATTTAGACCTTTAGTTGGATGAATATATGGTGCCATGTTTTTTAATGGTTTTTATGGTCTTAACTATGTCATTGGCACTAATTCTTGATCTAAAGGTTTTCATTATATTTATTTGCAAGCTTAAGATAAGATAGTTTTACTTCCATCCTAGAATATGCTTTTGTTTTAATGCTTGTAGAGAGAGAGAGAGAGAGAGAGAGAGAGAGAAAGAAAGAGAGATTTATTCATGGGTTGAGGGGTTACTTTGGGAAGGGTTCTAAATTTAACTTTGTCTAAACTCTCATTTTCAACTTGGGCTATTGTGGGGGATAGTAACACCTAGTTTCTATTTCCATGATAAGACAATCATGAAGAGTTATTGTTGCTTAGAGTTCCATCATGGATATGGTTTAGAAAAGTAGGAAGTTTAAGGGATCACTGTGGATATGTAGTTAAACTAGACTAAGACACTATCCCTAATGGTCCCAACATATATTGAATTATGGATGGAAGAAGGAATTGGTGTTCCCCTCTCTAAAGACTGGAAAGGCATAATCCTAATGCTAAGATCAAAAGGTTTGCATTCATGGAGAATGCCAAAAAATTTGGGAGACATTTTAAGAGCATCCTCTATACCATGGAGGTATATGAGGTAAACCCTAGTTACCTATGCAATCTTGGCCTCTCCTGTCCACTCGAATGATGCCTGCAACATCTTAGACTTGAAATATGGGTATATCTAATCAATATGTGTATTTCATGGATACTCCTATGGATCTTGTTAAGTTAATTAAAAAAACTCTCTCGGTTTGGTTATATTTTGGGGTTGTTACAGAAAGGTAAAATTATGGAGATTGATAGAAAGACAAATGAAGAATATCTTTGAACGAAAGGTAAATTTGGATATGTTGTAACTTGTTATAAATGTAATGAGAGTAGTGTAATGTTTTGTTTTTGTAATGGGAACGGCCCCCAATAGAATCCACACATAGCTTATTCAAAAAAAAAAACTTTTAAAAGAAATATATATATATATATATATACTCTAATTTAATATTTAATATTAGCATTAGATAGGAAAAATAGAAAAGTATTATACTATGAAATGAATAGCTAGTTTTATAATTAACACCTTTGCTTAAAATCAATAAAGTATTAAACAATACTTTATTAAAGGTATATATCTAATGACTAATTATTAAAAGAAAATAAAGTCCAGACTTTTAATTATTTTAAGAAGTATAAGCTAAAAATGAACAACACCAAATAAATCAATCTTATCAAAAGCCAAATAACACAATATTGCACAAAATAAAGAATCTTATTACTATGGAACTGGGGGGAGCCTGGATATCCAAAGTGTATAATATATATGCCCTGAATAGGGATTACAATATGCTTTACAATATTTGATACAATATTTCAATATTGAGGGTTACACAACCCTCATTCACAAGAAAAGTTGGTGTCTTTAATGCTTGTTATCGCCCCAAAAAAGTTGAGGGTGGGCTTGAGTATCCCTATAGGGCCACCCTAGCTATAATAGCTTTCAATAATGTAGCTCATCCACTTACAAATTGTTGGTGCAAAAATCAACACCAAACAAGTGGGAGGTGCACCCAATGGTCCTCGACCAGAGTTGAACGACCACCTGATCTAGGAACGACGACCAAATGCTACCTTCCCAAAGTTTTGTCCAAATTTTTTAATGGGAACTTGGGACTTGTGATCATTCTACTATAGTATAATTATTCCATTTTGGGATTTGGAATCCTAATATTCCATCCAATATTTGGGGTGGGGATTTTAGATCTTCTTTTGAGAACACTCCTACCCATTCTTCTGTATTACCCTAGACTGGGAGATTTGTTTCACTACTATCTATTTGGTTTTGTAAATCTGCTTCTTCCATAAATGCTTCAAAATTAGCAAGCTCTAATAAATCATCATATTCAAAGAGGAATAGTGGGTAAAGAGACATAAAATCTCACCCACACTCTTGGTGACTTGCAAGGGTTTTTCATATTGTGGAAAAGGGAATCCAGAAAGAGGAGATATAACAAACTAAAACATAGAGAGAAAAGGAGAAGGAAACAATGATAAGGAAAAGAAAGTACATAGGAAGTAGGATGAGAGGAGAAGAACAAGGAAAATAAATCCAAAGTAAGAAGAAGGAGATGATAAAAAAAATAGGACTACGATGGACAAGAGCAACAAGAATATAAGTAGTGGAAACAACAAGCAAAGAGGAGAATTGGAAATGGGGAGATATCGACAGAGGAATGAGGGAGGAGAAAATAGTTGAGACAAATAAGCATCTATCATCAAACTAAAGAGATACATGCAACAAAGAGAAGGTAAAATCAAAAGGAAGGGTAAGGTGGAGGAATGGGGAGAAACGAAGGGAAAAGTGACCTAAATTTCATAGATTAAAAATGATAGGGCATAAAACCTTCTCCATAAGGTACTTCCTTTGATTGAATCCCTTTAATCGTAGCCCACTTAGGTTTCCAAGAGTAGATAGATTGCCATTGATACTCCCTTCTATTGTCCCAGGTTTTCTTTTATTGACTACTATCAACTAGGATACCATTCTGCTTTCAACCATGCTCTACAATTTATTTTCTTGATCTCATATACATCTACTTGGGAGGTGCTATTTATAACATGTTTGCTTCACCTTGTTCTTTATTTCATGGCTTCTTGATGCATCTCCTAAGGATAAGATAAGAGGTCTTGATAATTACTGGATGCATCCATTGGGCTATAGAGTCATAATAACAACACATGGAAGAAATGAAAACTAGAAGGACAAGATGAATATGGAGGAGGAATGTTATATGTACAAGAAAAATTCTTGGGAAACATTTTCTTGATGCTTTCTGATTACTGACCGAGTGTCAATATTCTATTGAAGCAAACTCCCTATAGACCTCAAAAACATGAAAACACCTCATAAACGGCTATGCATAGGGTACAACTTTATTTACTTGCCTAAAAAATGTAGCGTGTGAGGCACACATGAGCCTAGGATTTTTGTTTCATTTATTCTATGAATCTACAATGGCCATGCCAAATTATGCCAAATTTGAGCCTCTACTTGTATGGGAATTGTCCACACTGTCTTAGAATCATGACAACTTCACAATTCACCTTGTCTTACCTAAGATTTTCAATGCTAACGCGCTCAAAACTTAAGGTGATAATTAATTTTACCACCTAATTCCACATTTTGGGTAGTGATCTATCAGGGGATAGGTTTTCAAGGTTGACTTGATGTGCCAATCCTATGGGTAGCTTCTTCTCTTGCAATATTCCCTTTTCCTGGTCTAGCATGAGCTCTAAAGAGGAGATGCTTATGTAGAGCTACGATGGCTACCACTTACCCACTAACACTTGTTCAGCTCTGATAGCTTCCTCTTAAATTTAGGGAAATCTCTTCTCCCTATATTGACACAAGAGGATTTCCATATAAGTTTTGAAATCCTGAATGTAGAATAGATACACTTGGGCTGAGGATCGAAGGAGTAGACCTAGAATCTTCTTCCAAATTCTATTGAACCAGATTTTAAAGTCCATTATACTATAAATAGGGTTCCTCTTAATAAATATAAACTAATTTAGTAGCTGTAAGATGTCCTCAAGTTCACCAAATGCATCTAGGATAGCTTTAGCCAAATCTGCCCATGCAAAGATGCTCCTAGGTTGCAGGGTTTTGTACCATATCCATGATCTGCATTGAATAGAAGTGACCAACAACCTCATCATCATATTTTTGTGCATGATATTATGAAGGGTGGCTAGAGAAGCTATATTTTCTAAGTTCTCCTTCACACATCCACTAATGCCATCATAACTTGGTAAAAATTCCAGATTAGCTTCAAGGATATCATGAAAATGGGAAAGACAAAGGGGACCATGATCGTTCCAATTGGGGCAACCTGGTTGGGCCATAAAGCACCAGTCCCTAAAAACCTTTGGATTACACCATCAGGTTGGAGTCACTATATGAGGATGTTTTATTTACTAGCAAGGTCATGGTTTCTCATAAAACCCTAGGTCCTTCAATAAATAGAAAATTTTTAGGACAAAAAGGTAACTAATCTCATTATTTGGATATGTTGCACAACTCAAACTTGCTAGGTGATTTGAACTGGATATGAGCAAACCAAAGTATCACCAAACTCTAATTTTCTCAAGTGTAGAAACTCAGTGAGTTCTCAATAGAGTCACAAAAAATTGTTGGTGCAAAAACTGATACTATACAAGTGAGAGCCACACCTGATAGTCCTTGACTAGTATTGAATGACCACCTAGCCTAGGAGAGGTAGAGGAAGTCAATATTTAGATAAGGTCAACTCCTTAGGTTCCAGTTACTTATGTCACAAAGGAGAAAATGGAAAAGGGAAAGAGAAAGAAAGCAAAGGAGGCCGTATATAGAACTAACAAAGATGGGGTATGGATACATCAAGTCACACCGATTCAACATCATCGATGCAAATAGTAGTGGATCACCTAACAGATCAACCTATACCATATTCACTTCTTGTTTAGTGTAGTAGGTAGAGGTGAATTCCAGAACTAGTGAGAGGGTGCATGAAATATAGGCAAAAAAATTAGAGTGCTCTCATATGACCATTTTTAACAAAAATGGATGCAAATTCTAGAACTACCTAGCTAGACCCATGAAATCTAGATAGAAAAATTAAGCAAACCAACTCAAGTAGCCATCATAAAAATAAACATCCATAGACAAGCAAAAGATAGAAGTGAAGATGGATTGAGAGACCAAATAGTGATACACTATTATTTACAAATAATGAAGAATTACATATGAATTGTAAATGCCATAGAGCCACCCTTTGGAATGGAAAACATTCCACTATTTATAGAAGTTCTTACAATGAATTTAAATTATAGGCATTAATGGTGCTTGGAAGGAAGAATCATGCTATAATGATAAGAATATCTACTGATATTCTACTCTTTAAAATAATAGTGCATGTATTTATGCATAGATATGGACCCTTGATCACTCCTATTAGACCTGTTCAACCAATAAATTTTATCTACTTTACCCTTTCGAGTAGCTGGAAAGTCTGGGTGATCGATGTAGGATCCAAATACTTCCACTTGATCTTTATAAGCTCATACCTAGATAGCTATGAATATTAATGACCTATATTTATTCTTTTGAAGGCTTTCCTTTGACATCAACTATGGTCAGGGGTTTTCTTTCATGCACCATCTTTCCATCCTTTTGCTCATTAGATCTTATGGGAAAAAAAATTTGGGCTCAAAATTTCAATGTTGCCTTACCAATTTTTTATCTAGCTTTGTGGATGGGAACTTGGGACTTGTGATCATTCTACTATAGTTCAATTCTTCTATCTAGGGATTTGGAATCCCAATATTTCATCCAATAGTTGGGATAAGGATTTTGGATCTTCTTTTGAGCATGCCCCTATCCATTCTTTCATTCAACCCCAGACTAGGAGATTTGTTTTGCTATTGTCCATTTGGTTTTGGAAATCCACTTCTTCCATCAATGCTTCAAATTTTTTTGACTCTAATATATCATCATCTTAAAATAGTAAGAGTGGGTGAAGAGACACAAAATCTTATCACACAAAAAGATCATCAACACCAAGATGTCAATAGCATATGAGAGGGCTCCACTATGTGATGCCCTCTTTGAAATAGATCTAAAAACCCTAGTACTATAAATAATTCAATGCAAGAAAATGCAAAAAATGTAATATATAAACAATAAAATATTTTACCTTGTCAAGAATATGTGTTTTGTCCTATCCATGCTTCTATTGATTCAAAATGTAATCGCGTTCAAATATAGGGTTGCACTTGGATCTCTGTGGCTCTAATTGATCTAATTTTTTTTGGAGACATTCTAGAGTTTTCTAAGAACCTACCCTAAAAATTTTAGCTCAATCCAACTTCATATTAGTGAGATATGACCAAAATAACCTGGGTAGTTTGTGCAGTCCTACACAAATGTGGGCAGTGTGATGGATATTTTCATCCTCTAAAAATCCTAACTTTCCAAATCCTTAACCATTCCACCGATTTCTTAACAAAAATGCTCAACCCTTTTACCTCTCAACCCCCATTCATGAAGGTGAATTATCTTATATAACTTTCCTTCCATATCCTAGGGTTTCGATGACACCAATGTGCGGTCAAGATAAAAACATAATGGATGGATAAGATTATAACTTTGATGTGTGTCATAGATCAAGTCAGATAGATGGTTGAGATTAGATTGTGATGAATGGCTGTGATTTATTTACATAAATATATATTTATATTAAATATATAAATATTAATATATAAAATTATAAAGCGAAAAATCGATTAACACCAATAACAATAATTTACCAAAAGCAATCAAACACAATATTGCACAAAAATGAGAGATTTAATTAAGATATGACTAGGGGAGCCTAGATATCCATAATGTACAACAAATATACATTGAATATGGGGTTGCACTATGATCTATATGAATTTACCTCTATTGGGATCTCACAACTAAGGCTGACAGATAACACCTATATACATGTACTATCTCTAGATGAGCCGCTCCTTCTAAACCAATATTTATTAACCATTTCCAATCATCTGTATCCAATTTATCCCTGGCTATTTGAAATATTATTCTTAGTGTGTGTCATGATCTAATTATATTTAATGGTCTAATTGCTTTTGAATTTGCATCGCCACCACGACTAGTTCCAGTGCTACTAGAAGCTATTCCTCATATTGTATGTGCCAACAGATTGGCTACCAAAAGTAGTAGGATCAAGAGGCACACTGGTGTTTGCTACTGATATCATCAATATTAATAGGGTAAACCCTAATACAAGTAAAATTGTATTCACTACCATGGATAATTAATTCTTCCACCGAGGTTGAGATAAATATTTCCAAGTTACAACTCTAAACCATATTCTCAACACTATGATGTTAGAGTTATTACCTCGATTCTATTCACTCAATAATATTTAAAATCCATTAACTTCAACGAATCATGAATCAATAATCTCAAGCTATCTGATTCTTATTTAGTTCCTGAGAAGATAACTTCCTTTGATGTGCTTGAGAATTCATTATCATGATATACATGTCCTTCCATTATGGTTTTTTAGCATCCCATCAACAACCCTTCAATGACTCCATCAATTGGTTTCATACACACTTATTCAGGTATATTTTCTTTAGGTACCATCTTAAAATTTAGTCATTATAGCTTTGATGACAATGGTCACAGTCACGCGTGTCTATCCATAAGATGTCATTTCAATGTGATGCATCAGTAATTACTCACTAATGACTCAAATGATACACAGTATAGTTTAGTTATTTATAGTTAGTATTGTATCATTTTGGACTAACTTAGTTTTATCATTGGTGTTTGGTTTAACCCCAATTTCTTATATGCATATTTTAATACCACATGCATTGTGTAGCAGGACTATTTTATATTTAACTAGTGTATAACACATTATTAACCCTGACCACCACCTAGGTGGTCAGGTGGCATACTATTTCTGTGGAGTCAGGAGGCTATTATGTTCAAATATGCTTCTCCTAGTGGTATTGATTCGAGAGGCTTCAACCATGTCTAGTGATATTTCAGGTGATAGTATTTGGATGGTGACCATAACTTCCAGCATGATGGTTTTCCTCTCAACTAGCCTTCCTTCATCATGGTTGATATGTTCAACTCCTTACTCTAGCCAGTGGCCACATTTGTATTCAAATACTGCTTAGTCTCTTCAATCAATAATATAAAATATTCTTTTATTAGTTATCTAATCATAATCAATCCTAATTAATTGGTTTTTACTTGATATTTTCCAAGTTCTAGGTTAGTTCCACCTAAATTCAAGCTTAGCCTCTATGGAATTTCTCCAAGGGATTTCTCTTAGGGATTTATTATCAGCTTCCATTGTCATTCTTACAATATTTAAAGTAAATAAAGATCTTAGCTAAGAGATTCAAATGCCAAGTGAGATCCTCAAAAAATTCTAAGGTACACTGCTTAAGACCCACATATATGGAGGGTTCACCTAGCTCTTCCACTTGGATACACCAATGGTTCCAATAGTGGGAGGAAATACTTGCACATAAGTAATCTCCAAGTGTTTTATTCTTCCTTACAAAGTGTGTATCGACATTTCTACTGGTTATACAAAGTCTTGTTTACTTTCTAGTTAAATTTTTAGTAGTTAGTTTTCAATTTCTATGAATTAACTTATATGGTTATCTTCACACTTGTATCCCTACAAGGTGCTAACCATTCAATTCTCAATTATGATCTCAATCATACAATGTTCCATTTCTAGGTATGGCTATAGCCATTTAGCCTAGAATTTTAACAATTAACATGTTTTTAACCATAGTTTATCAAGCTTAGCTCAAGTGAGTGATCAATATACTTGAACCAACCTACAGTTCTTCTTGCCCTTATATTTTTCTAACCTAGACCTAACTAGAATCCATTAGTTAGCCTGGGCTTTGATACCAACTGTAACAACCCCAATTATTACTACTCATCCACTTAGATTTTATTTTGTTCATTTATCTATATTCCAAAGAGTGAAGGATAGAATCATGATATAATACGAAGATATTCCAAGCGAATTTTTAAGTTAAGGTATCAATCATCAAGAGATATTAAGACTTTGTTAGAGTCACTTTTGAGTAGAAGTAACCAACCTCTACAAAACCCTCATACATACTGGGTATGGGAATGCTTTAAATGGTATATACATTCTACCCAAATGTATAACCATAGAATTAAAATCTTATCCCTCACCAAAGGGAATCACTATATCTCCATACTATTCATGAAGACTAGTATATAGAAGAATGCCTTAAAGAATAGATGTCACACCTCCATAGTAGATCATAAAATATTACACTCTTAGTTATCCTCATATACTTGATGAGATAACTAAGACAATTATCACTACATGTGATACACTTACATAGGCCTTGGAATAACCATATTAAGCATGATTATCTTCCCCTCTCATTCATAATAATTATTTGATCTTATTATCTACCAAGCATCTTTCTAATCCAAGGTATCCTTTCTATTGTATACTTTAATTATATTACCAAGCAGTATTTGTACCTCAACATGTAGCCTCTACTCCACATGTACATTTGAGTTGCTACTCAGAATTTAAGGCTTTGTTTGACTACAACTCAAGCATAAATTATAATTTATGGGCTTCAACCCTTTCGAGCTCCAACTCAGATTATACTAAACTAGTTGTCATTTTACATTTCATTACTATAGTACTTTTAGGTTAAAGCATCCATAAGTGTTTATAAAATAATTATCACAACATACTTCTATTTAAAATTCCATCTAAATAAAAGACCATGTATAATAAATAAATCAAGGCATATAATTCATTGCATCATAACATTTTTGAGAGTACATTTCAATTCTGTAGTAAAACAACTTTTCAAGGAAAGGAAAAAATAATTAATAATCATCTCCTACCAATTTAGTTACAATCATTCATAATATATCTAATTAACACCACATTAGAAAGTAAATGCAACATCTATATGAAACAACATAGGCAATCCAAAAAATGGTGTTACATAGTATATATCCCTGGAACCTTCACGGGAATAAACCTAGCCTCGAGAATATATTTTTCCTCTCATTTCATAAACTTAAAATGGCATAATACAAATAGAGAAATGCATCCCATGATTACTTTTTCAATTATACAATTTAAAGGAATCTAACTGTCCCTTTTTCGAGCATTATGCAATTTAAGGAATTTCCACATTTCCTTTCTCTAATCCATCAATACGTAACATAATAATCTCACAAATTCTTAAATCTACATGTTTATGAATGATCATCAGATTCATATTAAGGATAAATCTCACCAATTAGCAAATATGGAACCCCATAGTTCCCTTAGGAATGAATTCCATATTCATTCTCTCGATGGCTACATCTCTTTATACAAAGAGTGTTTCTAAATTTATATTATACTTAAACCTAGTTTCCTCTATATTTTAACAAGATTGATAAAATGGTTTATAAAGTTGTCTACAAATTTGCTATACTTTTACTACAAATTCGAACTAGAATTGTCATCAAATTTTCTACCAAATGTTACTTCCATATAGTAATTGAATTACTACCAAGTTGATTTTTGGTGGCATATCACTATTCCAAAACACATGGAATCTATTGTATAATCTAAAAGGAAACCTAGTGGAATATCACTACTCCAAAATACAAAGAAATTAAAAGTTACTTCTATATAGTAATTGAATTTATACTAAGTTGATTTTTGGTGGCATATCACTATTCCAATTACATGGAATCTATTGTATAATCTAGAAGGTTTTCCTTAACAGTCCCTCTATTACCACTTGGAATCCAAAGTCTCACAATCAACTTAGTCCACTTTAAAGAAAGGTGATCCCTAAAGAGAGCTTGAAGTATGAGGTAGAACACAATAGATCAACAAGATCAAAATCAACCACAATGAGAATCAATTCAAACTGTTAGCTTACTACCATGTATAATCTCACTACATCTCCAACTGGTGTTAAATGGTCATCACTCAATGGTCACCTTGACTACCAAGTGGTGGTTACTCACTAAGGGTATCTTTTCCCTTTAAACCACATTCACTCTCTCACATAGACAATGTGGGATAATTCGATCCCATAGGTAACAAATGTGTTTAATCTCTCTACAACTACGTAGGAGTCATCGAATAGCAAACATCCAAGTGGCAACAATGGTGAGGTTAATAAGCAACCATGTGGCGACATCAAAGCGAGATCAAACCACCAAGTGGTAACAACAATATACACCATGCATGCATCCAATTGGAACTAAGTCGACCTCCAAGTGGTTGGTCGCATCACCACCACTTATGGTTAAAATAAATAGGGAGCCAAGCTCCCTATAACTCCCTCCTCTACCTGAGCATTTTCTATGTGGACAATGCTCATGGATGACTTATCTGAAGCCATCTACCTATGTATTCCAAGTACACAGGCCACACAGGGGTGACTTGCAGGGATTTAAAATTGATGTAAGAAGCTCCTAAACCTCATGTGGCTAATCAAAACCTACCTATGGTGATTATCAATGAATAGAGGAGTTTCTATATTTGGATTGTAGTTTGGAAAGCAATCAACAGGAGCTAAGCATGCAAATAGGCATGTATGCAAATGATAGGATCACCCAGGAGTTTAAAAAACTTCTATAAATAAAGCATCAAAAGAAAAATATGGTCGTACAGAGGACTAAAGAATATAAATTGAATTTATAATATTGCATAAGTCGATGCAAGGATAACACAACATGGATTTTGGGCACTCCATAGTTTTGAGCAATGGCAGATGAACGAGATGATGTTTGTAAAGATGACGATCTTCCTTTGATTTCATGAATTTGTCGTACAATTTTTTCATACCTATATAGGGCAAATTTAGGTAATATGGAAATATGTCACGACCCGTTTTTTCTAACCCTTATACGTATGGGAATAGGACTTATTTCCTAGGTTGGTATCACTCTGTGAAGTCAATTAATGCTTAGGTAAAAAATATTAAATTGGGCAATTTCTAGAGTAGATATTTACTTTTTAAATATGCTTAATTAATTTAATTACCTTCATTTTAGAAGGAAATTAGGTAGTTTGTTTTTTTATAAACTAGTTCAATTTTGATTGGATTAAAAAAAAACTACTACCGTGTAGATTTAAATAATAAATTTTTCTTACACATGCATGGCTACTTTGGGAAGGTTGAAATGGTGGATAAGATTCTTCTCTTATCCCTATGGATTTCCTTTCCATTAAAATAATATATATTAAAAGCAGCCTACTCATGGGATAAGAAAAAGAAGATAATAAAAATAAAATTATATATATATAGATAGATAGATAGATAGATAGATATATTTAGAAGTATTTTTTCTGAAAGAAAGAAAGAAAAAATAAAAATAATAAAATATATATTTAGAAACATATTTCTTGTCTAAGAGGAAAGAGAGCTATAAATTTCCATAGAAGTTGTGAAATAAAGGCTAGCTTATGTTATGCGGGAGAAGAGGCTAGAAGGGGTGGACGAAAGGAGAACATTCAAGCAAAACTTAGTTTGGGGTTTGTGAAATCCAGGTGTGGAAGTTTCCTCTTCCTTTACGTATGATTAAATTGTTTGCTCCTCTTTACTCTATTACCCTGAATGATGATTCATGTTAATATTTGGAGAGTTGTTTGTAATCCCATTGCTTTCTATTTTAATTTGGGTGTTCAAATATTATTGTTAATACTGTCAGCATTGTCCAAAGGAGGGTATTATGTATTATATCATTGAGTATTGGAACCCTGGTATAGATGTAATAAGACCCCATTGCTTTAAAGCCATTTATCCAAGCTCGTAGAAGCCACATTGGCCTTGATTGTCAATAGAATATTTTAAATTAGAAAAATTTAACCATTCATTGGCCAATATGTTATGTCTTGCATACGTCACGGTGACTCATAGCTCTAATAGTGATGTAGGAAGTGATCGTCGTTGGAAATGGTCATGGAAAAATTAAAAATATAACCACTCACTAGAGTAGCTCATTCTCAGGGTCGACTGAATATTTGGGTTGATCTGTAGAAATAAATTTAAAAAAACACAGACCTTGTTATAGCACTTCTCATTTAATTTTTTTCAAGACTGATGTTTTGTTTTAAATCAAACTTTAGCCTTATGTATGACAATATAGCAAACTTATCTGTGTGAGCATGGTTATGAGAATATATGGTGGTCTATGCAAATAATTTCTCATATGCTCTAATTTCATGGCATTGATAGAACTTATGACTCATTGATTGACCTTATAAAAAAAACTTTGATTATGCTTGAATTGTATAAATTCAATCAACTGTGCTAATTTCTATGTAACAGAATGTTGAGACCTCTGTTGGAATTTCATTCAAAACCAACTAATACCCTATGTTTCTAAGGTCTTTTTGTCACTATGGAATGTTTGAACCTAAATATGGAAGATGTCTTCTTTAGTGCATAGTCAAGTTGTCCAATATTATTTTCACCATCGATTAGAGTAGAGCGTTTTCTCCATCGTAAGGAACTGTATTTAATGTTGGTATATGGTCAAATAGAAGGGTTTGTAGAGAGGAATGGGTTTCCTCTTAATTCCCATAGCCAACCTATCCCGCTTGAGTCAGGGACAACCAAGATGTTATTGTTTAGTGACGAAAGCTAATACCTACCTCTTATTATGGTTTAAAACCTTCTATGGATGAACTTAGAGTAACTTTGAGGGTGAAGCATTATGTTGGACGTAGCAAAGAAACCATAGGTTTCAGTCACTCAATGCCTTTATGGGATAATAGAGATATTAAGTTTATGATCCAAATGGAAGTGAATAATATCTATTGTAGTGAAAGGCTTTTTGTGATAAAGATCAATGTATATTAGAATCTATTTACTTTATGGAGGTTGAGAGTATATATTTTGTCATAAAATGATATAGAAAGTTACCAAATATAGTCTTTCTTTTGTAGTAATTGGGTTTCAAAGGAATCATATAGAATTAAAGCAATTTCCTTTATTTTTGGAATGATTAAAAAAATCAGATTGAAATCAATTAGATTTGTAAATATTGATTTTGTTCTATTGAAATTTGACTGGCTTTAGAATTAAAGCAATTTTCTTTATTTTTGGAATGATTAGGAAATCATATTGAAATCAATTAGATTTGTAGTTATGTGATTTTCTATGTTAAGGTAGAAATGAGTATGTGAAGTCTGAATGTAAATAGAAGCTCCTTTATGTTATGATGTCATAGGATTATTCCACATGGAATAGGAGTTTGTTTTATATTGAATCCAGGACTTTTGCATATTAAATTTAATTAATTAGGATAATGGACTTTAATGGGTTGTGTAATATAGAAACCAAAAATTATTGGATGTGTTTGAATAGAGATTTTATATCAATTTGATTGTCAAAACAAGTGAAATTATGTTTTACATTCATCTTATTTAATGGAATTAACCAACTAGAAGAATGAAAAGATATTCTAGTCTTGGAAGGATGGATGAGTGTCCATTCTTTGGGAAGAGGTATGGGACTCTTCCATATATTTGGTGATAAACCAAACAAATGATGGTTTGGATTATGAATTAACCCTTATTTATAAAAATATTAAAGATAGATGAATATGTGATTTCTTGAAATGAGTTATATATTCGGCATTCATGTTGATTGGGAGTAGAAAAGTAAATTATTTAGAAATAGACCTTGATGCTAGATGATTTATGGGAATTTATGGGGTTTCCCATTTTTGAGAGATTAATTAAATTGTATTAAATCAAATATTGGAGGTAAATTTGGTATCGTTTGGAGATAAGAGAAATATTATTTGGATTGGATTTTGATAACCAAATTAGCAAGATAATTAGAGATTATGTTGGATCAAATTTTGGGAAAAATTTGATAACGATGTAAACTTTATGATGGAGGATGAAATAACTGAATGCATATTGGGATCTAGTTATGAAAATGAATTTCTATGAGAGATAACCTTGGATTGAAATATAAAAATTGTGTAGAATATTTGATGCATCTTTAGCTCACATTTGAGAAGAAAATTGATAGGATTTGGAAAGTAATGAAATGAATCTTGGATCAAATTTAGGAAGAAAATTTGATAGCACTTGAGAATCAATTGGATAGATAAATATATTGTATTCAATGAGGAATTATAACCCTATTGGTTTATATATAATCAAGGGAATTAAATTTAGTATAATGAGATTTATGTTACCCATGATAAAACTCTAAGGGTTTACTTTTACTGACCTATTATTATGGAGAAATATGGGTTGTTACAATAGGATATAATTATGAAATGATAGATAATTTAAATTATTAGCTTAAATTATTAATATAGGAAGAATGGTTTATTAATAAATTGAAAGTATGGGACTTTAATTCATGGATTGATTTTGTGTCAATTATGTAGAATTATTTTCGAATTTATTCTTGAGGGAACTTATATGGTTCTCTCTAACATCAATACGACTTCTCCAAAATAATATTTTGATGATTATCATAAACAAAAGAAAATTCTTAGGATGGCTTAGAGGAAGGAATAAATAGATTCCTTAATTGCATCATGAGTTTAATGAGACATATTAATTCCTTATTGATATGGGAAATACCTTATGATATAATGATGACTTAGAGAAGGGAATTAGGAAAATTCCTAAATTGCATCATGACTTGATAAGGATTGGTTGTATTCATTTCCTTGTATAAATGATTGAAAGGGACCTATAGTGGCCCTTCTATATCTATAATATTTGACATATTAAGTTTATGAATATGATGGAAGCGCATATTTTGGAGATTGGGTTTATTCCCCATGAGGGTTTCGAGGATAAATAATGTGTCACTCTATTTGTGGGTTGATGTGTTAATTCTTGTGCAAGTTACTTTTATTTAAAATGAAAATGATTTAAGTGGATGAGATGGTTAAATGCTTGATGAAATAGTTATGCAATTCTTAGATTAGTGAATGTGTACTATGATGCAAGTAATGTATGTTTAACTTTAATATGTTTATGATTTAATGATATACGATTATGTCAAATGTTTTCTAGAATGTATTGGGTAATTATGAATGATGTAGTTGGCTAGCATTACCTTTCAACAACTAGCACTTAATTTATTCAATTGTTGAATAAATGAAAAAAATAGAATTTAATGAAATGTAAATATTGCTCAAGTGGATATCTCATGTGTGTTATAGTCTCAAGAATCATAAAGTAATAGATTCTACTCCTTAAAGGATTAATTGGGTCATGATCACTTCATAAACATTCATGGTTGTTATAACCTGAAACGTTATGATAACAATTTGAGGATTGATCCGAGTTGAAACTTGGAGTAGATTGGAGCCCACAAAAGATAATTTGGACTTAATTTTTAAACCAAGTTAGACCTTACATTCTAAGTTGATAAATGAATGTACATGGGAAGTAGGTACTCCCATGATGGTTAAATAATGCCCTTTTGTAATGAACTTAATTGATTCATGTATATAACAAAAGTGGATCTAAGATCTATGAATAACCATTATTAAGGTTATTTAATTATGATGGGTTTCCAAATTCAAGAAATTCACCTATATACAGGTCTTTGTAGACAATATGGATAAGGGTGATTTCTCTTTTTAAAGGGATGAAACCTAATGCTTGGCCAACATTATTGTATTCAAGTGGTATGACGGTTTTGTAGGAGATGATCAATTCTACTCAAGAGTGACTATGATCAAGTCTTAATATCTTTGGATGCTATTTTCCTTGGTAACTTACAATCCAAATATTTTAGTTCATAATTGTGACCCTTGCTTCATGAAATATGAATGTGTACATGTAAAAAAAAAATTATGGTAACAATTGGGGTTGTTACAGAATACATCACATGGAGGATGTATTCATGATATAACATCATCCTCGAGCATAGTATAAAGTAACCATCGTATGGTGGTTGTGGAGGTTTGATTATGTAGCATAGGGTTGATCGGTTTGACTCGTTGAATGATTATCTTATTATCTGAAGGTTTATAGTTGGTTGATTTAAGTATGTGTTATGGCTTGATAGGTCATGCTACCTTTTATCATAAAACTCAATTAGCTCTAATGTCTAAATTTAGATATTCAAATTCATATGTTTATTATAGCCAATAGAGACCTATGTCTTAAGTCCATATTCTAAACAATGAATCATATGGTTTATTGAAGACTGAAATAAAAAAACAAAACTATACTTAATCAAGCTATTTATTTAAAGGTGGTATTGGGATATCAATGGCTTAAGCAAGTAAGTAACAAAATATGATTTCTAATCATTCATACTTTTAGTAAGTATAATTAAATTGAGAAGCAAGATTCCAATTTTTAAAGCATTCATAATCAAAATATATGAGAACGAATATAATTGTTGGTTCCTATAAAAATATACGAGAGTAGCTCAAACTTCAAAATCTTGCAAAGTCTTCACCTTACTTATTTCTCTTCTTCAACCAACACCCTCTACGAATCTTCCAAGGCTCCCTAAACTCATCTTGGCCAAATAAATTTAGTTTAACTTTAGTATTCTCCAAAAAAAAATTGGTTTATGTTCCACCAAGGTAGAGAGCATACTCCCTAAGCTCCAATATTCCTAGCCCTATCTTCCCAAGAGACACTCAATTTATAGGAACCTTCTCCTCTCATGAGCTAAATAGTGGCCTTATTATTTTAATATTAAAAGATGCCTTTATTCAAATAAGACATTTCAACCCATGTGGAGGGTAAAATCCAAAAAGTAGAAGAGGGTCCAAATAGAGATAAGGTAGGTGGACTTTATTTTGTTTGTGTCCCTTCTTCCTAGATACAAATACAAAATTAGTACTATTAGAGTATAGGATGGATACAAAACTAAGACTATTAGTGATAAGGGAAGGAATCTCCCTTAATTTCCACCAATGTAGAGAAGCCATGTAGAAGGTATGGATAGTTTCTCAAATAATAGGATAATTCTTATATTATTTAATAATTCTAAACCCCTTTTTAGTCCCATAAAAATTGGACAAATCTTGTGAGTACCTAATTGTATTAAAATTAGGTTACTTACACCTAATTTATAAAATTGTATTAATTTTTACGAAAGATAAATCCTCCAATTCATCTTTCACAAAATCTCTAATTAGCTTCTAATTAAATTTAATTAAATTATCTTCTTTGAAAGATAATTAATCCTTTCCTAAATCCTCACAAAATCCCTTAGTTAGAATTTTGTAGAATTCTTTAGGGCCTACGACCCCTTTAGTTAGGTACTAATTGATCCCCTTGATCAATTAATATCCTTTTGAAAAGGTTCAATGGGAATGGGCTGTGACATACACCCCCCTTGGACTAAACACAATCCTCTATGTTTCTACAATTTCTAGCTTAATTAATGCATAAAATTAATAAAACTAGTATTTATCCTTTACAAAATAATTTGAGTCATCAACTTTTTCCTTATATTCTAGTGTCTTAATTCCTTATGATAAGCAATATATTTCATCCTTTAGAGTACATGCTCATGAAAAATACAAAATATCAGTAGTAATGTGTTTTTGAAATAATTAAACTTCCATATTGCATAATAATAAGTATTGAAAACATCATCAGTGCCCAATTGCAACATAAAATCATAGTTTTGAAATATATGTCATTGCATAATCATGAATTAAAGTATTGCAATAGTAGAATTTATAAAATATTTGCACAGAGATGACATAAAATTATATTTTTGTAATAGGTTAGCCACAAGGGTTCTAATTAGATTCATCAAAACTCTCACAAATGAGTATCTACCTATGACTTGTTAACCCTACCATGAGTTAACCTGATAGAAATAGGTGTCATCAAAGACAAAAATATAATCTCATAAATCTCAATTTAGGATGCTCATATATCCTAGGATTCATTTTGGTAAACATATTTGACACTACCAGTGCATCATACTTGATGTCCCCTAGTTTATATCAACCACACACATTATTCTAGATCTAGAAGGTTTATATTCATGTTTTATAATTAAATAATTTCATTTATCATTTTTATCATACACACAAAATAATTCGTTATCTATTTCTACTCAAAAATATTAGAAGCATACAGATAAAATTTTATATTGCAAATGTTTATTGGTTACATTTTTATTCATACTATACATCCTAATAGCCTACAAAGTGGTGTCTTTAGTCCCAATGAAAGAAACTCAAGGTTGTTATCCCTCGATACTTTCAACACTCTGTGTTGCATTTACACCTCCTATTTGAGAGGTTGCTAGGAAAACTACTCAATATGTGATTCAAGCTCTATCTTCCATTGTCACTTGAGTTGCTCAGGTTGTTCTCCCATGTCCATGTTTTGCACTAATAGTTGGTTAAGATGGAATGAGCAAACCATGGATCACTAGTACGTCAAAATAGGAAGCCAAGAATATAGCTCTATTTTCTTTCCTTGCTTGTTGTAGTTGTGCATTCTCTACATGTAGGGCTGCTACTATTGTGTCCCTCTATTTATGCATTTTTCTAACTCTAGCCAGAGCCTATCTCACTCTGCAATGATAACATATCTCTCAATCTCTAACCTTAATATTTCTTGTACCCATTTTCCTACTTGATCCAATTTTTGGGTTTCTAACAGTCAAATTCGTTCCTTCAACACTTCAACTTCATGTCATGCTTCTCTCATGGGGATTTATTCTTCAATGTTTGATAGTCCTTCTATTTCTACTCGAATATGTACATGTATTTTGGGATATTATTCCTCTACTCCCTTCTTTAATGAACACTCATCCTCTATGCCAACAACCTCAACTATTTCTCGGATATCTTTTGCATCCTCTTCTATGTATTTTGTTTTCATCCTTGTGTGGCCCACAAACTATTATAGTCAGGGGTTTTTTTAGCATCATCCTCATTTGGTGTCCATATAACCTCATCGAGCTCTAAGGCTAATGGTTCTATCGGTGGAGGTATCACTACTTTTTGTCCCTTTCTCATATAAATCATGGGTGGGTCCAATATCCATTGTGTAAATCCAAAGTGTTACAATACTCAAGTATATTGAAAATAATCATATTGCATGCTCATCTATCCAATCAACCACCTTGCTCACCACACACAAGCAAGTTGCACTTCATATTCCACCCATACTGGGCCCTTTCTCCATGGTCTCTAGATTACATATTAGGGTTGTATATCCTTATAAATAGAGTGAAACCACTCTCTATTACCTTTTAGTGGCTTGTTATTGGTCCACTTATTCCTCCTCTACCACCTTAATGTATAGGTCACCTCTGGCCCCACAAATTTATGTGCATCATAGGGTAGCCCTTGGGGTCTTGCTATAACTATGTGTTCCCATGCCCATATTTGTAGTAAGAAACTACAACTCAATCCTATTTTCTTCATTTTTCTTAGCTCGAACAACTCTTTATAGGTCTGAGCCAACAATGCTGGAGCCCATGCATATACATTTGACTTCTTTACTAGGTCCTATACTATCACTAAAATTTTTTAAGGAAACTATGCACCTCTTGATTCAGGTAAAATAACACTTGATATGAGTGCTATTATTATGGAATGTCATGTGTCAGCCTAACCATCACATAGTACAGTTCAAATACTATGCCATCCTTATTAGTGTTCACACTCCTCCATTAATCCCTAAACACTCTTTCCAAAATATACCTCATATCTGCTTCATTAGCAATGATCACTATGCATCCCTCTATCGGTACTTGATATATTCAGTACACATATTCTAAGGTGATGGTCATTTCTCTAGTAGGTAACTAGAATGTCTCTCTATTGGGATATCATATTTTAATAAGGGCTAACATATAACACCTGTATACATGTAATGGCTCTAGATGAGCCACTCTTAAACTGATCTTTCTTAACCATTGCCAATCATCTATATCCAATTTTTCCCTCATATTATGAAATATTGTTCTTAGTGTGAGTTGTAATCTGATGATATTTAATGGTATGATTTCTTCTAGCTCTGCATCACCATCATGGCTGGTTCCAAAACTACTTGAAGTCATTCTCTAGATTGTATGTACCAATAGATCGGCTACTAGAAGTAGGAGGATCAAGAGGTACTCTATGGCGTTTTCTCCAAATATCATCAATATTAATAGGGTGAAACCTAATATAAACAAAATTTTATTCACAACCATGGATAATTAATTCTTCCACCGAGGTTGAGGTAAAATTTTCCAAGTTGCAACTCTATACCATCTTCTCAACACTGCAATGTTAGAGTTATTACCTCAATTCTATTTTAACTCAATCATATTTCATAATCCATTCATTTCAGTGGATTTTGAATCAATCATATTGGGTTGTTTGATTCTTCTTCAGTTCCTAAGAATATTATGTTTTTCTATGTTCTTGAGAATTCATTATCGTGACATGCATCTCCTTCCATTATGGTTTTTTTTAGCATCCCATCATTGACCCTTCAATGACTCCATCAATCAATTTTGTACACACTTATTTAGGTATATTTTCCTTAGGTACCATATTCAAATTTGATCATTATTTCTTTGATGACAATGGTAACAGTCATGCATGTCTATCTATAATATGTCATTTGAGTGTGATGCATAAGCAATTACCTGTTAATGACTCAAATTACACATAGTATAGTTTAGTTATTTACAGTTAGTCTTGTATCATTTTGGACTAACTCAATTTTATCATCAATGTTTGGTTTGACCCTAGTTCCTTATATGCAGATTTTAATACCACATACACCATGTAGCAGGGCTATTCTATATTTAACTAGAGTATAACACACTATTAACCCTGACCACCATTCATGTGGTTGAGTGGTATACTATTTCTATGGAGTTGGAAGGCTATTATTTTTGGATATGGTTCTCCTAGCGGTATTAATTCAAGAGGCTTCAACCATGTTTGGTGATATTTTAGGTGACAGTGTTTGGGCAGTGACCACAACTTCCAACATGATGGTTTTCCTCTCACCTAGCCTTCCTTTATCATGGTTGAGATGTTCAAATCCTTGCTTTAGACAATGACCACTTTAGTATTCAGAGATTGCTTAGTATTTTCAATCAATAATATAAAATATTCTTTTATCGGTTATGTGATCATAATCAGTCTTGGTTAATTGGTTTTCACTTGATATTTTTCCAATTTCTAGGTTAGTTTCACCTAAATTCAAGCTTAGCCTCTATGGAGTTTCTCCAAGATATTTCTCTTAGAAATTTATTATCAGCTTCTATTCTCATTCTTAAAATTTTACAGTAAATAAAGAACTTATATGAGAGATTCAAATGCCAAGTGAGATCCTCAAAAGAGTCTAAGGTACACTACTTAAGACCCACATACGTGGAGGGTTCACCTAGATCTTCCACTTGGATACACCAATGGTTCCAATAGTGGGAGGAAATACTTGCATATAGGTAATCTCCAAGTGTTTGCTTCTTCCTTACAAAGTGTGTATCGACATCTCTACTGGTTATACAAAGTCTTGTTTACTTTTTAGTTAAATTTTTAGTAGTTAGTTTTCAATTTCTATGAACTAACTTATATGGTTATCTTCACACTTGTATCCCCACAAGGTGCTAACCATTCAGTTTTCAATTATGATCTCAATCATACAATGTTCTATTTATAGGTATGGCTATAGTCATTTAACCTAAAATTTTAACAATTTACATGTTTTTAACCATAGTTTATGAATCATAGCTCAAGTGGGCAATCGATATATTTTAACCAACCTACGGTTCTTCTTTCCCTTATATTTTTCTAACTTGGACCTAACTAGAATCCATTAGTTAGCCTGGGCTCTGATACCAACTGTAACAACCCCAATTGTTACTACTCATCCACTTATTTTTTTTTGTTTATCTATCTTCCAAAGAGTGAAGGACATAATCATGATCTAATATGAATATATTCCAAGAAAAAATTTAATTTAATACATAAATCATCAAGAGATATTAATACTTGGTTAGATTAACTCTTGAGTAGAAGTACCAACTTCTATAAAACCCTCATACATACCTGGTATGGGAATGCTTCAAATGGTTTATACATTCTTTCTGATTGTATAACCATAGCATTAAGAGTTTATCCCTCACCAAATGGAATCGCTATATCTCCATACTATCCATGAAGACTTAGGAGAATGCCTTAAAGAATAGATGTCACACCTCCATAGTGGATCATAAAATATTACACTCTTAGTTATCCTCATCTACCCGATGAGATAACTAAGACAATTATAACTACATGTGATAAACTTACATAGGCCTTGGAATAACCATCTTAAGCACAATTATCTTCCCCTCTCATTCATAAGAATTATTTGATCTTATTATCTACTGAGCATATTTCTAATCCAAGGTATCCTTTCTATTCTATACTTTAATTACATTACCAAGTGGTATTTTTACCTCAAAATGTGAGCCTCTACTCCACATGTACATTCAAGCTACTACTCAAAATGTAAGGCTTTTTTTGAGCTACAACTCAAGCATAAATTACAATCTATGGGCTTCAACCCCTTCGAGCTCCAACTCGAATTATACTAAACTAATTATCATTTTACATTTCATTACTATAGTACTTTTAGGTTATAGCATCCATAAGTGTTTATAAAATAATTATCACAACATAATTCCATTTATAATTCCATCTAAATGAAAGACCATGTATAATCAATAAAGCAAGGCATATAATTCATTGCATCATAACATTTTTGAGAGTACATTTCAATTCTACAGTAAAACAACTTTTCAAGGTAAATAACATTTAATAATCATCTCATACTAATTTAGTTACAATAATTCATAATCTATCTAATTAACACCACATTAGAAAGTAAATGCAACATCCATATGAAACAACAGAGGCAACCCACAAAAATGTGGTACACAGTATATCCCAGGAACCCTCACGAGGAATAAACCCAGCCTCCAAAATATGTTTTTTCTCTCATTTTATAAACTTAAAATGTCATGATTACAAATATAGAAAGGCATCCCAGGGATACTTTTTCAATTATACAATTTAAGGAATCTATCTGTCCCTTTTTTGAGCATGATGCAATTTAAGGAATTTACATATTTTCTTTGTCTAAGCCATCAATACGTTACATAAGAATCTCACAAATTCTTAAATCTACATGTTTATGAATGATCATCAAATTCATATTAAGGAGAAATATCACCAATTAGCAAAGAGGGAACCCCATAATTCCCTTGAGAATGAATTCCACATTCATTCTCCCCTTGGCTACATCCCTTTATACAAAGAGTGTTTCTAAATTTCTATTATACTTAAACCTAGTTTCCTCAATATTTTCACAATATTGGTAAAAAGGTTTATAAAGTTGTCTATAAATTTGCTATACTTTTACTACGAATTCGGGCTAGAATTATCATCAAATTTTCTACCAAAAGTTACTTCCAGATAGTAATTGAATTACTACCAAGTTGATTTTTGGTGGCATATCACTATTCCAAAACACATGGAATATATTGTATAATCTAAAATGAAACTTGGTGGTATATCACTACTCCAAAATAAATAGAAATTAAAAGTTACTTCCATATAGCAATTGAATTGCTACTAAGTTGATTTTTGGTGGCATATCACTATTCCAAAACACGTGGAATCTACTAAATATCTCAAAGTGTTTTCCTTAATGGTCCCTCTATTCTTGGAATCCAAAGTCTTATGGTCAACTTAGTCTGCTTGAAAGAAAGGTGCTCCCTAAAGAGAGCTTGAAGTCCTAAGTAGAACACAGTAGATCAATAAGATCAAAATCAACCACAATGAGAATCAATTCAAACTTTCAGCCTACTACCATGTATAATATCACTACACCTCCAATTGTCATCAAATGATTATCACTCAGTGGTCACCTTGACTACTGAGTGGTGGTTACTCACTAAGGGTGTCTTTTTCCTTTTAATCCACATCCACTCTCCCACACAAACAATGTGGGATAAGTCAATCTCATAGGTAACAAAATGTGTTTAATCTCCCTAAAACTACGTAGGAGTCATTGAATAACAAGTGGTCAAGAATTAACAAGGGTGAGGTTAATAAGAAACCATGTGGTAACATAAAAACGAGATCAAACCACCAAGTGGAAATAACAATATACACCATACATATCTCCAACTAGCACTAAGTTGACCACAAAGTGGTTGGTCGCATGACCACCACTTGTGGTCAAAATACATAGGGATCCAAGATCCCTTTAACTCGCTCCTCCACTCGATCATGTCCTATGTGGGACAATACTCACAAATGACTTCTCTGAAGCCATCCACCTACATAGGATTAGTACATAGGCCACATAGGGGGTGACTTGTAGGGGTACAAAACTAATGTAAGGAGCTCTCAAACCTCTTGTGTCTAATCAAAACCTATCTATGGTGACTATTGATGAATAGAGGAGTTTTTATATTTGGATTGTAGTTCAAAAAGTCATCAATAGGGGCTGAGCATGTAGACAAGGATGTCTGCAACTGATAGGATCACTTCGGATTTTAACAAACTTCTACAATAAAGTATCAAAAGCCAAATCCAGTTGTACAAAGGACTACAAGATATAAATTGAATTTATAATATGGCATAATCTAATGCAGGGATGGCACAAAATGGATTGAGGACACTCCAAATTTTTGAAAAATGGTAGATGAATGAGATAATATTTGTAAATATGGTGATATTCCTCTGATTTCACAAATTTTCCATACAATTTTGTCAAACCTAAAAAGGGTAGATTCAAGCAATATGCGAATACATCCCACATACATTGTGTGGAGTACGTATTCATGATATAACATCATCCTCACACATAGTAGAAATTAACCATCATGCGGTGGTTATGGAGGTTTGATAGTGTAGCATAGGGTTGATTGGTTTGACTCATTGAATTATTATCTTATTTTTTGAAGGTTTATAGTTGGTTGAGTTTGTGTTATGGCCTGACAGGTCGTGCTACCTTTTATCATGAAGATCGATTAGCTCCAAAGTCTAAGTTTAGATATTAAAATTTAAAGGTTTATTACAACCAACAAAGACCTATGTTTTAAAACCGTATTCTAAACAATGAATCATATGATTTATTGAAGACTAAAATTGAACAAAAAAGCTATACTTAATAAAACTATTCATTTAAAGGTGGTATTGGGATCTCAATGGCATAAGCAAGTAAGCAACAAAATATGAGTTCTAATAATTTATACTTTCAGTAAGCATAGTTAAATTGATAAGAAGCAAGATTCCAAATTTTAAAGCATTTATAATCAAAATATACGAGTGAATATAATTATTGGTTCCAATAAAAATATACGAGTAGCTCAAACCTCAAAATCCTACAAAGTCTTCACCTTCTTTCTCTTCTTCAACCAACACCCTCTACGAATATTCCAAGGCTCCCTAAACTCATCTTGGAAAAATGCCTTTAGTTTAACTTTAGTATTCTCCCAAAACCTTTTTGGTTTTTGTTCCACCAAGGTGGAGAGCATACTCCCTAAGCTCCAATATTTCCTAGCCCTCTCTTCCCAAGAGGCACTCAATTTATAGGAACCTTCTCCTCCCATGATCCAAATAGTGGCCTTATTATTTTAATATTAAAATATGCCTTTATTCAAATAAGACATTTCAACCCATGTGGAGGGGAAAATCCAAAAATTAGAAGAGGGTCCAAATAGAGATAAGGTAGGTGGACTTTGTTTTGTTTGTGTCCCTTCTTCCTAGAGATAAATACAAAATTAGTGCTATTAGAGCATAGGATACAAAACTAGGACTATTAGTGATAAGATAAGGTATCTCCATTAATTTACACCAATGTAGAGAAGCCATGTAGAAGGTATGGATAGTTTCTCAAATAATAGGATAATTCTTATATTATTTAATAATTCTAGAGCCCTTTTTAGTCCCATCAAAATTGGATAAATCTTGTGAGTACCTAATTATATTAAAATTAGGTTACTTACACCTAATTTATTATATTGTATTAATTTTTGCAAAAGATAAATTCTCCAATTCATCTTTCACAAAAGCTCTAATTAGCTTCTAATTAAATTAAATTAAATTATCTTCTTAGAAAGATAATTAATCCTTTCCTAAATCCTCATAAAATACCTTAGTTAGAATTTTGTAGAATTCTTTAGGTCCTACAACCCCTTTAGTTAGGTACTAATTGATCCCCTTTATCAATTATTATCCTTTTGAAAAGGTTCTATGGGAACAGGTTGTGACATAAAAAACAATTGCGATGTTGATCTATGTTCTTGTTTCTTGTGTTCTAAAATCGTGCGAATGCCTAAAAGCACCCGAGGGCTTGCATATTGCAAATCGGTTGTGAGAAACATCCAAAAGCATTTTGGGAGGACTGCAAACACCCAAAAATATTCCAGAGATTCTCAAAAATATTCTATGAACTTTAAGATATGTTCGAAGGTGGATGGGAGTGATGCAGAACTAGATCTAGTTTGTGAGGGTTTTGTAGTGATAGAAACAAAAGGTGTGATGGCAATGGTGAGGGAGGAATATGGTAGCGAAATGGCTAGGGTTTTGGAAGTGGATAGAATGCTCGGATGCTCTTGAATATTAAATTTCTAGACCTTGATTCATCAAAATGAATCATCTTTTATAATCTACCCTTGATCATGTTAGGGTTTCGATGACACCAATGGATGGTCGAGATTAAAACATGAGGAAGGGTTGAGATTGAACTTGAGCATGTGACATGGATTAAGATGGATGGGTGGTTGAGATTAAGTCATGGCGGATGGCTAGGATTTATTCACATAAATACATATATATTTATTAAATATATATAAATATAAATATAAAATATTAATATTTATATATATATTAAATAAATACATATATATATAAATAATGAATGGCTATGATTTGAGGATACGAATGGATGATGAGTGGCTAGATTTTGGTGTCTACAGATACTCCTTTTTGTATCGCGTTGCATGGAACACAATGCGGTGCAAAAATACGAGACACCTGGTTTGGTGTGGTGAAGCAACTTTCTTTCCTTGGAGCGCAAAGAAGATCTTGGAGATAAAGAATTTGTTGGTGTAGCTTACCCCCTCAATTGGTGAATGAGTGAAAAATGAGTCTCACGAGCCAATTGATAGAATTATGGGTAATGATGCAAGTGAATGGTGTAAGTGCAAGTGTATGATGTAAATGCGGATGATATGAATGATGTAAATACGTATGAATGATTGATGTCATTTTTTCCCCAATAGAGAAAAGGGTTTTTGTATAATGCAAGTGGTTGATTCTATTTTTTCCCCAATAGAGAAGGGGTTTTTGCCAAGTGTGGATGTAAATGAATTCTATTTTTATCCCAACAGAAAAGGGATTTGTGCCAAATGTAGATGTATGATGAATGATGTAAATGAATTATATTTTTATCCCAATAGAAAAGGGTTTTTTACCAAATGTAGATGTATGATGTGAATGATGTATCCTGATGTGGAAACTCAAAATAAAATTTAGTTACCCCAAGTTTGGGGTGATTCCATGTTATTGGAAAACATGCCAATTGGTATCATTGAAATGCAAAGTGATGAAAATGCAAAAATAAAAAGAGTCAACCCTTGGAGGGTCGGCTAGTGACTGTAGGATAATTCCCTCAATTGGAACCAATCAACCTAGGAAGGGCCTATGTCCATGATGACTGTCAATGTAAAATAAATGTTGAGATGTGATTTGTCTATGTTTCAAGCCCCATGAACAAGGCCATCAATGATAACTTTTTGAGCAAGTTAACTTGGGCATAGTCTCACTTGAAAAATGAGTAACCCAAAATGATTTTGTGTTCGAACAAGAGGATGTTGAATGATGATGGGCAAGTTTCCTTATGGTGATTTACTCATCTTACCAAATTGCATGGACAACCAATCACTGCAATCACCAAGGGAGTAGAGTAGACCACTAGATATGAGGTTCACTTGAAATTGTAGGTGAATTTGGAAAATTAATGCAAATGCAATGGTTGATGGATTTGAAATGAGAATGTGCTGATGAAGAATGCATTGATGATTGGATTGCATGAATTTGTGAAGTTTTGCATTGTTTTGGAGCATTTTTAAAAGCAATTTTGGACAATTTTGTGACTTTTTGGTCGTAAACAAAAGTTAACCACCCAAATCAATCCATGTTATCACAAAGAGTGGTGAAATGATGGGATGGATGATTAGAATGATGAATGTGGTCATTTTGTGAAAATTTAGACCATTTTGAGGTGTTTTGAAGTTTGTAAGGTGATTTCGTGACTTTTGGTCGCAAGTGAAAATTAAGTGCCCAAATCAGTTTGGACTTTCACAAAACATGATATGATGATGAAATGAATGCATGGATGAAGTATGGAATGATTTTATGGGGGTAAGCTACATTTTGAGGCTCTTTCGACACCTTTTGCAATGTTTTGAGGTCAAATGCCACTAGTCAACGTTCATGTTTGGATAGACAAGGACAAGCATCTACCATGCTGAAAACATTGGTGGGCATTTGGGTGCACCTAGGAAATACCCAAGGGTATTTGAGTGCACTCCAAATATTTTATAAAAGGGATACAAGGGTCAAATTGATTTCATTCTTACATTCACAAGTTCCAGAAACTACATCTGAAGGAGAGTGAGTGAGTGAAGGAGTGTGGTGGAGTGAAGGCCATGGTGATGGAGGGAGTGGATGTGGTAATAGGAGAAGAGATGTAGGTGGTTGAGGTAAGTACCCTTGGCACTCTTGTTTGGACTTGTGCAATTTTTTTATTATGCAATGAATGTGGCATTAATGTGTTTGCATTGGTGTTTGTGTTATGCTATAATTGAGGATCTTGGAGGCTCGACATCGGTTCTCACCCATCATACCAGGGGTGAGAAAGGTGTTGGAGGAGCATTAGAAGTGGTTGGAGGCCATGGGGCTGGCTAGAGTTACATAGATTGAAGTGGTGAGGGATGATGAGGGGTATCTCTCTACCTTGGTAGAGATATGGGATCCAGATAGGGGGACATTTTAGCTCCTAACTAGTGAGGTGATAGTGACACTCGAGGATGTATACCACATTCTTCAAGTGCTAGTGGAGGGGTTACATGTCAAGGTTGGACATGATAAGGATCATGAGTTTAGAGATCGATGGAGGGGTGTGAGTGTGAAGGGTGGAGGGATCATGTACTTGGACATGTATGCCAAGAAGGAGTTGGAGGTATTACCCACCTTGGTCATGTTCCTATTGGCCAACATAGTGGCACCTAATAACACTAGCTATCAATTCCCATGGAACATGATTAGGTTAGTGTACGATATGATTGATGAGCCTTGAGTGTATGCATGGGCACCTAATCTACTAGATTAGATATACCTAGAGCTATACAAGGTGAGGAGGTAGAGGTGAAAGGGGCTAGGTTGTAGTGTATTACTATAGTGTTGGGACTAGGAGCACTTTAGTGTGGCTTAACCTATGGGCCTACTTAGTGAGGCATGGGATGGGGAGCAACCCTATGCTTTGATATGGTGGGTGTCTAAGGAGGTTTAGCTAATTCATCCTAGCCATAATGGCCAGGAGTATAGAGATTTATGGGTAGGACTAACACCTGATCAGGTGCATTGGATACCATGGTGAGGTGCTAGTTGGACTGGTGATAGGGAGTAACAATTGAGAGTATGGTAGGCTAGATGGATGGTTGGATGACATGGGACTAAGGTGAGGATAGATATTGCAAGGCTCCAGGTAGAGCTAGCATAGAGGGACCATCATTAGAGGTAGGATATACTATACCTTTGATCTCGAGAGGGATACATCCAAGATTTGGAGGATCTATTGATGCAACACCACATTGGGTTACCAGATCGATCCTCTTCCTCCATATTGGGTTCTGTTGGTGATATATAGTGTTTAGATGCACTTTTTGTATATGAGCCTTGGTGCTCCATTGTATATAGCCTTCGAGCATTCATTGTACATGATATTATATATACATGGCTTTTACTTTTGTGTTATGCTTTTGTGTGGATGTTTTGTTTGAATGCATGTGTATATGTGTGATGGATGATAATGCAATGATAATATGTATGAATGCAAATGAATTAATGCTCTAATGATAATTCATAGTTTAGATTTTACTTGACCATTTATAGCATTGTTGTTTAATCAGGGGCACCAAAATTGTGGCATGTGAAATGGAAGACTCATGTAATGATATGGATGTTGATATGGAAAACTGATTTTTTTGTAGAGACTCAGACATACTAGTGATATCAAACAAACTCACTAAATTCTATCTAATTTCTCTAAGACCAAATGTGTGTGTAGTGAATTCATTTACCAAATCATGAGTATGGTAATGACTCAAGGTAATCAAGAACCAATGTGTGTGCAAGTGAGTTCATTAACCCATCTTGAGTAAATTGAGATGAAACCTATCATGGAGAAGACCAAGAAGCTAGTTTGTCTGTATGTGTAGTTAGAGGTCTCTTCAAGAGAGACGTGTCACCATGCATGAGCGTACTCCACTGCCAGTCAAGCATCTATAGCCCTGATGGAGATTAGCTCCATAGTCCAATAATATGATCTCTAAGCTTTGGGGATTCGAACTACCTAACCGTCTAACTAGAAAAGGAGTTTTATCCTTAAAACTTGAGGATTTATGGTGTGTGATGTGTAAAATATTTAGAGTTTTGGGGAATCAGATTCTCAACCGAAGTGTGATGAGAATTTTACCCTATCCTTACTACTCATTCTTTTATTTGGAAATTGTGATAGTGGTGAAAACCACTATTTTTTATTTTTGGACTATGTGCATAATGGGACAAGCAAGGAATACCCTTTTTACTTCGAGGTTCAACCCATTCATGGTATTATCCCTCTTTGACACAAGATGTTTTTAAGATGTGTGATTGTGTTTGGTTCAAGAGTGTTAGAGTCAATTCCTAGAACTCAAGATTTTCTTAGTGAAAATGTGTCTTGGTCCTAAAGAAAACTTGACATGTATTGGAGGTTGCTAGAAACACTAGGAGTGGCTGAGTGACCGAAAACACCTAGGGATTATGGAAATGTGGTTTGCAAATGATAATTTGACTTTATGGAATGGTGCAATGAAATGGATGATGATTTGAAGGTGCCCCTGATTAAGGCAACAAAACTTTATTGGACCAATTATTATCTAAACTTAATAAATGACCCCTAATATGAAATGAAATGTGTGAAGGTAATGCAAATGAGTGTGTGAATGCAATTTGTGAAATGTAATGTGTAAAATGCAATGTGAAATGCATGTGTGCAATTTTGTTTTTTGTATTAGCCATGTATATATACATATATAAATCACATTAAGCATAAAATGCTCTCAAGTGGATGATGTTAAGTGGTTCAGGCTCTTCGACTCCCTCTAGACTGGCAAGCCTATAAGTTCCTTGACCCACTTTTTGAGTGACAATGTATGGACCTAGCCAATTAGCCATGAATTTATCATGAAGGTGTGGTAATGCATTGGTGTTTTGTTGATTCTCCTTAAGAACAAGATCTCCTACTTGGAATTCATGTAGATGAACTTTGGCATTGTAAGCATGCTTTAGGTGGTCCTGATAAACTCGTAAATGCTCTAAAGCATTGACCCACATTTCATCAAGAAGCGTGAGTTGGTCAAAATGTGCTTGTCTAGCAGTATCATCATCTATGAATTCCTGCAATGAAATTTGCAATGAGGGGATCTCAAGCTCAAGAGGTATAATTGCTTTGGCTCCATAGACCAGTGAAAATGGTATTTCCCCAGTAGGCGTGTGGATGCTTGTTTGATAAGCCCATAATGCCAAGGGGATTTGAGTATGCCAATCTCGATGATTTTCTTTGACTAGTTTCTTGAGAATAGCAATTAAGGTCTTGTTGGTAGCCTCAGCTTGTCCATTTATCTATGGGTAGTAAGGAGTCGAGAAACTATGTTGGATATTATATTTCTTGCAAAGTGCTCGAACATCCTTGTTTTTGAAAGACTTACCATTATCAGAGATGATTTTTGAGGGAATACCAAAATGATAGATGATATGATGAAGTATAAACTCCATAATTCGAGGTCCTATCATACTAGTTAGAGGAATTGCCTCAACCCACTTTGTGAAGTATTCAGTGGTCATGATGATGAATGTATGTTATCCCAAGGAAGAAGGTAAGATTTTTCCAATCAAATCAAGACCCCATTGTGAAAAGGGCCAAAGGCTTTGAATAGGTTGTAATGCTTGTGATGGCACATGAGTTAAATTAGCATGTTGTTGATATTTTTAACAATGCTTGATGTAAGTGCAATAGTCATGTTCCATGGTGGGCCAATAGTAACCCATGCATAGAATACACTTTGCAATGGCCATTCCACTAAAATGACCACCACAAGTACCATCATGAGCTTCAGCTATGGCTCTTTGTGCCTCTGTAGGCTCGAGACAATGAAGGAGGACTCCATCATAACCATGTCTATACAACATATCCCCCAAGAGAGTAAAACGAGCTACATTTTGCTTGAAAGTGTATTTAGAAGTCCATGACATATCTGATGGGAGTGTTCCAAACTTGAGGAAGGCTATTATTTGGTTGGACCAAGGCTCATACGACTCTGTATGGATAAAGCAAATATCCTTCTCATCCTTAGATTCAACATGGACAATTGCAGATTTAGAGATCATTGTGACAATGAGTGGTTGTACCTCTCCTATGGAGTTCTTTGGAATCAATGATCCTAGAGAGGCCATCACATCTACAAATATATTAGTCGAACATGGTAAACTATCGATTTCATACCAATCAAATTTAGTGAGCAATGTCATTGCTACTTCATGGTAAAGCTTTATTGTTGGTTCCTTGCATTGGTATTCTCTATTTATTTGATGAACAACAAGTTGGGAGTCACCAAATATCCTGATACGCTTTATACCCATAGCTATGGTTGCTTGAAGACCTAATATTAAGGCTTCATACTCTACATTATTGTTTGTGCATTGGAAGTCAAGTTTGAAAGATAGGGGAATAGGTACCCCTGTGGTGTATGAAACATGACTCCAACACCTTGACCTTTTTTGCACTTAGAACCATCAAAGAATAGTGTGATATCGACATCTTCCTCTAGAATGACATCTTCTTCTTGTTCAGTGATAGTGAATACCGAATCATCTGGGAGCTCAATAATCAAGGGTTGATCACTAGGAAGTGGAGCTTCCACAAGCTGATCGGCTATGACCTGACCTTTAATGGATTTTTGGTTGATGAACTCAAGATCAAATTTAGTGAGAAGCATTATCCATTTTATGGTGTGGGTGTTATTGTAAGTGTGAGACATCATGTAACGCAGAGGATTTTTATGAGCTATGACATATGTGGTGTGACTAAGCATGTAATATCTAAGTTTCTTAGTGGTAAAAACCATTGCTAAGCACAATTTTTCCATGTAAGCATATCTAGTTTCATAGCTTACCAATGTTCGACTAATGTAGTAGACAACTTGCTCTCGATTGTTTTCATTCTTTTGTGCAAGCATTGTCCCTAATGCAAAGTCCATTGCTAAAACATAAATATGGAAGGGGACCCCTAACGAGGAGGAGTTAAAACTAGTGGAGAAGCTAGGTATTGCTTGATGTCATCAAAATATTTTTGGCACTCATATATCCATGAAAATATCACCCCCTTTTGTAGCAGGTGATTGAATGGCCTACATTTATCAGAAAGTTGTGCAATGAAATGATGGATCGATTGGATATTTCCTTGTAAACTATGCAATTCCTTCAAGTTTTTTGGGGAGGCATCTCCATGATGGCCTTGAATTTGTTTGGGTCCACCTCAATGCCTCTTTTGGAGATAATGAATCCTAGTAGTTTGCCTGAGGTGACACCAAAGACACACTTTTTGGGGTTCAACCTTACATTATGCTCTAGAAGTCGATCAAAGACTTTTTCCAAGACACCAATGTGCTCTTGTCGAGTTTTGGATTTTTCCAAGAGATCATCCACATAATATTTGATGATCTTGTGCATGTAATCATGGAAGATGTATGTCATGGCATGTTGATAAGTGGCACCTACATTTTTGAGGCCAAAGGGCATCACCTTGTAACAAAAATTCCCCCAAGGTGTAGTGAATGTTGTTTTGTGTTGGTCATCAAGATTGATTCAAATCTGGTTGTATCCTAAAAAACCATCCATTAGAGAAAGCATTTCATGGCCAGTGCAAGTGTCGACAAGAGTATCAATGTTTGGTAGAGGAAAGTCATCCTTAGGACATGCTTTGTTAAGGTCTCAAAAGTTAGTGCAAATGTGTATCACCCCATTAGGTTTATGAATGGGTACCATGTTTGAAAGCCACTCAAGATAATCAATGGGTTCAATGAAACCCACATCTAAAAGCTTTTGAAGCTCTTCTTTGACCATGAGGGCAATGGTAGGATGCATCTTTCTCAATTTTTGTTTGATCAGCTTAGCATCAAGGTGCAAGGTGAGATTGTGGACAACCAAGTTAGGGTCAAGACTAGGCATATCTTTGTAGGACCATGCAAAAATGCCCTTCTTCTTCTTGAGGAGAGCAATTAATTGCTCTTGTTCATTGATAGATAAAATTTTTCCAAGTTTGATGATTTGAGGATTGTCTATATCTGAACTAAGGTTCACATTGATGGTATCTTCAATGGACATATGAGAACCTTCCTCAAGCTGATGGGGCATTGGGATCAGATGAATGTCATCTATGATATTATCAAACTCTTCTGACATAGTCTCTTCCATGTCTACCTAGAAAACCTTAGGATCTAAAGGTGAAGGTGAAGGTGAAGGTGGAGGTGATGGAGGAATGTAGTTGGTTGAAGCCCTTAACAATTCCTCAGAAAGGATGAATTCGGAAAAGGATGGAGGTGAGGAAATCTAGTCCATATCAATAAGGCTCATGTCAATTGGAATTGGCTTTGCCAAATCATATGGATTATGGAGTGGGGTGAATAAGTCAATAGGATTCATGTTAACTTAAAGGGGAAACTGGTGGTTGGCAATGTGAAGGATGGATAGATCCTATCTACTAGAACTGATGCAAGAACTCTAGGAACCTGAACAATAATGAGCAACACAAATAAATGCAATAGGAAAAAAGCCATGCACATGCAATGCAATGATGATTTTTTTTTTTTTATGTACATATATTACAAAATTGTTTGATGAGGTGGATCAATGAAGTGGAGGTGGTTCACTAATTGGTTCAGCTCACTTCCTAGGGAGGAGAAAATGAAATATGGGCTGATGGATGGGGAACATTTTGAGGTAATACTCATCATATTCGATGAATGGAGTGATGGGTGTCGATTCCTCATCAGATTCATCAGAAGCTATCGATATAACATCGTATTCTTCATAGATTTCCTCCTCAAAGTCATCGATGTGATGGGTTTCTTCTTTTGAATTCAAATGGATATTTTGAAAATCTTGTTCAAAAGAAGAAGTGGAAGAATGAGAGTGATAGCCTAAACTTGAATGATCATGCACTTCTCGATATGAAGTATCGATGATCTCATGCATTCCTTATTCATGTCATCCTAGGCCATATCCTTACCAATTGACCCGATGGAAGTATCAGGATGGAAAACCTGACATGTGTTGTATATTGGCAAGGGTTGGTTGTTTGGGTTCATCTAGGGAAGATGGATTGGATGATGAATCAATCCCCCCATACATAAAATTGATGTTGTTAGGCATTGAACCCATGTTGTACACCGCTCCTATGGATAAGGGTGGGTCACATGGGTGACCATAATCCCTAGTGGTTTGGATGCTAAGTGGTGTAACAATGATATCTTGGACCATGTATTCACCAATGCTAGGACTAGTGAGGTGGACCACAACTTGGGATGATGTGGAGGTGGATGTGGAAGGCTCATGATTGGCTTGTGGCTCTAATAATGGGAGAGGTGTGGGCTAGAATGGCATCTCACAATCCATTAATTTAACTTGTGAGACATCAACTGATGTGGATGAAGGTGGATTTGGTTGAGGTGTTTGATGAATGGGTGATGATGTGGAGGGAATAATGATGGGGGATGTTGATGTTGATGATGTGGACAATGTGGATTGGGCTCGACCACATGTACATGTAGTCGATGGTGATGAGGATGGGGGCATGAAGGTGGAAGCTTGATGTGGGGTAGTGATGGGGAGCTCCTCAAGAATAGGAGATTTGGATGAAGAGATGGATGGTGTGGTGGATGATGTGGTTGATGGGGTCAAGAAAATATGAGTGGATGGAAGAGTGGATTCATAGGGATTTGAGATGAAATTGCAATACTTAAATGGTTCGATGTCCGTTGGTATGCAATGAATTTATCCCTCATGTACATATTTTAGACATTGATGGAGTATAGAGGGGACACATCTCATTTCCCTAATCTAGGGGCATCCAAGGAGTACATTGTATGCCATGGATCCTTCCAAGATGTGGAACATTGTATGCAATATTTTTACCCCCACTTCGATGGGTAAAACAATAGTGCCAACTATGGAACAGAGAGCATCATTGAATGCTTTCAAGGTGAAGGTGGATTTGGTTATATGAGATGGTGGAAGATCAAGATGTTGAAGAGCAGAGGTGGTGATGATATTGATGGAGGAGCTGGTATCAATCAAAACTCATTTGAATGGCTTCCTATCAATTTGAGCCATAATGTGTAATGGAGGGTCCATCGATTTTGATGATATTGATTTGATTTCAAAATCATAAAATGTAATGGAAGGCTCCACACATGTTCGGATATTCCCCATAAAATTGCTAAAGGCATTAGTATCCTGAGATTGGAGTTCAATGGATTTTAGAATCTCCATTAATGCCTCATGGTGTGGGGGAGATTGTTGTATTAGCTCATAAATAGATAGTTTGGTTGAAGCCATTTTAAGGCTAGTGGTTAGCCAGCTACTCAGAGAGATGATTGGCCTTTGTGGATGATTGGAAAGATGAGTGGGTGGAGATGGATGGCTTGGAATGTGAATTGGTTGGGGAGAATTGGTGGAGAACTGAATGGGTGATGATGAATTGGTAGGTTGAGGAGACACACTTGCTTGAGGTGCTATGGGAGATTGGATAGTCTATTATTGTGCATTTTGTTGATTGGTGTATTGTTGACCTTGGGTGACTACATGAATAGCACCCACAAAACCTTGGTATTGTTGCACATGGTTGACTTGATTAGGAGGAGTCTTGATGTTTGACCCTCCTATTGTTGGTTGCACTTCCTCATGATGAGGAAGTGGTGTTTGATAAATGCCAAGGTTCTAATTTTGTTGAGCCAAGGGACTATCAAACTTGATGGCCCCTAGGTCAATTAGGTCTTGCACTATATCTTTGAATTGATAGAAGTTGTTAATGTCATGCCCATTCTATCGATGATAAGGGTAAAATAAATATTCCCTATAGATTTTGCTATGCTTGGTAGGATCATCTAGTTTAACCTCAAGTAAGGCAAGCTGATTTGTGTCATACAACCTATGAAATATGGAAGCATATGATTCAGAAAAGGGTGTGTAATGGTGATTTTGTTGAACAGATTGTCGATATTGATGATTATCCATAGTTGGCACTATGTTATGAATTTTTTGGGGTGGGGGAACCGCTTGATATGAAATTTGTTGTGGTTGTTGTTGCATTGATTGTTGTTGTTGAGCCATTACCGATTGACTCATGACCACTTGATTCACTTGATTTGGCTTAGATTGGCCAGAATAACTTCCTTTTGATTGGCCCTTGTTCTACCATTCTTTCTTCTTAGGATTTATCACACCTTCTTGGATTTTTATTTCCTCAATTATGCTAGCCTGGGCAAGAGCTTCTTCGAATGATCTATATTGTTGCAATTGCAATAACCAGGAGATGGGTTTTAAGCAACTCTTGGTGAACATTCGAGTTAACTCTTCCATTGGTAGGGAGAATGGTAGTTTTGTGATAATGACCCTCCAATGGTTGCCAAAATCATAGACTGACTCATCATCAAATTTCTTAAGGTTATACAAGTCAGACAGTGTGATTTTCTTACGAACATTGAGGGAGAATATTTCTAGGAATTGGTTTACCAACTATTCAAATGTATAAATATTATGATGAGGTAGATGGTTATACCAATCCAAGGCATCTCCTCCCAATGTTTGAGGAAAGGTTTTGAGCATTAAAGCATCTTGATCTTGGATTCTGAAGCATGAGTGAATAAATGTGCTTACATGCTCTCTAGGGTCCTCAATCCCTTTAAATTTATCAAATTTTAGCACTATAAAATCTATCGGATATGGTGATGATGGTACCAAAAAGTGAATGGGTTGATTGATTAGCTACCTTAAGGTAGGCTTCTGGTTCATCATACCAAGAGTGTGTTGTATCAAGCTATCAATATGTTGTTGCATTACCTAAATTTTAGGGTCTTCCCTAGGTATGTGGAAGCCCTAAATTACTTGGTGATTATGTGGAGATGAAGTGGTGAAATGTTAGGGTGTGATGAGATATTGATGGCTTGATGGATTAGATTACATTTGATGATGTTGGGCTTGATGAGGGAATTATTATAGGTGATGGAATGGAGATGAGGTTTGGGGACTATGAATGTGTTGAATTGTGGGAATGGAATGGGTGTGGGCTAATGGAGGTATGGGGATGGAAACCATAGAATATTGTGATACCCATGATGGATTTGAGGTAAAGAAGGTAGGTTGGGTTGGAATAGACTAGGGCTTAAAATATACCACCTATATTTGTTATTGGGGATAAGAATGAGCATCTTGTTAACCCATGAGAAATTTGTTGAGGTGTTGCCATGCTTGTTGTATGGAAATTTTTGAGGTAGATGGTGTAGGTGTGGTGGAAATGGATGAGGTGGGTGGAGGATAGGTTGCAAAAAGGGATTGCAACTGAATGGGGGACATTGGATGAAATGGAGATTAGCATTTGTGAAGTAGCATTGACATGTGCTTCATACAATGGATTGCCATAGGTGGTGGTATAGGAATATGGGATGGAAATGTTTTGGCTACATGAATAGTGTGGGAGAGACAAGTGATGGGAAGGTGCAGATGATACCTCAAAAAGAGGGTTGGTATACACCTGGGTGAAGCTGGAAGGATGTGAGTGGGCAAGTTCCTACTGAGAAGAAGGATTATGCCTAGATGGGCTATTGATTTGCTCTAGAATAGGGTTAATGGATCTTAGATAAGCTCCAAATTTACCCATATCTATGTAGGTGATGTTAGGATTGGTAGGGGATGATGGCTCAATTTTTGGAATGGGGGTATTGATGGCTCTATGCAACACATCAGTATTTGAGGTATACATAGTGTGTGAGGGTCCCATAGATAAACTAGAATAACTTATTTATATCACACTTACAAGATTAACCATAGAAGTGGTAGGGAAATATGTGGAACACTCCATGGATGAAGTGGTTTGGCTAACAGAGGCTTGAATCAAAATATTTGCTTGGCTTTGAGTTGAAACCATAAGCTAATGAGTCGGTTGGGGATGGTGAATGTGTGGAATGTGCAGAAAATATGTAATGGAAATCACATAGAATCAAACAAGCAACTCAATCCTATGTTTTGCAATAGATTCTATTTTTTTGTGTGTGGTTTTGTGTGTTATAATGTGCAAACCTAAGCTAATATGCAAGGTGGACTCTTAGGATGGATGGAAAATGAGAATATTTTTGGTGATGAAATCTAGAAATATTGCTCATGGGTTACTATGGTTTCTATGGGGTGAGATGATGGATGGAGATGAAGCCCACCATCGCCAATCTCGAACAATGGTTGGTGATGAAATCCAACTCACTATTGTTAAATGTGTGACGTGCAGAGTGTGTGATTCATTTTTAAAATTTATGTTGTCTATGATGTTCACTCAATGCTAAAAACACCCTATTTCACTTGTCTAAGCTAGAATCCAAGGACATTAACACCAAGTTCCTCAAAATAACTTAGGGTACACCACTTAAGATCCACCCTGAATCATCAAGTGATTCCAATAGTGGAGGGTTCACCCAGTTCTTCTACCCTGAATCATCAAGTGATTCCAATAATGGGAGTGTACTCAGGTATTATGAACTTGTTCCAGATTAGAAAAGCAAAAATGGAAGCCTTTAACCCTAATATGCAGCTATTTATGCTTTTATCATTTCAATTGCAAACAACATACAAAATAATAAGTGAAACACCATAAAACAACAGAAATCTGAATCAAATGTGATGATGCAACTACAACGAATGCATAAATGCAACTCTACTCTATATGAAAACTATATGAAAGATGCAAATGCCTAAAATGAAAAATGCAACTACTTTTTAAAATAGAAAATAGATGTTTTCCTATTAATTTCACTGTTAAAAAGCAAAAAAAAAAAAATGGAGTTAGGGTTTGAACCAGGCTTACCAAGAAGCCTACGTATTTCTTCCCCACTCTTCTAAATATAGACCAGAGTCTCTTGAATGTTATGAGGCATCTCCTAGACTCTGTAGGGCATCCCTCAAACATTATAGGGCATCCGTGCGACCACTGATCGAACTCTACTACTCCTAGAAACCCTAGTTTTCATGATTTTCATATGATCAAACTTCTAGAAACCTACAAAATAGAAACAAAAACATAAATCAGTGACAAGGTAAATCAAAATGAGGAACCCTTTGGGGGTCCCACCATGATCACCATTTTGTAAAGCGAAAAATTGACAACACCAATAACAATAGATACCAAAAGCAATCAACACAAAACCTATTGCACAAAATGACAATAATTCATTAATATTATTATTATGGAGGAGCCTTGATATCCATAATGTACAAAATACCAATATGTTACAATTCTCTTATTTTTATATCGATACAATGATTACAAATCTAGGGTTTATAAACCCTTATTCACAAATGAATATATGGTGTGTCTTCATCAAATTTTACTCCAAACAAGTGTGTGGGTGGGCTTGTGTATCCCTACGAGACCACCCTAGCTGCAACAACTTCCAAAAATGTAGTTCCTACACCTACAAATAGAAAACAACACCAAAAGGGTTAATAGCACCTATGAGGGCTCCATTATGTGAGGCCCTCTAAATGATAAAAACCTACAAACCCTAAGTGCTACAATATTAAACTATAAACAAAATATAAAAATATAAATAGATGCAAATGAATATCTTACCTTATCAATAAAATAGCTACAATGTTGATCTATGCTCCTATTTCTATGTTCGAAAGTCACATGAATGCTCGAAAGCATCCGAGGGCTTACAGACTACAAATAAACTACAAGAAATACCCAGAAGCATTCTAGGATGACTATGAACACCCAACAATATTCTAGAAATGCTCAACAATATTCTATAAACTCTAGGAGGTATTCAGGGGTGGATGGGAGTGAGGCAGAACCATATCTAGTTCACGAGGGTTTTACGATGATAGAAATGGAAGGTGTGATGGTGACGACGAGGAAGGAATATGATAGCAAAATGGCTAGGGTTTGTGAGTGGATAGAATGCTCGAATTCTCTTGAATATTAAATTTATGGACCTTGATTCATCAAAATGAATCATCTTTTATAATCTACCCTTGATCATGTTAGGGTTTTAATGACACCAATGGATGGTCAAGATTAAAACATGAGGAAGGGTTGAGATTAAACTTGAGCATGTGACATGGATTAATATGGATGGATGGCTGAGATTAAGTCATGGTGGATGGCTAGGATTTATTCACATAAATACATATATATTTATTAAATATATATAAATATAAATATAAAATATTAATTTATATATATTAAATAAATAAATATATATATATATATATATATATATATATATATATATAATGAATGGCTATGATTTGAGGATACGAATGGATGATGAGTGGCTAGATTTTGGTGTCTACAAAAATATTTATATACTTAAACATTATATATATAAATAAATAATGGACAATTGTGATTGTGCAGATACAAGGATGATATGTGGCTAGGATTTGGTGTCTACATATGCCCCTTTTTTTATCACGTTGTTGCATGAAACATAATGTGGTGAAAAAATACGAGACACCTGGTTTGGTGTGGTGAAGCAATTTTCTTTCCTTGGAGCATAAATAAGATCCTGAAGATAAAAAATTTATTGGTGTAGCTTACCCCCTCAATTGGCAAATGAGTGAAGAATGAGTCTCACAAGCCAATTGATAAAAATATGGACATAAATGTAAGTACAAATGTGGGTGTAAATGTATTATATTTTTGCCCCAATAGATGCAAGGGGGTTGTTGGAAGTGTGGATGTAGATTTGATGTAAATGTCATGAAAGTGGCATAGATGATGATGCAATGAGTGATTTTGTTATTTGTCCTAACAGAAAAGGGGTTTTCTAGTGATGTGTGATGTAAATATGATGTATTTTATTTTTGCCCCAACATATGCAAGGGGATTTTGAAAATTTAAATGTGAATGTGATGTAACATATGTATCCTGATGTGGGAAATCAAAATTAAATTTTGTTACCCCAAGTTTGGGGTGGTCTTGTGCTATTGAAGAATGTGCCTTATAGCATCATTGAAATGTAAAGTTATGAAAATGCAAAATGACATAGGAGAATATTACTATTATAGTGATTTTTTGTGAGGTTCCTTCCACTAGGAACCAATCATGCTACTGGTTTGCATCCCCAATGATTGTCTATGTAAAAGAGATGATGTATTAGAAATTATCCGTGTTTCAAACCCCAATGAACAAGGCCATCAATGACATCATTTGAGCAAATTATTCTAAGCATAGTCTCATATAATTGGATTTTGAACAAGAGGATTGTTGTATTATAGGCAAGTGTCCTTATGGTTATCTACCCATCCTACCAAATTGCATGTAGCCAATCATTGCAATCACCAAGTGAATAGGGTAAACCACTAGATATGAGGTTCACTTGAAAAATATGAGTGAAATTGAAAAATGTCGAATGGTAATGTATAGAATTGTGGATGATATGAATGATGTAAATGAGTGCATATGGATGATGCAATGATTGGTGGGTGAATGTGATGATTTTGTGAAATTTTTGAATTATTTGAAACAATTTGGGGAATTTTATGACTTTTGGTTGTAATCAAGAATTAAACACCCAAATCAATCCAAATTATCATAGAATGTCATGGGATGATGTGATGCATGTGTATAATGATGAATGTGGTCATTTTGTGAAATTTGAGGCTATTTTTAAGCTGTTGTAAGTAAATTTGGTATTTTTGTGACTTTTGGTCACAAATGAAAATGAAGCATCCAAATCAATCTAAACCTTCACAAAACATGATGTGATGATGAAATGGATGCATGGATGAATTTTGGAGTGATTTTGTGGAGGTAAGATACATTTTTTAGCCTTTTTAATATTTATGTAACATTCTAGAGCTAGACGACAACCAATGTCCACACCATGCATAAATGTCAGCAAGCATCTACCACCCTATAAATGTAGGGCAGCATTTGAGTGCATTAGGAAGATGTCCATGAGCATTTGAGTGTGCCAAAAATAGCTATAAAAGTGTTGCAAAATAAACATTAGACTCATTATTGCGTTCACAAGTTTCAAAAGCAATGTCTGAGGATTGAGTGAGTGGGTGAGTGAAAGAGTGTGAAGTGAGGTTAAGGATGGCAATGGAGGGTGTGGATGTGGCAGTAGGCATGGAGGCTCAGGTGGCTAAGTGTCCTTGGCACCCTTGTTTGAATTTATGTAAAAAAATATTTGAAATATTTTGAAATATTTTTTATTTATGTAATGAATTTGATGTTAATGTATTTATAATTGTGTTTCTATAGTTATTAATCTTGGAGGCATGATATCAATTCTCATGGATTATATGAGGGATGAAGAAAGCCTTGAAAATTTCCAAGTGGTATAAGTTAACAGATATGGTTTTACCTAAGGTAGCATGGATTGAGGTGGTGTAGGATGTGGTGATAGTGGCTCAAGATGTTGAGTTTGCTTAACTATGGGTGAAATTTAGCAAGGATCCGATAGCAAGGCTTCAGAAAGAGTTGAGATAGAGGGATTCTTGATAGAGGCATGATGCACTACACCTTCAATCTGGGGAGGCATATATCCAATATTTAGAGGATATATGTATGTAACACCACATTGGACTACCAAATTGATCCTCTTCCTCTATAGTGGGTTCTTTTAGGTGTAGTGACTCTAGGTCTAGGGATCCATTAGGGTCATAAGGGCCTACTTTTGGGTGTTAACTAGTGCTTAGATGCACTTTTTGTATATGATATTTGGTGCTCCATTGTATGTGTCCTTCGAGCATTTATTGTATATGTGATTATATATATACATGGATTTTACTATTTGTGTTATGAATATATGTGGATGTTTGTGTGTATGCATGTGTATATGTGTTGGATGATAATGTAATGATGATGTGGATGAATGCAAATGAACTAATGCACTAATTATCATTTGTAGTTTAGACTTTACTTAACCATATTTATCATTGTTATTTAATCAGGGGCACCAAAATGGTGGTGTGTGAAATGGAAGACTCGTGTAATTATGTGGGAACGATATGAATGGTGTTGTGGCTTATGGATGGCTAAATTGGAATTGTTTTATAGAGACTCAAACATACTAGTGATATCAAACAAACTCACTAAGTTCTATCTAATTTATCTAAGACCAAATGTGTGTGTAGTGAAATTTTCAATTACCAAATCATGAGCATGGTAATGACTCAATTCAATAAAGAACCAATGTGTGTGTGAGTGATTTCATTAACTCATCTTGAGTAAATTGAGATGAAACCTATCATGGAGAATATCTAGAAGTTGGTTTGTCCTTATGTGTGATCAGAGATCTCTTCGAAAGAGACGTGTCACCATGCATGAGTTTACTCCACTACAATTAAAGCATCTATAGCCCTGGTGGATATTAGATACATCGTCCAATGATATGATCTCTAGATTTGGTGATTTAGACTACCTAACCATCTATATGGAAATGTAATTCTATCCTTACGACTTACGAATCTATGGTGTGTGATTTGTAAAAGAGTTAGAGCTTTGGGGAATCAGATTCTCAACCAAGGTATGATGAGAATTTAACCCTATCCTTACTACTTGTTATTTTTTTGGAAGTGTGAGTAGTTATGAGAACCACTATTTTTTTTATTTTGGACTATGTGCATAATGAGACAAGCAGAGATAAATGTTTTTCTTTGAGGTTCAACCCAATCATGGTATTATACCTCTTTGACATAATATATTTTTAATATGTGTGATATATTCTTGGTTTAAGAGTGTTAGATTCAAATCCCATAATTCAAGATTTTATTTAGTGAAGATGTGACTTGGTCCTAGAGATAACTTGATCTGTATTGGAGGTTTTCTTGAAACACTAAGAGTGGCTGAGTGATTGAAAACACCTAGGGATAATGGAAAAGTATTTTACAAATGGTAAATTGATTTGTGAAGTGTAATGAAATGGATGTGAACTTGGGGTTGTGCTTTATTAAGGCAACAAATTTTATTGGATCAATTATTGTCTAAACTTAATAAATGACCCCTAATGTGATGGATGAAATGCACTAAAATTACAATGAATATGTTTGTGTGATGTGGAAGTGTGAAATGCAATGTGTATGGATAATGTTTTTTATGTATCATACATGTGTATATACATATATGTAGATTACATTAAGCATGAAATTCTCTCAAGTGGATAATTTTTAGTGGTACAAGTTCTTCTACTCCCCCTAGACTAGCAAGCCTATATGTTCCTCTGGATAACAACAAGCAATATGGATAAACACAAATGATAAAATCCATGCACATGCAATGCAAAGATATTTGGTTTTTATGTTTTTGACTTTTTTTTTTAATTATGTACATATGTTACAAAAATGTTTCAATGAAGTGGATCAATGAGGTGGAGGTGGTGGTTCACCGGTTGGCTCAGCTCGCTCCCTACAGAGGAGGAAATAGAAAATGAGTTGATGGATGGATAACATTCTGAGATAAAACTTATCTTGTTTGGTAAATGGAATGATGGGTTTGGATTCCTCTTCATATCCATCAGAAGCTATCGATATAATGCCATGTTCTTCATAAGACTCCTTCTCAAAGAACACAAGCTTATACTAAGAGGGGGGATGAACAATATAAGACCACTTTTTACTTTTCCTTCCAAAATAATATTGTGCAAAATATAAATGGAAATATGAAAAAAAATAATAAAAGCAATGCATAAATCACCACACATAATAGAGACACCAATTTAATGTGGTTCACCCAATGTGGGCTACTCCACAGAGAAAATCTTTCACTAAAATTTTCTCAACAAATCTCTTGGGAATATTTCCCTATTACAATGTTTATGGACCTCTATCCAAAGGAGACACCAATCCCCTAATCAAGTTTGTGGATCTCTATCCACATGAGATACCAATATCCTCAACTGGTTTGTGGACCTCTATCCATAGGAGAACTCCTCCTCTGCTTTAGCTAGTAATATTCTAGAAGAACTATTGCCTCCACTACACTAGCTTATGGATATCTATCCATTGAAGACTCTTGACCTCACTTAGAAGACCTATTCTCACTGACCTGGCTAATTGATCTCTATCCACTGGAGACTATCATCCTCTATACTTTGTCACCTCCAAATATTTCTCTAATATTTGTCTCAAATCTACACTAAATGTAGTCCTTACATCTAGCACAAATATGCTCAATATCTATCCTAAAATTCACACTAAACATAGTCCTTAAATCTACAATAAATTTACTCAATATATGTCCTCAAATCTGTATTAAAAATAGTCCTTTAGTTTAGTACAAGACTCAATCACAAATCAACTCTGCTAGATCTACCCCATTTCTTAACCCAAGGTTTGAACAAATATTTCAATCAAATATTCTCTCAAGTCTTATCAAAGACTTATCTCAAATATGCATTGTAATATTCCACAAAAGCTCACACTAATATGTCCACAAGTCCTCTCTAAAACTTGTCCAATCTACTCAACAAGTCTTCATCAATACTTACCTCAAATATGCTCAACAAGTCCTTACTAAAACTTTGTCCAATCTGCTCAACAAATCTTCACCAAGACTTAACTAAATTTTTCTCAATAAGACCTCACTAGAACTTATTCTAAATCTGCTCAGTAAGTCCTTATTAGAACTTGTCCAATCTTATCGACAAGTCTTCACCACGACTTACCTCAAATATGCTCAACAAGTCCTCACTAGAACTTGTCCAATATACTCAACAAGTATTTACCAAGACTTACCTCAAATCCAATCAATCACTTTCAATCTCTTTCTCAAATCAATTTAGAATATAGAATAATTTGTTTCATAGAACTTGAACTATCACTTCAACACTTTCCAATTGACTAGGCTCAATCAATTTCACTTAACCAATCACTCAATGAAACACTCCTTGCTTACAAACCCTAGTCCAAGCATATGAACACTCACTCAATTATTTCCAACAATGCTTATCAAACAATCTCACATAACAATGATACTCATGATCTTGCACTAACCCTAGTTTCAAGAGAGTTATCAATTTCACATAATAATGATACTCATGATCTTGCACAAACCCTAATCATGCATATGAAGGCTCATTCCATGTTTATAATAATTCTTATCAAATAAGGTTTTTATCAATAACTCTTACTTAGAAAAACCTTTAATCAATAAAACTCAACAATGTTTATCAAACAAACCTTTTCACTCCAACTTAGCATTTACAACATCCAAAAATCACTCTCAAGGATAATGTACCCTTACCTCTTTGTTTGAAAAAGATTTTACCTCAAACACCTGTCTCAATCACAATCAATTCTTTGCCAATTTCAAAGGTTAGGTAGCAATGTCTTATCAATCATTCACTCAATTTGATCCCTCAAAATATTTCACCATACATAGCAATAAATATTTATTACACCTTATAATCTCCACACTTCAAATCACTTTATCAAAAATCACAATAAAACAATTAATCCTCAAAACCTTATAACTCCTATTTCAATTCACTTTTCATAAATCATAGTAAAACAATTAATCCTCAAAACCTTATAAATCCTATTTCAATTCTATTTTGAAAAATCATTATAAAATAATTAACCCTCAAAGACATTATAACTCCCTCTTAGTAAAAATTATTCATGCCACCTTATAAACCTTAGAAGTAAATTAAAATTTAAAAAATTAAATACCTTGCTCTCGATGGGATTCAAAATCCCACTTGCACCTTCCACAACACCCTAGCCATGGCCCACGTGCCACATGAGCTAGAAGCTTATCGTGGCACCAAAAGGCACCTTGTGCACCTTGAATCTTCCCTTGGCACTCAAACCAAAAAACCTTTAACACATGCACCTTAGCAAAAAGTTATCATCAGGTTTCGATCATGGAACCTTCTGCCTACTAGCGCCTTAAGCCACAACCACCTATCATTGGCCCAACTGCCATGGTTGGAAATCAATATCCAAGCATATTCCCTTTATCTACTCATTGACTGCCACATTTTCAAACTTTGTCCTCTTCTCCTCTTTTTCATGTTCACACAAATTGCATGCACTTCGATTAAGATTCGAAGGATAATGTTTTCTCTCCAAAGCATATGGTATTAATATGAATTTTGCTCTCCATTTTACACATCGATGGGTGAAAGAGGTAATCGATGTCGGCACTTTGACTTTGCTTGCTTGCATTTTGTAACCCTAACCTTAGGGTTATTAAATTAAATCATAAAATAATTTATAATTTATTATAATTAATTTATAATTAACTTAATAACTTTAAAGTTAATTAAATTAAATTATAAATTAATTTATAATGAAGTTATTATAATTAATTTATATCTTTAGGTCTCAACCTTAGACCTTTAATATTATAATAGAAAATTATAATATTATTTTCTCGGGCCTTCCTTTTGTACTGCTCACTGAAACTGACTCTTGACATCAATGACAACAAATCTTGCTCATATTTCCAACAATCTCCCCCTTTGTCATTGATGGCAACCCATTTACCTTTTACTATTTCCTTACATTTTTCTATTTTGCTCCCCTTGAGAAGCTACTCCCTTTGACTGAATGCTTTCCCCCTAAATCAAATCTCTCCCCCTTTGTCATCAATATCAAAGGGCCACCTTTGGGGCTTGGGGCTAAGAATGAGACTTTTAGCTTAGCCCCTCCCCCACATCCTTTTGAGGTGGTTAGTTCTAGGGTGGGAGTATTTCTACTCCCATAAAGCACTGATCTTTACCTTTATCGTCTTTCTTCCTCATCTAATCCTTTTGATTCCTCTGACTATTCCTTTTCTTGCTTATCTCCAAAAATTTTGCTCTACACCACTTTTTTGTATGTCCATAATTATTGCACTTATAACACTTAATGTTGTTATTCCTTGGAGGTGCAAATTTCTTGGTATTTATCTTGGTGAATCCATATATTCCTGTCATGAACCCTACAATTAACTACCTTATGACCAAACTGATTACAAGAGTAGCAATACCCTTGAAAAAGCTACCTATTTCTACAATTCCCATATTCTTTTCTTCCATGTGTCCTGCACTATGAAGCCTTGTACCCAAATCTATGACATGAGAAACATCTTCCATTGAAACTACCTTGCCTTGATCCCATGGGTCTTTTAGTCTCTTTTACCCTGTAGTAGTTCTTGTTCCACTTGTTCCTATTTTGTGCATTGTTCCTTTCCTTGTTGAACTTTCTATTGTCCAAATCATCCTAAGAAGTCTCACTCTCTCTTACACTCTATTCTTCTAAAGTTTTTTCTTCTTCAAAACTTGAGGTTGACTCCTCTCCTTGTTTCTTTTGTACTTGTTCAAAACCAAGATGTGTCTTGTTTATTAAACGTCTTTGTACCTTGATAATTTTATCTATGGTTTTTGAGATTTTTCCAAACTTGTGTAGTTTGTCCTTAGACTCTTTTACTTCATTCCTTAGTAAAGCTACCTCATGCTCTAACATTTCACATTCTACAACCTTTGCTTCTAACTTCTCTTTGAATCTCCTTGTCTTAGCTATTGAGTTGGTTAGATCCTCTATAAGATTTCCTTTCTATTCATCACATTCTTGAAATTTAAGCTTACATTTTTAGTTTTACTTTCTAAAATCCCTTAATGCATCAAGGGCATGAATAAGTTTGCCCTCAAGATCAACTTATCCTTTCTCTAATTCTTCCTCTATTTGTTTTCCTTTGAAAACATCTTCATTATTTTCTGACTCATATTCTATAGGATCACCTCCTTCTTCTTCTAATTCCATAAGAAGATTATCTTCTGGTCCTTCAAGTGTATCTTCATATTCATAATCATTGAAATTTAATCCATTCCTTGTACAACTATCTTCAAGATGACCAAAGTTACAACATCTAAAACACTTGAGAATCATTGGTGACCTTTTCCTAACCACTTATTTTTCTTTTGCCATAAATAGAACTTCATATTTATCATTATCTGAGGAACTATCATTACTATCACTTGAGTACTTACTTGCATTGTCTACATAGAAACTCTTCTTATGTCTTCTAAAGAACTTATTTCCTTGCTTGCCTTATCCATCCCTGATTTTCTTATGGTACCTATATTTTTCTGTTTCCTTGTTCTTATAATCCTATTTTTCTTCATCATTGCTATTTCTAGATTCTTGACAATTAGTTTCATAGTGACCATACTTTCCACAATTGAAACATCTAACTGATTTTGTACCTTTAAGCTTTCTCGAGTCCTTCTTCCTTTTGCCATAATTTGCTTCTTCATCAATGGATAACTCATTGCTTGAATCTTAATTATTTTCCTTTGTCTTCTTAGTAGCTTTGAAGGTTGCTTCCTTTTTGAAATTAGGTTCCTCTTTTGTTTTCATCTCAAAAGCTGTAAGAATGTCATGTAATTCATCCCTTGTGAAAATATCACTATCTTTTGATTCCTCTATAACTTAAATATTTTCACTAAACCTTTTTGAGATTGATCTTAAAATCTTATCACAAACATCATATTCTTGAACTTCAAGTCCAAGTTGTTGCAAGTGTGAATAGGGTTGCTTCGAAAGTGGCTTAGAAAAATCCTTTTTCTAAGTCTAAGTGTGAAAACTCCCTAACTTTTGTCGGCAAGTGTTGTCGGCAGTTTTTTTAAAAAATCCCTATTCTCCCTAACCTCCCTCCTATTTTCTCTCCTATTCTCCTCCTATATTCCCTCCTTATCCCTCCATTTTCTCCGCTATCCCTTCTTCCTCCTTATCCCTCCAACCACCTTATCCCTCCACGCACCCTTTCCTTTTCCCTTCTATATAATATTATTGTCTATCGAATGTAAAGGTTGGAGTGGTGCATTATTAAAATAATTTTTTCTGCTGTATTAGTTTTATTTTAAATATATTTTGTGTTGTGATTATTCTGTTAGCCACCTGCACGCAGTTCTACATCTGGTATCAGAGCCATATTCTGGCAGCATTCGAGCACGGTTCCCGAGGTGAGGCCAGGTGGGCACGCATCTCGAGGCAAGATGCCAGTAGGGCTCAGATCCTGAGGCGGATCGTGAGCAGGCTCGGGCATGGATCCCAAGACAGTTTTGGCATGGATCCCAAGGCAGATCGTGCACAGGCTCGGCACAAATCTCGAGGTGACACATGGCAGCAGCACAGATCCCAAAGTGACACGTGGCAACAGACAATAGGCTCAGCTCGACATGAATTCTGAGGTGACACATGGCGGCGATCGATTGGCAGTTGATAGCACATAGATCGAGGTAGAGAGGCTGACGTGGTGGCGTACGATTGGCTGACGAGGCGGCGATCGAGTGACGTGGCAGTCAACGATTGGTTTAAAAGGTGGTTACGTGGCGTTTTTTGATTCGTCGACTTGGCGGCAAAAGTGCAGACTCGAACTGCCCGAAGGCAGTCGATATTGTAAGTGTGCGTTCGGGTTAATAAACCCTCGCGCAGCCGTTTCCCACTGAATGTGGGATAAAGGCGACTATTTTTTTTTTTAAAACTCGCCCAACGGTGACTTGATTAATCACCATTGTGCCCTTGTATTCACGTCCAAGGGACGTGGTGCAACGGACAGGTCGTCCGCTAGCAGGGAGGTGGACGCGGGGTCGACTCCCACCAGCCTTAGATGAAACAAATTTTTTTTTTTTAAATTTGTGCCGCCGAGAAGGGTTAAAGGGATCGAATCCCGGTTTTGTTTCAGTCGACCACCGTGGTGCAGCGGCAAATCGTCCGCGTGCTAGTGGGGAGGTCGCGGGGTCAAGTCGCGGCAAAGGTAAAAAGTTTTTTTTTTTTTTTTAATTTATAAGGTTTTAAAGTTTTTTATTAAAAGTTTTTAAAATTATTTAATAAATTTAATTTATATTTTATTTAAAATTATCTTTTTAAATAAATTAATTTAAAAGGTAATTTTAAAAATTTATATAAAAATTTATTAAATTTAAAAAAAAAACTTTATAAAAATTTTAAAAACCTTGTTAGAAGAGTTTTTTGTGAAAAAGAGAATTAATCTGCCCGTGAAATGTTAGATGTTCCGGTCTGAGGGATGTTATAATGCACTTCTCTCGATTTTGAGACGAGAGACACCGAAATCCTTTGATGAAAGGGTTCGACGAACTAGTCTGCATACAGTGTTTTGTCAGCTAGAAAATCAAGTGATTGATCATCTGAGGAAGCCGGATTCAGGGTACGAGGCAGATTCAGAAGACAATATCTTCGAAAGAAGAATTGAAGAGTCAGATACAGTAGAATTTGTATCGGATGTACCATCAAATGCCAGTTACACACCAGGTGTTCCAACAACTGAATTGAGTGAGGGCTATACACCACGCTCTCCTGAACCTGAACCAGTGGAAGAAGAAGAAGAAGAAGAAGAAGCAGCATAAGGAGAAGCAGCAGAAGAAGAAGAAGAAGATCTAGAGGAAGTGGATCCTGCAGAACCTGAAGTCATTTTCATTAGCAGTAGTTCTGAAGCAGAACTTGAATGTACTAAAAAGGCAAGATTTGATTTGAATAATTAATCTCTTTGTACTGCTTTATAGTACTTGTTTGCTTCGAATAAAGTTTGTTTTTATTATGCAATGGCATCCAATACTAGTCTTCTGATTCCTGAATTTAATGGAGGCGACTATGAATATTGGTCTATTAAAATGAAAACCCTTTTGATAGGAAAATGCCTTTGGGATGTAGTTGAAGAGGGCTATATTGAACCAACTGCTATTGAATGGGCAGCTTTCTCTAATGCTGATAAAAAGGCTAGAAAAGAAGCACAGAAAAACAATGCTTTCACCCTTTATCACATACATGCTGCCTTAGATAAAAGTATCTTCCATAGGGTTGCATCTTATGTAATTACACAAGATGCCTGGAATGCCCTAAAAGAAAGCTATAGAGGTAGTGACCAAGTGAAGCAAGTAAAACTGCAAAATTTGAAACGAGATTTTGAGAATCTCAAGATGCAAGAGAATGAAAGAGTCGGAGATTACTACGTGCGAGTGAAAGCCGTAGTCGACAAGATGGTCACACTAGGGGAGGATATTAAGCCAGATATGATGGTGAAGAAAGTGTTGAGAACACTTCTTCCTAAATGGAATTCTGTTGCAATAATTATTGAAGAATCCAAAGACTTAACCACATTGTCTTGTGATGCATTAACTGGTTCACTTCTCTCACATGAAAAGAGGTTACAGGAAACTCCTACCACCAGTTATGGAGGAGATGACAAAGCTTTTGCCACACATGAAGGAAGAGGTAGAGGCCGAGGCAGAGGACAACAAAGAGGCAGAGGCAGGAATAATCAAAGAGGGGGAACTCCTAACAGAGGAGGATCATCCAATAGAGGTGGAAATCAGAATAGAGGAGGACAACAACAATATAGAGGGAAACAATCTGGAAAAGGAAAATGAGGAGATAAATCAAAGCAAGTTTGCTACAATTGTGGCAAACCTGGCCATTATGCTCGAGATTGTTGGTCAAAGACTTCACAAGGAAGCAGCAACAACCAGAGTAGTCATTTTGGGAATTTTGGAGAAGAGGAAGAGTCCACAAATCTCTTTCTTTCTTATGGCCATACAGAGCAAAATATGAATGATACATGGATTTTGGACATTGGGTGTTCAAATCACATGAGTGGAAAAGAAGAACTCTTTGCTACTTTAGAATCCTCATACAAATCCAACATCCGATTGGGAGATGACAAGTCATTGGTAGTTGAAGGCATTGGAGCTATGGAGGTTCCAACGAAAGAAGGCGTCAAGCAAGTAAGTGATATCTATTACACTCCTCATCTTCAACACAATCTTTTAAGTGTTGGTCAAATGCTTGAAAAGAATTACAAGTTGATTTTTGATGAGGGTAAATGCACCATTTTTGACAAGAACAATAGTAATAGAATCATTACACAAGTGCCAATGTCGAATAATAGATTATTCCCTTTGAAGTTTGGCCAGCCAGGAGGAAATAAGTTAGAAAATGTTGCAATTACCAATCCAAGTGTCCTATGGCACTTGAGATATGGTCATTTAAATTTAGCAAGTTTGAAAATGCTAACTTCACAAGCAATGGTGACTGGACTTCCCAAAATTCAAGATAGTAAGGAAGTCTGTGAAGGGTGTGCCTTGGGCAAGCATGCCAGATCAAAATTTCCTCATGGGCAAGCATGGCGGGCCAGCTATCCACTCTAGTTAGTACATTCAGACATTTGTGGTCCGATGCAGACCAAGAGTCTAGGTAATCACTCTTACTTCCTACTTTTCATTGATGATTGCACAAGAATGTGTTGGATATATTTTTTGAAGCATAAGGATGAAGCATTTGCATGCTTTGTTGATTTTAAAGCAAAATTTGAAAGTGAGAGTGGGTATTCAATAAAATTTCTTAGATCAGATAGAGGAGGAGAATACTCCTCTAATCAGTTTTTGAATTTTTGTAAACATCATGGCATCAAGAGGCAGTTCACAACTGCCTACACTCCATAGCAAAATGGTGTTGCAGAAAGGAAGAATCACACCATTGTGGAGATGGCAAGATCAATGCTTCAGACAAAGCATTTGAGTAATGCATATTGGGGAGATGCAACAAGGACTAGTGTTCACATCTTGAATAGAAGTCCTACTTCAAGTTTGAAAGTGAAGACACCTTACCAAGTCTGGTATGGTAAGAAACCAAATGTGAAGTATTTCAGAGTATTTGGTTCATTGGCATATGCTCACATTCCTGATGAGCTGAGAAAGAAGCTGGATCCAAAGAGTCAAGCTTGCATTTTTGTAGGATACTGTGAAAACACAAAGGGTTATAGACTCTACAATCCTACGACTCGAAAGATAGTGGTTTCAAGGGATGTGATTTTTGATGAAGGGGGAGAGTGGGGTAAGCCCCAAATATATAGTGATGTTGAGTCACATGATACAAGTTCTCAGCAGGTGCAGCAGCAGATACCACAGAAAGGCAAGAAATCTCCACCTTCAAGCCCAAGTTCTTCTAGTTCATCTTCCTCACCAAGTCCTTCTCCACAGAGACCTGCAAGTCCTCACCAATGGACATTGATGTTCCATCCAAAGGTAAGATAACTTTATAGTATCATCCATCCTCTCAAATGTTGGATAAAAATTTCTCAAGAAGATACACTAGGAGTCAAGCTAGTGAAATGGAATCTATTTTACACAGATTAGAAAGTATGCACTTGTATGGTGATGATGAATCCCAATAAGAACCTAGGGGAAATCAATTTAAATATGCTTTGTTAACTAGTGCACAGCTTGAACCTTCTAGTTATGAGAAGGCATGTACTCAGAATATTTGGCAAGATGCCATGAAAGAGGAGATAACCTCTATAAAAAATGACACTTGGGAGCTCGTGAAGCTTCCAAAAGGAAAGAAGTGTGTTGGCTGTAAATGGATCTTCAAAACCAAGTTTAATGTTGATGGAAGCATTGAGAAGCATAAGGCAAGATTAGTGGCAAAAGGTTTTACTCAAAAATATGGAATAGATTATGAAGAGACTTTTTCTCCTGTAGCCAGACAGGAGACTATCAGAACAGTTCTTGCCTTAGCTGCACACAAATGATGGAAAGTCCAACACGTGGATCTCAAGAGTGCATTTCTCAATGGTTACTTGATAGAAGAAGTGTATGTTGAGCAACCAAAGGGATTTGAAGTACAAAGTAAGGAACACCTTGTTTACAGATTGAAGAAAGCACTCTATGGCCTTAAACAGGCACCAAGAGCTTGGTACTCACGCATTGATGGGTACTTCAAAGAATATGGGTTCACCAGGAGCAAAAATGAACCCACACTCTACTACCTAAAGCAAGGTAAAGACATCCTCATAGTTTGTTTGTATGTGGATGATCTCATTTTTATGGGTAGTAATAAAAAAATGAATATGGAGTTCAAACACTCCATGATGACGCAGTTTGAGATGAAGGATCTTGGCTTAATGCACTACTATCTTGGAATGGAGGTTCATCAGTCAGATACAGGGATCTTCATTTGTCAACATAAGTATGCTCAGGATATGATCAAGAAGTTTGCTATGGAGCATTGCAAACCAGTTGCAACTCCAGTTGGACATGGGATCCAATTAAGCAAAGATGATGGAGCACCAAAAGTTGACGTGACCACTTTTAGAAGCATGGTTGGGAGTTTGATGTTTCTCGCCAACACCAGACTAGATATTCAGTATGTTGTATCTCTTGTTTCTAGATTTATGTCTAACCCCTTTGAGCTGCATTTGCAAGCAGCTAAAAGAATTTTGAGATATGTGAAGGGTACATTGGATTTTGGAATCCAGTACCATAAATGTAACACTATCAAGCTTGTAGGCTTCAGTGATAGTGATTGGGGTAGCAATATTGATGACAGGAAGTCAACATCAAGAAACTGTTTTAGTCTTGGATCAAGACTAATAACTTGGAGTTCAAAAAAGCAGACAGTAGTAGCACTATCTTCAACGGAAGCAGAATATATAGCAGTTACTTATGCAAGTACTCAAGCTTTGTGGCTAAGGAAAGTACTAGAAGAGATTGAAGAACAACAAAGTGGTCCGACCAGAATCTACTGCGACAACATCAGTGCCATTTAGTTGGCATATAATCCTGTCCACCATAGCAGAATGAAGCATTTTGATATGAAGTATCACTTCATTAGAGATATGGTGGAACATGAAATTGTTGAGCTTCAATACTGTCACACTTTGGAGAACATTGCAGACATCTTCACCAAGGCGATGACTAAAGCTCAATTTGTAAAGCTAAGAGACTATGTAGTCAGTCCTCTCAACTTTAAGGGGGAGAATGTTGCAAGTGTGAATAGGGTTGCTTTGAAAGTGGCTTAGAAAAATCCTTTTTCTAAGTCTAAGTGTGAAAACTCCCTAACTTTTGTCGGCAAGTGTTGTCGACAGTTTTAAAAAAAAAATCCCTATTCTCCCTAACCTCCCTCCATTTTCTCTGCTATCTCTTCTTCCTCCTTATCCCTCCAAACACCTTATCCCTCCACGCACCCTTTATTTTTCCCTTCTATATAATATTATTGTCTATCGAATGTAAAGGTTGGAGTGGTGCATTATTAAAATAATTTTTTCTGCTGTATTAGTTTTATTTTAAATATATTTTGTGCTATGATTATTCTGTTAGCCACCTGCACGCAGTTCTACAAAATTCTTTGCATGGAGTTAACAACCTCATCTACACAAAGTAGATAAGCACTAATGTTTTCCTTATCCTTCATTTTTAGGTCTTTAAATATTCCCTCGAGATTTTGCAACTTTACCTTTTTTTTTGGTAATTATTTTAATATATTAACAGTGGGTTTTTATAGAGGATCCCAAAACCTTATGTACAAAATTAGCCATATTTCTAATGATGCATCATACCTCTTGGCTGTAACATAAGCCTAATTGCAAGTAAAGCCATCCTAATGCTAAAGATTTGGAAACTGTAAAAAGGGATTTTAGGCCTAGAAACCCAACGAAAAAGAAACAAGACAAAACCAAAGGAACACCAAGTAGAGCCCAAATAAATGAAATGAGGAAAGCAAAATAGACAAGACACCATGGACAGTTAAGTAGACAAAATTGCCATGCCACACCAAAAATCGTCAGAGGGGGCTTTCCAAAAACTGTGCAAGGAAAGCATCATGAATGGATGTCTGCTCTGGCCAACCTTTCCACCTCGGATGGGAAGCGAGACCGCCACACGACCGGAAACATGGTCGTGAGCCCTTTGTTGGCCATGTGGTCAGCCACGCAATTACCTTCTCTCAAAGTATGATTTGCTTTCCACCTACCATGATAGGAGAGAAGCGTTCTTGCCTTGAGGATGATGTTGTAGACTTTCCAAGATGGATTTTTTGTGCCAAGAAGGTAATTCACGATGTTGAGCGAGTCACCCTCAATAATAAGAGGTCGAGGATCCTTAGAGAGTATCCGAATACCTTTCAGAGTGCCTCGAGCTTTGACATAGTGATTTGTTTGGGAGCCCAAATCTTCACAATAGGCCATCACAAGATTCCCATCATGATCTCTGAAAACACCCCCAGCACCAGCGGGCCCAGGATTCCCCTTAGCCGCTCCATCAAAGTTTAAATTAATTCACCCCACGGGGGGTTTGGTCCAAAAAATATTCCTTCGACAGGGCCCTTTAACAACCTCCAGAAACGGCCAGAGATTCATTGCAACTTTACCTTTTTGACCATTTTATCTCCTTCATATATGCCTTGTAATTTATCCCAAATTTTCTTTTCTGATTTGTAGTGCATAAACTTTATAAACTATGTTTTATGCAAACCTCTCAAAATTGCATTCATTGCTTTTGTATTGTAATGATGTAGAAGCTTACAATATTTATCTATAGGTTGAGTAGCTAGTGGTGTGTATCCATTTTCGACCATTTCCCATATTTCATTTCCAAGTGTCATCAGGTGAATATCCATTCTCATACTTCAAAAAACATAATTTCTACCATTAAAAATTGATGCTAAATTATATGAGGATCCACTCTTAGAATCCATCTATTTTCTTGTGAGTTTTTCCTTCAAGATGTTAAACCCTTTCAAAGGAAATCACTCTAATACCAATTGAAGAACACAAGCTTATACTAAGAGGGGGGTGAATAGCATAAGACCAATTTTTACTTTTCTTTCCCAAATAATATTGTGCAATATATTAATGGCAATATCAACAATAGTAATCAAAGCAATGTATAAATCACCACACATAATAAAGACACCAATTTAACATGGTTCACCCAATGTGGGCTACTCCATGGAGAAAATTTTTCACTAAATTTTTCTCAACAAATCTCTTGGGAATCCTTCCCTATTACAATATTTATGGACCTCTATCCAAAGCAAACACCACTCCCCTAATAAAGTTCATGGATATCTATCCATATGAGACACCAATCTCTTTAGCTAGTTCATGGATCTCTATCCATAGGATAACTCCTTCTCCTCTACTCTGGTTGGTGATCTTCTAGAAGAATTGTTGCCTCCACTGTACTAGCTTATGGATCTATATCCATTGAAGACTCTTGCCCTCACTCAGAAGACCTATCATAACTACCCTAGCTAATAGATATCTATCCACTGGAGACTGTCATCCTCTATACTCTATAACCTCCAAAGCTTTCTCTTAGATTTGTTTCAAATTTACACTAAACACGGTCCTTCGGAATAACAAAAATCTACTCAATATCTATCCTCAATTATACACTAAAAATATTACCTCAATATAGAAAAAATATTCTCAATATCTATCCCCAAATATATGCTAAATACAGTCCTTCGATCTAGCACAAATATGTCCTCAAGCCTTAACATAAAGCTTGAATCAATCACAAATCAACTTTGCTAGATCTACCCCAAATCTTAACCCAAGGTTTGAACAAATCAATCAATCAACTCTGCTCTCAAGTCTTCTCAAAGACTTGTCTCAAATATGAATTTTAAGCTTCCATAAAATCTCACACTAATCTATCCATAAGTCATCTCTAGAACTTGTTCAATCTGCTCAACAAGTCTTCACCAAGACTTACCTCAAATCTGCTCAACAAGTCTTCACCAAGACTTACCTCAAATATGCTCAACAAGTCCTCACTAAAACTTGTCCAATCTGCTCAAAACATCTTCATCAAGACTTACCATAAATATTCTCAACAAGTCCTCACTATAACTTATCCCAAATCTGCTCAACAAGTCCTTACTAGAACTTGTCCAATCTGCTTGACACGTCTTCACCAAGACTTATCTCAAATCTGCTCAAGTCCTCACTAGAACTTGTCCAATATTCTGAACGAGTCTTCACCAAGACTTGCCTCAAATCTACTCAATCATTTTCAATATATTTATCAAATCAATTTAGAATATAGAATAATTTATTTCATAGAACTTGAACTATTACTTCAACACTTTCCAATTTACTAGGCTCAATAAATTTCACTTAACTAATCACTCAATGAAACACTCCTTTCTTAAAAATCCCAGTCCAAGCATACGAACACTCACTCAATTATTTCCAACAATGCTTATTAAACAATCTCACATAACAATGATACTCATGATCTTGCACTAACTCTAGTTTCAATAAAGTTCTCAATTTCACATAACAATGATACTCATGATCTTGCACAAACCCTAATCATGCATATGAAGGCTCGTTTAATATTTCCAACAATGCTTGTCAAACAAGGTTTTTATCAACAACTATTACTCAGAAAAACATTTAATCAATCAAACTCAACAATGCTTATCAAACAATAATTTTCACTCCAACTTAGCATTTACAACATCCAACAATCACTCTCAAGAATAATATGCCCTTGCCTCTTTGTTTGAAGAATATTTGACCTCAAACACCTGTCTCAATCACAATCAAATTTTTGCTAATTTTAAATATTAGGTAACAATGTCTTCTCAATCATTCACTCAATTTGATCCCTCAAAATATTTCACCACACATAGCAATAAATCCTTATTACACCTTATAATCTCCACACTTCAAATCACTTTCTCAAAAATCACAATAAAACAATTAATCCTCAAAACCTTATAACTCCTATTTCAATTCACTTTTCAAAAATCACAATAAAACAATTAATCCTCAAAATATTATAACTCCTATTTCAATTCTCTTTTCAGAAATCACAATAAAAAAATTAACCCTCAAAGACCTTATAACTCCCCCTTAGTAAAAATCATTCATGCCACCTTATAAACCTTAGAAGTAAAGTAAAATTTAAAAACTAAGTACCTTGCTCTCGATGGGATTTGAAACCCCGCTTGCGCCTTCCACAAAACCCTAGCCATGGACCACATGCCACGTGATCTAGGCGCTCACCTTGGCATCAAAAGGCATATCATGTGCCTTGAATATTCCCTTGGCACTCAAACCAAAAAACCTTTAACACATGCAACTTAGCAGAAAGATACCTTCAGGTTTTGATTGCGGAACCTTTCACCTACTAGCACATTAAGCCACAACTGCCTATCGTTGGTCAAACCGCCATGGTTGGCAACTAATATCCAAGTTTCTTCCCTTTATATGCTTTTTGAATACCACATTTTCAAACTTTGTCTTCTCCTCTTTTTCATGCAGTTCACACAAATCGCATACACTTCGATTAGGATTCGAAGGATAATGTTTTCTCTCCAAAGCATATGGTATTAATATGAATTTTGCTCTCCATTTTACATGTTGGTGGGTGGAAGAGGTAATCGACATAAGTGCTTTGAATTTGCTTGCTTGCCCTTTGTAACCCTAACCTTAGGGTTATTAAATTAAATCATAAACTAATTTATAATTAACTTAATAACTTTAAAGTTAATTAAATTAAATTATAAATTAATTTATATTGAAATTATTATAATTAATTTAAATATTTAGGTCTCAACCTTAGACCTTTAATATTATAATACAAAATTATAATATTATTTTCTCAAACCTTACTTTTGTACTGCTCACTGAAACTAAGTCTTGACATCAATGACAACAAATCTTGCTCATATTTCCAACACTTTTTAAAGTCATCATTGTAGGTGGTTTCTTCTTCTAAACCTAAATAAAGGCTTTGGAAATCTTGTTCAAAAGATGAAATGGTGGAATAAGAGTGGTAGACCAAATATGAATGATCATGCACTTCTCAATATGAAGTACCAATAATGTCATGAAAGCCTTGTTCATGTCATCCTGGGCCATATCCTTGCCAATTTACTCGATGAAAGTATCAGGATGGAAAACCTGACATATGTTCTATATTGGCAAGATTCAGTTGTTTGGGTTCATATAGATAATATGGATCAGATGATGAATCAATACCCCCATACACAAAATTAATTCTATTAGGCATTGAATCCATATTGTACATAACTCCTATGGATAAGTCTGGGTTACATGGATGACCGAAAATCCTAGTAGTTTGGATATTTAGTGGTGTAACAATGATGTCTTGGACCACATTTTCACCAATAGTAGGATTAATGAGGTGGATCTCAACTTGGGATGATGTGGAGGTGGATGAAGTGGATGTAGATGTGGAAGTATCATGGTTGGCTTGTGGATCTAATAGTGGGAGGGATATATGGTGAAATGACATCTCACAATCTATTAGATCAACTTGTGAAACATAAGCAGGTGAAGGTGAGAATGGATTTCATTGAGAGGTTTGATGAATGGTTGATGATGTTTATGTAGGTGGAATTGTAGTGGATTTTTATGTTGATTATGTGGATAGAATGGATTGGGTTTGATCACATGTGCATGTAGTCAAATGTGATGAAGGTGGGGATGTAGAAGTGAAAACCTGATATGAGTTGGTGATGGGTAGATCCTCAGGAATGGGAGATTTAGATAAATAAGTGGTGGATTATGTGGTTGATGTTGTTAGGAATAGGTGGGTTGATGGAAGTATGGGTTCATAGGAATTTGATATGAAATTGCAATACTTAAACGATTTTATGTCCATCGATATGCAATGAATTTATCCCTCATGGACATATTTTAGACATTGATGCAATATTGAGGGAACACATCTCATCTCCCTAATCCAAGGGTATCCAAGGAGTACATTGTAAGACATGGGCCTCTCTAGGATGTGAAACATGGTGTACAACATTATTACACCCATCTCTATGGGTAAAATGATAGTGCCAACTATGGAATAAATAACATTATTGAATGCTTTTAGGGTGAATATGGATTTGGTTATTTAGGTTGGTGAAATATTGATATGTTGGAGGGTGGATGTGGTGATGATATTGATAGAGGAACCGGTGTCAATTAACACTCATTTAAATTACTTCCTATCAACCTAAGCTATAATATGTAATGGAGGTTCCACTGATTCTGATGACATTACTTTAATTTCAAAATCATAGGATGTGATGGAAGGCTCCATGTACATTTGAATGCTCCCCATAAAATTTTGTGATTGAATTTCAATTGATTTTAGAATTTCCATTTATGCCTCACGATGTGGGGAAGATTATTGAATGAGCTCATAAATAGATAGTTTAGCTGAAGCCATTTTGAGGCTAGTTTTTAGCCGACTACTCAATGAGATGATTGGCCTTTGTGAGAAATTTGGAGGATGAATTAGTGGAGATGGACGGTTTGGAATGTGAATTTACTAGGATTAATTGGGATATAAATGGATGGGTGATTGTGGAATGATAGGTTGTGGTGACACACTTGCTTGAGGTGTTATAGGGGGTTGGATTTCTTGTTGTTGTTTACTCTGTCTATTGTGTTTCTTTGACCATGGGTGACCATGTGAATAGCCCCCATAAAACCTTGATATTGTTGCACATGGTTGACCTTATTAGGAGGAGTCTTAATGTTTGACTCTCCTATTATCTGTTGTTATTTCTCATGATGAGGAAGAGGTGGTTGGTATATACCAAGGTTTTGGTTTTGTTGGGCTAAGGGACTATCAATCTTGATGGCCCATAAGCTCTATCAAATATTGCACTATGTGTTTAAATACCTAACAATTGTTAATATCATGTCCTTTATGTTGATGAAATGGATAAAACAAGTGCTCCCTATAGCCCTGATAATTGATTTTTTGTGATTGTTGTTGCATGGGTTGTTTCTGTTGTTGATTCATTATTGGCTAAATCAAGACCACTTGATTTACTTTATTTAGCTTGGATTAGCTCAAATAACTTCCTTTTCATTGGCCCTTGTTTAGCCATTCTTTATTCTTAGGCTTTATATCACCCTATTGAATTTTTATCTCTTCAATGACATGGGCTTGAGCAAGAGACTCATCGAATGTTCAGTATTATTGTAGGTGTAATAACAAAGAGATGGGTTTTAAAAATGAACACTCACTCAATTTTTTCCAATAATACTTATCAAAAAATCTCACATAACAATGATACTCATGATCTTGCACTACACCTAGTTTCAATATAGTTCTCAATTTCACACAACAATGATACTCATGATCTTGCACAAAATTTAATCATGCATATGAAGGCTCATTTAGTGTTTCCAATAATGCTTATCAAATAAGATTTTTATCAGCAAATCTTACTCAGAAAAACTTTTAATCAATCAAACTCAACAATGCTTATCAAACAATCCTTTTCACTCCAACTTAGCATTTACAATATCCAACAATCACTTTCATGGATAATGTGCCCTTACCTCTTTGTTTGAAGAAGATTTGATCTCAAACACCTGTCTCAATCACAATCAACTCTTTGTTAATTTTAAAGGTTAGGTAGCAATGTCTTCTCAATAATTCACTCAATTTGATCCCTCAAAATATTTCACCATACATAGCAATAAATATTTATTACACCTTATAATCTCCACACTTCAAAACACTTTATCAAAAATCACAATAAAAAAATTAATCCTCAAAATATTATAACTCCTATTTCAATTTACTTTTCAGAAATCACAATAAAATAATTAATCCTCAAAACCTTATAACTCCTATTTCAATTCTCTTTTTAGAAATCACAATAAAATAATTAACCCTCAAAGACCTTATAACTCCCCCTTAGTAAAAATAATTCATGCCATCTTATAAACCTTAGAAGTAAATTAAAATTTAAAAATTAAATACCTTGCTCTCATAGGATTTCAAAACCCCATTTGTGCCTTCCATAGTGCCCTAGTCATGGCCCATATGCCATGTGAGCTAGGGGCTCACCTTGGTACCAAAAGGCACATCGTGCACCTTGAATCTTCCCTTGGAACTCAATCCAAAAAAACCTTTAACACAGGCATCTTAGCAAAAAGTAGCCATCGGGTTTTGATCGCGAAACCTTTTGCCTACTAGCACCTTAAGCCACATCCACTTATCGTTGGCCCAATTACCATGGTTGGTAACCAATATCCAAGCATATTCCATTTATTTGCTCATTGACTGCCACATTTTCAAACTTTGTCCTCTTATCCTCTTTTTCACGTAGTTTGCACAAATCGTATGCACTTCAATTAATATTCGAAGGATAATGTTTTATCTCCAAAGCATATGGTATTAATATGAATTTTGCTCTCCGTTTTACACGTCGGCGGGTGGAAGAGATCGATGTCGATGCTTTGACTTTGCTTGCTTGCCCGTTGTAACCCTAACCTTAGGGTTATTAAATTAAATCATAAACTAATCTATAATTTATTATAATTAATTTATAATTAACTTAATAGCTTTAAAGTTAATTAAATTAAATTATAAATTAATTTATAATGAAATTATTATAATTAATTTAAATATTTAGGTCTCAACCTTAGACCTTTAATATTATAATATTATTTTCTCGGGCCTTCCTTTTGTACTGCTCACTGAAACTAACTCTTGACATCAATGACAACAAATATTGCTCATATTTCAAACAATATCCCCCTTTGTCATTGATGGCAACCCATTTACCTTTTACCATTTCCTTTACCTTTTTCTATTCTACTCCCCATGAGAATCTTCTCCCTCTAACTGAATTCTCTCCCCCTAACTCAAATCTCTCCCCCTTTGTCATCAATATCAAAGGGCCACCTTTGGGGCTCGGGGCTAAGAATGAGACTCTTAGATTAGCCCCTCCTCCACATCCTTTTGAGGTGGTTAGTTCTAGGGTGGGAGTATTCCTACTCCCAACAAGCACTGATCTTTACCTTTATCTACTTTCTTCCTCATCTGATCCTTCTGATTCCTCTGACTATTCCTGTTCTTGCTTATCTCTAGAATTTTTGCTCTACACCACTTTGTTGTATGTCCATCATTATTTCACTTATATCACTTAATGTTATTATTCCTTGGAGGTACAAATTTCCTGGAATTTATCCTGGTGAAGCCATATCTATTCCTATCATGAACCATACAATTAACTACCTTGTGACCAAACTGATTATAGGAGTAGCAATACCCTTGAAAAAGCTACTTATTTCTAAAATTTCCATATTCATGTCTTCCATGTGTCGTACACTGTGAATCCTTGTGCCCAAATCTATGACATGATAAACATCTTCCATTGAAACTAACTTGCATTGACCCCATGGATCTTTTAGTCTCTTTTACCCTGTGTTGGTCCTTGTTCCATCTGTTCCTATTTTATGCATTGTTCCTTTCATTGTTGAACTTTCTATTATCCAAATCATCCTTAGAAGTCTCACTCTTTATTACACTCTCTTCTTCTGAAGTTTCTTCTTATTCAAAACTTGAGGTTGACTCCTCCTTGTTTCTTTTGTACCCATTCAAAACCAAGACTTGTCTTTTTTGTTGATCATATTTGTACCTTGATAATTTTGTCTATGGTTTTTGAGTTTTTTTCCAAACTTGTGTAGTTTTGTAAGCCATAGATTACTCAAGAAATAAAGTAAATCAAATATTATTGCAGACATTAGATTTGATAGAATTAATCAAACCTAATATATAGGTTACAAAATAGGAATATAACCATAGCCACGCTAACTACGCTAACCATAGGAAATAGCGCTAACTGACTAACAACTAACCTAGGATATTTAGATATTAACCTAGGATAAGAATGATAAATATCTAGAAGGTAAAAGTAAATAGTAAATGTAAATGTAACTACTCTTTTACCTAGTGGATTAAATGGTAAATATCCCAAGTAATGGAATATTACTCTAACATCCCCCCTTATTACATTATTTGGGTAATACATACATATCCTCCTATACAACAATATTTGGGTAAAGTATATAACTGCCCTAATACAGTGGAAGAAAATGTTGATCTGCTAGTTCTTTGCTCTGTCATAGTGCTTTGGCTACTCCTAAGCAAAAAAATAGGTCATTCTCACTTTGTCTTCACACCAACAAATGTCCGTATAGTAATCACTTCATCCAACCAAATTGCATGGGTAACCAGCCACTGCAATCCCTAGGTGTAGTAGAATAGATCACTTCATACGAGGTTCATTCATTTACAATATGAATTTGCAAAAGATAAGGTAGCTAAGGTGTCGGTCGCTGCCAAAAATGCACCCTTATAAGTTCCCCCTTATCGTTGCAAAACATGTTGTATTTAATTTCTGAAAGAAGTATGACTAAGGTGTTGGTCGCTGCCAAAAATGCACCCTTTTAAGCCTTCTTCTCTATTTACAAAAATTAGTGAAGAAAAGAAATGTATTTCCCCCTTTAATTGCAAAAGATGTGCAACTCAAGAGTTTTGTGAAGGATTTTACAAATATTGCCTCCTAGGCAATTTTACACCACAAAAAGTCCCTCCTTTTGTTACAAGGACTTCAAACACCTACAATTTGCTATTTATGATGCCTAAAAAAGGTACAATCACCTCTTATTGCAAGTAATTCAAACAAAAACTTATGTTATTTATGAAGCGTAAAAAAAAAAGAGAGATAAAAATGGTGCTTTGCCCATGGTGACAAATGTGTTTTCCCTCTACAATATTGTTTTAGCAATGAGCACTCCTCGTGTTGTCTTTGAACCAGAATCAGAATCAAAATGAGACACTTCACTAGAAACATGGCTTCTATGATGTGCCTTTGGCATTTTAGTTTTTCTTGTTTTGAAACCAACACTGAATGGTGTCTTGGTTGTCATTTTTACAAGTTGTGCAAAACTATGTTTTCTAGGCAATTTTATCAAAAAATTCACCAAATCATCCTTCCTTATTGCAAGTACTTCAAGCATGGTTGCTATTATGAAGTCTAAAAGAAAAGATATAATTTTGATGACTTCTACTTTTCTGATTGCCTTTACAAGTTTTATTTCCCTCTTATCAAAATATGTGTTTGAAGGAAGAAAGGAATTATCCCCCCTTAGTGCAAAGGATTGCAACTTTTAAGGTTCCTTATTTTCAAAAACTTGTTCTTTCTTTTGATTACCCTTAAAAGAGTACCAAAAGATAATTCACTCAAACAAATATTTAATGGCACCTGCCTTAACACCCTTCAAGAAGGATGAAAATTTTGAGGAAATTAAGCCAAAAAAATAAGAGTGAATTAGGGGTTTTTTTGATTTAGGAGAGAATATCAAGTGAAATTGGCTTTAAATCTATGCATGGATTTACACAAATTTGTGAAATTTTGGGGTTTAGTGTGTTCTTGATTCTATGACTTATAATTGCAAAATGAAATAATGCAATAATCAAACAAGAATTCCCACCAAAATATTATCACCTAGGTGTCGGATGCAACCGAAAATGCACCTAATTTGCCAATGAAGGTGTCGAGTAAAATTGAAAATGCACCTTTTTAATTTTTGCAACAAAATGTGTATTTGTGTTGTACAAAAAAATGATATTTTATGTCTCCACTTTGTTTACAATTTTGCAAAAGAAGTACAAATGTTGTCTTCCCCCCTTAATTTTGCAAAATTTACAAATCGAGCACTCCTTCCAAGACAAGTCGACACACGACCCGCGTTTGGAAGGCTTCCAGAACTAGTCGACACACGACTTAGTTTTTGTGGACCCAAGGTTACAATTTCTTCGCAAATGTGCAAAAAAAAATAGATGTACAATTTCTTGTCTTTTATCCCTCCTTGGAGAAAACAATTGCACAAATTTTGGTCTTTGAATTTTGCAAGTTTTGGTGACTCCTTGTGTTACAATTTTGGAAAAGAAGAATCACAAAATGTGATATTTCCTCCTTTTTATTATGCAAAATTAACAAGGATTTTGGGAGAAGAATTGTAGGCTTCAATTTTGCAACAAAATGGGTCTTCTAGTTTGCAAAAAAAATAGGCTCTTATATGTTCTTATATCTCCATTTGGGTGAGAAAACAAAAGCACTATTTGTTGTTGTAATTTGCAAAAAGAGATCCTTGAAATTTTCTATTTGAATGCAAAAATTTATAAATCTAAGCACTTATTTAATTAATAATAAAATAAATTTTGCATAAAACCAATGTGATTTGGAAAAAAAAATTGATTTTAATACAAAAAAATTAAACTATTAATTAAAAAGGATTAAATAATTAAAATATTTACAAAAAAAATAAAAAATACCTTAAGTATGTTGCTGCTGCATTCGGCCATTTTTAGAAAAAAATTTATTGAAAGCGTCGTCGGGGAGAATCAAACCCATGACCCTGCGGGACACAGCCTTGGGTTGGCTCATTGAGCTAGTCGGGTTGTCCCGCCCGATGAGCCTTGATGGGGAAAGCCTTCTCTTTGAAGGCTTCCCGACATCGGAGTAGAAGTAAAGTGGGATTAATCCCACATGCATCCCATGGACACAATTTTGTGGTTTAAAACCACGAAGGCATCGAACAACCTTTGACTACCTTCGGGCAGTCTGTTCAAAATGAACCTTTTTGCCTCGTCTACCAATCAAACGATGCCACATCAGCATCCAACCGATCACTTTCCTTGGTTCGTCAGAGTAACCAGATCCTGCCATGTGTCTAGGTCCAGGAATTCGAGTTGAGTCAGCCCAGATCCATTGTCTACCTAGATCCATTGTCTACCACATGTCATAGATCTAGTGGTCTAGGTGTTGAACTAGTGCAGATATAGGGTTTCCAGGTCAGCACCTCGGTCCAGTGTAGTGCCATATGTCATCAGGATGCGTGCTAGTTTTGAAGTTTGTCACGTAGTGGTCTATCTCAGAATTTGTCCACATTTCCTCCCATAGAGGGTCCTCCTATCCTCATGTGGAGGTCCATTGAGGTCATGGGTGGTTGCCAGTCGTTAGAGGCTCCTCTTCGATTGACAATCGATCATCAGTCATCGGAGGCTCCTCTCTATTCAACTATCGACCTTGATCCTGATCGGGTTTGTGCCCTAACAAGGTTGTCCCCTATCAATGACTTGTTAGTTTGCTTGACCCATGGTGAGGTCGACGTGGGCCGATTTCCAAAGTTGTTCTGGTCATCGATGTCGATCCTACGAGAGGGTACTCTTGCCCTCCTTGGTAGGTCGATCGTCGGTATCCGATCGTTGATCATCAAAGTATCCTCTTTGGTTTATGACTGATGGTTAATCATCAAATAGGTCTGACAGGGTTAGTCTAGTTGTCGAATAAGGAGGGCACACCTGCCCTTGCTTTTTGGTTACCGATGATGGGTCGATCGTTGAATTGTGTTGACTCCCGATCATGATCTGGTTGATTTTCAAAGTCAGGCATATCCCATCATTGGATCTGATTGGGTCCACTATTTCCCTATAATGATCTGGCCTGCATGCCACGTGTAGGCCTTGTGGGCTTGCGTGATGCACATGCATTCTAATCTATGGGCCTACAATGCACGGGGGGGCTGGCAGATCCGTCGATAGCTCCAATGAGTGGGTCCAATGAGCCTTTTTAGCTCAGGAAAAACCCTCAGAATACATGCAAGTCATTAGGTTCTAGCAAAATTTATCTAGCAACATGGTTCCAAATGACGAAGTCTACAACCCAGGTCAAATGGAGTGAGCATCGCTCACCTTGCCCATCCCCTTCATGAATGATACCAATGTAAGCCATAGATTACTCAAGCAATAAAGTAAATCAAATATTATTGTAGACATTAGATTTGATAGAATTAATCAAACCTAATATATAGGTTACAAAATAGGAATATAACCATAGCCACGCTAACTACACTAACCATAGGAAATAACGCTAACTGACTAACAACTAACCTAGGATATTTAGATATTAACCTAGGATAAGAATAATAAATATCTAGAAGGTAAAAGTAAACAGTAAAGGTAAATGTAACTACTCTTTTACCTAGTGGATTAAATGGTAAATATCCCAAGTAATGGAATATTACTCTAACAAGCTTATCATTAGACTCTTTTAATTAATTCCTTAGTAAAGCTACCTCATGCTCTAACCTTTCACATTCTACAACCTTTGCTTCTAACTTCTATTTGAATCTCCTTGTATTAGCTATTGAGTTGGTTAGATCCTCTATAAGCTTTCCTTTCTCTTCATCACATTCTTAAAATTTAAGCTTAAGTTTTGATTTTTGCTTTCATACCTCCCTTAATGCATCAAGGGCATGAATAAGTTCACCCTCAAGATCAACTTCTCCTTTCTTTTATTTTTCCTTTATTTGTTTGCCTTTGAAAACATCTTCATTCTTTTCTAACTCATCTTCTATAGGATCACCTTCTTCTTCTTCTAATGCCATAAGAAGATTCTCTTTTGGTCCTTCAAGTGTATATTCATATTCATCATCACTAAAACTAAATCCATTCCTTGTACAACTATCTTCGATATGACCAAAGTTACAACATCTAAAACACTTGAGAATCATTGGTGACCTTTTCCTAACCACTTATTTTATTTTTCCAAAAATAGAACTTCATCTTTATCATTATCTAAGGAACTATCATTACTATCACTTGAGTACTTACTTGCCTTATTTGCATAGAAACTCTTCTTATGTCTTTGGAAGAACTTCTTTCCTTGATTTCCTTGTCCATACCTACTTTTATTATGGTACCTATATTTTTTTGTTTCCTTGTTCTTATAATCTTGTTTTTCTTCATCTTTGCTATTTCTAGCTTCTTGACAATTAGTTGCATAATGACCATACTTTCCACAATTGAAACATCTAATTGATTTCATACCTTTAAAATTTCTCTAGTACTTGTTTCTTCTACCATAATTTACTTCTTCATCAATGGATAACTCATTTATTTAATCTTAATTATTTCCCTTTGTCTTCTTAGTAGCTTTGAAGGCTGCTTATTTTTGGAAATTAGGTTCCTCTTTTATTTTCATCTCAAAAGTTGTAAGAATGCCATGTAATTCATCCCTTGTGAAAAGATCACTATCTTTTGATTCCTCGATAGCTGAAATATTTTTACTAAATATTTTTGGGAGTGACCTTAAAATCTTATCACAAACATCGGATTCTTGAACTTCAAGTCCAACCCCTGCATGGAGTTAACAACCTCATCTACATGAAGTAAATAAGCACTAATATTTTCCTCATCCTTCATTTTTAGGTCTTTAAATATTCCGTTGATATTTTGCAACTTTACCTTTTTGACCTTTTTATCTCCTTCATATATGCCTTGCAATTTATCCCAAATTTTCTTTGTTGATTTGCAGTGCATAACCTTTATAAACTAAGTTTTATGCAAACCTCTCAAAATTGCATTCATTACTTTTGAATTGTAATTATGTAGAAGCTTACCATATTTATATGTAGGCAGAGTATCTGGTGGTGTGTATCCATTTTCAACTACTTCCCATAATTCATTTCCAATTGCCATCAGGTGAATATTTATTTTCATACTCCAAAATATATAATTTCTTCCATCAAACATTGGTGCTAAATTATATGAGGATCCACTCTTAGAATCCATCTATGTTCTGTGAGTTTTTTCTTCAAGCTGTTAAACTCTTTAGAAGGAAATCGCTCTAATACCAATTGAAGAACACAAGCTTATACTAAGATGGGGGTGAACAGTATAAGATAACTTTTTACTTTTATTTCCCAAATAATATTGTGCAATATATAAATGGTAATATCAAAATTAGTAATCAAAGCAATGCATAAATCACCACACATAATAGATACACCAATTTAACGTGGTTCACCCAATGTGGGCTACTCCATAGAGAAAATATTTCACTAGAATTTTCTCAATAAATCTCTTGGAAATCCTTCCCTATTACAATATTTATGGACCTCTATCCAAAGCAGACACAAATTACCTAATCAATTTCATGGATCTCTATCCACATGAGACACTAATATCCTCAGTTGGTTCATGGATCTCTATCCATAGGAGAACTTCTTCTCCTCTACTCTGGCTAGTGATCTTCCAGAAGAACTGTTGCCTCCACTACACTAGATTATGGATCTATATCCACTAAAGACTCCTGCCCTCACTCAGAAGACTTGTCCTCACTACCCTGGCTAATGGATCTCTATCCACAAGACACTATCATCCTCTATACACTACCACCTCCAAAGCTTTCTCTTAGCTCTATCTCAAATCTACACTAAACACGGTCCTTTGGTCTAGCACAAATCTGCTCAATCTCTATCATCAAATATGCACTAAACACAATCCTTTATTCTAGCACAAATCAGCTCAATATATATCCTCAAATCTACACTAAACACAGTCCTTCGATATAGCATAAATCTATCCTCAAGCTTTAACATAAATCTTGAATCAATCACAAATCAACACTACTAGATCTACCCCAAACCTTAACCCAAGGTTTGAATAAATCTTTCAATCAATTCTACTCTCAAGTCTTCTAAAAGAATTATCTCAAATATGCATTGTAATATTCCCCAAAAGCTCACACTAATATATCCACAAGTCCTCTCTAGAACTTTTCCAATCTTCTCAACAAGTCTTCACCAAGACTTACCTCAAATATGCTCGACAAATCCTCACTAAAACTTATCCAATATGCTCAACAAGTCTTCACAAAGACTTATCTTAAATCTGCTCAAAAAGTCCTCACTATAACTTGTCCTAAATCTACTCAACAAGTCCTTACTAGAACTTGTCCAATTTGCTCGACAAGTCTTCATCAAGACTTACCTCAAATCTACTCAACGAGTCCTCACTAGAACTTGTCCAATCTGCTCAACAAGTCTTCACCAAGACTTACCTCAAATCTACTAAATATCTTTCTCAAATCAATTTAGAATAAAGAATAATTTGTTTTATAGAACTTGAACTATCACTTCAACACTTTCCAATTGACTACGCTCAATCAATTTCACTTAACCAATCACTCAATGAAACACTCCTTGCTTAAAAACCCTAGTCCAATCATATGAACACTCACTCAATTATTTTCAACAATGCTTATCAAAAAATCTCACATAACAATGACACTCATGATCTTGCACTAACCCTAGTTTCAATAAAGTTCTCAATTTCACATAACAATGATACTCATGATCTTTCACAAACCCTAATCATGCATATGAAGGCTCATTCAATATTTCCAACAATGCTTATAAAACAAGGTTTTTATCAACAACTCTTACTCAGAAAAACATTTAATCAATCAAACTCAAAAATGCTTATCAAAAAATCCTTTTCACTCCAACTTAGCATTTACAACATCCAACAATCACCCTCAAGAATAATGTGCCCTTACCTCTTTGTTTGAATAAGATTTAACCTCAAACACATGTCTTAATCACAATCAAGTCTTTGCCAATTTCAAAGGTTAGGTAACAATGTCTTCTCAATCATTCACTCAATTTGATCCCTCAAAATATTTCACCATACATAGAAATAAATCATTATTACACCTTATAATATCCACACTTTAAATCACTTTATCAAAAATCACAATAAAACAATTAATCCTCAAAATATTATAACTCCTATTTCAATTCACTTTTCAAAAATTACAATAAAAAAATTAATCCTAAAAACCTTATAACTCCTATTTCAATTCTCTTTTCAGAAATCACAATAAAACAATTAACCCTCAAAGACCTTATAACTCCCCCTTAGTAAAAATCATTCATGCCACCTTATAAACCTTAGAAGCAAATTAAAATTTAAAAATTAAATACCTTGCTCTCGGTGGGATTTGAAAACCCGCTTGCGCCTTCCACAACATCCTAGCCATGGCCCACATCCCACATGAGCTAGGTGCTCACCTTGGAACCAAGAGGCACCTCGTGTGCCTTGAATCTTCCCTTGGTGCTCAAACCAAAGAACCTTTAACACATGCACCTTAGCAAAAATTTGTTGTCGGGTTTTGATCACAGAACCTTCTGCCTACTAGCGCATTTAGCCACAACCACCTACCGTTGGCCCAACCACAACGGTTGGAAACCAATATCCAAGTGTCTTCCCTTTATTCGCTCATTGAATGCCATTTTTTCAAACTTTTTCCTCTTCTCATCTTTTTCACGTAGTTCGCACAAATTGCATACACTTCTATTAAGATTCGAAGGATAATGTTTTCTCTCCAAAGCATATAGTATTAATATGAATTTTGCTCTCCATTTACACGTTGGTGGGTGGAAGAGGTAATCGACGTTGTTACTTTGACTTTGCCTGCTTTCCCTTTATAAACTTAATCTTAGGGTTATTAAATTAAATCATAAACTAATTTATAATTTATTATAATTAATTTATAATTAACTTTTTGACTTTAAAGTTAATTAAATTAAATTATAAATTAATTTATAATGAAATTATTATAATTAATTTAAAATGAATTTAAATATTTAGGTCTCAACCTTAGACCTTTAATATTATAATAAAAATTATAATATTATTTTCTCGGGTCTTCATTTTGTCCTACTCACTGAAACTGACTCTTGACATCAATGACAACAAATATTGCTCATATTTCCAACACTTCTTAAAGTCATCATTGTGGGTGGTTTCTTCTTCTAAACCTAAATAAAGGCTTTGAAAAGCTTGTTCAAAAGAGGAAATGGTGGAATGAGAGTGGTAGACCAAATATGAATGATCATGCACTTATCAATATGAAGTACCAATAATGTCATGAATACCTTGTTCATATCATCCTGGGCCATATCCTTGCCAATTGACTCGATGAAAGTATCATGATGGAAAACCCAACATATGTTCTATATTGGCAAGGTTCGATTGTTTGGGTTCATCTAGGGAAGATGGATCAAATGATGAATCAATCCTCCCATACACAAAATTAATGTTATTAGTCATTGAACCCATATTGTACATCACTCTTATGGATAAATATGGGTCGTATAGATTACCGTAATCCCTAGCAGTTTGGATATTTAGTGGTGTAATAGTGATGTCTTGGACCACGTATTCACCAATGCCAGGATTAGTGAGGTGGATCTCAACTTGGGATGATATGGAGATGGATGAAGTGGATGTAGATGTGGAAGTATCATGGTTGGCTTGTGGATATAATAGTGGGAGGGATGTATGGTGAAATTACATCTCACAATATGTTAGATCAACTTGTGAGACATCAGTGGGTGAAGGTGAGGATGGATTTGGTTGAGAAGTTTTATGAATGGTTGATGATGTTGATGTACATGGAATGGTAGTGGATTTTTATGTTGATGATGTGGATAGAATGGATTGGGTTTGACCACATGTGCATGTAGTCAAATGTGATGAAGGTAGAGATGTAAAAGTGGAAACCTAATATGGGTTGGTGATGGGTAGCTCCTCAGGAATGGGAGCTTTAGATAAAGAAGTGGTGGATGATGTAGTTAATGCTATTAGAAAGAGGTGTATTTATGAAAGTGTAGGTTCTTAGGGATTTGATATGAAATTATAGTACTTAAACGGTTTTATGTCCATCGATATGCAATGAATTTATCCCTCATGGACATATTTTAGACATTGATGCAATATTGAGGGAACACATCTCATCTCCCTAATCCAAGGGTATACATTGTAAGCCATCGACCTCTCTAGGATGTGAAACATGGTGTACAACATTTTACCCCCCTCTCCATGCGTAAAATGATAGTACTAACTATGGAACAAATAGCATTATTGAATACTCTTAGGGTAAATATGGATTTGGTTATGTGGGTTGATGAAATATTGAGATGTTGGAGGGCGGATGTGGTGATGATATTGATAAAAAAACCAGTTTCAATTAACATTCATTTAAATGAATTCCTATCAACCTAAGCCATAATATGTAATGGAGGTTCCACTACTTCTGATGACATTGATTTAATTTCAAAATCATAGAATGTGATGGAAGGCTCCATGCACATTTGAATGCTCCCCATGAAATATTTGAAGGCATTAGTTTTTTGTGATTGGATTTCAATTGATTTTAGAATTTCTATTAATGCCTCACGGTGTGGTGGAGATTGTTGAATGAGCTCATAAATAGATAATTTAGTTGAAGTAATTTTGAGGCTAGTTTTCAGCCAACTACTTAATGAGATGATTGGCCTTTGTGAGTAATTTGGAGGATGAATTGGTGGAGATGGACGGCTTGGAATGTAAATTGGCTAGGATGAATTGGGATAGAAATGGATGGGTGATGGTGTAATTATAGGTTGTGGTTATACACTTTCTTGAGGTGTTATAGGGGGTTGGATTTTCTATTGTTATTTAATTTATATGTTGGTGCTTCTTTGACCATGGGTGACTACGTGAATAGCCCCCACAAAACCTTGATATTGTTACACATGGTTGAACTGATTACGAGGAGTCTTAATGTTTGACTCTCCTATTATCTGTTGTTTTTCCTCATGATGAGGAAATGGTGGTTGGTATATACCAAGATTTTGTTTTTTTTGGGCTAAGGGACTATCAAGCTTGATGGCCCCTAGCTATATCAATATTACACTATGTGTTTAAATGCCTAACAATTGTTAATGTTGTGTCCTTTATGTCGATGAAATGGACAAAAAAAGTGTTCCCAATAACCCTTACCTCATTTAACTTGATCTTATGGTATCATTTTGGGTAAGACAATAGCATTGGTGTCATACAACCTACACAATATGGAGGCATACAATTTGGTCAAAGGTGTGAAAATATGGTCTTGTAGAATAGATTGTTGATTTTGGTGAGTCTCCATAGTTAGCACTATGGCATGATGTTGGTGAGGTGGGGGAACTACTTGATAATTGATTTTTTATGATTATTGTTGCATGGGTTGTTGTTGTTGTTGAGTTATTGTTAGATGATTCAAGACCACTTGATTTTCTCTACAAACAATATGGTATTAATATGGATTTTGTTATCCCTTTTACATGTTGATGGGTGGAAGAGGTAATCGATGTCATAAATTTGACTTTTCTTGCTTTCCCTTTGTAACCCTAACCTTAGGGTTATTAAATTAAATCATAAACTAATTTATAATTTATTATAATTAATTTATAATTAACTTAATAACTTTAAAGTTAATTAAATTAAATTATAAATTTATTTATAATGAAATTATTATAATTAATTTTAATATTTAGGTCTCAACCTTAGACCTTTAATAGTATAATACAATATTATAATATTATTTTCTAGGGCCTTCCTTTTGTACTGCTCACTGAAATTGACTCTTGACATCAATGACAACAAATCTTGCTCATATTTCCAACAATCTCCCCCTTTGTCATTGATGGCAACCCATTTACCTTTTACCATTTCCTTTACATTTTTATGTTCTGCTCCCCATGAGAAGCTGCTCCCTTTGACTGAATGCTCTCCCCCTTTGTCATCAATGGAAAAGGGCCACCTTTGGGTATCAAGGCTAAGAATGAGACTCTTATCTTAGCCGGTGGTTAGTTCTAGGGTGGGAGTATTTCTACTCCCAGCAAACACCAATATTTACCTTTATCCATTTTCTTTCTCATTTTATCCTTTTGATTCCTCTGACTATTCATGTTCCTGCTTGTCTCTAGAATTTTTGATCTACAACACTTTGTTGTATGTCCATCATTATTGCACTTATAACACTTAATTTTGTTATTCCTTGGAGATGCAAATTTCTTGGGATTTATCCTGGTGAAGCCATATCTATTCCTACCATGAACCTTGCAATTAACTACCCTATGACCAAACTGATTACAAGAGTAGCAATACCCTTGAAAAAGCTACCTATTTATGAAATTTCTATATTTTTGTCTTCCATGTCTCCCGCACTGTGAAGCCTTGTGCCCAAATTTGTGTCATGAGAAACATTTTCCATTGATACTACCTTGCCTTGACCCCATGGGTATTTTAGCCTCTTTTACCCTATGATGGTTCTTGTTCCATTTGTTCCTCTTTTGTGCATTATTCCTTTCCTTGTTGAAATTTCTATTGTCCAACTCATCCTTAGAAGTCTCACTCTCTCTTACACTCTCTTCTTCTAAAGTTTCTTCTTCTTCACAACTTGAGGTTGAATCCTCTCCTTGTTTCTTTTGTACTTGTTCAAAACCAAGACCTTTCTTGTTTGTTGACCATATTTGTACCTTGATAATTTTGTCTATGGGTTTTTGAGCTTTTTCCAAACTTGTGTAGCTTTTCATTAGAATCTTTTACTTCATTCCTTAGTAAAGCTACCTCATGCTCTAACCTTTCGTATTCTACAACCATTGCTTCTAACTTCTCTTTGAATCTCCTTGTCTTAGCTATTGAGTTGATTAGATCCTCTATAAGCTTTCCTTTCTCTTCATCACATTCTTGAAATTTAAGCTTGAGTTTTGAGTTTTGCTTTCTTACCTCCCTTAATGCATCAAGGTCATGAATAAGTTCACCCTCAAGATCAACTTATCCTTTCTTTGATTTTTCCTCTATTTTTTGCCTTTGAAAACATGTTCATTATTTTCTAACTCGTCTTTTATAGGATCACCTCCTTATTCTAATACCATAAGAATATTCTCTTTTGGTCCTTCAAGTGTATCTTCATATTCATCATTACTGAAACGAAATCCATTCCTTGTACAACTATCTTCAATATGACCAAAGTTACAACATCTAAAACACCTAAGAATCATTGGTGACCTTTTCCTAACCACTTCTTTTTCTTTTGCCATAAATAGAACTTCAACTTTATCATTATCTAAGGAACTATCATTACTATCACTTGAGTACTTAATTGCATTTTCTGCATAGAAACTCTTTTTATGTCTTTGGAATAACTTCTTTCCTTGCTTGCCTTGTCCATCCCTGCTTTTCTTATGGTACCTATGATTTTATGTTTCCTTGTTTGTATAATCCTATTTTTCTTCATCATTGTTATTTCTATCTTCTTCACAATCAGTTGCATAGTGACCATAATTTCCATAATTGAAACATCTAACTTATTTTGTACCTTTAAAATTTCTTGATCCTTTCTTCCTTCTACCATAATTTGCTTCTTCATCAATGTATAACTCATTTCTTGAAACTTAATTATTTTCCTTTATCTTTTTAGTAGCTTTTAAGGCTGCTTATTTTTGGAAATTAGGTTCCTTTTTTGTTTTCATCTCACAAATTGAAATAATGCCATGTAATTCATCCCTTGTCAAAAGATCACTATCTTTTGATTTCTCTATAGCTGAAATATTTTCACTAAAATTTTTTGGGAGTGACCTTAAAATCTTATCACAAACATCATATTCTTGAACTTCAAGTCCAAGTCCTTGCATGGAGTTAACAACCTCATCTACATGAAGTAGATAAGCACTAATTTTTTCCTCATCCTTCATTATTAGGTCTTTAAATATTCCTTTGATATTTTTCAACTTTACCTTTTTGACCTTTTTATCTCCTTCATATATGTCTTGCAATTTATCCCAAATTTCCTTTTTTGATTTGCAGTATATAACCTTTATAAACTATGTTTTATGTAAACCTCTCAAAATTGCATTCATTGCTTTTGAATTGTAATGATGTAGAAGCTTACCATATTTATTTATAGGTGGAGTAGCTAGTGGTGTGTATCCATTTTAAACTGCTTCCCATATTTCATTTCCAAGTGCCATCAGGTGAATTTTCATTCTCATACTCCAAAATACATAATCGCTTCCATCAAACATTGGTGCTGAATTATATGAGGATCCACTCTTAGAATTCATCTATATTCTTGTGAGTTTTTTTTCAAGTTGTTAAACTCTTCCGAAGTAACCCACTATGATACCAATTGAAGAACATAAGCTTATACTCAGAGGGGGGTGAATAGTACAATATCACTTTTTACTTTTCTTTCCCAAATAATATTGTGCAATATATCAATGGTAATATCAACAACAGTAATCAAATCAATTCACAAATCACCACACACAATAGAGACACCAATTTAACTTTGTTCACCCAATGTGGGCTACTCCATAGAGAAAATTTTTTACTAAAATTTTCTCAACAAATCTCTTGGGAATCCTTCCCTATTACAATATTTATGGACCTCTATCCAAAGTAGATACTAATACCCTAATCAAGTTCATGGATCTCTATCCATAGGAGATACCAATCTCCTCAGTTGGTTCATGGATCTCTATCCATAGGAGAACTCCTTCTCCTCTTATCTAGCTAGTGATCTTCTAGAATAATTGTTACCTCCACTGCACTATCTTATGGATCTATATCCACTAAAGAGTCCTACCCTCAATTAGAAGACTTGTCCTCACTACCCTAGCTAATGGATCTCTATCCACTGGAGATTTTTGTCCTCTATACTCTGTCACCTCCAAATATTTCTCTTAGATCTATCTCAAATTTGCACTAAACACGGTCCTTCGGTCTAGCACAAATCTTCTCAATCTCTATCCTCAAATCTGCACTAAAAATAGTCCTTCAGTCTAGCACAAATTTGCTCAATATCTATCCTTAAATATGCACTAAACATAGTCCTTCGATCTAGCACAAATCTATCCTCAAGCCTTAACACAAAGCTTGACTCAATCAAATCAACTTTACTAGATCTACCTCAAACCTTAACCCAAGGTATAAACATATAATTCAATCAACTCTACTCTCAAGTATTCTCAAATACTTATCTCAAATATGCATTGTAAGCTTCTAAAAAATCTCACAATAATCTGTCCACAAGTCCTCTCTAGAACTTGTCCAATCTTCTCAACAAGTCTTCACCAAGACTTACCTCAAATATGCTCAACAAGTCCTCACTAAAACTTGTCCAATATGCTCAACAAGTCTTCACCAAGACTTAGGTTAAAACTGCTCAAAAAGTGCTCAGTAGAATTTATCCCAAATCTACTCAAAAAGTCCTTACTAGAACTTGTCCAATATGCTTGACAAGTCTTCACCAAGACTTACCTCAAATCTGCTCAACAAGTCCTCACTAGAACTTGTCCAATCTGCTCAACAAATATTCACCAAGACTTGCATCAAATATTCTCAATCACTTTCAATATCTTTCTCAAATCAATTTAGAATATAGAATAATTTGGTTCACAAAACTTGAACTATCACTTCAACACTTTCTAATTGACTAGGCTCAATCAATTTAACTTAACCAATCACTCAATGAAACACTCCTTTCTTAAAAACCCTAGTCCATGCATATGAACACTCACTCAATTATTTCCAACAATGATACTCATGATCTTGCACAAAGCCTAATCATGCATATGAAGGCTCATTCAATATTTCCAAAAATGCTTATCAAACAATAATTTTCACTCTAACTTAGCATTTACAACATCCAACAATCACTCTCAAGAATAATGTGCTCTTACCTCATTGTTTGAAGAAAATTTCACCTCAAACACCTATCTCAATCACAATCAACTCTTTGCCAATTTCAAAGGTTAGGTAGAAATGTCTTCTCAATCATTCACTCAATTTGATCCCTCAAAATATTTCACCATACATAGCAATAAATCCTTATTACACCTTATAATCTCCACACTTCAAATAACTTTATCAAAAATCACAATAAAATAATTATTCCTCAAAACCTTATAACTCCTATTTCAATTCACTTTTCAAAAATCACAATAAAATAATTAATCCTCAAAACCTTATAACTCCTATTTCAATTCTCTTTTCAGAAATCACAATAAAACAATTAACCCTCAAAGACCTTATAACTCCCCCTTAGTAAAAATTATTCATGCCACCTTATAAACCTTAGAAGAAAATTAAAATTTAAAAATTAAATACCTTGCTCTCGATGGGATTCGAAACCCTCCTTGCACCTTCCACAACACCCTAGCCATGGTCCACATGCTACATGAGCTAGGCACTCACCTTGACACCAAAAGGCACATCGTGTGCCTTGAATCTTCCTTGGTGCTCAAGCAAAAAAACCTTTAACACATGCACCTTAGCAAAAAGTTATTGTTGGGTTTCGATCGCAGAACCATCCATCTACTAGTGCATTAAGCCACAGCCACCTGTCGTTGGCCCAACCACCATGGTTGGCAATCAATATCTAAGTGTCTTCCCTTTATCCGCTCATTGAATTCTGTATTTTAAAACTTTGTCCTCTTATCCTCTTTTTCACACAGTTCGCACAAATCGCATACACTTCGATTAAGATTCGAAGCATAATGTTTTCTCTCCAAAGCATATGGTATTAATATGAATTTTTCTCTCCATTTTACACATCGACGGGTGGAAAAGGTAATCGATGTCAATGCTTTAACTTTGCTTGCTTGCCCTATGTAACCCTAACCTTAGGGTTATTAAATTAAATCATAAACTAATTTATAATTCATTATAATTAATTTATAATTAACTTAATAATTTTAAAGCTAATAAAATTAAAATATAAATTAATTTATAATGCAATTATTATAATTAATTTAAATCTTTAGGTATCAACCTTAGACCTTTAATATTATAACAAAAAATTATAATATTATTTTCTCGAGCCTTCCTTTTGTATTGCTCATTAAAACTGACTCTTGACATCAATGACAATAAATCTTGCTCATATTTCCAACACTTCTTAAAGTCATCATTGTGGGTGGTTTCTTCTTCTAAATCTAAATAAAGGTTTTGGAAAGCTTGTTCAAAAGAGAAAATTATGGAATGAGAGTGGTAGACCAAATATGAACGATCATACACTTCTCAATATGAAGTACCAATAATGTCATGAATGCCTTGTTCATGTCATCCTGGGCCATATCCTTGCCAATTGACTCGATGAAAGTATCGAGATGGAAAACCTGACATATGTTCTATATTGGCAAGGGTCGATTGTTTGGGTTTATCTAGAAAATATGGATCAGACGATGAATCAATACCCCCATACACAAAATTAATGATATTAGGCATTGAACCCATATTGTACATTGCTCCTATGGATAAGTGTGGATCGCGTGGATGACCGTAATCCCTAGTGGTTTGGATATTTAGTGGTGTAACAATGATGTCTTGTACCATGTATTCACCAATGCCAAGATTAGTGAGGTGGATCTCAACTTGGGATGATATGGAGGTGGATGAAGTGGATGTAGATGTGGAAGTATCATGGTTGGCTTGTGGATCTAATAGTGGGAGGGACATATGGTGAAATGACATCTCACAATCTATTAGATCAACTTGTGAGACATCAACGAGTGAAAGTGAGGATGGATTTGGTTGAGAGGTTTGATGAATGGTTGATGATTTTGATATAGGTGGAATGGTAGTGGAATTTTATGTTGATGATGTGGATAGAATGGATTGTGTTTGACCACATGTGCATGTAGTCAAATATGATGAAGGTGGGGATGTAGAAGTGGAAATCTGATATGGGTTAGTGATAGGTAGATCCTTAGGAATTGGAGCTTTATATAAAGAAGTGGTGGATGATGTGGTTTATGTTGTTAGGAATAGGTGGGTTGATGGAAGTGTGGGTTCGTAGGGATTTGATATAAATTTACAGTACTTAAACGGTTTGATGTCCACCAATATGCAATGAATTTATCCCTCATGTACATATTTTAGAAATTGATGTAATATTGAGGGAACACATCTCATCTCCCTAATCCAAGGGTATCCAAGGAGTACATTGTAATCCATGGACATCTCTAGGATGTGAAACATGGTGTACAACATTTTTTCCCCTATCTCTATGGATAAAATGATAGTGCCAACTGTGGAACAAATAGTATCATTGAATGCTCTTAGTGTGAATATGGATTTGGTGATGTGGGTTGGTGAAAGATTGAGATGTTGGAGGGTGGATGTGGTTATGATATTGATAGAGGAACCAGTATCAATTAACAATCATTTAAATTAAATCCTATCAACCTAAGACATAATATGTAATGGAGGTTCCACTGCTTCTGATGACATTGATCTAATTTCAAAATCATAGAATGTGATGGAAGGCTCCATGCACATTTGAATTCTCTCCATGAAATTGTTGAAGGCATTAGTTTTTTGTGATTGGATTTCAATTGATTTTAGAATTTCCATTAATGCCTCATGGTTTGGGGGAGATTTTTGAATGAGCTCATAAATAGACAGTTTAGCTAAAGCTATTTTGAGGCTAGTTTTTAGCTAACTACTCAATGAGATAGTTGGCCTTTGTGAGCAATTTGGAGGATGAATTGGTGGATATGGATGGCTTGGAATGTAAATTTACTAGGATGAATTGGAAGAGAAATGGATGGGTTATTGTGGAATGATAGGTTGTGGTGACACACTTGCTTAAGGTGTTATAGGGGGTTGGATTTCCTATTGTTGTTTACTCCATATGTTGGTGCTTCTTTGACCATGGGTGACTACATGAATAGCCCCCACAAAACCTTGATATTGTTGCACATGGTTGACATGATTAGGAGTCTTAATTTTTGACTCTTCTATTATTTTTTGTTGTTCCTCATGATGAGTAAAAGGTGGTTGGTATTTACCAAGGTTTTGGTTTTTTTGGGCTAAGGGACTATCAAGCTTACTGGCCCCTATCTCTATCAAATATTGTACTATGTGTTTAAATGCCCAAAAAATGTTAATGGCATGTCCTTTATGTTGATGAAATGGATAAAAAAGTGTTCCCTATAGCCCTTACCTCATTTAACTTGATCTTATGGTATCATTTTAGGTAAGGCACTAGCATTGGTGTCATACAACCTATAAAATATGGAGGCATATGATTCAGTCAAAGGTGTGAAAATATGGTCTTGTAAAATAGATTGTTGATGTTGGTGAGTCTCCATAGTTGGCACTATGGCATGAGGTTGGTAAGGTAGGGGAACTGCTTGATAATTGATTTTTTGTGATTTTTGTGTATGGGTTGTTGCTATTGTTGAGTCATTGTTGGCTAACTCAAGACCACTTGATTTACTTGATTCATCTTGGATTGGCTATAATAACTTCCTTTTGATTGAACCTTGTTTAGCCATTCTTTATTCTAAGGATTTTTCTCACCCTATTAAATTTTGATCTCTTCAATGACATGGGCTTGAGCAAGAGACTCATCGAATGTTCAATATTTTTGTAGGTGTAATAGCAAAGAGATGGGTTTTAAGCAACTCCTTGTGAAAATTTAGGTTAGTTCTTCCATTGGTAGGGAGAATGGCAATTTAGTGATAACAAACCTCCAATATTTTCTAAAATCATATACTGACTCTTCTTTAAATTGTCTTAAGTTGTATAGGTCAGTCAATGTGGTATTCTTTCAAACATTGAGGGAAAATATCTCCAAAAATTTATCTGCCAATTGTTTAAATATAAAAATACTATGGTGAGGAAGACAATTATACCAATCTTGAGTGTATCCCTCCAATTACTGAGGAAAGGTTATATGAATTAAAGCGTTTGATCTTGGATTCTGAAGGATGAGTGAATACATGTGCTTATATGCTTTCAAGGGTCCTCAATCCCCTTAAATTTTTTAAATTTTGATACTGTAAAATTTACTGGATATGGTGGTGATGGTACCAAAGGATGGGTAGGTTGATTTACTAGTTGTATCAAAGTGGGCTTTTGGTACATCATACCAGGATTATGCCTAATAAATCTATCAATCTACTATTACATTGCCAAGATTTTATCCCCATGTGTGTGGAAGCCCTGAATTGCTTGATGATCATGTGGAGATGTGGTGTATGAAGTGGTGAATTGCTATTATGGAATATGGTTTTGGTGACTTGATTGATTGAAGGCCATTTGATAATGTTGGGTAGGTTGTTGGATATGGTGTTGGAATGATTGTTTTTGATGGAGTGATGATGAAGTTTTGGGAATGTGAATGTGTTGGGTTGTGGAAGTGAGGTTGATATGGGTGAATGAGGGTGTGGTAATAGCAACCTGAGAAGGTTGTGATACCCAGGATGGATTTGAAGTGAAAAAATTGTGTTGGCTTGATATGGAATGGGGTTTGAAATTTGCTATATGTGTTTACTGTTAAGAGCAAGAATGATCTTCTTTATGGCACATGAGCAATTGGTTGAGTTGTTTACATGATTTTGTATGGAAATATCTAAAGTAGATGGTGTGGTGGAAGTGGATGGAGGTGATGTGTAAATGTTGGCCATGTTGGTGGAAGTTTGTGGAGGATAGGTTGCAAAAGAAATTATAATAGAATGAGTAGTGGATGGAATCTATGAAGCAACATTGGCTTGTGCTTCGTAGAGTGGGTTGGAATATGAGGTGGTGTATTTGGATGGAATGGAAGTGGTTTGGCTGAATTGTGGTGGATAAATTTGGTATGAAGGGGTGGATGTGGCCTCAAAAGGATGGTTGGTATAAAATTTTCTAATGTTGTTGTATTATGGGTGCATAAATTCTTGCTAAAAAGGATGACCTTCACTATGTGGAATGTTAATTTACTCTAAGATAGGTCTAGTTGATCTTAAATAAGTACCAAATTTCTCCATATCTATGTATGTGATGCGAGTTTTAGGAGGTTTGGAAGGCTCGGTATCTAGAATAGAAATGTGAATAGACCTTTCCATAACATTTGCATTTAAAGTAAACACATAATGTGAAGGTCCAACAAAAAAATCATAATAATTTATCTATATCACACTTGTAGGATTAGCCATAGAAGTGGTTGGAAAAGAAGTGATGCACTCCATGGATGAAGTGGATTGGCTAGTGGATGCTTGACTCATGATTCTTGCTTGGATTCAAGTTGAAACCATAAGCTAATGAGCCAATTGGGGTAGTGAATGTGGGAAATGTGTGTGAGAATGTGGAATGCTAATGGAAAGCACATAGAATCAAACAAGCAATTAAATCCTAAGTCTTGCAACAATGCTATTTTTTTTAATGTGATTGGTGTGTTCTAATGTATGCCTAAACCTAGACTACTATGAAGGGTGGAGTCCTAAGGTGGATGTCAAATGATGATTTTCCTAGTGATGAAATCCAAAAAAATATCTCATAGCATGCTATGGTGTCTATGGGGAAAGATAACAGATAGATATGAATCCCACCATCACTAGTCTTGATCAATGGTTGGTGATGAAGTCCAACACACTGATGTTTAAAGTGATGCATTCTCATGTGTGATTTTTTTGAAGTTTTAGTTGTCTATAGTGTTCATACAGTGCCAAGAAACCACTTTTGCTCGGCTAAGCTAGTGACCAAGGACATTAATACCAAGTTCCCTCAAAATAACCTAGGGTACACCACTTAAGATCCACCTTGAATCATCAAGTAATTCCAATAGTGGAGGATTCACCTAGTTCTTCCACCTTGAATCATCAAGTGATTCCAACAATGGGAGTATGCTCGAATATCAATGGTTTGTTACAACTTAAAATAAGTAAATGTGGGATACTTTAGCCTAAAAATATAGCTATTTATGCTTTATTTTCATTTCATTGCAAGCAACACTCAGGTAAAAGTAAAACACCACAAACAACCAAAACTTTAAATTTATTATGATGTGTATTTTGATGCAACTAGTGTGGATGCACAAATACAAATCTACCCTATGTGCAGACTATATGAAAATATGTAAATACCTAAAATTCAAAATGCTTTGCTTTTTAAATGGAAAGTAAATATTTCTTTTCAATTTCACTTTAAAAAGCAAGAAAAATAGAAAATAGAAGTGGGGTTTTGATCCAAACTTACCAGGAAGCCTACATTTTTTTCTTCCCAACACTCTTGAATGCAGTGCAACCATAGATCAAATTTTTCTACTCCTAAAATCCTAGTTTTGTGATCATAATCTTTGTAAAACCTAAATATGGGGTTACAATATGCTTTACATCCTTTGATACAATGTTACAATGTTGAGGGTTACAAAACCCTTGTTCACAAGAATAGTTGGTGTCTTCAACACTCATTATTGCTCCAAACAAGTTGGGGTGGGCTTGAGTATCTTCTTATTCTTCCTCTTCCCTCTAATTGGTTTTTATTTTGAGTTCATTTTCAAATTAATGTAAGGATTTAAAAAGATATGTTGGTTTTATACTTTAAATATAGATACCTATTCTTGTTCTGGATGATCGTTGATGCCAAATAAATATAACTTGGGCTCAACACCCTGCATTTGGTGGTCCCCTTAAGTGGATAAAATATTTGAATGTTATGCCTAGGGTTTCTTAAGCTTTAGTTATATTTTTAATTTTTAATAAGAGTGGAATTAGGATATGAATGATAATAGTTAAACCACCATAAATTAATACATATTTTAGAAAAAAAAATGTATTGTTCCTTTGCTTGAGACATGAGGAAGTCTTTTCTCATTATGAAATTTTCATCCTTAGATTTTACCTCTTCCATCCTTGGATAACAAGATTTCATATCTAAGCTTTCCAATGGAAAACAAAATGCTCCAATGATGACATATATATATTGATGCCAAAATATATTCTCGGGTAATTTGTTTTGATACAAATTTCTCACATCAAAGTTGGAACTTTAATAAATCATCTAAAAATATTTGGACATTACATTACTATAGTTCTGGACCTATCAACTTTCATCCTGAACCTTTGTTTTATGGAAATAGTTGTATATAGTGATAGTCTTGCCTATTAGTTATTTGATATGTTCTTTTTCTATTATTCTCATGGAATTTTGTAAGCGAAACTTAAGGCTATAGTGAAAGCATTTAAATCCTTCATTAAAAACAATTTTGTGGCCTTTCATTATGATATATAACTATATCTTAAAAATGATTTGAATGTTGATGTATTATATAAATTATAATCATTAAAGGTTACTTTACTCTTTTTATCCTGCCAAGTTTTATTGGGTTATTTTTCATATGAATAAGTTATATCTACCTTGCTAGAAATAATTTTGATATAAGGAAGTAGAAGATAATTTTTATAACATTCAGTTTGGAGCTTATATAATTACTATTAATGGTTGATAGCTATGTTTAAAATATTGTATTAATAATAACTCTATATTTAGAAATGTTGAATTTTTATCTAATATCGAATGGATGAATAGTAAATTAGTCCAAGGGAATGGATATGCCTTGTGTAGAAAAAGATCCATGTTTGAGTGAGAGAATTATGGGTTTCTCTCGTTAAATGACAAATAAGAATCAAAAGAATATTTTGAGTCTTGTTAGCTTTTGATGGGATGGTAGTATAGGGAATGCAACCACAAGATGCAAGATAACTAATATGAGATAACTATAAACTAATGGTACAATAATATGTAGGAAAATAATGAGATGAACATATACAAATAACTCATAAATATGCCATTAATGAAAGTGATAAAAATAGTACAATGCTATATAATTGAGGACATGAACACTCCATGAAAGGATATGAAAGGATTACATTATACAATACTACTACATATGTTGCTCTTTGAAAATACTCATAATGAGGCCTTTATATAGAAATATAGATTCCTTACCCCTTACTCTACCTATCTACCTAATGTATAAATAGACTCCTTGTACATTTACAACTTGCACAATTGACACTTGTGCATTTATTACAATACTTGAAGTAACTAACTAAATTTATTCTAAAGTAAACTCCTACTCTATTTATGTACTAAAGGTGGTACATTTACATGACCTAAATGATGTAATATACTCTAACACCCTCTATATTACATTATTTGGGTATTAAAGACTTTAGTCTTCAATTTGGATCTTCTATTTGGTACTAGAGTTTGAATTCTCCTTCTCGGTTGTCTATGTCCTATTCAAAGAAGTAGTTAGTGTCTTCATAAAATGTTATCTTTGCTAGAGAGCTTTGACTTCATGATCTTGAATAGGATCTTCTAGTTCTTCAATTTCTTGAATACTTTGAGCTAAGTATCCCTTCTGATTTCCTTCTCGATACTCCAATTGAGGATAATTGTATGGTTTCTAAAATTGTTACTAACGAGGATTATTTTGAGCTTGATACTACTTTGGTTGGAATGCCCTTTGGTTGGCTTCCATAGTTTAACTAATTTCTATGATTCTAGTTTTTGCGATTGAATCTGTAGTAATTAGTGCTATGACCTTTTCTCCTGCATACATGAAAATATTTGTTATTCCATGGTCTTCATCCTTTTGAGTATGATGCAATATTTATTTGTGGAGTATCTTTTGAAACCAATGCATTATTAGTCATTTCATCCTTCACTATATTTTCCACCTCATATTCTTGAAGAATGTTAACTAGCTCATCAAATGATATATCTTTACTTAGAACTTGTAAATATGTAACTAGATGTTTGTAGTTGTCTGGAAGAGCTCTCATGGTTACTTGAACAAGAAATTTATCTTTAACCTCTTCTTCTAAGGTTAATAATTTTCCTTTAATATCTTCTAACTTCCTTAGGAATTGATCTACATTTTCACCACCATTCATTTTAAGGGAATGTAATTGAGTTTGAAAATTTAGGATAGTAGCTTTATTTTTTCCTTCAAATATTTTTATAGGTTTTTCCAAGCTTTTGTAGATGTTCCTGTTGAACTGATGTAAGGTTGTATTTCATCTATGATGGCAAAAATTATTATCATTAATGCTTTTGCATCACTCTTTTAAAAAAAAATGGAATCTCTATATCACATGAATTAGGTTAACTATTTATTCCTTTGACAATTTCCCAAAGCTTCTCAACTATTAAAACTACCCTCACTTTGTTTTTTCATGAGGAGTAATTTGGAACTTTCAGTAGTTAAGATTATATAAGGATGAATATATTTGTTGTCATGACAATCCTTGTTGGCTAGCTTATATCTTCCTAGTGATTAGAGTAAGCTATAAGCTTAATAAAGTGCTTAGTAAGTAATAGTTCACATTTTGGGTTGATTTTGTAATGTTTTGTAAATAACAATAATAAAATTCCTTTTGTATCCCTTAATATCCAATATCTCTAAATTACAATGATCTATGTTTGATGTAGTAAACCTTATAACTCCCTAATTTTGGAATATTAGAAATTAATAATATTTACAATATAATTTCTAAGTGTCTAAAGTAGAAACCATTATTTATCCTACTTAATTATTTATAAATATAATGCTCCTTGAATTAACCCTTAATATTATGCACTTTTTATTTGATTGCTTTCTCTAAGGTTATATCTACTCCACTTATTTTAACCTTAGAAATATGTGTTCCCTTATACCTCCTTTTAAACTTTAATGAAAGCAAGTAGTAAGTGCAAATATACATTTAAACTCATGTTGATTGGTGTTGAACATGAGTGTTGATTATGAGTACTGGAATATTCTTACTGGTTTATGACAGACTCGATGGACATCCTCTTATGGTAGTCTTAAATGCACCTTTAACTCTTTGAATTCAGGCTTCAAATACACTCACTTAATACTCACTACAAATTTTCTTCCCCTTCATTGTGTGCTTCTTGTTTGGTAGCTATAGGTAAGCTTCTTCTTCTTGAAGCAGATGCCAAGTGGTGGTAGATGTTACTTAAGTCTCATACTTGAGCTTTGCTAGACCTTGTGGAGCATTAAACTGTATGGTGCTATATTATCTTCTCCTTTTTGAGCATTGAAATTCCTTGGACGTTAAGGCAATGATGAAAAGCATTACATGAATGAGAACCTTTGTTAAGCATTGGAGACAAGAGGGTGATGATTCCATTTGTCCCAAGTGGCACAATATTTCTTTCTCTTTCAATACAAGTGTAGGTATCTCCTTTGCATGCACACTCTCTTCAACATACCAAAAATTAACCTTAAGACCTTCTCAATGCCTATTCATTCCAACCATTTGCAAGCTTGCTTCACTCCTTTTACAACAAATAATTTCCTTCTTGCAAGTTGTTCTATTTGAGAATGATGGTTGGATTGAGTTGTGAGGTACCAAGAGTGATGGAGTGGAGGTTCTATGGATATCCAATGGTAGAATGTGGTGCTTTTGCTCAGATTTCTTACTAGATATTGCACCTTTGTTTTCTCCTTTGCTATAATGCTTGCTATTTTTTACCCTTGCCTTTATCTTTATGTAGGTATTTTTTCTACAAGTTGATGCAATCGTAGGCACTAGATAAGGTTCTAAAAATGGTGTTTGTAGACACCCAAAATCAATGCTTATGTGCCCTAGATCGGATCAACTTCTCTACCCAAAGTTTTCACCTTCTATATTCAACGATTTAGCCGATTGTGGATGTAGGATACTTGTTACCTTATTGTCTTGAGACACTCTATATTTTGTCCTCTTTAGTAGGGATATGGTGTATTAATGTAACATAAATAAGATACTCTATTTTGAACCAAATTTTTGAGAGTTCCTTATCTCCTTTTTATGCTACTTTTCTCCTTTGATATGGTAGCTCCTCATTGTAAAGCTTGAAAGCAAATAAAGATAGATTTCTAAAGATTTTCCTTTGCTTCTTTGATATGGTGATTACTTGCTCTAATCCTCAAGAGCAATGTATTGTTTCCTTTCTTATTAGATAACACTAACCTCTAACTCCTTCACTTGGATAATTTTAGCACTAATGAATCCAAGCTCTTAATCATGCAACTAATTTTAGAGGTTTAACTTTGTACTAATGTTCACCTTAACTAAAAATCCTTAGTGAACTTTGAAAAACTAATATAATGCAATAATAGTTTCTCCTTATTACTCCTGTAGATGAACTCTCAAAGTAACTCGAAATATGAACTAATTTTCACTATAACTTAAAATAATTAGTGCACCTTAAAACTCTTGAAGAACAACTAGTATAGTGCAATATTTATCTCACCTTATTACTCCTTCAAATTAAACTTAAATCATGCACTAGTAATTGCTCCTAAATGCACTGTAATCTCTATAACTTAATGTAGTATTATTTCCTGCAACTAGATAATAGGAAGATGATATTTTTATTTCTATCAATATATATATATAACTCCTATTTTAATGTCCAAGTATAAACCTTAAAAGAAAATTCATTCTGCACTCCCTTTGAAGACTATATTAGGAAACCTTCTCTTTGAAACTTCTAAAGAACTAAAATGGTGCTTAATGGAATTGGATAATAATCCAAATTAAAGTTCAACTAATGAACCTATTTGCACCCAATTTTCTTACCTTAATGATCTCTATAGATGAAGGATTGCTAGGTGATTAGATCCACCTTATTGTTTACTTTAATTGGATGAAATTGTAGCTCTACTTGGATGTTTGAAATTGATGAGCAAGGTGCAACCAAAGTATTGTCATTGTTGTCAACACAGTCAGGTTGATCAGTTGATGCAATGGACAGGAGTTCATTGATGAGCAAGGTGCAGCCAAAGTATTGTCATTGTTGTCAACACAGACAGAGGATCGGTTGATGCAATGGACAGGAGTGTAGAGGTCATTAGATAGATCGGTTGATGAAGTGAACAAGAGTTCAGAGCAGTCAGAGCATGTACAATGAATTTCCAAGAAGACAGAAGTGGCCCAGATGCAAAAGATCAAAGAAAAAGACAAGTAAGAAAAGTGTCGCGATATCGCGACATGTTGAGCAAGCATGAGAAACTGTCGTGATATCGCGACATGTTGAGGAAGAGAGAAAGGCAAAGAAAAACTGTCGCGATATCGTGACATGTTGGAGAGAGAAAGGAAGAAAACTGTCATGATATCATGACATGTTGGAAGAAAAAGAAGAAAAACTGTCGCGATTTCGTGACATGTTGGAAGCAAAGAAGCCAAGTAGAAAACTGTCGCGATTTCGTGACATGTTGGAAGCAAAGAAGCCAAGTAGAAAAACTGTCATGATTTCATGACATGTTGAAAGCAAAGAAGGCAAGAATAGCGTGATTTGCATAAAGAAAAGAAACTGATTTCGTGACATGTTGGAAGAGAGAAGGAAGAAAACTGTCGACGATTTCGTGACATGTTTGGAGAGAAGGCAGCAAGAAAACTGTCATGATTTCGTGACATGTTTGGAGAGAAGGTGCAAGCAAAGAAAACTGTCATGATTTCATGACATGTTTGGAGAGAAGGCGCAAGCAAAGAAAATTGTCACGATTTTGTGACATGTTTGGGGAGAAGGAGCTAAAGAAAAGTGTCGCGATTTCGTGACAATTGAAGAGAGGCAGTACGACGAAAATGTGTCACGATTTCATGACATGTTTGAGAGAAGGAGCTTGCAAAGAAAAGTGTCATGATTTCGTGACAATTGCAAGAGAGGCAGTACGAATGAAAATGTGTCACGATTTCGCGACATGTTTGAGAGAACGAGCTCACAAAGATAAGTGTCACGATTTCATGACAATTTGCAAGAGGAAGCGCTAAGGAGAAAAAGTGTCATGATTTCGCGACATGTCGGGTTTTCGACGACCCGAAGGGAAGAAAGTGCCAAGGAGAAAAAGTGTCGTGATTTCGTGACATTATTCATCGAAGAGGAGAGAAGGAAGAGAAAAGTGTCACGATTTCGTGACATGTTTCCATTTTCGAGGCCAAAGCGAGAGAAAGAGAGGAGAAAAGTGTCACGATTTCATGACATGTCATGTTTTCGTAGTGCTTGAGAGAAGAGTGTCAAAGCAAAAGTGTCACGATTTCGTGACATGTCATGTTTTCGCTAGTGCTTGAGAGAAGAGTGTACGGAAGCGAAAGGTGTCACGATTTCGTGACATGTCATGTTTTCGCTAGTGCTTGCAGAGAAGAGTGTACGAAAGTGAAAGGTGTCGTGATTTCGTGACATGTCATGTTTTCGCTAGTGCAAGCAGAGAAGAGTGTAAGGAAGCAAAAGTGTCACGATTTCATGACATGTTCCATTTTTGCAGGCAAGAGACAGAGAAGAGCTCAAGGCAGTGAAAGTGTCATGATTTTGTGACATGTTATATTTTCATGGTGCAAGCCAAGAAGAGTGTACGGAGGCGAAAAGTGTCGCGATATCGCGACATGTGTTTTCATGGATGCAAGCTGAACTATGAAACAAGGAGGTGAAAGTGTCACGATATCATGACATGTTATGTTTTGCGAGTCAACTGCCAAGAAAAAGTCAAAGGGGCAGAAATGTCACGATATCACGATATGTCATAGTTTCATGGGTAAATCAGAAGCATACAGTGGAGATGAAAAATAAGAAGAGTTAACTGGAGTAGAACAACAGTTACAGGGGCAGTTGTAGAGGAAAATCATGTAGCCAAAATAAGAAGAGTTAACTGGAGTTAGTGCGACAGTTACAGGTGCAGTGATAGATAGAAATCATGCAAGCTAAAATAAGAACAAAGCATTAAAGGAAGAACGGTAGTTATAGGGCACATGTCGCAGTGAAACCATCGAGCAACGGTTATACTATCAGTCCAAAACAAGAGACAAATCCATTAATAGGTTGCGTATAAGAATAGTGTGTCAGAAAGGAGTTACTCATAGGAGTAGCTATGAATAGGCTGCATGCGGGTTAATGGCAGTTATAGAAGACTTAGGGTTTCAAGATGAAAATATTATTATAAAAGGGCAGTTGCATGCAGAAGAAAAGTTTGCTTTTGAATGAAAAGTGCTGCTCAGAATTGAAAAGTGTGCCGCCATAAAGAGGGAAGGTGCCGCTGATGAAAGAATAAATGTGCTGAGAAAAGTAGGTGGAAAAAGTGTGCTGTAAGAGAGTGTTGAGCTCCGTGCGGGAATAGAGAGCAGCGTGTTGCTGAATAGAGGGATAGTGTTGTGGGCTGTTATAAAGCTGGAAGAATGTTGTAAGAAGAACAGAGCTGTGAGAGCTGCAAGAGTAAGCCATAAGAAAGGGTTGTAAGTGTGCAGTAAGTAGAGCTATAAAAGAGTGTATGCTTTGTGGACAGGGAGTTGAGATTGAGAGTTAGAAATAGAATAGATTGAGTCTCTAACAATTCTCCTTATGCTTCCATGAGATTGATTTGAGTTAAGATAGACCAGTGAGGGTCTTGTAACATAGAAGGCATTTTTATGTCAATCAAGATTTAAAATAGAAGTCCAAGTTGGTGCTTGGAATCGGGGGTTGGTGCTCCTTTCTGTTGATGCAGATAAATCAGGGGTTGGTGCTCCTTCCAGTGGGTGCTGGTAAACTGATTGTGAAGTTGGTGCTTTGCAAAGGCTGGATTTGGATGGGAGTCCAAGCAGTCTATTTTTGAGGAGTAGCCAAAACTGGTGAACCTCGTTAAATCTTGTGTTTTGTGTTGCTATCTTGTTACACTTGCTGCATCTGGTTTTAAGCATTCATTAGTTCTGAATTAAGAGATGAAGATTTAAGTTTTTAATTAGCTGCACTGATTCACCCCCCCTCTCAGTGCCATTGTAAGACTAACAATTGGTATCAGAGCCAAGTTCCCAGTTTTGGCTAAATCAGTCAGGGTTGATCTTGGATTAGTACACAATGGCTAAAAAGAATAGATCCTCCTTCAAAAAGGCATCCCAGTCAGTTTCAGTTTTTGTAGAAGAGAAAATTGAACCAAAAAAGGTAGAAGAAGTGAATCCTAAAGTTTGTGATGAAAATCTTGAGATTGAAGTAGATTTAGAAGGTGAGTTGATCTCTGCACTTGAAGAGTTGAGTATAGAAAAGAAAAAGAACAAAAGAATGTCCAAGAAGTTAGAAGAATATGGGGATGAGATTGAAGATCTCTTCCTACAAGTTCAAAAGGCCAAGAAATCGAAGAAGCCTTGAAGACACACCGGATGATGAGGATGATGTATGCAACACAAGTGAAGAGGAATATAACAAAGTTATTGTTGATCTAAAGTTGCAAGTAGAACAGTACAAAAGGATTGAAGATATTCTTAGGTCTCAAATCAATGAGAAAGAGACTGTTTGCTGCCAACAAGAAGAAGAGATTGTTTCATTGAAGAAACAACTAGAAGAGGCCAATATAAATCTCAAATATGAGAAGAGCACAGAGTTGCTAGATAAAATGATAAAGCAACAAAGAAGCTCCACGGCTAAGCTTGGTCTTGGATTTGAAGCTGAACAACCTTCATCTTCCAAAAGTGCAGAAAAGAAGAAGTCCACTGTTGAAGGATCAAAGCGAGAAAAGTCTGAAGCTGAACAACCCTCATCTTCCAAATATGCAGAGAAGAAGAAGTTCAAGGTTGAAGCTGAATCTTCAAAAGGAAGAAAGCATCAAAGAAGATCTACAACAAAGCAACCACAACAAAAGAGGTTCTCTCACTCTCACTCTTTTAATAATAATGCTTTTAATGGCTATTGTTCTAAATGCAACTGCTATGGTCACAAGGCAATTTATTGTGGACTGAACAATAGATCAAAAAGTTATGCTGATAAAAACACATCTACTTTCCTGAGTGAACACCCTGTGCAATGTTTTAAATGTAATGGCCATGGGCACATTGCAAGGTTCTGTCCAAGCACTTCTGTATCTAATCTAAGGCAAAACCCTAGATTTCATCAGACACAAAGAGTGCAACACAGAAAGGGGACATATCATGTGCAATGTTTTAAATGTAATGGTCATGGGCACATAGCAAGGTTTTGTCCGAGCACGTCTGTATCTAATCTAAGGCAAGACCGTAGATTTCATCAGACGCAAAGAATGCAACACAGCCAGAGAACATATCATGTGCATAAAAGAAAGGAAAATAATCAACCATCAAGGATGCACAAGAAACAACTACGCAAGAAGAATGTTCAAGTTCACGAAAAGGTGCAAAACGGGGATGTAGTTGAAAAACTCAAGCCCAAGTTCAAGAAAGTCTGGAGAAAGACAGAAGAAAGGGAATCGTGTCTCCTTGGATTGAAGGAGACTACTCCGCTATTGCACTAAGCCACTCCAGGTGGCACATCCTCAGGGGGAGCAATCTTAAAGTCTTATTTTAATTCTCCTATGTATGTGTTTGGTTATCTGAGGATGAAAGGCAAGCAGTCGGGTTAGTGTTGTATAGTTGTCAAGTGTGTTTTCAGTTCATGTAGTTGTGTGTGGAAGTGTCATGAAGGGTGGTGATTAAATTGAGAATTGTCACCATTGGTAGTATTGCTATATGTCATTGTTGTTCTGTTGATAGTTCTTACTGCCACTGTTCAAAGCATCGGATTATAATAGACAGTTTCATTTTAACTGTTGATAAAATGCCAATCCGAGGTTAAGAAGTATGAGGTTGAGTAAGGTGCACTATGGTTGGCCATAAAGTGTTTGACAAAATGTCTTCTCCTGATTTGCACAGTTGAAAGTAAGGTGTGATCTGCAGTAATTGTAGAAAACTTAGATCAGGTTGTAAATATAAAAAGGAATTTGGTTGTGTTTTGATGGCTTACAGGGAGTTGAAAGTGGATTGAGGTAGCCTGCTGGATTCTCACTGAAGAGAGAGACAAACAACTGTCATTAGGTTCAAGCTTGTTGAGAATATCCAAGATGCATGGTGGAGATGTATGCAGATGCTACTGGCATTGTAGAACAAAAAGTTGGCTATATAATATTATTGTATGCCTTCACTAATAGTGGACAAGTTTGAGTTTGCAAAGCAACAGAGGGTAGTTGCATAGAAGACAGTGGTCCAGTCATGTTCTTACACATGTTATATTGGTGAAGTTGACGGTGATGGTGTCATTCACTGGTTATTGCTGCTACTCACATTATTGATATTGTTGATGCCTATTATGCTTATCATGATGTTGTCAAACAGTGAAATGAAGTGGTCACATATTCCCAAGAATAGACTAAGAATTGACTAGCCATCGGGATCAAATTCTCAGGGGGAGCATTTATGCATCTGTTTATCATATTGCTCATGTTTATGCTTTTTGCTAACTGTAATAATTTTTGCCTGAGAATGTTGTGCATGGACTCAGGGGGAGTTTTGCAGCCGCCCTTTGGTATTATTGTCAAAGGGGGAGAAGAATTACAGGTAATTGCACACAATTACGTGTGTTGCCAACAATTCCAAAGGGGGAGATTGATGAGCAAGGTGCAACCAAAGTATTGTCATTGTTGTCAACACAGTCAGATTGATCAGTTGATGCAATGGACAGGAGTTCATTGATGAGCAAGGTGCAGCCAAAGTATTGTCATTGTTGTCAACACAGACAGAGGATCGGTTGATGCAATGGACAGGAGTGCAGAGGTCATTAGATAGATCGGTTGATGAAGTGAACAAGAGTTTAGAGTAGTCAGAGCATGTACAATGAATTTCCAAGAAGACATAAGTGGCCCATATGCAAAAGCTCAAAGAAAAAGACAAGTAAGAAAAGTGTCGCGATATCGCGACATGTTGAGTAAGCATGAGAAACTATCGCAATATCGTGACATGTTGAGAAGAGAGAAAGCACAAGAAAATATCATGATATCGACGACATGTTTGGGAAAGAAAAAATATCGTGATTCATGGACATGTTGGAAAAAGAAGAAAACTGTCACGATTTCGTGACATGTTGGAAGCAAAGAAGCCAAGTAGAAAAACTGTCGTGATTTCATGACATGTTGAAGAAGAAGCCAAGTAGAAAAAATGTCATGATTTCGTGACATGTTGGAAGAAAGAAGCAAGTGGAAAAACTGTTGATTTCATGACATGTTGGAAGAAAGAAGGCAAGAGAAAACTGCATGATTTCACGACATGTTTGAAGAAGAAAGAAAACTGTCGATTTCATGACATGTTTGGAGAGAAGGCAAAGAAGAAAACTATCATGATTTCGTGACATGTTTGGAGAGAAGGTGAAGCAAAGAAAACTATCACGATTTTCGTGACATGTTTGGAGAAAAAGAAAGAAAACTATTATGACATTGTGAGAGAAGGAGCTTGAAAGAAAAGTGTCGACAATTTTGACAAGAGAGGAAGAAAATGTGTCATGATTTCGTGACATGTTTGAGAGAAAGAGCTTACAAAGAAAAGTGTCATGATTTCATGACAATCTGCAAGAGGGATAGTACGAACAAAAAAGTGTCACGATTTTGTGACATGTTTGAGAGAAGGAGCTTGCAAAAGAAAGTGTCACGATTTCATGACAATTTGCAAGAGGAAGCGCTAAGGAGAAAAAGTGTCACGATATCATGACATGTCGGATTTGACCAGAAGAGAAGAAAGCTAAGGAGAAAAAGTGTCACGATTTCACGACATGTTTATTTTCCGAAAAGAGGAGAGAAAGAGTAAGGAAGAAAAGTGTCACGATTTCATGACATGTTCATTTTCACGAGCTAAAGAAGAGAAAGGAGAGAAAGTGTCACGATTTCATGACATGTCATTTTTCGTGGGCTCAGAGAAGAGTGTACGAAAGGAAAGTGTCACGATTTCGTGACATGTCATGTTTTCGCTAGTGCTTGCAGAGAAGAGTGTACGAAAGTGAAAGGTGTCACGATTTCGTGACATGTCATGTTTTCGCTAGTGCTTGCAGAGAAGAGTGTACGGAAGCGAAAGGTGTCACGATTTCATGACATGTCATGTTTTCGCTAGTGCAAGCAGAGAAGAGTGCAAGGAAGTGAAAGTGTCACGATTTCATGACATGTTCTATTTTCACGGGCAAGAGACAGAGAAGAGCTCAAGGCAACGAAAGTGTCACGATTTCGTGACATGTTATGTTTTCACTGGTGCAAGCCAAGAAGAGTGTACGGAGGCAAAAAGTGTCACGATATCGTGACATGTTGTGTTTTCATGGATGCAAGCTGAACTATGAAACAAGGAGGCGAAAGTGTCGCGATATCATGACATGTTATGTTTTCACGGTCAACTGCCAAGAAAAAGTCAAAGGGGCAGAAATGTCGTGATATCACGATATGTCATAGTTTCGTGGGTAAAAGCCGAGAAGCATACATAGGGACAGTTGTAGAATAAGTTCATGCAACAAAATAAGAACTACAGTGGAGTTATAGTGAGATCATGTAAGCTATAATAAGAAATGTGAAAAAGAGATCATAGTAGTTATAAAAGAATTCATGTAGCCAAAATAAGAAGAGTTAACTAGAGTAGAACAACAGTTACAGAGGTAGTTGCAGAGGAAAATCATGTAGCCAAAATAAGAAGAGTTAACTGGAGTTAGTGCGATAGTTACAGGTGCAGTGACAGATAGAAATCATGCAAGCTAAAATAAGAACAAAGCATTAAAGGAAGAACGATAGTTACAGGGCACGTGTCATAGTGAAACCATCGAGCAGCGGTTATACTATCAGTCCAAAACAAGAGACAAATCCATTAATAGGTTGCGTATAAGAATAGTGTGTCAGAAAGGAGTTACTCACAGGAGTAGCTATGAATAGGCTGCATGCGGGTTAATGGCAGTTACAGAAGACTTAGGGTTTCAAGATGAAAATATTGTTATAAAAGGGGCAGTTGCGTGTAGAAGAAAAAGTGTTGCTCATAATTGAAAAGTGTGCCGCCATAAAGAGGGAAGGTGCCGCTGATGAAAGAATAAATGTGCTGAGAAAAGTAGGTGGAAAAAGTGTGCTGTAAGAGAGTGTTGAGCTCCATGCGGGAATAGAGAGCAGTGTGTTGCTGAATAGAGGGATAGTGTTGTGGGTTGTTATAAAGCTGGAAGAATGTTGTAAGAAGTATAGAGCTGTGAGAGCTGCAAGAGTAAGCCATAAGAAAGGGTTGTAAGTGTGCGGTAAGTAGAGCTATAAAAGAGTGTATGCTTTGTGGACAGGGAGTTGAGATTGAGAGTTAGAAATAGAATAGATTGAGTCTCTAACAATTCTCCTTATGCTTCCATGAGATTGATTTGAGTTAAGATAGACCAGTGAGGGTCTTGTAACACAGAAGGCATTTTTATGTCAATCAAGATTTAAAATAGAAGTCCAAGTTGGTGCTTGGAATCAGGGGTTGGTGCTCCTTTCTGTTGGTGCGGATAAATCAGGGGTTGGTGCTCCTTCCAGTGGGTGCTTGGTAAACCGATTGTGAAGTTGGTGCTTTGCAAAGGCTGGATTTGGATGGGAGTCCAAGCGATCTATTTTTGAGGAGTAGCCAAAACTGGTGAACCTCGTTAAATCTTGTGTTTTGTGTTGCTATCTTGTTACACTTGCTGCATCTGGTTTTAAGCATTCATTAGTTCTGAATTAAGAGATGAAGATTTAAGTTTTTAATTAGCTGCATTGATTCACCCCCCCCTCTCAGTGCCATTGTAAGACTAAAAATGAAATAACTCTCTAGATCACCTTTTTGTAGTTCCAAAAACCCTCTACCTTGCTGCCCTTAAACTATAGTAGGCGACTTGATTAACCTTCAGGATGGACTTTGTAACTTTTAAACTTTTTGTAGCTGGTAATGCTACCCTGATTGTTGCCTCTTTTGTGGTCAATTTCTACATTGAAATGTTATCCTTAAAACTCAAAAATTTGGTAGGGAATTCTCCCAAATCATAGCTAAGTTTTTCTTCAAGAACCCTTTAGTATTTTTTTGAAGATTTAGCAAACCCTTTTCTCTGAATGAGTTTTCTAGCCTTCAAAGGAAATCTTAAAACCTTTCAGGTTTGGTAGTAATGTTTGGATCCTTTCTCCTTTAGTCTCCTTGTTGAATTTTGACTTCAATATAGTCCTTCTCAAGAATTTAAAATTCTTGAGGTCTTCACCAATATCCTTCGAGATTTTTCAAGCTTCTTTCCAAATCTATCTCAAATTGGGCTTGTTTTTAGATGGTAACAATTGTCCCAAAAGCTTCCTTTATCAAGAAATTCTCCTTGGTGGTAAAAATATCCAATGAGTTCTCTTAGGAACTCCTTTAATGGCCTTCTTTAAATTTATAAGAAGGCTCTCTAATAATTATCCTTATTTCTCCTTGAGACCTCTCCAAGGTATTCAATCTCAAAACTTCTTTGGTCTTCCAAATGAGACCTTTCTTTCATCCTTCTATTGTGGAAGTATTGGTAATGAGATCTCCATCATGGATCTCTAAAATTTTCTACTTCTAGAATATGGAATGGAACGTTTTGCTAGTCCTTCTTTATTGCTTCCAAAATTGAAAATTCTTTAGTGGGACCTTCTATAGGTCTCTTCAACTTCTTTAGTCTAATTTCTTCAATTTGTTATCTATAGTATTTTATGGAGATCACCAACCTCCAATCTTATTTTTGACTCTTATTTAAAGTCTCTTGAATAAAAAAAAAGGCTACTATAGCCTTTTCTTCTTCTACACTCTATAGGTTTTAGTCTTTAATGGAGATCACCAATATCCAATATCCTCTTGGACTCATCTCTGGAGTCTCTTCTTCCTCTCTTTTGCAATCTATAGGTCTGTAACTATTGTAATGGGACCTTTTTCAGGTCTCTAAAATATTCAGTCTTCTACTTGTTGTTGCAAGTGTTGGAATGATTCTAATGAAGATATTCTTCATAGCTCTATGTAGGAAGCTTCTCAATTTTTTTTGAATATCCTTTTCCTACCACAAGATGTTAGAAATTGGAATGTAAGAATTTGTAATTCTATAGATAATGAACTTCACTAGTTGCTTTGTCATTCTAGTGGAATTTATGTTGAGTCCTAGTCTTCATGAATTTTTTTACAACCCTGTAGAAAGACTCTAGCCAAATGTAATCTCAAAAATTTTGTAAATGAGATTTTTGGATTTCTCTCAATCTCACATGTGGCCCTCCTGATTTTTTGACTGATCTACCATGGCTCTCTCACTAGATCCTAATTGATATACCATGTGCTCAAATACAACTGTTATCTTTTTATAGGATAGTAGTATAGGGAATACAACCACAAGATGTAATATAACTAATTTGAGATAACTATAAACTAAGGGCATAATAATATGTAGGAAAATAATGAGATGAACATCTAAAAATAACTCAAAAATATGCCATTAATGAAAGTGATAAAAATAGTACAATGCTATATAATTGAGGACATGAACACTCCATGAAAGGATATGAAAGGACCACATTGTACCATACTACCACACACTCTCTATATTTACTACTACATATACTACTATCTAAAAACACTCACTATGAGGCCTTTATATAGGAAGAAATATTCCTTTTCCCTTACTCTACCTATCTACTTGATGTACAACTTGACTCCTTGTACATTTATAACTTACACATTTGACACTTGTGCATGCATTACAATACTTGAAGTAACTAAATAAATTTACTTTAAAGTAAACTCCTATTAGAATATATTACATTATTTTGTTATGTTAGATTACTTTAGGGGGAAATTATCTAGTTGTTTCATACAATGTAGTAAATGCAAAAATGTCAATGTGCAAGTTGTAAATATGCAAGGTGTCTCTTGTACAGCTAGGTAGAGTGTTGGCCAAGGAATCCATCTTCCTATATAAAGGGCCTCATATCTCTACTTGAATGTATCACTCTCTATTCATGTAATAAGATGCTTTATTGTTCTAGTCTCTGTCTCATGGTATAATGGAATACTGCTAAAGCTATCAATGGTATCAGAGCCATGGTAGATCTAGCCATGGTGATCGATAGGAAAACCACCATTATAATTAAGCCTAAGTTTTTTAACCTAATAAACCTTTGCACTAGCCACTATCAAAACTCTTAGAACAATCAAGGTGGTAGAACGAGTCATATCAAAAAAAAAAAAAAAAACATGATGATTTTAGATAGGAATAAGGATATCAGAGGAGTTGCAGACTTTGTGCATCTCAAGGAAGCTACAACTTCTACAAAATCTTTCAAAAAAATATAAGCAACTATTGGTGCGAGTAGATTCATTAATTGGATTACTTATAATATTCTTTAAAGCACCTTATTTGGATTAGATTTGCAAAAGAGGAAAATCAAATTACAGTCTTCAAAAGTGCAAAAAAAGAAAAAAGTTCTTTTTAAGGTTCATTTTCACATTAGCTTTGGATTTGATTAGATTACAAAATTACAACTATCTATAAACTACCAAATATATACTTTGGAAAGAAAAAGAAGACTACTTCCTACAAATTTATTTGTAGTGAAATTGCAGAATAATTCTTGAAGATTCATTTCAGATTATTCTTGATTAGTTGTAGTAAATTGATTAAGTGCATTAATAAGTTATTTTGAGAGTTTATTGGAGTGATAAGGTGATATTGTTAGTGCATTAAAAGTGAAATATTAGTGGGTTCATTTGCACTACTATATTACTCTAAAAAATCTTAGTGTTTGTGTTCTTGAGAAGGGCACAAAATCAGATTAGCATCAAGTGTCTAAAGACACCATTAGTGCACCAAAATTTACAACTTTTAGTGGCCAAAGGAAGCCACCAAAATCAGCTCAATCCTCCAAGTTTTGGAGAAGAAAATAGCCACAAAAAATTAGCAAGGATTCCTCACAAGACTGGGAGTCGACAAAACTATAAGTGTATATTGCACACAAAAGTGGTTATAATTTGGGTTCATAAAACCAAAAAAAATGAGAGTTGCATATTTAGAATAACTTCACCAAAAATCTACCGTAAAATCAAAAAATCATAAGGAGTGCAAAAAGGTGAAAAATAGGTGTTTTTATATTCCAAAAATATTACATATTGTTGCACCATTCTAAGACTATTTTATGCAGATGATAAGGTATATTTTGAGGTGCCACAAAGGTATATTATACAATTTTATAATATCTAGACACTAGCACACTCCAAGCATAGCAAAGAAGCCTCTCAAAAGGCTCACATCTTCTCCATTCTAGACAGCCAAACATGCAAGCCTTCAAGGGATAACACAAGAAAAGAACAATATCATATTTGAGAGAAATATTATCTACAAAGAAGGAAATACATAATAGGTTCAAAAAGGGATAAAATAAGGCATCAAAACCAACATGGAAAGGAGGACAAAATCAGCATGTTGAAGGTATAAAGAATATGTTATAAATCCAAGGTTTCAAGCTTGGAGAAAAACATCCACCAATAGGAGCACCAATATCAGCTACAAAACCACCATTGGAAGCTCCATATAATAAAGGGACATCATATCTAGTGCCATCCAAAATCCTCATTAAATCACCTGCAAAAAAAGTAAGTTGCTTGCTCTCTAAGAAACGTAGCAAGCAAAATAATAAGCATATGAAAGGGAATAGGAGGTATATCATTCATCTTGGAGTGTTATAACAAAGAGTTACATGTAAAGTACCACTTGGCACAAACCTCCTAAGGTGCCATCTTCATTCATAACATCCAAGAAACAAAGGATTACTTCAAGCACTCAGCCAAGGGAAGTTACAAAGAATAAAGAAGAGGTTACATTCATATGAGCACCACTTGTCCAAATTTGGAAGATTCTAGGAGTGCCCATATTGGAGAGGAAGTCAAGCACTCACCAAGAAGACTGTAACATCTCATACGTTACATACAAGAGCAAGACAAGTGCTTAGTAACTCCCATCTACTCCTCAAGTACCTATGAAGTGTAACTACCATGCCACTTGTCATATTTGCAAATATTCTTGCTCTATTTAAAGGGTTCAATGACCAAGGGAGTTTTAAGTACACATATCCATTCAAATCACTTCACACAGGGCTGAATTGTAGTGTGGAGGAAAGTGAAAGAGCATTTAAAGCTCTAGTCAAAAGGAGTCAAAAAGCCATAAAATTTGGGCATTATTCTTCAAGTTCCAAAACCAAGATAATTCCAAGGCTATCCATTGGTTGAAGCACCCAAGGCAAAATATGTTGGCATTACTATCATTCATGCCCAAATACTACACCAAAAATTGTGGACATCAACGTTGCAAGGTAAGGAATAATTCCCATTATAGTTTAATTTCATTCTTGGGAGATATAAGGATTATATACTAAGGTTGAAACTTAGAGAAATCAAACGTATTGAAAGAAAAAATTAAAATGGAATTAAGATATCAAATTAATTAAATATTTGCAATATTAAATATTGGATTAATAAGGGTTACTACTGGAAAAATTAAATTTATAATATTTGCAAATATTATTGTGTTCTAATTTTCTATATTTGGGAGCTATAAGGGTTACAACACCAAATTAGGTTATTTGAAAATTAGAAACACTAAAATCAAATCCTAAGGGATATTAAAGGGGTTTATTAAAGCATTTCTAAGGTTGGAATTAAGCAAAATATTTGTCTCAAAAATTCACAAAAAGGGACAAAGGGAAATCCAACATTAAAACCTCTTCAATCTAGAAAAGTGCATAGTTCAATAGGAGTAATAAGGAGAACTATAGGTTGATTTTGGGATTCTCAAAAATTTACAAAATCAATCCAAAATTGAACTATATTTCACAAAAGAACTTTCACATTTCCAAAATCACTAGGGAGACACAAGGTATTCCACAAATCTTGATAATAACAACATCATGGATTATTGGTATATAGATTAAGGTGCAAGTAAGCATACGACAGGAAACATACATTGGTTTAATTCTCTAAAGAATATAAATGAAAATCTAGTTGTTGTAATAGATAGAAAAACATATGAAGTAAAAGGAATTGGAAATATTCCAATAAATCTTAAGGATGGAAGAGGTATAATAAAAATGTATTGTATGTTCTAGGATTAACTACTAATCTTATTTCTCTTTCTCAACTCATGGATCAAGAATTAATTTTTGAGTTCAAGGTTTTGACTAATAGAAAACAATATCACTTATCTATATAGAGAAGAATGATAGCATCGAGATCGTATAAAAATGGTTTATTTGTCCTATACATTGCTATTCACTCAACTCTTTTAGTCAATGCTTTAGAACTATGGCACAAACGACTAGGACATACCAGTGAGACATCAATGAAGGAATTATTCAGATATCAAATGGTAGAAGGACTACCCAAATTATCTCTAGAAACTACTATATGTCCAGAATGCTTAGCAGGAAAACAACATAGAATTCCTTTCGAACTTCATCAACATAGAGCTCAACATCCTCTAGAAATAATATATACGGATTTATGTGGACCAATGAAAGTTGATAGTGTTGGAGGACATAAATAATTTCAATTATTTATTGATGATCACACTAGAAAAATATGGGTATATTTCATGAAGTACAAATTAGAAGCATTCAATCATTTCAAACAATTCAAACTTCAAGTGGAAAAAGAATCAAGGAAGACCATAAAAGCACTTCATTTAGATAGAGGAGGAGAATTTGTTTCCAAATAATTTGACTCATTTCTTGAAGATAATGGAATTAAAAGATAACTTACTATAGCATATTTGCCTCAACAAAATGGAATTGCAGAAAGAATAAATATATCAATAATGGAAATGGTAATATGTATGTTAAAAGAAGCACAACTTGATCATAAATACTAGGTTGAAGCTATACAAATAATAGTCTACATGCAAAATAGACTACCAACAAGAGTACTCAATCATATTACACTAGAAGAAGCATTGTCATGATAAAAGACCAACATAGAAAAACTAAATATCTTTGAATGCAAAGCCTACATGCATGTTCTAAAACTTAAACTAGATGATAAACTATGACAAGGATATTTGTTGGTTATAAAAAAGAATCTGCAGGATACATAATACTAGATCCATCTACAAAGAAATTCTACATTAGTAGATATGTGATATTTGATGAAAAATTTAAAATCAACATAGATGAATCCAGTGGTGACACAAAAGTCCTCCTAAATCTATCTGAATAAGACACAATGAGTGTAGAGTCATATAAAGAGCAAGATATAGAAGCATCAACAGTATTGCCTAGAAAAGAACCAATATGGCTTAGATATACTCTCAAAGAATCAAATCTAGAAATAATGCCAGATCTTACCTCTACAAGACCTCAAACTTGTAGCATGACCAAAATGAAAAGAGGAATGCTAAGTAACATAGTAGAACCAATATCAACTTCTCAAGTCCTGAAAGACTCACATTAAAAAGTAGTTATAGAATCTGAATATGCATCACTAAAAAAGAATAAGATATGGGATCTAGTAAACCTACCTCTAGGAAATAAAATAGTGGGATGCAAGTGGGTTTACAAAATTAAATACAAAGTAGATGGAACACTTGAAAAATACAAAGCTTGACTAGTAGCCAAAGGATATACTCAGATAGAAGGAATTGACTATGAAGAAACATTCACACCAATAGCTTGAATGAATACTATTCGAATAGTTTGTGCACTACCAGCACATCAGGGATGGAAACATCATCAGATGGATGTAAAAAGTGAACTCCTTAATGGTGACTTAGAAGAAGAAGTCTATATGACACATTTTGAAGAATTTTTCATTCAAGGATAGGAAAGTAAGGTATGCAAATTGACTAAATCTCTATATGGCTTGAAACAAGCTCCTAGAGCATGGAATATAAAGACCAACAATCACCTAATACATCATGATTTTAAAAGGAGTTCATCAGATCCCAATCTATATACCAATAAAATTGGAAATGATATCTTGATCCTCATAGTATATTTTGATGACATAGTGATTACTAGAAGTTTAAAAAATTTAATAAGTGACATCAAAAAGGATCTAGAAAAGGTATTTGAAATGACAGATCTAGGACTAATGAACTACTGCCTTGGTCTAGAGATTTATCAAGGAAAGGACAAAATAGTTATCACTCAATAAAAATATGCAAAAGCTCTTCTTGAAAAATATAGAATGACAAAGTGTAAGCCCAAAGATACACCAATGGAAAAAGGTATTTAACTATCCAAAAATGATAAAACACCATTGGTTTTAGCAACTATGTATTGTCAATTGATTGGAAGTCTTCTATACTTAACAAAAAGACGACTCGACATAGCATTTACAATAAATTATATTTCATGGTTCATGCAAGAACTAAGAGAAAGTCATTGGAAAGCTACAAAATGAATATTACAATATATAAAGAAGAATACACACTATGGATTAATTTATATGAAGGATGTCAAATAATTTTGTCTGTAGGGATACTCAAATTCAGATTATGTTGGATCTATTGATGATAGGAACTCTACCTTAGGTTATGCCTTCTATATCAAATCAGGAAATTATAACTTGGCACAAAAAGAAATAACATATAATAGCAAAATCATCAACTGAAGAAGAATATTGAGCAACAAGAGATACAATCTATGAAGCTCTATGGTTACAATACATACTATCTAACATGGGATTCAAATGAACTCCCACTATGATATTCTGTGATAATCAAGGAGTACTGAATCTAATCAAGAATCCAATCATACATGAAAGAATAAAGTATATTGAAGCTCAATGCCATTTCATCAAGGAATATTTTTAGAACAAGCATATCATCCTCAAGTATGTTCCTACAGAAGATCAATTGGTAGACATCTTTACAAAAGCACTTAAAAAAATTAAGTTTAAAATATGTAGAGATCATCTATGTGATTCAAGAGAACTTCATACCAAATAATGTAATATAGAGGGGTGTTAGAATATATTACATCATTTTGTTATGTTAGATTACTTTAGGGGAAATTTATCTAGTTGTTTCATACAATGTAGTAAATGCACAAGTGTCAATGTGCAAGGTGTCTCTTGTATAACTAGGTAGAGTGTTGGCCAAGGAATCCATCTTCCTATATAAAGGGCCTCATATCTCTACTTGAATGTATCACTCTCTATTCATGTAATAAGATGCTTTATTTTTCTGGTCTCTATCTCATGGTATAATGGAATGTTTCTAAAGCTATCAACTCCAACTCTAGTTATGTACTAAAGATGGTACATTTACATAACCAAAATGATGTAATATACTCTAACAAGTATATAAATGGAATTAGGACCTTGATTTGTTATTTAATGATTTTATTTGTATGATGCATGTTAGGGTGGCATATACATTATCATGGAACTAATATATTACATTGTTATTGAATGATTTTATTGTATAATGCATGTTAGACTTGCATATATATTTTATCATGGAACTAAGATCTTGCATTATTGTTGAATGATTTTATTTGTAAGATGCATGTTAGGCTTACATATACATTCTATTGGAACCAAAATCTTGCATTGTTATTTCATGATGCATGTTAGGCTTACATATTCATTCAAAGAAATGTCCTAATCCCTATACTTGGGAACAAGTATGAGGAAAAAAATATATTTTATTTAGAAGAAATTGAAAAAGAAGATGAGACTTGGTTACTACTATGTATTAATATATTAAAATGCAATATTTACAATTGAGGATGAGAAAAACTTAGAAGTTATGTTAGGTAATGATTTTGATGAAGGAATGGATATCCTTGTAAACATTATTGATGTATTGTCATGAATTTTGTTAATATGATTCAAAATATGAAAGATGAATTATTACTTTCCTTCTAAGTTAAGTTTCTTTGGAAAAGAATTGTAGATAGCGAGATAGATAAATGGAATAATAGGAGAAAATGATCAATAAGTTTTGAATTATGATTCCTAGATGTTGTTTTACTTCCTTTCATGTAAATAAAGGAAATACCTATTTTCTAGTGTTATGTTGGAATGAAGTACCTAAATTCTCTAGTCTTTATCAATATGATATGTTGATGTTAGTATTGAATTTTGGTATGATTTATTATAGCACTCTATTTTTGTGAGATAAGCAAATGTGTTTAATAGGACCCTTGGGTTAAGATGGGGTTTTATGGGCAAGAATGTTAGCGCCATATTAGTAATCCCTAGAGTTGAGTTGCACCCAATCCTAGTTGATTTTGTGGGTAGACAATTCAACTAGGTAATTTTGGTGAATGATATACCCTAGTGGTGAGGCTTGGGTGGTCCTAGTGGTGAGGCTTGGATGATTCCTAGTGGTGAGGCTTGGGTAATATTAATGGTGGATTGGTATGGGACAATCCACCAGATCATTCACACTAACCAAGGTAGTATAGTGGTGGTACCTTATGGGTAGGCAAGTGTGACCATGATCATTATCAGGTGAGTGGTAATGGTCTTAGTTAGTTTCATGGGTAGATGGAACTAACTAATCACTAAGGCATTATGCCATAGTAATCCTACATAGATGCTAGTATGTAGGGTTAGGGAATAGGCATCACCTTTAAGTGATATGGGCCTTAAAGGGTAATCCCTACGTCATGGTCAAGTTGTCTCATACAGGGTAGTGTAGGGAAATGGGGGGACCACTGATGGTATCTTTTCTAATGGTGAGGTTAGAAGAGTGAACCCCAAGAATTATAGGAAGTTGGCCACTCCTGTCCACTTGAGTGTCATGTATATAGTGAAAATGAACTCGAGATGGTTATGGCCCTTGAGTTTCATGTATAGTGAAAATGAACTTGATATGGTTATGGTAGTGAGTTAATTAATCCTTGTAGAAAAAGAAAATTTTTAGCTCTCTCCCTTGGGTCAAGAAAGTGGGTCATTATAGTTGGTATCAGAGCCTAGGTCGTAGGACTCAATGCTTCCTTGGAAAAGAACCAGGTTGGTATTTTTCCTTGATGTGCTAATGTTAAGAAGGCTAAACTTTTCTAGGGACCTTAAATTGATTCGGGACAAGTGGGTATTGCATGTCGTCTTGACCGATCAGACCAAGGAGTAAAAATCCTAGAAAGTACAACTTCTTATTGGGAATCATAACCTAACCTAGCTCCTTTTTGTGACTAGGAAATGACACCTATTTTGAGAGGGGGATCTTCCAAGAAGTTAGGGCTAGCTACGTAGGAAGAAGTTGTAGCTCATCCCCAGAAGGAATCTAGAAGTTTAGGGGATTCCAACAAAAGGATGGCAAATCTTACATCAATAGTTAGGTTGCTACAAGAGAAGATGGAGCAACAACATAAAATGTTGGAAACACTTCTTAACTAGGAATCCAATAACCAAGATTCAGAGGGTAGACAAGAAGAAAATCTTGCTAGAGAAGTCCAAGAGGGTAAATCTTGGATTGAGGCTGAGCTTGCCAAGGACTTAAAGAATGTTAGGGTACCTAAATTTAGTGGAAAATAAGGGGGTGATGCAGTTGAATCCTGGTTGAATGAATTAGAGACCTACTTTTCCATGAAGAACTACTCACCTAAAACATAAATTATTTGGGCCACCCTTCATCTACAAGATGCTGCCTTGGAATGGTGGAATACATTTAAGGTGGGTAGAGGAATTCAAGTGGTGGATTTGAAATGGAATGAATTTGTAAGGGTATTCAAGAAGATATTCCTAACTGATCAATTCTATGTAGAGAAATTTGAGGAATTTTCTACACTTCAACAAGGTACCTTGATTGTGGAAGCTTATTATAAAAATTTATCAAACTTTTGAAATATGTTCCTAAATATGAGACTAAGGAATATTTGAAAGTGTAAAAGTTCATCTTAGGAGTAGATCCTAAAATCCGAACAGTAATCAATTTGCTTAAGCCCAAAAATCTATAGAAGGCATATGATTTGGCTCGATAGGAGGAGACAAATCAACACACTAAGAAGACCTTCATAAATTATGGAGAGTTGAAAGAAGAAGAGTGATAAGAACTCAAAAAGAGGAAAAGCATTGGGTTTGCAAGATGGTCTAATGAAAAAAATAAGAAAATCAAAGGAAACCCAAGAGAGGGACCAAAGTTTAGGAATAGGAACAATGAAAATAAGGATAATTACAAGAACTTTTAGAGAAAGGACAATCCAAAACCCTATCCTCAAAAACAGAATGATTCAACAAAGAAGGAGGATACAAGGGATAAAAACAAGAGAAGTCTCATGCACCTAAGATAGGTTGTTTTGTTGGGTCCCCATTATGCAAACAAGTATCCTCAATAGGTAGATCAAAGTGGTAGAGCAGAAGAGCAACCTCATAAAATTTATGTAGCAATAGGAAATCAGAACTTGGATGGCCAAGCAACTCCTATGCTATTAAATGGTAAATTATTTAATAGAAATATAAATATTTTAATTGATTGTGGAGCCACAAATAGTTTTATTTCTACTAGTATTATTAGGGATATGTTAGAAAAACCTAGATTTTTGGCACAAGGGTGGAAAGTTGAGTATGGGTCTAGGCAAACCTATTCAGTGAGTCAATGCTTATCCAATACCAAGATTTCCTTACCCAATGGATCAACTATTTGGAACTTATATGTAGCATCACTACATACCTTTGATATAATTTTAGGGATGGATTGGCTGAGAGCCCATGGTGCCCTAATCAATTTCCAAGAAAGGTGGATGGATTATACTGATAAAGATAAGCAAATATTAAGGGTTCAAAGCAAGAAAGGGTATTTTCAACCCCATTTATTTTTAACTTTGCAACTTAAGAAGGTAATTAAAAGAGGTGGAATGTTGTATGTGGTCAAATTAAATAGAAAGGAAGGAAGTAATGGAGATTCAAAATTATTTAAGAAACATCCAATCTTGCATGAATTTAGGGATGTGTTTTTAAAATATCTTCTAGGCCTTCCACCTCGACATGAATTTGATTTCACTATTGAATTAATACCTAGAGCTAAACCTATTGCTAGGACACCCTATAGAATGACCACTATTGAGTTGCAAGAGTTAAAGGTGCAACTCCAAGACTTGTTGGAGAAAGGTTTGATTAAACCTAGTGTGTCACCCTAGGGTGCTCTGGTGTTGTTTGTAAAGAAGAAGGATGGTTCCTTAAGACTATGTATTGATTACAAGATGTTGAACAAGGTGACCATCAAGAACAGGTATCCCTTACCAAGAATTGATGATATTTTTGATCAATTAAAATATGCCACCATTTTCTCAAAGATTGACCTAAGATCAGGATACCATCAGTTGAGAATTCGTGAGGAAGACACTCACAAAATGAACTTTCAAGACAAGATATGGATACTATGAATTTATGGTTCTACCATTTGGATTGAAAAATGCACCAATAACCTTTATGAACCTAATGAACAATGTGTTCAAGAAATATCTAGACCATTTTGTTTTGATATTTCTAGATGATATCTTGATATATTCTCACACCAAAGAAGAACATGACCAACATTTGAGATTGGTTTTAGAGGTGTTGAGGAAGAATCAACTTTATGGAAAGTTATCAAAGTGTGACTTCTATGTTTCACAAGTATAATATTTAGGGCATATTATATCTGCAGAAGGGATTGTTGTTGATCCAAAGAAAATTGAAGCCATACTAAGTTGGCCTACACCTACTAATGTGTCTGAAATTCAAAGTTTCATGGGAATGACTGGTTACTATAGGTGATTTGTGGAAAACTTCTCAAGGATTGCATACTCTATTACTAGCCTTCAAAGAAAAGGAAAAGAGTTCAAATGGATGGAGAAGTGTGAGGTCACCTTTGCAACTCTAAAGAATAAGCTTACTATAACACCAATTCTCAAAATACCTGATCCTTTTGGGAATTTTATAGTATGCATAGATGCTTCTTTAGAAGGGTTGGGAGGAGTTTTATCCCAAAATGAAGCTATAGTAGCCTATGAATCTAGAAAACTTAAGAAGCATGAGTTGAACTATGCTACGCATGACTTGGAGCTAGTAATGGTTGTCCATGCTCTTAAGGTCTAGAGGCATTACTTGTTGGGAAAACCTTTTGAGCTAAGGATAGATCACCAAAGCCTAAGGTATATCTTTACCCAACCAATGTTGAATGCAAGGCAAATAAGGTGGATATAGTTCTTAGTTGAGTATGAATTTGGTATAGAATATATCAAAGGAAAGGAAAATAAGGTGGTTGATGCCTTGAGTAGGAGGAGGTATATAATAAATTTAACCTAGAGTCATGTTGACTTGATTGAAAAAGTTAGAAAAATGCAATTATAAGACCCATATTGCATTAAAATCTAGACTAAAGTTGAGGTAAATCTTAAGGAAAGTGGGGATTTTAACATAAAATATGAGCTTTTGTGTTTCAAATATAGGGTTGTTATACCAAAGATTGGAGATTTAAGGAGAATGATTATGCAAGAGGCACATTGTTCTCCATATTATTCTCATCCAGGAGGTGCCAAGATGAGAGAGAATATGAAAAAGACCTTTTATTGGCCTAGAATGAAATGGGATGTCAATGGTTTCATTGCTAGATGTTTGGAATATCAGAAAGTAAAGGTAGAACATCAACATCCAATAGGAAAACTATATCCACATGATATACCCACTCAAAAGTGGTAGGTCATATCGATGGATTTTATTGTGGGTTTACCTAAAACTAGGTACCAACATGATGCAATCCTTGTGGTGGTGGATAAGTTGACAAAGGTTGCACACTTCATACCGAGGAACATTAAGGATGATGCACCAATAGTGGCGAATAAGTTTTCCAAGGAAATAATCTAGTTGCATGGTTTCCTCGAAGTAATTATCTTAGATAGAGACTCCAGATTTATGTCAAAATTTTGGCAAGCTCTTCACCATGCCTTGGGCACCAAGTTGAATATCAATTCTACTTACCATCCAAAAATAGATGGACAAATGGAGAGGGTAAACCAAGTCCTCGAAGATATGCTCTACATGTATTGCATGGATCAAAAGTCTAAGTGGGAAGACTATTTGCATTTAGTAGAATTTGCATATAATAATGGATACCATGCATCCTTGGGAATGGCTCCATTCGAGGCCTTATATGGAAGAAGGTGCAAAACACCTCTATCTTGGGATAATCTAGAATATCGGGTAGTGATCAGACAAAACACTATCAAGGAGATGGAGGAATAACTCAAGGTGATTCAACAAAGGCTCAAGGAAGCAGTTGATCACCAAAAGAGCTATGTAAATTTAAAAAGGTCACCAAGGGAATTATCTATGGGAGATAGAGTCTTCTTAAGGGTGTGACCTAAGAAAAGTGCCATCAAGTCAACTAAGTTGGATCCTCGATTTGTTGGGCCATTTGAAATAATTGATAATATTAGTCCAGTAGCCTATTGGCTCACCTTACCACCCAACCTATCAAAAATCCATGACACTTTCCACATATCCCTACTTAGAAAATATGTTGTTGATCCCTCTCATGTTTGGAATGTATCTAAATTATAGATGGTAGATCCCATGGCTATTGAGGTGTGACCTATCAATATTCTAGGGTTTCACTCTAAAAACCTAAGAAACCATACCTTAGATCAGTGTAAGGTCTAGTGGGACCATTTTTTTAGAATTGTGCTACTTGGGAAGATGTTGATGTGATGAGAAAGCAATTCCTATTTTTGTTTGAATAAAATATTTTATTTTTAGAAAACACAAGGGACTGTGTTTAGTCCTAGGGGGAGTATGTAATGGCCCATCTTGGTAGGACCTTCCCTTGTTGTTTGATTGATGTACTTATGTGTTGATAATTAATGCATGATCCTATTTTATTCTATCAAGATGAGTTGATAGTTGTACTTTATGCTTTCTAAAGTTGGATTATGCTATTTTTAGAATATGGTACTATTGATGAATTTTGTGGTTGCAGGACCAAGTACTCTCATGGGTGGATTGGTATGGGACAACCACTAAAGTTGAGAGAAATATGAAATGGGAAATGATGGATTTTTAGTTGATAACCCATAGGGGTAAAACAATCATGTAGAAGCATTTGCATGTGTGTGATTAAATGCATCATCGGGCAAGGAGGTTGCTATAAAAGCAAAAGATCCCTTACCCCTATGCTTAGGGGTCCCTTGTAGGTGGTTGATAACCTTGTAGTTATCATAATACCTCCTGCTTAGGGAATAGTAATGTTTGTGCATTCCTTGCTTATTGTTTATTGCATCTTAGTTTAGGTGAGGACAACTTTTAGCAAGAGCCCTTGTGTTGCTTAGGCTCTTATTTATCATTAGAATGCATAAAAACTTATGTTCAATTATTGCAAAGTAAGGTATTAATAATAATGTTAGTATTATTAATACTTTAAAATATATATATATATATATATATATATATATATATATATATATATATACACTCTAATACTAATATTTAATATTAGCATTAGATAAAAAAAATAGAAAAAAAGTATTATAAGATGAAATGAGTAACTAATATTATAATTAATACCTTTGTTTAAAATATGAGGATTCAGAGGCCACTAAGGATGCTGAGGGCCCTCAGACGTCGGTCCCTATTGAAAAAAGGTGGGATGCGGACCCACCTGATAGAGACCTGCAAAAAGGAACCCAGGATAGGGCCCCTCTCAGAAGATTGTCCTTTGCTCAAACCCTTAAATGTAAGGAGACCATGCTTTTAAAAACTCTCCCTCCTCTCTCCCTAAACAAAAACAAGCTCGGGGTTGCTATCTCTACCATGGAAGATTTTCTATCCCTTGAAACCTCACCCCTCATTGATAATTTTCTGGGTGGAAGGCCCGACATAGAAAAAATAAGGACTTGGGCTTACTCCAATTGGCGCATAGCAGGAAGCATGGGGATTGTTGCAATGACAAGAGGCTTTTTCATGATCCATATCCATAATAAGGAAGATGCAAATCAAATCCTCTCTGGCTGGTCGTGGTTCTTGGGTAGGCGCCTCTTCCTTAGGCCTTGGGGAGAGGACTTCAACCCTAAAATCCAAAGCATCAACTCAGCCCCCATCTGGTTCAGGCTTCCCAACCTACTGGCCCATTTCTTCCATGAATACTTCCTGAGAGGAATTTCCAAAGTCATCGGGGATCTGGTCATTATTGACAACCCCACCCTAGCTAGATCTTGCATGACGCATGCAAGGATGTGTGTAACTACGAATCTGGAGTCCAAGTTCCTGTCCTTCATAGATCTAGAATACGGGGACTACTCAAGAAGGTAACCCATTGAATATGAAAATAAGCCAACTTTCTACTCAAAATGCAAAACCCAAGGACACCTAAGGAATCAGTTCCCAGACCTGGTTGCCATCAATGAAGCACCAAATAGGAATAATCCAAAAGGACCTAATGCAAATGGGTAGGTAAGGCCCCTTCGACCCTAGTCCTGACCCACCAAAGCAGCTCATAAAGGCATTTACCAGTAGAAATCGCAAGAAGACTCTGCTCATCATAAAGGAAAAGGAAAACAACATGTGGATCCTAACCAGGCTACCCAGGTTAGTCCTTCCTTTTTTGACCCTAATTCCTTTGAAATCCTTGCTCAAACTACCATTGAAATGGTTAGATCTACTAAATAAGGACTAGCACTTGGGCTCCTCAAAACTATTGTTTCCCCTCCTCCTTCCCCTTGTAGGTCCTCTCCTTACCCACCCCCAAACTATCCTTACAACATGCCCCTAGATTTAGAGGTGATCGGTATGAGCATGGAAGTAGAGTAGATAGGGGTAGATTCGATAGTGGGCAAAGGTTGCTCTAGCCTGACCCAACAGCAAAACCCTCCCCCAAAGTTTAGCCCAAAACAAACTCATAGTTCAACTAATTCAATAGACTTTGGCATCGAAAGGAGGATGGGAAGAATCCCAGATGCAGAACATTACAGGATGAAAATAGAAATGAAATAGCAAGTAGAAAACAAAGCACTTTAGTGCCTCAATACATGGCCCTCTTCGAGGCTAACAAGACCAGCAAACCTCCCCCACCCCAAGGACGAGGAAGAGGGAGGAATTCAAAGTAGTCTAAATGAAGGTCATCTCCTAGAATGTGAGAGGCCTTAATGGCCTGCCCAGGTAGAGAGCAGTCAAGGCAATAAGGAAAGAGACCTCCCCCTCAGTCCTTATTCTCCAAGAAATGAAAATAGATGAAGTGTGGTCCAATATTCTAGCTTGCAAAATTTGGAAACAAGGGGAAATGGTCTTCAAACAAGCTAGAGGCACCTCTGGGGGCCTTATGGTCCTATCGGACTCAAAAAAAGTGGAAGGTAGCATCATTAAGGTATATGACAGCGTCCTAACCATCCTTTTTTATGATATAACCAGAAATAATTCCTGGATCTTATCGAATGTCTACACGCCCAAAACCATACAAGGAAGAGGTAGTCTATGGGAGCATCTGAGTCACATGAGCAAGGCTTTCCAAGACATCCCATGGATAATTGTAGGTGACTTTAACACCCCCCTATTTTTGTCTAATAATAGGGGGGAACAGGGCTCCCAAGTAGGAGCATGGAGGACTTCAGTGATTTTTTCCACTCACACGAACTGATGGATGTCAAGCTTAAGGATGCTAAGTACACTTGGAGCAACAGGCGACTGGGCAGCAACCTCATCCAAGAATGGCTGGATAATGTCCTTCTATCGTAGGAAGCCATCCAGGTATTTGGAGAATCCTCTCTATACTCCATTCCTAAGGTTGGGTCTGATCATAACCCCATCCTTTTGGATGTTCCTCAAACCTCCAATTCCAGTGGCAATCATCTGTTTTGATTCAAGGCAATGTGGGTCAAGCACCTAGACCTGAAAAATAGAATAATCAAATTGTGGCAACAGCCCTTTCAGGGAAGTCCCTCCTATAAAATTACCCAAAAGCTAAAAGTGGTCAAGAATAATCTCAATATTTGGAACAAAGAAGTGTTTGAAAACATTTTTGAAAACAGAAATATTATGAGCAAAAAATTGAAAGCCATTGACAGCAAGATCCAGCATGGTGAGCTAGATGAAGAGACCAGGTTCGAAGAGAGGAAACTTCTGGTAGAATTTCACAATATCTTGGCTAGTGAGGAGAATTTCTAGAGGTAGAAGTCTAGGGCCTTATGGCTCAAATATGGAGATACTAACTCCAAGTTCTTCCATGTCACCACGCTCAAAAATAGGAGCAACAACCGTATCAAAGAGGTAATTAAACCTAATGGCTCCAGTGCCCGAGGCAACAATGACATTATGTATGAAGCCTTGTCCTAATTCAATTCTCTCCTTGGTGAGAAACCTATCTATCAGGCAGCTACCTGGGAGTCCTTGCTGTAATTCATCCCACATAGGATCGAGAATGATGCCAACCAAATGCTCACAGCTCCCTTTTCTGACAAGGAAATCAAGGAGGCCCTTTTATCCATGAACCTTGATAAGGCCCTTGGCCCTGATTGATTTCCTTCCAAGTTCTTTCAAATGTATTGGGACATCCTAGGAGATGAGGTTTGTTCTACCATCCAGGAATTCCAAGCTTCTAAGCATATCCCTTGAAGCTACAACTCTACCTTTTTAGCCCTGATTCCAAAAGTACCAGCTCCTAAGTTCATAACTGACTTTAGGCCAATCAGCATTTGCAATGTGTTATACAAAATCCTCACTAAAGCCATTGCAAATTGTATGAAAGGGATTCTACCTCAGATTATTGATTCCTGCCAGGGCAGTTCTGTTCAAGGAAGGTCGATCCTGGATGGAATTATCATTGTCCACAAATCTCTTCACTCTGCTTCCTAGACCAAGAAGGTTGCCTTAGCACTGAAACTTGACATGAATAATGCCTTCGACCATGTCAAATAGGACTTTGTGAACGCCATCTTGTTGAAATTTGGGTTTCATCCCGACTGGGTCAGACTTATCAGCTACTGCATTCACTCTCCTTGGTTCTCAGTGTTGGTCAATGGTTCTTCGAATGAGTTCTTCCAAAGCCGAAGGGGGATTAGGCAAGGGGATTCTATTAGCCCTATGTTGTTTATCATAGTGACTGAAGCCTTAGGAAGATCAATCAAATTTTCCCATATCTTAGGGTTAATCTCAGGTATTAAAGCTACATCCCTCATGGATCTGGTTACCCATCAGCAATTCATGGATGATACCTTATTTCTGACTGTGGAATTGGTGGCAAAGGCCAAGAACATCATGCATATACTTAAACTCTATGAAGATATAGCAGGGAAAAAATTCAATTTCAACAATAGCAAGGTGTTTTTTCTTAACACCCCCCTTCCCAGGCAAATTAAAATTTCTAGAATCCTAGAGTGCTCCACTTCCACTCTCCCTACGTATTACCTTAGTCTTCCCCTATTCATGGGGATCCCAACTATTTCAATGTGGAACATTGTCCTAGAGAGGATCCAAAAGAAGCTCACCATGTGGAAGGGCCACTTGTTGTCCCAAGCAGGTAAGGCCACTTTAACCTTGGCCTCCCTTCAAAGTATTTCAATTTACTTCTTATCATTTTTCAAAGCGCCTTCTAGAGTCTACCAGTCGGTTGAACAATGCCAAAAGAATTTCCTTTGGTCTAGCTTAGAATAAAACTAGCGAATCCACCTGGTTGGATGGGACAAGGTGTGTAGACCTAAGGATCACATAGGGCTAGGCCTAAGGAAAGTCTCTCTTCTTAATTCAGCTTTAATTGTGAAACAAGCCTGTCATCTGGTTTCCAATGAAAGGAATGAGTGGACCACCATCCTTAATAGGAAGTATCTCCAAGGCACTGATTTCCTAAGCAACACCATCCCAACCCATGGTTCCTCCTTCTGGAAATAAATCTTATCTAGCAGGGATGTGCTAATAAAATGCATGAGGTGGATCCTTGGAAATGGGCAAAATTTTGACTTTTGGGAGGATAGATGGGCAGGGGCAAAAGCCCTTAGTATCGATCCCACGTTGGCCCAACTAAGAAACCTCACTTTGGATAGGTTTGGGTCCAAGGCAACTGATTTCTTAAGATAGGACAGGGGCAGACTTAGCTAGAAGCCCATAGTCATTCGAGGGTTGGAGGTAGCGACTCAAAATATCAATAGTATTTTGCAACATCAGTTTGTTCCCACAACTCTGAGTGATAATCAGATGAGATGGAAAGTGACAGAAAATAAGATGTTCATAGTCAAATCCGCCTACAATCTGCTAATACATCCTGATACTCATCAGTTCCAGACTCAGTTAGTTTGGATCAAGGAACTTATCCCCAAAATATCTTTTTTTACTTGGCTAGTCGTCCAAGCGAAAATTCTTGCTCTTGACAATATGATGAAACGAGGTCTGTCTGTTCCTAACATGTGTTTTTTTGAAGGGTAGACTGGGAATCCATCCAAAACCTATTCATTGACTGCCCCATTTCCTCTATAATCCTAAGCGGCCTCCTTCAAACCTTCAACATAGCCTGGGTCAGACCTAATTCCATCAATGACTTTTTCCAACAATGGCCAAAACTGTTTGTCAGCACCCAATTGAGTTTCATGTGGAAGATTAGTCTCCACCACTTCTTGTGGCAGGTATGGCTTGAAAGGAACTTTAGAATCTTTAATGAGTCTTCTAGAGATACAAGATCTATTACGAATAAAATCCTTGCCTTTGCCAGAGAAAACTCATTATCGTCTTCTGTTGAGGCCCAATCTGTCCCCTCTGGTGAGAAACTTCTAGCCCAATACCTGAGTCTACCCTGGCAAGACGGTCATGGCAAGGCTAATCCTAGGCACGAGGTCAGGTGAATCCCTCCCCCTGTTGATTGCTTTAAGTTGAATTTTGATGGCACAACCAAAGTAAATCTGGGTTGCGCTGGGGCTGGCAGGACCATTCAAAACCATCAAGGTCACATTGTCATGGCCTATGCAGAACCCCTGGGATTCTCAACTAGCAATGTGGTCAAGGCTAGAGATGTCTGGCATGGACTACACCTTGCTCAGAACATCCAAGAGTAGCTAATTGTGGAAGGAGACTCCCAATTGATCATCAATCTCCTCAAAAATGATAAGGATCCTCCCTGGAAATTTGAATCTTGCCTAATGGAAGCAAGGATCCTATTAAAAAATAGAACTGACAGTGTGGCCCACCATGTCTTTCGTGAAGCCAAAAATGTGGCAAAAAAGTTAGAAAATTTAGGTGTTGATGCTAATATATTGATCACGTGGACGTATGACCTTCCGTTGGATGTGGAAGGGATTATCCAAGACGAGGTGCGACATGGTGCCTAATGGGGATCACAAGTTGGTTTGTCTTGCGTGACAAGATAGGTTGGTTTAAGAATTTGGCTAAGGGGTGGCAGTGTCGATCTCCTCAAGCTGTTAGAGGTGCCAAGGGAGATTGACCAAACTATCATGCGTGTAGGTAGGTGTTCCGTTGGCACCTTGATTACTCAGTGGTTGGCTTCCCTAGGATTGGCATTCCCATGTAGGTTGCACCTTGGGCCGATAGCTCTTTTAGCTTCTTTCTTGACAAGGTGGCATGAGGCCATCTCAGCTTTGCCAGCTTGGTTATACCTCTGACATCCTTGAATCTCACTCAGAGCGATCCTTACTATCTCAATACTAAGGCTATCAAGGATAACTTTCCCCATGCCAAGTCAGATTTGTAGCATGGATCCCACATGGCTGGTATGTGGTGGTTTGTACTCAAACGACGTGAGCCTCATGATAAGGGCCCAAACTACCACTCGAACATTGCAGATGCATGGTAAAATCCACTCATCATTGCTCGACATGTGAGGCAATGACACTCCAAGAGTTCCATCATTCTCCAAAGGAAGGTCAATATGGTCTCTTCTTCCCAAACCAATACGGACATGCGACATGGCATCCAGGTGACTGATAAGTGATGGCTGGCCTTCTGGTTTGGGGCTTTCTCTAATGATGTGGTCTTTTTAAGGCAGACAAAGAGTATTAACATCTACCACCTTTTCCCTCAGTCTGTGCTTGAGAGTGCGTCATCTTGCTTGGTCATTCAAGAGGCAGAGGTTAGCAGAGGCAAAGTCACTATGACCTACATTGAGCCCAGTATGGTGGTTATGGAGCCTACTGTGCAAGCCATCCTCACTAAGAGGAGGCTTACGTAGCTTTTTGACCTATTCTTTGGTCCTGATGACAACATCACCGCCAAGGTAATGGAGTCCTAGGATGAGGGGCAAATTGTGGTCCACAGGCGATAAATTACGGTTGACATTAATTTGTTGGCAACCATTACTGGGCAGACGACGAAGGGTCATTCGATCCATAGGCAAAAGCACAACTAGGAGATCAAGCTGTGCAAATTCAAGGATAGTCATAAGATATTCAAGGAGGCGAAGAATGGCTTAACAAGGGTTGATATTCTTGCCCCCTGGAATTCTGTGATGAAAAATTTCATGGAGTTCATTACGGCAGAGGATCCTGGTAAGGTCCTTCTAAGTTTTCACTATGCTTTCATCAATTTTTTCCATGACATTAACCCTATCAGCATACCTCAATTCCTCCTGAACTCCATGAATCACACTATTAATTTGTGTCATAGTAATAAAGGTTCAACAATGCCCTAGAACCAAAGCCTTTTTAAGGTTATCTACAAGTTTACCCTTGCTACTTTGCCCCATCCCGAACCTTCGACATTTTCACCCACCGAGACCCCCTGCCCCAGGGCCAGTTTACCTAAGGTCTACTCGGGGTCCCCTGCTAAGAAACGTGACTTTGAAGTAGCCACCAGAGGCAGCTCGGTCAGAAAGAGGTTGAAGATTGACGAACCAGAAGGATCCACTAGATCCTCTACTAGGTTAAGGAACAAGCTTGCTCTGGGAAGCTCTAAAGCCATCAGCGTTGACTCGGAGGAATAGGGGCCTAACATCAAAATCATGGTTCTCAAATGATTTGTTTTGACCTCCTTAGCGACTATGGCCAAGCAGACCGAAGAGATCCTTGATGCCCTCACCAAATTCTTCTTCAATGAGGGCTTCCAAAGCACTAAGTAAGCGATCGAAGATGTCGATGACCAGGAGAATGACAAGGAGCAAAATGAGAAGGATGTAGAGGAGGAGTGATGTGGACCCTCCCAGGCCATTTTTGAGGTAGGCTTATTAGAAGACCTGTTGTCTGTGGGTTTGGTTCATGATCCCTGGGTTTTTCCACTGTCTTTTTGCGATTATCTTCTCTATTTTTGGTCTTCCTGTTCCGAGGCTTCCTATTGTTTTTGTTGTAAACTGTGGTTGGCTGGTTATGTTAGAAGGTCAAGGATCCTTTGCTGGTCTCTAGTTCTGATGTTCAGCTTTACGCTATTTTTGTTCAAAGGTTTTGGGTCAACCTGAAAAACCCGTTTGATATAAAAAAAAAAATTACTTATAAAAAAAATACCTTTGTTTAAAATCAATAAAATATTAGTTATTTAATTATACTTTATTAAAGGTATATATTTAATGATTAATTATTAAAAGAAAATAAATTCCATACTTTTAATTATGGTAAGAAGCATTGGATATTATAACGTATCTAGGAATACAAGAAGATTCCTAACTCTTAAACTTCTTCCCTCCAATTACATGATATTCTTCCTCTTTCAAATGTTATTTGAGGAGGAAAAAGAAAGAAGAATGGATGGCTAGAAAGTGAGGTAGGGTGTGAAGGATTGAGGAGAATCATGGTAGAGTTTGAATTGTTGTTGTGAGGTGGTTTGATATACTTGGATTAGCTACAACCTATAGTAAGAGGAATTTAATATTTTTGGCCAGGTAGAAGCTAAATTGCTAGACTAAGTTTAATTCTTGTATCACTTATGCTAAGTAGGTTTTAGATATAACCAACATTGTGTCTTGAGTACAAATATTAGCTTCAATTTGGAATAAGTATTTTTTTGGATGACATGATTATTGTGGTTCATTCACTAATGTTTGGAATCTCATTATTGCTTAATTATTATCCATTTTAGCATTTAGGATCTATACGTCCCATGATAGGTATAATTAATCTATTCATGAAGATGAATTTCTATTCTTTTTTGACAATTTATTCTGTGTTTTATAACATCGCTTTGTTTTTATTTTGAGTTCATTTTCAAATGGATGTAAGGATTTAAAAAGATATGTTGGTTTTATACTTTAAATTTAGAGATTTTTTCTTGTTTCAAATGATCGTTGATATCAAAAAATATATCCTGGGTTCAACACCCTTACATTTGGTGGTTCCCTTAAGCAATTTCAACATTTTAATGTTGTGTCTAGGGTTGTTTAAGATTTAGTTATCTTTTGAATTTTGAATAAGAGTGGAATTAGGATATGAATGATAATAGTTAAACCACCATAAATTAATACACCTTTTAGAAAAAAATGGTATTGTTTCTTTGGTTGAGATGTGAGGAAGTTTCTTCTCATTATGAAAATTTCTTCTTTATATTTTACCTCTTCTAGCCTGGGATAATGATATTTCATAGCTAAGCTTTCCAACAAAAAATAAATTGCTCCAATGACTTTTATATATATATATATATATATATATATATATATATATATATTGATGTCTAAATAGATTCTCGGGTAAGTTGTTTTGGTACAAATTACCCACATCAAAGTTAGGAATTTGTTTAATAAATTGCCTAAAAAGAGTTGGCCATTACATTACTATAGTTTTGGACCTATCGGATTTGACCCTAAACCTTTGTTTGATGGAAAAAGTTGTTTATAGTGATAGTCTTACCTATAAGTTGTTTGATCTATACTTTTTCTATTATTCTCATGGAATTTTGTAAGCAAAACTTAAGGCTATAGAAAAATCATTAAAATCCTTCTTTGAAAATAATTTTGTGGTTTTTCATTATGATATATAATTATGTCTTAAGAATTATTTGAATATTGATATATTATAAAAATGATAATCATTAAAGGTTACTTTACTCTTTGCATATTACCAATTTTTATTAGGTTATTTTACCTATGAATAAGTTGTATCTACCTTGCTAGAAGGAATTTTGATATAAGGAAGTACAAGATAATTTTTATAACATTAATTTTGGAGCTTATATAATTACTATTAATGGTTGATAACTGTGTTTAAAATATTGTATCAATAATAACTCTATATTGAGAAATGATGATATTTTATCTAATATTAAATGTATGAGTAGTAAATTAGTCCAAGGAAATGGATATGGCTTGTGTAGAAAAAGATCCATATTTGAGTGAGAGAAGTATGGGATTCTCTTGTTAAATATAAAATAAGCATCGAAAGAATGTTTTGATTCTATAAATGTAATTGGGAGTTGCATTGTTATTGAGTGATTTTATTTGTATGATGTGTGTTAGGCTTGCATATACATTTTATCATAGAACTAAGATCTTGCATTGTTATTGAATGATTTTATTTGTATGATGCATGTTAGGATTGCATATACATTTTATCATAGAACTGAGATCTTGTGTTATTGTTGAATAATTTTATTTGTAAGATGCATGTTAGGCTTGCATATGCATTCTATTGGAACCAAAATTTTGTATTGTTTTTACATGATTTTATTTGCATGATGCATGTTAGGTTTGCATATTAATTCAAATATTTATCATGTTCCCTATACTTAGGATCAAGCACAATGAATAAAAGATATTTTAATTAGAAGACATTGAAAATGAATATGGGACTTGGTTACTACTATGTATTAATGTATTGAAATGCAATATTTGCAATTGAGGATGAGAAAATATTAGGAGTTATGTTATGTAATGGTTTCGATGAAGGAATGGATATCATTTTAAACATTATTGATGTATTGTTATGAATTTTGTTAATATGTTTTAAAATATGAATTATTACTTTCCTTCTAATTTAAGTCTCTTTGGAAAAGAATTGTAGACAAGGAGATAGATGATGGAATATAGGAGAAAATGATCAATAAGTTTTGATTATGTGTAGCACCCTTAAATTGGCACGGTTAAAACCTTAGTAAAAGATAAAAGATAAAAATTTAAATTTTAACCCCAAAACCACCTGTTACCCGCTTTCCCCATTTTTCGTGCCATTTTTAGGATTTGTTTTGACCGTTGGACGATATCGTCGTAGATCAGACGAAATCGTCCCCGATCTGACGAATTCGTCTGGAACAGAACGTCCAGACGATTTCGTCCCAAAACCAAATTTTCATAATTAGCTTCTGTTTCAACAGCCTCTCCAACTTGGGCGGAAGCGCGTCACGCGTAGTTGGAGATTTCCCTGTTGGAGATCTCCCAGATTGGGATGATCCCCAACCTCCTAGCCTCCCCCTAATCCTATATAAACTAGGATTTTTCTAGTTTATCCCCCTGATTCTGATCCCCCTGACTCCCCTGAACCCCTTAGCTGACGGATTTAGTTCCTTATTCACTAGAGCATCCTCGCACTACTGTCTGCATTCTGTATTTTGCATTTTCTTGCAGGAACTCTACTATTTTTCAGTCGAAGCTAGCTCGGATCGTCGCAAGCGATCCCGGACGATTTCGGACGATCTTGTCGAGGAGCGCAGACGATCTCGTACGATTGGAGGCGATCCCGACTGTAGTCCAGATTGGGGGCAATCAGAGTCTAGAGTTTGCATTTCCTTAGCTTTTCTGCATTTTCCTATTGTATTTCTGCACTGTCTTAAATTATTATGTTTATGCATCTTGGAGTTCACCTCATCTAATATAAATGCATGATAAAATCAAAATAAATTGTGAAGTTGATGCTTTTCCTCTTTAATTACTATTTGGATCTATCATTTAGACAAATTTATAGTTATTTCTGTCATTTCCCTTCGCTTCTGTAGTTGCATCTTGGGTATTTTGTATCTATTTGTGTGATTGCAGGTTTCTGACGAATTCGTCTGATGAATTCGTCAGATTTTAGATGATTCTGTCTGATCTCAGATGATCGACTATGATTTGAGATGATTCGATGTAATTTCAGATGATTACGTACGAGTCGAGATGATCTGAACTGCTACAAGACTCAGAATCTTCATCAGACATCCAGAATCAGGTATGATATGTCCTAACTTGCATATTCTCTATGTTTAGCATTCATTCCTATTTTTTGTATTCATTTAAATCAGCATTGGCATATAGAATAGTTTAGATTCATCTTGGCCAAACCTAGGAGTTGAATGATCGAGTATAAAAATGAACACATCAAACCCACTATCAACCTAGGCGTGGAAACTGCCACTCAAAAGTTTCCTGGTGAACCCACCATCCGTCAAAAATTCACCCTTATACCCCTCCCTCGAGAGGCGGGACCTTCAAAGGGCCTCTCAGTCCGAGGTATTGTCCCATCCTTCTCGCATCCTCCTTCCGGGCGCGGATCCTATAGCCTGAGGGTAAGGATGCAAAAAATTTGGAGCGATACATTTTGGTGAACCCGACGTGAAAACTAAAAACCTTTTGAAAACAATCCAAAAAAAAACAAAACATAAATGCATTTAGAACTAAAGATTGCATATTGTATTTAGATGGTAGATTATAACAAAAGACGAGTTGTCACCATTAATGTTGAAAATCAATTAGCAGCTATAGAGATTAATTCTTTACTTAGAGTAGCTCCAACATATAGAGTCCCACCTTTATGGGATGAGCTTAATAGGAGATTGAATCTCATTTCATCTAGAGCAACCGAACTTAGGCAAATCAAGAGGTTTGTCCTAGATAGAATCCTGGATCCCGATCAAGTGACTTTGTATCATGAGCTTTAGAGAGCTTGCCATAGGTGGTTAGCAGATAAAAGAGCCCTTGTGTCTTCTGAGTTGTATACCTTTGAGGAATACCTCGATAATGCAGCTGTAGTACATAAATTTTTGTCTCGTATAGAGGACCAAGAGGTCGTTCTTACGGATAGACAAAGATGGAATAGAGTTCCCAGAGCTGTGTTATATCGAGAGTATTGCCATGAGATTTATTTTTACAAGACAGAATCTGAAACAGATAATATTACTATAGCACACTTTATCAAGTTCCTGAAAAACCATTTCCAATTTGAAGAGGAGCATTTTATGACTCCTGATGAACTTGATCCTATCAATGACATTCATAAACTATTTATAGAAAACTAAGCTATTCTTTTATTATTGTTATTTCTTGTATTTAGTGTGTTGTTTGTTGTCTTTATAAGCATAAAATAAAAATAAACAAAAAAAACAAAATCATAACAAAAAATCAAAACATTTTATTTTTAAGCATTATAGTAGGTATATAATTAAAATATATACCTCCCAAATCTGTTGCAAATATATTAATATATATTTGCTAAAATCTAAGATTTAGACATAATGACTAGACTCAAGAATGGAAAACAAATTGAAGTAGAAGAAGATTGGTTAAGGAAAACAGAGAATAACCCAGATGTCCTTCCTGAAGACCCAATTCAAGAAGAAGGAACTCTAGACCAACAAGAAGAAGAGTATGTTGATGCAAATGAACAAAGAGAAATTGATAGAGAGGAAGGATCCTCATCTCCTAAAATATCTCCAGAAGGAGCTGTTACTTTTGAGAACATGGAACATTTCTGGAAGTTCCTCCATAATAATATGGGCACCCTTAATAGAGCAATCCATATGGACAAAGATCAAATTAGTGACACTCAAGCAACCCTAGAAGACATATATCACACATGCACTAATCCTTTGTCCTTCGTTGATCAAGAAAGTGATCAAGCTGGACCATCCAATTTGGATATGGCTACTATAATCCAGAACATGCAACAACAACAAGGTTACCCAACCACCTAGAGTGCTCATTACTAAGCCTAGGGTTATTCCCACACAAAAGAAACCTTCATTCACTGCTCTATTTCGCCAAGCTATTGATCAATATACCTCAAATCAACAAAAGCCTAAAACAAAACCAAATATTAATTTCCAACAATCTAGGATACAACATAATGCTACAACAAATCTTCTTCATAATACTCTTCCTACCAACCATTTGCATAACAACAATATAGCATCTAATCCTTATGTCCCGCCTTCCTACGCTCACAAATCCCATACTCATGTACCACCAAACCAATATGGTGGACAAACTGGTAATCTGGAAGCCATGGTGAAACAGTTAGTCTCTCATATGGACCAAATAGATCCCTACCATCCCTCGTACAATTATCGAGAGATGTGTAGTCAACCTCTAGATCCTATAGTTGTAGCACAACCATATCCTAAACACTTTCCCATGCCTGTCCTACCTATATACAAAGGAACTGAAGATCCCATAGAGCATCTTCATATGTTTAGGATAGCATGTCATGATATATCACATGATGACTTGTTATTACTAAAAATGTTCCCAAAAAGTTTAGGAGGGATGGCATTGGAGTGGTATTATCAATTGCCCACTCATTCTTTGAGAAATTTTGAAGAGACCGCTGAGTCTTTTGTGCATCAATTTAGTGCCTATATCGAAAGGCATGTAACCATTAAAGATTTGTACAACCTAAAACAAGACAAAGATGAGTGTTTTGTTGACTTCTTAGCTCGATGGAGGCGGTTGATAGGAAAATTACACTTTGTGTTACCTTATCGAGAAATGTTGGATATTTTTATCAATAATTTACAAGAACAACTATCCTATGAATTATCAATTGCTACCTTGACCACCTTCGATCAAGCTATAGACTTAGCCCGAAGAGTGGAAGATGCTCTCATTAGAAGAGGTCAGCTCAAAAAGAAAGATGATGAGAAAACATCCAGAAATCAATATAAAAATAAACAAGTTGTGGGTGATGGAGTCACTGATAGCAGAAACATTGCCAATGTTAATACTGCAAAAACAATAGAGAAGTTCATATTGAAACCTCTTGATAAACCACCCCGAGAATTTACTAGGTTAAATCAACCTTTATCAACCATTCTCCCACAATTACTAGCACGAGGATTGATCCAATTACCAACTATCCGAGAACCTGATCCAACTATACCCGGATACAGAGCTGATTTACATTGTGATTTCCATAGAGGACCTGGACATGCTACCAACTCTTGTAAATGGTTAAAACATAAAATACAAGATTTAATCGATAACAATGAGATGGAGGTGCAAGCCTTTCAACCTAAACAAAATCCTCCTAATAATGCTCAAAAGAACATCCCTCAAAGTCAGAATCAGAATGCCAATCAATCATTGGACATATTTCAACATCCTTTACCAAAGCATGGTAAAGAGGTGGCTAATCAAATTGAACATCATAATGTTCCCCCTCCTACCCGATATGTAGGAGCCATTAGTGGGCATTTACCTATTCATGACTTAGAAATATTTGATACAACTTTATCCATGGTTACGTCCAGACCTCTATATAATATTCGAACACCTGACCTTAGTGATGTAGAATATGATACTGAAAGTGACATGGAAATCACCTCAAATCAATCGAATAGTTCTGAAGATGAATCAGATCCTATTCAACCCATCACAAATTCTATGGTTTCGGAAGAACCATTTCCTAGAAGAGTTACTACTCGACCATCTTCTCATCAGTTACTTTCTAATGAACAAGCCATAAATGCTAGACCAAGACCTATTCATCACCCACAAAATAATATTGTAGGAACCATCGGAGCCGTTACTCGACAACAGGCTCAAAACTCTCAACAGGATCAAACTCAGAACGATGGATCAGCTCCATTTGTTTTGAAAATTCCTAATAAAGGGAATTATGCGCCTAATGTTCAACCTAAGCCTCCTTATAATATTAATGAACAATTATCCAATACTACAGCTAGAATTTCCCTTTTGGACCTTTTAAGATCTTCTCCTACCCATAGGGATGAATTAATGCTCACATTAAGCCAAATGATGGTACCACAAAATATTCAACCTGAAGCCATGACCAATACTATCATAACTCGAGAAGTCGATTGTATTGACTTTCGGGATAGAGATATACCACAACATAGTTTACATAAGGATAACCCCTTATATATTACTGCCCTAATTGGGGATGTAGCAGTTAAACGGGTCTTGATTGACAATGGTTCATCTTTAAACATATGCACTTTTGACTTCTACCAAATATTTGGGTTTAGAAGTGACGAAATGAAAAGAACGGATATGATTATAAAAGCCTTCAATGATGAAACACAAGAAACGTGTGGAGTCATTACTATACCCTTGCAAGTTGGTCCTAGAACCTTAGATACGACCGTGTTTATTGTACATTGCCCTGCATCATACAATATACTTTTGGGTCACCCTTGGATCAACGCAATGCGAGCGGTTCCATCCACTTTACATCAGTGTGTTAAATTCGAATTTAAAAATCAGTTGGTTACCATTCATGGTGATCCTAGACCCTTTGATATGTGTGCTTTGGTAGAACCTGTTGGAGTTCAATTTTGCCCTGCCCTGTCATCCACACATCCTAATTCTCATCATCCACCTAAACGTGTGAAACACACACCCATAACATCATCTACTCTTTCAACTACACCTATACATATAGCTCAACCATCTTCTGAACAAACCACAGTAGGACCTCGAAAAGATCCTAGAACTACAACCAATGCTTCTTGTTTTACCCCTATAACTTCCATACCGATAGACTCATCCATCGATATCCCTATAACATCCACATCCACTACAGGCATCCTTTCCACATCAGAAGATCTAGGAAATGTTCCTTCTACCTCTTATGCTCTTACTGATGAACTCTTACCCGATTTATCTAAAATTCTTATATCAGAAGAAACCAACACTGCCATGCAAGCTTCCCTTATTTTAAATAAACTCCCACCCTCTCCTCGTACCTTGGGCCTCCCACAACCTATGGGAAGTATTTACCAAGTCGGGAGTTGTGCTTTTATTTATAAGGGATATGATTGGGGAAGAATACCCAGAAACATCAAGACACATTGTGATGGATATGCTAGATGCTATTTTGCTAATGAGTATATTAAAGCTAAACCCATAATGCTTAAATTGGGATATAAAGGGAAAGGTTTGGGACCTTCCCAAAATGGTATGAAAGAACCTATTGAGGTAGAACCGTGGCCTGCCCGATGTGGTGTGGGCCTATTTCCTAGTAAAGGTCAACCCTTCCCATTTGAGGAGGATGACCATCTTACATGTTACCAAGATTATCTGGATAAACAAGATTCTTTGCATTCAAAGAATAATCCCTTTACCTGTAATATGCTATCTCTCGCCTACCCTGAGATGATTGCCGAATCCGACGATGAGTTGGAAGGGGATATCTTCCATGATGTCTCCGTTGATGACTTGTTACATAACGAATTTTATTTTGATGGCTCTATACCTAGTATAGCCCAACTTGAGGCCTCGACTCCTCAAGATGAATTATCCAAGCTAACCTTGGAAGAATTACAAGAATTGGGTGTTTCACCCACCCCACCTAATTTTGAGAGAGATTTACATATGGAAGTTGAAAACGTTATAAAAATTAACATTGGAACCGAACATAACCCTCACATAATCAATATTGGATCAGAATTAAGTCAAGAAAAACAAGATAAATACATTTCATTTCTTAAAGACTATGAAGATGTCTTTGCTTGGACATATGAAGACATGCCAGGTTTGGACCCTTCTGTAGTTATGCATCATCTAGTAGTCCATCCAGATGCTAAACCTGTTAAACAGAAACTTAGAAAAATGCATCCTAAAGTGGCCTTACTAGTCAAAGGAGAACTAGAAAAACTGTTGAAGGTCATTTTTATACAAGCCATTGATTATGCTTGAATGGATCTCAAATGTAGTTCCAGTAACTAAGAAAGAAGCCACTAAAGTTAGGGTTTGTACAGACTTCAGAGATATTAATGTTGCCTGCCCTAAAGATGATTTTCCTCTTCCTAACATGGATCAAATCATTGATTTTACTATTGGAAGTGGAATGATATCCCTAATGGATGGATTTTCTGGTTATAATCAGATCAGGATAGCTCCTGAAGATCAGGCTAAAACAACCTTTATTACCCCTTGGGGAACCTTTTGTTGGAAAGTGATGCCATTTGGTTTAAAGAATGCAGGTGCAACCTATCAACGAGCCATGACTTATATCTTTCACGATATGATGCATGATATTCTACATGATTATGTAGATGATATTATAGCTCGTTCCATCAAAGAAGATGATCATTTAAATGACTTGAGAAAAGTATTTGATCGGTTAAGGGAATATCTTATCCGACTAAATCCAGCCAAATGCATATTCGGAGTCAAGTCCGATAAATTATTAGGGGTTATAGTTTCTTTATGTGGCATTGAAATTGACCCTCTCAAGATCATGGCTATCATAGATATGCCCGCACCCACCAATATATCAGAATTACGAAGTTTACAAGGTAAGCTTCAAGCTATTCGCCGCTTCATCGACAAGTTGGCAGACAAAACCGGACCCTTTCTTAAACTTCTTAAGAAAGACGTCTCTTTTCATTGGGACGACGAATGTCAGGAAGCATTTGAACTCCTTAAGCAATATCTTCTTAAACCACCGGTGCTTTCCCCACCTAGATCTGATCGTCCATTTATCTTGTACATTTTTGCTTCTGATTCTGCCTTAGGAGCTATGTTAGCTCAGCTTGACGATGAGAAGAAAGAACGTGCTAATTATTACATCAGCAGGACCTTAATCAATTATGAAACTCGCTATACCATATTAGAGAAATTATGTCTAGCAGTTGTATTTTCTACACAGAAACTACGACATTATATGCTCAGTCAAAAAACGTATGTTATTGCCAAATTCGACCCTTTGCGATATCTCATGAGTCGACCATACTTATCTGGTCGCACAACAAAGTGGGTTCTTGCGCTAAGCGAGTTTGAACTCACATTTATAGGACAGAAGTCTGTTAAGGGTCAAATCATAGCAGATCAATTAGTTGCTGCACCCTTAGAGTCTACCCATCCCCTCATCATTGAGTTTCCTGATGAATGCCTTAAACTAGAGGCAGACCATCCCGAGCAATGGTCCCTATACTTTGACGGAGCCCGATGCATGAGTGGGGCTGGTGCGGGTATTATTTTAATATCTTCACAAAAACATCTTATACCTCTGTCCTTCAAATTAACATTTGCTTGCACCAATAACACTGCTGAATATGAAGCTCTTATCCTTGGCTTACGAGCTGCTTTGGCCCTAAAAATTAAAAATTTATTGGTTTTCGATGACTCTCAACTTGTCATAAATCAAATCAATGATGTTTATCAGACCAGAGATGATAAATTACGCCCATACAAAGCATATGTTTTGCAATTATTATCCTTATTTGATCAAGTTACCTTGGAAGCTATTCCTCGAACTAGCAATCGTGCGCTGATGCTATGGCTGCAATCGCATCTCTTTTGCCCTTGGAGTTAGATGACGAATATGCTACCATCATTATTCATCGACTCCAAGAACCCGCTTCAAGCAAATCATGCCTAGAACCTTTGGATGTGTTTCTAATCAATGAAACTACTCCCGAACCATGGTACACTGATATCTTTAATTTTCTCCAAAATGGGACCTTCCCTGATGGTTGTACTAGCAACCAGCATAGGTTATTACGTAGACGAGCAAGTCGCTTCATGATTATTGGAAATACCTTGTATAGGAGATCTTTTGAAGGCATCCTATTGAGATGTTTGAATCTAGAAGAATCTAGATCAGCTTTGAATGAAGCCCACAATGGATCTTGTGGGGGACATTTTAGTGGTAGCGCCATTGCTAAGAAACTCCTTAGGATAGGATATTTTTGGCCTACCATGGAGAATGATGCACATAATTATGTGCGACATTGCGACAAGTGCCAGAAACACGCTGACCTTGTCCATGCGCCTGCACAAGAACTGCAAGCTATTTCATCTCCTTGGCCCTTTTCAAAATGGGGCTTAGACATCATTGGAAAAATCAACCCTGTGTCATCCGATGGACACAAATTCATCATAACCGCCACCGAGTATTTCACGAAGTGGGTTGAAGCTATGCCATTAGCTTCTTGCACTGGAACACAAGTTTCCAAATTTATTTTTAATCAAATTATTTGTAGGTTTGGAATTCCTGCCAATCTCATTTCAGATAATGGAACTTGTTTCAAAAATAAAGATGTCAAAAAATTATGTCAAAAATATAAAATTCAACATCGTTGGTCCACTCCCTATTATCCTCAGGGTAATGGCCAAGCAGAAGCATCTAATAAAACATTAATCAAAATTCTCAAAATACTGGTCAATAAATCTGGTCGAGATTGGCACATCCAATTATATCCTGCTTTGTGGGCCTATCGAACTAGTGTTCGAACCCCCACTGGAACTTCACCTTTTGTCTTGGTTTATGGTGCTGAAGCTGTTTTTCCCTTTGAATTAGAAGTTCCTTCTTTAGCTCTACTACTTCAAGATACTGAAGTAGGAGATGAATATCGTGCTGGCAGGTTTAGTCAGCTAGAACTTCTGGATGAAAAGCGCATCAATGCTTTGGAGCATCTTCGTGCCTACCAAAACAAGCTTAAGAGAGCATATCTCAAGAAAGTTCATCCTCGATCCTTTGAGATCGGTGACCTTGTCTTAAAAGAAAATCAAAAAAATACTAATGCAACTAAAAACCTTAAAGGTAAATTTGAGCCCAACTGGCTTGGACCATATGTCATCATTGCTAAATTTGGATCGGGAGCATACAAATTATCTACCTTAGATGGTAAAGAACTTAAAGAACCTATGAACATTATGCATCTCAAACGCTACTATGCATAAAATTTGGTCATTTCATCATTGTATATATTTGTTTTGCATATTATTTCCTTTTAGTCACTTATATAAAACGTTTCAAAAACAATCACATTGTATTTCTTTCAATTCATAACTTAAAATCAAAATACAAAAACATCAAAATCGTCAAAATCTTCAAAAACATCTTTTATTTCATACCTGTCAATTCTTGAAGTATTACAGTTATATTTTCAATTATTGTGGATAAATTAGCATTTATTTTGGAATCCCGCACTTTCACACTCACATGAATAAATATCTTGATTTTATTTTCTATGATTATTTATCTCTCTTATATCAAAGTCCACATTAGCATTAAATAAAGTTTTGAGCATAGAGAATTGATCTTGTTATTTACTTAAACCAAGTACATCTCTTCACATTAAAATGATTTCATTGCAAATTCGATATGATGCTACATAGTAGAAATGGTTTCCTGAGCGAAAAGTTTCCCCTGCTATCCTATCATGCACATGGTCTAGAATCTTTGAGAATTGACAAAAGGACAAGCTCACCCCTACCCAGAATAAAAATCCCTTGCTCTACAACCAATCCGAGCAAGTATCCCTAGCATAGGAAGAAAAAGAAAAGTCAAAGAAAATGAGAAAAAAGAAAAATATTATTTTGTACCATCGCAACAATATTTCAGCATTATCTCAATTCCAAGCAAAAATACAAAAAAAAAAAAAAAAAACAAAAGTGAAAAGCAAAAGCAAAATGCAATAAAATCCCTTTCCCTACCCCTTGAAAAGAAAAGAAGGGTGAATGAGCTTGAATCCCTGGAATTTTCAATTATTCGAAAACTGTGAGGTAAGCCCCATAACAGGTGGTTTGTGCCCAACCCGCTTGGCCTTGGGTAATTCCTAGCGTGGTGATATGTCTGTCACATTAGCGACCTTCTTTTGTACAGACCTATGTCAGCTTATGGATTAGCTAGCTCTTGATAACCCGACTTACATAGTAGTCTGGTACGGTTACATGCATATAAATCATGGTCAACGAACACTCATTTGGTTAAGGCAAATTACTTGTATCAAATTATCTTGCTCAAAATTGGTGAATGAACAATACAATCGCACACACATTTGTATTTGAGAGATTTTGTATCATTATGATAAATCAAGATCGGTAATGAACTCACATTTGCACATGAGGATCCCTTAATAAATCTACATTTGTCTTTGCGATAATTTAAACTATTTCTGTAATTCTTTTCGGAATAGTTTTATCCGCTTATTTCAGAATTTTTGTTTTGTTTTCAAGCAATTATATACTTTGTTTCACAAAATCACAAAATGATTTCAAACAACATGTTCATATTATTATTTTTCTGTTTATCAACAGTCAAAAATTAATCTTGCAATAAAACTAAAATATCCATTTTCTTCTTTGGATTTCGCGATGATGGTATAAGTCTATACCTATAAATTCTATGCCTAGCGCAAACCATTGTTCTAATTTTATTTTCCATTTATTTTAAAACAAATTCATAAAAACATATGACTTGCATCATTATGTTACACAATTATGCTTTAAAATGAACAAACACTTATTCTATTTCATTTCATTATGTCAACATTCAATTTTGCAAACCATGGTATAATTTCTAAGGAATTGTTCAAAATTTTATCACACTTAGGAATTTATGCCTAGCAAAATCATATTTCTTTTAGTATCTCATGCATACTATTTTTATGAAAATCTGAAAACAAATCATCACCATCATCATTTCCATCATCACAACACAAAGTCTTAAGACAGTCTCTTAAGCACTCTTTTACTTTTTTAACAATATTTCTATACTGGGATTAGCTTGACGACCGAGCGAGCGACGACTCCATGAAATGGTCTATAACAATGACAATGTCCTTTGAAATTATTGTTAGAAGTCTCTTTTATTTTTTATCAAATCACACCAAAACAACCAATTGTTTACATCAGATTATTTCATTTAAATTTTATAGCATGACATCAAATTATAATATTTCCAAATGACATAATTACATGAATCATCAATCAAACAAACAAACAATTCAAATATTGAAGCATCATAAAAACATATGAACAAGTCATATCACAAAAATATCATATATATATATATCACAAAAATTATATACATCATATCAAAACTGGATTGGTATGCCACAATCTATACCCTGGCATACTCAATCCTCTCAAAAATCTATACAATCTCTGTGCAGTCTATAGCCCGCTAGTCTCGAGAAGCCCTCGAGCTCTCAGCCTCATCTCCTCCCCTACCTTACGTCTTGGGTCCTCGCTATCGATCGTGAGGATGTCCTCACCGATCCCATCCGGATTGGTTCCGCAATGTTCGCTGGCAACGGTACCCTCTGACCCTCTAGAGCCAGCTAAAAGTATACTCCCTGGTAGAATGTGGTCTGCATCATAGACCGCACTAGCTCATCCCTGCTCGCCCCTCCGCTCCATGCCCTGAGCCGTGTAGTCTCATCCTGTAGTGTCCGTACCTGACCCCTGAGCTGAGTAGCCTCGTCCTGCAGTGACTGCACCTGAGCTCGAAGGTGGGCAACCTCAGCTCGGAGAGCCACCGTCTCGTTGCTCTCCCCTACATCCACACCCTTGCCCTTACCAGGCGATGGTGGTCTCTCCCCCTGCTATGAAGGGAGTCTCTCCTCCCTCTGCCCTGTCTCCTATGGCCTCTGTGGAGCCTGACCCATCCATTGGCGTCTCTCCTATGGGGACCACCGTTGCTCTCTCCCACCGTGACCCCGTGCTGCCTCAATCATAGCCTACTGTCGCCTCCCCATCTGGCGCACCATGGCGTGCACTGGACCCTACGCCCTCATCATCCGAGGAGGGTGGATGCCTACGTACCAGGCATCATAGCCATCTGCAACCCTCCGTCATCACCATCCACTGGCTGGATGGGGGCATCATCAGCATCCTGACTCCAGAACCGCTGCATGTCTGGAGCCCCGCTCAATGTAGTACTATCTCAAATAGTCCAAGAGTACTCGTAGTCCCTGAGAGAAGGGATCCCCTATTGTAGACCGAACTACCATAGTACCCGATCGTAGCGGTGGAGCTCTACCTCTCCTCGCTCCATCCTCAGCTAGTAGACTCGCTTGATGCGAGCCAGCTCCTGCCCATCCTCTGCCCACCCGGGGTGCTCTCGCCATGGCCTCCAGGTGATCTGGTCTAGGATGAGGTCATCTAGCAACCTCCGTGACATCGACAGATCTATCCACCATTGTGACCCCTCTGTAGCCACCAGTAGAAAACCCGGGGCCTCTCCCGGTCAACCCCTATCAGTGGGAGCCCTATCGGCCTCCGCACCGCAATGTGCTCCCAGCACCAAACCTGTAGCAACGATGTCAAGACCAGACATCGACCTCCCTTGTATACGACCCCATGCAAGATCCTATACAAGCGGCAGAGTACAAAGCTGCCCCATGTAAACCTGTACCCATGGTCTCTCATGTCGCAAACTATGTCTGAGAGCACCCACGGTAGTCTGCATCCACTCTGGTGGCACAGCAGTAAACCACCTACCACTCCTACCAAAACTTGAGTCAGCCTAGATGCCCCAGGCATCTACCGTAGAGACTCGATGTTCACTCTGCCCTTCTCCAGGGTGAAGCTCGGGTCTCCAATCAGTCTCATCATCGCCTGGCCCTGATTGGCCATAGGCATCATGAGCCATCCCTATATGGGGATCCTCATGATCCTCCATACGTCCTCTAGAGTGGGAGCCATCTCCCCTATCGATAACCAGAAGTAGGACGACCCCGGATACCACCTCTCTGCTAGGGTTGTCAGTAGCCCCATATCCGTCGATACTTGTGGCATCTCTGCCACATGTCGTAGCCCGACCTATGCTAGTTGGTCATGCTCTGCCTGGTCGAGAGCGGCTAAGTCATCTCTCAGCCCATCGTATTTCCATTCTCGGCTCTTTAGTAATCCTTTCTACAAAACAAACAATAAAACAACAAAATTTATTAATAAATCAATCATTGCAATCAAATTAAACACATTTTACATCAAGTTTAAAGATGATATCATCCACCATTGGATGATATCATCCCAAATTGGGCAACATCGTCCTTTGTTAGGATGAAATCATCTCCGATTTTGCAACTCGTGGATCGCCCCTTGTTGGACGAGATCGCCCCTAGTTCATCGATTTCGCCCTCAGACGAAATCGATGATCTAGAGACGATTTCGATGAAATAGGGACGATTTCATCCCGACGTCGTCGATGGCCTAAAAACGGCCGTGATGCCCCAAACAATCAAAATTTAAATCCAAAAATTGCACAAAGTTAATTCAAACATAATCTACTAGGATTAGATCCTTACCCGTAGCCCGCGTCGGACCTCTGTCGCTCTGTGCGTTGTCTCCACCATTTTTCTCTCTGTAGAGCTCTGGAACAGTAAAAATGAATAGTAAAAAAAATGAATTAGGGTTTTCCCTATTTTTCTTAATTTTATTCAAAACCAACAACATTTTAATTTTTGTTTTTCTACGTTTTTACCTCAAACGTTCGATTTGGGTAAAAACACGGAGGGGGCACCATAGTCAGCATTCGTACGATTCGACCAAGAATCGTCATCTAAAAAATTGAGTACATTTTTGCTTTCTCATAAAATGGGAAAAACTCGTCTTTAACGCATTTTCTTCAAAAAATTCACTAAAGAGGGGGCAAAATGTAGCACCCTAAAATTGGCATGGTTAAAACCTTAGTAAAAGATAAAAGATAAAAATTTAAATTTTAACCCCAAAACCGCTTGTTACCCGCTTTCCCCATTTTTTATGCCATTTTTAGGATTTGTTTTGACCGTTGGACGATATCATCGCAGATCAGACGAAATCATCCCCGATCTGACGAATTCATCTGGAACAGAACGTCCAGACGATTTCGTCCCAAAACCAAATTTTCATAATTAGCTTCTATTTCAACAGCCTCTCCAACTTGGGCAGAAGCGCGTCTACGTAGTTGGAGATTTCCCTGTTGGAGATCTCCCAGATTGGGATGATCCCCAACCTCCTAGCCTCCCCTAATCCTATATAAACTAGGATTTTTCTAGTTTATCCCCCTGATTCTGATCCCCCTGATTCCCCTGAACCCCTTAGCTGATGAGATTTAGTTCCTTATTCACTAGAGCATCCTCGCACTACTGTCTGCATTCTGTATTTTGCATTTTCTTGCAGGAACTCTACTATTTTTTAGTCGAAGCTAGCTCGGATCATCGCAAGCGATCTCGGATGATTTTGGATGATCTTGTCGAGGAGCACAGATGATCTCGTACGATTGGAGGTGATCCCGACTGTAGTCCAGATTGGGGGCAATCAGAGCTCAGAGTTTGCATTTCCTTAGCTTTTTTGCATTTTCCTATTGTATTTCTGCACTGTCTTAAATTATTATGTTTATGCATCTTGGAGTTCACCTCATCTAATATAAATGCATGATAAAATCAAAATAAATTGTGAAGTTGATGCTTTTCCTCTTTAATTACTATTTGGATCTATCATTTAGACAAATTTACAGTTATTTCTATCATTTCCCTTCGCTTCTGTAGTTGCATATTGGGTATTTTGTATCTATTTGTGTGATTGCAGGTTTCTGACGAATTCGTCAGATTTCAGATGATTATGTCTGATCTCAGATGATCGACTATGATTTGAGATGATTCGATGTAATTTCAGATGATTACGTATGAGTCGAGATGATCTGAACTGCTACAAGACTCAGAATCTTCATCAAACATCCGGAATCAGGTATGTTATGATCTAACTAGCATATTTTCTATGTTTAGCATTCATTTCTATTTTTTGTATTCATTTAAATCAGCATTGGCATATAGAATAGTTTAGATTCATCTTGGCCAAACCTAGGAGTTGAATGATCGAGTATAAAAATGAACACATCAAACCCACTATCAACCTAGGCGTGGAAACTGCCACTCAAAAGTTTCCTGGTGAACCCACCATCCATCAAAAATTCACCCTTATACCCCTCCCCCGAGAGGCGGGACCTTCAAAGGGCCTCTCAGTCCGAGGTATTGTCCCATCCTTCTCGCATCCTCCTTCTGGGCACGGATCCTATAGCCTGAGGGTAAGGATGCAAAAAATTTGGAGCGATACATTATGATTTCTATATGTTGTTTTAATCTTCATGTACATAAATAAAATACCCATTTTCTAGTATTATGAAAAATGAAATACCTAAATTCTCTAGTCTTTATCAATATGTTATGTTGATGATTAGTATTGAAATTGGTATGATTTATTATAGCACTCTACTTTTTGTGAGATAGGAAAATGTGTTAAATAGGACACTTGGGCTTAAGAGGGGGTTTATGATGGGCAATAATTTTAGAGCCATTTTAGTAATTCTCTAGAGTTTAATTGCACCCAATCCTAGTGAATTTATGGGCAGACAAATCAACTAGGTACTTTTGGTGAATGATAAACCCTAACAGTGAGGCTTGGGTTGTCCTAGGGGTGAGTCTTGGATGATTTATAATTGTGAGGCTTGGGTAATCCTAATGGTGGATTGGTATGGTATAATACACCAAATAATTCACATTAACCAAAGAAGTATAGTGGTGGTACCTTACGGGTAGGCAAGTGTGACCATGATTATTATCAGGTGATTGGTAATGGTCTTAGTTAGTTTCATGGGTAGATAGAACTAACTAATCACAAAGGTATTATTTTATAATAATCCTACATAGATGATAGTATGTAGGATTAGGGAATAGGCATCACCTTTAGGTGATATGGGCCTTAAAGGGTAATCCCTACATTGTGGTCAAGTAGTCCCATATAGGGTAGTGTAGGAAAATGGGGGGACCACTTATGGCCTCTTTTCTAATGGTGATATTAGAAGAGTGAACCCAAAGAACTATAATAAGTTGGCCACTCTTGTCCACTTGAGTATCATCTATAGTGATAATGAACTTGATATGGTTATGCCTTAATATTGATGAAAATATTGGGTCTTCTTAGTGAGTTAATTAATCCTTGTAGAAAAAAAAATTGTTTTTAACTCTCTTCCTTAGGCCAAGAATGTGGGTTGTTATAGTTGGTATTAGTGCCTAGGTCAATGTTTCCTTAAAATAAAAAGAACCAGGATGGTATTTTCCTTGTGTTACTAATGTTAAGAAGGCTAAAATTTTCTAGGGACCTTAAATTGATTTGGGATAAGTAGGTATTGCACATTGTCTTGACAAAGTATAGATTCTTATTGGGAATAATTACCTTCCATAAACTAACCTAGACCCTTATTTATGACTAGGATATGGAACCTATTTTGAGAGGGGGATATTACAAGAATTTGGGGTCAACTACACAGGAAGAAGCTACAACTCATCCCTAGAAGGAATCTAGAAGTTTAGGGGATTCCAACAAAAGTATGGAAAATATTATATCAATAGTTAGATTTCTACAAGAGAAGATGGAGAAACAACAAAAAATGCTATAAACACTTCTTAACCGAGAATCCATTAATCAGGATTCAAAATGTAGACAAGAAGAAAATCTTGGTAGAGGGTAAAGCTTAGATTGAGGCTGATATTGCTAAGGACTTGAAGAATATTAGGTTACCTAAATTTAGTTGAAAATAAGGGGTGATGTAGCTGAATCCTAGTTGAATGAATTAGAAATCTTCTTTTCCATGAAGAACTACTCATCTAAGACACAAACTTTTTGGTATTTCCTTTGTCTACAAGATGTTACCTTGGAATGGTGGAATACATTTAAGGTGGGTAGAGGATTTCAAGTGATGGATTTGAAATGGAAATATTTTGTTAGGGTATTCAATAAGAGATTCCTAATTGATAAATTATACATAGAAAAAATTGAGGATTTGTTTACACTTCAACAAGGTACCTTGACTGTGGAAGCTTATTATCAAAAATTTATCAAACTTATGAAATTTATTCTTGAATATGAGACTAATGACATCTCGCAAATCAAGTCAAAAGTTGTTTATTTTTTTGAATCCCTCTTGGCCTCCAGGGAGGATGGTGATGCCCTAGTGGAAACGAATCTTTTTTTCAACATCCTTCTCTTATTCTTGGATGAGATGAATTCCCTCTTTATTAGCCCATTCAAGGAGGAGGAGGTTAAGGGTGTCATTTTCTCTATGGGCAGTGTTAAAGATCCTAGTCTAGATGGTTTTATAGCCTTAATTTTTAGAATTTTTGGCATATTATTGGAAAGGGGTTTATAGAATCTACGAAGGAAATTCAAAGAACTAGATATATCTTAAAATATGTGAACACTACCTTTTTGGTTATTATTCCTAATATTATAGGGACCAATTAATGAGGAGATAATACATTGAACCTATCTATAACTAAAATAATGAAGTTACACCTTGTGCTATCTCTCCAACCTTTACCCCATCCCCAAGAAAATTCTTTGTAACTTTAAATACAAAGGAAAGGTCTCAAGTCTTCAAGAACTAGGTATTAAGGAGCATCTAGAAACTAAAGCTTGGCCTGAGCATTTTGGGTTAGGATACTTTCCCAACCATAATGAAAGGATATCTTACTTATCTTTAAAAAGCATTGATAATGAAGAGGTGTTAATTTTCTCATATGAACCCCAAAAAGAAGTAACCTTAACAAAAGGTTTAGACTAGGATGAAAAAGAGGACAACAAACATTCTCCCTTCTCATTTATTGATATATTTTCATAGTATGCACAAATTAACACCCTAAGCATTAAACCCATTAAGGATGTTATGAAAATCTCCAATGATAGACTCAATAATAGGGACACATAATTTTTACCTCAAGAAGACAATGTCATGACATCTCAATCAATAACAAACCTTGTATCAACATTACACATAAATGATTGTGAGGTCAAAGTTTTACCTCATAGCCCTCCTAGGGATAGGTCCAATGATTTTCCTTATCAATAAAATATCGCTATTTAAGGGGACCTTTCTTTAGTCACACATCCCTTATAGTCATCCAAAATTAAAAATGGACTTTAGATACCGATGAGCTTCAAAGTCTAGGGGTCTTCCCTACGCCTCCAAAATAAGAAGATAAATATCATATCTTAATAGAAGAAACCATAGATATCAACATAGGATTATATTATAACCTAAGAATAATAAAGTTAAGAAAGGTTCTAACTTTAGAAGAGCAAGAAGAGTATACAAAAATATTCATCAAATTTTATGATATTTTTGCATGGTCCTAAGTAGATATGCCTAGACTAGATCCATCTCTATTCGTTCACCACTTGGTATTCAATCTTGACACTTAGTTGGTGAAGTAAAAATAAATAAATATGCATCCTAAGATTTCTCTATGAGTCAAAGAGGAACTCCAAAATATTTTGGAGATCAAATTCATTAAAGCTATTGACTATTCTAATTGGATCTCAAACATAGTTCTTGTAGCCAGGAAATAAGGTGTTGTACAAGTATGCACAAAATTTCAATATATCAACAAAGCCTATCCTAAAAATGATTTTCCTCTACCTAACATTGACATGACAATAGACTTCATTTTCAATTATGGAATTCTATCCTTTATGGATGGATTGTTTGGTTATAATCAGATCTATATAGTACTAGAGGATCAAGCCAAAATAAAATTTACTACTCCTTGGGGTACCCTTTGTTATGAGGTTATGACCTCTTGTTTTAATAATGCTGGTGCAACTTACCAACATGCCATGACATATATATTTAAAGATATGATACATGATATTATGGAAGACTGTTGACAATCTTCTCAAATGATCCATGAAACAAGAAGACCATGTCAAAGAATTAAGGAAAATTTTTAGATGACTTAGAGAATATAAGATTTTACTTAAGCCCTCCAAATGTATATTTGGGATAATATCCAACAAACTATTAGGCTTTAAGTTTCTATACATGGCAATGAGGTAGATTCCAATAAAATATAAATAATAACCGAGCCACCACCTAGAAACCTAACTAAGCTTCAAAGTCTACAAGGCAAACTGCAAGCCATTAGAAGATTTATTTTCGATATGGTAGATAAGTACCAATCCTTTTATAGACTATTAAGAAAATATATTGAGGTTAATTTGGATGATCAATTTCAAAAATCCTTTAATTATTTGAAAATATACCTTCTATCTCCACCAATTCTTATGCCACTTGACCCTCTTAAGCCATTGTTTTTATGCATTGTAGCAACATTTCATTCCTTAGGTTCCATGTTGGCCTAATACAATGATTAGCATAGGAAAAGGGTTTCCTACTATATTCATAGAACCCTTATTAGCTATGAAACTAAATACACCCCTTTAGAAAATATGTTCTTAGCAATGATGTTTATGTATCAAAATTTGAGGTATTACATATTGATTCATAAAACATATGTTATAGCTAAGGTTTATTCATTAGGATACCTTATGTCTAAATCCTACCTTTTGAGTAGGATAGCTAAAAGGGTTATGGCCCTTAGTGAATTTAACCTTGAATTCATTAGTAAAAAACTATTAAAGAGACAAGTGATAGCTAATTAGCTAGAAACAACCCCTTTACCAACTAGCCATCCCCTATAAATTGAATATCTTGATGAGACAATGTGCACTCTAGAAGCACCACAACAAGATTCCTAGACTCTTTTATTTGATGGTGCAAGATGCATCAAATTTACATGGGTGGAAATTATTCTAGTACCACCATAGCAGATTGTCATGCCCTTATATTTCAAACTTCAAATTGCATGTACTAATAAAAAGGTTTAATATGAAGTGCTCATCCTTGGGCTTAGAGTATCCCTAGCCTTAAAAGCCACAATGCTATCCATATTTGTAGATTCATAGTTAATTTTTGATCAAATTAATGGATTTTATCAAACCAAATATGATAAAATCAAGTCATATAAAGACATTGTCGATAAATTGATGGATTCTTTTGAGAAAGCAACCATTGATACTATTCCATGTTATAGCAATTGTTAAGTAGATGTAATGGCTATTGTTGCTTCACTCATGCTTCTTGATTTGGAGGATGAATAAGTAATAATTATTATCTATTAGATAAGATAGTCTAAAACCTTCTAATCCATTCAAGAACCATTAGCTATATTTATCATTGAACAAACACTTGTCCTTGATTCTTGTTACAAGAAAATAAATGATTTTCTTAAGAGTGAGATTTTACGTGAAGGTCTAAATCACAATGAGTGGAAGAACCTCAGGCAATGAAATTTTCAATATGTGATAATTAGAATATCTTATATAGAAAAACTTTTGATGACACTATTTTAAGATGTATAAATTCAAATTAAGCCAAGATAGTAGTGGTGAGCAGAAAATGGTGTTTCTAAAAACAGTTATTTTGCTTCCATTTAATTTTATCAATCCGAGAGTTCGTAAACTTGTTGAGTACCAGTGCAAAATATATGCCTATAGTAAATTGGGAGATGAGTCCTATGTGTCACTTGGTTTGGTGGGGGTGTGTTGTTCATGTAGTTTAAGTTCATCCAAACCAACAATAATTAAGTGCAGGAAAATAAACACTAACTGAAACTGTAGGAAAAGTAAATTAAACTATCATTATCAAACACATGACTGAAAGGAAATTTGCAGAAAAGTAAGCACACAACTAAAAGGAAATTGCAAGAAATTAAACACACTTGCAGAAATAAATAAAGTAGGAAATTGCAAGAATTAAACACACTTGCAGAAATGAATGAAATAGGAAAATAAACAACATAAATAATGAAAGCAGAAATAGGGGAGGAATACTACTTGGAGTGGGCCTAGGCTCTTGTAGATGTTCGTCCAACTAATTCACACAGTCACTCTTCCAAACACGCAAATTAAAAGAACACTCGAGACTTTTATTAAAATAATGCAGTACAAAATAACATTCAGGTTTGGGATCCTTCGCTTCAAGGGTGGCCTACGTTTTATACAGAATGTGGTCATCCCCTGTTACAAAATTAGATTGTTCTAATTTAATCATTTCACATGATTCGCTACGATTGGTTCGTGCATAATTTTAATTGGTGTCTAATAAAAGAGCGGCCATGCTAAAATTAATCTTTTTAAGTTAACAATAGTGCTCCCTAAGTTTGTACAACAATATATTTCTAAACTTATGCATGGTCTTCAAGTCAAATAGTCAACGCGCACTTTATTCCACTAGAGATAAGCGCTTATTGGCCTATCGTTGGAATACAGGTGCCTTTCTGACCTATCATCGGGATAAAGGCACCGTATATAGGCCCTTTCCATTTCTCTGAGAGTTGTTATTCTTTTTGGTCATCGAAAGATAGGCACGTGCTCTATCATCAAAAGATAGGCGCCTTCTAGCCTGTTGTTGGAAGACATGTGCTTGTTCTATCACTGGAAGATAGGCACCTTCCTATCATTGGAAGATAGGTGTATTCCTATCACTAGAAGATAGCCTTCTAGCATGTTCCAAAAGTCAGGTGCTTGTTCTATCGTTGAAGATAGGTGCTTTCCCTTTCGTAGGAAGATAGGCACCTTCCATCCTATGGTCGCAATACAAGCACCATACCTTAGCTAAATTAGGCACCTTTTTCCACACCACTATCTCTGTCAAGCCTCACATTGTTCCATAAGCGCATTTACACGTGTCATCCAATGCTAGGTCCATGTGGGACCTTGACTAAAAGGTGCAAAAAAGTAACAAAGTACTACATCTACACACATTTTCCACTAAAAACACCAATTAAGTATAATACATCAATTTCTATTAAATGCATGCAATAATTTCACAAAAATACATCTCTAATGTTAATAATGCCGCACAAAACCCCATTAAAACATGTACAAAAAATGAGCAATTATGGTGCTCATCATCCCCCCATGCCTAAGTATTGCCACGTCCTCATGGCACCTGTTGTTGATAATCCCCTATTTCAAGCAACAACCTTCCAATAATCTATGTTCCAGTACTTCCTCTCTCTAGTTGTGGCTTTATCTCTTTCTTTATCATGCTTACACTTGCCACGCTGCTCTGGCTGGTTGGGACCTTCCTCTATTTTTGGTGCTTTCTTGCACTGACTGCACCTTAGAGGTTGGCTAGATCCTACCCCTATTTTGGGCTTCTTCTTACACTAACCCTACCTACCTATGTTTTCTTCCTCTTGTAGTCCAGTAAATGTGGTTGCATCCTTCTAAAATGTTGGTTCAGCTTGCTTCCAGTAGAAATGATCTATAGGAAGTCATTCTGTAGTGGCAATCATTAGCATATCCCATGGTGGAAATTAGGATGTATCAAATACTTGGGCTTTTGATAGTCATGCTATCTCTGGGTCAAGCATCACCTCATATGTATCATTCTCCTCTTTATTATTAGGTGGCAAAGGTTTAGGTGCTTTGACTGGTGATGGCATCATTGGCTCCTTGTCATATATCCCCATATTCTAAAAATACTCCTGCATCTTTGATGGATGTCCATCAATAGAACCATACAGGGCCTAAAATTGATTTAGCCTAGTAGGGTTAATATTGACACCTAGCTCCCTAGTCATATTTTTGTGAGCCTTTCATTCTTTCTTAGCCTTCTTCAAGCTTTCCTTGAGCTCTTGGAACTATTGTTGGTGGCTTGCAAAGGCTTTCATTGATGCAGCCCATTCATCATCAGAATTGGGGTCCTGTTACACCTTCTTTCATTTTTGTGGTGGCCTCTTGGCCTTAGCCTTTGATCTCCTCTAGGGTGGCCTTTTTGCCTTAGCTTTTGGCCATAATTTCTTTGTAGGTCTTAAGGCTTTTGTATCAGCTATCAGCATCGAGAGACCAATCACCACTTTCCTCCATGGAGGTGGTATTTCCTAGACATCTGATGACTCTAATTCCTATGTAACCTAGTCCAATGGTGTGCCAACAAGAGGCTCAACCTCTAGCTACTCATTAGACTGACTAGCCATGGTTTGGTCAATCGATGGTTTACCAACTGACTACGCAACCATGGAGTGATTGATTGATTCCTTTGATTGGCCTACTTCATCCTGCTCCTTTGGTCCCTCATCTATCTAGATAATAGGGTTGAGTTCAAGCATTTTTCTAGCTTTTTTAGCAGCATCCACATGTGTCATAGACTCCCTGATTTATTGGGTAGTCCTCGATCAATCAGCTATCAGCTGACCAGTTTATTGGGAAGTCATAGATGTTTTGGCTGACTCAGTAGCTTCATTGTCCATAATTTTGATCACAGGGGGTCCACTCTACAAAATAAGACTTTCCTATTTCAAGGAAGCATCTACCATAGGGGTTTCTGATTGGTCCCCTACATAAATAATTTGGGCATCTAATGCCCTCCTAGAATTAGAATGGAACACGCCTAAAGATGTCGTCTTCTCCTTCAAATTGAGAGATAAATTTTTTGTATCCTTGGCCTATTTGATCTATACAGTGGCATCAACATGATCTACTGTGGTATCTAGCAAATACTATAATTGTTGGACCCTATTCTCCAACTTCTACACTATCTCTTGCAATTTCCACATGATGTTGTTAGATTCCTACTGATTTTATGTGGTAGCTCATCAATATTCCTAGAATTTAGCTTGTATTTTAAAATTCTCCTCCTATTTGGAGGCTTGCTCTTCCATGGCCTTCAATTTATCCTAGAGGTCTTCCTCTAGAGCATCACGATAGGGTGCTTCACTAAAGGCCATGCCCTACAACACTTGGGTGACCAGTTCATCTTCTATCATGTGTTCTTCATCATCCCCTAATGAACTATAATCGACCAAAGATTCTATTATTACTCTACTCCTAGTCATTGGTGGTGATATTGCCCAAAATGGGCTTGAGATAACCTATTCTACCTCCCAATTTGAGTGTTGAGAGATAGGTGATGACATTACCCATGATGGGCTTGGTTCAACTTACTCTACCTCCCCTATAGAGTGGCTATGTTGGGAGGTAGGTGATGACATTACCCATGATGGGCTTGGTTTAGCCTACTCTACCTCCCTTATAGAGTGGCTATGGTGGAAGATAAATGATTTTATCACTTCATCCTCTTCATATTCCTATCACCCATTAATTGATTATGATGTAGCAATCATCTCTTCAGCTATCAATGCAGCCCTCTATGCCTCAACATATCGAATTAGGGCTAAAATTAGCCTATGATTCCCTAATGTTATCACTATACCTACCTAGTATCAACTGACCTCATCCTTCAGGGCACACATCAGATAATAGGGGACATTAATGTGATCCCCATGCAACAAGTGATTTATAAACCAAAGGTGGTTAGCATTCAACCATGAGTATTTTCTAGTGCAAGTGAAAAACCTTACCACTTGCTCAAATACTTACCTCCATAGTTCAAGGATATACTATTTTGGCAACCCAAACTACATCAACTACATACTAGGTTACCCAAAAAATATCTGCACGTAACATCCCACACTATCATCCTTATATGTTCGATCTTCAATGCAAGGGAGGCTGGTAACCTCTACAATGTATTCCTCCATGACTAGTATGACCAATCCATGCATCCTCACAACACCATCCTCCATGGAGGTTACAAATTCTTGCATCACCACTAAATCCTGATCTTGGCTAACCAAGAAATAGTAATCTATCGACCTCATAGTTGCAAAATATTCCTGGATGAAACCAGTTATACCTAAGATACCTCTAGGCTCATACTTCTTCAATGCATGATTGCTCGAAGGTCCTCCCATGGCATCATCTACTCTATTTTTTATTTAGTTGCAAACAAACACTTTTAGTTATTTTTAAACATGCCAAAGCATGCGATTGTATCCATGCATACAAGGCACCTATCTTCCCATAATCAGTAGTAATTATAGAATCTACATAATCAATTCTTAATTCATGTGCCAGATTTAGGTGGATACAGTCATAACCTCCTCCCTTGTGCTTGATTGGTGCCACATGGTAGATTGTAGATTTGGGGGTTGCATGATTGGATAATAGTTTCATGGGGCATGTGTTAGCACATTACACAGAAATATTTTTTATGATAACTATGCATACATGTAATAGAAAAATTAGTACATACCTTGGTAGTTTTTTGTGAATCATGATATGTAAATGCTTAGTGGTGCAACTTGATTTGATCAAAGCGTGATGATAGTGAACCAGGGTGAATCAATGGCGTGCATTTTTTCCATGCATGGCAATCTTATTATTGGGTACTACATTTTCATTAGTCTCGAGGTCTCATGCAAAAATTAAGAAAAAATATGATTATTTTATTTTACCATGGGATGACACACGTCCCCCTTGGAAACTAATTTATTCATGTCTCGAGAGTATGCATGTGTTACCGATGAGAATACGTGGACTCCGATGGTCAAATATCAAGAAGCAAATAGATTCCATCATCAAAAAAATAGGTATACTCTACAAAGGTTGACTTTATTGACTACACATGGATATTGGCACCTTCACTAGAATATAGGCATCTATTGCTACTAGAATATAGGCACCTACTACTTTTGGAATATAGGTGCTCTTATTTCTATTTTTTGGATATAGGCACCCTATGTTAGGAATACATGTACATTTTCTTTATTCTTCTAGATACAAGCACCTACTAACTTTAGAATACAAGCACCTTTTCTATATTGTGGATACAGGTACCTATTATATGTTTGAAGATAGGTACCTTATGTGGAATATAGGCACCCTCTAGATTTTGTGGATATAGGCACCTTCTATAGTTTGGAATATAGACACCTTCTTTGTGTTGAAGATAGACACTCATTGTTGTAGGGATACAAGCACCTAATTATACTATTTTTTTAATTTGATGCCATTGGTTTATTTTGACCCGAATATAGGTGTATTATTTCCGATAGGAAATAGACACATGTACACAAGTCCGATCATAGACGATGCATATCCAATGAAATGTTGGCACCCTCTCCACACTACTACACTTCTCAAATGTAGGGCAACATGGTTCATGCCTGATAGGCCTAGTTTGACCTGGCTGCCTATAGATTGCATCTAAATCCATATGTCCTACAAAAATAAACACACAAAAAAGTAAAATAAAAAATAGGGATCATGGTATCATGCCTGATAGGCCTAGTTGCCTAGATGCCTATAGATTGCATCTAAGGCCATGTAACCCTACAAAATAAGAAAAATAAAAGAAAGAAAAACCTATGCTAATATTAGAAAAATAATAATAATAATAATAATAATTTTTTTTATGAACGCATAAGCATTCATCAAATTACTAAAATATTTTTATCAAATGGGGTCTCCCCCATGCCTACATATGATCCAATCACATGGATTGGAGGTGCATGATATGAATATAAGTGGTGACCATTGACTATTAAAATGATGTCACTACCATCAATGGTTTTGATATGGACAACACCATTATTAATTATCTCAACCACTTCATACAGACCCATCCACCTCTGCATGAGCTTTCCCTTGCACTCCTAGAACCGAGAATCATAAAGTAATGCCCAATCTCCTTCCTTAAACCATTTTGGTCATATGTGGTGGTCATGCCACATGGCCCTCTACTTCTACATAATTTTTGTGCATTGTAATGCATCTTGCCAATATTCATCCAACTAGTTCAGTTGGTGAATCCATTCCTTTTGCACAACATCTAGATTCAGGTTCAACTCCATTATAGTCTATAGAGTTTTAATTTCAAACTCGATCAACATCATGGCATTCTTTCCATACACCAATTGAAATGGTGTAAAACCCATAGTGGTTTTCCAGGTAGTGTAATATGCCCATACTACTTTCGGTAGGTGATTTACCTAGTCCTTCTTGTGTTGTTGCACTATTTTGGTGAGAATGTTCTCCAACTCTCGATTTGTGACCTCCACCTACCCATTTTCTTGTGGATGATAGGGGTGGTCTTGTTGTGCTAGATTTGATACTGCTTCATCAACTCTTGTATCATCTTCGAGGTGAACTGGGCCCCCTGGTCAGTGGTAATTTCCTTGGGAACACCAAACCTGGTGAAGATGCATTCATACAAGAAGTTTGCTATAGTCTATTCCTTTGCATTCCATAGTGCCTACACTTCAACCCACTTAGTCACATAGTCAGTACAAACTAAGATATACCTTTTTCTCTTGACTATGGATTGATTGGCCCAACAAAATCCATTCCCCATTTATCGAATGGTTCAATATGCACATGGGGCTGAAGTGGCATCTCATCTCGTAGAGTTGGTCTACCCATCCTCTGACATTGATCACACTGGCTAACATATTTGATTGCATATTTAAATAAAGAGGGCCAGTAATAACTAACCTGCAAAATTTTAAATGTAGTTCTCTTCCCTACAAAGTGTCCATCGCATGGTTCATCATGACAAGCCTTTAGAATTTCTATAGTTTCATTTTTTGCAACACACCTATGCATGATTTGATCGAGCCTAATTTTAAATAGGCAACCATCAATCCATGAGAAGGTTGCACTCTTCTCAATCAAAGTTTGAGCTTCTCAGGGTGAGAGTGTAGGAGATATTTTATCGATGGCTAAGTAATTAGCCATATCTACATACCATGGTATTTTTTCATCAAGAGCAAAGAGATGCTCATCCAAAAATTGGTCTTCAGTGGTAGTGTGGTCATGAGAGATTAACCTGGAGAGAAAATCTGCAACAACATTATCCCTATTAGGTTTGTCAACAATGGTTACATCAAATTCCTATAAAAGTAAAAGCCACCTGATAATTCTACCACTCACCATAGGCTTATTCATCAGATATCTGATGGTTGTATGATCTATGTGCACAAATATTTTATAACCTATGATATAGTGGTAAAATTTATTTATAGCATGAACTACTACAAGGAACTCTTTCTCTATGATAGTGTAGTTGAACTCAACACCCGTAAGATGTTTACTAACATAATAGATGGCATAAAATTCATCTCCATCCTTCTATCCTAGTGTTGCCCCTATAGCATTGTTGGATGCATCAACATAAATATGAAAGGGGAGGTTCCAATTTGGACCTCTCAACATAGGAGCAATTGTCAAGTTTTTCCTTTAAAATCTAGAATGCTTGCTCACACTCACTAGTCCAAACAAACTCAACATTTTTGGTCAACAATGTATGTAGTGGTTTGGTAGTTTTGCTAAAATATTGGATAAACTACCTATAATATCCAGCAGAGCCTAGAAAACTATGGATATCTCTCTGTGTTTGGGGAGTAGGTAGATTTTTAATCACTTCAATTTTTTATTTATCTACTTTAATCCCTTCAACAGAGATATGGTGTCCTAACACTATCCCTTCTTGCATTAACATGAAATATTTTTCATTACTAAGGGATAGGTTTATTTCCTGACAATGTTGGAGTACTTTCTCCAGATTAGTTGTAGCTTCTTCAAAAGTTTCACCATAAATGGTGAAATCATCCATATATACTTCTACAGTCTCTCCAACCATATCTAAAAATATGCTAAGCACCACCCATTGGAAAGTGGTAGGTGTGTTACATAACCCAAATGGTAAGACTCGGTAAGAAAAAGTACCCCAAGGATAGGTAAAAGTGGTTTTATCCTAGTCTTCATCCCCTATTTGAATTTGATTATATCCACTAAACCCATCAAGGAACGAAAAATATTTTCATCCTGCCAAGGTGTCGAGGACTTGGTCAATGAATGGTAGGGGAAATGGTCTTTCCTAGTGGCTTTATTTAACATTTTGTAGTCCACACAAATCTACCACTTGCCATTTTTCTTGGGCACTACCACTAAAGGTGATACCCATTGACTATCCGATATAGGATAAATAAATCTAGCTGACAAAAGTTTTTGTAATTCAGCTTTGACTATTTCTTTCATTGTTGGATTCATTCTCCTTTGAGGTTGTCTTACCGGTCTTACGTCATCTTCCAAATAAATTTTGTGCATGCAGACTTCGGGTGCAATCCCCCTCATGTCTTTGTAGTCCCATGCAAAAGCAGTTTGATGTTTGACTAGTATTTCTTTCAACTTGTCCTCTTGAATAGTTGATAACTCATTGTCAATGTTCAACATTCTGCCAGGTGCTACCTCTATCTGTTTGACATGATTTTCCTTGCTGCCTACAAGTGGAGATTCTAGAGGAGGATGTGAGGATTCTCCTTGGAAAAAGTGTGTTATGACTTGATCTTCATCGATGTCATCCTCTACCTCATCTAGGGCCATTACTTGTTGAAGCATTGGCAAGGCATCAATATTTAAGACTTCACAATTTGGTTCTCCCAACATATCAGTGGACTATGCAGGAGGATAAATGACTAAGTTTTTGATATTCTATCCATCTGAGATTGTCATTTGTCCTATCCTACAACTTATATAAGCATCAGTTATGGCCAGCCAAGGATGGCCTAATATAAGTGGATAACCACCCAATCCAGATCTAGATTGCAAGACTAGAAAATCTATCGGATACTCCCATGCATCTACTATTACAATCACATCTTCCAACATTCCCTCTGAGAGTACTATAGATCGATCAACCAATTGTAGAACTATTTTGGTTGGCCTCATATTTGTGAGTTGTAGTTTTTGCATGGTTTCTTGGGGCATGATATTTATAGTAGCTCCTAGATCTACTAATGTGTTGGGTAACTTTAAGCCTACAATTTGAACTATTAAAATTAGGCTTCCTGGATTAGAGTACTTGGGGTGGTAGGTGTTTCCTAACATTAAATCAGCCAACTAACCTACCACATTAACTACTTTTGATGGTTTCCTTCCTAGTTTCTTAAGACATAACTCTCTAATGGCCTTTGTGTAGATTGGAACATCTCTTATGGCTTGATAAAGGGGAATCATGACTATCAGGTTTTTCAACCCTTCCATGATGTCAAATTTTAGTTGCATTGGCTTTCTAGGTTCTTGTAATCTCTTGGGGAAGGGTGGAACCCCTTCATTTTTGTTTTTTTCAGTAGTTACATTTTCTTCCACCTCCTCTACCGAAGGTGGTTGCTCTTCTACCTCTACTTCTACATCCTCTTCCTCCACTACTAGAGGTGTTGGATCTACTCCTAATTGCCTACCTGATCTAAGTTGTACAGGATTGCAATCTACTCTAATATGATACATGGGGAACATCTTCATGTCTACCTGATATGTGGGCTGATTTATCTTATTGTTTGGATTTGGAGTTGGTTGTGCAGGTAGCTGATTTGGCCTAGAAGTAGGAGGTGCCAAAAAACTAGGTTGTAGTGGGGTTTGTGTTGTGGTTTGTGGAGGTGAAGTCCATGCATTGTAATTCTACCACTATGGTCCAGTTTGTTGGTATGGCATCCATGGATAAGGTGTGTAAGGAGTAGATCCTTGGGTGGCATTCATCCAAGGTGCTTGACCCCACCATCCCATATTGGGTGGTTGAGTTTGCCCTTGGTTCATAAAATTGGATCCCCCATAGGGTGGTCCTCCTCTTGGCATACTATTTCCTATAGGAAACTATTGCTAGTTTCTCCTATTACCCATAAAATAAGTTTTTGCTACTTCAGGTTCTTCTTTTATGTTTGCTATTTGTGGGCACAACCTCATTTTGTGATCCTTTTGACAAATGGTACACACTCTCACTTTATTTTCTGGACACTCATTCTTGGGGTGTTTTCTTCTACATCTTGGGCAAAAAAAGCTAGTGTTGCTTCAGTTTCCTACTTCTTTTTGAAGTAGGAGTGTGTCTAATTGAAGTGCAAGAGATGATAACATATCACTCTTCATGTCCTCTAGCATATTGCCTATTTCTTCCTTGGTTATAGAGGTTGTGGTTTTTGTTACTCGATTGATGGGTTTACCTTTTCTTCTTGAATAATTTTGACACAATTATCGAATATCTGGCATTTGGTGTTGGTAAATATCACCTCCTGATAAAAAATTTAAAGCTTCTAAGGATTCATTTGTGAGACCCCTTAAGAATATGCTTCTCAAGGATTTCTCACCCAGTTTTGCATGGGGTGATCATTGAAGATTGAAATTAAATCTATCCCAATAATCTTCCAATGACTCTTCCTCTCTTTGGGACATATCTAGGACTTCTTCCCTAGCATCTCATGCCCTACCAAAATCTTGGTATTGTTCTAGGAAGATTTTTTTCATATCCTCCTAGGTGGCAATGTGTTTGTTCCCTAAACTGATAAACCAACGTAATGTTGAATCATCTAGTGTAGAGGGAAATAATTTTAGTTTTTGGGCATCAGATTTATAGTCCACTGATCTGCAAAGTACATCAAATTTGAAAAGGAATAGATCAAGGTCCTCAGTTGGTAGTCCTCTAAAAGTAGGAAGATGTGTAGGAGATATGTGTTTCATTTTGGTCTCTCCTCTTGATTCCTCAATTGGAAAATCAAAACTGGTTGAAGCCTCTTCATTTTCAGCCATAGTTTTAGGTGATGTAGGGTCTACTCTAACTACTTCTAAGGTAGCTAACAAGGCATCACACTCATTTTTCTTATCTTCTAACAATAATCCTAAATCTAAATGTGAAATAGTTTCATCTTCAACTACCTTCCACCATTGGGTAGTCAATAAATCCCTCTTGACTATTTGATTTTCTAACAAAGATCCTAAATAAAAACTTGAAGCAAATCCCTCTTCGAGAGATTTCCACCTTAGATTGGTTTTAAATTTTTATCCAAATATTGGATTAATATGCCAAGGTGTCTTAGATGGTGTAGCTTTAAGAAGTGTTTCAGATGCTTTAGAAGGAATATCAGAAGATATTTTAGGTATTTCTAGAGTGATTGCTACCTTTTTAAGAAATCATCCATTCGATCCTCTTGGTCTTGGAGGACTCATGCACTCTCAGGTAGAGGATCTATGGGTAAGCTAATATGAACTATTATTTTTAGGTTTGACTAACCTATAGATCTTAAATACTATAGTTGGCACTCCTTGACAATGGTGCCAAAATGGTGAGCAAAAAATGGTGTTTCTAAAAATAATTATTTTGCTTCCATTTAATTTTATCAATCTGGGAGTTCGTAAACTTGTTGAGTACCTATGCAAAATATATGCCTGTAGTAAATTGGGAGATGAGTCCTATGTGTCACTTGGTTTGGTGGGGGTGTGTTGTTCGTGTAGTTTAAGTTCATCCAAACCAACAATAATTAAGTGTAAGAAAATAAATACTAACTAAAACTGTAGGAAAAGTAAATTAAATTATCATTATCAAACACATGACTGAAAGGAAATTTACAGAAAAGTAAGCACACAATTGAAATTGCAGAAATTAAACACACTTGCAGAAATTAATAAAGCAAGAAATTGTAGGAATTAAACACACTTGCAAAAATAAATAAAATAGGAAAATAAACAACATAAATAAATGAAAGTAAAAATAGGGGAGGAATACTGCCTAGAGTGGGCCCAAGCTCCTGTAGATGTCCACCTAGCTAATTCACATAATCACTCTTTCAAACATGTAAATTAAAAGAACACTCGAGACTTTTATTAAAATAATGTAGTACAAAATAACATTCAGGTTTGGGATCCTTCACTTCAGGGGAGGCCTATATTTTATACAGAACGTGATCATCCCCTATTACAAAATTAGATTATTCTAAATTAATCAATTCACATGATTCGCTATGGTTGGTTCATGTGTAAATTTAATTGGTGTCTAATAAAAGAGTGGCTATGCTAAAATTAATCTTTTCAAGTTAACAATAGTGCACCCTAAGTTTGTACAACAATATATGTCTAAACTTATGCATGGTCTTCAAGTCAAATAGTCAACGCACACTTTATTCCATCGGATATAAGCGCTTATTGGCCTATCATTGGAATACAAGCACCTTTTCAACCTATCACCGGGATAAAGGCACCGCATATAGGCCCTTTCCATTTCTCTAAGAGTTATTATTCTTTTTGGTCATTGAAAGATAGGCACGCGCTCTATCATCGAAAGACAAGTGCATTTCGACCTGTTGTTGGAAGATAGGCGCTTGTTCTATCGCTGGAAGACAAGTGCCTTCCTATCACTAGAAGATAGGCACCTTTCCTATCACTAGAAGACAGATGCCTTCCAACCTATTGCTAGAAGATGCTTGTTCTATCGCTGGAAGATAGGCGCTTTCCTTTTTGCAGGAAGATAGGCACCTTCCAGCCTATGGTCGGGATACAAGCATCGTACCTTAGCGAAATTAGATACTTTTTCCAACACCGCTATCTTCATCAAGCCTCACATTATTTCGTAAGTACAATTACATGTGTCATCCAATGCCAGGTCCATGTGGGACCTCGACTAAAAGGTGAGAAAAAATAACAAAGTACTGCATCTACACACATTTTCCACTAAAAACACCAGTTAAGTATAATACATCAATTTCTATTAAATGCATGCAATAATTTCACAAAAATACATCTCTAATGTTAATAATGTCGCACAAAACCCCATTAAAACATGTACAAAAAATGAGCAATTCTGGTGCTCATCTAGTAGTACAAGATGCTCATGAGGGATCATATGGTGGACATTTCAATGGAAGTGCAATTGTTAAGAAGATTATCCATATGGGTATTTACTTGATGACTATGGAAATAGATGCTCTTAATCATGTGTGTAAGTGTAACAATTTCCTAAAGCATGTTAACCTCATCCATGCACCTTCCCAAGAGATTCAGTTCAACACATCTCCTTAGCACTTCTCTACTTGGGGGTTGGATATCATCAATAAAATATACCCATAATTCTATGGACATAAATTAATAATTAGCACAATAAGAACCTTCACAAAATGGGTAGAGGCTATGCACTTATCCTCTTGAATCAAAATTCAAGTTTCTAAGTTAATCTTGAACCAAATTCTATCATAGTATGGTATTCCTAATTTGCTTACCTCAGATAATGGCACTCTATTTAAAAATAAGGATGTTTCCAAGATCAATCCTAAATTCATTATCCAAAATAAGTGGTTGATCCCATATTACCCATAAATTAATGGTTAGGTCAAATATTCTAATAAAACTAACAAACTATTAAATAAACTTATCAACAAAACCAGTAGGGATTGGTATTTACAACTATATATTGCCTTGTGGGTGTATTTCACTAGTGTTTAAACTATAATTGGAGCTATGTCCTATGCCTTGGTCTATGGTATTGAGGCTATATTTCCATTTGATTTAGAAGTACCATCTCTTATAATCCTTTGAAAGTATATATCTACTTGTGATGAGTATCACCATGTACATCTTAGTCAACTAGAGTTGCTTGATGAAAAGTGGATCCATGCATTAGAGAACTTACAATTTTATCATCAAAGACTTAAAAAATCCTATGGTAAGAGGGTGTGACCTTGTTTCTTCAAAATAGGGGACTTAGTTCTTATGGAAAAATAGAAAAAAACTAAGAAAAAAACTAATACAAAAGAAGACCACAAGGGCAAATTTGAACCTAATCAGTTAGGCCTATTTATAGTAACAACTTGTTGGCATAAAATATGCCTAGTCTATGGATTTTGAATGCACCCTAGACTTTAGCCAATGATTTTTGGATGAATGATTTTTCTCTCAATTCAACCTCTAGAGAAGGTTGACTCCTTGTAATGTTTGTGAAGTAAAAAAAGGGGTTTAAGCTAAAAAAAAATAGATGAAAGGGTTAAGAGAAAGTAAGGGTGTAAAGAAATGAGAAAAATGTGGATGAGATATAGTGTAACAACATTGGACATTACTATATAACAAGCTAACACAACCAATTTAGATGATACTTAACAAACCAACCATTTTCAAATGCAATAACAAATTTATTCAACTTCAATTACATACTTTAATCATTTCAAAGACTTAAATGAATAACAATCCAACAATGATCCAAATAGCAAAATTTACTTTAACAAAATAAACTAATCATGAAAGTGTAACAAAAATAACTTAAAGTAAAGGTACATTCATAAAAACCTATAATTACATAGTAATGGAGGCCAAACAACTATCACTTCTCATTAATTGGTAGCAATATTACATAGCAAGAATCTAAGAAAATACTATAGAGCTGACCCCCTTAATTGGAGATGTCATTGTTTATTTTTAGGAAATATTTTGAATCTTACAAAAGAATGTTTACAATCAATTATAGGTATGTTATAAGAATAACTCAGCAGAGAAGGCTTGCTTTGATGATATGGCAACTTTATATTTTTCTCTATATTTGACTTTTAATTTTTATGTGAGCTACTCCATCGATCTGCAAGTGGTTGATTTATTACAACTAATTTTTTAGAACTATCATTTGCACGCTTCGATGATGCTAGATTGGCCAAATAGAAAGCACTGAGGTGGTTATGGCATTTTATATGGATTTGTATTAAATCAAAGCTCATATTTTGCTTAGAGTACTCCTTAGAACAAATTTGGACTTAGGAAATTAGATATGCCCCAATTTTGTGCATTGCTGATTTTTGCACGATGTTGGATTTTGGTGCAAAGATGCTAACATCACTACCAAAAGGTGCTCAACTTTTTGCATCCTAATTTTATGCATCATGAGCTTGTGCATCTACATCTTTTTACATGATGCTAGACTTAGGTGTGGAGATGATGACATCACTACCCAAAGTTGCCCAACTTTGTGCATCTCAATTTTATGCATCCTAGTTTTGTACAACTCGACATTATGCATTACTCTTTTGAATGATGTCAAAATTTGGTACATCTCAGTTTTATACATCATGGGTTTGTGCATTGTGGTTTTGTTTAACTTGGATTTGTTCATTTTTGGAGTTTCACTATGTTGTGCTAATTTCACCATTGAGGAGGGTCTGACTTCATTCATCTTGAATTTTTACAACCTCTTATGTTTTTAAAACACAACCAATGTTTTAATAAAAATATCTTGGCTTTTTGTATTGCAAATGGAGTCATGAATTTGACCTACATTATTGTCACATCTTAAGGTTTTTTTCTTGCAGAAAAATATGAACCTATATAGCCTTATTCTTAGGTTATAAATTTTGCAAAGAAGAGAAGGAGATTGAAGATAAGCTAAAAAAAATTGGAAGGGGAAAGGCAATACTTTAAATGGTAATTACTACAAGAAGCAAGAAATACAGGGATAATAAAAGGTAGGGTGATCAGAGTTTATGAAGGAATATGAAAGCGGGCAGTATATGAAGAAGTGGAACAAAGAGAAATATAGGAAGGAAAGAAGAATGGATAACAAAAATAATATCTCCATGAGCATATTCCACCATAGTTGAGAGCCATTTCAAGTCCAGACAAGATGCCTTAGTGAAATATTCCAAGCATTCATAGGTTGGAGTCCTTTATTGTTGTACATTATTTTTTTCATATAATTATACAATATTTCCTTCTCTTTCTTACTCGTAGTAGTGCAATGTCATAGGATTTATATAATTTTCATTGTTGCATCAATGAGTGTTGCATTTTAGATTATTCAACCTATCATAGCCTTATATAGAACTTGATATGTGTCAACTAAGTTGCATAATTATTGTGTGATGCCTTCTTTTGATTTGGCTTATTTTCCCAAAAAATATATAACCTATGAAGAAAGTTTGTTTACATGCTTTATTTAATATTCCTATTCCAACTAAGGATCCTCTAGTTCAGTCACCTTGCATTTTTATTTTATTATTCAGGAGATGGAATGTCATGCAACACATTCTACGTATTGCTTCATGACTCATATCATACCATGTCATGATGTTTGAGTATATTTATGCCATTTTTTAGCTCTTCCTATCTTATCCATTGGGATGAGGATGATGAACCTTTCCTTTTTTGCTTTACTTCATGTCTTACCCCAAATTGGACAATGTAGCTTATTTCATTTTTAAGCTTTAGAGGAACCTTATTTTGATAAAATTTGAAGGGTGTTCATAGTTACACATTTATAAATATTTGAATTGGAGTGTGTAACTGTGAATAGTCCTCAAATTTGGTCAGATAGATTTATGACCATTTTTCTAAAAACAATTCTCTATTTTCATCCTTTCTCTGCCTCGATAGATTCCACAATTGAGAGAGTCTTGTAGATAGTTATTTATGCTTGACAAGCTTACCGAGGATTTGACATTTATAGGTCTATCAATTTTTTTGATGTATCTTTCTCTCTTTTTAAGTATTTTGTCCTTCAATTTTGCTCTTCTAGTGATATTTTGGTATTTTTTTCAAAGAGTGTAATACAATTACCAAAATATTATGGTCATTTTTTTTTACTTCATGGCAAGCCAAGATTATTGTAGATGCCCTTGATGGAATAATCAGCTTATAAAATCCTAGTGCTTTCTTAGCTAACACCAGGATTATTTATGGGCTACCATAAATTGATACATCCTCATTAGCTAACATCGAGAAGGCTAAATTAAATCCTTCTTCTCCTTAGGGGCTTTAGAAAAATTCGTAGGCACAAGGATATTTATACCCATTTGCAATTTTAAACCAGGTTTGTTGCATCTATCCATTTCCATCATTTTTTATAGTGTAATCAACTCGAGAGTCTTGCAAAAATTCACTTGCCTTAATTGGATAAATGGAAATTGAAGAATTTATTATATAGGCTTGTCATTATGGAAAAGGTGTTGCTCTACCTATCGAGTCAACTCTTTTTTTTTTGTGTCTACCTTACACTTATTTCCAAGAAGAGAAATTTTAAATACAATTGTTTATTTTTTCGATTAATTTGTTACTATAGCCACAAATTTTGCTTTTAATACCTTATTATGCATGTCATTCAGCTATGTTATTGGCTAATCACCTTATTTATCAAAGGTGTATCTAGCCTTTTATTTCCTTGTTGGTTATTTACACAAAATTATGGCTCGTCGAACCATGCTTGGTAGAAGTATTTTTTTTAACTTTATCCTAGGAATCTACAATGTCCTGACCATACATTATCAAATTTAAGTTTCTCCTCTTGGTGTATTATTTGGAACTCATAATTTCTATTGACTATTTCTACATACTGATCAATATCTAATCTATTCTTGATGAAATTCTTGCTTTGAACATTGGTGGTGGTTATAAGTAATTGTTGTAAATATGGCAAATTAGTAAGCCTTATATTTTTAAGCATTCAACTCCTAAATTTTTTTTATAGATTCTCAAGGAAGCTATTTATCATCAACTTGGAATTTATTTAATTTCATATTTTTATTATGCACCAATTTTCTATATACCCTTTCTAATTCTTAGGCCAAAATTACTGTGACTCATGACTTCTCAAGTCCTGGGAAGGTTCACAATCGACTGCTAGGTCTAGCTACTTTTCTAGATAATTTTTTTTGGAATTGTGAAAACCTTGCCAAAAACATTTCCACTCTAATTCTATATCTTTCTTTGTCCAATCAATTACCTCCACTCATGTATTTGCAATACCTCTTTTTTAGAATCTATCTTTTGTTCTGCATATTCCTCAATGTAGTAATGTTGTAGATCTTGATTGAATATTTAGACCAATTTTTTTATTTCAAGGGATAATCATGTGACTATGGTTTAGTACTAGGTATCCTATTTGCTCCATGAAATCTTTGGAGCATGTCAATAATTACTACATCTTGTAACACCACAAGGTTTAGGTATTCATGTATCATCAATGAAAATTTTTCATAAAGCCAACTACCTTTATGGGTTTCTCATTAAATTGAAGCAACTTGTGTCCTATTTAGTTATGGAATAGGCCCATGCTTTTGCAAATTTCTTTGGGCATAATTGTAACCTTAGCTTCTGGATCTACTACACAATTATATAACATGTGCCCTTCTAGGCAAAGAGATAAATGGAAGGAGATGGGCTAACAACTTTCCATACTTAGCAATGGTATTTTTATCTTTGGGTTCTAGGGACTATCTTCTTTTACCAATTTTCTTAGGTCCAATCCAACTAAATCCACCCTTTTAGAGACTAGAAAATTTATTTTTAGGTCCTTTATGTTCCTTTCAAGATCAAAATTTGCTTCACTTAATAATTCAAGCCTTGAGCCTGGTTCGAGTTCTGGAATTGACACTTTGAATAAGCTTTGGAATGGTTCAATTGTTTTAACTCTTTGTGTCTGAGTTATAGCTAGGAAATATAACCTTTTATACATTTCAATCCTCCATAGATTCAATAATTTTATCTCAGGATCTAGTGTTTGAAAATATGATCGTAGATCTACTCTTTCACTTTAGATGTCCAAATTCTGAGCATGACAAGGACTATCTCCCATTTCTTGTTGATTGTTAATGGGAATTGTTATTCTTGAGAATGATTATCCCAATTTATTATCGAAGCTACCATGTCTTCCATTACTAGGAATTTCTTTGAATACAAACGATGCTAACAAATTTTGCACACATAAGCTCTGTTGGGCAATGAAGAGTCACACGTAGTTGAGACTTTAAATTTCTCTTGTACACTATCATTATAAAAATACATTATTTGGTATTCTATATAAACCTATCTTGATATTTTTTCCCTATATGAGAACCTCCCTTCCATCTTGTTGAGATCTTCGATTAATTTTTGAATTAGTGTCTTAAATCCTTGTTCTTTCTAGGGTTGATCCACCTATACAATGAGGATGTACTCTGTTATGGGTGGGTAAGATGGATTCAATTTTGACACCTCACAATATGGTACACAAGGAATACTTAGAAATTGGGCATGTGAATAATTTTGGATAGTTGGTCATATGGTATTTCTAGTAGGGGTTTTACCAGCCATGATAAGCATATTTTTTGTTGTTACAACCTCTCCAAAAACCTATGGGAACATTTTTTCTTTGGACTACTAAATTAATAGATTTAATTCAAATTTAAAAGCATGTATATAATAAATATATGTTGGGGCATGAAAGGGATGAATATCTTGAGGGTTTATTTTCCATATCTTTTTGAATCGAGTATTAAAGTCGATAATGCTTTCATAGGGAGCTCTTTGAATAGAGAAGAAATGGGTGAGCAACAAGAATGGATATGTGAGGTCATAACACTCTATGATGATATATTTGGCTATTTTATTTCAAGTTTTAATACTATTATCTTCTAAATATTGGTACCATAACAATATTTTACTTCTAAAATATTAGACATGCAAACTAATCATTGTATCTTCGAAGATAATGTTGTATATAGTATCCAATACAACTACATCTTTATAGTGTTCATAAGCCATTTTTCATTGCCATTATAACTGGGGAGGCATTTTAGAGTGACTTTTGTTATTTCATGGAGGATTGGGATATTGAGGGGATTGATGCTATACCAAGCTAGATAGGATTGTTTATCCATGAGAACTTTTTTGTGATAATAAGGTCTAGCATAATTTTAGGTAATTCTAGATTTAATCTTTAGTGGAGACACCAGGTGAACATATATTCTTTTCTTTTGAGGTTAAGACTATTCATCATATCTTGAGCTCTTTGAGAATGTACGATGAAAAGACATAATTTGTCGCATTAGCCATGCCAAAAATAAATCGTTGGTATAAAATTTTCTTAGTCTATGAATTTTGAATGCTCCCTAGACTTCAGCAAATGGTTTTTTATGAATGATATTTCAATAAATTCAACCTCTGGAGAAGGCTGACTCCTTGTAATGTTTGTGAAGTAAAAATAGGGGTTTAAGCCAAAGAGAAAGATATGAAAGGGTGTAAATAAATGAGCAAAATATGGATGAGATATAGTTAGCAACATTGGAAATTACTATATAATAAGCTAACACAACAAATTTAGGTGATACTTAACAGATTAACCATTGTCAAATACAATAAAAAATTTAGTCAACTTCAACTACATACTTTAATCATTGCAAAGACTTAAATTATTACCAGTCCAATAGTGATTTAAATAGTAGAATTCACTTTAAAATAATAAATTAATAATGAAAGTCCAATAAAAATGGCTTAAAGTAAAGGTGCATTCATAAAAACCTATAATTACATAGTAATGGAGGTCAAACAACTATCACTTCTCATTAATTGGTAGCAATATTACATAGCAAATATCTAGGAAAATACTACAAATTTGACCTCTTCAATTGGAGGTGGCATGGCTTATTTATAGTCTATATTTTGAATCTTACACTAAAATATTTACAATGAGTTATAGGTCTATTATAAGAATATCTTGGTAGAGAAGGCTCAATATTTTGAGGTGGTAGCTTTAGATTCTACTTTATACTTGAATTTGAATTTCTATGTAAGTTGCTCCATCGATCTGCAAGTACCTTTTGCAAGTGGTTGAACTATTGCTATTTATTTATCATAACTATTATTTCATGCTTTGATGGTGCTAAATTGACTAGTTGGAAAGCACTGAGGTGGTTATGGCCTTTTAGAGGGGTGTGTATTCAAGACATTATCCTATTTTGATTAAAGTGATCTTCAAACAAATCCAAACTTAGGAAATTAGATATGCCCAAGTTTTGTGCATTACTTCTTTTTACACGATGCCAAAATTTGGTGCAAATATGCTAACGTCACCACCCAAAGGTGCTCAACTTTGTGCATCCCAATTTTGTGCATTGTGACCTTTTACATCTACCATCTTTTGAATGATGCTAGAATTTGGTATGGATATGTTGATATCACTATCAAAAGGTTCTCAAATTTTTGCATCCTAGTTTTGTGCATCATGACTTTGTGCATCTCAACCTTGTGCATTGCTTCTTTTGTACGATACCAGACTTTAGTACATCCCAATTTTATACATCATGGATTTATGCATTACAACTTTGTTCAACTTGGATTTGTATATTTTTAGAGTTTTACAGTGCTACACTGATATCACCATTGATAAGGGTTTGACTTCATTCATCCCAACTTTGTGCAACCTCTTACACCTTTAAAACATAGTTAATTTTTTAAGAAAAAGAGCTTGGCTTCTTGTATTACAAATGGGGTCATGAATCTAACCTACACGGATAAATATAGGTCAAGCACATATCATTTTGATACAATATATGGTATGTAACACAAGGAACCTATCAACATAATGTACCTAAAAATTTATTATGCTTGAATCTACATTATTGCTTTCGCATGTGCCTAATTGCATGGTAAACTGCTTGCATGGCTACTTCTAAATTATTTTTATTGCTTTCATGTACATGGTTAAATGTTTTCTTGTGTCTTCTTATTCATTGCATAAATTCATGAGGGGGAATCCTAAAATAAAGCAATGATGATCCTATATAGCAAATAGTATCACTTGCGTTACATTTGCAATAGGTCATTGATCTAGCGAACCTCTTTGATGACTCCCCAAAATCCTTTTTCATCCTTTTGATATTTTGAAAACTTGAAGGAAGTTGAGATCTTAATGTTCTTCAACACCTTGAATTTTCCCTCAAGTTTCCAAAATGTTTAAATTATTGCATGCATTGTTTGCTTGATCATGTGTATGCTTGCTATATAATCAAATCTCAATTCACTTGTTTGTATCTATATGCTTGTTTTTTGCATCTGTATTCAAGATTATTCATCATGACCCATGATGATATTAATTAGGATAGATCACATTATAGATTACATATTAGTTAGGATATATCACATTATAGATTACATCTTAGTTAGGTACCTGAGGTAGAAAATCTTTCTAGTGACTCTTTTTGACTAGACATCTCATCATTTCTCCAACATATCCATTATCTTATTGGCATCATCTTTTTCCTATGACTTTATAGAACTCCATGATGACTTTGATACTAAAAATACAATTTAAATATGACATATTGAAGGAAATATTGATCTAGCAAGTGCTACGCTAAGCAAAAGTCTTATCTTCTCTCACACAAAATATTTTATCATAACACTTTCATACATCCTCTGATTCATCTATACACCTAGGCAAAATGAGTGATAGAATCATTCAATAACTAGTGAGTTACTAATCCCTAGGGTATCTGTTAGAATTATATTATTCTATCAAATATTTTCCTCTATGAAAGGATCTATCAAAAATTTCAACCTCATCAATATTTAAATATTTTCATTAGATATTATCTCCAAACATCACATCCAAACATTTGATAATTCTATGATTTATTCTTATACCTAGAAATAAGGTAGGATAAAATCATTTAGTAATGTTTGGAAAGTGTTAGCTATTATAAATGGAACACATTACATTATTTGGGTCATGTAAATGTACCTTCCTTGGTACATACTTAGGACATTAGGTTACTTTAGGGGCAAGTTATCTAGTTACTTCAGACAATGTAATAAATGCACAAGTGTCAATGTGTAAGTTGTAATGTGTAAGGTGTCCACTTGTACAACTAGATAGAGTGTCAACCAAGGAACTTATCTTCCTATATAATGGTCATAAGTAGATCATAGATATAAGGTCATATAGAGTAGCATCATAGTGAGTGTGTGGTAGATAGGTATTATGGTAGTGTGTATGAGTTATAAGCTCAGAGCTCTCTCATGGAGCAATAGCATATATTATGGAGTACCCATTTCCTCCATTGCTACTATTGTAATATTTTTACCATTTCTATTTATAGCATATTTCAATCATCTTGCATATCTATTTTATTTATTTCTACATCTTGTGACTGGTATATCCCAATGTATGTGGTATCAAAATCTAATAGTGGTATGAGAGCTAAGGTAGAAGCCACAGTAGATATAGAGGGAAACCACCAATATTTGATCCTAAGTTTTTTGAGAACTTGATGTGCCATTGGACCAATCACTGTCAAAATTTCTCATAAGAGTCAAGGTGGTAGAATAAGGGATATTTACAAGTGAGGAATGAAATCTCAATTTTAAAAATACTGAGATTGCATAGGGCTAGAGTCTTTCCATAGATTTGAAGAAAAAATCATGAAGACTAGGACTCAACATTTGATCCACTAGGTTGATGAATCAACCAATGAAGCTAAGAGATCTAGAAATACTTACCTCAAAGTTTCTTTTATTGTAGTGAATTAATACTCAGATGATTGGGATACCTCCTATAATATAAATCTAGGAGACCTCGAATTTATTTCCTGAATATTGGAGTGTCTTCATAGTGCAGATATTAGTTGTTGCAGAAAGGAGAATTCTTCAAAAGAATCTTCTGGAAAAGAATCATGGTGAAGTATAGAGACAAGAGATATCCATTGATAGATTGAATAACTTCACCAAAATAAAATTCCATAGTACCCTTGATACAGAAGAAAATACCATAAAAGTCTTGATCCAGAAGAAAAGTCCATAGAAGCCTTGATATAAATAAAAAGGCCACAAAAGCCTTAATATTGAAGAATAGACCATAGAAGCCTTGATATTGAATAATAGACTACAAAAGCCTTGATACTAAAATAGGCATTATATGCCTTTTATCCTGAAGAATATTCCATAGGAAAGGATCTAATTCAAAATAATATTTTAGTACTAATATTTTTTGTTGCAGGTATAAGTGATCCAGTAAGTTGGGAAAGCTTCCTACAAGAAAGTTAGGAAAAAAAGATTCTTCAAAATCAATCTAGTACTTGAAGCAAAAGATATTAGGAGGAGATCTCATTAAAGAAATTCCAATTTAGGAAGAAGGACTAGGAAAGTCCTACTCGTATCCAAAAGAAGCAAAATCAAAGATCCAGGAGAAGATGTCAACACCAACACTTCTAGAAGTAGAAGGTTGAATATAAGATCTCTAGGAAGACCAAAAGAAGCTGCAAGATCAAATACCTTGAATAGGTCTCTATGAGCATCCAATAAAATTCTAGGAGAGCCTTGCTGAAGAAATCCTCAAAGGAGAACTCACTGGATAAATCCACTACCAAGGAGAAGCCCCTGATAGTGAAGGACTTGTGACAATTATCACCATCTGACAACAAGCCCAATAGAAGGATAATTTGGCAAGGAGTACCAAATCTGAGTAGAAGAAGAATCAAGTAAGACCTCAAGATATTTATAATCTTGAGGAGAAGATATTGCTTGAAGACAGAATTTGACAAGAAGACTTGAAAGAATATGACACTTATTAAATCCAAGATATTTGAATATTACCTCCTATAGAAAGAGGTCATTGCTTTAGAGATACAAACTTCTCCAAATTTATAGTAGAAGGAAGAGATTACAAGATGATATCAAAGTCACCAAATCCTAGGCTTGTGAAAGAAATTTTGAGACCATCAAATTGGTGAAGAATGAACTATTCAAAAATAGTCTACAAAGAATTGTAAGATCCTATTCAAGGTAGCAACTTGGTGTTCTTAGGCACCGAGATCTACATCCTCTATAGAAGTAGAAAAAGAGCTACAAAATAATTCAAAATAAGGTATGTAACTATTTATGAAAGTAGATTCATTAGGTGAATTACTTATCCAATTTATTAAAGCACCTTCATCCTGATTAAAGTTGCAAAAAGGAGATCTGTGTTACAGTTTTCAAGTGTGCAAAAAGAAAAATTATTTTTAAGGTTCATTTACACATTAGGAGTTGATTAGATTTTAGAATTTCAATAATCTATCAACTAGCCTATTATCTACTTTGGAAAGCAAAATAAAACTATCTCCTAATATCTTGCTTGTAAGGAATTTATAGATTAAATCTTGAAGGTTTATTTGATATTATTCTTGATATGTTGCAGTGAATTGATTAAGTGTATTTTTTTGAGAGTATATTGGAGTGATAAGGTGTAATTTGTTAGTGCATTAAAAGTAGAATTTGTTAGAGTTATTTGCACTATTATTACTCTCAAAAGAAATTAGTTTTGTGCTTTAAAATAAAGGCTACAAAATCTAGTTTGGATCAAGTGTCTAAAGACACTTTTTAAAGCACAAAAACCTGCAACTCATAGTGGCCAATAGAAGCCACTAAAATTGGTTAGTAAAAGCAAAGGAAAAAGAAACAAATCTAACCAAAAAGAAGATTCTAAGATTGGGAGATGGTGAGTCTCAAATCCAAAGCACTTAGGGTTAGTGCAACTAAAATAAAGTTTTTATCATACAACATTTATAAGGCTTGGATCATCATCAATCATCCAAGAAAAAAGGTTAAGGAGCCTAGACAAAGAGACATCCTTAAAACCCTCATTTTGCACTCATCAATATACTACAAAAATAAAAAATTTAGACCTGCAAAAGAGTGCAAGGAAAAGGTGCAATATAAGGATTCTATATACATGTAAATATTACATGGTGTTGCACTTATACAATACATCAAATGCAGGTAAAGGAGCATATTTAAAGGTGCCACAATAGGCACAATAGATATAGGGAAAAAATAACCAAAGAAAAGGCCAAAGGAAGGGCCAAAAGATCAAATGTTCTCCATCACTGGAAGGGCATTCTCTCCAACATTGAACCAATAGTCAAAGGAATTTATATGTAAATAACAACAAGTATTTCAAAGGCTATTTACGTAAGCTAAAGGATCCAAAGAAATTTCTATCACACATATTTATGTAAATCATAGCAAGGAAGTAAATCTATCTACGTAAACTAAAATATAGAGCACATTTCAGCATTTAGAAGCATCAATAATCAGGTAGCATGGTGTGGGGATAAGTGCATAATAGCAAATTGGATTCTACATTGAGAGTAGAATCAACAAAGGGTAGCAAGAGAGGTACCACATACTCATCCAAATCTCCAAGGCAGCTCATGAATTACCTGTAGAAGAAAATACATTGCTTGCTCTTCAAAAATAAGAAAGACATTGGAAGGAGTTATGAGTCCTTCTTGGAGGAGTTATGTAGGAAATTCCATGCAAAATTGTTGAGTGCCACTTGATACATTATTCCATCATAACTATTATTTCTCTAACACTCAAGCAAGAATGATATGTTACAGAAGGTTGAGCAATGTTACAAGAAGAGGAGGCAGCATTATAAAGTCACTTGAGTGACACTTGTTTGCCAAAGAATTTTTGACTAGAAGAGCAACATTATAAGAAGAGGAGGTAGTGTTACTAAGCTAATTGAGTGCCAATTGTTTCCTAAATACTGCCCATGTATGTAGCGTAGATAAATGAAGAGACATCATTCACAGCCAACATCCATAGAATAGCAACCATAGTCTAGTCAATCTACACCATGGAAGAAGGAGAGGATAGGAGCATTAAGGACTCTGTTAAAAGGTCCAACATCTACTCTCCAAGTGTCAATGAATAAGCTTAGGAACCATACAAATCATGGAATAAGGATAACATAGGAGCATTAAAGACTCCATTGAAAGGACCAACATCTACTCTCCAAGCATCAATGAAGAAGCCCAACAACCATACCACACTTTTTTCCTCAATCTCATCAAATCAAGCACCATAGAAAGGGTATGTAGAGGATGATCATATTTTAGTCAAATCAGTGCCATCCAAGTGTGAAGTCAAGTGGGCTAAGGTAAGAAAAATATCTCATTAAATTTTCTTTCAAACATTGGAGTTATAAGGTTATATTTTTATGGATTATTTTTAAGGTTGAGAAAGCAAAGACGTAGGAGATAACTTACCTAAAAATTAGAATACTATTTGCAAATTAACCTAGGAGATATAAGACCTTATACTTAGGTTGAATCATTTAAATATTTTGCAATTATTATTATTTTTTCTAATTTTCCAAAGATGGGAGTCATAAGATCTACTACTACAAATTGATTTATTAGAAATTAGAAAAATTGAAATCAAATTTCAATGGGCCATTATAAGAGGTTTATGAATATCATATAAACATTGGACACTAAAATATTTACTTATCTCAAATACTCTCAAATAGATACAAAATATCCAATATTAAAAACCTCTTGATATCTAGAAAAAGTGCTTAGTTCAATAGGAGCAATAAGGACAATAGAGGTTGATTTTAGCATTTTCATGATTTTACAAATTCAACCAAGATTGAACTATATATCTCAACAGCACTTCATTTTTTGTCCAAAACATACTAGGGGGTCATAAGGTATTCTATTAAACTTGGTAATATCATATTCTATTGTTTATCAAGTTGCAAATATATAAGCTATCTTCAAAACCTAAAATCCTTAAGAGTACTCATTCTCATTACTAGGGAGACATAAGGAAGCCCACAAGGACCAAGGATCAATATAGGTTTTATAAAATCAAGCTTATAAACTTCTATCAAAATAAAATCCTATCTCATATCTTCAAAAATGACATATAATGAATGTGGAATTTACTACAATAGAAATCAGTCCATAAAACATGAAAATATGTGGTACATTGAATCTGGAGCAAGTTATCATATGATAGGAAATATACAATGGTTTGACTATCTTGAGGATACCAATGGCTACAGACTAATATGTGGACATCCAAAATTATCCTATACATGGATATGGATATGTAACACCCAGCAAATCTTTTCTAAATATTCTACTAAAAAATGTATTGTATGTTCTTGTATTAACATTCAATCTCATTTCAGTAAGCAAGTTGGTATAAGATAATTATATGATAAAATTTATATATATGGATGGAATAAATACATGTCTCATCATGAATCAATGTGAAATTAAGGCAATAGGGTCTATCCATGGAGATACATACATCTTAGATTCAATGGAAATCTCACAAGATATTGTGATATTTCAAAATGATACTAATATATTTCCAAAATAATAGGTTGATGAAAATGAAGAACCATTACAGAAAAAATCCAAGCATAGAAGAATCAAAATCAAGAAGACGAGAGGATAAGTGCACCATGCTCTACTGAGCCATCAATACTCAGAACCAAACAAAGATATGTGCAATAATACCAATGAATGTGGATGGATAGAAGACAACAATGATGAATCTAAATAAGCCAAAGATCATTTCAAATATGAATATCCAATTCAAATCTATCATATGGATGAAGATACACATTAAATACTTAAGTATTAAATACCCAAATATTGTAATACAGGGGGGTGTTAGAAATAAAGCATATTACATTATTTGGGTCATGTAAATGTACCTTCATTGGTACATACTTAGGACATTAGGTTACTTTAGGGGGAAGTTACCTAGTTACTTCATGCAATGTAATAAATGCACAAATGTCAATATGCAAGTTGTAATGTTCAAGGTATCCACTTGTACAACTAGATAGAGTGTTGGCCAAGGAATTTATCTTCCTATATAATGGCCATAGATATATCATATATATAAGGTCATATAGAGTAGCATCACAATGAGTGTGTGGTAGATAGGTAGTAGGGTAGTGTGTGTGAGATATAAGCTCAAAGCTCCCTCATGGAGCAGTAGCATATATTATGAAGTACCCATTTCCTCAATTGCTAATATTGTAATATTTTTGCCATTTCTATTTATAGCATATTTCAGTCATCTCATAGATCTATTTTATTTCTTTATGCATCTTGTGATTGGAATCTCCCAATGTATGTGGTATTAAAAGCTAAAATTAGCTTATCTATATATATAATAAGTGAGGAATTATTCTATAAAACATTATTCCTCAATATATGGATCTATCACAAATTTTAAAGTGATAAACATAATATCATCACTTGTCAAATTCACCATTATACATAAAATTAATGAATAATAGAATTACCCAATACCTAGCAAGTTTTTAACACACCTAACAATATTGGATAATTAGATTAGATATCCTACTCTAGTATAGCATCTATTGACATTATCACCCAACCTCCTACTAAGTTAGGGCAACATGATGAAGTGTAATCATTTATATCCATATATCATCAAATTTCAATCACAAGCATCAAGCACATTATTTATAAATCTTCCTAATCATTGGTAATATTAAATACATAATGGATTTCTTGTATGTTTTGCACAATTGTATGTTGCACAACTTTTATGGATAAAAATATGAGATTTATTCTTTGATCAAATAGTTTTCATTAAAAACATTTACAAGGAATAATTCTCATATTCCCTCCCTCAAAAGACTTGAGATATTTATATCTATAATTTCACTCTTGTTGTCAAGGTTGCATTTTGCATGTTTGATTGATCCTTTAGAATCAAGGGACTCCATGATGAAGTAACTACTTAGGTTAGCTCATATACATTATACTTACACTAGGTCATTGATGCTAAGTAGGTTCCTAGCCTTAGGAGTTTGGATTGCTTTTTATACATCGTTTGTCTATAACAACCCACTTAAAAATAATGAGAGAGAGAGAGAGAGAGATTTTTAGGACACAAGCAAGGTTATAAATATTAGCATTATCAAGGCTTCACCATATTTGAGTTCAATATCACTATAGATGACACTCAGTGGATTGGAGTGGTCAACATCCCATATTTTTTGGGATCACCTTACTAAACCTCATCATTTAAAAGGATGTCAAAGTGGTTCCCCCAAATTTTCTTAGAGAATATTACATTATTTGGTACATGTCAATGTACCACCATGGGTACATGGTTATATTAGGTGTCTTAAGTTAGTATTAGAGTCTTTACTTTATGTAATGTAATAATGTGTAGGTAATGCACAAGTGTCTTTAGTTAGGTGTGCATGTGCACAAGTGTCCATCATGTAGAATGCACATGTTTCCTTAGAGTAGGAAAGTTAAGAGTCACATACTATTATATATTTGTGATAAAGCATTTATGGAATGACAAATGGATAAAATGATAACAACTAATAAATGATCCTAATCTAGCAGTCTTGAAAGGATACACTGACAACATCGTTGGTCAAAAGTGTTCAATTTCATAAATATTTATAACTATAGGAAAATATGGAAAATCATCATAAGTACATCCCATCTCGAGGAATCTAAAGAGCTGCAATTACTTCTAAGCTCCATTTTCATTCCCTCTGGGAGTACTAGATATCAAATCTTCTAAGAATTCATTGAAAGCAAGGATTTCTCTATGAAGACTGCTTACAAGTTGCTACTGGTCCATGAAGAGACCTTACTTCATTTTAGTCTTACTTGGCCTAAATTTCTCATTCCCAAAATAGCCCTTTTTACTTGGGTGCCCATTCAAGAAAAAATTCTAACCATTGACAATATTCTTAAAAGAGGTCTGGACATTCCTAATAGATATTTTCTATGCTTGTCAGATTGGGAATCCCCCCATAACCTTTTTCTTTCATGTTCATTTTTCTCGTCTATCCTCAAAAAGTTATTCAATTTTTTCCACATCCTTTGGTCTAAATCTTGCTCTATTTCTAATATCTTTTCCCAATGACAAATCCTTTTTACAGTCCCCGCATTAATTTCATGTAGCAAGTCTACCTCCATAAATTTCTATGGAAAGCCTAAATAGAAAGAAATCATAGAGTTTTATCTAACAAGATGTTGATCCTAGACTATGTTTTGAACAAAACATTTTCCTTTGCTATAGATAATACTTTCCTCTGTCCTCTTTCATCCCATCCCACCTCTCAGTTCAAAACTTCATTGGGCCTCTCTCTCTCAATATTCCCATCATGGACAATCACCCTAATTATCCCCCTAACCCAAGGGCACATTCCAAGTGTATTCCCCCTCCTTTAGGTTGGCTCAATTTAAACTTCGATGTTGCTACCAAGGGCAACCCTATATTAGTTGGAGCTAGGATTATCCTTAGAGATATCAGTGGCAGAGTAATCCTCACCTATGCAAAATTTTTGGGAATCCAAATGAATTAGGTTGCTGAAGCCAGAGCCTTGTGGAGAGGTATTGTTCTGGCAAAATAATTTTTAGATAGACTCATGGTTGAAGGGGATTCTCTAACTACCATCAACTATATAAAGAATTCCAAAAATCCCTCATGGAGGATTAGGGACTATATTAATGAAGCCAAGTCTTTAATTCAAATGTTTCAAGAGATTATTTTTCAACATGCTTTTAGAGAAAGCAATAAAGCAGCTAACAAGCTTGCAAACATTGGCACCCACTCCACAAGCTTGGTGACTTGGACAAGTGGCCTTCCTCAGGAACTATCTGATGTCATGGAGCAAGATAGAATATCCTCAAATGAGACAAATACTGATGTGGAGCAAGTCAGATTTTCCACAAATGGGTTAAATGCTTATTGATTATGTTTCTATTTCCACTGATTCCCATGTAACCTTGTTACATGGATTAATCGATTTTATTAGTATTTTCAACATTAATCCTCTCTCCATCGATTTTCAAGTAATTTTTGTTTGGGGTTTTTTTGAGCTCGCATGCCTCACCGTCTATCCTTGCCATGTTGGCCTACATTTTCTTATCTTTCACTTCCTCCTCTCCTACAATGCTATCATTTCATTTCACCCCATCACCACCAAGCCATCCATATCCCTTGCTTCCCTTTTCCCATACCTTCCATCTTCCATCCATTTCTACCTCTTCCTTTGTGCCTTCACCATTGTTTCCATCACCTAGTACACTTTTTCATCATGTGGGAGGTTGGTTTTACCCCTCATATGCTCCATATCCAATATGGTTCAAGTGAGGTCTATCACGGTCACCTCGATTCATGCAGACTCAGCTTTCTCTAATTCACTCGGTACCCTATACAAGATGGAGATCTCATTGCTCCCAAAATTGGACCCAAGGCTGTTTCTTTTTATAGTAGTCCTTGTTCCTTTCACCTCCATCATTGTACTTTCCAAATTCATTCTTAGAGCCTCTGTTATTCTATCAATATGAGTTTCATTGAGCCATCCGTCATTGTCATGGATTCCATTACTAAAGCTATCCTCACTTCTAGGGGCTTCCTTCATTTTTTTTTATTTTTAATGAAGAGGATCTTAAAATTACCAATGCTTTTTTGGGCACTTGGGACAATGGAAGGGTGATGATTTTTGATAGGACCTTCAAAGTTGAAATCAAGACTCTAGTTGAGCTTACAGGGTAGAAATCCAAAGGGAGGTCAATTCATCATGAAAAACACAATTGAGAAGCTAAAATCAAAGAAATAAAATACAAGGACCTCTACAAAAAGGCTTGAATGGGAATACATTGTGAGGGGCTCTTGTCTTCCTGGAATAGTTTCATGAAACCCATCATGGAGTTCATAACTATGGAAGATCCTAATAAGGTTTTATGCAATTTCCACTTTGCTTTAATAATTTCCATGATGTCAACCTGGTGAAAATTCCCCAATTCCTTTTCAATTCCATCAACTACACTATAGACCACATTCGTAAGGAAAATAGCAACGAGTTGCCTTCTCATGAGGGACTATTCAAGGTTCCATATAGCCATTGGTTGATTCACTACCCTTCGGGTGCTATCCCTCCTCCTACTCCTAAAGCTAAACCTAGCCTTATCCAAACCATTCCTTCCTAGTCCACTCCTCTATCCTCTAGCTCTCTTTCTCTATCTGCCAAAAAGAGAGGAGTGGTCGAGATTGTTCAATTGTTGATGAAAAGAGCTAAAATTGAATCTCTCGATATAAAGTGTGTTCATTCCTCTACATGCCTAAATAATTTGGTGCAAGAAAATAAGTTACTTATCATCAAATCTAAGGATGATGAGAAGGATATCCCTAATTAGTTTTTGCAACAATTTATTATCAACTCTATTCCCAATTGCATATCCCAAATGGTTGATCTTCGTAATGCTATGAACATGCTCTTATTTAGGAAATCCTTTTTTGAGGATGGTGGTAAGGTCTCTACTATCAAATAGGACATCAATTTTGTTGCTTCTCCTATGGATGACAAATATGAGGATAAATATATCGACATGGACGAGTCAAATGATGAGCTCTAGGAAGTCGATGCAGAACCCAAATATGAAGCTTAGGGCTTCCTTTCTTGTTGAGGTTTTTTTTAAAGGATATCATCTATGTTGACCTTAGATTCTCTCTACTATTTGAGGGTATCCTCTGTGTTGCCCTCAATTCCTTCTTGTCTATGTTTCAAGGGCATCCTCCATGGTGCTTCTAGTTTTGTGGGATTGCATTCCCTATCCTTGCCTTTGATTTTTACGACTGGGTTTAGCTTTCTTTTCTATGATGTAATCAGGGTTTGGTTACCTATTAAAACCCATTTTTAATTAAATATTTTAACTGATCAAAAAAAAAATTGTGATAAAGCATTGTAATAAGGGTGAAAAATACATTGCTCATAGCATGCATTAGTAGACCTCCATTCTATGTACTATTTTCATGAGCTTTCATTAATGGCAATTTTTATGAGTAGTTGAAAAATTTTATTACGAGTTTTACATGCTTATTATATTTTCATTATCATATATTTAATATTGCATGCTCATTTTAGATCTTGTATTTTTTTCATTAAGTATTTAGATTCAAAAGCTAATAGTGGTATCAGAGCACAAGGTAGATTGATAGGAGATAGAAAGTCATAAGAGATATTGAGAGGAGATAGGTGTAGATTAGTGGTATATAATTCACAATGGGGATGTGGTTTCCAATGGCTTATAATGATCAATTTTCTATTCCCAATCGATGTACCAAATCGTATAATCGTACAATATTTACAACTATCAATTTGCGACAATAGAACAACTTGTACGGATCCCAAATCATACCATTGTATGATCCCAAATTGTACAGTGATAAATATTGTACAATTTTACACCTAGCCAATCCTTTAGATTCAATTTTTCAAGCTTTTGTACATATTTTTGTAACCAGATTGTTCGATTTCCTAATTCTACCAAATCGGGTAGGTTTCCTCAATCGCATAAAATGCCAAATTGGGTAAGTTTCTTCTGTACAATTTTTAAAAGCTCTAGTGTATAATTTGTACAAAAAAAAATGCAATAGGGTGCCAAATTGGATATTCTTCTATACAAATCTGTCTCAACTAAGTTTTGTAAAGTTTTAACATGGAAATTAATCCATTTCTACCAACATGCAAGTTACATCATCAAGGTTTGAGAGAGTTATATCCAATGGCAACATCTAAAAATTGTACAACAACCTTCAATATGCCTTTATTGATATCATCCTCATCATATATCATTCATTAGGTTCACACAAGTGTTGGTTTAATCCAATTCTTCCATAGTAATGCATAAAGTATCAATAACAACCAAAAAGAAGTACATGCAATAATGATAAACCAAAAAATACTATTCTACCATTCCAATATCGTACAGTACATGAGAGAAACTATGAATTGTGATTATTCTTCATTACTTGTCAACAATATCATACAATCACTAAAAGGTACTCAACAATCATAGGTATGCATCAATACTTCACTCTAGAACATAGCCAAAACTCACAAGCATTCACCAGACTAACCAAACTATCAAAAATGAAAAGGGGGCCTTATATAACATTGCCCAAGCTATTCCAAAGTGGTTCCTGATGAAATTTATTATTCAAAACTACCCATGCATAATGGAATGCATAATTATGACTTTTACTAAGTCTAAACACATCATTTATCAAATTCATGCACAATTACAACTCAAATTGTATTTCCCTTGCATTTTATTTCATTTCATTACACATTGTATGGTTTACCCTTCATTTTGTATAGTTTATATCCTACTTGTATGATTTAATTCTACTTGTATAATTTACAAAAACTTGTCAAAATTTTCAAACTGGGAAAATCCTCTTATCACTTCTTTTGGAAGGTGGATTTGCTACCTACATCTACTCTCCCCTTTAATTTGTTTAGTGTCCTTGCCAACTCATCCTTTTGTTTCAATTGTATCTCATAATATTTGACTATAGCTTCTAGGTCTTCCACCTGGGTGCAAACAATTGTGCATTGATTCTACAACTTGGCTACATAGTTTCCCATTTCTACTGCTTTTATTCCATGTTATTTGGATTTATCTTTGACAGTCTTCAAGAGTTCCCTCAATTGTGTTTCACGCTCAGTGGCACTCTTCATCAACTTATCCTATAAATGTGCTTATTTTCAAGCTGCTACTTGTAATTCTTCATTCTTATATATAATGGTCTACATATGGTGATTAATATCTACATCCAAAGTATGAACAATCTCTTCCTTAGAACTCAATTGCACTTGCTTATCTAGTTTTGTGAGCTCTGCTATCTTCTTACTCTGCATTGCTAGTTGCTCATATTTCTCATCCAACTGTGTTTTAAATTGTTCATCCTTTACTCTGAGTTGAGCTTCCAACTCCTTAATCTTATCTTCTACCATTTGTGAGACCTATCACTTCTCCTCTTCAAGCAAATTAATTTTAGCCTCAAAATCAGCCCTCTTACTTAGCAATTCTTCTTCTAATTTCTTTAGTTTCTCTTCTGTCATAGTCTTAATCTTAAGCAATTCTTCCTCCATGGCAACCATTTCCTTTCAAGTGGCATCTATATTCTCTTTATAAGCTTCCTTGAGTTGATAGATCTGCTTCAATCCTATGCTCAACCACTCTATCCAATGTGTTAGGAAGTTCAACTTCCTCAAAGTGATAGCCAATCCTGTAGTGACCCTCTTGTGTTCCAACTCCACTGTATTCATGGGACAATTTGGGTGATTGGATCTATCCAAGTACAACCTTGGATGCTACCTATAATTGGTTCTCACTCCGTCTGTTAAGTCATCTCTTCTCAACATCGTTGTTACATATTCCCTAGGTAACTTCCATGGGTGTTGTACATGAATATCCACAAATTTTCTTGTATGCTCCTCACTGCTCACCCATTATATTATCTTCTCCAACTCGATAAAAATTTGTTCTTACCATAACTTCAACTCTCCCACACATCCAATACAAAATTATAATTTTGTTCTAGCCACGATGTTACCTATCTGAGAGAAAAAATGTTCCACTTGGTCTTCTACCCTTTTTACATCCTCCTTAGTTTCAAATTTTATGAACTATGGTACCTCCAAGAGGTAACTTGTTTGCATCCTCCATAGTTATTCCTCTATAAGATTTTGTTCTTCCTCTTCTTCCAAGTGGTGACCAGAGCTTCCCCCAAGCTCTATTAGTGCTTTTTTTGTGTTTATCTTTTCCTATGGTGGATTCTATTCCACAATACTTTCCACCCCCACATCTTCTTCCACACTCACAATCTCTTGATGATATTGTTGTTGTACTGTTGATTCCTAGGCTTATTTTTTTAGTTAAGTCCACCTGTTTTTCTTCTATCACCTATTATTCTTCCTGATTCTATTGGGTTTCCATTATCGTGACTTGTTCAATAATTGGATATTCTTATTCCTATTATGCCTTCGTATCTTCTTGTGCATCACTTTGATTATTTTGATTCATACCTTCTCCCATCATGAATTTAAAGCAAGGCTTATTCTTTTCTCTAGACTCTTTCTATGCGGCTTCCACTCATGCCTTTGCTTTCTCTTTTTCCTCCTGAGTAGTGGCTACTAGTTTTTGTGATACTTGCCTCACTTATCTATCATCCAATATTTTTTAAGAGTCCAAAATTTCAAATTCATCATGCTTGAAGATTTTTGGGTATTCCACCATATCTTCTGCTCCTGTCCAATTCCAATCATGCAAATCCAGCTTCTTCGAGTCTGATTGTTCTTCTTGTTGATTCTTCTATATAGTCTCGACTTGTTTTTTAGAATGGTATTATTTACCATTCTTTCCTGTTGTCTTCTTGTTCTTACCTATACTGGGTTGGATTACCTCCCCATATTTTCCTCCCTTTCCTAAATTGATGGCTACTCCTGCTACCATTACTGAAGTGCTTGTTGTTGTAGTTCGGTTTCAACTGCCTAGGACTTTTCCTTCGAGGGTGTACATCCTCGTATAAAGAATTATCCTCGTGTACTATAGTGGCCTACTATAATTTATTTATCCAAGAATTATTTGGAGTCTCCTTCTGAATCGATATTGAATTTTCCCACCTCAAACTGGTTGGTTATCCTACCTCAATGTTCCTAGGTTCTATCAAAATTGGAAAGTGGATTCTCATCTCCGTAACATCGTTCAATAAAAATCCAATAGCATGGAAAGTCATCCCAAAATTCTAGGCAAATTTTTCAATACTTCATGCACATTTTTCTCTAAATAGGTACCCCAATTGTACCAGATTACTTTGGTGATACCCTCCATATACTAAGCCATCTAGATTGGCATCTATGTGGGTCATGTTTCTCCTGATAGTCAATCCATCATAGTATTCATGGCACATGATCAATTTTTTCATCTTAGTTGGATTTATTTAATTCCTCGAGTCCCTACACTCGAGATCTTATCTTTGGCTAGTGATTTTACATTGGTGATTGAAGTGATGATGTGATGTGTTTCAATCATATCAAGCAACTTCTTCACTACCTCAGTGCCATATGCCGGCAATCCAAATGTTTTCCTAAACGTCTCTACTATGACTTATATCTTCACTGACCACTTTCCCACATTGACATAGGTAAGTCTGGTTGTAGGATTACATGTTTGAACCATCTGTAACAGATAATTATAGGTCTTCTGGTGTGGTGGTACTTGTGCTAGCTACACCAGCCTTCTCAAACTATTTTCTCCATGGGTGGTTCTTGTTTTCTTCATTACTCCACCACTTCCTACATGTATCTCCTCCATGTTGTACAGATGATATGCTCGTTATCTCAACTTGGCTCTCCTCAAGTTCAATACTTAGATCCTCATTTGGATCTGGGTAATGGACTTCACTGCATAATTCTCTCCTCAAAATCCTCTCCTGTACCATTTCCTCCTCTCAAAATCTTGGTGGTGTACTTTTTTGATTAGCCCTCTATTACCTCTACCCTCTTAATGGATTGTATACTCCTCTCATTCAAATATGAGTACCATGCCAACCATGGGATTGATATTGTCATCCTTGGTATTTCCAAGGATGTGACTCTCTCTCGTGTAGGGATCCTAGTGACTATTCCACTTTGTTGGCTATAATTCTTCTTAACTGGTATCCAAACTCTTTAGCTGAAATTATTTTCCTATAATTCCTCTAGTTAGCTTTCTACTTGTACATCAACTATTCTATAATTATAAGTGCCCTAAAAATCATACAGTCTACTGTAAATCATATAGTATACCCTTCAACTTGCTTTTGTATAGTTTTTGGGTCAACAACCACCTCCAGATCGTACAATCTCCTTAACTACTTCAAACTATTAAATATTCTACAAATCATGCATTTGTTGCACCAAAATGTATAGGGACTATACAAATCCATACAATATCCTTGTCTAGTTGCTCCCCTTCATCGAATCTATACAATTTTGTACGATTCTCTCAAAAGCTTAAACAACCCCAAATTTACCTAAAATCGCACAATATTTTCCTGAGATCGTACAATCTACCCTCCAAATCATACAATATGTCATTTGAAACTCTTTTTCACTTGAAACTCATGTTCTTCACTTCTCCTCCATGATTTCTCACTGATCCAATTACCGAAATGTCTTGATCTATATTTTCAGTGCCATTTTGGAGCAATTCTTCAATTTTTCATCACTTGGCACAATTTACCCCCAAAAATAAAAAAAATTGGCTGGAATGTAGGGTTGTACGGTCTTATATTTCCTTCCCTCTATCTTCTCCAGTTCATTTTATGCTACTTTTATCATATTAGGGCTTTTAATCTCCTTTCTCTTATAATTTCTTTACTTTGTCTCCAATCTGTAACTTCCTCGAATCCTGGTGTACATTTTTCCATAATATGGTTCATGCTTGGATGCCTTCTACTACAAACCCTCATTTTCCTTTAGATAAATTTGAAATCTACTTTTAATGGATTTGAAACCCTTACTTTTATTCTCCAGTTTGATTTTCTTGAATGCGAAAAGTCTTCCTGGTGCAAATTTAGAAATGGATCATGCAATCTTGTAGTTCACTAATGAATTTTAATGCCCATGCAGGAGATTCCATTCAATTGCATGCTTTTCACCTTCATTCTCCTAAAAATTTTGAATTCCTCCTTATATGGTTTGTAAAATTTCTAAGGCTAGCTCTGTATTTAAATTGTTATCAAACACTAACTACTCAAATTTTAAAATTATGCCACTTTGCATATTTTTTTAACTTCCTTTCCTGGATGATTGACAACTCATCACTTTCCCATGTGATTTTATCTTTTTCTTGCACTTTTTCAACAACACATCATTCCACACATGTGAACATTAAATGTGATGATTAAAAATCGTACAACTGTGTCTAAAATTGTACACTGTATAATCTAAATCATACAACATGCTTCATTGTAAGATTTTGCATGTAATTTTTCAATTTTTTCTTGTACGATCTCCCACTTATGCTTTTTTCAGCTTTAAAATTAATTTGTATGATCTATCACTTAGAAAAAAAATCCATTTTCTCTCTCTTGAAGAGGTCATCATTTCCAATTTTCAACCCACTTCCTTCTTAATTGCATCCTAAGGGATTTTCACAACTAAGGTATTTTATATTTTATTTTTTTATTTTTTTTCATTTCCTAACCTATTTACACTTACCATCGTGGGAATCACATAATGACATTCAATTTTATGATTTCATTTTATTCTTCTCTTGGAGGTTCGACAGTGACATTCCAAGTGATTATGTCACCTGGTGCCACTTGATCTCTAGGGTGATTCATCTCCACTTTTGATTTTACCGAGTTCCCTGGACTTCCACTACCATGTGTATAATTTGGGATTGTACAGTTGCAAGATGGAGTATCTTCACCTAGTGTCCCTTCCTCTTATTGTGTAGGTGATTGATCCCTTCGTAGTGATGTCCTTACTACTCTACTATCATTTGAGTAACTTCTTCACCTATCTCCTCGGATCAATTATGGTTCCAGACTTGGTTATTGAATCCTTTTTTGTCCTTGGTTTCTTTGATCTACAAAATGCACTCTTCCTCTACCAGCAAGGCCTCTACTATGTGAGTGTCTTCCCCATCCTATTCCTCTTGATATTAGGCTTCTTTGTACAAGTGGTGATTCCTCCATTTCTTTGAGTAATCCTCTACCACCTATTACTCTTTGAGGTCCTCATAGGATTAGGGGTGGTCCTCCAAATGGATACTACCTTGTGGGGTTTGGTAAGAACCCTTTCATACTTGGTATACCCTACAGATTCCTTATCTAGTTCAAATATGCTAAGGGTGCATCTCCCAACCATCTAGGAGTAGGGGGTTAGAACCTTCCTCATCCTCTTTCTCCTCTAGTTGTAACATCACCTTTACCTTGTTCATTCCACGGTCGAATACCTCCTCCCATTCCTAGTTAAAGCCTTAAGGGTCCTTGTCTATTCCTTCCTCCCATTGCTTGGTTATCAGGAGTTATCTCTACCAACTCAATGTTGGCTAATGAAATTCTACTTCGTCTTACACTTGGTGATAATTGTCACAGTGCTCTGATTCTACGATCTGCATGTACTAAGTGATATCTCCATATTCTTTCCTCAAAGTATCTTTGTGGATATGAGGTTGCCAAAATCTCTCTATATGCATAATAAAATTTTGTCTAAGAACTTGAGTCATTTCGATTATCTTCTCTCTATTCTGCCCAATCTATTGGTAAATTCATTAGTCTCTCCGATGAGCCACATAATTGCTCATTTTTTGTACTCTTTTCCCTATAATATGTGGCACTTATTCTTGTAGATATAAATATTTTATGGAAATTATATATATATATATATATATATATATATATATATATAATTAATTAATAGTCTATTTTGCATGTTATCTAATATTTACCTTTAAGTGTATTTTGTGTATATTTAGTGGATATTGTTGCATTTTTTAATATTTTCGTTAAGGTTCCACTCGGACCTAGAATTTGTAATTTATGAAGGAAAAATATTTGTAGAACATCGACATGAGGTACGAAGTCAAGCACCCAAATTCCTTTGAAGCGCCTGACTTCCATTTGGCACTTAATTGTTAGGTGCCTACTTTCCATTAGGCACCTATTTTCTATTAGGCACCTGCTTTCCATTAGATACCTGCTCCCCGTTAGGGACCTACTTCTCATAAAGAGCCTATTCTTGTTAGGCATCTACTAGGCACCTACTTCCTAACTTCTTCAGATGAGGCACCTGATTTCCACTAATGCCAAATTCTAGCATGACTTTATGGTCAGTAGAATAGAGTAAAATTTTAGCAACCAGCATAAAAAGAGTTCCAAAATTGAAATCGAACAAGGGACAATATAAAAGATGACTCACCACCCTTTCTTCTAGCTATTACATGAACGATTTATGTAAATTGAGTAAAACAAATATCAGATGTATTTTGGAAATAGAATACGCTAAAATATCATGATATTTTTTCCAATTCCTTCATTTAAGTAGGTAGTTGTAAAACCGAATCATTTTCTAATTTTTTTTAAGGATTGTAACAAGGTGTATCCGAATATATTATAAATATGCAGACCACCCCTAAAAAAATCCCCTCAAACTTTTCTTGTAAATTCTTCTGTTGCAACTATTAATAAAAATATTTTTGAGTATTTTCTTATAAAAATCATCCAAAGAGTGGTGAAAATCTACTACGGGAAAAACCTGTTGGAAGCGTGGGCCCACTTGCAATAGATTTCTTCCCTTATTTCCCCTATTTTTTATATTTATTTTCATAGATTAATTTTCTTCCCTATTATTTCCCATATTTTTTATGATTTCCAGCAAGGTGCAATTTAGTTTTTGAATGCACTTAGTCCTATTTTCTTAGATGTAGGATAATATTATTGGTTTGAATAAAAACTTCAACAAATACCAAATACCTCCCAAACCATGATCTAAGGGATTCATATTTGAAGGAGAAATTATAAGTATAAATTTTGCACAAATGATCACAAGACTACGAGCTACCTCAGGTTGACAATTAAATGGAGGTAATTAATTGAACAATAGAAAAACTAACCAATGTTTTACCCAATATTTTGGTACCATTGTTAGGGAGTAGCCATTATAATTTCATGTTCTAAAGGAAGCATAGTAGAAGTAGTTTAGATTATTTTCTCCATAAATCTTCATCTAAAAATTTGTATGAGTCCACCTAAGAATAGGGGACTAGACAATTATTTTGTCAAAAACAAAGAAGTTTCTCATAATCCTTCTACTTTAGTAGACCCTAAACCTAATACTGAACTCTCACCATCACAATCTCCACATGTGCATTGGCAGGAACACCCACTATTTGCACAGGACCCTTCTAAAACAATCCAACAAAATCTTAGAGCAGGATCAGAGATAAGTAGAGTTTAATCTAAGGAAGATATACTAAATGTCAAACATTGGCAAGCAGTATTAGATAGAACCATCTCAAATTCTGACTTAACCATCCTTCTAAAGGATAAAAAAATGAACTAGAAGTATTGACAACTACTTTGAATGCAGCAGGGGTATAACCTCCAGTAGTGGGCAGAATGGCATAAAATCCAAAAGAAACATCCACTAGTTTTAGTTTTCCAATAGGAGAGGTAGGAGGAGATCACAAGATGAAACACATCTCTCCTACCCACATTCCAACCTTTATATGACTACCAACAGAAGATCCAAATTTTTTCATGTTTAAATTTGATGTTTTATGTAAATCTATGGATTACACCACAAATGCTTAGAAACTAAAATTATTCCCTTCCACCCTTAATGATTTAGCTTTGCACTAGTTCTTTAGCTTGAGGGATAAATGGATAACTACTTAAGAATAGTTGAAGAAATTTTTCTTGGATTAGTGTCAGGATTTTTGTAGGGTAAGAGAAGCAAGAGATGAAGTCCTAGACATGACACAAAAGGAAGGGGAATCTATGGAAGAATACTGGGATAGGTTTAGCTTCAATTTGCAAATATCACTTCATTCAAAACTAGGAGATAGGTACCTAAGAAGCATTTTTTTGAAAGGACTGACAAATGAATCCTTAGAAGCTTTAAACATGATCTCTAGGGGAGATGTTTACCAACACCAAATGGATGATATTTGATAGTTGTTTCAAAACTTTTCAAGAATAAAATGTAAATTGACCCCTACAAATGTTAAGCAATCAGCCACTGTCACTAAAATAGATATAGGCAACATTCTTAAGGACCTTAAGAGCAATATTTTATCATATTTGGATCTTCAAATGGATACCCTTCTACTTCAAAGAAAGAAGCAGGAGAATGAGGTAGCATTGGCCTACTTCTATCCTAAATGCAAAGGCAAACACCCAAGAAATGACTGTCCAAAAAATAAATTTTATGTATGTGTTATCTGTAAGAAGGATCATAAAATGAATTTGTGTCCATAGTTAATGAAATATAAAGAGGAACCTGAGGTAGAAGAGGTATACTTCATGGGTAATAGGAGGAACTAGCAACAGTCTCCTATGGGTAACAATATGCAATCAAGAATATCATCTTATGGGGGTAGTGATTACTAAAACCAAGGTCAAGCCTAGCCACCTAATATGGGTTGGTATGGTCAAAAACCTCTAAGGAGAAAATCCTTACAATCCTTACCCTTGGAACCAATACCAGTAGCCTAAGCAGCAATGGAGAAACTAGAATGCTTGGAATTAGTATCCACAACATACTACTCCAGCTCCACTACAACCAAGTATGGTTGCTCCTCCAACTTCAAGAACTCCTCAATTACCAACACATCCTACAAAAAACCCAAAAAACAAATAACAACCAGCCTATCAAATGGAAAATGAGATGTACCCTATGTGCAATATTAGATTAGATTGTGATCCTATCCAGACATGGTTAGAAAAAAAAATAGGTGTAGAAGTCACTCCTCTTGTAGAAGAAGAGGAACACATAGAAATAGGAAAAGGGGAATCACCCCTTATAGAGGAAGTAGAAGAAGAATAAAAACATGTGCATAACAAAGAGGAGGTTACACATTTTCCACAAAGGTTGCAGGAACTCAAGAAACCAATACAAATAGAGTTTTATATCTCCTCTAGTCTAAAAAACTTAACAGTCACAATCCCTCTCTTTTAGGCCATTAGGGACATACCTATTTATGGGAAGGCCATAAGAGAGTTGTGCCTTAAGAAACTAGGGAGGAAACTAGCTAAAAAAATAATTTTTGTAGATCAATTAGCTGACCTCATGTTAGTAAATACCTACAGCCAAAAGTACTTACATCCAGGAAGCCCTGTGTTGACTATGAAAATAGAGGGTTGTGTTCTTTCCAACACACTAGTATATTTAGGGGTAGCCATCAATGTCATGCCCTAGGAGACCATGCAAAAACTAAAATTGACTAATATAAATTCCACTAAAATTATGCTACAATTGGCAGACAGGTATACAATACTCTCTGAAGGAATACTGGAAGATATTACTATTATAGTAGATGCATGGGAGTATCCAACATATTTCTTAGTGCTACAATCTAAGTCTGGACTAGTTGGATACCCATTAATCTTAGGTAGACCTTGGCTGGAAATAGTTGATACTTACATAAGTTGTAGGGATGGGAAATGACCATTTCAAATGGTTAGAGTATAAAGAAACTAATCATACATCTACCTACAAGGTCTGTAGATTTATTAGAACCTAAGAATAAGAGTGAAGACATTGGTGGTCTATCAATGATCCAACCTGTCATGACACTTGAGGAGTTGGAAGATCAAAGTTATGAGGATAAGTTTATATCTCACTTTTTTGAGGTATAACCCTCATGTAATCCTCTTGAGTTGCCATTAGTGAAATGCCATGATATTCAGCAAATAGAAGTTTCACCTGGTAGGATGCTGAATATAGATAACAAGTTGACAGCTAAACAACAATCCAAACTTAAACAAACATTGGAAAAACATCAAGATGCCTTTGCTTGGGAGTATTCTGACATGGGAGAAATAGATCCTAAGACCTATACTCATAGAATATATCTGAAAGACCAGGTTAAACCAGTAAGACAACCACATAGGATAATAAACCTAGCTATGAAAGAAATTATCAAAATAAAATTATAAAAACTCCTCACATTTGGATTCATCTACTCCATTTTAGATAGTGAGTGGGTATCACCATTAGTGGTGGTGCCCAAGAAGAATGGAAAGTGGAGAATTTGTTTTGATTACAGGTTGCTAAATAAAGCAACTAAGAAGGACCACTTACCTTTACCCTTTATAGACCAAGTCATTGACACCTTAGCAGGCAAGAAGTATTTCTCTTTCCTTGATGGGTTCAGTGGATACAATCAGATCCAAATAGGGGAAGAAGATCAAGACAAAACTACCTTCACTTGTCCATGGGGGACATTTGCTTATCAATTTTTACCATTTGGTCTATGCAATGCACTTTACACCTTCTAGAGGGAAGTTTAGAGTATTTTTTTGATATGATTGGAGATACCATGGAGGTATACATGGATGATTTTATTGTATATGGTGAAACTTTTGAAACTACCACAAAAATTTGGAAAAGACACTTAAACATTGTGAGGAAACTAACATGTCCTTAAGAAATGATAAATGTTATATGCTAATGCAAGAAGGGATATTTTTAGGACATCACCTTTCTACAGATGGGATCAAAGTAGACATAAATAAAATAGAAGTCACCCAAACTCTTTCTGCTCCCAAAACACAAAAGGATATCCACATTTCCTAGGATCAGTCAACTACTATAGAAGTTTTATATTAGACTTTAGAAAAACTGCTAAACCTCTTACCACATTGTTAACTAAGGATGTAGAGTTTATCTGGACTAAAGAATATGAACAAGCATTCAAAACCTTAAAGGAAAAACTAATAACTGCTCCAGTACTGAGAGGTCCAAATTGGACCATACCTTTTCACATATATATTGATGCATCTAACAATGCAATAGGCTTAGTACTGGGATAGAAATATGATGATGATTTTTATGCCATCTATTATGTTAGTAAAAACCTCATAGGTTCTGAACTCAATTATACTATCACAGAGAAGGAGTTTCTTGCAGTAATACATGCTCTTAAATTTTTTTGTCTTTATATTACAAGTTATTGGGTTTTTGTACACACTGACCACTTGGCTATCAGTTACTTGACAAAAAAACCTAGGATTAGTGGTAGAATTATCATATGGCTATTGCTTTTTTAGTAATTTGATGTGACAATAGTGGACAAGCCATTAAAGGACAATGTGGTATCTAATTGCTTATCCAGATTTACACCTCTAGACTATGCAGCTATAGAGGACCAATTTCCAGAGGAGCATTTGTTTGCTCTTAATGATTAGATACCTTGGTACGTAGATATGGCTAATTAGTTAGCCACTGGTAAAGTATCCCCTACACTTTTACCTCATGAAAAATAGATTTTAATTGATAGAAGTGTAGATTTATCATGGATTGATGGGTGCCTATTCAAAATAGGACCTGATAAAATCATGAGAAGATGTGTTGTTGGGGATGAATTAACTGAAATACCGAAGTCTTGCCATGATGAACCTTGTGGTGGCCATTTTGTAAGAAAAGGACTGCATATAAAGTGTTCTAGGTTGGTTATTACTAGCATTTACTATTCAAATATGCAGCCAAGCATGTGATTCAGTGTGATCGATGTCAGAGGATGGGTAGACCTACTATCAGATATGAGATGCCACTCCAACCACATGTTCACATTGAACCATTTGATAAATGGGGGATGGACTTTGTAGGACCTATTAATCCGTAATTAAGAGGTAAGAGGTATATCCTAGTTTATATTGACCATGTGAAAAAATGGGTTGAAGTGCATTATTTGCGTGATTCAAAGGAGAAAACTATAGAATATTTCTTGTATTCATCAATTTTTACAAGATTTTGGGTCCCAAGGGAGATCACAACTAATAAAGGATATTAGTTTACTTCAAGTATGATTCATTAATTCATGCAACTATACAAAATTAGGCATAACAAAGTCACTCCCTACCATCCACAAGCAAATGGTCAAGTTGAGGTGACCAACAGAGAGTTGGAAAATATCCTAACAAAGATAGTGTAGCAGCATAGGAAGGACTGGGCTACTAGATTACCAAAATAAATGTGGGCCTACAGGACCACCTAGAAGACTACTACTGGTTTCACACCATTTCAGTTAGTTTATGGAAAAAATGTTATTATGCCTATATAGTTTGAAGTCAAAACACTTAGGAATGTTGTAGAGTTGAATATAAACCTGGATGATGCACAAAAAAAAATAATTCATTAACTTAATCAACTAGATGATTACTACCTTGATGCTTTGTAGATAATATAGATCATCTAGAAACAAAGGGCCAAGTAGCATGACCACCACACCAGGCCAAAGCAACTTAAAGTGGGAGAATGGAAATTACTCTATGATTCTCGATTCCAAGAAAGGAGGGGCAAGCTCATGCATCATTGGATGGGGCCATATGAAGTGATTACAGTCATCAATAATGGGACTGTAAGGATCAAAACAATAGACAGTAGCAACATTACCTTAACAGTCAATGGCCATCACCTACATCCATACCATGTATCTGAAGCATACATGATTAAGTCTAGATTAGGCATGGGGGAGACCCTAGTTGATTCTAATTTTATCTTGAGTCAATAATATGTGGACATAGTCCACATAGTCCCAAAGACAATTATTATTTCAATTTTTTTTTTTTAATTGTATTTTTGTTTTGCAGGAACGATGCCCTATGTGTAGATATTAGGTAGCATGGGAAACCTAGGCCTAAAAAGCATAAGATCCATGAACCTATGCCTTCCAAGCTTTCTAGGAGAATTTTCTGCAGTAGGAGTAGCTAGTCCCCATTCAGAGAGGGAAATACTAAACCTGAATCTGCACAAGAGTGCTTGTATTGGTCTTTATGGATAATAAAATACTGAACTTCTAGTTTAGAGGCGGATGTTGATTTTGTTTTTGTTCTTCAATCAAAATCACTAAAGGGCCTGATCAACCTGATAGCGCATATATAAGGAAAATTCAACACCCATTGATTAAAGAGAAATGTCTATTTTTTGTGTTTAATGGGAAAGCACCTGATTCCCATTTTACAGAAGAAGGTACCTGATTCCCATTATGGAAAAAGGCATCTGATTCCCATTGTATGATAGAAGGTGCCTAATTCCCATTTTATGAAAAAAGGTGCCTAATTCTCATTATACAGTAGAAGGAACCTAATTCTCATTGTACGAAAAAAGGTGCTTGATTCTCGTGTTATAGCAAAAGGCACCTGATTCCCGTTATACGATCCATGGTGCTTGAATCCTAGTATGTTACAAATATGGTGTATGTGTCCCATTTTCTAGTAGATTGATGCTTGATTCTTGGTTTCTCTAGGAGGGTGCCCGACTTCCAATTTTTGGAAAAATGACATCAAATCTTATTAGCATAGTAAAAATAAATTGAGTTTGTATAAATTTTATTTTATAAGTATGACACTCAATAGTTAGAAAAAAAGCACCTACTTCCCATGTTAAGAAGAGCGTCCAATTGCTAAGGTTCCTACTTCCCATGTTAAGTAGAGTGCTTGATTGCTAAGGTGCCTCCTTCTCATGTTAAGCAAAGTACCTAATTCCTAAGGTGCCTATTTTCAATTTCCAAGGCACCTACATGTCATAATTCAAAAAGAAGGTGCCTAAAGTCCATACAAAAATTTGAGGATCTTAAAGAGGATATTAAGGCAGATAAGAAGAATTAGAAGAAGACCTCTAAGAAATCCCTCAAGGAAATAGAAAAAGAGGCCAGAAAGTAATCAAAAAGGCCTCACAAGAAAATTCTTATTGCCTGACCAGTGCAGTTCTAGAGTTTGTATGTGTTGGTAGGTGATGAACCTTCAATGATGAAGGCATATTTTATGAGAATGGGATTTCTAGGTCCTGTGCCACCTACAAAACATGCATCAAATAGTAGAACTCCTTCGATGGCAAAAATAGAGGTCAAGGTTGAACTTGAGCTTGATCCAACATGGGCATATTTGCCTACATCTAGGTTTTCTAAGAAGTTTAGCATCCCGTTTGGTTATGAAGAATCAATACCTATGGGTTAAGAGTTACCACTTCACCATGAGAATTAGAAAATGGTTGAGCCTGCATTCTAGAAGGATGCCACCAGTTTCTCTGGTTTTTATATGGATACTAAAAAAGGCAAGGTGGCCTAGACTAGATAACCACCCAAGAAAAGAGTAGGGTCAATTGAACCAGTTCGATGCGACAAATTCCAGAAACAATAGGGTCAGGAGAGAGCTGCTCCCAAGGCACCAAAGGGGCAAAAGCTCCAAGATAAGGAAAAAGTGAAATATACTAAAAATAAAAGTACACATACCAACAAGGCTTATTGGGATGCCATAAGTAGAACTGGTAACTATTAGTTCAAAGTGGCATTGGGACGTGCCACCCCTTCAGCATGGGGAATGATGAGCCATATAATTGCTCATTTTTTATACTCTTTTCCCTATAATGTGTGGCACTTATTCTTGTATATATAAATGTTTTATGAAAATTATATATATATATATATAATAGTTTATTTTACATGTTATCTAATATTTGTCTTTAATTTTATTTTGTGTAGATTTAGTGGATATTGTTGCATTTTGGTATGTTTTCATCGAGGTCCCACTCAGACCTGGTATTTTCAATTTTATGAAGGAAAAATATCTATAGAACATGAGCGTGAGGTACAAAGTTAGGCACCCAAATTCCTTTGAAGCACCTGAATTTCATTCAACACTTAACTATTAGGTTCTTGCTTTCCATTAGGTGCTTGATTTCCATTAGGTTCCTGCTTCTCGTTAGGTGCCTACTTTCCATTAGGTACCTACTTCCCGTAAAGCACATGTTCCTATTAGGTGCCTACTTCCTAAATTCTATATAAAAGGCACCTACTTCCTGACTTATTCAAATGAGGCACCTGATTTCCACTAATACCAAATTCTATCATGACTCTATGGTCGGTAGAACAAAGTGAAATTTTAGCAACCAGCATAAAAAGAGTTCTAGAATTGAAACCGGATAAGGGACAACATCAAAAATGACTTGCCACCCTTTCTTCTAGCTGCTACAGGTAAAAAAAATATAAAATGTATTTTAGAAATAGAATACACTGAAATATCATGATATTTTCCCGATTCCTTCATTTAAGCAGGCAGTTGTAAAAGTGAATTATTTTCTGATTTATTTTGAGGATTGTAATAGGGTGTGGTTGCATATATTATAAATATGTAGGCCACCCCTGAAGAATGCCCCCCAGAATTTTCTTGTAAATTATTCTATTGTAACTGTTAATAAAAATATTTCTAAGTATTATCCTGTAAAAATTGTCCAAAGCATTCGATGAAAATATACCATGGGCAGAACCTACTGGAAGCATGGACCCACTTACATAGAATTCTTCCCTTATTTCCCCTATTTTTCTATATTTATTTTCATAGATTAATTTACTTCTTTGTTATTTCCCCTATTTTATGTGATTTCCAACAAGGTAGCAATTTAGTTTTTGAACACATTCAATCCTATTTTCTTAGACGTAGGATAAGATTATTGGTTTGAATAAAAACTTCAATGAACACCAAATACCTCCCAAATCATGATCTAAGGGAATCATCTTTGAAGGAGAAATTATAAGCATAAATTTTGCATGACTGCTCACAAGACTATGAGCTACCTCGAGTTGATAATTAAATAGAGGCAATTAATTGAACCATAGAAAAACTAACCAATGTTTTTTCCAACACTCTCCAAAATCCTTAATTCTCTCATTTATCTTCTTAATTATCGATGGGCTACTGTAGATTCTTGTGAATCAAGGTTGGTTTGACACTCATGTGATATCCCTAGTTACTAATGTGTTATTGTACATGTTGGGGATCATGGTCATCTTGAGGATTCTGGGGTCTCCCCAGGAAATCATCATCATAACTACTTTATGTGCTAGGTTCCCTTAATAGACAAGGCATTCCTTCATCACAAGAGTCACTCAAATCCACCCATGCATTGCCTTGTAATTCAGGTGATGTGGTTGCTTCCTCAATATCTCGCCAAAGCATATCTATATCTTCATTCGTTATTGGTGGATCACTTGGTGGTACTTGTGAACTTGTGCTTGCACCATAATTTTTTATACTACTCATTGGAGTTATCCCCTCATTATCCTCAACTTCCCCTTCTAGTTCTTGTAGCCTAGTTGTTCTTTGTTCATCTAGCCTTCGTATTGTGCTATCCAATTCTTGGATGGTTTGTTCTCTCAACCTTGCATTATGACCTCGCAATGTCTAATATTCCTCTTGTAGTTTTTGAGTCTATGATTGCATTCTCTATTGTAATATCCCTATCTAAGATAATGGAGTAATTTCATATAATTCTTCATTTATGGTCTCATTCCTATTCTCTTCTGGAACTTCCATTTCAAAAGTGTCCACTCTATCCTGATGTCATACTGTTAACCATATTCTTCTTTGTCCTTCAGCTTTTTGGGGTAGTTTCCTACACTCCACCTAAGGATACATCATGTTCTTATTTACTTGGGGTGATTATTCTTACCTTCCCATATTTTTTGGTAACAATACTATCTCCTAATATCCTCTTTTATTTGGAGGAATCCACTCTTCATCTTCCTTTGTTACTCGTTTGATCCCATATGCAAACCTGACATGCACCCATAATCTTCTTCTTTCTCCGAGTCGAGGTGCCAAATATTGTTGTTCTATGGTTGGTATTGTCTCCTCCCCTTCTACAAATAAATGTGTGAGTCCCATGTAAAATTATTCATGTGATGGACCTTGCTCACCTTGAGTCCTCCGTTGAGCTTTTGCTCATATTCTTTGTTCGATCTCTTCTAAATAAATGAATAAGCATTGTACTTTGTAAGGCTTCAAATTTGATCCATTTACAGTGTTAGGTACCTCTATCCCATTCAATTTTTGCAACTTGAATTCTCCATTATTTATTACTTCTACCACTTTATAGGGACCAAGCCATAAATTCTTCAACTTACCATGCTTGATTTCTCGCTTTCCATAGAACTTTAGAACCAAGTCACCTGGACAAAGTTCTAAATTCCTCAAGTGTTTGTCATGCCACAACTTTCTTCTTTTCTATGGTAGCTCAATTTCCCATTATGCCATGACTCTTCTTTCATCCAACTTGATCAGTGCTATTAGTCACTCTTTCAAACATTCTTGATCACCCAAGCGATGCTCCACTGTGACTCTCAAACTTGGTATCAATAATTCAACTGGCACCACTACCTCCTATCCACACATCAAATGGAAAGGTGTATACTTTGTTGTTGATTTAAAAGTTATTCTATATGCCCACAAAATAGATGAACATTTCCTCCCAATATGCTCCTTCTATTCCATAGGTTTTATAAAAAGTGGATACTAGGACTTTATTTGTCCCTTCCACCTACCCATTTGCTCTAGGGTAGTACAAACTAGAAAATCAATACAAAATATTGAATTTTGTTGTCAGCATATTTATGATTTCATTGACAAAGTGTCCTCCTCAATCACTCGTTATTTGTAGCAAAATGCCAAATCTTGTAGTTACCTATTTGTACAAGAATTCTACTATAATTTTAGTTGAGTTGTCAGGTAATGCTCTCGCTTCAAACCACTTTGTCAAGTAATCCGTTGCTACCACAATGTATCTACACTTCCTTCTTTGAGATTTTTTCAATGGTCCAATGAAGTCCAATCCCCATATTTCAAATAATTCTTGGGGTTGTGATGGATGTAATGGTATAAAGTCCCTCTTTACTAGCTTTTGTATCCCTTGATAAGTATCACATGCTTTCACATACTCTTTTACATCATTATACAATGTGGGCCACAATAATCCTGCTAATATTTTTCTAATGGTCGCATATGGTCTCATGTGCCCTCTTGCTAAGCCTTCATGAGCTTCTTTCAATGTAGCTTTGACTTCTTCCTCCATCACACATCTTTGTAAGATACCATTGCTTCCTATTTTATATAGCAATCCTGCTATCAACTGGAAGGGTGTTGACTTCATAATCACTTCCTTTTTCTTGGTTGCCATAATTTATTGTGGAAACTCTCATATGGATAGGTATTGGACAATCAACTTGTACCATGACAAAATAACATTGATGGTAAATAACTATGCATCAGGGAATTCATTCAAAACCTTTATTCCTATAGGCTCTCCTGATCACATCTGAGATAGATGGTCTATAATTACATTCTTCTTGCCAGGTCTCACTACTACTCAGAATACAAACTCTTTTAGGGTGATGAGCCACCTATTGACCCCCCCTTGTATCACCAATTTTTTTATCAAGTACAAAGGGCTTGGTGATCTACATAAAAAGCAAAGGTATTCACTAGTATTAATACCTAAACTTATGGATTGCATACACCATTCCCAAAGCTTCTCTTTTTTTTGTACTATAATTTCTCTCTACCCTTGACAATAGGTGACTAGCAAAGAAAATAGGCTGATCCAGCCTGAACTATCTTTCTTATGCCAAAGCACATCCGATTGCAAAATTTGAAGCATCAATATGGACATGGAATTCCTTATCCCAATTTGGGAATACAAAAATTGGGCTACTGATAAACTTGACCTTCAACTCCTCAAAGGCTCCTTAGTGCTCCTCTATCTATCTAAAAGGAATATTCTTCTTCTTCAACAAATCCAATGGATAGGATACATGTGCATAATTCTTGATAAACCTTCGATAATACCCCATCGATACAAGGAAGGTTTTAAGTGAACTCACATCATATGATTCTTCCATGTGCAATATCACATAGATCTTATCAGGATCTATTTTGAATCCTTCACTACACACTTTAAGAACATAAGCTTATATTGAGAGGGGGGTGAATAGTATAATATCAACTTTTACTTTTATTTCTCAAACAATATTATCTAATATTATCAATGGCAATATCAATAGCAATAATCAAAGCAATGCACAAATCATCACACACAATAGAGACACCAATTTAATGTGGTTCACCCAATGTGGGCTACTCCATAGATAAAATCTTTCCACTAAAATTTTCTCAACAAATCTCTTGGTAATCACTTCCTTATTATAATTTTTATGGACCTCTATCCAAAGGAGACACCAATCCCCTAATGCTCTAATTTGTGGATCTCTATCCATAGGAGAACTTTTTCCCCTTTTCTTTGATTCATGGAACTTGACCCAGGAGAACTCTTTATCCTCAACTAGTTTGTGGATCTCTCTCTATAGAAGAACTATATATTCCTAGCTAGTTTGTGGATCACACTCCATAGGAGAAATCTTTCCCCTTTACTCTAGTTTGTCGAACTCTATCCACAGGATAACTCTTTATCCTCTTCTCTGGTTGGTGACTGCCCTGGCTAATGGATCTCTATCCACTAAAGAATGTTATCCTCTACTCTGTCACCTCCAAATCATACTCTCAAATCTTCTCAAACTCTATCTCAAATCTACACTAAATACTATCCTTGATCTAGTACAAATCTACTCCAATACTGTCTTAGGTCTAGCACAAATTTTATCACAAATCTACACCAAACTCTATCCTCAAATTTATCATCAAGCCTTAACACAAAGCTTGATCAAATCACCAATCAAATCTACTCATATTTACCCTAAACCTTAACACAAAGCTTGAAAAAATCAATCAATCAAATATGCTCAGATTTTCCCTAAGCCTTAACACAAGGCTTGAACAAATAAATCAATCAACTCTACCCATATTTGCCCCAAGACTTAACACAAATCTTGAACAAATCAATCAATCAACTCTGCTCTCAATGTTATCTCAAGCCTTCACCAAGACTTGCTCAAATCTACCTTCAAGTCTTCACTAAAACTTTCTCAATCCGCTCTCAAGTCTTCGTCAAGACTTGCTCAAATTTATCTACAAGTCTTCACCAAGACTTGCTCAAATATATCCTTAAACTTTCACAAAATCTTACTCAAATTTTTCCTTAAGATTTCACAAAAGCTTATTCAAATAACTCAAAAACTTGCATACAAAACACAACTTAAATATCTTTCGAAAAACTCTCTTCACACAAAAAAAATCCACTCATAATCTTGTTTAACATCATGAACATATAGAGAATGATAAGCTCTATCAAAACCTCAATATGTTTCACACTCACAAATTTTTGTACTCAACAAACAATATTTCACTTGCAAACCTCTCTCTCAAATTAATTTAGAATGATGTATCAATTGTTTCACAGAACTTGATCTACAACTCCCACACTTTTAATCAATATTTCTTAGATAAATGCTCAACCAAATCCACTCAATAATTTAATCAATGAAACACAATCCACTCACAAACCCTAGCACATGTGTTTCATCTCATTTCAACAAAGATGCTTAAATGTAGATCTCATATCGAAATTCAACAAATAGACCACAACCTCAAAACTTTCCAACAATGTTCTACCAAAATAGTCCTTTTCACTCCACCTTATATTTCAGAAAACCTTGCTCAAAAACACACATCAAATGAAGAGAAAAATGCCCATACCTCTTGCTTGTTCTTATGGAGATATGTCTTCAAAATATGTTTCACAATCAACCACTTTTCTATGTGCCACTTCAAAAGTTAGTTAGCATGTCCGCATAACTTCTCTTCAATAATATATAAAATAATACTCTAGTGCTCTTCTTTAGTTCTCAAATGCATTAAGGCTCTCAAAGTTCTCTGGCTAATTTCCCTCTCATAAAACACAATTTACAATCAAAATAAAAAGTCTTTTACACCTTTTTCCTCCACTCTCATAAAATACCTTTCAAACCATTTTAATCACCAAAACAAGGATTTAAAATTTCAAATAAACTACATACACCTTATTAATCCTCCTTTAAAAAAAATTATCCTTCTTAATTTACACAAAATAAATTTTAATATAATGCCTTATATCTTCCAAAAATTAAACCCTTGTATTCTTTTCACAAATTTAATCATAAAACAATTTTTTCATACCTCTTAATAAAAAAAAATTGTCAAACGCAAATGAGTTTTGATCCTCCAACCTCTAGCATGTAAAATTTGTCTGTGGCCACCTATTCTATCTGCTTGTATAGAGATAAAATATGCATGAACTTACATAAACCAAAACAAGGATTTACAATTTCAAATAAACCACATACACCTTATTAATCCTCCTTTAAAAAAAATTATCCTTCTTAATTTACACAAAATAAATTTTAATATAATGCCTTATATCTTCCAAAAATTAAACCCTTATATTATTTTCGCAAATTTAATCATAAAAAAAAAATTTCATACCTCTTAATAAAAAAAAATTGTCAAACGCAAATGAGTTTTGATCCTCCAACCTCTAGCATGTAAAATTTGTTTGTGGCCACCTATGCTATCTGCTTGTATAGAGATAAAATATGCATGAACTTACATAAACCAAAACAAGGATTTACAATTTCAAATAAACCACATACACCTTATTAATCCTACTTTAAAAAAAATAATTACCTCTTAATAAAAAAAAAAAATTCAAACGCAAATGAGTTTTGATCCTCCAACCTCTAGCATGTAAAATTTGTCTATGGCCACCTATGCTATCTGCTTGTATAGAGATAAAATATGCATGAACTTACATAAACCAAAACAAGGATTTACAATTTCAAATAAACTACTTACACCTTATTAATCCTCCTTTAAAAAAATTTATCCTTCTTAATTTACACAAAATAAATTTTAATATAATGCCTTATATCTTCCAAAAATTAAACCCTTATATTATTTTCACAAATTTAATCATAAAATAAATTTTCCATACCTCTTAATAAAAAAGAATTGTCAAACGCAAATGAGTTTTGATCCTCCAACCTCTAGCATGTAAAATTTATCTGTGGCCACCTATGCTATTTGCGTGTATAGAGATAAAATATGCATGAACTTACATAAACCTTCATTCTTTTTAAACAATAAAAAAAAAACTTGTGCTGCTGTGATTTGACCTTAAGACCTTCCTTCCCACAATGCCTTTACAACAATTAACAACCAACTCTTCTATGTCATTGGACAAAATTGAAATGGATAGATGCCAATTTTATTTCCTTTCTCTTTGTTCTTTGAAATATGTGAAACCTTTATTCTCTGTCATGCCACCAATAAAATGAATCATATGCCATCGCTTCGTTAAAAATGAATCACACCTTCGCCTGAATCATATGTTGTGTTGTCAAAAAATATGTGCTCTATTTGGTATTTAAAGAAGTTTCACCACCGCCTCGTGTTTCATCCTTAAAGGATGATTTCTTTTACATTCACAGAGAGCTCTTATCATCACATGCATATTATTTTTCATACTTTTCAATCAAAACCTTTGGTCGTCCCTTAAATATATCATGTGCTTCTATTCAATAAGTTGGCGGGAGGTTGTTCACGTGCGGAGTCAGTGGGAATAATGACCCATTTTTTTCGTTGTATAAACTTTAAATTAAAATATTTAAATATTACCAAGGCTCTTTAAAATAAAACCGTCCCGCACTCCTTTATAATTTGGCACCCAGTTTAATTATTTAAATTTAAATCTTTAAAACTTTAAAATATTTAAATATTTAATTTTAAATTATTTAAATATTTAATTTAAATAATTTAAATATTAAATAATTTAAATCTTTTAAATCTCCTTTGAACCCTTAACCATGGTCTTAAACTTGTCCTTGCTTTCATAGCACATTAACCTTTGACATCAAATATATTTCTGCCTTGCACCTTTGACATCAATGACAACTCAATAAACTCAAATTTCCAACAACACTATGTGTCCTAACAACTTTTCATATAGTACCATGAGGTAACCCTTCCTAGGGTTTAACGAGATCTGTGCATTTTTACACCTACTCATACATTCAATGAGAGCAGGAATATGCTACTTGATCTTCCCATAAATGGACCAGTCATCCAAAAATGCTTTGAAGTTCCCTATTGCCAACTGATCAAATATATACAGTATGATGTGTTGAAATGTATCTGAGACATTATAGAGCCCGAATGACATTAAATTATATGTATATATGCCATTATCCACAATAAATGTGGTCTTCAACTTATCCTCCTTGGCTATTTTTTGATTGTAACCCAAAAATCCATCAAAAAATGAATATATCTCATGTCCTACGACTTCCTCCAGGATGGAATCTGTGAAGGGAATAGGGAAGGGGTCCTTAATAGTTACTGCATTTAGACTCCTTAAATCCAAACATATTCTAATTTTATCCACTTTCTTCTTCAAGGTGACCACTATAGGTGATACCCACTCACTGGTCATAACCCTGAAGATGATTCCTACCTCCAACATCTTCTCTATCTTTGCATTCACTAATGTAACATATTTTGGGTTCATTATGTATGGTCTCCTTCATACTAGTTGTGCTCAGGGTATTAGTGTAATCTTGTGGATACATAACTCAGGTGGTACTCTCTTTAAGTCCTTGTATGTCCATGCAAAGACATCCTTATATTCCAAGAATATCTTAAAATTACCACTTTTAGTATAGGGTTCCAATCATCACCACAGTGAATCATCCTAGGTTCATCCTCCATCCCTATATTGATGTCCACTATTCGAGGTCCTTTGTATTTGATATTCTCTGGATCACTTGCTGCTTTCTCCACATTCTTTTGGTGTGCCAATATTGCATCAATTTTCACATATCCTACTGTATAATATATAAAACTCTTTGAAAATATCCATTTATCTTCCATCTCCTTCTTAGGTTCTTGGCTAACTTTGATTTCATCTTGCTTTTCCTTGATCTCCTCTGATTCAATACAGAGGTAATTAGGCTAAAAAAATTTGTACTCCTCCATTTTCCAATGAAGAAGTCTGCTATCAAATCTATCTTCATATTCACTAAAGAACACAAGCTTATACTAAGAGGGGGGTGAACAGTATAAGACCACTTTTTACTTTTCTTTCCCAATCAATATTATGCAATGTATAGATAGCAATATCAACAACAGTAATCAAAGCAATGCACAAATCACCACACACAATAGAGACACCAATTTTACGTGGTTCACCCAATGTGGGCTACTCCACGGAGAAAATATTTCACTAAAATTTTCTCAATCAATCTCTTGGGAATCCTTTCCCTATTACAATGTTTATGGATCTCTATCCAAAGGAGACACCAATCCCCTAATCAAGTTCATGGATCTCTATCCATAGGAGAACTCCTTTCTCCTTAGCTCGGTCGGTGATCTTCTAGAAGAACTATTGCCCCCACTACTCTGGCTAATGGATCTCTATCCACTGAAGACTCCTGTCCTCACTACCCTGGCTAATGGATCTCTATCCACTGGAGACTATCATCCTCTATACTCTATCACCTCCAAAGCTCTATCTCAAATCTGTACTAAACACAGTCCTTCGGTCTAGCACAAATTTGCTCAATCTCTGTCTCTGGTCTAGCACAAACCTGTCCTCAAATCTAGCACCAAACTCTATCCTCAAATCCAAAATATATCCTCAATATCTACACTAAACATAGTCCTTCGGTCTAGCACAAATCTATCCTCAATCTCTGTCCTCAAGCCTTAACACAAAGCTTGACTCAATCTCAAATCAACTCTGTTGGATCTTCCCCAAACCTTAACTCAAGGTTTGAACAAATCAATCAATCAACTCTGCTCTCAAGTCTTCTCAAAGACTTATCTCAAATCTGCCTTGTAAGCTTCCACAAAAGCTCACACTAATCTGTCCACAAGTCCTCTCTAGAACTTGTCCAAATCTGCTCTACAAGTCCTCACTAGAACTTGTCCAAATCTGCTCAATAAGTCCTCACTAGAACTTATCCAAATATACTCTCAATATGTATTGTAAGCTTCCACAAAAGCTCACACAAATCTGTCCACAAGTCTTCTCAAAGACTTACCTCAAATCTGCTCAACAAGTCCACACTAGAACTTGTCCAATCTCATAGAAACATAAAGAGAATTGTTAGAGACTCAATATGCTTCTCATTCATCACAATACTCAATCACTTTCAATCACTCTTTTAGAAACATATAGAGAATTGTTAGAGACTCAATATGCTTCACATTCACCTCAATACTCAATCACTTTCAATCACTCTTTTGAAACATACAGAGAATTTTTAGAGACTCAATATGCTTCACATTCACAAACTCTCAATCACTTCCAATCTCTCTTTTATCACAGAAACATATAGAGAATTGTTAGAGACTCAATATATTTCACACTCATCAATACTCAACCTCTTTCTCAAATCAATTCAGAATATAGAATAATTTATTTCATAGAACTTGAGCTATCACTTCACACATCCACTTGACTAGGCTCAACCAAATCTACTCAACCAATCACTTCAATGAAATAATCCTTGCTCACAAACCCTAGTCCAAGCATATGAACACTCACTCAAAATATTTCCAACAATGCTTATCAACCAATCTCACATAACAATGATACTCATGTTCTTTTCAAACCCTAGTTCAAGTTCTTCACTCAACCAATGGCTTCAACAACAATGCTTATCAAACAAGGTTTTATCAACAACTCTTTATTCCAAAAAACCTTGAAGCATTAATTCAAAACACTAATAAAAAATAACTCAATAAGGAAACCTAATTAAGTCCTTTTCACTCCAAAGTTGTTTTCTAGAAAACCAACCAATCAACTCAACCAAGGAAGAATATGCCCATACCTTTTTCTTGATGTAGAATGATCTTCAAAAGCCTAGTATCAATTATCACAACTTTCTTTGCCAAGTACAAAGGGTTAGATGATAAGAATTATCACCCTAACACTTTTCATTAAACACAAAGATAAATCAAATCCCAAATACACCTTATTGCTCCATCTCAAAAATAAATTTCAACATCATAATTTTCATCAAAAATCCTCTTATAAAATATAACACAATTTCTCTTTCCTAAGGTAAAAATAATGTTACCCTAGCAACATTCACTATTTACCACTTAGGTAAATAAAATAATTTATTTACACCTTATCCCTCCACACAACTTTGGCAAAAGCAATAATTAAAAATAAAATTATAAAAACTTTTTTTACCCTCTCCACGAATTGCGGGATTCAAACTTGCACCACTTTCCTGTACAGCGCCTTGGCCATGGCTTCCACGCCGTGTGAGCCAAGCACTCACCTTGCACACCTAAAGTGCAATAAGTACTTTGTTATCTCCACCTTGCCTTAGAGCCTATTGGCTCCCTCTTCGCCTTCTCCCACATAGCGCTTCGAAGGTGCTTCCCTCACAAAATATTGCACGAGCCTTTGCACAGTGCTTCTTTTCATAAATATTGCATGAGCCTTTTTCATGGAGTTCTCGAAGATTATTCGAATGCCAATATTTGGGATTTGGCTAAGGTATAAATACCTTTACCCTTCCATTCCATGCACGTCGACGGAGGTGAGTTTATGGAGGTCGGCGCTAAGGTTTTTGCATTTAAATATTTTAATTTATAAATCATTTAAATTATTTAGAATTTAAATTTTATAAATTAATATTTAAATCTCTTTAGCCTTCTTAGGTTTTAATCAAAACCTTTTATTTTTTCCCATTATGGTTTTTAATAAAAACCTTTGTTTTGCTTCACATAATATTAAAAAGAATATTATGAAGCCCTTTTTCATCAACCTCTGACATTGCTTATTTTGACCTTTTGACATCATCGGTGGTTCACTTCTTGGCATCAATGACAACTTCATGCCTTGACATCAATGACAACTTTATGGACTCAAAATGTCCAACAATCTCCCCCTTTGTCATTGATGGTAACCCAATAACTTTTTACCATTTCCTTGACCTTTTTATTCTACTCCCCTTGGGAAATTGCTCCCCCTGACTCAATGCTCTCTTCTTAAATCAAATCTCTCCCCTTACTCAAATACCTAATCTCTCCCCCTTACTCAAATCTCTCCCCCTTTGACATCAATGGCAAAGGGTCACCTTTGGGGCTCGGGGCTAAGAATGAGTCTCTTAGCTTAGCCCCTCCCCCACCTCCTCTTGAGGTGGTTAATTATGGGGTGGGAGTATTTCTACTCCCAGAAAGCACTGGTCTTTACCTTTATCCTCTTTCCTTCTCATCTGATCCTTCGATTTCTTTTTACTGTTCCTATTTTTGTTCTTGTCCATGTCCATATTCCTATTCCTATTCTGTTTATATCCATATCCATATTCCTGTTCTTGTTCCTGTTCCTGTTCATGCTTGATTCTGGAATGTCTGCTCTACACCACTTTGTTGTGTGTCCATCATTATTGCACTTATAACACTTAATGTTATTATTCCTTGGAGGTCCAAATGTCTTAGGATTTCTCCTAGTGAAGCCATATCCCTTTCTGTCATGAACCCTGCAATTCATTGCCTTGTGACCAAACTGATTACATGAGTAGCAATACCCATGGAAAAGTTGTATTTCAAAATTCCCATATTCCTGTCTTTCATGTGTCCTGCACTGTGAAGCCATGTGCCCAAATCTGTGACATGAGAAACATCTTCCATTGAAATTTCCTTGTCTTGACCTCATTGGTCTCTTAGTCTCTCTTAACCTATTCTGATTGTTGTTCCATCTATTTCTCCTTTGTGCATTTTTCCTTTCCTTGTTGAACTTTCTGGTTGTCCAACTCATCCTCAGAAGTCTCACTTTCTCTTACACTATCTTCTTCTAAAGTTTCTTCTTCTTTAGAACTTGAGGTTGACTCTTCTTCTTGTTTCTTTTGAGCTTGTTCAAAACCAAGACCTATTTTGTTTGTTGACCTTCTTTGTACCTTGATCATTTTATCCACAATATTTGAACTCTTTCCAAACTTGTGTAGCTTATCCTTGGATTTTTCTAAATCTTCCCTTAGTAGAGCTACTTCTTGTTCTAACCTTTCACATTCTAAGACCTTTGCTTCTAACTTATCCTTGAACTTCTTTGTCTTAGCCATTGACTTGTTTAGATCCTCTATAAGCATTCTTCTTTCTTCATCACATTCTTGAAACTGAAACTCAAGTTTAGAGTTTTGCTTTCTTACCTTCTTTATTGTGTCAAGAGCATAAATAAGTTCTGCCTTAAGATCAAATCCTTCTTTATCTGATTCTTCCTCTATTTGTTTGCCTTTGTCTACATCTTCATTTTATTTTGACTTGTCTTCTATAGGATCACCTTCTTCTTCTTCTAGTGCCATTAGAAGATTTTCTTCTGGTCCTTCAAGTGCATCCTCATATTCATCATCACTGAAACTATAACCATTCCTTGTACAACTATCTTCAAGATGTCCAAAATTACCACATCTAAAACACTTGAGAATTATTGGTGACCTTTTCTTAACTTCTTTTTCTTCAATCATAAATAGGACTTCATATCTATCATTATCTGAAAAACTAGCATCACTATCACTTGAGTACTTACTTGCCTTATCTGCATAGTAGCTCCTCTTTTGTCTTTGAAAGAACTTCTTTCCTTGTCTACCTTGTCCATCCTTACCTTTCTTTTGGTGCCTGTATCTTTCTGATTCCCTGTTCCTGTGATCCTATTTTTCTTCATCATTGTTATTTTTAGCTTCTTGACAATCAGTTGCATAGTGACCATATTTTCCACAATTGAAACATCTAACAGATTTTGTATCTTTAAATCTTCTTGAATCCTTATTCCTTCTACCATAATTAGCTTCTTCATCACTGGATGACTCATTGCTTGAATCTGACTTCTTACCCTTTGTCTTCTTAATAGCTTTGAAGGTTGCTTCCTTCTAGGGATTAGGTTCTTTTGTTCTTAACTCAAAAGTTGTAAGAATACCAAGCAACATATCTCTTGTCAAAGAATCACCATCCTTTGCTTCTTCTATAGCAGAAATATTTTCACTAAATATTTTTGGAAGAGATCTTAAGACCTTATCACAAACATCTGATTCATCAACATTAAGTCCAAGTCCTTGCATAGCATTAACAACCTCATCAACTCGAAGTAGATAAGTACTAATGTTTTCCTCATCCTTCATTCTTAACTCTTCAAATTGTCCTTTGAGATTTTATATCTTTGCTTTCTTGACACTTTTATCTCCTTCATATATACTTTGCAACTTATCCCAAATTCCTTTTGCATCTTTACAATGCATAACTTTTATTGACTCTATTCTATGCAAACCTCTCAAAATTGCATTCATTGCTTTTGAATTGTAATGTTGTAGAAGCTTACCTTCCTTATCTATAGGTGGATCAACTGGTGGTATGTATCCATTTTCAACTACTTCCCAAATTTCATTGCCAAGTGCCATCAGGTGAATCTTCATTCTCATACTCCAATATATATAATCACTTCCATAAAATATTGGTGTTGAATTATCTGAGGACACATTCTTAGAATCCATTGTGTTCTTGAAAGCTTTTCCTTCAAGCTATTAAACTCTTTCGAAGGAACCCGCTCTGATACCAATTGAAGAACACAAGCTTATATTGAGAGGGGGGTGAACAGTATAAGACCACTTTTTACTTTTCTTTCCCAATCAATATTATGCAATGTATAGATAGCAATATCAATAATAGTAATCAAAGCAATGCACAAATCACCACACACAATAGAGACACCAAATTTACATGGTTCACCCAATGTGGGCTACTCCACGGAGAAAATATTTCACTAAAATTTTCTCAATCAATCTCTTGGGAAACCTTTCCCTATTACAATATTTATGGATCTCTATCCAAAGGAGACACCAATCCCCTAATAAAGTTCGTGGATCTCTATCCACAGGAGAACTCCTTTCTCCTTAGCTCTAGTTGGTGATCTTCTAGAAGAACTATTACCCCCACTACTCTAGCTAATGGATCTCTATCCACTGAAGACTCATATCCTCACTACCCTAGCTAATGGATCTCTATCCACTAGAGACTATCATCCTCTATACTCTATCACCTCCAAAGCTCTATCTCAAATCTATACTAAACATAGTTCTTCGGTCTAGCACAAATCTACTCAATCTCTATCTCTGGTCTAGCACAAACATATCCTCAAATCTACACTAAACACAGTCCTTCGGTCTAGCACAAATCTATCCTCAATCTCTGTCCTCAAGCCTTAACAAAAAGCTTGACTCAATCTCAAATCAAATCTGCTAGATCTGCCCCAAACCTTAACTCAAGGTTTGAACAAATCAATCAATCAACTCTACTCTCAAGTCTTCTCAAAGACTTGTCTCAAATCTACCTTGTAAGCTTCCACAAAAGCTCACACTAATCTATCCACAAGTCCTCTCTAGAACTTGTCCAAATATGCTCTACAAGTCCTCACTAGAACTTGTCCAAATCTACTCAATAAGTCCTCACTAGGACTTATCCAAATCTTCTCTCAATCTGTATTGTAAGCTTCCACAAAATCTCACACAAATCTATCCACAAGTCTTCTCAAAGACTTACCTCAAATCTGCTCAACAAGTCCACACTAGAACTTGTCCAATCTCATAGAAACATAAAGAGAATTGTTAGAGACTCAATATGCTTCACATTCACCTCAATACTCAATCACTTTCAATCACTCTTTTAGAAACATATAGAGAATTTTTAGAGACTCAATATGCTTCACATTCACCTCAATCTCAATCACTTTCAATCACTCTTTTAAACATCAAAAATTTTTAGAGACTCAATATGCTTCACATTCACAAACTCTCAATCACTTCCAATCTCTTTTATCACAGAAACATATAGAGAATTGTTAGAGACTCAATATGTTTCACACTCATCAATACTCAACCTCTTTCTCAAATCAATTCAGAATATAGAATAATTTGTTTCATAGAACTTGAGCTATCACTTCACACATCCACTTGACTAGGCTCAACCAAATCTACTCAACCAATCACTTCAATGAAATAATCCTTGCTCACAAACCCTAGTCCAAGCATATGAACACTCACTCAAAATATTTCCAACAATGCTTATCAACCAATATCACATAACAATGATACTCATGATCTTTGCAAACCCTAATTCAAGTTCCTCACTTAACCAATGGCTTCAACAACAATGCTTATCAAACAAGGTTTTATCAACAACTCTTTATTCCATAAAACCTTGAAGCATTAATTCAAAACAACTAAAATCTTATAAAAATTTACATAAACAACTCAATAAGGAAACCTAATTAAGTCCTTTTCACTCCAAAGTTGTTTTCTAGAAAACCAACCAATCAACTCAATCAAGGAAGAATATGCCCATACCTTTTTCTTTGATGTAGAATGATCTTCAAAAGCCTAGATCAATTATCACAACTTTCTTTGCCAAGTACAAAGGGTTAGATGACAAGAATTATCACCCTAACACTTTTCACAAAACACAATGATAAATCAAATCCCAAATACACCTTATTGCTCCATCTCAAAAATAAATTTCAACATCATAAATTTCATCAAAAATCCTCTTATAAAATATAACACAACTTCTACTTATAACTCCTTTCTTAAATTGCACTTATCAAATAAATCAATTTCTCTTTCCTAAGGTAAAAACAATGTTACCCTAGCAACATTCACTATTTACCACTTAGGTAAATAAAATAATTTATTTACACCTTATCCCTCCACACAACTTTGGCAAAAGCAATAATTAAAAATAAAATTATAAAAACCTTTTTCTGCCCTCTCCGTGAATTGTGGGATTCGAACTTGCACCACTTTCCCTACAGCAGTGCCTTGGCCGTGGCTTCCATGTCGTGTGAGCCAAGCGCTCACCTTGCACACCTAAAGCACAATAAGTGCTTTGTTATCTCTACCTTGCCTTAGAGCCTATTGGCTCCCTCTTCACCTTCTCCCACGTAGCACTTCGAAGGTGCTTCCCTCACGAAATATTGCATGAGCTTTACAGAAATTATGGCACTTCTTTTCATAAAATATTACATGAGCCTTTTACAAGAGTTCTCAGAGATTATTCGAATGCCAATCTTTGGGATTTGGCTAAGGTATAAATACCTTTACCCTTCCATTCCATGCACGTCGATGGAGGTGAGTTTATGGAGGTCGACGCTAAGGTTTTTGCATTTAAATATTTTAATTTATAAATCATTTAAATTCTTTAGAATTTAAATTTTATAAATTAATATTTAAATCTCTTAGCCTTCTTAGGTTTTAATCAAAACCTTTTATTTTTTCCCATTATGGTTTTTAATAAAACCTTTGTTTTGCTTCACATAATATTAAAAAGAATATTATGAAGCCCTTTTTCATCAACCTCTGACATTGCTTATTTTGACCTTTTGACATCACCGGTGGTTCACTTCTTGGCATCAATGACAACTTCATGCCTTGACATCAATGACAACTTTATGGACTCAAAATGTCCAACAATCTCCCCATTTGTCATTGATGGCAACCCAATAAATTTTTACCACTTCCTTGACCTTTTCATTATGCTCCCCCTGGGACATTGCTCCCCCTAAATCAATGCTCTCTTCTTAAATCAAATCTCATTCCCTTACTCAAATCAAATCTCTCCTCCTTACTCAAATCTCTCCCCCTTTGACATCAATGGCAAAGGTTCACCTTTGGGGCTCGGGGCTAAGAATGAGTCTCTTAGCTTAGCCCCTCCCCCACCTCCTCTTAAGGTGGTTAATTCTAGGGTGGGAGTATTTCTACTCCCAACAAGCAATGGTATTTACCTTTATCCTCTTTCCTTCTCATCTGATCCTTCTGATTTATTTGACTGTTCCTGTTCTTATTCTTGTCCATGTCCATATTCCTATTCCTATTCATGTTTATATCCATATCCATATTCATGTTTATGTTCATGTTCCTGTTCCCATCCATGTCTATATTCTTGTTTATGTTCTTGTTCCTGTTCATGTCCATGTTCATATTCCTGTTTATGTTCATATTCCTGTTCATGCTTGATTCTAGAATCTTTGCTCTACACCACTTTGTTGTGTGTCCATAATTATTGCACTTATAACACTTAATGTTATTATTCCTTGGAATTCCAAATATCTTAGGGTTTCTCCTGGTGAAGCCATATATTTTTCTATCATGAACCCTGCAATCCATTGCCTTGTGACCAAACTGATTACATGAGTAGCAATACCCATGGAAAAGTTACCTATTTCTAAAATTCCCACTTTCTTGTCTTTCATGTGTCCAAAATTGTGAAGCCATGTGTCCAAACTTGTGACATGAGAAACACCTTCCATTGAAATTTTCTTGTCTTGACCTCATTGGTCTCTTAGTCTCTCTTAACCTATTATGATTGTTGTTCCATTTATTTCTTCTTTGTGCATTGTTCCTTTTCTTGTTGAAATTTCTATTGTCCAACTCATCCTTAGATGTCTCACTTTCTCTTACATTGTCTTCTTCTGAAGTTTCTTCTTCTTAAGAACTTGAGGTTGACTCTTCTTCTTGTTTCTTTTGAACCTGTTCAAAACCAAGACCTATTTTATTTTTTGACCTTATTTGTACTTTGATCATCTTATCCACAATATTTGAACTCTTTCCAAACTTGTGTAGCTTATCCTCATATTTTTCTAAATCTTCCCTTAGTAGAGCTACTTCTTGTTCTAACCTTTCACATTCTAAGACCTTTGCTTCTAACTTATCCTTGAACTACTTTGTCTTAGCCATTGACTTGTTTAGATCCTCTATAATATTTTCTTCTCTCTTCATTCTATCCCACTAATAATTGACCAAACTCACATGCATCTTCACTTCGTGAATTTCTTCCCTGATATGAGGAAGATGGTATTGGTCCTTCTTCTTGAGCTATCGCACCCTATTGCATTGGTGCCTGACTTCCATCCTCTAAAATCCCTTGAAACTCTTCCATAACTTTCTTAGGTATCACCATCCACTCTCCTTCCTCATGCACTACTTCTATATCAACTTTTTCCTCTACGCTAGATGGTTCTGGTACGTCGTCTTCTATCTCTATCAATAGTTCTTCAAAATCTCCTTCAAATGCCCAAACTTGCTCTATTTCAGGTTCATGTATACTATGGTCTGAGTTACTTGCATTATATATTTGAAAAATTCTTGTGCTCCTTATTATTGGAATTTTCTCTTGTAATTCCCATATCCTACATATTTGCACACTAGTGTATGTCATTCACCTCCAATTTTATAATATTCTTACTTGTCAATTTGACCTGTTTTAACAAAAATGCCAAGTTTGATAAGGCAACGGTACCAAATGTAGCATAGAGGTGTAGTATTCCCAATAGGTAGGTGGTTTCCAAGGGATTAGAATGATCAATTTGCTATTCCCAATTGATGGACCAAATCGTACAATCGTATAGTCTTTACAACTATCAATTTGTGACAACTGAACAACTTGTATGGATCCAAAATCGTACCATTATACAATCCCAAATCATACAATGGTAGAGCTTGTATGATTTTATACTTAGCCAATCCTTCATATTTAGTTTTGCAAGCTACCGTACACAGTTTTGTAACCAGATTGTTTGATTTCCCAATGCTGCCAAATTGGGTAGGTTTTTCTCAATCACATAAAATACCAAATCGGGTAAGTTTCTTTTGTACAATTTGTAAGAGCTCTGGTGTACAATTTGTAAGAAAAAAAAGTACAAAAAGGTGCCAAATTGGATATTATTTTGGACCAATATCTCTCAACTAATTTTTGTAAAGGTTTAACATGGCAATTAATTCATTTCTACCAACATGCAAGTTACATCATTAGGGTTTGAGAGAGTTATCTCCAATGGCAACATCCAAAAATCATACAAAATCCTTCAATATGTCTTTCTTGATATCATCCTCATCATATATCATTCATCAGGTTCACACCAATGCTGGTTTAATCCAATTATTCCATAGCAATGCATTAAGTATCAATAACAACCAAAAAGAAGTACATGCAACAATGATAAACTACAAAATACTATTCTACCATTCCAGGATCATACAGTACATGAGAGAAACTATGAATTGTGATTATTCTTCATTACTTGTCAACAATATCATACAATCACTAAAAGGTACTCAAAAATCATAGGTATGCATCAATACTTCACTCCAGAACATAGCCAAAACTCACAAGCATTCACCAGACTAACCAAACTATCAAAAATTAAAAGGGGAGCTTCTATAACATTGACTAAGCTACTCCAAAGTGGTTCTTGAGGCAATTCATTATTAATAACTTCCCATGCATAACAGAATGTATGATTATGATTTTTACTAAGTCTAAACACATCATTTATCAAATTCATGCATAATTACAACTCAAATTGCATTTCCCTTGCATTTAATTTCATTTCATTACACATTGTACAATTTTCCCTTCAGTTTGTATGGTTTACCTCCTACTTGTATTATTTGCTCCTACTTGTACTGTTTACAAAAGCTTATCAAAATTATCAAACTGGGCAAATCCTCTTGTCACTTCTTCTTTTGGGAGGTGGATTTGTTGCCTACAATAGGGAGATTTCAATTCCAAAAATTTTATAATTTTTTAAATTGATTTTTGGCTACAGTCTTTCTAGATTTGTAAAAAATACTTATGAATACTAGGACTTAGCATTGATTCCACTAGTTTTACAAATCAACTAGTGAAGTTTATTATTTTTATAATTGAAGAATTTGCATTATTATCTTCTATTTTTTTGCAGATAATATTTGATTCAAAGAAATTTGATAAGCTTCCTAAAAGATATAGGAAGAATATCTTCTTTGGAAATCCACTACTTGCAGTAAAAAGTTAAATATTGAATATTTTGAAGGTCTAAGGAAAAAGATCCCATTATAGAATTTGTAGAATTTATAGAATTGAAGATTGAATATTGAGAAGAGAGGAAGATACCAAATGAGCCCTATTGAATATTGGAGATCAAGAAGTCCCAACAATGAGATACCCATAAAATATTGAAGATTGCAAATTGAAGAAAGAAGATAGAAGAAAGCAACTCTAGAAGGAGGAGACCCAAGAAAGAGATCCCATTGAAGAACTTCCATATTTGGAAGCTAGAAGATTAAATATTGAAATTATAAGAGGACTAAGAAAATGTCCTATTAAATATTTTAGAAGTTGTAGAATTTGAAGACCCAAGAGAAGAGGTCTCAAGTAAACTTGGAAGGAGAAATAAGAAGAAGGCTAGAAGAAGCCCTATTGAAAAAGTTGAAGAAGTGGCCATTGAAGGAGATTTGAAGAAATCTCAAGAAAGAAGAAGAAAGCAAGGGGAAGTTCCTGATAAAGAGAAGAATTTGGGATAATTATCACCATCCAACAACAAGCCCAAAAGGAAGAAGGATTTAGAAAGAATATTGCCAAATTTTGAAGAGGAATTTTGAAAATCTCAAGACATTCAGATTCTTAGGGAAGATGATAGTGGAAGATATCAAATTTGAAGTTAGAATTTGACAAGAAGATTGAAGGAGGAAGAATAATTGAAGAGGCCATAGTTTTAATATTTTTTTAGGACAACCACGAAGTTTTTTGAAGGTTTATTTGCAAAGAAGGGGGTTGCTTATTTTCGAGGAAGAAGTTAAAGGGTCACACGATAACAATCGAAGAAGGAAATTAGCTGTAAGTTTTAGAAAATTTGGGTAGCACTTTGTGAAAGAGAAGAGCTTCAAATATTAGAGATTTTGGATAGCAAAGAAGTAAGCAAGTAATAGATAAGACTACAAATTAGTGTTCTATAAGTATTGTGTTTAAGCATTAAAAAGTTTGTAGCAAGTTTTTGGAAGCGCCATATTGCAACATTGAAGATAAAATATAGGAGTTAAAGTTTACAATTTGAAATAAATCATCTTATTATTCATTAAGCATGTATCAAGTAACCAAAAAATACATCATGTTAGTTGAAGCATAAAAGGTTATCTATTAGTCAAAAAATAAGCAAAATATTAAAGCATCAAATTAGAGAAGATGCAATCCAGAAAAGTGCAATGAAAAATATTGAAAGGAGGAGAAAATATAGAAGAAAAATCATATATACAAGTATTTTAAGCAAAGGAGATAGAGATTCATCAGAGGGAAGGTAGAGCACCAATGAAGAGAGCGTTGTTTGGAGTAGCCGTTTATGAAAGTAGAAGTGCTATTCAAAGGAGTTGCTAGACTATGAAGAATTGGTGGTTGGAGAGTTGTGAATGTATGCAGATAAGAGAGAATATTTGATGATGAAAGTGAACATAGAGAAGGATGAACATTGAATTCAAGAGAGTGCAATCTCAAGCACACCTGATACATAAAATCTAGCTTACTTTCTTGGAAATTTTGGTGTCTTGATCGATCACGAGGAGTTCCTTCTACAATGGAATTAGCCTGGATAGAAAAATATAAATAAATAAATAAATTTTGTTGCTTGATAGAATATTTTTATACTCATACATATTCTCCATCGATAGGTCTTTTAGAAGCATCAAGTCATCTCAAGAAAAATCCATAGATTGAACCTAGAGAGTTATTTTTTGAAAATGATATTCTGGACTATTATCGAGCATAGAATTTTTGGGATGCCAAACAAGTTTTAAGTCGTGTGAAGAGTTTCATAAAAGGGAACTTAGAGGATATGCTTGAGGTTAGTATTTTTAGCTATTGTGATATGTAGTGTGGATTCCAAGAAGTCTAACTAGAGTGATCATGAGAAAAGACACGTAGGACCCAAGCTTCCTCAAATTGCTTGTCCTTAAGCTTGTAGTCTAAAATGCTCAAATTAGAACCAAATAGCTGGATGTTCAGTTTAATTTTAGTACTATTGAGCTCATGATAATTTATCTACATATGGAGAGAAATCTATAAAGATACAAGAAACAATACAGGTCAATTGTGAATAATTACCATGATATCATTGCACATGCGACCAAGAGATAAATCGGTAATTCACGTAGGTAGCATAAGAAGAGGTGGACCTTTTTAGTTACTATGAAGAATATAGATTTGAGAGGAATGTAGCATCACATGTTTTGAAAAATCTAGCAAATAGATGTCATAGTAATCTTTCCTGATCAAAGAGGAGACGAACGCATTTCTAAGGTGAGCAAGGTAGGGACACCACGTGTGAAGTCTTAAGCCTGGTGATTGAATGGTGGAATGGATAACTCAATTAAGTTGCATATCGCTTCCTTATAATATCCAATACCAAAATCAAGATCCATTGAAAATACATAGTGAAGAAGCTATGTTGAAGAAGAGTATGCCTTTCATTGAAATAATCGGGTGCTATTGAAGGAGGTAAAAATTAAAGGTTACATTATTGCATTTTATAAATTTTGGAGCCATAAGTTTATTTTAATTTTTTATAACTCTTCCCTATTTAATTAAATATTTGGAGAAGACTTTATAGTAGAAATTAAAATCTTAGAAGGTAAATTATTTACTTTTGGAAAGTATAGAAGGAAGTTAAAAGTTGAATTTTAAATTTTGTAAAAAATATTAAATATTTGTAATTATTATGAAATTCATAGAGATAAGGACTCCTACATCAAATTAGGGTTACAAATTTACAAATATAGTTTGCAATATTCTAAATTTCTAATTAGGGAGTTATAAGGAATTCAACATCAAAACTTAGTTTTGTGAAATTTAGAATTTAATCAATTGTTCAAAACCTAGGGAGTTATAAGGTAGTCAACTTCAAAGGAACATGGAAAAAAAAAAAAAAAATGAAAAATAATACTAATGATCAAAAAATTGAAATACAAAGACATGAGTTGTCAAAAATATTTGAAAACCTATGTGTCCAAGAAAAATTAGACATTCAAGAAATTTTAGAAAGGTTGGAAAGATTAAAATGCCATACACAACACATAATAGAAGAAATTGAAAAGGATACATCAATAAGTGAAAAAAGTGCCTCACAATCAATGTTGAGAGAAATCAAAATTGAAAATTTCTTTACACTTAGTAGTTAATGCTAAGCTTCAAGAGGCATATGACGATTCCAAAAGTGATTTTACATTACCTAGTGATATAGGAAACTTGATGTATATGGTATTCCTTTATCATGAAATCCTTAAATACAAGAATATAATACAAGAGGACATGATTAAAGATTTAAAAAATAAGTTTATTGATGATACATTGAAGAATAGGCTTGATGATATTACCATTGAAGTAGAAAAAGGAGAATTTTCAATACTTCAAAAATGCATGCAAAGTATTCTCAATGATGCTAATGATTGTTATGAAGATTTCATTACTATACCTATTAGTCTATGGAGAATAATCTACAAAGGAATTATTACTCTAAATGTTTCTAAGATGAGAAAACAAGAAAATGTTGAAGAAGTAGAGAAAAAACCAGTGATAAAGATGATTCTTGTAATATAAATGACTTAAGACCTATGATGATAGATTCATGTTGGAATACAATAGAATCAAAACTATTTATGATTGATGCATTTTGTGATATGATTCTTGTCAAAATGAAAGGAAATTTTGTAATGCAAGAAATGACACTAGTGATTTAGAATCCATATCAAAGATAGAAGAATCAATTGCAAACATTGATACTATGTAACATCCCCACTATTTGATTAAATAATTATTTATCTGCTTGTAGAATGAGATACTGCTAAAGGTATTTGTGAGTGCAGGTGCAGGTATTTACTTCTCGACAAGCGGGATTGGACGAGATTAGCACCCACCCCTGGTGGAGACGATGGTTGTAGGCATCAGGTAAGGTGGGATATGATGTCATGCTTTATGCACCATGACTTATGGGTACATGGAAGCCCACTAAGGAAAATTCATGTAGGTCATTCTGCCTGCTAAATGCATCTAGATATAAACATGCATATATATATATATATATATATATATATATATATATATATATATATATATTCTTGCTAAGTGCATGTTTGCTTGTTGGGTGAAGTTATTTGTTTAGAATATGAATATTTATGTTTAAATATATAAATATACATATATATATAATATAACTAAAAACATAAATATATTTATTTATAAATAAATAAGATATTTAATAAAATTATTTTTTATGCTAAGGGAAAAAATATTAAATAAAAATTTAAGATAACATTTTATGTCAAAATATTTTCTTTTTCGGATAGACCAAACTCTACCACCTGGCGACCGGTTAAGATAATTTTTGCATGTTCCATCTTATGTGTCATCTTGGGAGCATATTTGAAATTTCTTAAATTGAGAGTAAGCTTCATTCCATGGGGGCAGTCCAGAAATTATGATGCAAGCATGTTTACGAACGGATGTACTCGAGCATTCATGGAAAGATAGGTGCATACCAGTATCCATCGTCAACTAAAACTCGGTAGGCTTCTACCGGTTACACTCATGGAAAGTTGGTATTTGAATTGTGCTTGTGACGTTAAGAATAGAATATTTTAAGCATAGGCTATATCATCTCTGTGTTGATGAATGGTATTCAAAATGTGTTGTGTGATATTATGAATAGAACAATTTATGTATAGGCTATGTCGTGCCTTCACTATTGGGTAATTGAGTTGGTAATAATTTGTTTGGCTTTAGCAAACTGTTGGAAATTCCTTTGTGGATTTAAATTGATCGCTGAAATTTCCTTGTGTGGATTCCAAAACCAGACCTAAAATTAGTCGGACATAATAACCCCCAATTAAGGAAAGAAAATGGAATAGCAGTGGAAATTTTGTTTATTTTTAAATCTTAGAGTGCATATTTTAATTTTGAACATAGTTCATCTGCTTGTTATTTTCACATAGTAAACTGCATCCATATGAGGTCATGTTGACCCAAAATCTTGCATCCATACACTCTCCGCCATGTTGGAAGGGGGGTTGCTTGTTGATAAATACAAGTTTCTCTTCAATGCTCGATGGTCTGAAGTGGGATCGAGTTTCGACTTGGAGGTTGCAGATAGCCATTGTCGGAGCCAACTTTGATTGCTTATAAAATCATCTCTTCTTATGATATTTGTATCTTTGTTATATAAAGAAATATAATACTTTCATTGGACATGTAATACTTATTTTCATGTGAAACTGGAGCTTTGGTCGGCGGTAGCCCTGTGTTAAAAATAAATAAATATTTGAGTATGTTATCAGGTTGTTGATGATTATTGAAATTGGAATTATTTTTCTTCATCTTTTCAAAAATTCTGTTGAAATGTTTTCTTCTACCTTACCTTGGAACAACATAGATAATCCAGATAGTCAAAATTTCTTTATTGAATTCTTATTTATGAAAATGTGAAAACAGAAGTATATCCATATATTATCTAAATTAAACCAGCAAGAGTTAATTGCTTGTGTCATCATTGGTAATGCAAAATCAAATCCATTATAAAAGAAAATTTGAAAAATCTAACATGTGGTTTAGAGTAAGTCCGGTCGGCAACCCCAATGTGAATAATCATTTGAAACAAAGCTTGGAGATGTATTATATAAAATCTCAATTATAAAAGTTTTATTTTTAATTTATCAATAACTTGAAGAGTTCCATGTTCATCTTGATGTATATGAATATTATTTTCTTCTGAATACGTAATTATGGTGGTCTTTTTGCCGAAAGATATTCAGGAATGAGATAAAAAGAGTTTGCTAAATTGTTTGTTAAGCATGGTTGCTTCTTCTCTGGAAATGGAGTCCTATAATAAAAACATAATTGAAATTCTTATTCCTGTGAGAGGGCGAATGTCATGTTCGCTTGTTTTTAGAAGACCAAATTTGTTAAAGACTATCCGTAGCAACTAAAACCATGATTTATTGGACTCTTATAAAATGAAATCCAAATTTTGGGAAATATACTCCTTGGATCTGAAGGTTGTGAATCATTGAGGGAAACGTAGGATTTTCATGTCATTTTCACTGACGTTTTCTATATACTTTTACACTACCCATTAGGTGATTAATGGCTTTCAATTTAATATCTAACCTGTGATGTCTCTCCTGTGATGTCACCTAGCATGAAACAAAAATCTTAGATTGGTTAAAGTCTTGGGATACCTTGGTCGTGTTCAATCATGACATCAAACTTGGAAATGCCAAAACTATTGAATATAATTAATAAACCCTCCAAGTGTTAGTCAAGTAGAGAAATTTTTAGCCATGAGTAGTGTGGGTTTAATGCTTTCATTTTAAAAAGAGGATAGAGGTAGGATCAAAATTTTAATTCCAAAACAACTTTAATTTTATGTCTATTGAAGCTTTAGGTAGATGTTCATTTTAAAACAACTTTAATTTTATGTCTATTGAAGCTTTAGGTAGATGTTTAATTTAAGTATCGTATAAAGATTCATTTATTTTTATGTAGATAATAGTATAGGTGGAGTCGAGAGAAATCTTAATTGTCTAAATAAAATAATATTTAGTTTTGATTTAAGTAGACAATATTACTACATGCATTCTCAAAATTATTATGTATTTTTCTTAGATTTCATAACCTTTATTCTTTTATATGATCTCTGTTACTTGAATGAACTTTTAAAGGTTAACGGTATTATTATATTATTTTTCTTTATATGTTTTCATTTATATGAATCGTTACATTTAAATAATAAGTTTAACTTTAGAAGAACTTACATTAATGTAACTACTTAATCCTCAACAAAATTTTAAGGGTGAAGAAACATCTTCATTGAATACCAAAACCAAACCAAACTAGCTTAAACCAATGAGAAGGTTGGTATCCTAATATATTCAAAAACCATCAAGGAGGATGGATATTAAACTTTAGTGTCATCGAGAAGGATGCACACCCACCCAAATTCGACAGCTCACAGTTGGTAGTTGTTGTGATTTGGGGATAACCATTCTCTGGTAGAAAAATAAAGGTTAGAGGATCTTATGCCATGGAGAGTAACGAATGACAAGTATGGGATGTCAGTTCTAGGTTATCGTACGAGGTAGTACAGTGAGGATTCTCATGAATATAGTCTAGTTGTGGAATAGCCCATGGTAACTCAAGACTAGGGAGTAGGTATTTAGGGTTGGAAGATCCAATGATAGATGGTATGGGATATCTTATCATCAACTACGATGTGAACTGAGAAATCTGGATCCAAAATCTAGAGTATTGGTGGGCCCTGGTAGCCTCCATAGATAGATGGATTGATACTAGGCACTAGGCATAACAATGCTAACTCTAGCATGGAACTAAGTGTGGTTATATATTAGGACTTAGTAAAGGTCAGTAGGACCAATGTCCTCCATGCTACGAGATGGGGAAAATATGCATCCACCCTTCTAGGTGTTATGGGCCCTGGAAGGATAACCCCTTTCTAGAACACAAAACTCGAGATAGGAGAAGGTGGTTCTCATAAGATGGTAAAATTTATGGGATTTGGCCAATCTCGAGCACTCGTGACTCCATCTATAGTGGATAATGATCTCGGAGTGTAGAAACCTATGCCTACATACTAATATAAAGTTGGGTGTGTAAATGGCAGTTGTGTCTTTGTTATCAAGTAAATCAAAATTTTGACAACCAGGTGATTCAGACTTGGGGATGTGATAGTTGGTATCAGATACTAGGTTGTGAAAACCCTAGGTTGCAAACATTGATTGTTGAATTGACATAGCTCTTTTGTCATCAAGTATAATGGTGGGGACCTCCAAAAGAGCAAATGCTACTCTACAAGAAGAGGTGGTAGAAGTTTTGAGAAGGGGACTGAGATGACTCGTGAGAGAGTCATATCATGTTCAAACAATCAAAACACCTCAACGTGTTTTGAGAAAAGAGAAGGAGCTAGTAGTAGGAAGGGTTGCACAAAACAATGATAACATGACTAAAATGATTTAGCTGATGCAAGAACAGTTGAATCAATAGAAGGAACAAATGGAAATTCAAAGGGCTCATATGAGTGAGCACATGGAACAAAAGAGAGCACAATTATCTCAGCAACAAGAAATTATTACTCAACAGTAGAAGGTAATAGAAAATTTGACTAAAAGTAAAGAGTTAGAAAGAATACAAAGTGAATTTCCTGAGGGATCTTCTAGAAGAAAAGTCAGTGTGGAATTGCAAAAAGAAATCAAAAAGTTAGATATCTCTAAATTTGATGGGAAGGGGGATGGTGAAGTAGCTATAAATTGGTTAAGTGAAGTTGAGGGATACTTTTCCATTCAACCCTTGTGTGTTGAATCTAAAACCACTTGGGTTGTAGCACATTTAACGGGTCCTACTAGAGATTGGTGGACCACATACAAGAAAACTAGTCAAAAGGAGGTTGCTGATATTCCTTGGGATGTGTTTGAGAAAGAATTCAGGGATAGATTCCTCACACCACAATTTTACATTGAGAAATATGCAAAATTTACCAATCTTCATCAAGAAAACATGTCAATGATAGAATATTATCAAAGATTTGTCCAACTACTAAAGTATGCCCCTGAATATGACAAACGTGAGGAGTTTAAAGCTCACAAATTTATGCTAGGATTGCATCCCAGAATTGGATCTCCGGTTGGATGGATCAAGCCAAAGAATTTGACTGAAGCCTTTGATTCTTCTAGATATGAAGAATTAAACTAGAAGAATAAGAAGGCTTATTATCAAAAGTTTGAAAAGGATGAATCTAAGAAAAGAAGATATCCAAAACCTACTAAAGGAAAGGACCAATACAAGAAAAATAGGGATAGTGACCATTTCATAGGGGATAATAGGAATAGAGGAAAATATCAGGGTAACAAAGGGCAACAAGATAGGAGAAATTTTCTAGAGAAAACTGCACAGAGAAATGTGACACAAGAAAAAGGAAAGAATGTTACTAGTCAGAATAAGGATGGGGACAAATGGAAGAACAAAGGTCCAAATGTATGCTTCATCTATGGAGCTAAGGATCATTATGCAAATCAATGCTCAGAGAGAGTAGATAAGAGAAAACTAGTTGAAGAAGCTCCTCACAAAATTTATGTTGCCACAGGTAATCCTAATATTTTAGGGTAAGCCACTCCATTTCTTCTAGAAGGAAAAATAGGTGATAAAAATATTTGTATTTTAATAGATAGTGGTGCAACTGATAGTTTTATATCTTCTAGTATTGTGAGGGACATATCGGTAAGACCTGGGATTATGGCAAATGGGTGGCAAGTTGAATATGGATCAAGTCAAACTTATATGGTCAACCAATGTTTATTTGACTCCCAGATAGTTTTACCTCAAGGAAGAATAAACTAGCACTTGTATGTGGTACCTTTACACACTTTTGATGTCATCTTAGGTGTAGATTGGTTAAAATCTCACAAAGCATTACTAAAATTTGAATAGATATGGTTAGATTTCACAGACGATTCCAAGCAAAGAATTTGAGTCCTCTGTATTAGAGTGAACCTAGAACCTCACCTACTATATACTATGCAAGTTAAAAGGGCCATAAGGAAGGGTTGTAGGCTTTATGTGGTCAAAATGAACAAGAAAGAAGAAACTGAATCAAGCTCTACTTTATTCCAACAATATCTAGTTCTAAATAAATTTAGAGATGTTTTTCCTAAAGACCTACCAAGATTATCACCTAAAAGAAATTTTGATTTTTCTATTGAGTTATTACCAGGAACAATGCCCATAGCTAGAACCCCCTACCGTATGTCTACTATTGAATTGCAAGAGCTTAAAACTTAGCTTTAAGAATTATTAGAAAAGGGGTACATCAAACCCAGTGTTTCACCATGGGGAGCACCCGTTTTATTTATTAAGAAGAAATATGGATCCTTGAGATTGTGTATCGACTATCGTATGCTCAATAAGATGATTGTGAAAAACAAGTATTCCTTACCTAGGATTGATGACCTCTTTGATCAACTAAAAGGAGCAATAATTTTCTCAAAAATTGACCTTAGGTCTAGATATCATCAACTAAGAATAAAATAAGAGGATACTTTCAAGACTGCCTTTAGAACTTGTTATGGGAATTATGAGTTCACAGTGCTACCTTTTGGTTTGAAAAATATTCCTGTTGCCTTCATGAACTTGATGAATAGTATTGTATCGCTCCAAATTTTTTGCATCCTTACATTCAGGCTATAGGATCCGCGCCCGGAAGGGGGATGGGAAAAGGATGGGACAATACCTCGAAATGAGAGGCTCTTTAAAGGTCCCGCCTCTCAGGGGAGGTGTATAAGGGTGAATTTTCGACGGATGGTGGGTTCACCAGGAAAATTTTGAATGGCAGTTTCCATGCCTAGGTTGATAGTGTGTTTGATGTGTTCATTTTTATGCTCAATCATTCAACTCCTAGGTTTGGTCGATATGAATCTAAACTATTCTATATGCCAATGCTGATTTAAATGAATACAAAAAATAGAAATGGATGTAAATAACATAGAATATGCTAACTAGAACGTGTCATACCTGATTTTGGATGTCTAATGGAGATTCTGAGTCTTGTAGCAGTTCAGATCATCTCAGTTTGTACGTAATCATCCCAAATCACAGGAGGTCGTCTAAAATTAGATAGAATCATCTGAAATCTGACGAATTTATCAGACAAATTCATCAGAAACCTGCAATCACAAAAACAGATACAAAATACCAAATATGCAAGTGCAAAAACAAAGGATAAGGGTAGAAATAATAGTAAACATGCCTGAATAATAGATTCTAATAAAAAATAAGGAAATGCAATAGTTTTAATAGTTGATTTTAATTTTATCATGCGATTGTGCTAAATGAGGTGAACTCCAAGATGCATAAAACATAATAACTTAAAATAGTGTAGAGATATGATATGAAAAATGCAGAAAAAGCTAAGAAAATGCAAACTCTAAACTCGGACTGCTCCCAATCTGTACTACAGTCAAGATCACCTCCAATCGTACGAGATCGTCCGCAATCGTCCGAGATCATCCACGACGATCCAAGATAGCTTCGACTGAAAATAGTAGAGTTCCTGCAATAAAAATGAAAAATATAGAACACAGACAGTAGTATGAGGGAATAAGGAATTAAATCTGTCAGCTAAGGGGTTCAGGGAAATCATAATCAATGGGGTCAGGTAGGGTCAGGGTCAGGGGGGTAAACTAGAAAATCCTAGTTTATATAGGCTTAGGAAGAGGTTTGGGAGGTTGGGGATCATCCCAATCTGGGAGATCTCCAACAAGGAAATCTCCAACTGCACAGACACGCTTTTGCCCGAGTTGGAGAGGCTGTTGAAACAGAAGCTAATTATGAAAATTCAATTTTGAGACAAAATTGTCTGGACATTCTGTTCTAAACGAATTCGTCAGATCGGGGACGATTTCGTCTAATCTGAGACGATATCGTCCAACGGTCAAAACAAATCCTAAAAATGGCACGAAAAATGGGGAAAGCGGGTAAAAGGCGGTTTAACGGGTAGTTTGGGGTTGGAATTCAAATTTTAATATTTAATATTTTTACTAACGTTTTAAATGTGCCAATTTTATGGTGCTACATTTTGCCCCCTCTTTAGCGAATTTTCTAAAGAAAATGCGTTAAAGACGAGTTTTTCCCGTTTTACGAGAAAGCAAAAATATACTCAATTTTTTAGACGACGATTTTTGGTCGAATCGTACGAATGCTGACTATGGTGCCCCCTCCGTGTTTTTACCCAAATCGAACGTTTGAGGTAAAAACGCGGAAAAGCAAAATTTAAAATGCTAATTTTTTTAAATAAAATTAAGAAAATAGGGTAAAACCCTAATTCATTTTTACTATTCACTTTTACTGTTCCAAAGTTCTACAGAGAGAAAAAAATGGTGGAGACAGCACACAGAGCGACAGAGGTCCGACGCGGGCTACGGGTAAGGATCTAATCCTAGTAGATTAGGTTTAATTTAACTTGGTGCAATTTTTTTTTATTTAAATTTGATTGTTTGGGGCATCGCGGCCGTTTTTAGGCCATCGATGTCATCGAGACAAAATCATCTTGATTTTGTCGAAATCGTCCCTAGATCGTCGATTTCATCTGACGGTGAAATCGACGAATTAGGGGCGATTTCGTCCAACAAGGGGCGATTCCCAAGTTGCAAAATAGGAGACAATTTCATCCTCACAAAAGATGATCTTGCCCAATTGGGGACGATATAATCCAATGGTGGACAATATCATTTTGAACTTGATTTTATGTTGTTTAATTTGATGTTAATGATTGGTTTATTAATGATTTTGTTGTTTATTGTTTGTTTTGCAGAAGGGGTTGCTAAAGAGCCGAGAATGGAAATACAACGGGCTAAGAGATGACATAGCCGTGCTTGACCAGGAAGAGCATGATCGACTTGGATTGGTCGGTCTACAGCATGTGGTAGAGATGCCACAAGTGCCGACTGACATGGGGCTACTGACAGCCCTAGCAGAGAGGTGGTATCCGGGGTCATCTTGCTTTCGATTACCGACAGGGGAGATAGCTCCAACTCTAGAGGATGTATGGAGGATCATGAGGATCCCCATACAAGAATGGCTAATGACACCTATGGCCAATTAGGGCCAGGCAATGATGAGGCTCACTGGAGACCCTAGCTTCACCTTGGAGAAGGGCAGAGTGAACATCGAGTCGCTACGATAGATGCCTGGGGCATCTAGGCTGACTCGAGTTTTGGCAAGAATTGTCGATGGCTTACTACTGTGCCACCAGAGCGGATGCAGACTATCGTGGGTGCTCTCAGACATAGTCTACAACATGAGAGACCATGGGTACAGATTTTCATGGGGCAGCTTTGTTCTTTGCCGCTTGTATAGGATCCTATATGGGGTCGTATACAAGGGAGGTCAATGTTTGGTTTTGACATCACTGCTGCAGGTTTGGTGCTGGGAGCACATTGCGGTGCGGAGGCTGGTAGGGCTCCCATTGATAGGAGTTAACCAGGAGAGACCTCGAGTTTTCTATTGGTGGCTACAGAGAGGGTCACAGCGATGGATAGATCTGTCGATGTCTCGGAGGTTGCTGGACGACCTCATCCCAGACCAGATCACCTGGAGGCCATGGCGAGAGCACCTCGGGTGGGAAGAGGATGGGCAGGAGCTGGCTTGCATCAGGCAAGTTTGCTAGCTAAGGATGGAGCGAGGAGAGGTAGAGCTCCACCGCTACAACTGGGTACTATGGCAGTTCGGTCTATAGTAGGGGATCCCTTCTCTCAGGGATTATGAGTACTCTCGAACTATTTTGGATAGTACTACATTGAGCGAGGCTCCAGATATGCAATGATTCTAGAGTCAGGATGTGGACGATGCCCCCATCCAGCCAGTGGATGGTGACGATGCCAGGGTTACGAATGGGTATGATGCCTAGTACATAGGCATCCGTCCTCCTCAGATGACGAGGGTTCTAGGTCTAGTGCACGCTACGATGTGCCAGATGGGGAGGTGATGACAGGCTACGATTGAGGCAATGCGAGATCGTAGAGGGAGAGAGCAACGGCGAATCCCATAGGAGAGATACCATAGGATGGCACAGGATCCACAGAGGCCACGAGGGACAGGGTGGAGGGAGGAGAGACTCCCTTCATAGCAGGGGGAGAGACCACCATCACCTAATAAGGGCAAGGGTGTGGATGTAGGGGAGAGCAACAAGACGATGGCTCTTCGGGCTGAGGCTGTCCACCTCTGAGCTCAGGTGCAGTCACTACAGGATGAGGCCACTCAGCTGAGGACACAGGTACAGAACTATAGGATGATACTACATGGCTCAGGGCACAGAGCGAAGGGGCGAGTAGGGATGAGCTAGTGTGATCTATGATGCAGACCACATTCTACCAGGGGGTATACTTTTAGCTGGTTCCATAGGGCCAGAGGGTATAGCTGCCAGCCAACATTGTAGAACCAATCAGGCTGGGATCAACGAGGACATCCTCTCGATCGATGACGAGGACCCAAGATACATCCCAAAACTCTATGGGACCACCTCCTCCACGTCAGGGTGGGGGAGGAGATGAGGCTAAGAGCTCGAGGGCTTCTTGAGGCTAGGTGTCTATGGACTATAGATTTTGTATAGATTGTTTGAGAGGATTGAGTATGCTAGGGTATAGATTGTGGCATACCAATCTAGTTTTGATATGATGTATATAATTTTTGGATATATATATGATCTTGTTTCTGATGATATGACTTGTTCATATGTTTTTATGATGCTTTAATGTTTGAATTTTTTGCTTATTTGATTGAGTATTCATGTAATTATGTCATTTTGAAATATTATAATTTGATGTCATGCTGTAAGATTTTAAATGAAATAATCTAATGTAAACAATTGGTTGTGGTGGTGTGATTTGATAAAAAAAATAAAAAAATAAAAAGATACTTCTACCAATAATTTCAAAGGACATTGTCGTTGTTATAGACCATTTCATGGAGTCACCGCTCACTCGGTCATCAAGCTAATCCCAGTATAGAAATATTGTTAAAAGTAAAAGAGTGCTTAAGAGACTGTCTTAAGACTTTGTGTTGTAATGATGGAGATAATGATGGTTTGATGATTTGTTTTCAGATTTTCATAAAAATAGTATGCATGAGATACGAAAATAAATATAATTTTGCTAGGCATAAATTCTTAAGTGTAATAAAAATTTGAAAAATTCCTTAGAATTTATACCATGGTTGCAAAATTGAATTTGAACATAATGACATGAAATAGAATAGGTGTTCGTTCGTTGGTAAAGCATAATTGTGTAACATAATGATGCAAGTCATATGTTTTGATGAATTTGGTTTTAAAATAAATGGAAAATAAAATTAGAACAATGGTTTGCGCTAGGCATAGAATTATAGGTATAGACTTATACCATCATCATGAAATCCAAAGAAGAAAATAGATTGTTGGTTTTATTGCAAGATGAATTTTTGACCTTTGATAAATAGAAAAATAATAATATGAAAATTTTGTTTGAAAATATATATATTTTTGTGAAAAGATGTATGTAATTGCTTTTATACAAACAAAAATTCTGAAATAAAAATCATTCCAAAAAAAAAGTTACAGAAATATTTTAAATTATCTCAAAGAGAAATGTAGATTTATAAGGAATCCTCATGTGCAAATGTGACTTCATTACCGATCTTGAGTTATCATAATGATACAAAATCTCTCAAATACAAATGTGTGTGCGATTGTATTGTTCGTTCACCAATTTTGAGCAAGATAATTTGATACAAGTAATTTTTCGTAACCAAATGAATGTTCGTTGACCATGATTTATATGCATGTATCCGTACTAGACTACTATGTAAGTTAGGTTATCAAGAGCTAGCTAATCCATAAGCTGATAGAGGTTTGTACCAAAGAAGTTCGCTAATGTGACAGAGATAGCACCATGCTAGGAATTACCCAAGGCCAAGCGGGTTGGGCACAAACCACCTGTTATGGGGCTTACCTCACAGTTTTCGAATAATTGAGAATTCCAAGGATTCAAGCTCATTCACCCTTATTTTATTTTCAAGGGGTAGGGAAAGGATTTTATTGCATTTTGCTTTTGCTTTTCTATTTTGCTCTTTTTTGTTTTTTTTTTTTTTTTTGGCTTGATTTTTGAGATAATGCTGAAATATTGTTGTGATGATACAAAATAACATTTTTATTTTTCTCTTTTTCTTGAACTTTTCTTTTCTTCCTATGCTAGGGATACTTGCTCGGATTAGCTGTAGAGCAAGGGATTTTTATTTTGGGTAGGGGTGAGCTTGTCATTTTGTCAATTCTCAAAGATTCTAGACCATGTGCATGATAAGATAGCAGGGGAAACTTTTCACTCAAGAAACCACGTCTACTATGTAGCATCATATTGAATGTGCAATGAAATCATTTTAATGTGAAAAGATATACTTGGTTCAAGTAAATGACAAGATCAGTTCTCTATGCTCAAAATTTTATTTAATGCCAATGTGGACTTTGATATAAGAGAGATTAATAATCATACAAAATAAAATCAAGATATTTATTCATGTGAGTGTGAAAGTGCGGGATTCCAAATAAATGCTCATTTATCCAAAATAATTGAAAATATAACTGTAAACTCCAAGAATTGACAGGTATAAAAAAAAAAATGTATCGCTCCAAATTTTTTGCATCCTTACCTTCAGGCTATAGGATCCACGCCCGGAAGGGGGATGGGAAAAGGATGGGACAATACCTCGGACTGAGAGGCTCTTTAAAGGTCCCGCCTCTCAGGGGAGGTGTATAAGGGTGAATTTTTGACGGATGGTGGGTTCACCAGGAAACTTTTGAATGGCAGTTTCCACACCTAGGTTGATAGTGTGTTTTATGTGTTCATTTTTATGCTCAATCATTCAACTCCTAGGTTTGGGTGATATGAATCTAAACTATTCTATATGCCAATGTTGATTTAAATGAATACAAAAAATAGAAATGGATGTAAATAACAGAGAATATGCTAACTAGAAGGTGTCATACCTGATTCTGAATGTCTGATGGAGATTCTGAGTCTTGTAGCAGTTCAGATCATCTTAGTTTGTACGTAATCATCCCAAATCACAGGAGGTCATCTGAAATCAGACAGAATCATCTGAAATCTGATGAATTCGTCAGACGAATTCATCTGAAATCTGATGAATTCGTCAGATGAATTCATCAGAAACCTGCAATCACAAAAATAGATACAAAATACCATATGCAAGTGCAGAAACAAAGGATAAGGGTAGAAATAATAGCAAACATGCCTGAATAATAGATTCTAATAAAAAATAAGGAAATGTAGTAGTTTTAATAGTTGATTTTAATTTTATCATGCAATTGTGCTAAATGAGGTGAACTTCAAGATACGACTGCTCCCAATTTGGACTACAGTCAGGATCACCTCCAATCGTACGAGATTGTCCGCAATCGTCTGAGATCGTCTGTGACGATCCAAGCTAGCTTTGACTGAAAACAGTAGAGTTCCTACAATAAAAATGAAAAATATAGAACATAGACAGTAGTACAAGGGAATAAGGAATTAAATCTGTCAGCTAAGGGGTTCAACGAAATCAGAATCAAGGGGGTCAGGTAGGTTCAGGTTCAGGGGGGTAAACTAGAAAATCCTAGTTTATATAGGCTTAGGAAGAGGTTTGGGAGGTTGGGGATCATCCCAATCTAGGAGATCTCCAACAAAGAAATCTCCAACTACGCAGACACGCTTTTGCTCGAGTTGGAGAGGCTGTTGAAACAGAAGCTAATTATGAAATTTTGGGTTTGGGACGAAATCGTCTGGACGTTTTGTTCCAGAAAAATTCGTCAGATTGAGGACGATTTCGTCTAATCTGAGACGATATCATCCAACGGTCAAAACAAATCTTAAAAATGACATGGAAAATGGGGAAAGCAGGTAAAAGGTGGTTTAACGGGCAGTTTGGGGCTGGAATTCAAATTTTAATATTTTATCTTTTTACTAATGTTTTAACCGTACCAATTTTAGGGTGCTACAAGTATATTTTGAGAATAGTTAGACCAGTTTGTGCTAATATTTCTAGATGATATATTGATCTATTCTTGAAATAGGGAAGAACATAACCAAAACATGAGGATAGTTCTGGAAATCCTTAGGAAAAATCAACTATACAAAAAATTATCTAAATGCTAATTTCATTCATCACAAGTGCAATATTTGGGTCACATAATCTCAGTCAATGGGGTTGTAGTTGATCCCAAAAATATAGAAGCCATAGTGAATTGGCCAACTCCTACCAATGTATCTAAAGTTAAAATATTTATGGGAATGGCATGATATTATAGGCGATTAAAGGAGTTTTCAAAAATCTCCTTTCCCATAATAAATTTGCAAAATAAGGGAAAAACTTTCAAATGGACTTCTCAATGTGAAGAGGCATTTAAATTTCTAAATTGATGAATGCACCTATTCTCTAGATTCCAGATCCATCTAAACCATTCACTGTTTGTATAGATGCATCTCTGGAAGGGCTAAGAGGAGTCATGATGCAAAATGAGGTCGTTGTGGCATATGAATCTAGAAAGATTAAGAAACTTGAAGTCAATTATGCTACTCATGACTTAGATCTAGCCATCGTTATTCATGCTCTCAAAATGTGGTGACACTACTTGTTGGGTAAACCCTTTGAATTGAAAATAGATCACCAGAGTTTGAAATACATCTTTACTCAACCAAGACAATGAAGATGGATGGAATTATTAGTCAAATATGATTTTGGAATAGAGTATATTAAAGGGAAAGAGAATAAATTGGTTGATGCACTTAGCAAAAGAAGACATATAGCCACTTTAACATGATGCCAGTATGGGATGGCAAAGCAATTTAGAGAATTGCAAAAAAATGATGAATTCTATAATCAATGCTGAATTAAGGTTGAGCAAGGGCCGAATATGAATATGGATTTCAAAATCAGAGAGGATCTACTATATTTTAGAAATCAAATAATAGTCCCAAACAATGATGAGATAAAAAGGACTATATTACAAGAGGTACACTATGCTCCGTATTCTGCTCATCCAAGAGTAGTAAAAATGCAAGAGAATTTGAAGAAGGATTATTTTTGGCCAAGAATGAAAAGGGATATAACCCATTTTATTGCAAGGTGTCTTGAATATCAAAAATTTAAGGCAGAACATCAACATCCCGAGGGAAGAATTTATTCTTTTGATATTCTAACACAAAAATAACAAGTGATTTCCATGGATTTTATAGTTGGTCTCTCCAAGAATCAATTTTGACATGATGCAATTTTTGTTGTTGATAAATTAACTAAGGTGGCACATTTTATACTTGGTAGTGTTCATGATGATGCTCCTACAATAGCTCAAAAGTTTGCTCAAAAAATAATGAGATTACATGGTTTTCCTAAGATAATTATCTCTGATAGGGATTCACGATTTACTTCTAAATTTTGACAAGCTTTACACTGAGCATGGGGCATAAAGCTTAACATTAGTATAGCCTACCATCCTGATATGGATGGGTAGACTGAGAGGGTCAACCAAGTGCTGGAAGATATGTTGTGTATGTATTTTATGGACCACTAGAGCAAGTGGGAGGATCTTTCTAGTGGAATTTGCTTATAATAATAGATATCATACCACTTTAGGCATGGCCCCTTTTGAAGCCCTATATGGACGTAGGTGTAGAACACCATTGACATTGGATAACTTGGATGTTCAAGAAATGATCGGTCCTGATGTTATGAAAAGAATGGAGTTCTAGTTGAAAGAAATTTTCTAGAGACTTCGAGAAGTCGTAGATCGTCAAAAGAGCTATGCTAACCTTAAGTGATCTCCTAGATAATTTACTATAGGAGATAAAGTTTTCTTGAGAGTCAAACCAACCAAAATCTCCATAAAGTCCACTAAAATTAGCCCTAGACTCATAGTACAATATAAATTTATTGCCAAAATCAGTCCTATTGCTTACATACTAGCTTTACCACCTAATTTATCCAAAATCCATAATACCTTCCATGTGTCCCTCCATAAATATGTGGCTGATCCTTCACATATTTTGAATGTTTCTCATTTGTAGATATCATACCCACAAATCATTGAGGTTCACCCTATCAGGATTCTAGGGTACCAAACCAAATAATTAAGAAAAAGATTGTTGATCAATGTAGAGTCCAATGGGACCTCTACTCAGAAAGAAACACCACATGGGAATATGTGACAACAATGAAAGAGCAATTTTTTTTTTGTTTGAAGACTGATATGTACATGAATATTTGGATATTTGATATACATTTATGTGTGTAATTTTAGATTTATAATGCATATTTTTGATATACTAATGTTGGAATGCCTGCATATTTTGATAAAATTCATAATATATAGCTTAATGTCTATATAAGTATTAATGATTAATTTGAAACCTGTAAAAATATTTTGGCTAACACAAGGACTTTTTTAGGTCTAAGGTGTAGACCAATTGGTTTAACCAAACCCCGAAAGGGGGGCGGAGGTCCAAGGTTCAAATTTTAGGCCTCGTCGGACTAAACACTTGTCTCTTTCTTGGTTATTTCAGTGGCGTAAAAGGTTTCAAATGATTATGGCATGGTGGTTATAGGGTCAGACTATGTGAAGATTTTTGTGGTGGCTTCTAGGGTAAACAATGCATAATATTGTGGCCATAAAAACTGGATAGCCTATCCAAATTCATGATGACTACCGATTCCACCATGTAAATTCAAAAAAAAAACACAAGGACTATGTTAAATTCTAGAGGGGAAGAATGTAACATCCCCACTATTTGATTAAATAATTATTTATCTACTTGTAGAATGAGATACTGCTAAAGGTATTTGTGAGTGTATGTGCTAGTATTTGCTTCTCAACGAGCGGGATTAGACAAGATTAGCACCCACCCCTAGCAAAGATGATGGTTGTAGGCATCAGGTAAGGTGGGATATGATGTCGTGCTTTATGCACCATGACCTGTGGGTACATGGAAGCCCACTAAAGAAAATTCATGTAGGTCATGCTTCCTGCTAAATGCATATATGTATATATTCTTGCTAAGTGCATTTTTGCTTGTTGGGTGAAGTTATTTGTTTAGAATATGAGTATTTATGTTTAAATATATAAATATACATATATAATAATATAACTAAAAACATAAATATATTTATTTTAAATAAATAAATAAGATATTTAATAAAATTATTTTTTATGCTAAGCAAAAAAATATTAAATAAAAATTTTAGATAACATTTTATGTCAAAATATTTTCTTTTTAGGATAGACCAAACTCTACCACCTAGTGACCGGTTAAGATAATTTTTGCATGTTCCATCTTATGTGTCGTCTCGGGAGCATATTTGAAATTTCTTAAATTGAGAGTAAGCTTCATTCCATGGGTAGTCTAGAAATTTTTATGCAAGCATGTTCATGAACGAATGTACTTGAGCATTCATGGAAATATAGATGCATACTAGTATCCGTCATCAGCTAAAACTCGATAGGCTTATACCGGTTACACTCATGGGAAGTTGGTATTTGAATTGTGCTTGTGACGTTAAGAATAGATATTTTAAACATAGGATATATCATCTTTGTGTTGATGAATGGTATTCAAAATGTGTTGTGTGATATTTGTTGAACAAGGTACAGCAAGAGTATTGTCATTTTTGTCAACACAGACAGCAATTGATGCAGTTGAAGCAATGGACAAGAATTCTGAAGTCAGTCAGATCAAGTACAGTAAATTTGCAGGAAAACAGAAGTCACCCAGATTCAAAAAATTGCAGAAAAGACCAAGTAAGAAAACTGTCGCGATATCGCGACAAGTTTTCTGTCGCGATATCGCGACAGGTTGAGAGGTCCGTTAGCAAAAAGAAAAATTGTCGCGATTTCGCGACATAACCGAGGAGAGAGAAAATGCACGCCAAATGGTCGCGATTTCGCGACATGTCCGAGGAGAGAGAAGATGCAAGCAAATTTGTCACGATTTCGCGACATGTGGGCAGAGAAGGAAGCAAGGTGAAAAGATGTCACGATTTCGTGACATGTTGGAGGAAAATGCACTAAGTCAAGGAAGTGTAGCGATTTCGCTACAAGTTTGAAAGTCAAGGCGAAAGAGTGCAGCGATTTCGCTGCATGTTGAAATGAAGGGCAAAGAAGGTGTAGCGATTTCGCTACAAGTGAAAAAGCACAAACAAGAAGGTGTAGCGATTTCGCTGCATGACAAAATGCATGGAAACAAAGGTGTAGCGATTTTGCTACCATTCAAAGTTGCAAAAATTAAAGATGTAACAAGTCAAAAGCACAAGGCACAAAGTTGTAGCGATTTCGCTACTGCATGAAGCAAAGAGTGTACGGAAGCAGTGAACGTCGCGATTTCGTGACATGTTCCATTTTCGCTGTTGCTGGCAAAGGAGAGTGTACGGAAGCCAGAAGCGTCGTGATTTCGCGACAAGAAGGATGATGACATCAGCAAAAGCCGAAAGCATCATGATTTCGCGACAAGAATGATGATGACATCAGCAAAGTCAGAAAGTGTCATGATTTCACGACAGGGTGCAAGGAAAGCTGCTGGAAGCCGAAAGTGTCGCGATTTCGCGACAACATACAGGATGACGTCAGCAAAAGTTCTAAGTGTCGCGATATCGCGACATGAACAGAGGGAAAGCTTTCAAAGCCAAAATGGTCATGATTTCGCGACAGCAAGGGCATGAAGTGTACGACTTCAAAAAGTGTCACGATATCGCGATAGGTAACAGTCTGGCAGGTAAAACCCGTAGGAGCATGCAAGGTGACACGTGTCGAAAAAGCATACAAAAAATCATGCAGCCTGTTACGTAAAAAGTAACTGATGTCAGATCGATAGTTACACGTTGACAGGTGTCGGACATGCATGGGAACAGATGTATATGCATGATTGAAAAGCGTTCAAAGTGTCGTATAGGCTGTATCAAAAAAGCATTCGAACGGCCGCAGTGCAGCATTCGAACAGCCAATTGAAAATGCATTCGAACAGCCGATTGAAAATGCATTAGAACAGCCGATTAAAATAAACGTATTTGCAGCATTCGAAACATAAAATAGGAAGGATCGAAAAGCTTTCGAGAAGAAGGATGTGCAACATTCGAACAGTCGTATTTGGAAGGATTCGAACAGCCGCATTGGAAAGGAGAAAAGAATTCGAACGACTCGAGAATGTAATCCGACTGCATGCAGGATTGAAACGCTATGGAAGACAAAGAGTTTCGATGAGAAAAATAGATTATAAAAAGGACAGTCATGCAAAAAATAATGTTGCTGCTGTTAGAGAGAAATTGCTATAAAAGGAGGGTTAGAAAAGAGTCAAGAGAAAAATTAGCAGAGCCGTGAGAGTGTGCAGAGTTGGGTTAATTGCAGACCAGTCAGGGTCGTGCATGAAGTGAAGACATTTTTATGTCATTCTAAATTGATCAGAATTGCAGTCCAAGTTGGTGCTTGGTACTAGGGGTTGGTGCTCCATCTGTTGCAGCAGAAAATTACAGGGGTTGGTGCTCCTTCCAGTAAATGCTGGTAAAGAATTTGTAAAATTGGTATTTTGCAAAGACTGGATTTGGATTGAAGTCCAAGCAGTCAATTTTGAGGAGTAGCCAAATTGGTGAACCTCATTATATTGTGTGTTGTGGTGTGCTCTCATGTTCAATTTGCTTTTCTGGTTTTAAAGTTCTCTCTGCTTCAGTTTTTGAATGCTGTTGTTTTGAATTTTAAATAACTACACTGATTCACCCCCCCTCTCAGTGTCATTGTGTGAATATCAATTGGTATCAGAGCAAGGTTCCTTGTACAAGCTTAATCAGCTAAGGAGATCTTGGAAGAAACAATGGCAAGCGGTGAAGGATTCTCATCCAACAAAGCCCCCTTATTTGATGGAACAAATTACACTTTCTGGAAACTCGAGGATGCAAACATATCTGAGTGCATTGGGATATGATATTTGGGATTCTGTAGATAGTGGATACACAAGCACCCACTACCCCTCCAACAGATATCGCTGAGAAGAAAAAATTTGAGAACAACTCCAAAGCTAAGAATGCTATAATGTGTGGGCTTGTTGACAGTGAACCGATAAGAGTCATGAGTCAGTAAATCAGCAAAAGACATGTGGGATAAATCGAAGAGCATCCATGAAGGAGACAACAAGATCAAGGAAGCAAAACCGCAAACTCATCGAGCACGGTTCGAAGCACTGCAAATGAATGAAGATGAGAACATAGAGGCTTATATGCCAAGAGTCAACGGAATCATTAATGCAATCGAGAGGACTCGGTGAAGAAATTGATGATGCAGTTGTTGTGAAAAAGGTTCTCGAAACACCGCACAAAAGATTTAACTCCAAAGTTTCTGCAATAGAAGAGGCAAAAGATCTGAACAACTTCAGCTTGGATGAGATGCATGGTTCTCTGACAGCATATGAAATGAGAATAGGACAAACCAAGTCTATAGACAGAGAAGCAGCTTTTAAAGCACACAAGAATATAAAAGCTGAACATGAATCTGAGGATGAAGAGACTCTGGATGAAATAGAAGCTAATTTTGTTCGAAAACTCACAAAAGGAAAAGGAAAATATAGAGGAAAGCTACCTTTCAAATGCTTCAACTGTGGAGGAGTCGGTCATTTTGCAGCCAAATGTCCAATGCATGAGAAAACTAAAAATGGTGAAGGCTCACACCAAGAAAAAGGTGACTGGAAGAAGAAACAAAATTTTAGAAAGAACAACCTCAAGAAGAAAAGCTTCATATCCAAGAATGTCAGTACTTCTGAAGAAAGCTCAGATGAGGATTCTGAAGAAGAAAAAGGTGAAGCTCTGTTCATGGCACTTGAAGAGGAAAGAACAGAAGAAAATCAGGAAGGTGATGAAAACTTTAAAGATGAGGCTGAAGTTTATCTGGAAGGAGAATTGGTTGTTGCACTTGAAGAGTTGAGTGTAGAAAGGAAAAAGAACAAAAAGTTTTCAAGAAAACTAGAAGATGCCACTGACATAATAAACAGTTTAAAAATACAGATAGAGGAATTCAAGAAAATGTCAGAAGTTCTTGATGAACAATTAACTCGTAAAGACAGCTTGAATGCAGCAAGCTAGAGGAAGACATTGTTAAGTTAAGAATGCAGCTAGAGGAAATGAATAGAAAATTGAACTATTTTCATAAGTTTGAAGAAAGCACTGTAAAGTTGGATAAAATGTTAAATAACCAAAGGCCTTCCGGCATCAAATTTGGTTTAGGCTTTGATGAAGGAGAATCATCAAAGGATTCAAAGAACTTGAATTTAGAACCCATAAAGAAAGAAGAAAAGATCAGGGTTGAACTAGAAAAAACAAATCATGCCAAAGAAAATAATAATGCCAGAATCAAGAAGAATACCGACAAAGATGGATTCACAAAAGTCATACATCCAAGAAAGAGAAGATTCATGGCTTCTACTTCAAACTGGCAAAGACCGGCACCCGGGTTTAATCACTCCTTTTCTGGTTATTGTTTTAAATGCAATGCTTATGGCCATAAGATTTCAGATTGCAGACATAATGTATCTCAAAGGAATTTCACCAGCAGAAATGTTTTTTCTCCTTTAATGAATTATGCAGTTGAATGTTATAATTGTCATAATTTTGGACATATTGCTAGAAACTGTAGAAGCACTTTTGCATCAAATAATTATCAGGGTAGAAAATCTCAACCAAGTGGGTTGAAACAAAACAAGAAATTTCTTGAAAAACAAGCACATGCTAATGAAAGGACAAAGGCAAAACAAGTAGCCAAATCTGCTATCAAACCAGAATGGAAAGAAAAGGAATCTTTGATTGTTCAGATTGCCTTTAAAGCTCAGAACAAATCTGCACCTTGGATACTTGACAGTGGTTGCTCCAGTCACATGACAGGTGACAAGCAAAAATTTGAGAATTTGCAGAATTATGAAGGTGGTTCTGTGAAATTTGGAAATAATGATGGAGCAAAGATTGTTGGAAAGGGATCAGTCAAGATCAGTGATGGCAATATAAAATCAAAAGAAGTCCTGTTTGTGATCGGTCTGAAGCATAACTTGCTGAGTGTAAGTCAAATCTGTGACAGAGGTCATGATGTAATCTTCAAGAAGGAGGGCTGTGAAGTAAGAAAGACAAAAAATGGAAAGTTAATAGCCACTGGACTGAGAACTTCTGGAAATCTGTATACTCTTTCAGAGAGTTCAGAAGGAACTTGCTTGGTTGGTCAGGAAGAAGAAAACTGGCTGTGGCACAAGAGACTCGGTCACATAAGCTTTGATAATCTGGTAAAAATCAGCTCAAAAGGGGCAGTAAGAGACATACCAACTATTGGTAAACCTTCAAACAAGTATTTGTGAGTCATGCCAAAAGGGAAAACAAACCAGAGCCACTTTCAAAGCAAAAGAATATTTCACAAGCAAGCCATTAGAATTAATTCACACTGATTTATGTGGACCCATGAGAACTGAAAGCATAAATGGACACAAATATTTTATGTTGTGTATAGATGATTACTCAAGAATGACATGGGTACTATTTCTGAAACTTAAATCAGAAGCCTTTGAGATGTTTAAAACCTTCAAAAATCTTGTTGAGAATCAATCAGGGAAAAGAATTAAATGCCTAAGATCAGACAGAGGAGGAGAGTTTATTTTAGAAGAATTTGTAGAATACTGTCAAAAATATGGGATAAGAAGACAGTTTTCAGCAGCTAGAACACCTCAGCAAAATGGTGTTGTAGAAAGGAAAAATAGGACAGTGCAGGAAATGGCAAGGACAATGCTGGCTGAAAACAAAATAGCTGACAGATTTTGGAAAGAGGCAGTACATACTGCAGTTTACATTCAAAACAGGTGCATGCTAAGACCACATGAAAGCAAAACACCTTATGAACTGTGGTTTGGCAGAAAGGCAACAACAAGACATTTCAAAGTATTTGGCAGCAAGTGCTATATAAAACGGACTGAAGATAACCTCGGTAAATTTGAAGATAGAGCTGATGAAGGTATCTTTCTTGGTTACTCAACAAAAAGCAAAGCCTACACATGTTATAACAAGAGGCTAAAGAAAATTGTTGAGAGTGCTGATGTGAAAGTTGATGAAGGTAGAGAACAAGAAACTACTTATCAAGAAAACTACCCTATGTATGAAGAAGTCATTGAAGGTGATGATGAAAAGGAAACAGATAAGAATCAGAAAATTGATCCAGATGGTGTAAAAACTGAATCTAAAGAAGAAGAAAACAGGAAATTTAAAACAGGTAACTGGCAGAAAAATCATCCAAGTGAACAGATTATTGGGGATCCCACGGATGGTATTCAGACAAGAAGAGCAGCAGTGCGGAACTATTCTCTGTTATCTAGCATTGAACCTAAAAATGTTGTTGAAGCAAGCACTGATGAAAGTTGGTTGAAGGCAATTAATGAAGAACTAGATCAGATTGAGAAAAACAATACCTGGGAATTAGTACCTAGACCAACAAATAAAAACATAATTGGCACTAAATGGGTTTTTCGAAATAAATTAAATGAAGATGGGCAGGTTGTCAGAAATAAGGCAAGATTAGTCTGTAAAGGCTATGCTCAGGTTGAAGGCATTGATTTTGAGGAAACCTTTGCACCGGTAGCCAGACTAGAGGCAATCAGAATGTTTCTGGCATTAGCAGTTCATAAAAACTTCAAAGTATATCAAATGGATGTAAAATCAGCATTTCTGAATGGAAAACTAGAAGAAGAGGTTTACATTGAACAACCAGATGGCTTCCAACTTGGTGACAATCCAGATTTTGTTTGCAGGTTAAAGAAAGCTTTATACGGTTTGAAACAGGCACCCAAAGCATGGTATGCAAGGCTGGATAACTACTTACTTAATCAAGGGTTCAAGAAAGGTTTGGTGGACAGTAATCTATATGTCAAAACAGAGAAGGGGCATCTTATTGTTCTTATTGTTTATGTAGATGATATAATATTTGGCAGCAGCATGGATGAATTTTGCAAAGACATATCAAATAAAATGAAGAAAGAATTTGAGATGTCTATGATTGGTGAACTTTCTTATTTTCTAGGACTGCAGGTCAATCAAAATGAAAAAGGCATTTTTATTTCTCAAGTTAAATATGTAAAAGAAATGCTGAAAAAGTTCACAATGGAAGACAGTAAACCTGTAAGCACTCCCATGACAACAGGCTGCAAGTTGAGCAAGGATGATAAATCTCCAGATGTAGATCAAACAATGTACAGGTCTATGATTGGAAGCCTACTATATTTAATGGCCACTAGACCAGATATATTACAAGCAATATGCATGGTTGCAAGATTTCAAGCCAGTCCAAAAGAAACTCATGTAACAGCTGTAAAGAGGATCTTCAGGTATCTCAAGGGTACTATGGATTATGGGTTGTGGTACCCAAAAGGTAAAGATTTCACTTTGATTGCATATTCTGATGCAGATTGGGCAGGATGTATTGATGACAGGAAGAGTACAAGTGGAGGAGCATTTTATCTTGGAGACAGGTTGGTAGCATGGCACAACAAGAAACAAGAATCAGTCTCTCTATCCACTACAGAGGCAGTAATACATTGCAGCAACAACATCCTGTACTCAGATTTTATGGATGAGACAAACGTTGAAAGATCTTGGTATTCATTTCAAAGAGCCAATTTCAATTAAATGTGATAACACTAGTGCTATCAACATATCCAAGAATCCAGTTATGCATTCAAGAACCAAACATATTGCAATCCGATATCATTTCTTGAAGGATAAAGTTGCAGAAGGAGAGGTAAAATTGGACTTTGTTCCAACTACAGAGCAAGTAGTTGATATATTCACAAAACCATTGCCCAAGGATGTTTTTGAGTACCTTCGAAATAAGTTGGGAGTGGTCACAATTCCCAAGAACCGACTATCTTTTGGGATCACATTCTCAAGGGGTGCATTTATGCCTATACTTATAGTTTTGCTTATACTTATGATTTTTGCTAACTATAACAACATTTGTCTGAGAATGGTGTGCAGAGACTCAGGGGGAGTCTGCAACAGCCCTTTGGTATTATTGTCAAAGGGGGAGAAGAATTACAGGAAAGTGCATGAGTGTTGCCAACAATTCCAAAGGGGGAGATTGTTGAACAAGGTACAACAAGAGTATTGTCATTGTTGTCAACACAGACAACAATTGATGCAGTTGAAGCAATGGACAAGAATTCTGAAGTCAGTCAGATCAAGTACAGTAAATTTGCAAGAAAACAGAAGTCACCCAGATTCAGAAAATTGCAGAAAAGACCAAGTAAGAAAACTGTCGCGATATCGCGACAAGTTTTCTATCGCGATATCGCGACAGGTTGAGAGGTCCGTTAGCAGAAAGAAAAATTGTCACGATTTCACGACATAACCGAGGAGAGAGAAAATGCACGCCAAATGGTCGCGATTTCGCGACATGTCCGAGGAGAGAGAAGATGCAAGCAAATTTGTCGCGATTTCGCGACATGTGGGCAGAGAAGGAAGCAAGGTGAAAAGATGTCACGATTTCGTGACATGTTGGAGGAAAATGCACTAAGTCAAGGAAGTGTAGCGATTTCGCTACAAGTTTGAAAGTCAAGGCGAAAGAGTGCAGCGATTTCGCTGCATGTTGAAATGAAGGGCAAAGAAGGTGTAGCGATTTCGCTACAAGTGAAAAAGCACAAACAAGAAGGTGTAGCGATTTCGCTGCATGACAAAATGCATGGAAACAAAGGTGTAGCGATTTCGCTACCATTCAAAGTTGCAAAAATTAAAGATGTAACAAGTCAAAAGCACAAGGCACAAAGTTGTAGCGATTTCGCTATCGCATGAAGCAAAGAGTGTACGGAAGCAGTGAACGTCGCGATTTCGCGACATGTTCCATTTTCGCTGGAGTCGGAAAGGAGAGTGTACGGAAGCCAGAAGCGTCACGATTTCGACGACAAGAAGGATGATGATGTCAGCAAAAGCCGAAAGCGTCACGATTTCGTGACAAGAATGATGATGACATCAGCAAAGTCAGAAAGTGTCACGATTTCGCGATAGGGTGCAAGGAAAGCTGCTGGAAGCCGAAAGTGTCACGATTTCATGACAACATACAGGATGACGTCAGCAAAAGTTCTAAGTGTCGCGATATCGCGACATGAACAGAGGGAAAGCTTTCAAAGCCAAAATGGTCACGATTTCGCGACAACAAGGGCATGAAGTGTACGGCTTCAAAAAGTGTCACGATATCGCGACAGGTAACAGTCTGGTAGGTAAAACCCGTAGGAGCATGCAAGGTGACACGTGTCGGAAAAAGCATACAAAAAATCATGCAGCCTGTTACGTAAAAAGTAACTGATGTCAGATCGACAGTTACACGTTGACAGGTGTCGGACATGCATGGGAACAGATGTATATGCATGATTGAAAAGCGTTCGAAGTGTCGTATAGGCTGTATCGAAAAAGCATTCGAACGGCCGCAGTGCAGCATTCGAACAGCCAATTGAAAATGCATTCGAACAGCCGATTGAAAATGCATTAGAATAGCCGATTAAAATAAACGTATTTGCAGCATTCGAAACATAAAATAGGAAGGATCGAAAAGCTTTCGAGAAGAAGGATGTGCAACATTCGAACAGTCGTATTTGGAAGGATTCGAACAGCCGCATTGGAAAGGAGAAAAGAATTCGAACGGCTCGAGAATGTAATCCGACTGCATGCAGGATTGAAACGCTATGGAAGACAAAGAGTTTCGATGAGAAAAATAGATTATAAAAAGGACAGTCGTGCAGAAAATAATGTTGCTGCTGTTAGAGAGAAATTGCTGTAAAAGGAGGGTTAGAAAAGAGTCAAGAGAAAAATTAGCAGAGCCGTGAGAGTGTGCAGAGTTGGGTTAATTGCAGACCAGTCAGGGTCGTGCATGAAGTGAAGACATTTTTATGTCATTCTAAATTGATCGGAATTGCAGTCCAAGTTGGTGCTTGGTACTAGGGGTTGGTGCTCCATCTCGTTGCAAGCAAAAAATTACAGGGGTTGGTGCTCCTTCCAAAGAATGTCTGGTAAAGAATTTGTAAAATTGGTATTTTGCAAAGACTCGGATTTGGATTGAAGTCCAAGCAGTCAATTTTGAGGAGTAGCCAAATTGGTGAACCTCATTATATTGTGTGTTGTGGTGTGCTCTCATGTTCAATTTGCTTTTCTGGTTTTAAAGTTCTCTGTGCTTCAGTTTTTGAATGTTGTTGTTTTGAATTTTAAATAACTACACTGATTCACCCCCCCCTCTTAGTGTCATTGTGTGAATTATGTATAGGCTATGTCATGCCTTCACTTTTGGGTAATTGAGTTGGTAATAATTTGTTTAGCTTTAGCAAACTATTGAAAATGCCTTTGTGGTTTTAAATTGATCGCTGAAATTTCCTTGTGTGGATTCCAAAACCACACCTAAAATTAGTCAAATATAATAACCCCCAATTAAGGAAATAAAATTGAATAGCAGTGGAAATTTTGTTTATTTTTAAATATTAGAGTGCATATTTTAATTTTGAACATAGTTCATCTGCTTACTATTTTCACATAGTAAACTACATCCATATGAGGTCATGCTAACCCAAAAGCTTGCATCCATACGCTCTCTGCCATGTTAGAAGGGGGGTTACTTGTTGAAAAATACAAGTTTCTCTTTAACGCCTGATGGATTAAAGCGGGATCAAGTTGACTTGGAGGTTGTAGATAGCCGTTGTCAAAGCCAACTTTGATTGCTTATAAAAATATTTCTTCTTATGATATCTACATCTTTGTTTTATAAAGAGATATAATACCTTCACTGGATATGTAATATCTATTTTCATGTGAAACTAGAGATTTGGTCGGTGGTAGACCTATGTAAAAACAAATAAATACTTGAGTATGTTATCAGGTTGATGATTATTGAAATTGGAATTATTTTTCTTCATCTTTTCAAAAAATTTGTTGAAATGTTTTCTTCTGCCTTACCTTGGAGCAGCATAGATAATCTAGATAGCCAAAATTTCTTTATGGAATTCTTATGAAAATGTGAAACAAAGGTATATCCACATAATATCTAATTTAAAATAGCAATATTTTATTGCTTGTGTCACCACAGGTAATACGAAATCAAATCTATTATAAAAGAAAATTTGAAAAATATAATATGTGGTTTAGAGTAAGTCTGATCGACAACCCCAATATGAATAATAATTTGAAACAAAGCTTGGAGATGTATTATATAAAATCTCAATTATAAAAGTTTTATTTTTAATTTATCAATAACTTGAAGATTTCCATGTTCTTCTTGATGTATATGAATATTATTTTCATCTAAATACGTAATTATGGTGGTCTTTTTACCGAAAGATATTCAGGAATGAGATAAAGAGTTTGCTAAATTGTTTTTTAAGCATGGTTTCTTCTTTTATAGAAATGGAGTCCTATAATAAAAACATAATTGAAATTCTTATTCCTGTGAGAGGGCAAATGTCGTGTTCGATTGTTTTTAGAAGACAAAATTTGTTAAAGATATCCATAGCAACTAAAACCATGATTTATTGGACTCTTATAAAATGAAATCCAAATTTTGGGAAATATACTCCTTGGATCTAAATGATCTGAATCATTGAGGAAAACATAGTATTTTCATGTCGTTTTCACCAGTGCTTTCTATAAACTTTTACATTGCCCATCAGGTGATTAATGGTTTTCAATTTAATATCTAACATGTGATGTCTCTCTTGCGATGTCACATGGCCTAAAACAAAAATATTAGTTTGGTTAAAGTCGTGGGATGCCTTGGTCGTGTTCAATCATGACATTAAACTTGGAAATATCAAAATTGTTGAATGTAATTAATAAACCCTCCAAGTTTTAATCAAGTAGAAAAAGTTTTAGCCTCAAGTAGTGTGGGTTTAATGCTTTCATTTTTAAAGAGGATAGAGGTAGGATCAGAATTTTAATTCTAAAACAACGTTAATTTTTTGTCTATTGAAGCTTTAGGTAAATGTTCATTTTAAAACAACTTTAATTTTATATCTATTGAAGCTTTATGTAGATGTTTAATTTAAGTATCGTATAAAGATTCATTTATTTTTATGTAGATAATAGTATAGGTGGAGTGAAGAGAAATATTAATTGTCTAAATAAAATAATATTTAGTTTTGATTTAAGTAGACAATATTACTGCATGAATTTTCAAAATTATTATGTATATTTTCTTATATTTCATAACCTTTATTCTTTTATATGATCTCTATTACTTGACTAAACTTTTAAAGGTTAACGATATTATTATATTACTTCTATTTATATGTTTTCATTTATATGAATAGTTACATTTAAATAATAAGTTTAATTTTAGAACTTACATTAATATAACTACTTAATCCTTAAAAAAAAATTAAGGGTGAAGAAACATCTTCATTGAATACCAAAACCAAACCAAAATATCTTAAACCAACGAGAAGTTTGGTATCCTAATATATTAAAAAACCATCAAGGAGGATGGATATTAAACTTTAGTGTAATTGAGAAGGATGTACACCCAACCAACTCCAATAGCTCATAGTTAGCAATTATTGTGATTTGGGGATAACCATTCTATGGTAGAAAAATTAAAGGTCGAAGGATCTTATGCCATGGAGAGTAACGAACGACAATATGGGACGTCAGTTATAGGTTATCATATGAGGTAGTACAGTGAGGATTCTCATGAACATGGTCTGATTGTGGTATAGAAAACTATAACTCAAGCCTAGGGAGTAGGTCTTTGGTCTTGTAAAGTCCAATAATAGATGGTTTGGGATGTCTGATCATCAACTACAATGTGAACTAATAAATCTAGATCCAAAATCTAAAGTAGTGGTGGGCCTTGGTAGCTTCCATAGATTGATGGTTGATACTAGATACTAGATATAACAACGCTAACTCTAGCATGAACCTAATTGTACTTATATTTTAGGACTTCGTAAAGGTCAATAGGACCAATGTCCTTCATACTACGATATGGGAAAAATATGTGTCCACCATTCTAGGTGTTATGGGTCCTAGAAGGATGACCCCTTGCTAGAACACAAAACTTGAGATAGGATAAGGTGGTTCTCATAAGATGGTAAACTTTGTAGGATTTGGCCAATCTCGAGCACTCAGGACTCTGTCTGTAGTGGATAATGATCTCAAAGTGTAGAAACCAATTCTTATATACTAATATAAAGTTAGGTGTGTAAATGGAAGTTGTGTCTTTGTTATCAAGTAAATCAAATTTTTGAATTTGAGAATTATGACAACCAGGTGAGTCAGACCTGGCGATGTGATATACTATATGCGATACAAGTGGTTTGAATACAATTCATGATTATTCAAAAAAATATTATGCTATCAGAATTGATGAAGGTATATGTAACAACCCAAGTCCTACCTACTTGGTTGTCTATTCTAGTCCTTTCTACTGGAGTTGCAAAGTAAAAATTTTGATTGTTTAATAAGGTTAAAATATGTTCACTCAACATTTTATTTAGTACAAGGTATGTATATTCTTCCACATTTATGAATTTAGATTATTGTAGACTATCACCCAAGTGGTTGAGACTGGCTAGGTCCCATGGATTGGTGTCTTTTGATAATTTATCCACCCATCCCAAGATCTCAATTTCATGGTAGGGGTTTCTCCTCTAAGGCCCATTTTACCTAGAGGTTGAATGCATAACTTCTCCATACCTTAGCATGGTGGGCACAAAAATTCCTTGGTCCCATTCCCAAATATCATGCAAGGGAGTAGTGTAGACATGCCTAGTGCCTAGCTAAATTTCCACCTTCCCTATAATTCAACTAGGTTCCACCAATGCCTTGGTTCGTACCAGGTTTTACTTGCCATGGAACAATTGACAATAAGACGTCCTATTCCATATCACGACTAAATAAATTCTCAATCATTCAGTGATAAGTAACCCCCTCACTATACTACTCAAGTTATAGCCTAAGAGTGATGTCCTATATTGTCCTATTTTACCTCCCATATTGACCCTTCTTGTTAGGAGTACAATTGTCCCTAAATCCTGATGATCGTCCTTCCCACAATCATCGGTATTGGGTATTTTACCAAGATTGATCTACCCATAATCATACAATATATCTATCACCCTTCCTGGTGATAGGCTATGTTTTTAAAGGTTATGATAAAGGAAAGTGTCTAAATATAGTTTTCTCATAATGTTTAAAATACATCCCCAGTAAATAATTGAGCAACACTTCTAGTTTAAAATTTACTTTTATTATTATATAAAACTCATAATTCAACATGAAGGAAGTTCTTTTTAGCTTTACCAAAATGACAAAATGAAATAAGTTAACTTAGAAAGCAATGAGGTGAATATTATTTAACAACTTATACTTTTTACTAAAATAAGAGCATATCCAAACTTATCTATCCAAAAAGTCAGATTAACTATGAGATAGTAAAATAAAACATCAAAAATTATTAATTTTATTCTTATAGGTATCAAAGTTGTACAAAGGTTTTCCTTTATTATTCTTGTAATAAAAAAATGTATATATATATATATATATATAATGCCATGTCACTATTTTAGGTATAATATGATTTCCAAATACTGATTTTAGTTTCGAATAGCTAAATGACCATAGCTATACTATGATGTCTGTAATAATAAAAGTATAAAATTGGGTTTACTCATACATAATTAACTAACACTGGTGCATACATAAACTAACTTAAATGGTAGCTACGATATTACCTCTTAACTTATACAATGCTTTACTTATATGAGGAAGAGCACTCTCACTTACCTATCTCATTTGGCAAGTTTACATTATAAGATGATCCTCTACTTTTAATAATGACACACTTTATTTACTACCATTTGTGGTGTCTACTCAATAGGGTTCTAGACTAAGTAGCAGAATGTAAGAGGAAATAATATTTAAAACCCTCTCAACAAGCCATTCCTATCAATTAACAAATGCCACTTTCTAAAATAAGTTACCCACATGTCAAAACCTGGAAAAAACCTTCAATGGAAATCACACAAAATTGAAACAAAACATATTATTGGCAGTCTTATTGTGGTAATGCTTGCTAGAAAGAAGAGGTATTTCCAATACATAAAAAGACAAGCCAAAAACAAAATAAATTATAATTTAACATGTTGTATACTAACTTTTGACTAAACATCAAACAACGCGACGATTATGGTTCAAATTAGAATATACCAAAACTAAATTGTATAAAAGGTTTATAACACAACATTACTAGGTACACTTCATTTATGATGATAAAATTTGGATAATACTACGTTGAGGTTTATTTTATGCTTTATTAGTGATTCGATTTTGCCCAATGATGGTACCTTAGATGCTTTGGGGCTTTTAATGTTTATGAGAGGATTTACCATTTCTATTTAGACCATAGGGTGGTATAGACAACTAAAGGTTCACCGGTAACTCTGTACTTTACTCTCAAACATGAGGGTAGCTACATTGAAAATAAGCATCATAATTATTGCTATTGGAGATTAATTCTTTCAAAAAAATTTGATTAAACCATATCTTAGCAAAAGCATAGTACTCAAAATTACAATTTCAACATATCAAGTCCTACTATATCATTCAACTAGGCAGATTGCACACAATAATAAAAGGTGTTGGATCAAGGCACATCGGAGAAGGGCAGATGCTACTATAGAAAAGTCATTACAATAAATATGATTATATAATAGCTCACTAAAATTTTCTCTGGCATTCATCATTAGATATATATCACAAAATACTTAATGCATAACCAACTTTTAATTTAAACATAAAATGATAAGTTTATAATATTGTAGATAATGGGACTTCCCAAAAATATTTATTTCTCATTACAAATAATATTTGAAACAAAGAAGAACGCACACAATGTTAATGAGAGTGTTTTACCGTTGCATAATACATATTGTCTCTTTTTTCTATCCTCCTATGGGCAATAATCAAACCATTGCTAATACAAAAATGTCATTCTACTAAGAGACTTTAAAATTAGTGAATGGAAAAATCAAATGTTAATTTCTTCGAAGACTTTCTCATCATCACCTCCAACGATTAGTCGAGTTACTCCATCGCGACTACTCCTATACCACCATGACAACAAAAGACCTTGCTACTTGGGGTCAGAGTGGCCATACTTATATTGGATGCACTTCTACCTTCTAAATACATACAACCTAATGTGCATCTATGATAAAGCTTTCACAACAAACAATATCATGGTTTATAACACAGATTTCAACTACTTCAACATTAGTTTCTTAATCCCAAATTGCTATTCAAAATATCTATTGATTTGTAGTGTTTATTTCCACATAGAGACCGAATTTACAAAATTTCAATTACAATCCTATCGAAAAATGGTTTATAATAGTAAACATCAACTTAATCTCTTAGATAATTACTCAGTTAACCATCCACCATAATCCATTTCATATTATTATCGAACGAGAAGATACACACAATCAAGAAATGACCAACCTGTCAAATTTCTATGGAGCTTCCTTCTTTTTTTGTACTTGATTTTCTCCAGTATGTCCAATAAAAGAATGTTTTTCTTCCCCTTTTTCATGAGTTCATTCCTCTATTAAATAGATAGGCAAACCAAAAGTATTAGAGACAAATTTTCACTTCATGCGAACACTAACCTTATACTCCTGCTAGGTGGTATTACGGGTGGATGAATATGGTTGAGGTGTTTTTAAATTTAATTTTAATTTAACTTACTTTTTTTATTTACTTTATATGATTTATATCTATTTTATTCTATTTTATTTTATTTACTTTATTATTTATTATTATGATTTATTTTACATAATATTTAAAAAAGAAAATATGATATACCTTCCATAGTTCATGCACAAAACCTAAATGCGACTACATTGACCATTTGACGAGTGTATTGCTAGTAGGGTGTTTTCCCTATAACTACAAATACCCCACCACTCACCATATTCCCCATATTACATTTTCATTGGTGCTCTTCATTTGCCATCAAGAGGAGGTATCATTTTCTCGATTTATTTCCTCTACGAAAGGTACCTATTCCTGCAACCACAGATTGATCAGTAGTATCTTGTCCTTGTAGATAAAGTAAGAATATTGATAGCTAAATTTTGAAGGGATGTTACATTCTCCCCCTCTAGAATCAAACACAGTCCCTATGTTTATAATGCACATTCAAATATTACATAGCAATATTTTTATTTAAGAGCATGATAAAAAAATATACATCATTCTAAAGCAAAATTATTATATCATTATTCAAAAAAATGAAAATTGTCTTTTCATAGAATTGGTTCCATTGACCTTACATTGCTCAACATTACATTTTCTCAATTGCTTCACTCTAAAACCAAGGATTTTTATTGGATGTACTTCAATGCAAAGGGGATCGACCATCTGCAAATTATCAATATTCTAAACATGTGAGGTATCTGAGACATATTTCCTAAGGAGGGACACATGGAATGTATCATTTGACAAGTTGGGTGGTAAGGCTAGCTTATAGGCAACTAGGTTTATCAACAATCATAAAAGGTTCCATGAATCTAGTACTAAGCTTAGATGATTTAATGGAGCTTTTGGATGGTTTAACCCTTAGGAATACTCTGTCTTCCACAGAGAATTCCTTTGGTATTATTTTGAGGTCTACATAGCTCTTTTGGCGATCTGAGGCTTATTTAAGCCTCTGATGTATTTCTTTGAGCTGCTCCTCGATTTCTTTAACTGTATTCGACCTGAACACTACTCGATCCTTCAGATTATCCCAAGATAATGACATCCTGTACCTTCTCTCGTAGAGGGCCTAAAAATGAGCCTTACCTAATGTGGCATTCTAACTATTATTGTATGCAAATTCTACCAAGAAAAGGTACTCTTCCCACTTTGTTTGATGATCCATACAGTACATTCACAACATGTCCTCTAAGACTTGGTTAACTTGCTCAGTTTATCCATCTATTTTTGGATGGTAGGCAGAGCTAATGTTTAATTTCATAACCCATGCCTAATGTAATATTTTCTAGAATTTAAAATTAAAACAAGAGTCCCTATCAAAAATTATTATTTCAAGAAAGCCATGTAGTCGTACCACTTCCTTGGAAAATTTTTGAGCTACAACAAGAGCATCATTTTTTACATTTCTAGGTATAAAGTATGCCACCTTAGTCAACTTATCGACTGCTACCAGAATGGCATCATGTCTAAAACGAGTCTTGGGTAACCAAACTATGAATTCCATAGTAACAACTTGCTATTTTTGAGTAGGTATCTCATGTGGATAAAAATTTCTAGTAGGATGTAAGTGCTCTATATTAACCTTCTAACATTCTAAACATTTTTCTAAAAATTTTGTAATATCCATTTTCATCTCAGGCCCGTAGTAATATTTTCTCATATTCTCATGCATCTTCACTCCTCCAGGGTGTGCTTAGTAAGGAACATAATGCACCTCTTGTAGAAGCATTTTTATTAAGCCTTTGTCATTTGGAATGACCACTCTATTTTTGAAATATAGCATATCACCTTTAATTTCAAATTCTTTTGCTTTTTCTGATCCTTGTTGAATTAGACCATGATACCTTTGGGAAAATTTGTCATGTTGTAGTTGCCTTATTTGTTCAACTTTCCCAAAATGACATTGGGACATAGCAGTTATATTCCATCCAACATCACTATCTTTGATCATTGCACCAGAGAACCAAAAATACATTACGAAATCCTGCTTACCATCCATTATTCCAGACCTGTTCTAGATCTGCAGATATGGTGTTGGGTATTCATAGCACCAGTCTTTACATTTTGAGCACAATAAATTACAGGTCCTGATGAACCCATTATTTGGGAAACTAGTAGAGTGGTCCGATGACGAAGAAACACGGACAAGAAAAAGAGGGAAAATCTAGAAAATCCCAAAGGCTCGAGCGCGCACATTTTTTCGAGAGGCGGCATAGAACATGACGGATACCTGGAGTACCTGATTCTGCCAAAGGAGAGCTCGTTGTACTCGAAATATTCGAAGGATCATCTGTACCTGAGAAATCCCAAGTCGGTGAACAAGAAACCCCCCTGAAGTTTTTAAAAATATATATATTCTGAAGATCACTGTAGTCGGAATATCCGAAGGATCATCCGTACCTGAGAAATCCCCAGTCGGTGAACAGGAAACCCCCCTGAAGTTTTTTTTTATGGCGATGAATATTTTGATGAATCCATGGCCAACAATGGCATACGAGATACCAGACAAGGCGAGGCAGTACAAACCCTCACATCATTTCTCGTAAAACGGAATGATACCAGATCCGTAATTCATGTTCCCATGTCTCTTTGCTTATTTCTCCGTTCTTGAATAATCTTGTATTTGTATTCATGTTCATGCGAAATGTGCTCTTGAATTGGCTCGATAGAACGCGATAACGCACTGTGCAATTTGTTTGGGAGTACGAGGCGGTTGAGATTCGATCGCGCGACCGCGGAGTAAGAAAGCTGCGACAGAGATGGGGGCCAAAGGCCGGCAAGGGCTGCCACACACAGCTTTGCAGAAATTCTACTTCGATGCCAAAAATGTTTCTGCTCATTCCTAAAATGATCTCGCATGGATGTCCGAGATGTTGTTGGATTTCTACAGTTTGAGACGTCCATGTTCAGTTTTGACTGGTTCCTGGATATGTGCACATTTGTAGGGGACTGGCTCGGTGGAGCGCTAGCTGAAGGCGAGTGGGTGGAGCGGAGGTGACGGATGACTTAAGGAGGAAATTTGCAGAGAAGCTGTGATGGGCAATGGCGCTACTGGAATTGGAGGTGCCAACGTGAGGGATACTGGTGTATGTACGAAAAAATCATCTCTAGAAAAATGCAGCCTATGGATGCCAAAGTTGGCGTCACCCATGGCGTAGATTCGAGGGATCGTTATTATCAGCCACTGTAATCGCCTATTTTAGAATAGAAAGGTTTGGCGGCATCCGCGTGGCATGGCGGGATAGTTAAGTTTTAATTTTTTTGGCGAGGTGTCCAAAGGTGTTGAAATGGATGTATGACGAGATATTTGTTGGCAAGATCGTGGTCTCCCAGTTTGACTATTTTTATGACTGTTTACTTGCATTCGTAAAGGCCCACTTGGTGCAAAGAAGTATTTTTTGATGCTGGTGTTGAAATACTCGATAATAAAGGCAAGTAAAAATGCACGTTAACATGAAGCAGACCGTTGGAAGTTTCAATGCAATGCCATGTCAACTTGCTATAATTTGTGAGATCGAGACTCAGTGAACTGCTGGAGGTGGATATAATATTGGCCGATAGTCTGGCCTCAGGCCATTTTTTTTATTTTTCCACATGCAAAGTGGAAGTGGAAGGCCTAAATGGTCCATGTAATTCCCCTGCGTGGGAAATTTTAATGTTATTTTTTTCGACTGAGAGCGATGCCGCCATTGAGCGATGTTTATTTTGCTGCCTAAAGAGACATGCTATTGTTTTTTCCACATGATGAAGGCCCCTTTGATGGTGGAATATAGGGGTATTTATAGTCGTTGGAAATGTTTTTTCGCGACGGACACAATGGTGGTGTCATATTGTAATTTTGAGGCTATTTCAATTGAGTTTTTTAGCCTCAAATTTTTTTTTCTACCTTGGAGTGCACTTTCGGTTGTACTCGACACTCCCAAGGTACTTGTAAGTGAACCTAGTATCTAGTATTCACCTTTTTCTACTTGGTGGATGCAGTAGCTGGTTACTCATGCATTTCGGTAAGATGAGGTGACTACCATAAGGACACTTATTCTAGGTATTACAGACATAGACACCCTAGATTCTATTCGAAGTTTTTCCGGATCTACTTCTGAAGACTACAGACGAAGACACTTTAGAATATTCTCTTCTATTATTCTTCTTCTTCTCCTCCATATTTTGATCTATGGCTCATTTTACTGTATTGAGTGCATTTTTGACAGAGATCGACACTCTTATATGGTTTGTTTTTCATTTGTATTAAGGTGCATTTTCGATAGAGACCGACACCTTCTATATTGAGTTCACCATGCAGAGAGATTTGACATTCATGGTGAATCTAATCAGTGACCTACGAGAGGCAACATCCTCTGAGTATGACCTGCAGAGGCAATAGACCCAGAAGTGGCTAACCCTGAGGCACCCATGATGACCCTTAGGCACTTAGACGGCTGACCTGTGGCAACAAACTGTGGAAGAGGCTGACCCTAAGGCAACATACCGAGATGTATACACAATGAATCTAGCATTATTCATAGTTGGAGAGCCAAGCACAAAGAGCACGAGCCTAGACCAAATCAGCAATAAGAGAGGATGATAGGTTGTTTTAGAAAAGTCAACATTAAGGGGGAATGTTACCTAATGTTGACTTGTTTTGTTTCTTCTTTAGTTAGGATAGTGCACTTTAAGGGGGAATGTTAGAATTAAAGTGCACTATGCCTCTGTTGTTAGAATTAAAGTGCAATATGCCTCTGTTTTGACACTTGTCAGTTTATCATATAGGCTTATGCCTATATATTGTAACCCATTTGTATCAATAAAATATCTCATCAGTTTTCTTTCTCCTAACATTTGGTATCAGAGCAGGCTTTCCCTGCCCTGTGAAACCCTTTAGGGGGGATTTCCCTCATGGAAATCCTCCCTCCCCCTCATCCTTTCTCCCATTTTTCATTTTTCATTTTCCCCCATTTTTTTTCAAAACAGGGAGTATGCTCTCCATTGTTTACAATGGATCAGAAACCAGAATTTTGGAAAAATCATGGCTTCCAAATTTTTTTAGTGATCCATTTTTCCCCATATGTATCCGTCCATAGAATCTGGGTTTCCATTTAAAAAAAAAAAATTGAAGAGAGGGTGCAACCACCGGGACTTCCCGGATGGTCACCCATCCCAGTTCTATTCTACCTTGGATGCTTAACTTGGGAGTTCTACTATTTTTCAAGGCCATCACAGCCAACAGACCTGGCTATTTTTTAGTGATTGCGTTTGTTTCTTCCTTCGCTGTCATTTGGTGTACTTTACAGGGTTTCTTCAGTTTTCTTTGTTGGGATTTTTTGAGGTTTACACTGGCAAAAGTTTTCCGATTCGGTCTCACACCAAAGTCCCTCATATCATGGAAAACCTTCAACCCCTCTGCACATATCCCACTCTGTACATCTCCCACTTGGCAGAATTTTTCATAAGGTCAAGCAAATTTAGGGCCTCTTCGACGGGTCCGTGCTTGCAGTAGGCGACGATCATGGAGGTCCACGAGCAGGGGTCCCGCTTCGACATGCAGTCAAAAAAATTTTGGGCACCCACGATGTCATCTAATTTGGCGTATATCGTCACGAGCACATTAAGGACGATTCTGTTGGGCATGAAATAGCTTTCATGTGGATGTGGAGGTCTTTGGCTTTCGAGAGGGCTTTTCTTTTTTATGCAGGCATGAAGGAACAAGGTGAATGTGAAGGAATTTTGGTGCCTATACCATTAAGCTTGAAGCCATTAAAGTTGGGGAGAATATTCTGCCATTGCCCAAGTCGATGTTTATGCCGGATCATACTGGAGCTGGACAGACCATGATAAATCTGGTACTCAGTTTACGTTTCTATTGGGTACATCTTACAACACGTTGAAGAATGAATTCTTTCTGCAGATGCAGGGGCGTATGCGCACTGTCAAGGAAGGAGACTTCAACTTTCAAGAGGTGTTCTTTCCTATTCCCTAGTTTCAACCCAGACTGATGATAGAAAGGAATTATGTGGGACATCTCCATTATGCTCATGTTGAATCCCCTCCAGTTGTAGAGCTCGGCCTGGGCCTTCTTGAGCACCTTTGCAGGCAGAATAGCGGGCCCTGTAGCAAAATTGAACACGCGACCTTCTGCATCTATCGGATCTGACACTAGTGGCTTTGGGACTAATGCTGTGAATCAGATGGAAAGGATTCAGGTGAAGGGTATTGGGAATTTTTTGATCGATGATGAGATACTATAACTGCGTCTTGGAAAAATTATTAAGCTAATTTTAAATTTGGTGGGGTGAGAGAGGCTAGCAATGATGAAAATGATAGCGATGATGAGGGTTTGCTGATTGTGAAGAAGAAGAGTGTGGAGGCGCTCGAGGAGGTGGACAACATAGTCGTGGCGGCGCGGCTCCTAGCGAAGAGGCGATGTTAGGGCCTCCAAATTTACGACCAATTTTGGCGCTAGATTTACAGTTTGTAAGTTGCAGTCTGTGAGTTGATGTCCATAAACTTCTAAAAGGGTGCCAAAATGGTCCAAGAGGTATAGACACTGCAGCACGATGGCCTCATAACTTCTACCTAGGTCTGCCCATCCTGCCCGCTCTGCTAAACAAAATTCTACCACACTGTGCTTCTTTTCTTACTGTAGATTGTGCCCTAGCAGGCAGTTGTATGCAATGAAATGATAAGCCTTAGAGGACGTCTACATGCAATGGAGGGATGGCGCTAATGCCCAGTTGTTGCTGCATGACAAAATAACCGAGCCGCTTGATTGTCGCCGTCCACTCTCAGTCAATGATCAGATTATGCTCGCAATTTATTTTTATGATTATGCGCTCTTGGAGTATTAGTTTGAGTCATTGTCTGCATGAAATGCAGCATGAGCGTAGGCCACGTACATGATAACGGAGTATTTTAATTTTTTTTAATGTGGTTTCTCATGGCCATGTAATTTCCCTTGGAGGAATTGTTTTTTTCATGTTGGCCATTTTTTTAATCCTTTTCCACATGGAGAGTGGAAGTGGGAGCTGAAGGCCTCATGTGGATGGCCAGATGGCCCATGTAATTCCCCTGCGAGGGAAATTGATGCTATTTTTTCCGCCTGAGAGCAATGCCGCCATTGAGCGATGTTGTCTATTTACTACCTAGATAGGCATGGTATTGGTTTCCACATGTTGAAGGCCCCATTCAAACACAAGTATAGGGGTATTTATAGTCGTTGGAAATGGTTTTCCGTAATGGACACAATGGTGGTGTCATATTGTAATTTTGAGGCTATTTCAATTGAGTTTTTTAGCCTCAAAATTCGTCTACCTTGGAGTGCACTTTCGGTTGTACCCGACACTCCCAAGGCACTTGTAAGTGAACCTAGTATCTAGTATTCACCTCTTTCTACTTGGCAGATGCAGCGGCTGGTTACCCATGCATTTCGGTAAGATGAGGTGACTACCATAAGGACACTTATTCTAGGGACTACAGACATAGACACCCTAGACTCTATCCGAGGTTTTTTTGGATCTACTTCTAAAGACTACAGACGAAGACACTTCAGAAGATTCTCTTCTCTTCTTCTCTTCTTCTCCTCCATATTTGGCATCTATGGCTCATTTTATTGTATTGAGTGCATTTTCAACAGATACCGACACTCTTATATAGCTCGTTTATTTGTATTAAGGTGCATTTTCGACAGAGATCGACACCTTCTAGATTGAGTTCACCATAAGGAAGGATTTGATATTTATGGTGGGACTAGTCAGTGACCTACGAGAGGCAACATCCTCTGAGGATGACCTGCAGAGGCAACAGACCCAGAAGTGGCTGACCCTAAGGCACCCATGATGACCCTGAGGCACTTAGACGGCTGACCCAATGGCAACAAACCCATGGAAGTGGCTGACCCTGAGGCAACAGATCGAGATGTATACATAATGAATCTAGCATTATTCACAGTTGAATCTATTTTGACACTTGTCAGTTTATATTGACACTTGTCAGTTTATCATATAGGCCTTTTGCCTATATATGTAACTCATTTGTATCAATAATATTATCCCATCTTGTTCATTACAAGATCAGTCCTAACAATTTCCTCAAAAGTCATCAAGAATTTATGGACCTTGAGGTAATCAATGCTCAAAATAATATCGAAGGCATGTAATGGGGCTACATACAAGTGTCAACTCATTTTTCCATAGGTAAAATAAATCTAAAGGTCAAACAAGCAGTGACTAATGGTATAGGTTTGCCAAGACCCATACTCAACCTTCCACCCATTTGCCATAAACCAAGGTTTTTTTGGTATGTCCCTCAATATGCTAGAAGAAATAAAGCTATTGTTTGCTCCACTGTCAACTAAAATGATATGTGTCTATCATAAATTTTTTCATTTAACAAAAAATGTGTTGCTTGACAATCCAGTTTAGAGTTACTTGTAGCAGCATAGATTTTGTGTGTAGGATCTTCTGGTTCTTTTCTTTTGTCTACTCTTTGGGATATTTGTCTGCATAATGTGCTCCCTAACAAATGTAGCAACATTATCCTCCTATTTCTCTTTTATTAACATCATTACATTACTAGGTGATTGATCCTTGTGTAGGAGTTATCTGATCATTTCTTTATTTATAATTTTTCTTATCCTGATTGCCTCAGTTATTTTGATTTTTATCTTGATTGCCCCAGTTTCCTTGGTATTTGTTTCTATTCTTGTCAAATCCATACCTATATCCAAACTTAATTTTCTTACTCAAATCCTTTTCCCACCTTGTTGAATCAACATTCTTCTTTTTTCAAAATTCTTCTTTCTCTGATGCTTTCAGGTAATAAGCCTTCTTGACCTTCTGATTAGCTTCCTCCTAGCGAGCTAAATGACATGATTCAGTGATATCTTTGGGTTTTAACAACGTGATCAAAGATATGATATTTGGATGCAGCCCTAAAAGGATCTTTTGTACCTTTATCTTTGTGTTATGATCATATTTAGGCATATATTTTAGCAACTGCACAAATCTCTGGTGATACTCATTAACCATCATATTCCCCTGACTTAATCTTGAAAATTTTGTAGATTTATTGAGATCAAATTGAGTTAGAAATTTTTTCTTAAATTATTTTAAAAATGTATCCTAGAGTACATCGATAGCTTCAACATGATTTGTCTTTTTGTAAGAATCCCACCAATCGATAGCTAGACCATTTATATGGAAAACTACCCATGAAGATTTTAATTTAGATGAAAGATGTTTAATAGTGAAATATGCATCATTTTAGTTTAGCCATATTTCTGCAACCTCTTCATATCCCTTGCCATCAAACTTTGATAGATCAATTTTCCTCATGTCTTTATTTAGTTCTACATCGACTTTCTTTCTTCTAGCTTCCAAAGTTGTTCCTTCTTCTTCTATCTTGATTTCTTTTTATTTTGACAAATTTTATATTATATTTTATTGTTGTATTCTAATTTCCTATTGTTGTGCTAACTAAGCCCTTTGTTGGTCCATGTGTTCCAACATTTGAGATTTTTGTTGCTCCATGTGTTCTGCCATTTGGGCCCATTGTTGCTCCATGTTCTCTTTTTGTTGACTTGTTTGGTCTCGTAACAACTGTATCATTTTGGGAAAATTATTTTTCTTTCCTGACCAATATGTGAGGTTCCTCAAACTCTTTTATAGTTTCTATCTTCACAATCCTTCGAAGGACTCTTTTTAGATTTTTAGCCAACCCTTCCCACTAGGCTACTATAGGCCTTTTTGGAGGAGCTTGTTTTCATTCCAGATGCCATTTTCCTATTATAAAAGAGCTATGTTAATTATTTGGGTTAGGCAAATTATTTGCATTAGACCCTTTCAAATTGCTATAGACAAATTTTCCTAAATTTTCATAGCCTAGGGGTTCACAACCTAGGGCTCTGATACCAACTGTAATAACCCAAGTCCTACCTACTTGGTTGTCTATTCCAGCCCTTCCTGCTAGAGTCGTAAAGTAAAAATTTTGATTATTGAACAAGGTTAAAAGATGTTCACCCAACATTTTATTTAGTACGAGGTATGTATATTCTTCCACGATTTGGAATTTAGATCATTGTAGATGATGAACCAAGTGGTTGATACTGGCTAGGTCATGTAGATTGGTGCATTTTGTGAATTTATCCACTCATCCCAAGATATCAAGTTCACAGTAGGGTTTTCTCCTCTAGGGTCCATTTCACCTAGAGGTTGGATGCATAACTTCCCCATCCCTTAGCATGGTGGACACAAAAATTCCATGGTCCCATTTCCAAATATCATGCAAGGGAGTAGTGTAGACATGCCTAGTGCCTAGTTGAATTTCCACCTTCCTTGGAATTCAACTAGGGTCCACCAATACCCTAGTTTAGACTGGGTTTTCCTTACCATGGAATGATTAATGATGAGATGTCCCATTCCATCTCACTGTTGAATAAATTCCCAATCATCCAGTGACAAGTAACCCCCTCACTATACTACTCAAGCGATAGCCTAAGAGTAATGTCCCATACCATCATCTTTTACCTCATGTTCTGACCCTTCCCATAAAGAGTATAGTTGTCCCTAAATCCTGATGACCATCCTTCCCACAGTCATCAGTGTTGGGTATTTTACCAAGATTGTTCTACCCATAATCATATAATATTTGTCACCCTTCTTGATGATAGGCTATATTTTTAAAGGTTATGGTAGATTAAAGTGTCTACATATAGTTTTCTCATAATGTTTAAAACAAATCCTCAATTAATAATTGAGCAACACTTCTAGTTTAAAATTTACTTTTATTATTATATAAAATCCACAATTCAACATGAACGAAGTTCTTTTTGGCTTTACCAAAATAAAAAAATGAAATAAGTTAACTTAGAAAGAAATGATATGAATATTATTTAACTTATACTTTTCCTAAAATAAGAGCATATCCAACTTATCTATCCAAAAAGTCAGATTAACTATGAGATAATAAAATAAAACATAAAAAATATTAACTTTATTCTTATAGGTATCAAAGTTGTACAAAGGTTTTCCTTTATTATTCTTTTAAGAAGAAAAATATATATATATATATATATATATATATATATATATATATATATATAATACCATGTCACTATTTTAGGTATAATATGATTTCCATATAGTAATTTTAGTTTCGAATAGCTGAATGACCATAGTTATACTGTGACATCTGTAATAATGAAATTAGGAAATTCTATTTACTCCTACATAATTAACTAACAATTGTGCACACAAAAACTAACTTGAATGGTAGCTATGAAATTACCTCTTAACTTATACAATGCTTTACTTATATGAGGAAGAGTACTCTCACTTGCCTATCACATTTGGCAAGTTTACATTATAAGATGATTCTCTACTTTTAATAATTACACACTTTATTTACTACCATTTGTGTTGTTTTCTCAACATGATTCTCCACTAAGTAGCAGATTGTAAGAGGAATTAATATTTAAAACCCTCTCAGCAAGCCATTCCTATCAATTAACAAAGGTCACTTTATAAAATAAGTTAACCATACATCAAAACCTGGCAAAACTCTTCAATGGAAACCACACAAAAATAAAAACAAAACATACTATTGGAAGTCTTATTGTGGTAACGCTTTCTAGAAAGAGGAGGTATTTCCAATACATAAAAAGATAAGCAAAAAACAAAATAAATGATAATTTAACATGTTGTATACTAAATTTTGATTGAACATCAAACAACATGACGATTATGGTTCAAATTAGAATACACCAAAACTAAATTGTATAAAACGTATATAACATGACATTCCTAGGTACACTTCATTTATGATGAAAAAATTTAGATAATACTATGTTGTGGTTTATTTGATACTTTATTAGTGATTCGATTTTGCCTAGTGGTGGTACCTTAGATGCTTTGGGGCTTTTAATGTTTATGAGAGGATTTATCATCTCTATTTATACCATAGGATGGTATAGCCAACTAAATGTTTACCGATAACTCTGTAAGTTACTCTCAGACATGAGGGTAGCTACGTTGAAAAAAAGAATCATAATTATTGAAATTGGAGATTAATGCTTTAAAAAATATTCAATTAATCCATATCTTAGCAATAGTGTAATACTAAAAATAAAATTTCAGCATATCAAGTCCTACTATATCATTCGACCAGGTGGATTACACATGGAAACTAAAGGCGCTGGATCAAGGCACATTGGAGGAGGGAAGATGCTACTATAGCAAATTCATTATATTCCATTTGATTATATAATAGCTTACTAAAATTTTCTTTGGAATCCATCATTAGATATATATCACAGAATACTTATCCAAAATAAACTCGTTATGCATAACCAGCTTTAAATTGTAACATAAAATAATAAGTTTATAATATTGTAGATAATGGAACTTCCCAAAAAGACTGATTTATCATTACAAATAATATTCAAAACAAATAATAAGACACACAACGTCAAGGAGAGTGTTTTACCATCGCATAATACATATTGTCTCTTTTTCCTATTCTTATATGGGTAATAATCAATCCATTGCTAATACAACAACGTCATTCTACTGAGAGACTTTAAAATTAGTGAAGAGAAAAATCAAATGTTAATGCCATCGAAGACTTTCTCAGCGCCACCTCTGACGAGTAGTTCCACATAGAGAATGAATTTCCACAATTTCAATTACAAACCTATCAAAAAATGGTTTATAATAGTAAACATCAACTTAATCTCTTAGATAATTACTCAGTAACCATCCACCATAATTCATTTCATATTCTTATCAAACGATAAGATACACACTATCAAGAAATGACCAACTATAGTATCTCAATTGAGATAAGAAATGTATCTATTTGTAAACTCTCAAGCTCTAAATAAGAGATATGTATTTTTTTAAGGGTGGGGGATCCAAGTACAACCCCTTATTATCAAGCAAAAAAAAGAAATGACAAACTTATCAAATTGCTGTGGAGCTTCCTTATTTTGTTGTACTTTAATTTCTCTAATACATCCAAGAAAAGAATGTTTTTCTTCCTCTTTTTCATGAGTTTATTCCTCTATTAAATAGATAGGAACAGTAGAAGTATTAGAGACAACTGTTCACTTCATGCAAACACTAAACTTATACTCCTACCAGGTGGTATTATGGGTGGATGAATATGGCTGAGGTGTTCTTAAATTTAATATTAATTTAAATTACTTATTTTATTTTTTTACTTTATTTGATTTATATTTGTTTTTTTTTTTTTTTTTTACTTTATTATTTATTATTATTATTATTATTTATTTTACATATATTTACAAAATAAAATATTATATACCATCCATAGTTCAAGCACAAAACCTAAATGCAACTACATGGATGCAACTACATGGACCACTTGATGATTGTATTGTTAGTAGGGTTTTTTCCCTACAACTACAAATATATCGCCACTCATCATATCCCTCATCTTACCTTTTCATCAGTTCTCTTCATTTGCCATCATGAGGAGGTATCATTTTCTCGATTTGTTTCCTCTACGAAAGGTACCTGTTCCTACAACCACAGATTGATCAGCAGTATCTTTTTATTGTAGATGAAATAAGCACATTGACAACTAAATTTTGGAAGGATATTACAGCATAGATTCAAATGATGATAGATATAGTGAATGCACAAAATTGTATTATTATTTTTAAAAGCATACCAAATTATTTGGTTCAAATTTGATGAGATATAAGGATACATGTTTAGAAAAACATGAATAGGGAATGAAAGAACCAATTGTACCAAAAATAAGACCAAAGTATGAAGGTCTTGGATATACAAGTCAGACTAGCAATAATGAGCAAGGAACTAAATTTGTGATAGGAAATAGTGACATCAAATATATGAAAAGGATTGATAGGAATATACAATGCAAGCAACCATGCATAGAACATTGATAAACAAACAAGGATAGAATCCCATACTTCTCTTTATAATGGTTCCATTACCTACTCAAGTCTCAGGAAAACCATTATAATTGTTCCAATCCTATCAAACAAATATTCATTCCAAAAATCCTTCATCCATAGCCTAAGCTCTTAAGAAAACAAGAGTACTAATTTTAATATGATATTACTAGCACAAAGATTTAACTCTCATTGCAATAACAAACTAAAAGAGATTAACTTTTCTTTAAAAATGAAATGTAACAAACTTCTTTCCATCATTAATAAAAATAAGACTATAAGAGATTCATCTTAATATTTTAAGAAATCATAACAATATTCCTCTACTAATAAACTCTCTTAAAGTCAATGATCTTTCTCTAATGCACTCTTTAAATCAACAATGTTCCTTCACTAATGAAATATTTAAAACATAACCATGTTCTTTCACTAATGAATTATTTAAAAGTACATTAGATACATAACATGAATTCTTTTTAAAAGATAACAAATAGAACATAAAATTGTTCTTTTACTAAATAATTCCTTTAAAGTGGAAAAGAAACATAACTTTATTCTTTCACTAATGAATTCATTAATAATCCATATCATTTACTAAAGCAAGAATGTAGTTCTAATTACAACTAAATGGTTTGATAAATAATATACTCTAGCTATGCTATCAAACCTTTAATTCCCATTTAATAAGAAATTAACCCTAAGAAACTCATCTAATTTCCAAAGAAAATATACATCCAATAAATCTACCAATAACAAAGTACAAGGATGACCAAGCATATATTGCAATGAGCACCAACGTAGAATCTAACCAAGCACCAAAGGGAGTGTTGCTTCACCACCCAGCTAGGATGTCTAGGTGCTATATGAAGGTGGTAGATTAGGTTACCCAAGAAGAGGATGATAAACTATGCAACATATAAAACACAAAGGCAATCAAAACTTCCCTAAAATCTTAAGAAGCTAGGATGTCATTGATCCTTTACCTACTATGGTTGGGAAACTACAACACTTAGCTATATAAATGATAAGCTAGAGAAAAAAACTTGCCAAAGTAATAAATAAATGCTCAATTGAAGCAAGCACAAGGAAGCAATAGGTGCAAGGCTTAACGACTACAATAGTATATAATACAGGTCTACGGTGACACTACAAAAAATCCTCCTCAAGAAGATCCACCCACTTAGCACCCAAATACAACACAAAGAACATAACCCAAGGCACCATCAAACATAGCACAAAGATATAACATAAATAATATAAACTAAGGCATCATCAAACATAGTAATGAAGGAAAATGATACAAAGCATTAAACTAAAAATCTACCTGATTGCCATGATACCCAACATTCTCTACTCAAAAAATGGACTACAATCCCCCTTTCTCCTCAAGCCAAGAATGCCTTTCCTCCAATCTCCCAAAAAAATCACCAACCAGGTTTTAAATAGGTTTGGAGCATGGCCTTTTTCATAGCCAACGTAATGTAAGAGCATTTTCAAGGAACATTGAAAAATCTTGCCACCTTTGCTTTATTAAAGTGCCACTAGGCATGGTGTTACCATTGATTAAAAAGGATTACCCAACCTTAGCCCTCATTAATATTATTATTGTTATAACTATGCACTTAATAAACTATTGGCTTCATTAGTTAATATCAAGAGTTTATATCAATTATTAACCTTATAATAAAATTTTCAAATATTAATAATGCTAGTTATAATAATACTTGTTTAGATTAATTGATCCCATGCTTCAAACAAAAAAAGCTTAACCAAGTCCATAATACATCTTGTTGTTTTATCCTTGAGTAGGTGACCTTTTAATATAACCATACGTTAACCCCTACCTACCAAGAATGACTTCTTTACCAATAGTAAGCTTATGGGCCAACAATGTATTCAAACAATAAGCAAAATACAATGAAACTATATAAAGGGTATACTTTACCCTAGAGTTATCTATGAACAAGTCACCAACCATCATATCTCCAAATTTTTTCTCAACTCGGTGGTTATCCTTGTTCCACCCACCAATGAGAGTACCTGGTTCTACAACCACAAAAAATTTAGTAGTACCATATTTCAAGAATTTAAATCAACCATAAAGTACTATTATAATTTTTACTAACATCATAAAATAAGGCTATGCATTAGTTTTCTATACACCATGCATAGGTCAATGTCCAAAATAGATCTATGTTTCATGTATTATAAAGCATATATGTAATTCAAATAAATATGAGAATTGCTTTCTCATAACTTCAACATCTTCCCAAGTGGCACATTTTTAGAGTACTAGTCCCACTAAACCTTACATTGTTCTAGGGTTTGTTTTCTTAGCATTTTGGAATGAAACCCTAGAATCCTTGTTGGTCTCACCTCAATGGCTAAGGGATATTCCATCTACAATTTAGAAACATTCCAAATGTGAGTATGATAAACAACATATTTTCTAAGAAAGGATATGTGGAAAAAATCATGGATCTTTGATAGGTTAGAAAATAAGGTGAGCCTATGGGTTTTTGGACTAATCTTATCAATGATCTCAAAGGGCCCAACATAGTGATAATATAACTTAGTTGACTTGATGGAACTTTTCATGGGTCTTCCTCTCAAGATAACTCTATCACCAACAAATAATTCTCTTAGTGATCTTATCATATCAACATAGCTCTTCTAGTGTAGAACTTCACAATGAAGAGCCTGCCAAAATTTTGATGTGAACCTTGAATCCCTATTTGATATGATTACCTCAATAAACCCATGTATCCTAAACAATTCTTTAGAAAAAATATTTTCCACCACCGATGTATCATCCTTGATTTTCCTTGATATGAGGTGTGTAACCTTAGTTAACTTATAAACCAATACTAGGATTGCATAATGCTAGTATCTAGTCTTAGGTAAATCCACAATAAAATCCGTAGATATTACCTACCATTTCTATGTAGGTATATCATGTGGGTATAATTATCCTACTAGGTGTCAATGTTTTACCTTAACTTCATAGCATTCTAAACATCTTACAATGAAACTAGTTGTAAGCGATAAAATTTGCACCCCTTTCCCTCTAGCTAGAGTGGATCTGTGCCTAGAAGGAGGATGGGAATATTCACACACCTACACCTTGATGCAAGGGGTACCTAGTGTTGTACCTCCTTTGTATTATTTCAGATTATGAACACCTAAATTTGGGCCAAATGCAAGTAGAACTTGAAATATATGCACTTTTAACTTTCCTTTAAGACAAAGGCACACCAAACAATTTCTAAACTATATGCTTTTTAATTTCATTCTCATTTTTGGTATTTTAAGTCCTTTTCTCATAGAGATTTAAGAACAGAGTAAATATAGCACTGAAGATAGCAATATAAAATTGAAACGAGTCTAACAGAAACACCTACTTGGTCTATATGTTTGTCTAGCATGATTTCATAGTCTATAAGGGGATTCATGGCCTGTAAAAGTGAATTTTTAGCCTATGCTATGAATTTGTGGCTTGTAGAAAAATTTTACTAAAAACCTACAAAACAATTGCATAAAACACTATAAATTTTGATAAGTGCTTTGGGACCTACTTAGGCCACTATATGAATGATTTTAGAGACACAAAAATCAAATCCCCTTGGTCCTTTTAACAAACCATTCATAAACAATGAAAATCATTGACCCTTTAGGAACAAAATGCAAAATCTAAGGTGAAATGATGTAAATAGTGCAAAAAGCATAATGCTATTAGAATAAAAATGATCTAAATGTAGTATGTTAAGTAAGATAATGCTTTTGGAGAGATATATTTACCTCCAAGTCCCTTGGATAGTGAATTCATGGTCTGTGAGGTGAATTCATGGCTTGTAAGTGAATTTACATAATGGTTTGCAAATTTGTGAAAATGCAAAAGATATGATGTGCAAAGAAAAAATGAAATGAAAATATAGAACAATGAAAAATGACATCCTTATAGTAAATATGTCACAGATCGGATCACTCGATTTATAGTAGAAATAGTGGCAACAAGATCTAGCAGTAGCAATACTCCATGCATTCATTCATTCATTCATCTATTAGTCATTAGCCTCTTTGGGAGGTGAGATGCTCATTTTGTAACTTGGATTAACAAACTCAACCAAAAAATCATGAGATTTGAGATGGTGGTTTGAGGAGGTTAGATGGTTTGGGAAAATTACAAATCTTCAGTGAATTCATAACCTAAAATTAGAGGCCACAAATTCATGAGATGTGGAAATATAGGTCATTTTAGGAAAAAAAAATTTGGCCATTCGGGTGGTTAAGTCGTGAATTTGATTCCTAAAATTAAAGGCCATGAATTCATTAAAAATGATCTAAAAGATAAGTTGTAGGTTGGTGAGTGGTTTGAAATTGCAATAAAAAAGGTGGGCTAATAGTTAGATGGATTGCATGCTCTAGGGAAGGGGAAGGATTATAACTTGGATCAAAAATATTTATCTAAATTCTACTCCCTCTTTGGTGTATTTATGATCAATAAATGCATAAAATAAATATGTAGATATTTGAGCGAAGGTGGTAATGGATTATGTTGGAAAAAAGGGGTAAATGGTTTAGGATGAATGGTTCATGTAAAGTTGCTTAAAATTTTATTTATTTAATTTTTAATTTTTTTATGCAAATCAATGCACTAAAATGATTGATGATTTTTTCTAGTCAGGGTACCCCCTCAAGTTTCATGAGGAATACAATATTCCTAATGGAACTTGAAATGACTGACAAAAAAGGAAATATTTGAAAAAATGAAAAATGGGTGGGTTAAAATGGAGGGTGGGGGTAAAAAGTAATTCATTTTTACCATTCAATTTTTTGGTTTGGACCTCTGGAGAAAAATAGCACTTCCTACTCACAGGGTGGAAATCGTGCATAGAGACAATGGAGTAGTTGGACGGATTCAAGTAAGTGCTAAATTACTTTTTGTTTCCAAATTTTACTTTTTTATGAAAGTTTCTAGATTTCTTGATCATATTTTTGCCATGTGGCCATTGTCACAAATTCATGGCCACATGATAAATTCATAGTTCGTGAATTTGCCAATTAGCTAGGGCTCTATAAATTAGCAAAATCCCATAAAATTCATGATGAATTCATGAAACCCTAGTGAAATCATAATGAATTCATGAAACCCTAGTGAATTCACTGTGAATTTGTAAAGCCTTAGCAAATTTGCTTATTTATATGATTTTATTATGATGATGAATCGATGATGTGGCATGTTGATGTTTTTGGTTGCGGTATGGTACTCTCGAGAGTCTGGAGTGGCATTGTAAGGATTTCAAGATCAAAGTGAAGGATCTCACTAGTGCAGAGAGAGATGTGTTAAGGTAGGTAGGGCTTATCCACATAGAAAATATGTCGAGAGTGGATGTGGATTACTCACTACTAATTGCATTGGTAGAGAGGTGGCATCTAGAATCATCAATACTTTGGTTACTAGAAGTGTAGGCTATCACTTCCTACAGGAGGAGCTTCAGGTAGCATAGGTAGAGGTTGTGATGGTTTCACAATGAGAGATATTATTTTAGGCTCTCTATCACCAAGTAGTTCCTATAGAGCAAAGGGTACCTATGCTAGATTCATTGAGGAGTCAGAGTCATTCCTAATTGATATCATGAATAGTGACTCAATTTATGAACATACCCTCAATGGGGCCACCACTAGATATGGGGTAGGGATAGGGATCTAGGAGATGATATGGCATATTTTGATCTTTATAGCATACTTCCTCGATGACTAAGTATATCAAAAAAAATTATTGTGGCATACTGTTCTGACATATACATATGTATTACTCTCTTGAGATATATACCATACTACATTTTGTATTTTAAGTGGATGCATGTTGTGAATGATCTAAATGATAATGTATGATAATGCATATAATCATGTTGGTTTTAATGCATACTTGTCATGCTAGTCAAAATGTAGTTTGTGGAAAGATGAAGCGTGAAGACAAACAATGATGGATAAGAAGTGGAAAACAGTATGTGAAAAATATGATCAAAATGCATTAGGCATGTCCTTACAATAATAATTTTTAGGTAATATCCAATGAAGATGTTTTCTTGTGTATGACCAAAATGGAGGATTCTCCTTATGTGTGGTCATGAAGAAAATCCTATATGAGGTATATTGTCATGCTAAAGTCAAAGGTTTGAAACCCAATAGGAAAAATGGTCAAAATTATGATTCAAATAAAATTAATGAGAAATGGTCCATACCCTTTTTATGTGTAAGAAACTAGTTCTTATGCATTCAAAAATCAAAGGATATGAAAGTGGTGCAAATGACTAGTCATGAAAGATGCAATTTTTCCTATATTAAGAAAATTTACTAGGCATAAAAATCCTAGCCTAAATGGAGTGCATATGAGAAAAACCTAACTAGATATCATCTCATGCCATTATCACAAAGTCCCCATGCAACTATATGATCAAGCAATCATATATGAGCAAACAAGCTATGCAAAATATGCAAGTTATGTAAAATATGACAAGCAATCATGTAGTATGACTAAGAAATCATGGATATGCATTATGCAAAGTAGATGAATGTGAAGTACAAAACTAATTATCGATTTAGCACAAATTGCCTATGAAATGGTCATACATGTCCAATGAATGTATTTTAACATTATCCAATTGAGACTCAGAAAATATTAGTTATCCTCGAGATTAGATCAAGTCCATCAAGAACCGATGTGTGTATGGTGAGTTCATGGACTATCTTGAGCTTGATTATAACACAAATAAATAAAGAATGAATGTGTGTGCTTTTGAATTTCATTTACAACTTTTGAGTAAGGTAATGACACAAGCCAATCAGGAACCATCGTGTGTGTAGATTATGAGTTCATTTACCAATCTTAGAAGGGTAATATTGAACTAATCATGGAGAGAATAAAAAATATAGCTTGTTCTTATGTGCATTCAGTGGTCTCTTAAAGAGGTACATGTCGCCACGCATGAGCATAATCCACTACCAGTCAAGCATCTATAGCCTCAATGGAGATTAGTTCCATAGTCCAATAATAGGATCACCAAGCTTTGGGGAATTGGATTCTCAATCACCCGAAGCAAGCCCTAATGAGAATTAAATCCTATCCTTACTACTTGAGCCTCATTATTATTATGTATTTTTAAAAAGAGTTAGAGCTTTGGGAAATCATATTCTCAACCACTCAAAATCAGGTCCTGATGAGAATTTTACTCTATCCTTACTACTCACTCTTTTATTTTTTGTATAATTATGTAAAGAATACATTTTTATAATTTGTTGGACTATGTGCATAATGGGACAAGCAAGAAAAACTATTCACTTCAAGTTTCAATCCAATCATGACATCATCCCTCCATGATGTAAGATTTTATTAATAAATTTGACATGTATTTGGTTCAATAATGGAAGAGTCGGTTCCCAAAATTTAAATTTTTTTAGTGAGAATTATGTTTTGGTTCAAGAGAGATTTTTGATAAATTTCAAACATCAATATTTTATTAAAATTTAAATCATGTGGTTGGTTCAATATGGACTCTTAATCAGTCAAGGAGATCAAGATTACCTATGAACAAGATGATATTTGTCTAAAATATACATTGGATAGGTATGACCATGTGACTTACATAATTGAACTAATCAAAATTAGGAGATGCAACATGCAAGCTATATTATGTAAAATGTATGATCATGGCTATGCAATGCAATATGAAAATGATATTATGCAAGATGGGTTATATACAAGATTAATTATGTAATATGTTCTATATACATTGTACAAGGTGATTTATGCATAATATTTTTTTAGGTGCATTATGTTCATTGGCTCCTTAAGGTATTTTTCATCCAGTGTGGCCAAATGATACGCATCAAATCCAAACTTAGCATGTATGACAAAAGGTCCTAACTCGTTAGGTTTGAATTTTTCTTTTAGGTTGGATCAAGCATTGGTGTTTCTTTGATTTTCTTTAAGAACTAGGACATCAACCTCACAAAAATGGTTGCAAACCTTTTTTGAATAGAATCTCTTGAGATTTTTTTGATAAGAACAAATATTCTCTAAGGCATTGATGCACTTTTCATATATTAATTCCAATTGACTTAAATGTCCCAAGTGATATTTTTCACCTACCTCAACATCTTGTAGCAAGATTCCTAGAGAATAAACTTCGATCTCAAAGGGGAAAACTACTTATGTGCCATAGACCAAGATAAAAGGAGAAGCACCCATAGGAGTTCACACACTCACCATATAGGCCCATAAGATAGGGTACAATTGAATGTGCCAATCAAGACCAGATTTGTTGACCTACTTCTTTAAGATTTTCACTAAGGTTTTATTGGATGCTACAGCTTGGTCATTGCTTTGCAGATAATATGGAGTAGACCATCTATGTTGGATCTTATATTTCATGTAAATCTTACATATATCCTTGTTATTAAAAAAATTATTATTATTCAAAACAGTCATTGAAGGGATCCCAAATTTACATATGATTTGGTTGAAGATGAACTTTGAAATGTGGACCCCTGTGTAGGAAGCTAATGGCATGGTATTAACCCACTTAGTAAAGTATTCAATCACCATTATAATGAACTTATGGCCATCAGAAGAGATAGTATTAACCTTCCCCACAATATCAAGGTCCCACATAGATAAGGGCCAAGGAGAAGATATGGCCTGAAGTTCTTGGAAAGAAGCATGGACAAGGTTGGCATGGTGTTAACATTTGTCACATCAATAAAAAAATTACATACATCCTTTTCCATGGAAGGCCAATAGTAGCCCATTTGAAGGAGTTTCTTGGTAATGGCATTGCCACTAAAATAAACTCCACATGATCCTTTATGTACTTCACTAAGGGCAAGTTTGGACTCTTAGCATTAAGACATCTTAAAAGGATTCCTTCAAAAGACCACCAATATAAGGTATTAACCAAGATAACAAAATGATTAGATCTCTTACAAAAAATACTATGTTGATTACAATCAAAGTTGTCATAAGTTGAGCTATTCTAGAGGAAATTTTGAATGTTTGCATACCATGGCTCAAATGACGTATCTCTAATAGCGAAGATGTCTAATGGTGTAAGATTGGATTCTAATGAAGCAGGTTCCTAAAGTTATTGGATGATTATGGTAGCATGATCATATTCTAACTCCAAGGGTATTAATGAGGAAATTGCTACCATAGCATCTATAGAACGATTACTGAAATGTGGAATGGACTTAATATTGACTTTCTCAAACAAGGAGATGAGTTTGAGTGCAAACTCCCTATAGAGATGCAACTTCAAATTCTCATCATGAGTTTGATACATAACATTGATTTGATTAACCATAAGTTAGGAATCCCTAAAGATAGATAGTAAGTACCTTGATTTCTAATGTTAAAGTTGTTGTAGACCCAAAATCAAAGCCTCATATTTTATAGTGTTATTGGTGCATGAAAACTAGAGTTTGAATGATAGAGGAATCAATTGATTTTGGGGTGACACTAGTATGATGCCAGCACCAACACCAGTCATACAATCAACTCCATCAAAGAATAAGGACCAAGATTCAGAGCAATTGACTTCTAGGCTAATACACTCATTAGGAAATTGCACTATTAGGGAATGAGCAGATTGGATGGAAGTGATAATGCATTGGTTAGCGATGACTTATCCTTCAATAGATTTCTAGCCAATAAAGGTCAAATAAAACTCACTAAGAGCAAGGACCCATTTTTTAGCTCATCTTGATAGAAAATATTTGCTCATCAGATAACATAATGGATAAAATTGGGCAATTATGAAGGTATTATGATTTATCATGTAGTGATGTAGATTTTGTGTAGAGAACACAATGATAATATAGCTTTTCAAGAGGGTATAGTAAGTTTCATAACTTAGCAAGGTCTTTCTAATGTAATAGATGGCTCTCTTTTTCTTATCATCATCGTGTTGAGAGAGTAATACCCCCAAGGCATGAACTATGGTCAATATGTAAAGGATAAAAGGTCAATCTGTCATAGGTGGAATAAGTACTGGTGGTGTAAGAAGAGAGTTCTTGAGGGCTTTGAAGATCTTTTGGCACTCATCAACTTAGTTGAAAGGTGTACCTTTCTTAAGGAGTTTAATAAAAGTTTGAAATTTATGTACTAGTAGGGTGATGAAGCAATATATGGCTTTAAGTTTTCCTTGTAGGCTATGAATCTTTATGCTATTAAAATATGGTGGTATATCTACAATGGTGGATATTTTAATGGGATCTATCTCAATGCCCTGTATGGATACAATGAAGCCCAAAAATTTCCTAGGTGTGACTCTGAAGACACATTTTTTAGGGTTAAGATAGACTTTATATTGTCGAAGTCTATCAAATATCCATCTTAAATCTGATATATGATCCTCAGGATCAATGGAACATCATATGATGTCATCCACATAGTCTTGCAGAATGTCATGCATCATATCATGGAATATGTATGATCTAGGGCTACGCACAACACACAGCAAGAATGCCGAAATTAACAATGCACAGGCGAAATTCCAGCAAGATTTATATCTATATAAAAAAAAAATAGAGGTCTCCTCTGCAATACACAGCAATCCCCCACAAAAATCAATGGCCAAGAGTCCCCGCTTCTCCTCAATACAATGCATGCGTGCCTTTTTATCCTCGGCCGCCACCTTCTTCTCCATCATTACGCAAAGTGCGGGCCTCCCTCTAACCATCCACACGTATGCCCTGTAGCCGCATGCCATATTCTGCCAGATGCCCCGTATTATCATGGTCTGGGGTGGCCGAGTGCTCTTGGCCGCTCGTCAAGCCTTCGGAACATCATACCAAGGAATGCGCCTGGTCACTTGTCGTTTGGTGCCACGTGTCCCTGTAATCGCTCCATACTCGCGAGCCACCTGTCACTTCATGCCACGTGTCCCCTTGCATTGGTCTCTGCAGTCGCCGGCTAGTCAACGTCGTGAGCGTTCTTGTCGCGATATCGCGACGTATTTGCTCCAAGGCTTTTTCTCTCCCCCTTGGTCGCGATATCGCGACGTTTTGACGTTGGGCTTCTCTCTCCTCCTTGGGGCCGCGATTTCGCTACACGTCACGAAATCGCGACGTCTAGGCCCTTCTTAATCGCTCTCCTCCCTTGGGCCGCGAAACCGTGACATGTCACGATTTCGTGACATCTCTGCGTTTCGTACTTGCTGCTTCGTTCCGGGTCGCGAAACCGTGACATGTCACGATTTCGCGACATCTTTGTATTCCGTACATCTTGGCTCGGAAGTGTCGCGATTTCGTGACATCTTTGCATTGTTGAACCTTGCCTCTGGATATGTCGCGATTTCGCGACATCTTTGCGTTCCGTACACCTTGGCTCGAAAGTGTCACGATTTCGTGACATCTTTGCATTGTTGAACCTTGCCTCTGGATATGTCACGATTTCGTGACATCTTTGCATTCCGTACATCTTGGCTCGAAAGTGTCACGATTTCGCGACAGTTTGGCGTTCCGACTGCGCTGCTTGAGAAATGTCACGATTTCGCGACATTTTGGCCCGCTGGAGCCCTTCTTCAAAAAGCGTCGCGATGTCGCGACATTTTGGCCCGCTGGTGCCCTTCTTCAAAAAGCGTCGCGATATCGCGACATGTTGGCCCGCTGGTGCCCTTCCTCAAAAAGCGTCGCGATATCGCGACATGTTGGCCCGCTGGTGCCCTTCCTCAAAAAGCGTCGCGATATCGCGACATGTTGGCCCGCTGGTGCCCTTCCTCAAAAAGCGTCGCGATATCGCGACATGTCGCGATTTCGTGACATTTTGGCCCGCTGGAGCCCTTCTTCAAAAAGCGTCGCGATATCGCGACAGTTTCAGTACTTAGAAGAAAATACATTTTTGGGTGATGCAAGATTGCCCTTTGCCTCCGGATGCTCCTGCATCAGACACCCGAGGTGAGTTTGAGAAGTGACCTCACTTCTGACCGTTCCGAGGTAGACCCAAGCGATCAACCTCTGCCTTGGACAACCAAGTTGCATCTTCTATGGGCCTGCCCTTCCATTTGACCAAATACTCGTAATAACTCCTGTTTCGAGTACTGCGACCCTCACGGGTATCAAGAACTTCTTCTATCTCGTCTGCTACTGGGATGACTGCTGGAATGCTCCACAAATCCGAACTTGGCATCTCACTATTTTCTCCTTCATGATATTCGACCAGATCGGAGATGTTGAACACGGGGGAGATGTTGAGCTCGCTAGGTAACTCCACCTCGTAGGCATTGCCCGAGTCCCGTTTGCCAATGATCTTGCATGGCCCAAACTTCTTCATTTTGAGTTTGTTATAGGTCTTGGCAGGAAACCGCTCCTTCCTCAGATAGACCATGACAGAATCTCCTACTTGGAACTCTTTAACTCTACGTTTTTGATCCGCCCTTGCCTTGTACCGAGCATTCATCTTGGCAATGTGTCTTGTCACTTCTTCATGCACTCCTTTCAAGTGTTCAGCAAAGTCTTCCGCCTCAGCAATGCATTTCTCCCTTGTATCTAGCCTTCTTAATTCTGAAGCGTTTCTCGGGCTACTTCCATAGATAATCTGGAAGGGTGACCTATTGGTACTCCGATTGACCGAGTCGTTATACGCAAACTCAGCTTGCGGTAGAACCAGATCCCATCCTTTGGGCTTGTCCCCTACCAAGCATCGCAGTAGGTTGCCCAAACTCCTATTGACCACCTCTGTTTGGCCATCTGTTTGGGGATGATACGCAGAACCGAACTTTAGCTCCGTCCTCAGTTTCTTCCACAGGGTCTTCCAGAAATAACCTACAAACTTGGTGTCTCTGTCCGACACAATGCTTCTTGGCAGCCCATGAAGGCGTACCACTTCCTTAAAGAACAAACCAGCTACATGGACCGCGTCGCTAGTCTTCTGGCACGGGATAAAATGTGCCATTTTCGAAAATCTGTCCACTACCACAAAGATGGAATCATTCCCCCTCTGCGTCCGAGGCAAACCAAGCACAAAATCCATACTAATATCTTCCCACGGCCGCTCGGGTATAGGTAGCGGTTGATACAAACCAATAGGCTGCCTCACACCCTTTGCCATCTGGCAAATCCTGCAACTCTGCACAAACTTTGCCACATCCTCGCTGCAATTGTGGCCAGTAATAGTTTTCACTAACCAATGAGATGGTCTTGTCACGACCAAAGTGTCCAGCTAAACCCCCACTATGCTTTTCTTTAATGAGGTTCTCTCTCATTGAGCTCCTTGGAATGCACAATTGGTTCCCTCTGAACAACATCCCCTCTTGAACCAGGTAATCCAACCACCTACTCCTATCCAACGTAACAGGTGTAGTGCAGGCCTTCCAAGCTTCTGCAAAATCGGGGTCTACAGGGTATAAGTTCTTGAGCTCAGCGAACCCTACAACCTCCACTCTCAGTTCTGTCATCAGACATTGCCTCCTACTCAATGCATCTGCCACCCTATTGGATCTTCCACTCTGATGCTTCAGCACAAAGGTATAGCTCTGCAAGAATTCTACCCATTTGAGGTGCCTCTGATTCAATTTACCCTGGCTGTTAATATACTGCAGCGCTTGATGGTCGGTATAGAGAACAAACTCTTTCGACAACAGGTAGTGCCTCCACTTCTTGAGCGCTTGCACTATGGCGTAGAACTCTTGGTCATATACCGAATACTTTCGCCTGGCATCATTGAGCTTCTCACTGAAATATGCAACAGGCCTACCCTCTTGGCTCAATACTGCTCCTATCGCATTGCCACTCGCATCGCAGTCCACCTGGAACACCTTATTGAAATCTGGAAGTGCTAAGACGGGTTGCTCAGTGACCTTCTTCTTCAGCATAGCAAAGCTTTTATCTGCTCCAACTGTCCACTGGAATTCCTTCTTGTTTCCCTTCATTGTCTCAGTAAGAGATGCACAAATACTGCTGAAGTTTCTAATAAATTTTCTGTAGAAACTGGCCAGACCGTGAAATGATCTAACCTCGGTCACACTCCTTGGGACAGGCCATTCTAGGATAGCCTTCACCTTTTCGGGGTCCATTTTGAGACCGTTAGCTGATATAACAAAGCCCAGGTATACCAGCTCCTTCTTCACGAAGTTGCACTTCTTCAGATTGATCAGTAACTGCTCTTCCCGCAGTTTCTCAAACACCTTTCTGATGTGCACCAGGTGTTCCTCTAAGGTCTTGCTGAAAATCAGTATATCATCCAAGTAAACAATCACAAATCTGCCCAAAAATTCTTTCAAGACTTCATTCATCAACCTCATAAAGGTACTAGGTGCATTGGTTAGCCCAAATGGCATGACCAACCACTCATACAACCCCTCTCTGGTTTTAAAGGTTGTCTTCCACTCATCCCCTTCTCTAATGCGGATCTGATGGTATCCACTTTTCAAATCAATTTTTGTGAAGTACTCAGCTCCACTCAAGCGATCCATGATATCATCCATCCTTGGTAGTGGGAATCTGTATTTAATGGTGATCTTGTTGATTGCTCTTGAATCTGTGCACATCCTCCATTCTCCATCCTTCTTGGGTGCTAGTACTGCTGGTACAGCACAAGGACTAAGACTCTCCCTTATCAGGCCTTTCTTCAACAGATCTTGAACTTGTCGATTTAATTCTTTAGTTTCCACCGGTGTCATTCGATGTGCAGCCTTGTTTGGCAAGCTCGATCCAGGCACCAAGTCGATGTGATGACTGATCCTCCTAACAGGTGGTAAACCTTCAAGAACATTGTCAGAAATGATATCAGGGAATTCTTCTAACAATCCCATGACTTCCATTGGAATCTCCTTGCATCCTTCTTCCCTAACTCTGGGTATTATAGCATAACACACATGATCCGGCTTCAGGCCTTCCAAAAAAATTTTGCCATCAACTAGACAGATTCGTGCACTGTTGCATACCTTCTCATCAGCCTCCTTCAGGGGTTTCAACTTATGGCGAACTCCATTCTTTGACAGAGAATAGGTATTAGCTCGACCATCATGGACAACACTTCGGTCAAACTGCCATGGCCTCCCAAGCAGTAGGTGACATGCATCCATGGGCAAGATGTCACATAACACTTCATCTTGGTAAGTTCCAATGTTGAACTTCACCAGACATTGTTCACTCACCAGCACCCGATGGTCCTTTTGCAGCCATGCAATCCGATAAGGGTGCGGGTGTTTTCTCCTTTCCAACCGTAGCTTGGAAACCATTTCCTCAGAAACCAAATTGTCAGTGCTTCCATTATCAATGATGATATTACAGACCTTGCCTGCACACTTGCATCTTGTTCGAAACAGGCTGTTCCTTTGGTCTGCCTTTTCTTCTTCATTTAACAGGACCCTTCTGATGATCATGGCTTCCCCTCTTTCTGCCTCCTCTGAGTGCTCAGACTCTGCACCTTCGTCTGCTACAGCAGCTCGGGCCTGACCCTCGGGTCTTCGGTTTGGCCTCTCTTGATGCTGCGGGCGCTTGTATGCCCTGTGTCCTTCCTCTCCGCAGTTGAAGCAGGTTCCTCTGAAGACACCTCTTCCAAACCCTCGCCCCGACCTACCTCTTCCTCTTGGGTAGTTGTTGCTCTGACCGCGTGGGCGTTGGGCATCCTCCTCCTTCACTTCTTTTTGCCTTTGGTTGCTGCTAGCTTCTCTAGCTTTCCCAAAATCTTTGTATCTTCCACCAGCTCTTCCACCCCTATCCTTCCCTCTCTGCTTACCATCAAATCTTCTATTTAGTTTCTCCTCCACTTTTAATGCAAACTGATATGCATCTTCTACTGTGCTCATTCTAACCAGCCCCAGCTCTTCTTGAATGCTGGTTCGCAATCCATTTATGTAACGTGCGACCTTCTCTTTGTTTGCCTCCGAATGGCCGGTTCTGATTGAAATCTGGTAGAACTCCTCTGTATATTCCTTGACAGACTTACTAGCCTGTCGAAGACTGCATTTTCTTCAATAAATCCAGCTCATAATCTACAGGGATGAACTGCCTCTTTAGTTTCTCTACCATCCTATCCCATCTGGTGATCCTTTCCTTTCCCCTCCTGTTTCTTTCTAACTGCACTCCCTTCCACCAGATGCTAGCATGTCCCTTCAGCTTGGATTTTGCAAACCTGATCCGATTTGGATCTGATATCTCTTCGTATTCAAAATACTCCTCCATGTCATTAATCCAGTCTATCAACTCCTCAGGGTTGAGGTTTCCGAGTAAGTCGAGACGTCAAATTTTGGCTTCTTCCCAATCTGGGAGATGGCTCTATATAGCCTAGCCTCTGCTGGATCCAAGGCCTCTTCCTCATCAGAAGCAACTTCTTCTTCCCACACTTCATCTTCGCTGGGTTCTTCCCTTCTCGGCTCGACTCCTCTTCTTATTTCCTCTTGCAGGGCCTCAACTTGCCTCTGCAGGGCTCTTAGATCGACCTCCTCCCTTCTTGCTTGCCTATTCCTCGCAATACCACGTCCTCTACGTGGAGGCATCCTGCTTTTCCTTCGCAACCCACAACCACGTCCTGGCGCAAACTGCCTCACTGTCGGCGATCGGTTTGCACTCTCAGAACCAACCCGCTCTGATACCACTTGATCTAGGGCTACGCACAACACACAGCAAGAATGCAAAAATTAACAATGCACAGGCAAAATTCCAGCAAGCTTCAATCTAAAAAAAAAAACAGAGGTCTCCTCTGCAATACACAGCGATCCCCCGCCAAAAATCAATGGCCAAGAGTCCTCCCCCCTTCAATACAATGCATGCGCGCATTTTTATCCTCGGCCGCCACCTTCTTCTCCATCATTACGCAAAGTGTGGGCCTCCCTCTAACCATCCACACGTATGCCCTGTAGCCGCATGCCATATTCTGCCAGATGCCCCGTATTATCATGGTCTGGGGTGGCCGAGTGCTCTGTGGCCGCCTGTCAAGCCTTCAGAACATCATACCAAGGAATGCGCCTGGTCACTTGTCGTTTGGTGCCACGTGTCCCTGTAATCGCTCCATACTCGCGAGCCACCTGTCACTTCATGCCACGTGTCCCCTTGCATTGGTCTCTGCAGTCGTCGGCTAGTCAACGTCGTGAGCGTTCTTGTCGCGATATCGCGACGTATTTGCTCCAAGGCTTTTTCTCTCCCCCTTGGTCGCGATATCGTGACGTTTTGACGTTGGGCTTCTCTCTCCTCCTTGGGGCCGCGATTCCGCTACACGTCACGAAATCGCGACGTCTAGGCCCTTCTTAATCGCTCTCCTCCCTTGGGCCGCGAAACCGCGACATGTCACGATTTCGCGACATCTCTGCGTTTCGTACTTGCTGCTTCGTTTCGGGCCGCGAAACCGTGACATGTCGCGATTTCGCGACATCTTTGTATTCCGTACATCTTGGCTCGGAAGTGTCGCGATTTCGCGACATCTTTGCATTGTTGAACCTTGCCTCTGGATATGTCATGATTTCGCGACATCTTTGCGTTCCGTACACCTTGGCTCGAAAGTGTCGCGATTTCGTGACATCTTTGCATTGTTGAACCTTGCCTCTGGATATGTCGCGATTTCGCGACATCTTTGCATTCCGTACATCTTGGCTCGAAAGTGTCGCGATTTCGCGACAGTTTGGCGTTCCGACTGCGCTGCTTGAGAAATGTCGCGATTTCGCGACATTTTGGCCCGCTGGAGCCCTTCTTCAAAAAGCGTCGCGATGTCGCGACATTTTGGCCCGCTGGTGCCCTTCTTCAAAAAGCGTCGCGATATCGCGACATGTTGGCCCGCTGGTGCCCTTCCTCAAAAAGCGTCGCGATATCGCGACATGTTGGCCCGCTGGTGCCCTTCCTCAAAAAGCGTCGCGATATCGCGACATTTTGGCCCGCTGGAGCCCTTCTTCAAAAAGCGTCGCGATATCGCGACAGTTTCAGTACTTAGAAGAAAATACATTTTTGGGTGATGCAAGATTGCCCTTTGCCTCCGGATGCTCCTGCATCAATGTAGGTCATAGTGCATTGATAGGTGATGCTTACATTATTTAAGCCAAAAGGCATCACTTTATAACAAAAGGGATCCCATGGCATAATAAAGGTAGTCTTAGCTTGATCCTCTATCATGATGTGGATTTGATTATAACCTGATAAATCATCCATAAGGGATAAAATCCCACTCTTGGCTATAAAATCAACTATTGATCTATATTGGGGGGAGGGAAGTCATCCTTAGGGCATGTAGAGGTGATGTCCCTAAAGTTTGTGCATATTTTGATTTTTCCTTCCTTTTTGGCTATAGGAACTATGTTGGAAATCCAATCAGAGTAATCAATAGCTTGGATAAAATCCATGTCTAAGAGATTTTTGAGGTCTTTAACCATAAGGGTAACCTTAGGGTGCATCTTCTTAAGATTTTGTTTGATAGGCTTAGCATCAGGTTGAACTACTAAATGATGCAGGATGATGGATTGGTCAATGCTAAACTTATCCACATATCAAGATACTCTATCAAAATATTTGTGAAATTGGTTTACTTCTCTTCATCCAATGTAGTTCCTATATTAAGGATACGTGGATTGGTGTCAAAGTTGATGTTGAACTTCAAAGTGTATTCGATTAAAATATGGGAGTCTCTTTCAAAATATGGAGGATCTGATGAGACACCCATTTGTTCAGGTCTTCTAGAGATAGATCAGTACATTCATCCTATGAAATAGATACTTGGATGTGTGCTATACATGGGATATATCCATCAAAAAAGAAACCATTTTGTATGATATCATTATGTATTATATCATAAAATATACCCCTTCCAAACACTCATTATAAGTCATGATTAGCTTAGGTTACATCAAGGGCCCTCATCTTCTTTGATCCACTCCAAATTTTGATGACTTGATTAGATGGTCATCATCATCAAAAGGTGAAGGTTGGTTCTTTGTAAGGGTGTAGTTGATGCCACATCATCTAGACCAAGAATAAAATTCAAGTAGCTTGAGTATACCATTTTTTAGATGACCCAGATCCTTACCTATATAGCCCATGCTACACAAGATTTGTGTTTGGAGTGGATATTTATTTGACAAGTAGCAATGGGTAAAATTTTCTTCAATAATCAAAATTTTGCCAATGGTGATCCTATTTGTGGCAAATCCAACAAATACAATAGTACAACTACCAAAATGGATGGTGTCTCATTTCTTATAAGGTAGTCCCATAGTGCATGGATATGGTGGTAGTCAAGAAAGAATTAGATAATCTTTGATGACAAAATTCTCAAGGTTAGGTGATGGTGAAGTGATGGTCAATTTGGTGAGTGATTGGTCCATAAGATAATAAGATGTGGAAGGCAATGGGTCGATGGTATGAGAATAATAAAGTGTATCATAAGAAATGTGTATGATGGTTGGAATTAGATAGATAATATGAAGAAGGTTGCTCAAGTGTAGAGGAAGAAGGACGATGGATAGAAGGCACCCATGATGATAAAGATAGAATTAAGACCCATATGGCTTAACCATTATAGAATACTCAAATGATATTGGGTCACCATGGATGGTGACAAGTTGATTATTGAATTTAAATTTAATACATTGGTGCAATGTGGATGGGACTACCTTCATAGCATGAATCCATGGATGCCCTAAAAGGATATTGTATGATGTGGTACAAGGTACAACATAAACACACGTGTCAAGAGTTCTAGATATGACCTAAAGGGAGATAGATATCATACCACAAGCTTCATGGGGTTCATTATTGAAGTATTTTATTATCAAATATAATTTTCTTAGATCCTCATCCTTATAACCAGACTTTTGAAAAAAGTCATAGGTGCAAATTTTGAGAGGATCCATTGTCTATTAACACATGTTTGATAAGAACCTCCCCAATCATCATTGTGATGTACATAGGATTGTCACTCTATAAACTATGAGGAGGGATGTCCTCATCATAAAAATCTATGTGGTCAACTCTATAGGAAGACATAACATTAATTATAGATATTGGGTGAATGTCTTGTGGTACCATCATTTGACCCAAAGAGTTCATCAATTCTTCCCTATGGATGGGGGAAGATCTAAAAAGCTTCAGGAGAGAGATATTTGTTGGTGTGTGAGCAATTTGATGTTTGATATAAAATTATGGATTTTGTTATGGTTTGTTTGCACTGTTGCTTTTTTGTAGTGCCCTCAAAATCAAAGAAGACCTAGAAGGATTATTTGGTTGTGGTGAAGGTGAATGAGATAGGGTTGTTGATTGTGGGTGTTGTTATAATGGTTGAGCTTGAGCCTATTTTTAGTTTATAGCCATAATCATACCAACTTTATCATCGAGCGATGAAATAAGTTGGAAAAATATGGGAGGAGAAGGTGGAATGGGTAGAATAATATGGTTTCTATGAGGTGTCGATTGTTCCAATGGAAGCAAGTGATACATGGGAGGGTGGGTTGGTAGGAGATTGACATACGAACCATATTGAACACAAATTTTTGTGATCAAAATCATGGGTGCTAAGTCCTCCTCTAAACTATTGGAGGTGATTAAATTAGTGTCAGATTGGGTGTTCGACTCACCTTTAGAATTATTGAAAGATAAATATGGATTAGCCTCCTCTTGGTCTCTCTTGATGGTAACAACAGATTACAAAGGTATAAGTGAACTTGATGGAGATTGTTGTTTTGGAGCACTACTAATCATGCCTATATAAAGTTCTATAGGGGGTACATTTTGGTATTTTACCTGATGTAATGCTTGTTTTCCATGATTAGGTAATGGATGTTGGAAAATCTCTAGGTCTTGATTTACAGTTTGTGCCTATTGCGTAGGAGGTTGACTAGTTGTTGTAGGGTTATAATTATCATCTATAACTAATTTACCATTTTTTATTAGATCTTGTACCAAATGGTTTAACCTCTTGCATGATTTTTTTAAATATCCATCAACCCTGTGGAAATCATAGTGTTGTCTTGGTTTATACCAATCAGTCGTGGTATTGGGTTGCTTGATTTTAGGTAACTCTATCATGTCTGTCTCTAACAACTATTTTAGGACCATGGACAATGGTTGATTATTTTTTCTAAAATTTCATTGGTAGGGGTTTCTAAGGAACCTTTAATATTATTTTCTTCAAAATATTGGTAGTATTAACATTTGGAGTAGGTCTAGTGTCTATTACTCCATTTCCACTACATGTTTGTTTTTATATTGATTTATGGATGTTCTTTCTTCTTCTTTCTTTTTAGTTGACCTCTTCTAATAAGAGCCTACTCCACTCTTATTGCTAGTTCAATGGTTGCTCAAAATAGGTCACAGTGGCATTCTCTAGTTCATAGGAGAGTTTTTCTTACAAATTTCCAATGAATATTTCCAACATCTTCCTGGGAGGTAATGTGAAATTTAATTTTTTCACTATATTTCTCCATAGTGCTAAGAACTTTGAGAAGATTTCTTCTTTTTCTTGTTTTAGATTATATAAATCTTTAATGGTTACATGCCTCTTAATGTAATCTCCAAATTGATATACAAATAGCTCAACGTTTTCTCAAATTTCCTCAAATAATGAGTGGGCAATTGATAATACCATTCCAAGGTCATACCCCCAAGGCTCTCTGGACATATCTTTAGCAATAGCATGTCATCATAGGTTATTTCATGAAACATCATCTTTAACATCCTTATATGTTCTATAGGATCCTCAGTCCCCTTGTAGATGGGAAAAATAGGCATGGGGAAGTGATTAGGGTAAGGCCTTGCAACAATGATAGGATCTAATGACTGATTGCACTTCTCTTTGTAGCTATAATTGGGGTGATAGGGATCAATATGATCTAGCCATATAGCAAGCTATTTCACTATTGCCTCTAGATGTTGTGTTGAGTATTGTGGATATTTGGTGCTACTAAATTTCTAAAAGAGGGATAATAGTTGGGTTGTGAGGCATGATATGTGTGCATGTTGGTAATTGTGACACTATTATGAAAAGGATTTGCAATTGAAATAAGAAGATTCAAGTGGTTGTGATGGCACTAGTGATGAGAAAGAATATGGAAGTAAAATTTGTTGGGGAATTGGTTGTGATGAAAAGGATGAAAGAGGAGGGAGTTGTGAGGAGGAGGATGTTAATGGTAGATTATATTGTGGGGGTTTATTATAATTAGCCAAAGAAACTTGTGGAATTAACCTAACATTGACAATTGTGGAAGTAGCATACATGCGTTGGTGTTGAATAGGTGGGGTGGTGTTATACAATGGATTAACATATGTGGTGTGGGATGGTGAAGATAGGATATATGAAGCTTGAACCAAGGGTGTTTTAGGGTGATGATGAGAAAGAAGAGGGTGCAGATCAAAAGTTCCACCCTTCACATTACGGGCTTGTTCTTCTATGGCTTGGACAAAAGCATCATGATTACCCTTTATAAAATCCTAAAAGATTTAGAGGGACCTGAATGAAATAGTTCCATCAACCCCTTTTTTAGGATCAAGATCAAGTTCTTCTTGGTTTTCCTCAGGTTTTGTGGCTTCAATGTTTGGATTTTCTCTATCAATTTTGTCATCTTTAGGACCCACAATTTCCTTACCATTTCTAAGAGTCATGGTCATGTTTTGAAAATAATGAACAAGAATTGCTTTAAATAAATAAGTCACACAAAAATATTTTTCCTTATTTTACTCTTTAGGATTCCTTTTTTATTAATTTTTTTTATGTGGCTAAATTCCTTAATATGGTCTTATTCAGTGGAAATGAAGAATAGGTTATGAAAAGAAGCATGCTCTTCCAACAAAAATTATCTCTCAAGGTTATCCCAAAGAAGTCTAATATTAGTCATATAGCTATCCTAGAAGTAAGAGGTGTACATCACTTAATACCCAACTTTAGCAAGTTGGAGGATTTGACCCTAAATCCTCACCAAAACTTGATACCACTTGATGCCAAGGATGGGATGGAACTAGAACAAGGTTAGAACAAACCATCAATGGAAAAATAGAGGGGGGAAAATGAATAGAAAATAATGTGAAAATAAATATGATTGATGTTTTGAATCTTTAGTGCATGAATTCATGTTGGGTTCACTAAAGAATGTAGGTGATAAAATTTGCATCCCTTTCCATCTAGCTAGAGTGGATCTATGACTAGAAGGGGGATGGGAATATTTGTACACCTACACCTCAATGCGAGGGGTACCTCCTTTGCTAATGGTTGGATATATCTGGGTTTACCAAGAAGTATTTAAATACTACTTATAATTCTAACCAAGGATGTTTGTTTAAGTGTGTTATTTCAGATTACAAACACCTAAATTTGTTCTAAATGCAACTAAAACATGAACCATATGCACTCTTAACTTTCCTTGAAGACAAAGGCACACCAAAAAATTTCTAAAATATATGCATTTTGATTTCATTCTCATTTTTGGTATTTTAAGTCCTTTTCTCATAGATATTTAAGAACAAAGCAAATATAGCATTGAAGATAGAAGTATGAAACTGAAACAAGTCTAATAGAAATACCTACTTGGTTCGAATGTTTGTCCAACATGATTTCATAATCTATAAGTTGATTCATGACCTGTAAAAGTGAATTCATGGCTTGTACTATGAATTTGTGTCTTGTACAAAAATTCAACCAAAAACCTAAAAAAAATTGCATAGAACATTAAAAATTTTGATCAATGCTTAGGGGCCTACTTAGGCCACTATATGACTGGTCTTAAATATGCAGTAGTTAATTCCCCTTGGTCATTTTAGCAAATTATTCATAAATAATGAAAATAATTGATCCTTTAGGAACAAAATACAAAAGCTAAGGTGAAATGATGTAAATAGTGCAAAAATCATAATACTATCAAAATCTAAATGTAGTATGCTAAGTAATACAATGCTTTTGGAGATAGATATGTATCCCCAAGTCCCTAGGATAGCAAATTCGTAGTCTGTAAGGTGAATTCATAGATAGTAAGAAAACTCGCGTAATGGCTTACAAATTTATGAAAATGCAAAAGATATGATGTGCAAAGGCAAAATGAAATGAAAATATAGAAACAATACAAAATGACCCACTTACAGTGACGATGTCATAACTTGGATCACTCGATTCATAGCAGCAATGGTGGCAACAAGATCTAGCAACAAAAATGCTCCTTCATGCATTCATTCATTCTTTCATCTATCAATCATTGGCCTCTTTGGGAGGTGAGATGCTCATTTTATAACTTGGATCAATAAGCTCAACCAAAATAACATGAGATGCAAAATGGTAGTTCGAGGAGGTTATATGGTTTGGGAAAATTCCAAATCTTTAGTGAATCTTTAGTGAGATGTGGTAAAATAGGCCATTTTAGAAAAAAACCATTTAGTCATTTGGGTGGTTAAGAGGTGACCTAATTTAGTGATTTTGTAGCCTAAAATTAAAGGTCACGAATTCATCAAAAATGGGCTAAAAGATAAAATAGGGGTTGGCAAGTGGTTTGACATTATGAGAAAAATGTGGGTTGATAGTTAGATGGATTGCATGCTCGAGAGGAGGGGAAGTATTATGAGTAGGGTAAAAATTTATTGTCTACACTAGTAATATCCTACTTCATTCCCTCCCGATAGAAGGTCTTTTTCATGTTCTCCCTCAATTTTGACCCTCTTGGATGAGCAGAATAGGGAGAATTATGTGCTTCTTGCATAATCAGTCTCCTTAAATCACCAATTTTGGTATAACCACCCTATCTTTGAAGCATAAAAGTCCATATTTTATGTTGAAATCCTTACTTTCTTCAAGGTTCCTCTTAGTTTTATCCTAGATTTCTATGTAGTGTAAGTCTTGTAACTACATTTTTTTAATTTTATCCATTAAGTCTATATGACTCTAGATTAGAGCTACTATATGCCTTCTCCTACTCAAGACATCAACAACCTTATTTTCATTCCCTTTGATATAATTCATACCAAATTTGTACTCTAATAAGAACTCTATCCATATTCTCTATCTTGCATTTACCATAGGAAAAGTAATTTGGCATTTAACCATAGTACAATATAGAGAAGGTACATTTAGCATTTAGTTATGTTATTCGCTATTTAATTAGGAAATTTCCCTAACTTATTAACTAAGATTTGCATCCCAATTCTAGTTTAAACAAAGTTGGAAGGGATTGTTAGTGGCTTCTCACAACCTCCATATTTAGGTTGATTTCCTAGATTTATCCTTGGGCATGGAGCCTATAAAATTGAGATCTCTTATCAAAAATTCAATTCACCTTATCAAGTTCTTTGATGCAACAATTCTACTAATTTTTACCACTCATTGTTGCTCGATAACTAGTCTAACATGATGTCCTCTACTTCTATAACTTACCATACACTTGATCTTAGATTTTTTTGAAGAACACAAGCTTATACTGAGAGGGGGGTGAACAGTATAAGACCACTTTTTACTTTTCTTTCCCAATCAATATTATGCAATTTATCAATAGCAATATCAACAATAGTAATCAAAGCAATGCACAAATCACCACACACAATAGAGACACCAATTTAACGTGGTTCACCCAATGTGGGCTACTCCACGGAGAAAATATTTCACTAAAATTTTCTCAACAAATCTCTTGGGAATTCTTTCCCTATTACAATGTTTATGGACCTCTATCCAAAGGAGACACCAATCCCCTAATCAAGTTCGTGGATCTCTATCCACAGGAGAACTCCTTTCTCCTCTACTCTGGCTAGTGATCTTCTAGAAGAACTGTTGCCTCCACTGCACTGGCTTAATGGATCTCTATCCACTGAAGACTCCTGTCCTCACTCAGAAGACCTGTCCTCACTACCCTGGCTAATGGATCTCTATCCACTAGAGACTATCATCCTCTATACTCTGTCACCTCCAAATCTTGCTCTCAACTCTATCTCAAATCTATACTAAACACAGTCCTTCGGTCTAGCACAAATCTGCTCAATCTATGTCTCTGGTCTAGCACAAACCTGTCCTCAAATATGCACCAAACTCTATCCTCAAATCTGCACTAAACATAGTCCTTCGGTCTAGCACAAATCTATCCTCAATCTCTGTCCTCAAGCCTTAACACAAAGCTTGACTTAATCACAAATCAACTCTGCTAGATCTGCCCCAAACCTTAACCCAAGGTTTGAACAAATCAATCAATTCTGCTCTCAAGTCTTCTCAAAGACTTACCTCAACTCTGTCCACAAGTCCTCTCAAGGACTTATTCAATCTGCTCTCAATATCTATCTTCAAATCTGTATTGTAAGCTTCCACAAAAGCTCACACCAATCTGTCCACAAGTCTTCTCAAAGACTTGTCTCAAATCTGCTCAACAAGTTCTCACTAGAACTTGTCCAATCTTCTCAACAAGTCTTCACAAAGACTTACCACAAATCTGCTCAACAAGTCCTCACTAGAACTTGCCCAATCTCATAGAAACATATAGAGAATTGTTAGAGACTCAATATGCTTCACACTCACCACAATGCTCAATCACTTTCAATCTCTCTTTTTATCACAGAAACATATAGAGAATTGTTAGAGACTCAATATGTTTCACACTCACAAACACTCAACCTCTTTCTCAAATCAATTCAGAATATGGAACAATTTGTTTCACAGAACTAGAACTATCACTTCAACACTTCCACTTGACTAGGCTTAATCAACTCTACTCAACCAATCACTCAATGAAACAATCCTTGCTCACAAACCCTAGTCCAAGCATATGAACACTCACTCAATTATTTCCAATCAATGCTTATCAAACAATCTCACATAACAATGATACTCATGTTCTTTCACAAACCCTAGTTCAAGATAGTTCACAACTTCACATAACAATGATACTCATGTTCTTTCACAAACCCTAGTTCAAGATAGTTCACAACTTCACATAACAATGATACTCATGTTCTTTGCACAAACCCTAATCATTCAATGTTTCCAACAATGCTTATCAAACAAGGTTTCTAGAATCAATTTTCATTCAAAAAAAACCAAACTCAACAATGCTTATCAAACAACCCTTTTCACTCCAACTTAGCATTCACAACATCCAACAATCACTCATTAGGAAGATGTGCCCATACCTTTTTGTTTGATGAAGAAGTGCCCTTAAAAACCTGTCTCAATCACAATTATCTTCTTTGCCAATTTCAAAGGTTAGATGAAAAAATATCACACTAACACTCTCTCAAAAATATTTCTCAATTACAAAAATAATCAAACTCAAATACACCTTATTACTCCTTTGAAATTAGCAATCATCAAAGCATACATAAAAATAATTACTCAATTACTCCTTATAATCTCCAATCTTTAATTAACAACCTCCAAAAATCAAACCCTCAAAAATAATGGAGCCTATCCTTTTATCTCCCTCAAATGCTCAAAAACACCAATTTAATAATGCAAACATTTATTTTATAAAGCTCCAAAAATTTTATTTAAATCCAACCTTAGCAAATTCCAGTTATCACATGCAACCTTGGCAAATCGAGCGCATACCTCATAAATTCCATGCAAAAGGGCCTCGATGGGTTTCGACCTCGAGACCACTCCCCAGCCGAGCACCTTAGTGAGGCGCTAGCCCACCACGTGGGCTACGTGCCTCAATACAAAGGAAAAGGCTTACACCTTTCCTTTGTATTGCTCCCAACGCATGGTGCTTCAAAAAATGAAACACCTCCCGCCTTGCAAAAATGCAACCCGTGGGACTTGATCCCTGCACCTCACACGAGCAACGACTTGGCACCTCCCTCGCTGCCAGCTGTGCTATCGAGCGCTTTGGGGTAGAAACCAACACCCCCTTCCCTTTGTCTTCTTCCTCGCACACCTTCCGAAAAGCACGCGATCTCACTTTATACCATGCGCATGAAAATCTCAACAAAAGCATAGATCATGGATGATTTTTTAAAGCCTTGGGGCTTCCCTCCTTTATATGCATTGGAAAGAGTCTTCGACGACATCGACGAGAATAATTCAAAAATTTGAATTATTAATTTTATAACCTTTATAACCCTAGCTTTAGGGTTAGGTTAATTAAATTATAAATTAACTTATAATTAAATCATAATTAATTTAATAACTTAAAAAGTTAATTAAATTAATTTATAAATTAAATTATAATAAAACTATTATAATTAATTTATAATAAATTAACTCTTTGCACTTTTAATATTATAATATTATTTTGCTTGGGCCTCCTTATAGCTCTTTAGACTTCATCTGACCACCTGGAACCGGATTTCCTTTTGCACTGATTGTGGAACCTAAAACTGATGTTGCCCACTGAAACTACCACTGACTGGTGCTGAAAGCTTGACATCAATGACAACAAAACTTGCTCAAATTTCCAACAATCTCCCCCTTTGTCATTGATGGCAACCCATTTACCTTTTATCATTTCTTTTACCTCTTTCTATTCTGCTCCCCCTGAGAAATTGCTCCCCCTGACTGAATGCTTTCCCTTTAAATCAAATCTCTCCCCCTTACTCAAATCTCTCCCCCTTTGACATCAATGGCAAAGGGTCACCTTTGGGGCTCGAGGCTAAGAATGAGACTCTTAGCTTAGCCCCTCCCCCACCTCCTCTTGAGGTGGTTAATTCTTGGGTGGGAGTATTTCTACTCCCAGCATGCACTGATATTTACCTTTGTCCACTTTCCTTCTCATCTGATCCTTCTGATTCCTCTGACTATTCCTATTCCTGCTTGTCTCTGGAATTTTTGCTCTACACCACTTTTTTGTATGTCCATCATTATTGCACTTGTAACACTTAATATTGTTATTCCTTGGAGGTGCAAATGTCTTGGGATTTCTCCTGGTGAAGCCATATCTATTCCTATCATGGACCCTGCAATTCATTGCCTTGTGACCAAACTGATTACATGAGTAGCAATACCCATGAAAAAGCTATCTATTTCTGAAGTTCCCATATTCTTGTCTTTCATGTGTCCTGCACTATGAAGCCTTGTGCCCAAATTTGTGACATGAGAAACATCATCCATTGAAATTACCTTGCCTTGACCTCATTGGTCTCTTAGTCTCTTTTACCCTGTGTTGGTTCTTGTTCCATATGTTCCTCTTTTGTGCATTGTTCTTTTCCTTGTTGAACTTTCTATTATCCAACTCATCCTCAGAAGTCTCACTCTCTCTTACACTATCTTCTTCTGAAGTTTCTTCTTCTTCAGAACTTGAGGTTGACTCCTCTCCTTGTTTCTTTTGTACCTGTTCAAAACCAAGACCTATTTTGTTTGTTGACCATCTTTGTACCTTGATCATCTTATCTACGATCTTTGAGCTCTTTCCAAACCTGTGTAACCTATCCTTAGACTCTTTTATTTCTTCCCTTAGTAGAGCCACTTCATGTTCTAACCTTTCACATTCTAAGACCTTTGCTTCTAACTTATCCTTGAACTTCTTTGTCTTAGCCATTGACTTGTTTAGATCCTCTATAAGCTTTCCTTTCTCTTTATCACATTCTTGAAACTGAAGCTTAAGTTGGGAGTTTTGCTTTCTTACCTTATTTAATGTGTCAAGAGCATAAATAAGCTCTCCCTCAAGATCAACTTCTCCTTTCTCTGATTCTTCCTCTATTTGTTTACCTTTGAAAACATCTTCATTCTTTTTTGACTTGTCTTCTATAGGATCACCTCCTTCTTCTTCTAGTGCCATTAGAATATTCTCTTCTGGTCCTTCAAGTGTATCTTCATATTCATCATCACTAAAACTGAAACCACTCTTTGTACAACTATCTTCAAGATGACCAAAGTTACCACATCTAAAACACTTGAGAATTATTGGTGACCTTTTCTTAACTTCTTCTTTTTCTTTTGTCAGAAATAGAACTTCATCTTTATCATTATCTGAGAAACTATTATCACTATCACTTGAGTACTTACTTGCCTTGTCTGCATAGTAACTCCTCTTTTATCTTTGAAATAACTTCTTTCCTTGTTTGCCTTGTCCATCCTTGCCTTTCTTTTGGTACTTGTATTTTTTTGATTCCCTATTCTTATGATCCTGTTTTTCTTCATCATTGCTATTTCTAGCTTCTTGAAAATCAGTTGCATAGTGACCATACTTTCCACAATTGAAACATCTAATAGATTTCGCATCTTTAAATCTTCTTGGATCCTTATTCCTTCTACCATAATTTGCTTCTTCATCATTGGATGACTCATTGCTTAAATATGACTTCTTACCCTTTGTCTTCTTAGTAGCTTTGAAGGTTGCTTCCTTCCAAATATTAGGTTCCTCTTTTGTTCTCATCTCAAAAGCTGTAAGAATGCCAAGTAATTCATCTCTTGTCAAAATATCACCATATTTTGATTCCTCTATAGCTGAAATATTTTCACTAAACCTTTTTGGGAGAGATCTTAAGATCTTATCACAAACATCAGATTCTTGAACCTCAAGTCCAAGTCCTTCCATGGAGTTAACAACCTCATCTACACGAAGTAGATAAGCACTAATATTTTCCTCATCCTTCATTCTTAATTCTTCAAATTGTCCCTTGAGATTTCATATCTTTGCCCTTTTGACATTTTTATCTCCTTCATATATGCTTTGCAACTTATCCCAAATTCCTTTTGTTGATTTGCAATGCATAACCTTTATGAACTCTGTTCTATGCAAACCTTTCAAAATTGCATTCATTGCTCTTGAATTGTAATGATGTAGAAGCTTACCATATTTATCTATAGGTGGAGTAGTTGGTGGTGTGTACCCATTTTCAACTGCTTCCCATATTTCATTGCCAAGTGCCATCAGGTGAATCTTCATTCTCATACTCCAAAATACATAATCGCTTCCATAAAATACTGGTGTTGAATTATCTGAGGATCCACTCTTAGAATCCATTGTGTTCTTGTAATATTTTCCTTCAAGCTGTTAAACTCTTTCGAAGGAACCCGCTCTGATACCAATTGAAGAACACAAGCTTATACTAAGAGGGGGGTGAACAGTATAAGACCACTTTTTACTTTTCTTTCCCAATCAATATTATGCAATTTATCAATAGCAATATCAATAGTAGTAATCAAAGCAATGCACAAATCACCACACACAATAGAGACACCAATTTAACGTGGTTCACCCAATGTGGGCTACTCCACGGAGAAAATATTTCACTAAAATTTTCTCAACAAATCTCTTGGGAATTCTTTCCCTATTACAATGTTTATGGACCTCTATCCAAAGGAGACACCAATCCCCTAATCAAGTTCGTGGATCTCTATCCACAGGAGAACTCCTTTCTCCTCTGCTCTGGCTGGTGATCTTCTAGAAGAATTGTTGCCTCCATTGCACTGGCTAATGGATCTCTATCCACTGAAGACTCCTATCCTCACTCAAAATACCTATCCTCACTACCCTGGCTAATGGATATCTATCCACTAGAGACTATCATCCTCTATACTCTATCACCTCCAAAGATTACTCTCAGCTCTATCTCAAATTTGTACTAAACACAGTCCTTTGATCTAGCACAAATCTGCTCAATATCTATCTCTGGTCTAGCACAAACCTATCCTCAAATATACACCAAACTCTATCCTCAAATCTGCACTAAACATAGTCCTTCGGTCTAGCACAAATCTATCCTCAATATTTATCCTCAAGCCTTAACACAAAGCTTGACTTAATCATAAATCAACTCTGCTAGATCTGCCCCAAACCTTAACCCAAGGTTTGAAAAAATCAATCAATTCTGCTCTCAAGTCTTCTCAAATACTTGCCTCAACTCTATCCACAAGTCCTCTCAAGGACTTATTCAATATGCTCTCAATATCTATCTTCAAATATGTATTGTAAGCTTCCACAAAATCTCACACCAATCTATCCACAAGTCTTCTCAAAGACTTGTCTCAAATCTGCTCAACAAGTTCTCACTAGAACTTGTCCAATCTGCTCAACAAGTCTTCACAAAGACTTACCACAAATATGCTCAACAAGTCCTCACTAGAACTTACCCAATCTCATAGAAACATATAGAGAATTGTTAGAGACTCAATATGCTTCACACTCACCACAATGCTCAATCACTTTCAAACTCTCTTTTTATCACAAAAACATATAGAGAATTGTTAGAGACTCAATATGTTTCACACTCACAAACACTCAACCTCTTTCTCAAATCAATTCAGAATATGGAACAATTTGTTTCACAGAACTAGAACTATCACTTCAACACTTCCACTTGACTAGGCTTAATCAACTCTACTCAACCAATCACTCAATGAAACAATCCTTGCTCACAAACCCTAGTCCAAGCATATGAATGAAGAACACAATCTTATACTGAGAGGGGGGTGAACAGTATAAGACCACTTTTTACTTTTTATTTCCTGGTCAATATTATGCAATGTAAAGATAGAAATATCAATAGCAATAATCAAAGCAATGCATAAATCACCACACACAATAGAGACACCACAATTTACATGGTTCACCCAATGTGAGCTACTCCATGGAGAAAATATTTCACTAAAATTTTCTCAATCAATATCTTGAGAATCCTTTCTCTATTACAATTTTTATGGACCTCTGTCCAATGGAGATACCAATACCCTAAATCAAGTTCATGGATATCTATCCACAAGATAACTCCTTTGCTCTGGCTGGTGATCCTCTAGAAGACTACTGCCTCCACTGCACTGGATTGTGGATCTCTCTCCACTGAAGACTCTTATCTCCACTTAGAAGACTTATCCTCACTACCTTAGCTGATGGATCTCTATCCACTAGAGACTATTGTCCTATCTACTATGTCACCTCCAAAGCTTTGTCTCAAATATGCACTAAACTTAGTCCTTTGGTCTAGCACAAATCTGCTCAATCTCTATCTCTGGTCTAGCACAAACCTATCCTCAAATCTGCACCAAAATTTGCTCCACAAGTCCACACATAACTTGCTAAAATCTACTCAACAAGTCCACACAAAACTTGCTCAAATATGCTCAAAAATTCCACACAGAACTTGCTCAAATATTCTCAATAATTCCACATAGAACTTGCTCAAATATGCTCAACAAGTCCACACAGAACTTGCTCAAATATGCTCAACAAGTCCACATAGAACTTTCTCAAATATGCTCAACAAGTCCATAGAGAACTTGCTCAAATATACTCAATAAGTCCACACAAAACTTGCTCAAATCTGCTCAAGAATTCCACACTGAACTTGCTCAAATCTGCTCAACAAGTCCACAGAGAACTTGCTCAAATCTGCTCAACAATTCCACACTGAACTTGCTCAAATCTGCTCAAAAATTCCATACAGAACTTGCTCAAATCTGCTCAACAATCCCATACAAAACTTGCTCAAATCTGCTCAACAAGTCCACACAGAACTTGCTCAAATATGCTCAACAAGTCCACACAAGACTTGCTCAACAAGTCCAAACAAAACTTGCTCAAATCTGCTCAATAAGTCCACACAGAACTTGCTCAAATCTACTCAACAAGTCCACATAGAACTTGCTCAAATCTGCTCAACAAGTCCACACAGAACTTGTCCAATCTCATAGAAACATAAAGAGAATTGTTAGACTCAATATGTTCTATACTTATCACAATGCTCAATTACTTTCTCAAATCAATTCAGAATATAGAATAGTTTGTTTTATGGAACTTGAACAATCACTTCACACATCCACTTGACTAGGCTTAATCAAATCTACTCAACCAATCACTCAATGAAACAACCCTTGCTCATAAACCCTGGTCCAAGCATATGAACACTTCACTCAAAATATTTCCAACAATGCTCAACAAATCTCACATAACAATGATACTCATGTTCTTTTCAAACCCTAGTTCAAGTTCTTTGCACAACTCACTTCAACAACAATGCTTATAAAGCAATGATACTCCAACCCTCACTCAAGTTTTTCACACAATCAATGGCTTCAACAACAATGCTTATAAAATAAGGTTTTAATAACAACTCTTTATTCCATAAAACCTTGAAGCATTAACTCAACACACTCAATAGGAAACCCTAATCAAGTCCTTTTCACTCCAAACTTATTTTCTATAAAACCAATCAATCAACTCAACTATGGAAGAATGTGCTCATACCTTTTTATTGATGATGAAGAAATATCATAAATTTGTCACAACCACAAACACTTCTATGCCAAGCTCAAAGAGGCTAGAAGATAAATCTTTCTGACAATATAATGTAAATACTCAATTACACCTTATCACTCCACCTTTCAAAAAACAACCATCAACATACATAAAATATTTATCCAATAACACCTTATAAACTCCCAACTAAAAATAAATTCAACATCCACCAAAATAACTCAAAACCTCTTTAATCAAATTTAATGGCAAAATGAACTTTGGCAAAAATAAAATCCACTTTACTTATAAATCCAGTAACATAAATCACTTCTCAATAAAATAATCTTTCATAAACCCTTTTAACTCCAAATAACACAAATCAATTATGAATAAAATAACCTTTCATAAACCCTTATTACTCCAAATAACACAAATCAATTATGAATAAAATAACCTTTCATAAACCCTTATTACTCCAAATAACACAAATCAATTACCAATAAAATAATCCTTCACAAACCCTTATAACTCCAAATAAACCCTTAGAAAACTTTAGGCAATATAAAATTTTAATCAAAAATTACCTTTGCCACTAGTGGGATTCGAACCCACAATCTCTACCTCCACGAGCGCTCTAGCCATGGATTTGACCATCGTGTGCACTAGACGCACATTTGAAACTCCACGAGCACCTTGTGCTCTTTCTTCCACACCTGGCGCTCAAACCAAACCTGAACCAAAAGCTTTCCCCTTGGTGCTCAATTCAAACATGCCAATTAACGTCCACGGGAATCTATCGTGGACTCTTCCACTTCCAACGCTCTCACAAAACGTGATGCACCAATGGACCATCGTGTCCAATGTGGGTCAGACCTTACGCTCACCCTTTTCGTCTTCTTTCTGGCACTAATAAGACAAACAAACTCTTTGTCTTCTTCCTCAACATTCAACGATTGCACAAATTTCTTTTAGTTGGGTCGCATGAAAATTAATTCAAAGAGAGATAACTTTTGAATGCCTCTTGGCATATTATTCAAATTCACCATATGGCTTAGACGTCGGTGCTCCATTTAATTCGATGATGTCAGTGCATTTTAAAACCTTTTATAATTTATAAATTATTTAAATTCTAATAGAATTTAAATTTTATAAATTATATTTATAAACCTTTTACTTTAATAAAATTAAATTCTTCCTTGGGATAAAATTTAAACCTTCAAATTGTACTCCACTGATTTGATTATTCTGCCATCATGGTTTTAATAAGAACCTTAATTTTGCCATCAGGATGTTTAACAAAAACCCTTGAATAATAATATTTTAATAACCTTTTTCTTCAACTCTTCACATTGCTCCTAGTGTTAATGATGGTGTACTCCATGGTATTAATGACAACTTCATGTGTTCACTTTGGCATCAATGAAAACTTCTCACTTTGACATCAATGACAACTGAATGAGCTCAAAATTTCCAACAATGAACACTCACTCAATTATTTCCAATCAATGCTTATCAAACTATCTCACATAACAATGATACTCATGTTCTTTCACAAACCCTAGTTCAAGATAGTTCACAACTTTACATAACAATGATACTCATGTTATTTTACAAATCCTAGTTCAAGATAGTTCACAACTTCACATAACAATGATACTCATGTTCTTTGCACAAACCCTAATCATTCAATGTTTCCAACAATGCTTATCAAACAAGGTTTTTATCATCAACTCTCACTTAGAAAAATCTTCAACAATCAAACTCAACAATTCTTATCAAACAACCCTTTTCACTCCAACTTAGCAATCACAACATCCAACAATCACTCTCAAGGAAGATGTGTCCATACCTTTTTGTTTTATGAAGAAAATTACCTCAAAACCTATCTTAAACACAACTTTTCTTCTTTGCCAATTTTAATGGTTAGATGATAAACTATCACACTAACACTCTCTAAGAAATATTTATCAATTACAAAAATAATCAAACTTAAATACACCTTATTACTCCTATGAAATTAGCAATCATCAACGCATACATAAAAAAAATAATTACTCAATTAATCCTTATAATCTCCAATCTATAATCAACAACCTCCAAAAATTAAACCCTCAAAAATAATGGATTCTATCCTTTTATCTCCCTCAAATGCTCAAAAACACCAATTTAATAATGCAAAAATTTATCGGGCCTCATCGGACTAAACTTTTGTCCCTTTCCTGGTGCTTTCAGTGGCATAAAAGGTTTAAAATGATTGTAGCATGGCGGTTATAGGGACGGACTGTGTGAAGATATGTGTGGCGTCTTCCAGGGTGGACAACGTAAAATACTGTGGCGGTCATAAAATTTGGACAACCTGCCCGGATTCATGGCGGCTACCGATTCCACCATGTTAAAAATAAATAAAAATAAAAATAAAAAATAGTGCAAAAATTAATTTTATAAAGCTCCAAAAATTTTATTTAAATCCAACCTTAGCAAATTCCAGTTATTATATGCAACCTTGGCAAATCGAGCGCATACCTCATAAATTCCATGCAAAAAGGCCTCGACGGGTTTTGACCTTGAGACCACTCCCCAACCAAGCGCCTTAGTGAGGTGCTAGCCCAACACATGGGCTACATGCCTTTTCCTTTGTATTGCTCCCAATGCACGATGCTTCAAAAACGAAACACCTCCCACCTTGCAAAAATGCAACCCATGGGACTTGATCCTTGCACCTCACATGAGTAACAACTTTGTGCCTCCCTCACTACCAACTGCACTATCGAGTGCTTCGGGGTAGAAACCAACACCCCCTTCCCTTTGTCTTCTTCCTCGCACACCTTCCAAAAAGCACGTGATCTCACTTTATACCATGCGCACAAAAATCTCAACAAAAGCATAGATCACAAATGAATTTTTTAAAGCCTTGGGGCTTCCCTCCTTTATATGCATTGGAAAGAGTCTTCGACGACGTCGGTGAGAATAATTTAAAAATTCGAATTATTAATTTTATAACCTTTATAACCCTAGCTTTAGGGTTAGGTTAATTAAATTATAACTTATAATTAAATCATAATTAATTTAATAACTTAAAAGGTTAATTAAATTAAATTATAATAAAAATATTATAATTAATCTATAATAAATTAACTCTTTGCACTTTTAATATTATAATATAATATTATTTTGTTTGGGCCTCCTTATAGCTCTTTAGACTTCATCTGACAATTTGGAACCGGATTTCCTTTTGCACTGATTGCGGAACCTGAAACTGATGTTGCCCATTGAAACTGCCACTGACTGGTGCTGAAATCTTAACATCAATGACAACAAAACTTGCTCAAATTTCCAATATTTTTAGGTTCCATACATTCACCTAAGTAGTTTGTTCCTTTATTCTTCAAATATAGCATCAATGATATCATAATATAGGATATTCATTTGTTCAAACATATTAGTCATCCTCATAGTAACTACTCTTGAATTTCTTTGCTCATTTCTTATGCTTAGGCCTTTAGAGATTCTAGGTTGTCTTTGTAAGCTTGAAATATCCTCTAAACATCTTAGATATTTCTTAACTTGCTAACTAGTTTTTTTCATTATGAGTCATTGCCTATGATGTTGTCATAGAGGAGAGGAGCCTAAGGACCTACCAATATCTACCCCTTGTAGATATTTCTTCTTCCTCTTGTTCAATCATTTATGCAATCTTTTCTATGCTCTATTCTTTGAAGGAGGCAAACTGAAATTACTCATAAGTAATATTTATTTCTTCTTTAATCCTCCCAAATGGACTTAACTCATTGTATGTTGTGTTCTACATTGGGGTCTATAGTTATCTCCACATGTCTTGAGGTTGTTAACTCCACAATCTATTGAAATTTTACTCTCAAGGCCTCTTGGAGTTTTTCAATCCAACTCTAATCCTACATGAGTTATTCTATTATTTCATCTATTTGTTGTTGATTCTTTTTAGCCTCAACAATTTGGGTTATAAGATCCTTTACCGCTTTCTTTAGCTGGTATTTTTTGAAACATATCTTGTAAAATACTCTTTCTATTATTAGAGGTGATATCTTTACTATTTCAACTATGACACTTCTACTTCAAGATCCCTATTCTTCCTTTGGATTGATTTATTCTCAATTTCCATGTAGCCAAATTTTATAGTTGCACCAAGTGAGTTGATTTGTGAGTTGGACAATTTGGTAAGGGTCTATCTTATTTAGGTCTAGCTTGGACACTTTGGTAGTTAAGTTGGAAATAACTATTGCTACTTTGTAAGGGTTAAATTATATGGCCTTGGCTATATATATTTTCTCTCCTTTTATTTATAGTTGTGAATACAATAGGATAGAATCCTTGGAGGATTTTTTCTTGATCTACTTATGTGATTTATTCCATTCCTTATCCTCAATAGCAAGGACATCAAACACCTTGGTTATGTATATCTCTTCAAGATCATACTTTATTTTCCATGAAAATGTCATGCTTAGCCTAGTAGTCATGCTAGTTTGAGGGGATGTCCATGTAGACTCTACCCATTAAGTTAGGGAGGTGACCATATTTCGTATAGGAGGAGTTTCCTAGCCTGATATGGAAAGTGAGGTGGACACATGGAAGTAGAAGGTAGATCAAGAGGATAAAATCATATAGTGATAAAGATAAATGGAGTGGAAATCATAAGATTAGGTTATAACACTAGTTATACTAGCATGTTAGCTAGTGGTAACATTATTGGTAAGGGCATAGATGATGGTGGTGATGAGGCACATAGGACCAAGGTTTATACAGAGGAAACCTAGATGGTAGGTGATGGGAATAATTTTATAAATGTGATCTTCACCATAATAGACTATTGGGAATGGGGTACCCTTTGGAGAATCATGAGCTACATTGGTGGATGAAAATATAAGTGCAATAGAAGAATGGTAAGGGGGATAAGAGGTGGGCATATAATAATAGGTAGTGAAATAAGGGGAATAAATGAATGGTAGGAGGGAAGTGAAAATTGTGTTATTATTGGTCATGATGCTATCTATTCCTAATTTTAGAGGGGAGCCTCCTTGAGGGATTTTGCCCTCCTTGAGTTGGGTTGCCTATTATTATTGTTCTTTTGCTAATGCAACCTTGCAAACATTAGTACATATCTCTCAAAAATCCTTTGTCCCTTGATTTTTGTTTGTGATTTTAGGTACAAACTTCTTCTTTGGCATTTGGAAGGTTGAAAGACCATCTACTACTCCACTAATAGTTTTGGTCTTTTTTTCACTTTTTAGGTTCCTTATATTCCATATGATGGAGAATTCATCATTGAGTAGGTCATATTTGATAGAATTTGTGATTGTTACTATATTGTATCTCATCCTCTTCTATGCTAGCATTTTCCTATCTATATACCCAACTTTCTAAGTACCCTAAATTTTGATGGATCATATTTATATCTAGGTTAAATTTATCCTTCTCTTTGGTGTAGAAGGCATGCCACTCTAATGGGTTTTTATACCAACTTAAAATCCCATATTAATTTTCAAGACCACTCCCTAGAATGAAAAGGGTCAATTATTTGTTAGGGTTTGCCTCCTTTTGGATGTTATATATTTTCTTATATATAAAGAGCTTCTTGCTCCTTATCATCTTCTCAAAGATCCTTGGTAGATCTTTAGATCATCAATCTCTTAGTTGATCGTCTCTCATTTTTCATAACCTTATATTTTCCACTTAGTGGAACCCATGTAGCTTTAGTGTGATCAATTGCTTGAGTGGGTGAAGGTGGTTTTCTCTTGCCCCCTAAAATATTTCAAGTCTATATTATCAAGTTGTTTCATATTCTCTATAAAATATGGTCATACACATGTATGGGCAACTCAAAAGATATGGATAAAATTTCATAAAGGTAGGTGGAGGATTAGGTCCTCTCTAGGTAGAAATATCCACTTGGGAACTCTCCTAAACCTATGATCTATCATATATCACTAGACTACCTTTGTGCTTTACCCCTAAATTTATTTTCATAACTACCTCATACACCTTGTCATAGAAGTGGTAGGATGATTTATCTATTTGTAACAACCCACAAAAACCAACCCAAGAGAGAGAGAGATTTTTTTATGTAAGGTTCACAAAAGGGGTCCCAATATAATTCCTTTTACCATTCTCAAGGCTTCACCACATTTGATTTTTATGTCACTGCAGATGACACTCAGTGGACAGGAATGCCCAACATCCTATATTGTTGGGGGGCACCTTACTAAAACTCATTGTTTAGAAGGATGCCAAAGTGGTCCCCCCACATTTCCTATATGATCATCAGTATAGGACAATATAACAACAACATAGGTATTTTCCTTTAAGTCCCATAACTCTTAAATGGAAATTAATATCCCCTAACCTTATCCTAAGTTCATCTAGGTAGGTTATTTAGGCATAAAGCCTTGGTGCCTAGTTACCACACCTTCATGGGCTAACTAAAATCATTACCACTCATTTGAAAATGAGCATGATCACCCAAACCTACACATTCAAGGGACCACCACTATTGTCTTGTGAATGATTCCAATGAGTTCCTAGACATGGAACACCCAATTCTCAACATTCAAGGTGCATTTTTCACAAGAATATGACTATTGCATCAATGCAACTCCTTTAAAATTCATGAGTTCCTAGATATTGCATCCTCGTAACTCCTTCTAGGATGCACATCTACCTGGTTATTGCATCATTACAAATCCTCCCAGTATTGGGCTATATGACTCAGGTTCCAAAAGAAGATTCTATATACAACCCAAGATCCCTAACCCAAGATAGCATTCAAGTGATATAAAACAACTCTCTCTCTAGATATAAATAATTCAATTAAAACAACATGCTTAATATAAACCACAATATTAAACATTACATCATAAATCTAGCATGAGCTTCAACATAATGCCATCACTAAAAAGCATCTTAACCATCAATCCAAGAGCTAGAACAAACTATGTAAAAGAAGCATTCTTCTCAATTATTCACAATGCTAGCATCATCATAAATGCATACATAATTTTTTTCCAACATAAAAAGATCTCCATAAATTTTTATTCTTTCTCAACAACAAAAAATATTTTGCAAGACAAATATCGCAATCCAAATCATCCCTTGCTTAAGCTTAAATAAATCAACATTTCTCCATCTTACAAAACTGCCAGGTTTTGAATAATTTGGAATATTAAACTAAGAATCACAAAGCAACTTCTCATTTACATAATAACTTTTCAATCCAAGATGCATCAAAGCCTTTCCACCTAAGCACCCTCTACGCCCTCTTCTTTTCATACTCATCATCATGAAGGGAAATATCCCACAACTTGAGGAACATTTAGGGATCAAAACAACTCTTTATGCAATGCAAATTAGCATGCTCTAACTAGGATGCAAGAAACCATGCATACAAACCAAGCTAAAGCAAAAAGAAAATAATTTCATACTTCTCTCTATAATGGCCCCCTTCACCTACTAAAGTCTTAGGAGATCACTATAGTTTAAAATATGCTCCATAAAGTACAAGCACACAAAGAAGACAAGGAGAGAATCCCATACTTCTCTCTTATAATGGCCCCATTTACCTACTCAAGTCTCAAGAGACCACTATAGTTTCAAAACCAAAGTTAACATTCACAACAAAGAACCCATTTATGTTTTACTCAAATAAAACATCCAACAATAAGTATAAGGCACTAGCTTATCTAACCAAACAAAGCTTTAATGATTCTAACCCACATAATTATTTTCTTATGAATCCGAGATAAAACTTAAAACAACTTCACTATTTATTTACACTAATAATTATCCCAAATAATAATTATCTTCAAAATAATATAGCAACTATGACATCCTTTACTTTTCATTATCCACAACAATGATTTCCAAAAGAGCATTATACCAAAACCTCTTACAATAATGAAACAAATAAAGGACATTATAGCTATAGCATCTTCATTTTCAATAACCATTAATCTAATACAAACATGAATCCAATAAAGGACATTAAATATAATCTACCAAATGCACAGGAAATAGACCTTGGGTGAAGACAAAATCCTCTCCACAAAGCACTTTAACCAAGCACTAAGCACAAACTAACAACATGTGCCAAGCAATAGGCTTAAACAAAAATCTCAATCACCATGTAATCCAAAGGAAAACAAACACCAAGTAGACATTAAGCTCAACTAAAATAACAAGGGATATATGGTTCAAACAAAGGCCCCTATAAGAGGCACTAAAGGGTTTTAGGGTTACTCCAATGTTGCCCAAGCCAACTCAAAACTCACAACACTACAATAAGGTGTGAATTGTACTAACAAAATAAAAGGTAAGGAGAACACAAATATGATATCCCAACACATAGGGCATTGACCAATGTCTGCTTGGAAATGAGACTAACAACAACCACACACTAGAAGAGCACACCAAATGGCTCCAACTCAATTCCAAAAAAAAATTTAGGGAAACACATCTCAAACTTGCACTTATAGGTGATAGATAAGCTTAGATGACCCACAACTCAAGGTACAAAACAACTCAATATAGTCCAAGATTGATCATAGAGCCACTGCTAGTGCAACTACAATGCCACCAAGCTACCTAACTAGGGTATCCAAAAGGTAAGCTCAACAAGCAACACAAAGAACATGCACTTACATCCAACCAACTAAGAATTCAACAACATAAGGAAAACATAAACTTAGCACTACAAAGAAGGTAAAACTAGAGCCTACCTCTTAGCATGAAGCTTTCAACACCAACCCTTGCATTCTCCAAGATTCCTTGGTCTCCTCTACTTTCTAGCAACCCTCCAAATAGAGCATCAAGACTTTTCAAATAGCACCCTAAATCCATGTAATAGGTTGGATTCTTTTCCCATTCCATCTTGGATTCATTGGCAACCATTTCCATTGTGCTCTAGCTTTATTGTAACATTCAAAAAGCATCATAAAGACTCATGGAGGCCAAGATAGGAATTCATGGATCATGCAACTTAATGAAGCCAAAATAATCTCTTGTGCAAATATTAAATTAATAATTTCCCAACCTTAGGAACCCTTGGATTAGTTTATACTTTATCACATTTATTAATTAATTATTGAGCATAGCTATATAAGCAAACCAAAATAATTAGTTACAACATTTAACCCAAGATATTCTTGCTCCTAACATAGAGGAAGGATTAATTACTTGCTAATTAATACCATGTCAGTATGAATTATTAACATTGGTATTAATACTTAAACATTAATGGTATTACCCCCATTAATACTTTTATTGGGTCAACCACTCAATCCAAGATCTCCAATATAAATAAGATAAGGATTTGTAATTCAATATTGTACAATGATACTTTATATTTAAGTAGATAGATTTTTAAGATAGCTAGAATGTTATTAAGATGGCTCCTTTGCCAAAGATAACTCTCAGCCCAATGTTGTACTTATTCAACAAGCACAGATGCAATGCATCTACATGAAGTTAATATTTACCTTAGAGTTGTTGATGAAAAATTCATCACCATTATTTTCCATCTCATATGGTTATCCCATATTAATCCACCAATGAGAGCACCTGGTCCTGCAACCATAGATACATCAGTAGTAACATATTCCAAGAATGGAATCAAAGCTTAAAGTACATCTACTCATTCTTATTGACATAAAATAAAACTATGCATTAGGTATCCATATTTCAATACATAGTTTATTATCAAGAATAAGTCTTACCAAGGAGGGTTGTTACACTATTTCTCAATAGGTTACATCCATGCATTCCAACACTAATAGGGGCTAGCCATCTCCTCCTAATTGGTATAGCTAGAGGGATGCAAATAAATATTTCTTCTTGTATATGATGATCCAAACCAAGTAGTAGGTGTAGTTGAATTTCATTTCTTCTTTGAAGGCCTTAAGTTGAATGTAGTACCTTAGCACAACCTTAGGATCCATAAATTTTGAAGGAGAATGAAAAAGCAAATGTAAACAATGAATCCTCATAAAACCCTCTAAAATTTATCTAAGTCTAGCAAAGGTTCCAATTCACCTGTAAAAGAGGTTGATTGGCTACAAGGAGTAATCTTCTAGTAAAATGGGCCAATTTGGTCTAGGTATTGATTTGCTCAAAATTGGCTATTGATCTATTTGCAAAGTCAAGTGATTTTATTGCAAAATAAAACAATATATTTTCTTACTATAGTTAATTGCTTGGGAAGCTACGAGGTAAAACTAAAAGCATAGATCCCAAGGCAAATATTTTAAATATGATATTTTGGCATCTAGTGGTGCTCTAAGTCATTCTCAAAATCTTTTAAGCCTATTAGAGGCGTAATTATAGGCATATAATCTTTGGTGGTGCATCATTTTGCTAATTATGTTCCATAATCTATACTTTTAATAAGAGTATTTATTTCTCACCCTAGGTAACTTCTTTTATTAGATATAAGAAGGGGTTTTGAAAGGATACTTGAACCTTTTACAAAGGGGAACAAAATTTCTTGAGAGAAGATAAAGAGAAACAAAAGGTTGAGCACATCTACAAAATGATCAACAATCAACCAACTATGCCCAAAGGGGCAAGAGGAGAGAAAGCAAAGCAGGGAGGTCCCGAGAATGTAGAGAGCCTCTAACCAGGACTAGAAAACTTAAAGGAGAGTCAAACCAACCAACATAGGAGATAGGCTATTACTGAATTCAAAACAAGATAGACCAAATACCTTAGAGACCAAAAATACCAAAAGAGTGGAATCATCTAGGAAATCCTAAATTCCTTCTTGAGTCCTACACCTCGGTAGCATTCGCATCTCAATGATCCCAATCCGTTACCATATTGAGTTCTTCCATGTAGGAGATAAAAAATTTGAGGGTGCTAATCAAGGACCTTAGAAATTATTTCTTCATTTCTTTACCTACACTAGGAGAGTTTGGAACCTCCTAAGGTTTTGGCATCTTTCTCAGCATTGTCCCACCTAAAAGTTTCATCTTCTTTTTTACTATACTGAAGCATTCCAAATAAGAGTCTCCAATAAACATAGTCTTCTCTACTTTAATTACCTTAGAATATAGGTATTTATAACATAGTCTTCTCTACTTTAATTACCTTAGAATATAGGTATTTATAGCACATGGTATTCCCTTTAGTACCAAAAATACCACTTAGATCACACTACCCTTTTTCTGGTTCATCTCCACCACCTTGTCATCCTAGGTAACTTAGGTGTAAACTCTTACCATAAATAGGATCCTAGTATTCATCTTTTGGCCATGAGAATTTAGAGATACTCTCTATGAAACCCACATTGTGCTTTATCCTCATGAGATTTTATAAATTATCATGTCCTTATGCATTCCATCAGTAGAACCTCCCTCTTGGTTTGCTAAGTTCATGATGATTATGAGATTGCTTTTAGACCATCTTGTCATATACTTATCAACTTAATATCTAATGAATGGGTGGATATTGATGTTATCCAATTTTCATGTGTTAATTAATTATAATTTCCTCACTATGGTTTAAACCCATATTTGTTTTGAATCACTTGCACCCTTAAAATTTCAAGCATTTTTATTTTTGTACTTTACTTTTCATGCAAGTTAGTGTAGGTTAGCATAGGAGTGTTTTGTAAGGACAATGGGAAGTTTGGATAAATTCAAAGGTTGGAAGAAGCCACTAGTAATCCCTTCCAACTTTGTTAAAAGTAAAATTAGGACACAAATATTAATTAAGAATTCAAGACAAATCCCGAGTTTAGCATAGTTTTTGGCATGCCTAGTGGAACAAACCCTTATTATCCTCAAATTTCCACTTAATTCCTTGATGTTAAATTTGTATTCATAACAAATGAAACAATTGGATCAAATTTTTAAGAAAAAAGTTACTGATTCTAATGTTTCAAAGCAATTCACTCCAAATTTTGGAGCAATTTGCTCCATTTGAGCAAAATACCTAAAAAACTATACGTCAATTTTGTAGGCAATTTGCTCATAATTGTATGTGGTTTGCTCCATTTTGTGAGTGATTCACTCCAATTTTACTACACTTTCACAAGATAAATCTATATTTATTCATTGTGTCTAGGGACTTGATTTATTAGTTCTAGTCTCAAATTGACTTTTAAAATAAATCATTTTTGTTATTTTTGCATGACTTGTGTAGGTACTTTGTGAATGGTGACTCCAATACAAACTCTAAATTTTAAATACTTTACAAAGGTAATGACTCAAATAGAATCAAGGAATCATAAAACCTCAAATATGAGCTCAAATATACAATTTTCATGGATAAAAATTATTTAAGGTTTTGATCCATTTTTCTAAAAGACAACATTTGTAAACCATTTGCTCAATTCAATGTGTGATTTGCTCCAAAATAGTAAAATTTCTCCAACTCAAATGTGATGAGTGATTTGATCTAAATTTAAAAATTTAATCACTAGGAAAGATAATATTATTCCTCCTGTCCCTCGTAGAAAGGTGATTTGCTCTATTTTCAAAGCAATTTGCTCTAAGCAATCTACTTGAATCCCTTCTTTCTAAAAAAATCAAGTTTGTAGTTTACAAGCGAATAGCCTAAAATTAAAATTAAATCACTTTAATTTACAAACAAATCACTCTATTTCATAGGTGAAGCACTCTATAAGAAAAAAATTTATAAGTTAGTTTCGACTAGCAAATCACCCCCAATTGCAAGTGAATCACTTGATTTTGCAAGTGAATTTCTCTAGTTTGTGAGTAGATCACTTTATAGGTAAATATTGAAATATAAAAAACTCTAACTCTAAATATTTTCCATGTAGATCTATATATGCAAGCTTATGAATACATAATCAAAGACTCAAAAAATGAAGAAATAACATAAATCAATGGATATCAATGCATGCAATCAAAGAAATATAAAAGGAAGTAGAAAAGAATAGATGATCTTGTGGATGTGTCTATAAAATTAGTTTGTGGAGATTCTAATGTCTAATCCTATTCCTTCAAAAGGGAAAACCCCCATAACTAACCTTTTCAGTCAAGGCTTCACCCCCTAGAAACTGGATACTTATACCAATAAATGAGTTCATCAACCACTTTAGAAAACCAAACTTGGTCAAATATAGGTCTAATATTAACATATATAAATCCCTTTTATGGTATACTCATTGATGTGAATAACCTCATGAATAAACTAAAATTTAGAAGCAAATACTATGCTGGTAACATGAATCCACCATAAACTTTCAATGCCCAAATCAATCCTTCTTAAGGCACTTCCTTGATGTAGAGCCCACCTAAATCCAATTTGAAAAACATATTTAAATTTCTACCAAGCTTAATTATAGCTCCTAATGTACGATCTTTAGGGTTGAACCAAAACTAAGGACTTGCTCAAAATTCTTAAGTATCAACTAAACAAATGGGGTTGTAGGTGTCCCAAGAAAATACCCATGAGCTAACACCACCTCCATCCAGTTAGACACAATAAAATATGGAAGGCCCATCTCCTCTAAATTAGCAAATCCTAAAACAAATTTTGGATTACCTCCCTCCATAATATAATACATGGGTCCCACAAAATATATATTGTATTTATCAAAATATACCACCCAATTATCCTCTACCTTATTATCCTCCATACCAATATCCTTTGCACCCTCCATACCAACCTCATAGTTATATGATGTATCATTATCTACCTCCCCACTAGTAATACAATTAGCCTCCTCATCAATAGAATAACCTAAGGGAACCTCCTAGACCAATAAATAAAATTCTTAATTGGTCCTCCAAGGATCATTAAATTGTGGTTTATTCTCCTATTTCTTTAGAAACTATAAAAGCATCATCTATATTTGAAATAAATGGAAATAAAACAACACTAGATCATCTCGATAAACTGTCAACACTCAAATCAATCCACTACATCTAGGAAGAAGATATAATGGTATGTTTACTAAATTAATCTTCATCATAATTTTGCTTTATTGAATAGGAAAATTACTAGATAACTTGATTACAAGTTGGGCATTTATCATAGAACCTTTTATGCATAAATTTGATAGCATGGGAAATGATTAATCTATTTTGTTTTAATGAATACAATTAAAAGGCACCCTTAAAAAATATACAAAGTTTTAATTTCTTTGAGAATACTAAATTTAATCCTACAAAATGTAAGGCTAAATGAATAACATGTACTACCTTAATACATTAAGGGTTTATAGTCTCACCTAGCTCTAACGGTATGTAATGCTAACCATTGTATGCTTGTAGCTTTTGAAGAAGTATCCCAAGGAGAAGATATTTTTATTTGAGTAGGAAAATTACCTCTTGCTCCACCAATGACATATACAATCTATATTATCCTAAATACATCCACACCTAGTTCCATTCCCATATTTTCACTCATTTATTATCCTCGAGAAAATGATTTGGATCCATTAGGTATTCTTAAGACTATATAATATAATCAACAATTCCAAGCTCAATAGGCCACCATCTTAAGTTAGTTGATCTCTACAACTAATCAATCTACATACCAACAACCCTAAATTCAATAGTTAATACCTACCTTACCTAATCCTAATAATTACATTTTGGCCTATTTAAGTGCTATAAAAACAAATAAGAAGTCAACATTCAAATATTATGCCATATGTGCTCATCAACAAGAAGTTGAGACTAGGGGTAAAAATAAAAATTCCAAAGAGCAAATAGCCAAGAAGGAAATTGAAACACATAAAGGTATGATGGTGCTTAGGAGAGGGAGGCCACCACTACATTTAAAGGATAAATAGATGTTAGTATCACAACAAGAGAAACAAAAGAAAAAGAAGCGTGTAGAAAAGGATGTCACAAGTATGCTTTGGAAGGAAAAGAAAGAAGTACAAACCAATAGGGATAGATAGATAAATAAAGAAAATTACCCCAAAATAGATAGAGGAGATAGAGGAGGAATAGATAAGCCTATAGAAATATAAATTAATAAAGAAATCAATCAAATTTAGAAAAAGACTTAATGACAAATGAAATACCCCTCTCTTACAAGTTGCATGACAGCCACAAGGCAATATCAAATGTTCATAGCATGAACTGAGAGTGCCTCTATGGAATTAAATTTTAATATCACAAAGGAAATGAAAAACATAACCACTAAATTAATTATTCTAGAAGCATTAGATCTATCTAGGCAGTGGGATTTACTCTATGAGGCTCTAAAACAGTAAAAAAGAATTTATGCTAGGGGAAAATAGTCAAAACCTACTTAAACCAATATAACTAATCAATTTGGAAGAGAGATGTCTCAGAGCTGGAAGGTCGTGTCGGGAGGGGCTGGGAGCGGGCGCGCCAACATTACGAACCAAGACCTCAGCAAAGCGGAAGGACACAACAAGACGGAGGGAGGCCAGTCTGAGGATGGAGGTTCTGCAGAGTTGTCTGAAGATGACGTTAACCGCGGGAAGGATCCGCCTGATAAACGGAGGATGGGCCAACAGAAAACGTATGCTCAAGCAACGGCTTCGAAAACCCCTGGCGGTTTTTTCACTCAGGACCTGTTTTCGTCCGGAGATGAACTGAATATCCCGAAGGAAGTCCTCTCAAGTTTTGTAGAGTTCAAAAAATTCACCTTAGTGGGTAAGTTCGTTGGGGGACGCCCTGATATGGAGACCATCCGCAGGTGGGCAGCTGCAAAATGGCGAACGTCGGGCCACATGGAGTTGGCTGCCCTGTCCAGGGGTTTTTTCACAATAAGACTGAATAACGCAGAGGATTATTGTAAAATTCTGGCTGGGGGTCCCTGGTTTCTGGGACGAAGGAGTCTCTTTCTCAGGAAGTGGGGGATGGATTTCAATCCCGAAACACAAAACATCAATATTGCCCCAATATGGGTTAGGCTTCCGAACCTTCCCCTCTTTTGCTGGCATGAAAATGTCATCAGAGGTATTGCACGCTCCATTGGGGAGCTGGTTACCATCGACCCTCCTACCCGAGCCCGAACCAGATTTGTTCAGGCTCGCTTCTGTGTTTTGGCGGATTTAGAGGCAAACCTCCCGGACTCCATTACCCTAAGGTCTGGAGGGTCTTTTCTTCATAAGCAAGCCATTTTCTACGAGAATAGGCCTACTTACTACCCTCATTGTAATTCTCAGGGGCATCTTCAGTCTAGCTGTCCTCTTCAAAAGCCGAGGGAAAAAAAGGGGGGAATCTTGCAACCCCCTGGACCATGGTGAAGGGCAACCCGAACACCCTGTGGCGACAGAGGCTACACCGTCAATCCTTTCGGGGGAACTCCCTGTATCTTCCACCCCTGATAAGGGTCTCATCTCCCATTCGAGTGCCACTCATGGCGGTGCGAGCCCCCAGCCAGAACCTCAAATGGAAAAAGAACAGCCCCCACCCCCTGTTCCCGCGCAGGTTGGCCTACTAAATCTCCATAATCAGAACCTTCTCGAGGCCCAGAACCTGTTGGAAGATTACCTGACAGGTAGGAGGGGCGAGCAGTCTGGCAATATCAGCCCTCGAAACACTAGGAGCCGAAAGCAAGGGGTAGATTTCGACAGTGAAAGAAAGCAGGGTCGTCCTCCTAACAAAGAAAGGAGGGATAAGGAGACGACAGCAGATGTTGCAAATGGTTCTCAGCGTTTGCTTTTTCAAGAGGATTTCGATTCCCTGATGGGTGACTCTCTTGTCCCAAAACCTCCCATCCAGCAGGGAAAGGGGGGTAAGAAATTCCTTAAATTGTCCAGATGAAAGTCCTCTCATGGAATGTGAGAGGCCTTAATGGAGTGGCCAAACGCAGGGTTGTGGCCGATCTCCGGAAGAAGTCTAATCCCTCCATCCTCATTTTGCAAGAAACTAAGTCCGATGCTTCCGTTTCTGCTAAGGCTGCTAAGTCCATCTGGGCCAAGGGCCATTTCCTCTCCAGTCCTGCAATAGGTTCTACAGGCGGCCTCATGGTAATGTGGGACCCTGATTTTGTTGAAGGCAACCTCTTATCAGTCTCTAGCAGGATTATGAACGTTTTGTTTCATTCCAAGGTAGATAATTCCTCGTGGATTTTGACTAATGTTTACGCTTCGAACTCTGTTGTGGAGAGAGCAGAGATGTGGAAAGCCATTTCTCAGATGAGAGACAATTTTAGCGACCTCCCGTGGGTTGTAGGTGGAGATTTCAATTGCCCTCTTCATCCTTCAAAAAAAAAGGGAGGCGCTGAACTTCTTAGTCGCGGCTTGGAGGAGTTCAGAGATTTTGTATCTGCTAATAATTTGCTGGATATTGACCTTAAAGGGGCATCCTTCACCTGGAGCAACAGGAGGATTGGGAGCAATCTCATCCAGGTCAAGCTGGACCGTTTCTTCATTTCTCACGAAGCTATCCCCCTCTTCGGCGATGCAACTCTCTCTGCCCTTCCCAGGATCGGATCTGACCATAATCCTATTATTCTGGAGGTCACTGACGGGCCTGGTTATAAGACCCCTTTCAGATTCGAATCCATGTGGATTTCCCACAAGGATTTCAGAGAGAAGGTTTCGGCTTGGTGGAAGGTGAAGCTGGCAGGTTCAGCGTCCAAAAGACTGGCTCTAAAACTCAATCTGATTAAAAAGAATTTGAAGGTTTGGAACAAGGAGGTTTTTGGCAACATTTTCGAGTCTAAAAAGTCCATTTCTCAGAAATTAAAGGCTCTGGAGGAGAAGATGGAAGCCGAAGGGTACTCGGTAGCTCTCAGAGAGGAGGAACGGTGCCTCTTAGTTGATTACCATTCCATCCTGGCTAGAGAGGAAGTCTTCTGGCGTCAGAAATCCAGGGAACTCTGGCTGAAGAATGGTGACTCAAATTCAAAAAAATTTCACGCGTCCACCATGAGGCACAGGGGGGCCAATAAGATCAGGGAGGTGGTGTGCAAGGATGGTCATACTACTAGGGAGATTGATGAAATTCGTAGTGAAGCTGTCAATTTCTTTCGGGATTTGCTGGGTGCTCCTCCTGACAGCGACCTCCATGTTCGGAGATCCTTGCTAGCTAATTTCCCCACCAAGGTTCCCCATGAGGTGAGTATTAAGCTCCTGGAACCGTTTTCCCATTTCGAGATTAAGGATGCTCTTTTTTCCATGCAGCCGGATAAGGCCCCGGGCCCGATGGTTTTCCCCCCATTTTTTTCAAGCTATGTGGGATATTGTGGGGTCTGATGTTTGTGAAGCTATTCTGGAAATTCAAGCCGCCAGATCCATCCACCCAAAACTCAACTCTACCTTCCTGGCTCTCATTCCCAAGACTCCCACCTGTAAAAGCTTTTCTGACTATCGGCCCATAAGTTTGTGCAATGTCTTCTACAAAATTCTTTCTAAGACCATTGCCAACCGTCTGAGATCCCTCCTCCCCTCCTTGGTTGGTCCTACGTAGGGTAGCACCGTTAAGGGTAGAAACATCCTGGACGGTGTCATCACAATCCATGAGACCCTCCACTCTGCCCAATGTTCCAAAAACGCTGCGCTTTTCCTTAAGCTAGACATGAATAAAGCTTTTGACAGGGTCGATAGGAGGTTTCTCTGTGCTGTCCTCCTCAAATTTGGCTTCCACCCTCTCTGGATTGACCTGGTGAGCAGTTGCATTTCCTCTCCTTCATTTTCAGTTCTGATCAACGGGTCCCCGGTTGGCTTCTTTCGAAGCGCTAGAGGTCTCAGACAAGGTGATCCTCTGTCCCCTATTTTGTTCATTCTTCTAGCAGAGGTCCTAAGCTGGTCCTTGAATGATGCTCTCCGACGAAACAAGATCTTCGATGTTTTGCCTACGTCCAGAGTTGATCCTGTCACTCACCAATAGTTTGTAGATGACACGCTCATTTCCACTGGAGCGTCTGTCATCCAGGCCAAGTCTATTAAGCGCATCCTGTCCCGGTATGAGAAGGCTGCTGGCCAAAAGGTGAATTATATCAAAAGCAAAATTTACTTTATCAATACTCCTTTACGCAGGCAGATTCGCATTGCTAGGATTCTGGAATGCACCATTGATTCCCTGCCTGCAACATATTTGGGATTACCCTTGGCTTGCAATGGGCGTGCCGGTGCAAACATGTGGAACATGATCTTGGAACGGCTCCATAAGAAACTCAGCACGTGGAAAGGTAAATTGTTGTCTCAAGCCGGGAAGGCCACTCTCACCAAAGCATGTCTGCAAGGAATTCCCACTTATTTCATGTCTGTTCTCATGATTCCTGTGACTATTCATTCCAAGATTGAGAAGTTACAGAGGAATTTTTTGTGGTCCGGTAGTGAAGACAGATCCAGAATTCCTTTGGTGGCCTGGGAGAAGGTCTGCCTTCGGAAAGACCAAGGTGGTATGGGAATGAGAAGATCCAGACTCATGAACATGGCGCTGATTGCAAAACATGCTTGGAGGATCCTCACTAACGAACCGGTGGAATGGGTCAAGTTGGTTAAGAGGAAGTACCTTGGGCAAAATTCTTTCCTTGAAGCTGGGCCTCCGACTGAAGCCTCGGCCTTTTGGAAAACAGTGCTTCAGGCCCGTTCATTAATTATCAAGGGCGCCCAGTGGATCTTGGGCGATGGATCCTCCATCCTCTTTTGGAGAGACAGATGGGCTGGTGATGAAGCCCTTGAGTCGAAAGCGGACCTGGCCGGTTTGCGGACCCTGATCGATCCAAACTGTCAGCTCAAGGTAGCGGAATTCATCGATCGGAGCTCTCTTCCCCCCCGGTGGAAGCTTTCGGGTGTAGACGGCTTCAACAACGAGTTGGCTTTTTTATCTAGAATTCTTCAATCTATTTTAATTCCTTCGGTTATCAGGGAGGATAGAATTATTTGGCGTAGCACTCAGGATGGTCTTTTTTTTGTTAAGTCCGCCTATGACCTTCTTACGTCTGGAAATGCTATGGATATCCGGTGGAAGGCGGTTTGGCGAAAAGGGATTATTCCTAAGGTGAATTTTTTTGCCTGGATTGCCTTTCATAATAAAGCCCTAACCATTGATAATCTTCATAAGAGAGGCTTTGAAATTCCCAACAGGTGCTATCTTTGCTTGGCTGATTGCGAATCGTTGGATCACCTATTCTTACACTGCCCCTTTTCCCAATCGGTTCTCAGCTTTGTGTTGTCATCCTTCCAAATCCTGTGGTGTTCTCCCCGATCCCTCAAAGATGCCTTCCTCCAATGGCCCAACCCTTTCAAGAACCCTAAGCTCCGGTTTCTGGTTGAAGCCACTTTCCACCACTCCATTTGGCAGATTTGGCTCGAGAGAAATGGGCGTATCTTTGGCAAGCCCCCCAGGGTGGCGCTCTCTGTCGCCCAAAGAGCTTTATCCTTTGCTATTGAGAATTCGAAAATTATTCCCAGCTCCCGCCCTCACCTCCCTGGGGAAGAGTTTATTCTCAAGAGGTTGAATATCTGCCCACCTTTCGAGGTCGGTTCTGTGTCTGGACGGAGGGATGTCGTTTGGTCCAAACCTCCTGTGGGGTGGATCAAACTCAATTTCGACGGGGCAGCCAAAGGCAACCCAGGGCCCGCGGGTTTCGGAGGCGTTGTGCGAGATCATGATGGTAAGCTGATTTTGGCTTATTGCGAAGATTTGGGGCTTCAGACGAATCATTTTGCCGAAGCCCGAGGTGTTTTGAAAGGCTTGCAGGTCCTATCGGATGATCCCAGGCCTCTCATTATTGAAGGCGACTCGTTAAACATCATTAACTATCTCCGTGGCTCCAAAGACCCGTCTTGGCGGGTTTGCAACATCATCCTCGAAGCTAGAATGCTCCTTTCCCGGCGTGCCAGGTGGGAGGCAGGGCACATTTTTAGAGAGGGCAACCGGGTGGCGGACCACTTGGCCAACAAGGGCCTTGCGACCACGTGTCCGGTGATCTGGCGGTCTCGTTTCCCATCCGAGCTGGATAGCTTGGCCAAGACGGACATTACCCCATGATGATTGATTTGTGTCAGTTGTTTTTTCTCGAAGTTTCTAAAGGTCGGGAGGTGGGCCCTCTCAACCTCGTCGTTCGCACTCCGTTTTTCAAAGATGGTGATTCCCACGTTTTCAAGGCTCGTCTGATTTGGTGCAACAGTGGTTATCGACGCTCCCTTCTCCTCCATGATGAGGTAGTTGTTTCCCCATGCTCCTTGCACTCCTCTCCTTTGTCCAAAGGTGGAAGTTCCAAGTATCTCTACCCTGTCGAGTCGTTGCAGTGTGGGAAGCTCGATAATTCTTGGGAATGTTTGAGTTTGAACCGTGCCACTTCTTGGCCTTGGAACCGGCTCCAGTCCTTCAGTTTCTCTGGTATTTGTTGGTTTGTCCCAGCTCGCGCTGGGAAGGGGGATCGTAGCTGCTCAGCTTGGACTGTGGTTTGGCATGAAACATCATCTGGCTAGGCTGTTTTTGTATGTAAGGTTTTGGGATCCTCTATAAAAACCCATTATTAATTAAAATTAATAATTACCAAAAATAAATATAACTAATCAATTAAATTTTATGAATGAGCATCCAATGGACATCCAAGTTAATGCAATCAATATATTGAATTACCCAAAGCCTAAGACATTGTATAATTTATTTAGGGGTAGCAATGATACTGATGCTTAAATATTTTTGTGAAGATATGGGACTACCTTATACCAAAATAGCTAGGCACCTATAGACACCTAATTTTGGAACATTTGGCCAATATTTCAAGCTTACCAATTCCTTCAATTAACTCTTCCAACCAGCCTTCTACCCATCCATTTTACCTCAACCTTCCTTGTGCCCTACCTTGAAGCATTTGTTACTCCAAGAGTGATAATGCCAAGGTACGAGTGATAACACTAGTGGTACCATCACACCCCTAGTTTCACTTCTAGAAAAACTTTTAATTTTATCCTTTTACAATTCATTTTTTACCTCTAACACTCATCTCATGCTAGCACTATCATGGTATCATTACTAGCACTTCTTCCAATAATTTTGACTTGGTATAAGTGGAATCTCAAATATATGCCTCTCTAGCACACTCAAGCTTCCCTTCCACTCTCAAGCATGATTATACCTACTGATTTATAGGCCATTCCCAAACCTTCTTGATCCTTCCATATCTTTGACCATGTCTTCCCCATCATTCCATCCTTTCCCTCCAAGAAGGCCATGAATACCTATAAATTTAGGCCTTAGGGAGGACATTGGAACCAACAATCTTCAATAGAAAAACTCTACCAAATTTGATCTAGAATTATAGTCTTATTTATATTCTCTTACCAAGGTTATACGAAAATTTTGGGTCAATCTTGGATCTCATTCTCTTTGAAGCAATCAATTTTCCATCCCCATAAGCACTCGTTCAAGCATCCTATCTATCAACCCTACAATCAAGAACTTATCAAGCATCATATCGAAGCATTTGGGGAGTATCCAACAAGCAAATAAGTGGAACAACCTACCACCTTATTTATATCTTTTCTCTTTCCTCCTTGCTTATTTGGTTCATTCTTTATCTCATAGATTTTGAGTTCTTAAATAACTCCTTATATTTATTTATCTTATTGATATTATGAGTTTGATTGTATTATCTAACTACTAATAATGTTTATCTTAACTTATCTTATTTATCTAGCTTATTTAATCTTGTATTTTGTGGTTGTATTCAATTGGACTTGTCATTTGATCATTTAATATTATCATTAGGCACTTAAAAATACATTATTTTATCATATAATAGGGTCTCTATCTTCCTAAGATAGTGCCTTTTGTTTTTTTATCATTAATCTCAAGCTATGTTATATTTTGTGTATTTGACTTGCTTATACAGTCGAAAGTGATACCCAATTGTATGTTGACAGTGCTCATATTCCTTGTTTTACACAAAGTAGAAGCATAGGCATCAAAATCACTACCAATTCTTTTGCGAGGAAATGCTTTTGCTACCATAACATTTATTACTATATTTTATCATTTCTTAGTATTTTATGATATTTTTATTGCTAAATGGAGGTCTTATCATCTTATCAAGGAATTCCATTGTCTTTCCTTGTATCAAATAGCCCCCTACACTAATCCATATTTGTTTCTATTTGTTTTTAGGTATCAACAAAAGTTTTGGAAGCTAACAAAAGCATAGTCGATGCTTTTATAGGAGGAAAATGATTTTGCCTTTGTGGAAGAACTAGGTTCCTCTATTTTCTAATATCATTACTTTCATATTTAGAACTTAAATTTGTTGTCTATGTAGTCAAGTTTCTTTTTTCTATGTTGTTATTAATTTAATAAATAGAATTTAACAAACCATAGTTTAGTCATAATCATATAGGGGATAACACATTTTTTCATCTTAGGCATCAAATTAGAAATGTATGTAGATTGCATATTAGGCTAAATTATATGCTACAATCCTCCTTGCACCCTTGCTTAAAATAGAAAATCATCCATCTTTAACTTATTATTAAAATGAAAAAATCATCGTAGTCTTAGGTCTTTGTGTGTTTACATTTTTTTTTGTGCATTTATACTAGGTTAGAATTAAGGTTAGGCATAAAGGATCATAGGAGAAAACTTAGTTTCCTTTTGAAATATAGATTTTTGTGAAATAATCCATTATATATAGTATTAGTCCATCATAATATCCCCAATATTTGAGCTGAAAATCCCCCCACCCTCAAGATAAGGGAGAAACATGATGAACCCCCTTATTTGGCCCTTCATTTCCTTCTCCCCTTCTCACATTTTTGGTGAACCTAACATGAACACCACCATGGATATCAAGATCTATTTTTGCCCTAACTAATACCTTAATCAAGATAAATTTAATCACACTTTAATCAAGACCATCTAATTTTGTGTGCTTATATTAGACCACACTAATCAAGATTAATAAAAGCCTAACCAAAGAATAGTTTTAGTAAGTTTTTTCACAAACTTTTGAACTACCATACAATTTATTAGGCTATATTTGGTATATTGTGATCTTTGGATGCTCGCCTCCCACCCAAGGTCTCATACATACTTACATCTAACAAGGAGCATATTATGGTGGACTAGTGGGACTTATAAGGATAAATTTTATTACCTCTCATGTACCATATTGGGCTATATATCCAATGGGCTACTTCCACGTACTATTATCATCCCATGCATCAATTGTCTCTCATGTACTAATAAGTATATGGAGAGCAATTAGGAACATATGAAGGCTCACAAAGTATATCAATTAGATTGGTATATTGAGAGAAGGTGATATAAGGAGCTAAAAAATCTTTTTCTTCTTTAATTAACTCTTTAAAATTTAATAACTAATTAATTAAACTCCTTCCCTTCTAATTCATGGCTAATAAGTGTTACCTAGCTTGTAGAGTAGACCATCAAATGGCTATTACCCCAAACCTTTGGTGGAATATCATGAAGATCCATCCACATTTTATAATCCTAAATTTGAAGAAGAAAATAAGAGTAATTCCCTCTCAAATTCTCCAATCCCCGTCCTTAATGATTAGGTAAGAGTGATTTTCAAATCCTTTGATCATATGGCTTTCTTATTTCAAATACATAGGGAAGTCATGGCATCCATCCTAGGTGAAGATTCGCTGTTGTATAATCCTCAACAATCTAATTCCCTTGGCATATTCTTTTAGTAACAAAGATGGGCAGTCAAAACTGGGTTGAGAAGCAGTGTTATCCCCTTTGGAAGTTTGGGGTTGGATGGTAGATGATGAATCCCTAACAGCAACAGTATTCATGTTTATGTTTTGATTTTCAGTTTGGTTTCCCTCCTCCAAATTAACCTCAAATGAACCTAATGCACTGCTGGCCATGTTTTGTGTTGAAATTAAAATATAAAATTTGAAAACAGCTTGGAAGAGGTAAAAAAATTGAAAACCTAGTGTTGTTGTTGTTGTTATTTCTGTTGTTGCTTGTTGCTGGTATGCTGCCCTTGCTGCCTACTGTTGCTGCTATGCTGCCCTTGCTGCCTACTGCTGCTGCTATGTTGCCCTTGCTGCCTACTGCTGCTGCTATGCTGCCCTTGTTGCCCTTGTTGCTGCCTCCTTTTGCTCTCCCAGCTCTCTTTTTCTTCTTCACTCTTGAAAAATGAAAGATGAGTGTAAGTGTGTTTTTTTGTTTTCACTTTATATAAAGTTACTTTTAGGTTTAGGGTTTGGGGGGGTGAGACTCAAAATGGGTCCCACCCCTTACCTTTTTTTAAGTTAAATTTCTTTTTATTTTTTTCTTTTTTTAATTTCCCCTTTGGGTGAGGACGCCCAGCCGTGGGGGACGGTTGGGCCCAATGGGAGACGCTCAGACCGTCCCTAGGGACGACTGGGCATCCCCGGGGACGGCTGGGCACCTTTGAAAGGTGCCCAAAAAGGTGCCCAGCCGTCCCCGAGGATGCCCAACTGTTTCTAGGGACAGTTTGAGCGTCCCCCATGGGGCCCAGTCGTGCCTTGGGACGACTGGGCGTCCCCAAGGACGCCTCAAAAAAAGGGACGTCCCGAGGATGGGAGGCCACAGGCCTCAGCCGTCCCTAAGACGTTTCCTAACCGTCCCCAAAAAAGGGGACGGGGAGAAACGTCCCCCTTGTTGTCCCCCATGCTGGGGGACACGGGAAACAGGGGGACGCAGCAGTAAAGCTCAACTTTAAAACTTATTGCCATGAAATATACAGCTAGACAGCCAAAAAAGATGTCACACTACAATGTAAGTCAGGCTTTCAAATAGGCCTAATAAATATGTCCATTTTTATTGAACATTGAGGAATAACCAAAAACTGCCAGGTTCCTAAGGAAGGAAAGAATAATGCAAGTTAACATACTGGTGGAAGTCATTTTCCCATGATTTGCCATCTCAAACAACATGAAAGGTAACATTATCCATTTCATTTGAAAATTTCCATGGATAGTGAACGCTGAAACATAATCAAAATTTTGTTAATTAATTATGACAAGACCGACAAAAAACAAAATTCAGTTTATTTAGTATTTACATAATACTAAGGGGAAAAAGGGGCTTTAAGATAATCATCCCTGAAATATAATCCAAAATTTGTTAATTAATTATGGCAAGACAAATGAAAAACAACATTTCAGTTTGTTTAGAATTTACATAACACTTTTGCAGCCATGCTGGGTATTAAAATCCTGAAGAAAAGCTTTCCATCTCCAACAAACATTTTAATTCTGTATTATTGTAATATATATTCTCATTTGATTTAGTAAGAAGAAAAGCAGAAATTATATTGATGTTCATAGATGACCCAAGCAGCTGAATAGGACTTGAAATTACACTAGTTACCATAGAAAGTACTAGGGAAAACTTAAGAGAAACTAAACATTAATGCAGTAGAACATTGAAACATAAGGGGTGAACCCAAGGTGATAACCCCTTTTGATGAAACACATAAAATGTTCCTACCAAGTGACCCAAGTTTAGGATGAATCAGCACTAACCAATTTAACCTCATCTCTTACTTTTAGAACATTTGACAAAGCAGTGGTACTTGTCTATTTGATTTCAAGTTAGTTGTCCACCCAAGATATCCTCTGTCTTGTCAGCTCCATTATCAACGTCATTATCAGAAACATTCTGGTTCTCGTCAGTTTCTTCAATATGGTTATCCTTAGATATGAGATTATGTGGTACTTCTGGTATTTCTTTTCCATACCTGAAATTTATTCTTTCCAGTAACTCTTGACATTCTAATTTCGAAACCATGAGGCTTAAATTTGTTCTTCCCTTCCAACATCCTACTACAATAGGAGGGTTCTCACTGGACGCCAGATTTGATGCCAGGCAAGATTTGTTTGTATCTGCTCCATCTGCAAATAGATATTGTTGGAAAACATATCATCTTGCTATATGGTCAAAACATGGGTCATAACTTTTATGAAAAAAAGGGTGATTGCGTGAAAGAATTGAAGAACATTTCAGCAGGCATTTAACACACAAAATATTTTAGGATGCCCCTGTTAAGCCCTCAGTACCTCTGCGGAGCACAACGACACAGCAACCGGGTTCTAACTCCAACACTTCTGTAGCAAATTTAGGACCTTGAAATGCTTTAAAAGGCAATGTTCGAGATGACAACAACAGTCTAAAATCTACCAATGATGCATACAGAATTTGCCGCCTCATATAAGGGATAAGTAATGGCAATCCTTCTGATGATATTCTATATGCACATGGTGAAGCACCGTCTTTTGCTGTCTGTCGTTCCTGAGACACATGATTTCAGTTAAAACAAACATATATCTTGATATTTGAATATAAAAAACTAAGAAGAAAAAGAAAGTATTAGTGCAGGCAAAGAAATTGCATTCCATAATTACCTTCCATTGACCTCTTAAGATATTCAATATATTGTTTTTGCGTAGCAGTAGCTGTGGCTTCTTGTTCTATTATATAAGAATGAATTAAGACTTTACAATCAGAGAACAGAAAACCCTTGCAGATATATCTTCCAAGAAAAACAAGGTAATGGCATTAAATTTGCTCACCAAAACGTGACAACTAAAACATGGAAAATGTACTCCTAATAGGCGGTTTGTTCTAACGGTGCTTTATGAAAAAACAGCCAACCTCAATATTTTCCCAGAGCATACATTCCAAGGACATGTTCAAGGTCAGAGTCAGATCTAACATGTCTGCAGTGTCATTCTACTCACTAGGAAGTTGGCAAGTCGATGTTAAAGGAAAGGGCACACCATTATACCTAGAAGAGAATCAACAAATCCTGTGTTGATCGAACTAAGAAGTTCTATCCTCAGATGAGAATCAATGGTCCTCATGGACCATGTGGCCACCATGGAAACAAATAAACAAAAAAGCCTTGTTTACCAAGAAGAGCTAAAGGAAGAGTGCATTGCAACATACCCTCAGATGAGAATCAGTAACACCTTTATTGGCTACATGGGCATCATCAAAACATGTCTAAAACGGAGCCTTGTTCTCCAAGTAGATGGACTGCAGGAAACTGCACTTCTAGACCTCATCAAACACCGAGTCCGTATGAGAGGAAGCAATACAAGATGGATCACTCTCAGGTTCAGCATCAAAGATATCGATGTAAAAGTCCACTTTTTCAAAATGTACCTGTGAATTTTCATTTTCAAGTGGGATCATTTTCTCTACAGGTTTTGAAGTCTCGTTAAAGTCACCAAAACAATGGCAAGGATAATCAAGAATATTTCACTTCTCAACTAGCCCAAGTCAAAAGCCAAAAGCTACACTTGCCTATGATTTGAGTGGCTTTGATTGGTATGCTTATCTCCCATGTCAAATGGGAACACAAAAGACATCAACTGGCTCTAAGAGGAGTTTCAACAAAGTTAAGATCCTTGTATTCTGCTATAGCAAAGCTTCTGTTTGCAATACATAATGCTTCAATATTTGATTTCTAAATTTCATTTGTATTCTTATCATCTAGATTGCCGCATGGGGATTCACTTTATGCTTTGCAAAAGCATCTTTAGAAACATTCTTTATCCCCGTTGGCCAACCCTGAAAGCAATGGACGCTTTCATCTTTCTACAACACTAGTTGCACCTTTATATCTTCTCCAGTCGGGGTGTATATACTGCTTTCTCATGCTAGCCTCATCTTTTGTCTGGATCTCATTTGCATCGGGTGTCTAAGGTTTGTCTCACTTTTCTCTTAGCTTCGGTGTCTCACCCACATTCCAACTTTCTATTTTTGTTATCCTTTCTTCTCCTATTATCCTAGCTTGATTATGCTGGGAAGTCACCTATTCTCCAAGGCAGCGTGTCTCTTAGGTTCCTTTAGCCTTCTATGATTCTCTATGGCATACAGACTTAATATGTATATTGTGGTATCAGGTTCGCCTCAAAGATCAGACTACCTTTTTGTTCCTCCTATACTTGGTTTTCAGTATTTTACACGTCCAAATTTCATTTTTTTTTTTTCCGGCAATATAGATTTCTTTTGCATTGTCTTCTATTCTTGTCTCTTACATTTCATATGTTTGGCTTTTTTTCTCATGACAAGTATTTTTCAAGAGTTTATTGCAAAATACAATTTGTACATGGAATCCTTCTCAGCATCACCCCTAGTTTGATACAAGGAAAACTGCAATGCAAGCCACAAAGTATTGCATTCCAGCGTTCAAACCAGTGGATGGAGCACTCATAAGAAATAGGAAACAAGCATGTCAATACAACTCGGAACATCCAAAGAGCTCGTTAAGCAAGGAGTCATGCCGCCCACAACTACCTCCACAACATCACTCTTGATGACTGTGACTCAGGCCATCAAGGGACTCAATGCCAAGGAGAATCCATGATGAAAGTAAAACGGCAATATCTCCAATCTGAGGCAACGAGCTAGAGGAAACCAAAAACAAAAGGAGTGTTAGAAAATAAAGCTTAAAAGGCATTGGTTACTGTGGATAAAAATATGGTTGAGTGCTCCAAGGTCCAAGCATGGAAATTCAAAATCCACGTTAAAATGACTCAGCAACACCTCTTGCTAAGATTCTGCCCAGGACCAATACAGCTGACAAAGAAGGTCTGTAAGTTTCAACGAAAGAGCTAGGTGAAATTCTGGCAGACCACTTTGATACCCAAATTGGATTCCTGGGAGATTTCCATAAGTGGGTTGCTATGTTTAAATATGAGCAACTACTCCTGATTCCAATTGACACAAGTGGACAAGAATGATGGACGAAGCATCTACAAAAGGGTAAAGGACATTGAAGTGTCTTTTACTAATGCTGAATACAAATCTACTGGAAGGGTGGTTTGGGAAGGCCAAGAGAGTCGATGAAGTTTGCACCAAAGATGGAAAAAGCCTGAGACCTTCACACAAAAATGCTACTAGCAAGAACTTCTTTCCAAACTTGGGAGAGATAAGTTGAATATATTCAAGGGGCCTTGGTAAAGATGAAAATGCCCAAAACACCAGAAGCAGCAGAGGGCAACCAGAAGAGCCAGTGTTGAAAAAATCTTCAAAAAATAATGATTATTTTGAATATCACAAATTTTTCCAACCCTATGATTTTTTTTTAATACATAGGGAAATCGGTAACATCATTGATGCTGCCACTATAAACCCTAGCCTCCTGGGTTAGACGAAGTTAACAGGACCCCCGACCCTCTAGGGCATCAAACTGGGGCAGCCAACCGGGAAACACCTGGCCGCTCCCATCCAGCCTATCCATTCTGGGTACGTCGTGGTTTGAACCTTGGACCTCTCCAAAGAGAGCCCAAAGCCCTAATTACTGCGCTGTCCAGCCCTATGATTTATTATGAGTTGCTGATTTCTTCAAAAACTTGCCAACATTTTCAACCAAAGTGGAAAAAAATCATGATTTTTGCCAATCTTTTCTGAATAAATGCCAATCTGATTTTTTCTAGGCCTTGTCAATAAATTGTCGATCACAATTTTTTCAACCTTGAGAAGGATCATCGAGTTAGAGCTCTTGATCAAACTATGGATAATCCAAATGCCTAAAAGGCTAAAGCTATGGATAATGTTTTAAATTTTTTATTTTTAATTCAAATTTTTGATTTTTTTTCTTTTTAAGAAAACATTGTTTTTTAGGTGACACAAACTTTGGCCAAGGTTCTGCATCTTCTTGATGCCAATAAAATGTCAATGGTCATCTTTATGAGGCTATGGAGAAGGCCAAGGACATCATAAATCAATATTATGTAGGCAATCAATGTAAATATGATCCAGTTTGGCAAATTATCAATGGGAAATTGAGCAGGCAGCTCCATCAGCTGAAACATGCACCAAAGTACACTACTTTAACCCCAATTTTCTTAATTTCAAATTATTTCAAGTTGATGAGGAGGTTATGAGGGCCTCATCACATGACAGACAAAGAAACCCTTGAAGACAAGATCATGGATGAGTTGTCTTACAAGGTTGCTGATGTGAATCTATTTTCCTGCGTTCCATGGATATCTGGGACAGGGATGGCGGGACAACCATTTGGGATGGCAGGATGTAGTTTCAAGACATCGAAACACATCTTCGGAACAAGTACCCATAGAACATAGCCTTTTTTCTTCGTGTGTGTGCATTTGAGTGATGACCCCAGCGATGAATGAAATCGTTAAACTCAAATCTTTTAATTGTTGAGCTCTATAAATATTAAGTCTTCTTAGAAATGTTATTTTAGGTTACATACAAAATTATATATGTCCTATTGCAGATTGTTGGTGGGAAGATTATGCTGCTTGAACATCAAATCTCTAGAGGCTAGCAATCCATATGTTGTGCCAGCCTTATAGCAGTTCCAAAGAGAGGCCCAACTAGAGCTTATTTAAGAGCATATACCAAGAAGCACAATAGGCTGAGCCATGATTGGTTCAACCATATTGGTTTTGTGCAATGCAATCTTCACATTCACATCATGTGATCGACTATGATGAGATTAATTCACTTTCAAACTAGATTTTCAATGATGTGGAGTCCAAGAATTTCAAGGAAGACATCACAAAATTGGAGAGAGAAGTAGCAGAAACAATGGTAGGAGATACACTTAAGGATGCTCCAAGTTCCAATTCGAGGACGATATGAAAGGGAAGCAATAGTGAAACATTTTAAGGATGTTGTAATTTTAATCGTTGTATGATCATATGATGTGAATTCTAAGTTGCACAAAATTTGGAAAAGGGTGTAGTTTCCTAAACAAAAACGCCTTAGGAAACATGAGTCCTTAAACTCTTTGGAACCACGGAAACAACAAAGAAAACGCATAATCTAAAAAAAAAAAACTGAATCTTTTTTTAAATTACTAGACAAAATTTAGTTAAAGAGTAAAAATGGATGAAAAACATGTTTAATGATTTAATCTAATATAGAGTATAATGCTTAATTTCAATAGTTAATCTCATATAGATAAGGATATATATTAGGATTCACATACCAATCGTTTGTTTTCCCTTCTATCCACTGTTCTTTTTTGCAAGATACAAGACAAAGATTAGAATGCAAAACAAAACTAGATCCTCCGCATTTTCTGTTTCACATCGCCCAGTGAGTGAACCCATATATGTTTCAATTTCTCTTTGTTGTTGAAGAGCTTGCGAACCATTCTAGAACCTCTGTCTTCATTGATCCCAACCTATACTTATTTTAAACCATAGTTACTAGGTTTGGCCCGGCTCAGACCTTAAGGGATGGACCAAACTGGTTCGGTTCAGTTCCATCCTTTTCTTTAATTTGCAAATTATATATTCAAAAAAAATATAAAATATAAAATATGGATCATAAAATATAACTCATGCATTTATAAAGAATAAAAATATACTTGAACATAGAAAATATGGAAGAATCTGAATTTTTCTATGTTTTTTTAATACATAAATTCATATTTTTTATAAAAATTTTGTATGGGTGTGTCTATATATATGTATATATAAAATCCAAACTTTTGCAAACCAAACCTCTGAACCAAACTGTACCTCCAAACTGTGCTTTCAACTATTGTATATTTTGTTTTTTTTTCTCTTCTCATCTTAGAGCTTTTATATAGTAAATTGATTTTTGATGAAGTGGGTTATGTGTGTCCCATCTGGGCCTCATGCAATACTCACAAAAGCTCTAAATACATTTAACTACAGACTTTTCTTTGGCCCAAAATGCCAAAAAATGTTGGAAACTCCCTTGGAAATGTCTCTTAGAAATGCTAAGCAACATGGAAAGTCAAGATAACATGTTCCAAGAATTTCCAGGAGTTTCCGTGTTTATGTAATGAGGAAACAAGGGAACCCTAGGAGTTTCCTGCAAAAAAAGTGTGGACTATACCTTTTAAAATAAAAAAAAATTAATAGAAAAATACCTTTTGACTCTTGAGCCTCTTAAGAATTATTTTACATGTTAACCGAATCTGAGACTGATTCAAAATTTTGGATTGCTGAGTTGCTTTGTGAGTCCAACTTTTTGAAAAATGCACAAATATATAGCGGGCATGGGCAGTTGACAAATTGTGTGGTTAACAGTTAGGTACACAGCAAGTATAGAGGAAAATGTATAATGTACTTCAAATCAAAAACCTACTTTTTGGGAGTGTGCGGCGGCAATTTGTTTGTTCTATTTCATAGTGTCTCCTTTCTGTTTTGTCTTGATTCTCAAACACCCAATATAAGTATTAGATCCCAGTAAGTATCTTTCAGGTTAAGGCAACAAGAAGGCAGAAACCTACAAGTAGACATCAAAAAGAGACAAGGACTATGACAGAGGCCTTAGAACAGGACATTATATGGGTGGGATGCATTTTGAGAATCAGACCTGCAGCATTTTGTAGGTCAGAATTGTAGTCATGCCCATACTGGTTGAGGCACTTAAGAGCCTGTGACAAACCTGAAAATCATGTACAAGAAGGCTGTAAAGGATCTCTCAAATTTCTGATGAGGCCTCAGAATCAAGAAACCTGAAATAGTTATCGGGGGCAGTTATTAGCATTGTTTCTGGTTACATTTTTAGTCTGATTGAGGTGCAGCTCTCTGTTTTGTAAAGAATTTGTTGATGAAAGTATAAAGACTTGCCTTCGTTTTATTTCCAACTCTGGCATTTTCATTAAATCTTGCATTTTGAGGCAAGAATCTAGAAAAGCATAGCTAACCTGGTCTAGTACAATTTGTTTCTTCATAATATGAAGTATATCTTTACACTATCATCTGAACAAGTTTGTACTATATGAGGCTAGAATCTGCACTGTAATATCCAGGGGAAAAGTTTTAGAATGAAGTGAGACATCCAATAAAGAACACTGTTTGAGGATTAGAAAACCATTTTGACAAGTGGTGTTTGGATATTTTCCCCACATTAACATCCTAGAGACATAGAAAAGTCAAATGCCAACAATCTGGATTTTATAGAGTCCTAGATATTCAGTGGGCACAATTTTAATATTTAAATAACTGCTATTTTTTAATGGTGAGATTTGATGGGTGTAGCTGAGAGGCCATAAGCTATTGCTGACAAAGGTGAGAATCTTAAGGATGTACCATTTTTTAAATTAAAAACAATGTTTGTTCCCATGCTTCTTGAACTCAAAATGAAGTATAAGGCACTCCCTGAAATCTCTGGATCTAGGGTAGGCTTGCCAGTCCGGCAGAGTTATAAGTAGTAGGCTTTAAATAACAAAGGACTTTCTCTTTAAAGAATCTATTAATCATCCTAGAAATGGAAGGATATTCCCTACAACGGCACCCACTTACTATCGAGGATTTTTTGGACTAGCTGAATGCTGCTTGTTGTAGGATGGATGAAGAAGATTTAATTGTAGATTTAATAATCAGCTTAAGAAGTTTGCCTGTGTCCTATGAAAATTTTGTCAAAACATTTAACGAGACGTCAGAAGATGCTACCTCTAGATTTGAAAGGAAAAGACGATGAAAAGAGTTCGGAAACCACGAGGAATCCTCAGAGAGTTCATTTAATGCTAGAACAGAAGTCAAGGGAAAAGAAAAATACTTCGAACATAAAGAAATGGAAAGAGCTAATGCTGAATACTCTTTATCTGCAACAGGTAAATCAACTTGAAAAAATGTATATATATATATATATATATATAATTTGTGACAAGATAAACCTCCTGGAAAACAAATGCAGAAAGAAACAAAGAGATTAAGAAATTCTATGAATGTCCACGGTGACCAAAATAGGTCAGAGGGACTCAGAAAGGTAGCATCCATAAGCAATGCTCTGTAGAGGAATGAAAAGGGCATTAGAATTAAAGAAATACATGCACTGGATAAGAGATAAAAGAATTAACGGTTAACCCTACTTACATCACAAATAGTTACGTAAAGAATTAATATCCCAAAAAGGGCAAGAGAAGTTGTAGAACATGATTCAATGAGTAATACCATGCAGCACAAATAGTATGGATAGTGCAAGTAGTTGTGTAAAGGATCTTTCTTACTACAGCAATGGCAGATACTTATACCATGTGCATACGAATAGCTAGGAAGGGCATCTCCAAAGGTAATAATATTGTCTTGTTTAAGAAAGGACTCTTTTTCCAAATTTTGATTAGGATTTTCATGTCCCCTTACAAAATGAATGCAATTCAACACAATTGCAAAACAGCCATTTGCTTCATCCCAAGCTAAAGCTAATGCAAATAAGGTTCTCATGTGGCACACAAATTCAGTGTATTGGCCCAAAAAAGGATAAAGTCTAGAGTCTAGACATACATCCAGGAGATTCAGCAAAAGTTCCACTAAGCGAACAAAGGATCAAATAAGCATGTGGGGAACCCATGAAGATAGTTGCAAATCCAAATAGATTCAACTAACCTGATCAAATATAGAAAGAACATTAATAGAAATACTGATTCGAAAGGACAAGAATACCAAATAACTGGATGAAAATATTATTTCCAATAGTAAAGATAAACTAAGCAACATTCTACGAAAATATTGCAAACTATTTTAATGTGATATTGAAATTGTTTGCTTATTACTATGTCTAATGTGTTGATAAAACCATAGCTGGATAGTTATAATTACCATATACCAACCCACCCTGACTAATTGGAATATGCAAGGAATCGTTGTAATGGGCATCAACTCAAATTACAATTAATTGAACACAACTGCCTCCAACAAGGACTGTCAGGCTGTATACACTGCAACTAGCTGTTGACAATAGAATTGGCACATTCCGTACTCTCTTTGAAATTTTGTTTTGACAGCTTAATTTAGTATGACTCTAGTTTATATTTTTTAAATTTATTCAAGTTGTTTAGAATCCACCAAAAGCAGAAATATCCATGTGTAAGCAGTTTTCTATCAAAAAACAGCCATAGGCAGCTGGTCTGCTTCTGACTTTTGTGAGGATCCTCTGGAAATCAATGCAATCAAACTTGAAACAAAACCTTATAGTTGGGACTTAATGTTTTAAAATGAGGTTCCATGTTCTATTTTAGCTTTTCAACTGCAACCTCAACCACAAAGTGAACAGAATACTAACTTACAAATATTAAACGACACTAGTGAATAAAGTCAACAAAAGGAAGGGACCTCAAATACTAAAGTCACTGTGCAATAACATAACTCTCAACTTACAACAAATGAACCAAGTATACTTACAAACATTTTAAGTCCAACAGAGGTTATCTTCAGCAGCTGACCAGAAGAATGATTGAATTCAATTGCATTATGCACAGATGATGATACATAGTAGATCCTTTTCACTTTAGTAGTATCACTATTGCGTGTAACTAAATGGCCCGTTAGTTGAAATGATTCATCAATACCATAAAATGTGACAATGCTCTTGATGGCTTTCTCATCTGTGAAAAATACAACAGGATCAACTCCTCGCCACCTTCCTTGTTGCTGATTTTTTCCCCTTTTTGCCTCATTCCCTTCCCGGTGTGATTTAGTATCACCAGTATCAACTTTGTTTTTCTTCTGGCTATCATCAACTGCTTCACATATTTCTGTCTCAGAATCACTCTTGCCATGCTCATTGGGGTTCGACTCTCCAGCATTAAGTACATCTGAATGAATATCACCAGTACTTCCAAATCTCTCTGATTGTGTAACTTCCACATCATGGTGACTGACGGTGTCATTTTCTATGAGAAGGGCACGTGCTGTGGTATCAAATTCTGACGACACATGTTGTTTTGTATTTGCATCAACTCCAATTTTACCAAACAAATTTTGTTTAGAATCCTGAGTACTACTAGAATTGCATCTTTTATAAGGTTCTTTTGATTCCATGTCCTTGGCTGCAGCAATCATGCAAAATAAGATTCAGAATTTAAGTTATTTATTATTAACAAAATTTAGACTAGAATGACATTATTCATTAACTAGCAGAATATTCCGGTACTTAGCAGCAATCAAAGTATTCTATTACAGTAATTCTTTGACAATTTTGCATTCAGTATCATCACTCTCTTTAAGGTGGGGACGAGGGAAGAAGAAAGAACTGTTACCACATTTAGAGGCAAATAAACTGAGACACTTCTATTTTATGAAGATAAAAAAGAAAGAAATGTCCTATAAAAATGAGATTTACCACTTGGAGAAACTTTCTGTAAAACAGCAATAAAAAAGCCTCCTGTATCTTGATCATGAGGCAATATTCTCATGCACCGTTCCAAAGGAAGACTAGCAACTTCTGCCTCCTCTTCACTGCCATCGTCCTTTAAACTATTCTCCTCTAAAGGCATTCCTGCCAAGTCATTCAACAAATTTCCATAATTACTAGGTACTACATGGCCTTCAGCCTTCACAACTTTGGGAGATGCATCATTTTTTAGAGACTCTGTGTCACCTTCTATCTTATTGGTATCATTTTCTGACATGGCTTCCATTTTGATTTCTTCTTTCCCACAATCTTTTTGTATGGCATTACAAGTGTACTCATCCCAATTTTTCCCAAAAGGAAACATAGTAGGTACTATTGTAGTTTTTCGATATCGATGAACCTGTCTATAAGATGTGAGCCAATAGCCTTTGTCACGAACCTAACATAGAAAATCCATCCAGAACAATTATTTCAGAATAAGAGTCAGATGCTATAAAATAAAATAAAAAGATTAAATTTCCAAAATAAAACTACTTTCAGTCTTCTTGTACGTGATAAAAATACAGTTTGCACTAGATATAGAATAATCCCTGCCATGCTTCAAAACAACATGAAGTGCTTAAAGTAAAAATTTTGGAGAAGCCATCAAATAACATTAACTCAACCAATTAAATTTCTTAACTTTCAACAAGGAGACCCAGGTTCAAATCTTGCCAAGCTATATATGCATAATTCCCATCTTGTTGTAATACCACTATGTGGTAGTGATGTAATACAGATGGGGCCATTTCAATCCCATATAAAGATAAGTCCCTCTCAAATACTCACCAGTTATTAAACTATAAAGACCTACAAATTAAAATTTGTCCAGACTTAACTCATATAACAGAAAGATTGGACACATTTTTGTTATCCGATACATGGTTGCAAACAGTGTACACAATCTCTTCAGACAATTTATTGCAAGCAAGATCAGATGATAAACCCATTCTCTTTGGATGTGATTTACTCACTAATGGTCATCCAAAGCCATTTCGATTTCAGACTATCTGGCTCTAAAACCATAATTTCTTCCATCTGGTTAATGCCATTGTGGGATGAAGCAAGTTTTGAAGGATCGTGTATGTACAGATTTATTCAAAACATCAAATATCTAACGGTGCAAACGAATATTTGGAATGCCAAATCTTTTGATAACATATTTAAAGCAAATGAGGAAATTAAATTGAAGCTCAACATTTATAAGAGAAAGTAGAAATCAATGGAATGACCAAGATACTTGTGTGCAAGAAAAACAATTACTTCCTGATTATCATAACATGTTGAATAAGGAAGAGTCATATTGGTCCTAAAATTCTATGAAAAGATGGCTTAAGGAAGGGAATAGAAATACTAAATCTTTTCATGCTTCAGCCAAAACCTTGTCTTTTCATCAAATCAAAAACATTTCAACTCTAGATGGAGGAAATATTCAGGAAGAAGAAGATATTAGGAAGGAAGCAAATGATTATTTCAAAGTTAATCTTTTAGATGTTGAGCAAGATAAGGAGGCTCAAGGTAACCCTTTGCAAATTATTCCATCAATTAAAATGCAGGAACAAAATGAAAGCTTGATGAGGAAGATCTCTATGGAGAAGGTACAAGATGCAGTTTTCTCTTCCACCCTAAAAAGGCACTTGGCCCAAATAGGTTTCCTGCAATTTTCTTTTGAAAATTTTGGGATTTGTTGGCTGCAATTGAAGAGGCCAGAAAAAACAAGGCTACAATACATGAGATCCATGCCACCTTCATTGTGTTCGTTTCGAAGAAAGGAGAGAAAATATTTTGATATTTTTTGTCCAATGAACCTTTGCAATATTATTTAAAAGAAATTTTCAAAAATTACAGCAAACAGATTGAAACGCATTCTAGATTATGTTTTCTCTCCGATCGGAAACACCCCACATCATCCAGTTCAAACAAAAGCAGGGTCACTAGGCAGCGCACCCACAGTTTGTCAGGGTCCAAAGTAGCAATGGGCAAAGTCATATCATGGACTTCTTCAGCTCCGGTACTTCAGCCTCGACTGTTAAGAGAGATTAGTTTCTGGGGGGTTCTTGGAGCTTGCCCCTCCTGGGCTGCTCCTCCTTCCTACTTCTCTCTCTCCATTCTTCTTGGCGTGCACTCCTCTCTTTTGGACTGCAGCCCTCCCCCCTCTGCTCTCCCTTTTCTTTTCCCTTTCTAACTTTATTATTTAGGAACAACTTATGGAAAGTAAAAACCATAGGCTTGTTAGCTGTTGTGAAAACCTTTGTACTTCGTGCAAAAAACCTAAAAAACCTTATTTTAATTCATCAAGAAGGATGAAAGAGATTTAATGCCAAAGAGAGAAATGGCCAATAGAGTACACCCAATGTTGTTGGCCCGGTTGTCGGGTTTCATCTTGTATTTATCTTAGTTCTTTTCTTTGTTGGGCTTTTTAGCCTGCTAGCTGGCAGTCATTATTGTCTTTCTTATAGTCCCTTGGGTCTTAAATTTAGCCCACCACGGACATTAATAATATTTCATTTCATTTCTCAAAGGAACATGGTCGTCTTGTTCGTGGTAAACAAATTTTTTATGGTGTAATCTTTGCATAACAGGCCATATATTCTCTTCATTCCATGAAAAAGTCAGATATGCTTAAAAAATTAGATATGAACAAAACATATGATAGGGTTTGTTGGAATTTTCTACATGATATTCTCAGAAAAATTGGTTTTGATCAAGGTTCAAATGAATGGATTAGATGTTATAGCACTGCAAAATATTATTTTGATGAATGGATCCCCCATTGGATACTTTGAATCATCTCATGGACTCGGCCAGGGTGACCCACTATCTCCTTCTCTATTTATTGTTCCTGCTGAGGCATTGGAGGGAGCTTTCTCAAAGCCAAAAATGGAAGGAAAAATCAGAGGTATTCAGGTTCTAACAAACGGTGCCTTCTAATCTAACGTCATCTTTTCTTTTGGGTCATCCTTCAGTCATTAAGGCCATGGAGTTCAAATCATACTATGAGAAGGCTGTTGGACGGTTAATACTACAAAATCATAGATCATTTTCATAACACTGCCCTAGATTTACAAAAGATTATTGTATATATTGTAGGGTTTATAATTGGAAAATTGTCATCAGCTTATCTAGGTATTCCTTTGTTTGAAAAAGGAAAGAAGATGGAACTTTGTGACTCAATTTTGGATATAATGAAATTGTTTGGCAGGTTGGAAAGGTGTTCTTAACAATGGCTGGAATGCTACAACTGATAAAGACTGCTTTGCAGTCTATCTCTATATATATGATGTCTCTGTCAAGATTGCCATAAGGTATAGCGTTTGAATTTGTTAAAATTCAAAGATATTTTCTTTGGAAAGAATGTGAGGAAAAATTTAGGTTTCCTCTTTGTAACTAGGATAGGATTTGTAAATGAAAGAATATTGGAGGGGTACGCTTGCCAAATTGTAGACTTACGAGTTTGGCATTAGGAGAAAAACATGGTTAGAAAATATTCAAACATCAAGGAAACAGTTGAGCAAAAATGTTACTTCAAAATTATATAGGTTTGAGACCATGGTCAAAAAGATCTTCCTTGGGAGTGTGGAGACCATGGTTCAAATCCCTCAGGCCTCATAGAACCGGAGGGCTTGTCACGCCAGTACTGCCAGCTACGTTAAAAAGTTTACCTGGCACAACTGGAGGTTATAGTGGCATCAAGGAGCAGGATTCGAACCCACAAAGAGGCATTGAAAATGTAACGAGTTTCCGATTCCTCTAGTATACGTGAAACAAACAAACAAAAAAAAAAATGTAGGTTTTATTGATGCAATAAAATTGTTAAAGAAATGAACCCTGCCTACAGGCTCAGCAACATGGAACTTCATATCAGATAGTTTGTAATTGATCAAGAAACATATTAGATGGTCAATCAATGAGGAATATTCTGCAAATTGTCTCGTATAATGTTTAGTTGAAGCCTTATCCTCTTATTTCTGATTCAAAATAATCATCGGCTTGGGCATGTTTAGCTTGTAAAGGTTCAAAGGTCAAAAATTATATTAATGTGAACAACTCCTGATCATAGATTTCTGTCTGCAACCTAGTTGAAAGAGAGGACCTCAGACAAAGAATAGAGGAGATTCAAAGAATGCTTCAAGAGTTCTATTTGCCTATTTTTATGCGGAAGGATGACTCGGTTTTAAATCTATCAAAATGGTGGATACTAAGTTAAGTTGGAATATAAGGATTTAGAGCAATTGGAATTTCCTAATCCCAAAGATTTCCCTTGGAAAAAAGGTCATGGATGTCCTGTCTAAAGCCTCGACATTTCTTTGGTCAGTAGTCCAAAGCAAGATTCTTACAGGTGATAATTTGCAAAGAAGAGGATATCATAGACCTTTGAAGTGTGCCTTGTGTGAGAAGGATCTAGAAATATCAAATCATTTATTTATTGATTATCCCTTTGCTTATACCATTTGGGGCTGCTTTTTGAAAAAAAATGAGAATATATTGGGTAGCTCCATCAACATTAAAATTACTCATGAAATGTTGGATTAATTGTTTCAAAGCTAAAGCATTGTGCATCGTGCCATTATTTGTTGGAACTAATGGCTTGAAAGGAGTAATACAATTTTTAAAAACAAATCTCAAAATCATGCCCAAGATTAGAATCATTTTATTGCCTCTCTTGCAAAATGTTTACAGACATGGTGGTCATAATGGGGAGTTTCAAGTGCAGAAAAAGAGGTGCTCCCCTCTTAGTTATAGGATCTGAACATACATGGAAGGATCATCTATGACAATGGACTTAAAACAAGGATCTGCTTCGATCTATGGTCAACGGAAAACGTCCAAAAGTTGGGTTTATCAAAATTAGTTTTGATGGCGCTTCCAAAGGAAATCCAGAAAAAGCTGGTGGAGCTGCTGTTTTTCGAAATCACTTACTTAGAATCATATGGAGTTTCAATTAACCACCATGCAGAGGATAGGGCACTTCTTACAAGGATCAAAATTGCCATTGAAAAATGATGTAACTATATTTCAATTGAGGGGGATTCACAAATTATTCATCTCCATCAAATTCTCCAACTGCAGTTTGTGTGTTTAAAAAACCTGTTTTAGTCATTTCTGTTCTTGCACCTATTCCACTAGAATGAATTTCTCTTCTTAAAATAATGCTACAATAGCTCAGGACTATACTCTTCCTGTCACCACTTGGAAGTCTCCTTAAACACACTCCACCAACAATGTATATTGACTTATCACCAACTAAGATGGGAACTTCTCGATGTTTTAAAACTTATGCTCTGAATGTATGCCAATCATGTTCTATAACAATTATGCTGAGACTGTGCTTCAGTACAAATTTGATACAATCACAGATCCAACCAAATTATCTTTTATTGTCATGACTCCTCTGGGCACGATGAAAAGGTTAGGAATCACTCCAAGAGAGTTCCCAATTCTTCAATTGATGCAAAGCCATTTGTTTTAAGAATAGGCTTACTTGGTAACTGGTAAGTCCATATATTTTGACCCTTCATAGAGGATGGTAAGTTTACATACGAGACTCACTTGTATTACTCGCTTCATATTTTATGTTAGAACATAGATGAAGAATAAACAGAAACATGTGGTACTTCTCTCTACAAATCCAAATTATTTGACAGACACACTACTGACTTCTGGAATTCTTACCCACCCTAGCATCACTAATGATCTTAAGGGATTTTTTTTACTTTCAGGACAACGTATGCTTTAATCCAGCAATGGTTTACTCAACAAAAGGGGTTTCGCCATAGTCCAGCACAATAAACATTCCAACTGCTGACATCAATGTTGGCACACATCCTGGCCAGAAATCCCATTACAACAGGAGCAGAGTTTTTTAATCTATTTATGGCCACTAGAGACAAATAAACAGTGAAGTTGCAGCAGAAGATACAATCTCATACAAAAACCTGGCTAAATAATCTGCACGAAAGGCATGGAGTCTCTATTCTATTTACAGGAGCTTGGCCAACGTCTATACAACAGTGCCAAGCATAAGATTAGAATACCTAATGTATTTGATTATTGTCAACGTATCTATTCCATATAGATTGTTAAGGGTCCTTTTTATGATTTCTCCAAGTTGTAGTCCTCAGAGTAAACACAGGACTAATATATGGTCCAGAAGATATCCCAGCTTTTTTGTAATTCTACTACTAGCTTTTGCTTGATATCTGTATGGTTATCTGCGAAAAATTTAGTAATGTCCAAATGTGACCATATCAGGTCAATGGAACTCAAATATTACACAGTTACACTTGGTTATAATAGCCAATTAAGGGCCAAATACAGTGCTCCAAAGAATACAAAAACAAAAATTATGAAGAGTAACAATTACAAAACCCAAGCGGAAATGGACAAAACATGTCTCTGTAGGTGGCATTTTATGGAACACATACATGTCATATACTACTTAAATTAATTTATAATACAAGAAATATACAGACCTGATACAATGGGGGTGCAGACTACCATATAAGATGCAATGTGAGGAAGAGGCAGACTCTGAATAAAGGGCATACAGAGGAATCTACAAATGCATGTCTGTCTGGACCTCCAAGGCTGTGGACATGGGTGATATTGATTGTCTTGCCCTATGCAGGGATAAGACACTCTGGTAGTTGCTCTATGGGGGAGGTACCATCTCACAGATTTAAACCCATCTGATGAAGCTGCAACTATGTTGTCCGCTGAATACCAAAAGGAGGAAAGTAATATATGGGAACCCAAAAAATTGGCGAATAAAAGTAGTCTCCAACTACCACCCTCTTCTATTACTAGGGAGATTCATAAAGGCATCTACCCAACGCAACTCAGAGGGCTAGGGATGGATCTATCCCCCAATTTGAAGCATGATCCCCTACGCATCATAGCTAATGAAGATGGAAAGTGAATCTAAAGATGCACTCAAGAAGAAGTGGGCAGAATGCAAACTCAGCTTATACAATGCATTAAGCAACTATATGCTTACAGCAAATCATACGTTGAAGCTAAACAGTCAGAACTCTCTAACACATGCCCACTCAGCAGGTCCCAGCCTAAGGCCCCAAACCTCAAACCTGTAAGGAACTGTAATTTTGATGACAGTCCAAGAAGTCACATCTTCAAGAGGATATCCTCAAAAATAAAAATGAATCTGAAAACATTGTCGTTCAAGAAGAGAGAGTATTGCATATCCTTTGCAAAGTTTCCACTGGGAAACAAATTTCGGATCAAGCGTTGGCCATAAGAACTGAATCCCCAAATAGTAGAATGTTATGATCTCAACAAAACTTCAAGAGCATGTTCATGGAAATATTAAGGACATCTTAGTCTTACTAAGGCTGACCCTAAGCTTGTTTGTGCCAGCAAAACAAAGCAAGCACATCCAACTATTATTGCAAACCCTCAACTGAGTGAACAAGGAGAACCACATCACCTGGAAAGAGCAATATGGCAATGAAAACGTGGTGTGGAGGAAAACTTCCCTCTGCATGAGTATGTTGTCAAATGAAGTCCTCAAGCTCTTCAATATACATGTCAAAAGAAATCAACAAACCAAACATCCCTACATAACACCAATGGTACTTTTGATATCTTCAAACAAACCCATAATCAGCTTGAAATCGACAACCCACTCTCTCATAACTCATGATTGTTGTTCTATGGAGCTTGAAGACGCCCATACCTCATGTCCTTTAAAAGAGCAAGTACTAAGGAACTATATGAAAGGTCCTTCTGAAGTCAACAAAACAACAAAAGACCTGAGAGGACCTCGCTCAAGCCTCCTCAGTGATAGCACTAAGAGGGAAGATATGGTCTGTTGATTGAAAACCTCTCTAAAACCAGCTTGCAAGATAGCTCTACGGCCATCACTCACAAGTTGTTCAAAAAGCTTTATGTCAAGTGTCAACCATAACGATTTCGTAATTGTTTGGATGGAGTTGCCTCCAGCTTTATGGATGGGATGAATAAGATGCTGAGATCAAGAGGAATGAAAGCGAAAATAAATTACCTCATTAAACAGAAGTGCAATGGGATAAACTGGGAAATCCACCAGATATTCGAAAAATTCATTGTCAAGCCCTTCACAATAAGTAGCTTCATTGCTGCATAACTACAAATGCTTGTCCTAATATCCCTTGAAACACACAAAAAAAGTAACAAATAGGGGAAGAAGTAACATGGATTATAGATTGCAATGGGATGACATAAAGAGACGTGACATATGAGACGTAGTAATCAGTGTCAATGCAAGGGAGTGGGGTTTTCTTGGCAGGAGGGTACGCCAAAAAGTCTTTGTTAAATTATAAAAGGTCATCAAGGAGTTTGTTTCTCCTAGAAAAAAAAAAATCGTGTTAATTGCATCTAAAGAGATAGTGATAATCTCTGATGATGGAGGAGATGGTGATAGGGTCATGAGCTAAGACAAAGCAAGGCCTCCTATACATTATTTTATAGTCATCATGGTATCAACGATTCATAGGACAAGAACAAGGAGTACAAGGCGGCTTTGAGAAATGGACAATCTGGAAGGAAGAATCAATAACAGCTCCACATAAAGCATGTCAAAAAGAAATTCCATCAATAATAGGTCAATGTGAATGGAGAGAGAAAGTCATCTTTGGCTAATACTATGGTGGAAAAAAGGAAATTATAGCCTAACATATGCCAACACAAGCATGCGACTTAAATATTAGCACATGCCACATCTAAGTGTATAACACTGCACTGGACTTGAGGATGGAAGAGGATAGAAATGAAAAGTAGCAAGAGTAAATGATAACACTGCACACCCTAGCAAAAGCAGGATGGAAACATAGATATGGCAAATGTGATGAACCAAGGGCATGCTAGCCAGGAAATAATCAAAAAAACTTGCACACTCACTCTACGGGAAACAAGTTAATCCGCTTGAGTATGGAAGCAAGGGAGGATATTAAGGATCAGGAGGCCAGGTGACCCCCAAAGTTGGAATAAGTGTCCCTAGGTTGACTCACTTTTGGTTTCACAACTCAAGGAGACATTTGACATAGCAAATTGTTGAGTGTATTTATTCTTTGCCCAACCTATAAAACCTTATAGCCATGGACTTTTGGATATAAATCAGACACCTATAAATTTGCACTCTTAATTGCCAAAAAGTGTTAATGCTCTTGATAATGAAGAAAAGGAAAGAAAAAAATTAATAATCTTCTTAGTTCAAATCTTGCTTCCCATTTTGACATGTATTTTGATGTCTCTTAAGCTTGGTCAGTGAACATGAAACGATTGTCATAATCTAAGTTGTTGAGTTCGCGTTTGTGTTCGACTTCGACAAGGATAAAATTCAGAAAAGGTTCGGCACTGAAAAAAATCTAAAATAATCTGTAAAATAACTCCATATCATATCAAATAATATTATTAATAAATCCATAGTAGAGACGATTTTTGCCAAGTCCAAATCCGAGTCGGCCTTACCAAGCCGCTCAGGCTTGTGACTCGCGAGTTTTCAAGGCTCGGCCAAGTTTTTCAAAAACTCACCGAGTACTCGGGACTAGTGAGTTTTTGAGCCGAGTCTCAAGCAAAAACTCAGTTAGTGCCGCATGGGTTGAGGAAATGCGACAAAACAAAAAAAAAAATGTTTATCAATGAGATCATAATGAATCCTGGTTTTACTGTGGTCTTCAAGAGTAATCAGTGCATGGTTAAGAGTCTTAAGACCATGCGCAATGAAAAAGTGATTTCCATGAGAATTGGAGACAAAGGGTTGTATACACGTATTGGTTCTGGTAAAGAGAGCTCACAGGCATTGGCACTGCAGGACAATTGCAGTTTCCTTTGGCATGAACAGTATAGGCATTTAAGTTTTCAATTTTTTCTGCACTTAGTCAAGCTAATATGGTTCACAGGCTGCCTTCCATTCAAGAAAAACAGGATATGGTGAGTGTCTAGCTTGGAAACAACACAAGACAGCCATCCAATACTGGCCAGAGGAATCTTGCAGTTGCTCCATGTTTATCTTTGTGGATCAATGAAAACGCCCAAAGTCTCCAAGGCAAAGTATTTTGTTTTGTTGGTGGATGGATTTTGCAAAACTCCTGAAGAACAAATCAAACTTTTTTGCACAGTTTGTCAAATTGAAATATTTCACTGATAATTATAGTAGACATAGTAGGGCTCCAATTCAATTTCAAATTTTTGTGGAGGGAATACAAATGTCGTTTTCTGCCCCTTACACCCCCGTAGGAGAATGAGGTAGTGAAAAGGACATATAAGACAGTTGTAGAAATGCTCAGGTGAATGTTGCACAGGAAGGCAGTGTCTTATCAGTGCTGATTAGAAGGAATAAATACAGCAATACATCTTCCAATCGCAATCCAAAATCTCACTCCAAAGGAGGCCTGGTCCAGCAAAAAACCTCAAGTTTGTAGGCAGTCAGACAGATCAGCAAAATCAGTAGAACATGGTGCCAACACAGTGAGTCAACATGTTCATTTTGTATTGTAGATAAACAGTTTTGTCATATTGTATTGACCAATAGTTGTTATAAATGTTGTTATGTGCATTGATCAAGTATTATGAATTGTCATCTTGTATGCATTACGGGTTGTCACATGCACACCTGAACATAAAGACAATGTGTTTTGTGGTAACTAGTTGCAATCAGTTGATAGTTTGGTAAGAGAGAGTGACGATTGGGCTGTAACTGTCCACCCTCTTTTCAATTTTGTATATATCCCATAAGAGAGTAGTGGAATGGTATCGTCGTTAGTGACCATATATATCCAGTGTAACCGGGTTCTCGCACCCACTTGGCTGGGTTCGCGAACCCGCACCCGTATCCACACCGGGTTCGCGGGTTCACGATCGGGTACGGCTGGGCCGAACCCTATCCGAACCCTGTCAGTCAGGGTTCAGCTTTGACCGAACCCTGTCAGTCAGGGTTCAGCAAAGCCGAACCCTGTGGTCAGTCAGGGTTCACCCAGCCGAACCCAACCCAATTTGGGCATTAACATAGGAAAAAAAACGTTTTTTTTTTTTTTTATTATTATTATTTTTAAGGTGGCCTGATCCACAGGAGGAGGCCCTAGAAGATGATGATGAGGAATATGACGAATGAGAGTCAAATATCAGATATTTGATGTTATCTTTGTACATGTCCACTACTATATAGTATATTGTTATCTCTTGACTCTTTAAGACTTGACATCCTGTCATTTGTTTACATGAATATGAAATATCATATATCAATATGCTTTTATGATGTCATATTTAAATATTTATTTTTTTGTAGTGTGTGTGAATGATTTATTTTATTTCACAATGTATGTGATTTATCATTTATTTAATTATTTCACAATGTGCATATTTATTTTATTTTTTAATTTTTTTGATAATATATATATATATATTTTTTAAAAACTAGCCGCACCCGCACCCGGCGAACCCTATTTTTAACAGGGGCCGCACCCGCGATGCCCGCCGTACCAACACCCGCGCACCTGGTAACCTTGTATATATCACTTGCCACTTTCATATGTAGTTTAAGCTTGTATCACTTACAGTATTAATTTTTTATTTGCATAATGTTAATTCATTGTGATATATACCAAAAAAAAAAACATTTTTTCAATGAAAATTTGCATTTTCTTTGGGTTTTTTTTTGGGTCTAGTTTTCCCAAGTATTTTTGCCGAGTCCCGAGTTTGAGCCAAGTCTAAGTTTCTCAACTATGAATACATCTATTGACTTAAATGTCTAGATAAAAATGTAAAAAATAACTCCATAACGTGTCCAAAAAAAATTCATTATGCAATTAAAATATCAAAAAAATATATAACATATATATCAATCTATTGACTTAAAAGTCCAGAGAAGAACGTAAAAATATCTTTAAAACATATCAAAATAATATATATTTATATAGCCACAAATAACCTTACTGAAGCTGTGGCTATCAGGGACATTCTCATGGAGGGTAAGAAAATTACCTCCATAGATTGGTGTCTGAATTCAACTCCAAAATCATGATAGACTTGTTATGTTAAAGGTCCAATTCTACAGGTAAACACTGGCAGATTATGAAATATGTGGCCCACATCAATGTCAAAGCAATGGTCAAATGAGGTTGGGTCTTGGAATGGCATCATATAAGGTAAGAAGAATAGCAGACTTCCTCATTAAGGCAGCTTCGATTTGAGACGAGGAAAAGCTTAAGAAAGGAAACACTAGCAAGATATTGAAATTAGATAGGATTGCCATCTCTTCTCCTTGTTGAAAGATGAGATGGGGCAAATTCACTATAAGTACACCAAGCTGAGATCTTTCATTTTAGGGAAAATTTAGGACCCTGATGTGTAGTTCTTTTAATTTGAAATTATGGGGTAACATTAGGAATACAAAGAGGCCCCTTTTGCAACCTCTTAGTAGCTGTTTCTTAAGATTGGGAAGGGAAAAGTTTAGGGTAGAGTGGTTTTGTGAATGGTTTCTTAGTAAGTTTGGAAGGGAGTTTATTTATTTTTCTTTGAAAAACTGGTATAAAAATATTCATAGGCACGTAACAGGTGGGAGGCCATCTGATCCACGCAATGGAGGCCTAGGACGGTGTCTTAAAGGACAACTCCCTGAAACAGCTTGTGGTGTTAGAAAGTTATGACACAGAGTGGCGCTACAGAATAGACACCAATGATAGGATTGCTCTAGGAGCAATGGCTTGACTACGTCACAATTGTTGTGGTGTCGAGGGAGGAATGACTATAGCGGCAATAGATGGTTGCCGGTGTACAAAGACATTAGCTCCAGGGTCAACTGTTTGGCACTAAGTGAGGGACTACTTAGGTTGTGCACTAGAATAAGACTGCACATGGACAGAATTCATGGCACGAATCCATGGAGTGTTAGGCTTGGCGCTAACAAAACTACAAATGAAGCGCTACATAAAAATACATTAGACATGAGAAGATGATAACATGTATAGACGCAGGAAAGAATATAAGCAAATATCCATGAAAGTAATAACCCTTATATTACAAGAGAATGTTACAAAAAATCTCTTTGGAGGAGATCAAGAGAGATGTCGTGAGGCATAAGCCAAATACGTAAGAAGGGGTGTGAAAGGACGTAGGCTGAATCCCCATGTGAAGATGTGGTGAAGTAGGTCATATTCCTAAGGAGGAATATGGTGGCCTTGGTCGGATCCTTATGCAAAGATGTTGTGGCACTGGTTGCAACTTTGGCATATAAGTGCAATTGTAGATCTCAATGGTGAGACGTAGACTAGTACTTCCATATTGCTTGCTTTCATGCCCTATGTTGCACCCGAAGACATTTCTTTATGCAAGAGGATGTAACAGACCAAGAAGGTGCAACATTGGAAGAGCAAAAGATTCAACTTTTAGAACAACCAATGGTTCAGCCTTCGATGGTTTGCTTTTTTAAGTTCTGAGTTTAGGATTCAAACCAACACTAGATTATAAGAACGCTCTTGTATGCATGATAATAGGGTTAGACCAATGTTTTTTTGGAGCAAAGGAGAAGCAAATGAGAGTGAGTTCCAACGCAAGTGAGCAATGAGAGCAAGCACAGAGTGAGTGCAAGTGTTAGCAAAGAGCGGGGAAGAGAAGCAAGTGCAAGTGCGAGGAAGAAGCGAGCATAGCCTTTGACCTTTGGCCTATAAAGTTCTTCTCTAGATCTTTGAATACATTAGAAGAATGAATGACGATTCTCATGAGGACAAGTGAAACATAAATAAAGAAAAAAAACATTTTAAAAATCCCTAGTTGGAAAAAATGATGCCTTAGTTGAAGACAATAATTTTTCCTTGGTCAAGGACTGAGGAAAGAAGTAACCAAATAATCCCACTATTGCAACGTGTGATTCATCAAAAGTGGCTATAAGGATAAAATGATCAAGCAAGATATAATGGTCCTTAAAAGTAGAGGACTAATATGTAAATTCAGTGTTTACTTCCTAAAATAATTTTAGGATTCAAGGACAAAGGAATAGGTGGTGGCCCATGGTTTATGAAGAGGGCTGCCTTGTATTTTAGACCCTAGAGTGTAACGTTTCTATATATAAAAACTCTTGAAAGGTTTCCAATTTGAGTCAAGGTATTTGGACTTCCATTTGAGCTTATCCAAATGGAGGACTTAATAGCATTGGTAATATCCCCAACAAAATTCATGTGGGTGGCACCAACTTTTATGAAATGGAATGTGTGTACGAATGAATTGGCCATGGATATTCCAAAACCTTTACCAAAATCCATTATTGTCAAATCTAAGTCAAGAAAGTGGGTTCAACAAGTGGCCTATGAAAAAATTGCATTTTGGTGTCGCATATGCCATAAGACCAAACACAAATATACAGAATGAAAATGAATGAGAAAGATGAAGACAAGCCTAGAGATGAAGCAAGAGAATCAAACAAGAAGAAATATGGTACAAACCAAGGATTTCCACTCCCAAACATGTAGTAAGGAAACGCCCTTGCTTCATCAAATGGCAAAGTCCATCACAATTGATTTGGATAAAACTTTTGGAGGAAGCATTGGATGAAAAATTGCAATGTCAAAGTTCAAATTTACAAGGGTCCAAAGCTGCAAAGAATTTTTTAGAGTCAATTTCCAAATAGTAGACAATAGTCTCCTTGTCATAAAAAAGGATACGATAAAATAAAAGAAATAGTGCAACGGTTGTCTCTTACACTTTAGATTCTTTAGGTAAGCATAAAAATGATAAATTGAGAACAAAATGGGAAAATGGCATGAGATTGAGGAGGATGAAAACATTAGTGGAATGGTAAGAAGAGAGGACGATTCCCAAAGTAGAATCAAAGAGAAAAAGAAACCAAAAGGAAGACTGATTTGGGAAGCCAAAACAAAATATCATAATGTCCTGAAAACGCATCCTATCATTCTGAAAACACATCCCACTATCCTAAAACGCATCCCGCCATCCCAAAAAGTTGTCCTATCATCCCCATCCCAAATTTTCGTGGAACACAGCTTTACAACAATAGATACTTTCGAACATAAGCTACTTGCCTTTCTTGTTTTTCATTAAACTTGCTTTGAATTTCAGCAAAAAAAACATCGTCCACCATGACCCTTTAGAAATCACCCTATCAATCCCATGCTAGGCACAACTAGTCCCTTAAATCAATACAATGAAAGTTTATAGGCTTGATTCTTGTTCTAATTTCATTCATCCTTCCATCTTCATATTTTCCCCAATAAGTTCCGAACACAGAACTTTCCTTGTGTTGAGATAAAAGGCTACACTCATACCAACATCCAACCTTTATTTCTATGAGATTGGTCTCTAAGAATCAGAACCCATGAAAAACCTACATGGCAACCTTTGTCACACCCTAGCATAGGAGGATTCACCCCAACGCATGTGCTAGAGCCACTCCCCTTCAATCTTAGTTGAGATAGTCAAAGGAAGGGCCTACCACCCCAGTTGCATTGCCACAATCCCGAGAGTTTAAGAGACCGCCTCGATACCGATTGCATATGAGGTAGATGACTTACCATGGTGGCTAAATATTACCATTTTCATAAATATTCTCTCCATGTTCTTGTTGAATGAAATCACACCAGCAATTTAAAAGAACAAATATTGATGGGCTCAAATTTCATCAAGAAGACTCCCACAAATCCATTATTGTCTTGTTTGTATCTTTTATATATAATTTTCTTGAAAATCTTCATCACATGGACAGGTCTGTCTGAGACTGATTAATACTTAACAGCATCCTTAAATTTGTTGATGATGATTGCATCAATCTCTAAATGTTGTTCCTATCCGTGATCCCCATCAACTATGTTGTTCAGGATCCTCAAATACAGATCTTTATATTATTGTATTTTTTTCAAAGGAATTAATTGTTGCAGAAGAAAATTGTAAATACTGAAACAAATAGGAACATACACACTAATTTTCCCCTAGATAAACTCTCAATGAGGTAAAACTCCAGCAGGGAAAATAGTGTGCTGCCTCGTTCATTCAGTTTTACAATGGAAGGATTTTACAACAGTCTAGAAGCAAGATGCTTCTTAGATCTATGCTAAGAGATTCACTTCTGCTGCTGCAATCTCTGATCCAACTGTGCTTCCGCTCTTCTGGCTTCCAAATCTGACCTCCTGAGTCTTTTGCTCCCCTCTGGTTGCTAGATCTGTTTGCCAAAACGTCTTATAACCTTTCGTCCTCGTCCTTTTTGGATACTAAACTGATGTGGACTCCCAGAAAGCTTATTTTATTATTCCACATGCAAGGTTTTTATAGGCATCTCCCATGCCTTTACATGATAAGGTGATATTTAATATTGTACATCTGCATGTCTGTACAGGATAAGGTGGTATTTAATATTGGATGTCCTATGTGCTAATCTGGTGGTCTAAAACCATGGTTCATAAACCTAGGTTCTATTACCATGTGCTAATTTATTTCATGTGCAGCATGTGCATAATTACAACATGTGCCAATTTCTAAGAATTATTTCTGATCATGTGCATTCTTCATGTTATTAAAATTGTTTTGAGCATTTGCCTCCATTCTGACACAAGCATCATCTAGTCTCTAAATTTGTACAATTATCTCTGTGTAAAAATACTCGTCGTACAAGCTTGGCATATCATATTGGAGTTAAGCAATGGTTATTTGGCTCTTTGGCATTGCTAGCCCATCTTTCTCACTCCCAACTTTGATCCATTTCCTTTAATTTGATTTCTTGGTTTAGTTCTAGTAATGTAATGTAGTGGAAAGAGATGCAAATATATTAAACAATTCATGTTACAAGATTGATGATCAGTGTCAAAGGGCATTTTCGTTGTATAGGCATAAACAGCAACCAGACAAGGCGGCACAAGTTTCAGTATTATTGATTAATGAGTATTTCAGTTCACAACACTAACTTCACCTACACATCAACGTGTTGCTTGACCATGAAAAATAATTAGATATCAAAACAAGGCTCTTCAGTTCATTCTTCGTATTTAGTTGGTAGTTTTATGGTGCATGAATATACACGTCATTCTTTAGTTGCAAAAGAAGGGACAATGATAGAAAGCACAATATTCCATAACCTATCATCTAGATTTTTTTTTAAATTTAAAGCAAGACCTCAATTCTTCAAGATTCCTTAGAACACTTTCACATGGCTATTTGAATTGTAAGTGAGAATTAAACAATTAATGACATAAACCTTCCAAGTCTTTAATCCAGGATGACGTTTCAACTAAGGAAGCTTTGTAGACATGTCAAGAAGCTCCACTGATCCCCCATATTACTTAAGAACCTGAAACACAAAACAGCCCAAGCCAAGCCATTCAACACGATACCTACTAAGAACAATACAGCACCCATTTTATCCAGCACCCGTTTTATCCAACATGAACGACAAAGTGTAATTTTACCAAATGAAAAGAAAATAAATTAAAAAAATCTCTAATTGCAACTCTTTGAGTACTAATGCCAAATTAAGCATCATCATTCAATATGCTCATGTAAAAAAAATAACATTACAACTGTCTTTAAACTTGTAAGATCTAAAAATATTTCAAATTCTTTCATATTTTACATTTTACATGCAATGATTCTAGAGGCAATGGACCGAAATCCTAAAGAACTCCAGCATTAATTGTCAGGTCATATTCCCAAAATGTTAAAGAATTCATGTTTATCAAGAAAATTCTATCTATCTTTTTCTTATTAAACAACAGATTCCATAATACATATTAGAGGATAAAGTAACATACCCAGGATCTTGGACCATGATCCCTCGTAAAAACATGTGTAAACTTATTGAAAAAATCATACCCAGGATCTCATTAAAAGCAAGAAAAAATAGCACAAAGCTGTTATTTTTCCCCTTATTCTCTCCCCTCTGTTGGCATACATGTTGCTTCCCCTCATTATTCTAGGCAATTATATGTCAAAATGTTTATAGAAAAGCCTACCTCTATTTGCTCTAGAACTGAAGACTTTCTATTTGTCAATTAAGAAAGTATCTATCATTGGACTATTGGTTGCCAAGTGAAGATACAAAATTGGAGTACAGTCAAACTCAGTACTTGTGGGAGCAAAAAGTTTTTCTAAGATCAGTACTCCAACAAGACATCTCAAACAGGGATTCCTCTTTGTCACCTGCTCTTTATACTATCCTGGCTAAAGTTAGGGGTTGATTTTCAAAGCTAATATAATTTGAGGTAAATGCTTGGGAATCAAAATAGAGGATGGGCCTACAGGACTCACTAACACAGAAGTTGAGGACAACACTCTCCTAATGTGGAAAGCATTAGTTTAATCGGCTAAAGAATACAAATTTTCATCAGAAAGCCTCACCAAGGAGAAATTAACTTAGACTTAAGTGAAAATTGCAAATCAGGTTGCTCTGCTCTCCACAAGTAGAAGTTCCGGATTGTTTGATTTCAGATTGATAAACCTGAAATGGCCCTCAAATATCTGGGCATTCCATATCTTTTTAAAATCTTACTGTTAAAATGTTGCGTCTCCTAATTATAAATAAAACACAAAGAACCAACTGTGAACTTGAAACTGGTTTAACTTAAGGGCACAATTTTCATAATCAGATAACAATCAAAATTTTTATGCCCATTTTTCCCTCTGCAATCCCTTAGTGTCAATAAGAATTATTTTTATTATACAGAAACTCATCAAAAGATTCATTTCAAAAAGTAGCAACCAGAGATTATAGTCTTGTGATATCTGGGATAAGAAACCCTAAGATGCCCATATCTTGTAGGCTCCAGAATAACAAGTGTGTGGGCACTCTATCAAAGTCTTTCTAATGCACATAAAACAACAGATGATTTAGAGAACTAGATGCACACTTTCTCCTATCTATACATCACCATCCCCAGTACTAGTCACTCTTTGTGCCTCACTGTTTCCCACCTTAAATTTGCCCACATAATTCTTATTTTAATGAAGAATTTTAAACATTGAGACGATGTGGGGCATGTGATCCGATGCACCAAAATCTTTAATCTACTCATTCTCTGCAAAATTTTGAGCAATCAAAGGAACAAAGGTAGAAAAGAAAGTTGATTATCCTTACCACCATTTTTATTTTGTTTTGTTAAGGGGACACCTCTTCTTGAGACAATGCTTCACCATCAATATCAATTAATTTTTCTTCTTTTATGCCCATTGAGTTTGAACTTTGAAGCAAGTGGTAGGAAGTAAGGATTGTCACACCTTCAACCAAGGTTCCAATCCCATGGTTTTGGAGAAAAAGTTGGGGACCAATGAATTTCACACTGTAGATCAAGGTTCCAGTCCCATGCATGAACCTTAACATTTAAGCCCATGGGGTTTGGGGCAAGTTTTGGGGAGTAAGTCGATTCACACTGTAGAACAATGTTCCAATACCATGGGTGAACCTAAACATTTAGAGCCCAAGAGATGCAAGTGATGGAGATTGAGAAGTTTCACAAAGTAGACCAAGGTTCCAATCCCATGGATGAGCCTTGACAAATGGCATAAGCTTATGTAGTTAAAAACGTGAGCTCCTAATGGGGAGACGTAAGTTCAAATCTTACCAAGCAATATGTGATACCTTGATAATGGGGTTTGTTGTAATATCGCAATGTGGTTTCTTGAAATACCATGGCAACACAATGATGATGTAATAGAGGATGGGCCCATTTCCACATCTTATACACCAATTTATTTAACAAAAAAGGGGGAAAAAACAGTGTTCCACGAGGACGCGTCCCCGACCCTGAAGGACGCATCCCCCCATCCCCAGCACGAGGGGACATCGCTGGAGCCCCAAAGACACTCAAATAAAAATAAAAAAAAAGTATGGGGGGTGGGACCCATGAAAGTCTCCACCCCCAAACCCTAAAAAGAGACTATAAGGTAAAAAGAAAAAGTTAAAACCTAAAAGTTTAAAAGTAAAACACATTCATTCAAAAGCAGCAGTGAAGAAGAAGAGCAGGCAGCAACAGCAAGAAAGAAGAGCAGGCAGCAACAGCAGCAACAGCAGTGAAGAAGAGCAGCAGCAACAGCAGTGAAAACAACAGCAGAATAGCAGCAAGGGATCCAAGTTTGTTTTCCTATTTTCATTACCTCATCCAAGTTTGTTTTCATATTTTTCTTTCAAGTTTCAACATGAGCAGCAGTGAAGGATATGAATCAGACCCATTTGACATTCAAATGGAGGGGGAAAACCAAAATGAAAATCAAAATATTCATATTGCTAAGGATTCTGCCTCTACTATCCAACCTTCTCAAACTTCCAAAGAGGACAGCACTACTTCTAGTTTTGATTGTCCATCACCACTGTTAAAAGAATATGCCAAGGGTCCATTTAATATTAAAAAACCTCTGCTGCAATTTGTAACCAACCGTGACCAAGGGAAAAAAATATTGGGGGCTCAAGAACATGGCTGTGCAATTTTTGTCAAACTGAGTTTAAGGGCAGCTATACTAGGGTTGAATCTCATCTTACTGATAAAGCAGGAACAGGGGTTAGGGCTTGCAAAAAAATGAACCGGCTACAAGTGGTTGAAGCCAATAGGCTTGTGCAAGAGGCCAAACTTAGAGGTTTAGGCATGCCTTTCCCTAAACCTGGCCAATCATCTAGAAGTGACTTTGGAGCCTCCTCAAGACAGCCACAAGAATCAACCCAAACCTCTAGTATGCCACCGCTGCCCTCAAAGAAAAAAGGAACTATAAATGAGATGCTTAATGTGCAAGCAAGAGAGGAAGCAGATGATGCTATAGCACAATTATTTTTTGCACATGGGCTTCCTTTCCATATTGCATGTTCCCCCTATTTCAAGGAAGCATTCAAAAAAGCAGCCAAGGCAAGGCCTTCATATGCAGTGCCTGGAGAGCATAAGCTTCGTACCTCTCTCTTGGACAAACAATATTCCAAATGCAGTTTGGTTATGGAGCAGATGAGGGACACATGGTTGACGAGTGGATGTTCTATCATCATGGATGGGTGGACTGACATTCGTCAACGTCCACTCATCAATATTATTGTCACATGTTCAGCAAGTCCCTATTTTCTTCGAGCCATTGATTGCATGGGGAAAAGAAAGGATGTTGAGTACCAGTACCTCCTGTTGAAGGAGGCTATTGAGGAGGTTGGACCCTCCAATGTTGTACAGGTAATCAATTTTCGTTTTTCTTATGAAAATCTATATGGTTGTGTAAATGAGACTATTTTTGTTGTGTAAATTATTCTAAATATTTTTGTTGTACACTACAGGTAATTACAGATGCAGCCCCTGTTTGCCAACGTGCGGGGCAAATGATAGAGCAATCATATAGACATATTTTTTGGACCCCATGTTGTGTTCATGCATTGAACAATGCATTGAAGGACATTGGGAGGATAGATTGGGTGAGGGCTATGGTTGCAGAAGCCAGAGACTTGCAAATGTTCATTTGCAACCATCACACTTCCTTAGCCCTCTTTCGGTCCTTCTCAAAGAAGGAGTTCATCAAACCAAGAGATACTAGATACACCACCTACTTCATTTTATTGGAGAGGATGATCGAGGTGCAAGATGCTTTACAGTCCATGGTAGTATGCACGGAGTGGAAGAGGTGGCCGGAATCAAAGACGGAGGAGGGAAAGAAAATCAGAGACAAAGTATTGGATGATAGTTGGTGGACTCAAGCCAAGTAAGAAATGTTGAAGTTAAGATTTGGTTCATGTTTATTTTTTTTGTTTATGATTCATTGATTTATCATTTATGATTTTATGATTTTTCATTTTTAGTTTCAAATTGGATTGCTCATATAGTCTAAGTTTTTTTATTTTTTTTTTAATTTCTTGTAGGTACATTGTGTCTTTCGTTGCCCCAATTGTTGCAGTCATCAGATATGTTGATACAGATGCTCCTAATCTAGGAGAGATCTATGAGACTTTTGACAACATGCTAGGGGAGATGAAAAGAATCATTTGTGCTAGAGATCCATCATTATTATTCTATGAGGCCCACATTAGACCTATTATACAGAGGAGGTGGGATAGGATGAACACCCTTCTTCATATGGCAGCATATGCGGTAAACCCAAAGTGGTATGAGCCTAGGCCTAGGAGAGTGCCTCCCTATAAAGATCCAGAGGTGAGACAAGGGTTTTTGAATGCCCTTAAAAAGATGTATGCGAAGGAGGAGGGCTCAAAACTTAGAGATGAGTGGCTCAAATTTGTGAATCTTAGGGGCCCTTGCTTCAACCAACCAGAGTGTAGAGAGGATAGGGCTACCATTGCCCAATCAGATCCCATTGGATGGTGGCAGCTATATGGGGATGATACACCTAACTTGCAACATTTTGCAATTAGGCTTCTTTCACAGGTTGCTAGTTCCTCTGTTGCTGAGAGGAATTGGTCCACATACAACTTTATCCACAATGTGAGGAGGAACAAGCTTACCTCTCGCAGAGCGGAGAAGCTAGTTGCAGTGCATAGCTCTCTTCGCCTTCGTGAGAGAGTTAAGCCAGAGTACAAGCAATCTCCAGCTACACGATGGGATGTTGATCCAGAGGATGCAGGACAGATTGATGAGGATGAGGATCAGGAGGGGTTGGTTGGAGTTCCATTGGAGGCTCTTCACTCAGATGATGAGGGCAGCTCATCAGATACATATGATAGTGATAGCCCAACAAAAGTTCCTGCATAATGAGACTATTTTTGTTGTACAATGTAAACTCTTTTTGTTGTAATGAGACTATTAGTATTTTTGACATTTGTTGTAAAATTTAAATTATTCTAATGGCTTCTAAGTTCTAAATATTTTTGTTGTAAACTATTAGTATTTAGTATTTTTCATTTTTGTTGTGTAAATTATTCTAAATTTCTAAAAAATTTAATACTATTATACTTGTCGTCCCCCAGTCGTTTCCTAAAATCGGCTTGCCGTCCCCACCGTCCTCGAAACCCGTCCCCTAGTCCCCCAGCCTTGTGTAACCTTGGAAAAAAATAACTACTTCTAGAATAAGCATATTCCCAAAGGCATCATGTGACTATTTATCAGCTTCCATGAAAATAGCATTAAGTAGATGGCAAATCATCATACTTAAAAGGCCAAACTTGCAAAAATGATATGCATAAACTCGCAAAAATGATGTGAAACATCTTCACTAAACTGCAATTTTAGAACATTGAACTTTCCAAAGCAACCTTCCATAAGCCAAAATATTCAGGTCTCATTCTACTCATTTCATGATTTATTTAACAATGCGAGAATAATTAGCACTGGCACCAAATAAATTAATAACTTCCCAATTTTTTATAATGCAATGCATGCCACGAATGTAGCGTAGAAGATCATATTGAAAAATAGTCATATTCGTTCCAAAAACCTCTAGGGAGAAATTATTGAAATACCAACTTTTTTCATGCTACAGATAAAACAAAATTTTCTTTTTGTCGCATCAAAAATATTTTAACTCCAAATGGAAGAAATATTGAGAAAGAAGAAAATATCAAGAAGGAAGCAATTAATTATTTCAAAATTATTTTGTCAGATGTTGGGCAAGATAAGGAGGAACAAAGTAAGTTTTTCTAAAATATTCCATCAATTATCACACAGAGACAAAATGAAAGCTTGATGAAGATGATATCTATGGAGGAACTATATGAAACAATTTTCCCTTTCCATCCTAAAAAGGGACCTGGCCCCAATGGATTTTCTGCAATTTTTCTTTCAAAAAAATTGGGATTTATTTAAGAATGATATGTTGGTTGCAATTGAAGATGCCCAAAAAAGGAAGGCTACAATAAGTCAGATCAATGCCACTTCTATCACATTGGTTCCCCAAAAAGACGTGACAAAATATTTTGATAGTTTTCATCCAATAACCCTTTGTAATATGATTTATAAGACCATTTCAAAATTATGGCAAGTAGGTTGAAAAGCATTCCAAATTATGTTATCTCAGCGGAACAAGGTGGTTTTGTTCATGGTAAACATTCTTGATGATGTAATCAATTGCATAGGGAGCCACATGTTCTCCTCATTCCACGAAAAACCAAGTATGCTTAAGAAATTAGATATAAACAAAGCGGATGATAGGGTTTGTTGGAGTTTTCCACATGATATTCTCAAAATTTTGGTTTTGATAAAGGTTGGTGTGAATGGATTAGATGTTGTTATAGCACACCAAAATATTCTATTTTGATCTATGGTTCCCCTACTGGTTACTTTAAGCCATCCTATGGACTCTGTCGAGGTGCTCCACTATTTCCTTATCTATCTATTATTCTTGCACAGGAATTAAGGAGAGCCTTCTCAAAGGCAAAAATGGAAGGAAAAATAAAAGGTATTCAGGTTGCAAAAATTGGTCCCTTTCATAGAGCATGATATAATGGTTCTTAAAAGTGCAGGGCCAATATGTAAGTTCCATTGATCATGGCCAGGGTTTTTTGAGATTCAAAATTGGATCAAGTGGAAGTGGAGATTAAATTCAAATTACTCCGTGACTTTTCTTCAAAATTGGATCAAGTGGAAGTGGAGATTAAATTCAAATTACTCTGTGACTTTTCTTCCTAAAGGTTTTTTTCTCATCATCTTTTCCAGTTCAGAAATTAGGGATAAAATAATTGTTGGTGGCCCATGGTTTAGGGGAAAAGATGCACTTTATTTGAGACCATGGAATGAAAATTTTTCTGTTGAGACAAAAACTATTAAGAAGCTTCTAGTATGGGTTAGGCTTTTTGGACTTCCATATCAGCTTATAAATAAGGATGTTTTGAAGAATATTGGAAATACCCTAGGGGAATTCATCAAGGAAGGACTAACTACTAAGGAGTGAAAACATGCTATTTATACTTGAATATGTGTTGCTAAGGATATTTCGAAACCTTTGCCAAAATTCATTAAGATAAAATCTGAATCAAGAGAAAGGTATCAACAAGTAGATTATGAAAATATTGCATTTCGTTGCCACAATTGTTATGAGATTGGACACATGGCAAGAGTTTGCAAAGTGAAAACTATGAAGAAAGAGACAAAAAAATCTAGTCATGAGATAAACTTCAAGACAAAGCAAGGAAATCTTACAGTAATAGAAGCTATATCAGATCAAGGATATTCCACTCTGAAAGAAGAGTCAAAGAAAGCTTATCTACAATATCATTTAGCAAGTTCAAAAGGAATTAAACATGCAAAAGAAGATGTGGAGAGAAATTCTAAAACAAATACAGCAAAGGAGGTCAAGTTTACTCCACGCCACCATACCCCGCAATTGCTCCCATTTCTGGATATCCATTTCACTCTCCCAAAGCATCATCCGCGAAGGGTCTGGGTGGATTTTGGGTGATGACTCTAACATCAACTTCTGGGAGGACGTCTGGGCTGGGAAAGAAGCCCTCAGCAACAATCCCAAGCTGGTTGTAGTTAGGCATCTGACCGACAGCAAGTTCGGGCCCAGAGTTGCCGACTTCATTTCCTCTAACCAAGGGATCCAGGACTGGAAGGCGATCAAGTTCAGGATTACTAATGATACCATCGCCACGGCAGTATAAGGGATCCAAGAGGTCCTAAGGTCGGTTTTTCTCCCCCAGTCTAGGAAGGAGGACGAACAATGTTGGAATGGCACCATCGACAAGAATTTCTCAGTCAAGATTGCGTCTCACCTTTGTGAAAGGAAGGCCATTGGGGAAGGCTCCAGCAGCGGGAAACTGGTTGCCCAAAGGATATGGCTCAGGTCCCTCATCCCCAAAATAGCCCACTTCTGCTGCACCACTGTTCATAATAAAATCCTCACCACGGACAACCTTATTCGCAGAGGGGTCATGGTCCCTAACAGGTGCTACCTTTGCATGCAGGATTGGGAATCAGCCCAGCACATCATAATGGACTATTCCTTTGCCAGGAAAGTGTTTTTTGTAGCCACTGATAGATTCCGAGTCCGTTGGGCATGGCCCAACTCGATCAAAGGGTTTATCGAGTCAATGGCCAAGACCCTTCGAGCATCCCGGACTCATTTTCTTGTGGAGTTCCATCATCCACCACATTTTACGCGCAGATCCGGCTAGAACGTAACGAAGGAGTTTTCAGCAAAGAACCAGAACCCAGGATGCAATGGTTGTTAAAGCCTTGGCCTTCGCCACGGAAAACAGCAGTCTCATCCCTGCCAGTTCTTGCCTCCGCCTGGGATTTAAGAGCTGCTCTGTTCTTCCCTTAAGATCCCTCAAGACTGCTGTAAATCCAAGAACCCCTCCAAGAACAGAGCCCTGGTCAAGTGGAATCCCCCCCTCAAGGCTGGCTAAAGGCCAACTTCGATGGAGCATCCAAAGGGAACCCAGGCAAAGCCGAGGCAGGTGGAGTCATCAGAGATCATAAAGGCAGCATCATCAAGGCCTTTGCTGAAAACCTAGGCACCCAAACCAACAACTTTGCCGAGGCTAGAGCGGTTTGGACGTGCATGGATTTATGCAAAAACCTAGCGAGCCCAGTTATCTTCGAAGGGGAATCTAAAATCATAGTGAACCTCATTCGGAGCAGCATCGGGGGGAGCAAAAAATATCCAAACTATCATCCTGGATTGCCAACAATGGATCCGCGATAGGGAGAGAAACCAGATCAAGCACATCTACAGAGAAGCCAACCAAGTGGCTGACATCCTCGCCAACATAGCTCTCAGAGGAAGCTCCCTCGTAATTTGGGAAAGAAATTTTCCCACCGAAGTTATCGAAAAGGTTAACCATGATATGGGCAAAATACCCACCAGTTAGCTCCGTCCTGTCAAGGTCTAGTCTCAGGCCAGGCCCGCAAAGGGACCATTCAGAGTCCTCGTCCAACCCCAGTTTTAGAAGCAACGATGGTTGTAGCCACCACAACGGTGTCTCCTCGAGGCTCCCAGCAATCCTGGAGGCTCTCCTTCCCAGCGGTGACAAGTCAAGAGACTGGGAAATGACGACGACGGTTCCAATGGTTTTAGAGGGGGGTTTCCTTTCTTTTTCTATGTTGCTCGATTACATTTGTTTCTGGTTTTGGAAGGCCCGGGTTAGAGGGCTTGTTTCTTTTTGGATTGTTGCCAGCCTTGTGGTCTGGCCTATTCGTGTTTGTATTGTTTGCAACTTTTGTGCAGCTATTCCATATGTAAATAGGGTCGGGCCCCTTCAACCCGTAAAGTAAATAAAATTTACTTTTACCTACCAAAAAAAAGTTTATTTCAAGTAAATCATATTCATTTTCCCCAAGTAGTATAGAATCCTCTCCAAGTAATAAGAGTGAAAGGGATCAAGATGTTATCCCTTGCACTTCAAGGTTTCAAGAGCAGCATAATAAAGAAACAAGGATAGAGGAAACCCATAACAATTTAGGTTTTTTAGAGCATAATAAGAAGGTAATTGCTATAGAAGAGCATCCTTGCACTTTAGGGTTTCTAGGGCAACATAAAGAACATTGTGCTTTTGAGGTTATTCCTTCCACTTAAGATCCTTCAGAACAAGACGAACAAGGCAAACCTAAAGATGATAAGTCTGAGTATGAGCAGTGTGAGAAGATTGAAGAAATTGATGAAGATGAAAGTATTGTTGGGAATGAAAAAAGAGAGGAAGACCCAAGAAGCAAAAATAAAGAGAAAAAAAAAAACATAGGGATATTGATATGGGAAAACAAAAGCAAATATCACAAGTGCTAACAAGAAGTTGGGCTAAACCCACAAATAAAATCAAAAAATAACAATGAAAATAATATTTTGGAATATTAGGGGAATGGATAAGAAGTAGAATTCTAAAAAAAGGTATTAAGAAAATGGGAGTTTGTTATAGACAAGATATTTATAGATATAGAAGTTGGGCAACAAATATTTTAGCCATTAGCGGTGTTGAATTTCATCTTGGCAGAATTTAAATTTTAGAAGGCATCTGATATAAAAGGAGTTGATTGTGGAAACTTAGAAGTTTGAGGAAGATGGAGATTGATAGAAAGGCAAATGAAGAATATCTTTGATTGAAATGCAAAGTTTGATATGCTTTAATTAACTTGTTAAAAATGTAATGAGAGCAATGTAATGTTTTGTTTTTGTAATGGAAGTGGCCCCCAATAGAAGCCACACATAGCCTATTCAGAGAAAAATTGGTCCCTTCCAGTGTCAACTTCAAATTGTTGAAGATACTTTTCTTTTGGGTCATCCCTCAATCAATGAGGTTGTGGAGTTTAAATCAATATTATCATGCTATGAGAAGGCTATTGGACAATTGGTTAATACTACAAAATCCAGGATTTTTTTCATTAACATTGCCTTAGATTTACAATGAATTATTGTGCATATTTTAGGGTTTAAAATTGAAAATTTTCCATCAACCTACTTGGGTATTCCTTTGTCTCATAAAGAAAATAAAAAGGAGTTTTGGGTCTCATGTTTGGATAGAATGAAAGCTTTTTTCACAGGTTGGAAAGGTAACCTCTTCACCATATGTTGTCATTTTCAAGATTGCTATTGGCTATAGAATTAGAAATTGCTAAAATTCAAAGAGACTATCTTTGGAAAGGATGTGAAAAAAAAATTTAGGTTTCCTCCTTATAAGTGGAATAGGGGTTGCAAGGGAAAGAATATTGGAGGGGCAATCTTGCGGAATTGCAAACTTGTGAGTTTGGCCTTAGGGGCAAAACTTGGTTGGAGATTACTCAAAGATAAAGAAAAGAGTTGGGCAAAATTGTTACTTCAAAAATATATAGGTTCTCTTGATGCAATGAAATTATTCAAGAAAAGAACCTTACGCAAAGGATTGCCAACATGGAACTGCATATCACATAGTTTGCAATTGATCAAGAAACATATTAGATGGTTAGTCATGAGGGGAATTATACAAATTTCTGGTTTGATGCTTGGTTGAAGCCTTATCCTCTATCTTTGGTTCAAAATGGAAAGCACTGGCTTTAGCATGTCTACCTTGTAAAGGTCCAAAGGCCAAAGATTATAATCAATGTGAGCATCAACTCTAGATCATGGATTTCTGTTAGTAACTTGGTTGAAGGAGAGGAACTCAAACAAATTGCAGATGAGCTTCAAAAGATGCTTCAAGAGTTTTACTTGCCCATTTTTTAATGAAATGATGAGTCGGTTTGGAATCTATCAATAGTTGATTGATCCTCGGTCAAGTTGGGACATGAAGATTTAGAGTAATCAAAATTTCCTACTCCCAAAGATTTCCCTTGGAAGAATGTTTGATCACTAGAGGCTCTTCATAAGGCCTCAGCATTCCTTTGGTTAGCAATTCAAAGTAAGATTCTTATAGGAGGGAATCTACAAAGAAGAGGATATCATGGACCTTTTAAATGTGCCTTGTGTGAGAAGGATTTAGAAACATCAAACTATTTACTTCTTCATTGTCCCTTTGCTCACACCATTTGGGGTTGCTTTTTCAAAAATATGAGAATATATTGGGTAGCTCCATCAACATCAAAAGAGTTGATGAAATGTTGGATTAATTATTTCAAAGCTATGGTATTATGTATTTTGTGGAAGACTGGTCCTATCACTATTTGTTGGAATTTATAGCTTAAAAGGAAAAATAGAGTTTTTTAAATAAATCTCAAAATTATGCCCAAGTTTGGAACCATATTATTGCCTCTGTTATAGAATGTTTATAGATATGTTTCTCATCATGAGATAGCTCAAGTTGGGAAAAAGAGGTGCTAACATCCCTCACGACTCTTCTAGCATCCATGATTGTGGAACCAATAGAAGAGGAGGAACTAGTATACTGCACCTATCTACAACTCCTCGATATGTGAGGGGTGGCTAAAACTCAACACCTAAGAACTGCAATCTTGTCCTATTGTAGACAAGAAGAAAGGATTGAAGCCCTCGTAGCCACTCTTGTATGCAGACAAGGGCGCATAGAACTGTCATAAATATTTTGGATAGGTGTAGCTTCCAATGAGCACTTATTATTCTTGACTACAAAGATAGAGTGAAAGAATATGGAGATTAGTCGAGTAGTAGTTTGTCTCCTCTATAATAACTAACGTTGGAAAGTCATAGCTTCCCTGAGGTAAAGAGCCAAGCATCTTCCGTCAAAATAATTGGAAAAAGTGGCAAGTGACCTGAGTCTCTATACAAGCAATAGTACCTCCCTCAAATATCATAATAAATAGGACACCTGAACATTAAATGTTTCACTCTCCACCTCTCAAATAGAGCAAAAGACGAAATACCCTATCCTCTCGAAGAATATGGTGGTCCATCTACACCCACAACTAATGTGAGCATACTTTGAGTTGACCAAGAGGAATCCTAAGGCTATGTGTCCAATGTCACTCAACATAATCAGGACGAGTAATAATGCCATTCGTAATTTTCATGAAATGCTTATAGTAGAAGGCCAACTTCTTAGGACTGAGAGGTTGAGATGGAGCGACCTAAGTGATCTAAATATATTGTCGATAAACATAATCTCTGACTATTTGACTAATTACCCTCTTATTAGGAAGAACGCGAGGAGGAGCATTTAAGGAGTACTTGAAAAGAAGCAATTGACCTATGGAGATGGATAATATCTAAGTTACCGGTTCGTTTTGGATTCAGGTTCGAGTTCGAAGAACCCGGTTCGTCGGTACGGCAAAAAAAATTTTGGTCTTGGATTCGTTTTGGGTTCGGCCATACAAAAATCAATAAAAATCATATATTAGTTTACTAAATCAACATTTCACATTGGTACAAACACTATTACAACCGCTGCCAACATTTCTATAAACTAAAATATATGGTTGTTCATAAAACATAAATATTATAATTAATAAATTAATAATTATTATAAAATTGTAAATAATAATAATATAAAAAAAATAGACAATTAAATTTTATGTTATTAGTTGTTTACGACCATGCTTTAGTTATAACTATAACTATAAGTTATAACTTATAAGTTATAATTTATAATTATAAATTTATAACTATGGTCCATTGGTTCATTTTTATATGTTATTAGTTGCTTTAGTTATAACTATATCTATAAGTTATAAGTTATAAATTTATAATTATAAATTTATATTTAAAACATAGTCCATTTTTATATGTTATTAGTTGTTTACCACCATGCTTTAGTTATAAGTATAAGTTATAATGTATTAATTTAAAAATATATATATAAGTTATAATGTGTTAATTTAAAAAAAAAGACCATGGTTGTTTAAAAAATAAAATGGACCATAGTTATAATTTATAATTATAACTATGGTCCATTTTATTTTTTAAACAACCCTGTTCCTTTTTTTTTAAATTAACACATTCAAATAGAGGGCAGGGCAGCGCGTGGTGCTAAAGATTTCGGTGATAATATTAAAATATACACGTCATTTTCATATATATCCGCCTTCAATATTAAAATATACACGTCATTTTCATATATATCCGCCTTCATTTAAAAGAAGCCCTGCACACCATTTTCATATAAATCCGTCCTCATTTAAAAGAAGCCCGTTTGCGATTGGGATTCTTATAGTCCTCTGCGTAGCAGCATCTCATTCGTATGCACAGAATTGCAGGTGTTCGAGCGGGTTATACTGCAGCCAATTTGGTTATTGCGGCACTGGAGACGATTATTGTGGAACTGGATGCAAAGAAGGCCCCTGTTACAGCAATGGCGGTAGCGGCAGTGGCAACTCTGGTAATGGAGTTGCCTCCATCATGAGCAATGATTTCTTTAATGGAATTTTGGGGCAGTTCGGGTTCATCTCATTCGTATGCACAGAATTGCGGGTGTTCGAGCGGGTTATACTGCAGCCAATTTGGTTATTGCGGCACTGAGACGATTATTGTGGAACTGGATGCAAAGAAGGCCCCTGTTACAGCAATGGCGGTAGCGGCAGTGGAAACTCTGGTAATGGAGTTGCCTCCATCATCATCATCAACAATGATTTCTTTAATGGAATTCTGGGGCGGTTCGGGTTCAGTTCAAGAAGTAATACCAGAGCATAGGAGTGCGTTTTAAGAAGAAATACTAGATGCAAACCGTTAATTTATTTTTTTAGGAAATAACTTTGTAAATTTTTTTTTTTAGGAAATAATGCCCGAAGACCCTATGGGTCCGTCCAGGGTTCTACCTGGGGACCCGGATACGTTCGGGTCCGTCAACTCACGGACCCGAACGTATCCGAGTCCCCTAGGCAGAACCCTGGACGGACCCACAAACGTACCAGAACCGAATCCGGACCGGGTACGTCCCATATTCGGGTCCGAATATAGGATGCCGAACTGGTAACTTAGGATAATATAAGTCTATTAATCTCCTTGAACAACCAAAGTAGGCCAATGGCACTCATCAAAAAGTGTTATTACAGTCCACTATAGTAATCCAAAAGTACTAAGATAATAAACTAATCTGAAGTAAAGAATCTAGGGTAAACTACACAAAAGTTGGCATAGTAGCAATGTAAAGTAAAAAGACAAGTAGCATAATTTTTGGCATACCAAGAATAAAAATAAATCAGATGGTTGTGGTAGGACTAGACAAGGGATGAAGTAAATATTGACAGGAAAATGAGGGAGAATCCAAGGAGAAAGTCAGCATTGCATAATCAAGCAGGGGAAGCTGGCCAGAAACTTGAAAGTTATGAATATGAGAGGGCACCTCCTTCATGCAAAAAACAAGTAAACCTAGTAGAGTATGGAAATTGATGAATCCCATCAAATACCAAGAGGCCATGTCACTCCTACAACCGAATCAAGTGTTTCCTGTAAGCAGTAAGAGGATGCTTCTCATCTTAAAAGACTCTATTGGATGCAAGATCCATGGGGTCGAGTTCAAAGAGACAAACTTACCTTCCTTGAGATGATCAAAAAGTGTCCGGTGCATCCTAGCATGGACATTAAAATCACTCAAAATAATGACATCACCAACTGATGAAAATGTAGAAATCTCCATATATAGATCCAAGTATGGGTGATAGCCCTGATACAATGATAAAATATAATCCTTATAATAATAAAGTGAACACAAGTAGAGTATAGAATAAAGTACTTGGATACAAAACAGTAAAGTAAAAAATAACTCAAGTTTAAAATACAACACTTGCTTAAAAAGGACACTAGATTTAAGATGGATACCAATAGTGTCCAATAATAATTAAATACCAAGTGTAAATGCTATAATACACAAATGCAAGAGTTTTCATGAGATCAGAAGCGTTCAATATATGGCTTCACATGGGATTCCCACAAGCATGAAAGGAAGATTTGATAAGGATGCAAAGTACGAGCAAAAGCTTCCCCAAAGCATTACAGACCGTATTAGATGCAAGATCTCTGGGTTCAAGTTCTAAAACACAAAATTTGCCTTCCATGAGATCATCAAAAGGTGCATGGTGGGTCCTATTGTGGTCTTTAAACTCACCCAAAAGAATGACATCACCTAATGATGATTATGTAAAAATCTCCATATACAGATCCAAGTATGGTTGATGGCAGTAATACCATGATAAACTATAATACTTATGATAATATAGAAAAAGAACACAAGTATAGAATAAAGTACTGAAAGAGTCAAAACAATAAAGTAAAAAAAACTCAAGTTCAAAATATAGTACTCACCAAAAGAGAATACCAGATATAAGATGGCTTACAATAGTATCCAAATAATCATGAAACCCCAAGAGTATATGCTAGAATACTCGAATACAACAGTTTTCATGAGAACAAAAGCTTTCAATATATGGCTTCACATGGAATTTCCTCAAAGACAAATGGAAGATTTGATACAGATGCAAAGCACAAGTGAAAGATTTCTGAAAGCATGCCCAAGCAAGCATAAGAGTCCATAAAGCATACAAAAGTACAAGTGAGTAAACATGTGTTCAAACATATATGTATACATTGGAAAGTTTCTCCAAGAAGGAAAAAGACAAAAACAAAAGCACTTTCAACTTTCAAATGATATGCAGATTTGCTGAATGTTACAAAACATATATATGCTTGCTTGAAATTTTCAAATGATCACTATCTAACCTCTCCAACAATAGATTCATCTTCAACCGGATTCATTGAGCAGGTAGAATAAACCAATTTTCCTCCAACTTTAAGCAAGGCAACACCTGAAATATATAAATGGACGGAAACTTATAATAGTCCATGCTGTTCTAAATGATAGCCAAGAAAAGCTACTCATAATACAATAAAACAAATTATCAGATACCCAATGTAATCCCTCCGTAATGTTACAATCCTAGCTCACTTGTCTTTTATCGAGCTACTAGCTCTTGGTCATGTTCATTGACAATAATCAGATATTTGCATTATGTAATAAGACTTCAAGTCTAAAGATTATTGCTCAACTCTTTTTTCTATATAGCCACTTTTCTTAAATTGCTAGTATCCCAAACTTACATCTCACATGTGCGCGTGCATGCACACATTTGTTGTCATTCCTTGTTTTCTCAACTCTGGGAAGGATTATCTTAAGATCCATCCCCATTTCAAGTACCTTTCCCTGTACTAGGCAACTTAGGTTGAGCGTGGTATAACTAAGGTTGTGCCATTCAGTACAGTAAAAAGAAAAAATGTTACTCAAACTCAATAAGTCAACATCACTTGGTCAAAACAACTTGTGCAAACTTCAACATCTCTATATGCATTTCACAGACAAGATTAGAGATTCTCATATTTAGAAGGCATATAGCATACCAGCTGAAAATAGGTTTCTAATTCTAGACTAAGCATTGTATATAGAACACCGCTTCAAAGACACTAGCATCATTGTGCACCTCATTGAAATAATTACTAAACCAACTATGCTTCATTACAAGACCACACTGGAGATGTGCAATAAATGCAAACCTTGATGCACCCCCATCCTTTTTCAGACCTACTTCTAAACTTATGCCTGTTTCACACTAACATTGTTATATGGCGAATAGAAAACTATGAAGAGCATAATGTTAACAAATTCCTCTGCTTGCCTGAAAAGCTGGCATAGAAAAACTTCTGGTCACAAGATGTTCTCAGGTTTCCAGGTGAGCAGCTGATAATGTTTTAGGCCGTTCATCATGATACTCCAACAGAAAGTTAAAAATAATGCACAATAAGCACTTTACCATCAAAAGGCACAAGCTCTCAAGAAAGTTTTAGATAACCTCATGTTGACCTACAATGGCTTTAAGGTTATATACCTCAAGGCTTCACATATGGGAACTGAGAGCTAAGATAACAGTCTTAAGGACATCTACACAATCCTACCAAAATCCTAGAGGATATCTACAAGATCTCCCAAAAGTAAAGTACTCTTAATACTATATATATACACACACACAAACAATTAAATTTTTTAAAAATAGCAAAATATATTTAAATTTTGCTCAATAGGTTGTGATAAATAAAATTTCATCCGTCATGAAACGGTGAACAAGTAGATTAATACTTGTACCATGCCCAATGAAAGGTATCTGGCTTTAACATGCTAAAATGTTTTGCATGGTTTTTTCACATCATAATATTGACAAAGAATAATACCATATCATTTGAAAGAATCTCAAGAAAATAATTTACAAGAATATCATTTACTCGAAAAATAAAATTCAAGGATGATTATATGTGTGTCTATATATATATTGAACAATTGTTTGACATTTAGAACCAATTGATAAACCTAACAAACATGATGCAAGAAAACACATTAGATATGCTGCACGATGGAATAACCATTAGCTTTCTCATTGTTATTTAAAATTAAAGTACAATGAGACATCACTTACATATATATATATATATATATATATATATATATATATATATATGCTCTCAATTATTTAGGGAAGAAACATTAGCTTTCTCGTTAGATGAAAGATATGAAGAACTAATTTATTTAGAGAACCATAGCCCAGAACAGTTTTGGAGGAAGCTTCAGCAAATAAGAAACAAACGGAAAAATAACAATAGGGCAAACAATGGCTGGAATATGCAAAGCAGTTATATGAACATGATCAAGAAAAGATGCTCCTCCCACAATCAACACAACAAGAAGATTGTTTACCTTAAAAGAGGTTAAGAAAGAACAGGAAAGGCTCACAATGTATCCACTCCAAGGAATGCCTTGCAATCACCAATAATCCTCCTAAAAGCATAAAATCAGCTCCTTTGAATTACATAACTGGTTAAGAGAGTAAAAGTGGAAACGCGTACTTGGGGTATTATGACAATTTCTAAAACCCCTGCAGGCTCATACCAGTTCAATGAATATGACACGGAAATAAGGATAAAAGTCATCAGAATCCTTAAAGATGAAGAAGGCCTTTCTTTCTCCAGAAAATAATGTTTCGTGTGTGCTCTCTTATTTGTTGGTGATTGGTTGGATTCAACAAACCTTTTTCTAAGAACATGTATTATTGTTTTGAATCTTGATATTGGATGGTAATTCAGGTTTTCTAGACATATTTTTTTAAATGGTTGCAGAAATGATACTAACAGACGTATAATGATTTTCACATATTATTTTCCTACGATATATTATTGGAAATGTGTACAATTATTATGTTTCAGTAGGCACAATGAAAGAATAACATATATGTTGCATTTGATTCACTCTAATGATAGAGATGCCATGATGAGTGCATATGCCTTTCTATTCATTTCTGAAGAATGCATGTTGTTATGGTATGTTGCCATTTGTCTCAAAACTAGAAGGCCCAAATCAAGTCCCTAAAGTTATAGAACTAATTAAGAAAATAAAGGTGGAAAAGGACACTGAGGGTAAGATGACACTAAATGAAACCTAGATCAAGCAACCTCATTGAATAATTCTGCAATGAGATAGAATATAGCTTCAACACCATATTTCAGAAACTCAGCCTGAAAGGCCTTAAAATCAGCAGCCTTGCTAGAGCATAAATTATATATATCTTTTTTGATGGCTCATGAAGAGAAAAGGTGAAATGATATGAATGGTGGGTTGCCCTGGGACATCATATAGAGAATTTACATGGGAAACCCAAAACGCACCTATAGAAGGCTTTTGGAGATTGATAAAGAGCATCTAGAAGCTCAAAACGCATAGCAGCAAGAAACTCACGTTTCTTACATTGAATGAGACATTTATTAAGTGATTTGGAATTACAAAATAATAAAATATTGAGTTACTCCAATTTTTTTAGTTACATTGTTTTCAAATGGAGCAGAATACAGAACACCAGTTGGCACATCTTATAGATAAGATTGTCCACAGTTGGCCAAAGTAGGCCAATGGGACTCATTGAAAAGAGCTGTTACAAATTACAATGTATTGTAATAACCACAAAGTACTATTGAAATAAGCTAAACTAGAGGAAAGAGTCTAGTGTAAACTACTCTAAAGTGGAACAAATGTATGGAATTTGGCAATACAAAAAACTTAGTGATTTGGAGATTGACCAAATGCAACCAAACCTTTTGTGGTGTCACAATAAAAGTGCCAATTAAATGTAAAAGAATCCTCCATTTCATGCAAGAACAAAACATAATCATTAAATAAGAAAGCAAATTCAAAACAAAGGAAATAAATGATTCCTTTTTTTCTTTGAGAGTCCCAAGATCAAGTAGCACTTATTCTTACCAAAGCAATTAGCAATGATAACAACAAGAAATTAGAAACATAAGTCACTGTAAAAAGATTAAAAATTAGGAAAGGATGTTACAAGTTTGTATACTAAGTTGTATTTACTCTGTTGTTAGGAGTAACTAGATTAAAGGTTATATTAAGATTATGTGTTAAAAATTAGGAAAGGATGTTACAAGTTTATATACTAAGTTGTATTTACTCTGTTGTTAGGAGTAACTAAATCAAAGGTTCTATTAAGGTTATGTGTTAGAACATAACATAGGATGGTTTCATGAGGTTTAGGCCAAGTTGTGGGGAATGAGGAGTTTCACACTATAAGCCAAGGTTCAAATTCGATCAACGAACCTTAACAAATTTCCGTGAAGTTTGGGGCAAGTGGTGGGAAATGAGGAATTTTACACCATGACCCAAGGTTCCAATTCCATGGGTGGACCTTAACATGAAAATCAAATAGCACAAGCTCGAGTGGTTAAAAATATTCATTTGCAAGGTGAAGACCCAGGTCCAAATCTTGCTAGGTAATACACACATAATTGTCATATGGTTTGTTTTAATAACAATATATGGTTTGTTTCAATATTGTGGTAACGCAGCCATGATGTGATAAGGGTGGGACCTGTTTCAATCCTGTATAACCAATTAAGTACTGTAAGCAGTGTTGAATAAGTTTATACACTGAATGGTTTTTTCATCTATTTCCCTTTATGTTCATATATTATCTTTTCTGACACAAAGAAGAATCCAAATGACTACTCTGGTTGAGTTTAGCCAACAATAATTCTGCAGGGCCCTGAGTGCTTCAGTGAACTATTTAAGGCCACAGCACCCACGTAAAATACATACTCCTCCTTTTTGTGCTGCCAGGTCTGTTTAGCAGAGATCTAGTGAACATTTTAATTCTGATTTTGAATCCATTGTTGAGATTCTTGGACATGAAGAAAAGATCTCTACAGACCTCATGTAGCAATTACCTCTTCCTTAATCCTCATAAGTGCTGGTTCTTGATTCAACATACCTTAAGCCATATTGTCATATGGAAGCAAGTTTTGCAAACCTAACAAAGGTGTCCCTCTTCACCTGGCTTCCGTGCCAAATGTTCTAAAGGGTTCATTGAATTAAAAGAGCATTATTAATACCATGGAAATGTTTGTCAAATGAACACTTCACTAAAACAGAAAGAAACAGGTGGTGATACACATGCTATCCTACACCTTCTGAGTTGGAATAAGATACTTCACACTCTTAGATATGCTGTCTCACCCATGTAACAGCAAAGTCCATAATCCAACTTATTACAGCAAAAACTTCCCACTAATCCAAAAGCTTCAGCATAACTTTACGTCCAACCTCTTCTATTTCTAGAGAGACCATCAACAATTGCCGTTATCTCATCAACACATCCTTCCTAGAATGTCAAATAAAGAATTTCATCTTTCAAGAATCCATACATGCACAGCCATGTGTGTGTGCTTTTTTGGCTGTGATATACATGGAGTGGGGCCTAACACAAAAAAAATGAATGGATGAAGCATCATGGGCAATACAAAGAATTCTTAACTTCTGTCAAACCCACCACAGATACAGACAGAAGAAACCATAATAAGAGACAACAATAAATGGGAACAAATAACAAATTAGTTGAACAGGGGAGTGGAGGGGGCAAAAAAAGATCACGGAGTTATCAGCAGTTTGATTATTTGAGGCTCATATAAACTAGACACCTACATTGTCTAAATGGGTCATTAGCACCAAAGGAAGTTGAAAATGAGTAATATGTCAATGTAGAACTCTAAGCAAAACCAGTTAGAACATGAACAAGCTAAGCTCCTTCAAAAAGTCAGATCCTGCCTGTTCTCGGACAAAGTCAAATATCAGAAGAGGACGGCCCAAATATGCCTCAGAAACATCTAACAAAATCCATTGGCATTAATTCTCATAAGGAAAGAAAAAAAATTTGTTGATGTACAATGATCACCAAAGTAGGATAATTTGATCCAAATACTCGCTTGCAATAGCATGAGGGGCATAGAAATAGTGCTCCAAACTATATATAAACACAAAAGTACAGGAAGTGTGCAAAACACAAAACAATGATCCAGAACAGGCAGAACATATGTCTTGGTATCTGGCATCATGTGGAACATATACATCTCATATAGACATACATAAAACAAGCAAAATGCAGGCATGGTACAACAGGGTCTTAAATTGTCATAGTAAATCCATTGCTGGTGAGAGATGGACCATGAGCAGAGGATGCAAAGACAAATATAGGAATGCATGCCTATCTAGACAACCCAGATTATGCAAATCAGTGATGTTGACTGCCTCATCCTATGTGTGAAGAAGATCCTCTGATAGCTGTTCTACAGAGAAGGCAGTCCCACAGCTCCAACCCCATCTGATGAGGATGCAACCATATTGACAGAGAGGCACTTGGTGTTGCTTGTCACAGGAATAGCATTAAAGAAGATAATCATCCTAGAGTGGTTGATTGAGTATGTGAGCGCCCTTTTGGGGTTTGTCATTTGAAGGTAATCGCTTCCCAGAATTATACAGCCAAACACCTCTAGTCAATGTATTGAAAGAAAGTAGAAAGTGACCTTCATGAATCTCTTTATAAGGAGTAATAACCCCTTCCAATCTCGTAGTGTGCAGTGTATATTAAGATAAAAAGCCCCTTTGTCTCTAACTTTTCTATGGAACAAAGAAGGAAATCCTATCACACTAGGCATTGAAGTGATCATCAGCCAATACCCTGGGCTATTGGGAATGTAACCTCATCCAGCGAAGGGCAAATATGAAGCCATGGAACCGGTGACGCTTGATATAATTGGGGTAAGTGATAATGACATCCACAATCTGCATAAAGTGCTCGGCATGGAAGAGTCATCTTGAGGCGAAGGGGCCAAAGAGGAGAGATCCAAGTCTTCTGAGTATATTTTCAATAGATTTACCTATGATGTAGTTAGAGGTTTCACCCATTCCTCTTCTTTATGCTTTAGGGGTCAAAGACCAGCAAAGATACACTAAATAAAGCACAGCTTATGAAAATGTGGTGTAAGTTTCACAGAACAATGAAATAGATATTTTTTCTAAATATAGAGATTTTGTTTGCACATTTACTAAGGCTCTAGTTCTTCATTTCTGCAAATTCTGCAAATCCATTTTTTATGAATAGATCCAGTTTCTACCTTCTTGCGCTTTTATGAACATATCTAACAGCTAAGCAACATAAAATAATAGACAAATAACCAAAATGTGACACAAAGAAACAATAATCCCCTCACCAAAAAAAAAATTGCTATATTCTGCGCATTACATGACAGTAGAAATGCAGAATGTCCATTTCTTTCATGACACAGAAAAATACCTCTCATAACAATCTGTACTTGAAGACGATGTACTCCGTTGCCAAGTCCAGTATTCCTGAAATTCAGAGTATTTACTTCCATCTGAGTCAAAGATAATGTTTAGAAGTACAAAATAAAATCATTATGAAAATTGTAATATTTTTAGGTCAAATAGCACTCTAATACCATTTTCTCCATATATCAGGTGCCTTACGTATTGTGCCATCTCCACTGCATGGCACATCACATAATATACGATCAAAAGCCAAGCCTGTATTTCTTATTGTCTGGTTTTCTACATTCAACTCAGACCTTCCACTACCTTCTCCTCCACCATGCACTTTTCTACTAAACAAACCATTACTATTGTGCCTGCATACTGGAAAGTTTTGTGCTTCATGATTGGTTACCATCAAGTTAACACTGCACATCCTCTTTGTTTGATGAATTGGAAGATTACAACATTGAACATCAACATCATTTGCTATGACCTAGAAAAGGAAACACCAGGGCATAAAGGAGGATTAAAATGATTGAGTTTAGTCATGGTGAGATACATTATTTATGACAACAAATTAGAAAAAGGCATTGTTGTTTTTCAAAATCTAATGGAAAGCATGCAAATTTCTCAGTCACTTCAAAAACCCTTCTAGGTCAGTATCATCTCCTAGGTAAGAAAAAAGAACTGTTGGAACAGTCGCTAAACAAGAAATAAGTCAAGACTCAGGATAGAACAGTAGATATACCATTCCATCAGGTAGCAATCCAAGCTTAACTGGTCCGTGAATCATCTCTAGAAGTTGAAATGTTTTTGACCCAGGTGCTGCACACACTGTATCAATGCAATTAATCAGACTACTGTGTAACGTATAAAAAATAAGCCAGATATTGATTTCTAATAAATTTACTTTTACCAATAATGAGAGATTAAGATAGCATTGAAGCAAAGCTGAAAAAATCGTGATTGTTAATTTAACAGCAAGGCCTGGAAAAAATCGGATCAGCAATTAATCAGCAAAAATCGTGATTTTTTCCCCTTATATTGAATATATTGTCAAGTTTTTTGAAAAATTTGGCTACTCGTTAGTAAATCATGGGGTGGAAAAAATTGTGATATTTGAAATAAAAACTAAATCTAGGCAAGAAATACTGAAAAATCAAACAAGAAGTCTGTGCCTCTGCTAAATCACCTATTTAATACATAGTTCCTTTCTAGCCATGTTTCTAGTACTTTCTTATATCAAGGCTAATTTCAGAATTTTATATATTCTACTCAAACCCTTCTACAAGAAACAAAATGAAAATCAGGCTCACACATAATATTAACCATCAAAGCAAAAAATGCAAAATAATCATTAAAATTTAATCCAAACTTCAAAGACTTATATACTTTCTTGAAGTGTCATCTAGGTCTCTACTTCTAAAACTTTAGTGTTCTCATTTTACTCCTTCAAATCCTGGAACAGTACTCCTTTGCCTGAATCATCAAAAACAAACCCCTTTTTCTGAGGCATTTCAGCCTCAAACCAACAAGGTCCTTATCTGGGGAAACCAGCAAAATAATCCTTTAATCATCCATAGGCATCTGTGCATTCTCCACATTATCTTGGACAAGCTGTCTTTTTTATCAATGACAACATCTATACTAATGGCCAACTTAATTGAAGGGTTATCATCAAATTGTATACCTTAGAATAATCGCTATATCAAACAAACATCATTCTTCTACATCAACAATCCAACTTACTACATTTCTTGTGGAACAAGTTCCAAAACTAGCTCATTTCCCCAATCTATTAGAATTTCCATAGATCACCTCCCAACCTTCCAATACTCATTAGCTTCCCCCTTATTTCATTCAGGAGACAGGGGCTATTCATAAATCAGGAAGGGAAGACATCAATCAACAACTCAAAGCTCTTGGATCTTTCCTCCTCAACCTCTAGTCCCCAAAAGAACTTCTATGCTCAGAAATTCATCCAGAATGAGGATTCACATCCACCAGCTACAAATTGAATTGGGTTATTACATTCCCAGGGAGAGGGACTTGACACCTTTGCCCCTTACAAAAGGCAGAGATAGTGGAACACTTTGTCTTCAAATGTCCCATGTACTGCGAGATCCAAAAAATGGTACTATTGTTTGTAGAGAGAATCAAAAAGGTCACACTCCACCTTCTCTTGTTATCTTGATCAGAAATCTTTGGTCTTGTACATTCAAGAAACGATCATCCTTGGACATCAAGACCTGAAGGGGTCTTCACGGTCCCAACAAACTACAGAGCTAGTCACCTACTTTGTCCACCTATTCCACCCCATCCAAGTTAGACTTTAAAATATTGTTTGACTTTGGAGCAAGTCTATATTTCAGTTGCCCTACTTTTGTCAATTGTGGCTGTTAATTTTATTTTTTTCCTTCTTTCTTTTCAAAGCAAATTACTTTTAGTCTCTTGCCTGTCCATGCTTCCTCATGTGTAACGCCTTCAAGTGCATTTGAAGGACTCTTGTTAAGCAAATGCATCCTATATATGAACAGCTTCAGCCGAATATTTGTTTGGAACATTTTCTCTTTCAACACTTCTTACATTCTCCATGACTATCATACATCCTCTTTGAGGTATATATGGAGCTTAAAGTTGCCTAAAATTCCTTTCTTTCTTACAAAAATTACCCAGAGAAAGTAAAGCACATTCATCCCCTTAGTCAATCTTGAAACCTTTATACGGTGACCAGTTTCATTTCCATCAGTTGTCTTAGAGCGACTTGTAAAAATGAAAGTCCACTAGGTTGTTCTTCATGAAGTATACCTATTTTTATGCATCCACATAGAACAGAAATATGTGGCACAATTCCCTCAAACAATGCACATAACCTGATATCTCACATTTAATTAAATTTTCTATCTGAGTATTATAGTTGAACCATCATATGTTTCAATGCAGATAATTGGAATCAGTTATTTCCTTTGCAGGTTCTTTAGAACATAGGCCTTGTCATCTTGTCTGCTTCTATTCCTTAGATACTCAAACCAAGTTTGGATTGTACACAACTTTCAAAGACAAAAAGAGGCTCTAATGCCACTCTCAGATATTTCAGAAATTAAGACAAAAAGAAAGCAGAAACTATGCACTAACAGAAGGAAGAACCTTCATTCCAAAGAAAAAAAAAGGTGGGTATTGTTGGTTACGAATCTGCCACTAGGATAGGATTTAGTGTAATGCGCCCTAGATTCGCCCAACAGATTGAAAGGCCGGAAGGAAGGAATGCCTTCCGTGCCAATCTCCGGAGGAGGCCAGCTTCCTATGTTTTCTCAATTTGTTTTAAGCTCAGAGTGCAGGAAAGAAATTAGAAATGCAGAAAGAAATATAAATGTGATTGTTATGGGTGGGGAGGATAAGCAGCACAGCAACAACCAATCACCACTACTAACAACAATTAAACACAAGATATGTTGCAGAAACTACCAATGTCATTCATCCTATGTATCCTCTACTTTTGCATTCCAAGAATACTTAACTATTAAATACCGATATCCAGAAAGCAGAATAACAGTAAGCAATAACATAAGCAACATGAGGCAGAAATGTTAAGTAAAGGCAGCATACAAGATAAAAACAGTCAATAGAGCCAAGTATATTATGTATTTAGAAGCAAACGCACAGCTACAGCGGTTCCCTAGCAATATATCCCCCTTCCACCCTTTTACAATGATATTGCCGAGCTATTTATAGCGTAAATTTCCCCCCATTACATCGTTGGGCATAGGATCCCAGACCTGACAATAACTGAAAAAGCTGACAAAGCTGACAAAAGCGGCAAAAAGCGGCTGATGTTGACCTCTGCCGGCATGGAACGTGCTTGCAGCAAGGTCCACCTGAAAAATCAGCAGCTACGTGGCAGTGCGGTGGATGATGCTCCGAGTCAGCTTGACTGAGGGCAGCTGAGGTACAATAAGTCAGTTCACGCTCGCACACCTCCCATCACATCTTTGACTCGAATCTCGAGGCTGGACACCTGTCGGAATCTGATAAGGGGAAAAATCTGCCTTAGGAGCTCATATTTTCTTTCTTGCCCGACTTCGCCCAAAATTGGAGCGCAACCAAGCAGCGCAAGGGGGAAGTAGCGCAGTTGGGGAGGCCTCCGTGCCTTAGAAAATTTTTGGGCAGGCTTCAACATTCTTTGCCCGAGTGCGCACAGGTAAGTGAGCGAACCCCGACTTCGCTGCGAAGTCGGGTTGCTCAACACTTAGTCTTTACTGGAGGTACCATGATGGGCTGCTCAACTGCGCTCTTTTTCCCGGGCGAAGCCCGACTTCGCTGCGAAGTCGGGTTGCGCACCCAACACTTAGCCGTTTCTTCGAGTGAGTCGCCCAAGCAGCTTGCATCAGAAAAAAGGAAACTACGCCTGCGGGCTAGTGTTGTAAAATTTTATTTTGAAAGTTTAATGAAATGAAAGCTTGATTTGTGAAGAAAATAGAAGTTGGGAACTTTTGAAATTCGGCCCCCCCCATCAAGTCGCCCAACTGCGCACGAATTTGAGGGCGCAGCCCGACTTCGCTGCGAAGTCGGGTTGCGCACCAACACTTAGACTTTTTTGGGGTGTCCTTCACTGACAATGCCCAGGTGCGCACAAACCGAGAGCGCAACCCGACTTCGCTGCGAAGTCGGGGTTCGCTCAATACTTAGTCAAAATTTGGGCTCAGCTCTCTGCACGTCAGCTCCCCAAGTGTGCACAAAATTAAGGGCGCACCACCATCTTCTTCTGACCCGTCTTCTTCTTCTCTCTCTGAATCTGAATGTTCACCACCATCGCCCTCTTGCTCGGCAGGTTGCTCCCGCTCGCGGACGTGCTTGTATGCGGTCTTGGCCTGATCCCAAGCCGCCGCCTGGAAGGGCTCTAAATCGCTGACATATTTTAGCGCTGCTCTGAATGCCGCAACCATGTGCACATCAATGGTGTCATATCTCTCTCCCAGCTCCTGAAGGGAGGTGTTAATCTTGCAAAATCTCGACACCATTTGGGTCACCTGCGCCTCCTGGACTGGTTCAGTCCAACCATCAATTTCTGATGTATCTGCCTCGAAAGACAGCCAGTCTTGCTTTACTTGTTCAAGGGGCAGAAATTCCCCATCCTTGACAAAGCTCGGAAATCCGAGCGCAGAAAGAGTGTTGAAGGGGGCCAGGCAGATATTCATTTCATGGTTCAGCACGTCCAGCATCTTCCTGGCGGCCCTGATCTTCTCAGTTTTTTCAAAATAATTGTGCAAGGTTACCCTCGCATCCGCCCAATCTAGGGCAATCTGGGACATAGGGGGAAATCGGAGGCCCTTGCGCGCAAACTCTTCAAGTTTTATCGCCAAGTCCAGCCACTGCCTCGCTTGGCGTTCGGCCTCCTCTACCGTAGGCTTTCCCTGGGCAGATACTTCTTGGATCCTGGATGCGAAATCCAGGACGGACAGGGACCTGACCACATTAGCCCTGCAGCAAACTAGCCCGCATCTCCTTGATCTTGTCTTTTGAAAAGGCAGCCGCCTGGGACGCCTTCTCCTTCAGCTGAGATTGGGTCTGCTTCAGCGAATCTTGCAGCTGGGAAATATGTTCTAGTGCTGCCTTCTTTTCTTCTGACAGCTGTTCGGTTGTCTTCCTCTGTGTTGTTGCCTCCTGCTGGGACGCGGCGAGCTGAGCTTTCAAGTCTTCAATTTCTTTCTAGGCAGACTCCAGCCGCGTGGTGGCCTTGGCCAGATCCTCTTCCAGCTGTCTCGAGTTGTTCTGAAGCTGAAACAGCTTCTCTTGATTCTCGAGTCGCTTAACAAGGAGATTATCAGTCCTGCGACGAATACCATTGATTTCGTATTCTTCGCTTATATCATCAAAACTCTTCTCCTTGATCCGGTGTTCATAATCCGCCTCAGTCATCTCCCGGAGAGGTTTCTTAACTTTCGGGATCAATTTCTCCGTTCGCAGCACCCTCCTGTCCAAGTCAAACTTGGTGCGCTTCACCGGGGCGGCTATTTCCTCGGCTCTTCTCCGTTTGACGCCCTGGAGGAAAGAGGCGGAACATCCTGCGGCCTTCGCGGCTAGAGGCTGATCGTCCGTGATTTGTAGCTGTTCTCCCATGAGGTCCAGCTCTGCCAGCATAGGGTATGCCGAGGCCAAATCTTGCTGCGGCATCCTTCCTGAAAACAATGAAGCAGGAGATATTCCAGAAGATGAAGCCGCTTTCAAGGGCGACCGGGTCCTAGGGGAAACGGGCGGCTGAGTAGGTGGTGGAGATGGGGTTTTGAATGATGTGGGTGAGCGGCACGGCGATGTAGGTACGGCTTCAGCACTGGCCGCGGGTGAGGGGTTTAGGGTTTGACCCAGGGTTTGGAAAACGTTCGGGTCCTGGGCAAAATGTTCAAAGGAATGGGGACTGCGGAAGGACTGGGAGATAGGCGACAGGGATGATGCGACTAAGGCTTGCCCTGATACAGAGGGGGAAGGTGTTACGGCAGGGCCAACTGGGATTTGTGTAACCGGGGAAGAGGACGTACCTGCGTGCTCCGCCTGAGCCGGTGCTTGGAGGACGCCTGCTGCCCAGACCTCTGCTTCCTTCCCTGGACTATCCAGAGAGATGATTTCGGGCGCGGCTGCTTCTGCTCGTGGGGCCGCTGTTGTTTGCTGCGCAGCCTCTTTTTTCGGCCGCTTTATCTTAGTCTTTTCGCCCCTTTTTCTCTTCTTTTCTCCTGGAGCGGCAGTTTGTTCGGAGGAGGCGGAGGCGGTTGGTGCGGCGGGCAATGGCGCTCCCACGGTAAATTTGTACTTGGGCTTTGACGGAGGGACGCCCACTACCGCTGGCCCACCGGTTGACCTTTCTGGCTCCTTTTCTTTTTGAGGCGACGTTTCGGGAGCTGGAGACAACATTGGGCCCACCTGACTGCTTGTTGGCGCCTTGTTGGGTGGTTTTTGAATGGACAAATGTTGTGGTGGGGGTTTCCTTTTATACCTCTTCCTGGCGCCTAGGGGGACGCAATCTCGAAACATGAACGGCTCCCATTTGCCAGCGTATTTATCATATAAGGCCGAAAACTCATCATCTATGGCCAATGTCTTCTTGTTAGATTTATCGTGTTGCGTGCGACACCTCATCTTCCAGCATTCAATGATTTTGTCCTTTTCCCAGCTGAGGGGCGTCACCTTCGTGAGGAATTTTCTGAAACCCGCCAAGTCTAACCTGTGATCTGGATTGCGCTCCGGATCGTACTCCACCTCCACACAGTAGAAGTCCTGCCATGGTGGCCATGATTGCATCCGTTCGATGTGCCATTCCAGGTCCGCGCCTGTTTTGTTGCACCTCTCCTCCATGATTTCTGCTCGGGGGCAAATATGTACAAACTTTCCCCTGACCCCAATCGGGTCGTATTTCCAACGCTGTGGTAATTGTATCAAGCCCATGTTGAGGAGTTCCTGTTCTAGGTAGATGTGCTGCCCAATTTCATGGACTTGAATGTTCGCCCAGGTAATAGGATACTTAAAAATATGGCCTCTCTTCTTTCCCTGGCCGAATTCCTCCTCGACGTAGTCCATTTGCCGCGCTGTCTCCATGCCGAATTGATGCTCAGTGCAAAAATAGGGCAGCAAGAACGGCTTCCCTTTGAATCCGTAGATTCTGATAACAACGCCCTGGGTCAACCGGAAAGTATCCCCGCATTTGTATTTCCTCAGGTAGTTCGTCATGGCCAGGGGAGGGCGAGACGCCTTGCCGTTGAACAGCGCCAGGGTCATACCTAAAAATTTAAAATTGAAATCATAGTAAGACCCCCTTCTATACAGGGCTTCCGTCCACTCGTACACCGGCAACGGTGCTCCCTTCTCATTTACCTTCTTAAGATCCGACACTTTGATTCGGTAATGCGTGTGGTAAAGGCACAACCATGTGAGGAATGAGCAGTGCCGAAACTCGGTTGTCTGCTTCTGCTGTATCCTGACCAGGTTTGAATGTATGGCATACGCCACCCAATCTGCCCAATCAAAGAAAATCGGGCGCCTTCCGCTTCTTTGCGCAGTAGAGTCATAAAACTCTCCATGTAAAATACACTCTGCGAGTGCCAGCTGATACGGGTGCACCATTCTGTCCGTGCCGCAGCCAAGGACCCATGCAAGGATAATATAAATGTACTTGTTTTCGAACCTCTCCATGGGTATGGGACCTGATGGCCATTTGCCCGAAGTAGGTAGAAAGCGTCGTTATTCCTCGGCGGCCGCGCGTGGGATTTTTTATTGGAAGGCGCACCTCGTACGCGGTTGGCCCCAATGCGCTCACTTCTTAATGACATCTGCTTTGAAATCCGTGCAATCATTCCTTAAAATCTTTGAACCTCGTGCTTCTAATGACGTCACCGCCGCCATTTGGGCACACACTTCGAGGGAGACTCTGGCCAAGGGCCCAAGAAGGAACGCGGTCTAACTTCGCGCTATGCACAGTGCGCCCTCGGGGACCCACACTTAGAAAAAATTTCGTCATGCCCCTTGCTCTCCCTGACGGGTCGTTCGAAGTGCGCCCAAAACTGAGAGCGCAACCGGGCTTCGCTCGAAAAATTTGCGCAGTCCGACTTCGCTCGGAAAATTCTGCGCAGTAGGGCTTCGACACTTAGGCGATTTTTGTTTCCTTTGCTGCCCGACTGCGCTCCCAAGAGGGTGCGCAGCCCGACTTCGCTGCGAAGTCGGGTTGCGCACCCAACACTTAGAAAAATTTGGGGTTCGTTTGTCTGCTTTTTCTCTCCCAAACTCCCGACATCGCACAATTCAAAGAGCGACGCCCGACTTCGCTGCGAAGTCGGGCGATTTTCCGCCTTGGTCAGACTTGAGTTAGCAGCGCAAAATTTTGCTTCTTTTCTCACACTTAGCCCTCTTTGGATTCAAAAGCTGAAAACTGAATAACTGAAAGAAATATTTACATTCTGAAATAAACTGAACTGCAGGAAATAAATAAGAAAAGTATGTACAAGGAAGGACCTCTTGGCAACCTTCAGTGATGATAGGCCTTCAGGTGGAAGCCATTAACAGGGATCGGGAGAAGCTGTCCCTCCATGTCCCTGAGCACGAACGCGTTGAATTGGTTTACCCGAGCGATTTGATAGGGGCCTTCCCAGAAGGCATCAAATTTGTCATGGTTGCCCGGCTTCGCTTTGAGTGAATCCCACTTGAGCACTAAGTCCCCGATTTTGAAAACTCGGGTGGTGGTCCCTTTTGCAAACCAGCTTTGAGTTGCCTCGGCATGTTTGGTAAAGGCCTGATATGCCTTCTCCCTTTCCTCTTCTAGCTGCAACAGTTGACAAAGTCTGACATTCATTGGATCCCCGTCGCCTTTCTCTTCATCTAACAACCAGAGTGCGGGCATTTCTATGTGGGTAGGCAGAACCGCCTCCTTGCCGTATACAAGCGCGTAGGGGGACGTCTTGATGGATTTTTTGAAAGATATGCGATCCGCCCATAACGCCCGGTCCAGAAGTAGGTGCCACGACCTCTTATTCTTCTCCACAGTTTTCTTTATGATTTTCAAGAGGTTTTTATTGGTGGATTCGGCCAGGCCGTTTCCCTGCGGATAGTAATTTGAAGACATCTTGTGGTAAATGCCATATCTGCCAGTAAACTCAGTGAGTATCGCGCCTGCAAATCCTGGACCGTTATCCGTGACAATTGCCTCTGGAACCCCGAAACGGGTAATGAGGCTCTCAAGGAACCCAATGACCGTTTCTTGGTCAGCATGCTTTGTAGGCAAGGCCTCAGCCCATCGGGTAAAGTAATCTGTGGCGGTTAGGATAAACTTGTGTCCCGCCGAAGAGTTGGGCGTTATGGTCCCGACGAAGTCCAGACCCCACTGCTGAAACGGAGTCTCGGCTTGAATTGGCTGGAGGGGCAAGGGTGCCTTCCTATTTCTGCCGGCGAACCTCTGACATTTTTCACATTTTACACAGACTGCATGTGCGTCTGTGAAGAGGGTGGGCCAATAATAGCCGGCTCTGATAATCTTCAAGGTCGTAGGCCTTCCTGAATGATGTCCTCCGGGCATCCCAGAGTGGAACTCTCCGAGAACCTTTGGCTTGTCTGATTCCTTGACGCACCGCAACAGGATGCCGTCAATATTTTTAAAATACAGCCCCTCGGGGCGCAGTACATACTTCAAGGCATTCAGCCTAAACCTCCTTCTTTGTGAGGCGTTGAGATGATCTGGACATCTCCCTGTGCTAAAATACCACACCAGGTCATTCGTCCAATCACTCTCCTCTGATAAGGAGTTGGCAAGGTTAATTTCCGTCATTGGATCCTCCCATTGGCAGGCAGAGATTTCAGCTGCAGCACTTCGGGCCAACTCTTGGCATAGAGCCCGACCTCGGATTAGCTTCGTTGGCCGTACCTCTATGTCAAACTCTTGTATTTTAGCTATCCATCCTGCCCTCTTGTGACCTGGCTCCCCTTGGATAATGAAATTTCTGACATCCGGATGTATCACGAAGATAGTTATCCGGCTCTGGGAGACAAAGTGCTTGAACTTTCTGAGAGATCTCATGACTGCGTGCACTTGCCGCTCAATAAAATTGTATCTTTCTTCGTGCGGCTGAATCACCTGACTTAGGAACGCTATGGGGCGCTCCTCGCCATCATCTCCCTTCTGAGTCAGGACTGCAGCGTAGCTTTCGGGCTCTCCCACCGCGTACAGGATGAAATCCTTGGAGTAGTCTGGATTTATTAATACTGGAGCTTGCGCGATTCTGGCCTTGATTTCTTCGAAGGCTTGCTTTCTTTCGTCAGTCCACAAGAATTCAGCATTCTTTTTTAGGAGCTCGGCCATGGGCTTGATCACTTGTGCGAAGTCTGGGACAAACTTCCTCACGAAGTTGATTTGGCCAAAAAACGATTGTAGCCCCTTCTTGTCAACTGGGATGGATAAGCGAAGAAGAGCTTCTGCTCTGTCAGGATCAACTGCAAGGCCCTTCTCAGAAATAACGTGTCCTAGCAGCTTGCCTTCCTTCACCGCGAAGACTGACTTCTTCGGGTTGATGGAAATGCCGAACTCACGACATCTCTCAAATATTTGCCGCAAGTGGGAGGCATGGTCCTCTCTCTTATGTGAAAACACAGTCATGTCATCCAAATAGATGACAATGACCTTGTTGAGCAGCTCCCGGAACGCCAAGTCCATAGCCCTTTGAAATGTAGCACCGGCGTTAGAAAGGCCGAAGGGCATGCGCTGATATGCAAACGTTCCCCATTTGGTGGTGAACGTTGTCTTGTGCTGATCTTCGTCTTTCACCCATATTTGGTTATAGCCAGAGAACCCGTCCAAGAGAGAGAATCTCTGAGCTCCAGCAACTACGTGGAGGATTTGATCAATTTGGGGAAGCGGATAATGATCCTTCAGTGAAGCCTGATTGAGGTTTCTGAAATCCACGCAGAGGCGGATGTCTCCATTCTTTTTCCTCACAGGGACCAGATTTGCGACCCAAGACGAGTGCTTGATGGGGTAGATGATCTTGGCCTCCAGCATCTTCAAGAGTTCCGCTTTCATCATGGCTTCAATTTTCGGGTTCACCGCCCTTTGCTTCTGCCGGAAAGGCTTTGCATTATCTTCCAGTTCTATAGTATGTTGGATCATCTCTCTGTCGTACCCCTTCAAGTCTTGGTAGCACCAGGCCACAATATCTGGGAACTCTTCGCATAGAGATCTGATCTGCTCTAGCTCCTTTTCAGTACAATCTGTCCCGACCTTGATCACTTTTCCAGGTTCCAGTTCCAGGTCCATGTACTGCTTGGGGTCCACTTTGATCCTGTGGGATATGGCTCTATCGTTCTGATCAAAGAGACTCTCCAGAGTAATCAGTCCTTTCGGGACATGATTATTTTTTAACTGTATCAACCCCTCGTATTGCTCGTCATCAGGGTCTCTACCTTCGATTGTACTCGCTTCGTTTATCAAAAAGGTGACGATATCTTCGTCACGATCGAACACCTGCCAGTGGGTGTCTTTATCGAGCACAGAAGGCCTGTAAATGGTACGAACCGGCTTCGGCTTACGGACAGTGTCATCAGCCGGGACGTACCTGGCTCCAACGGACGCCAGAATGTCAACATGCTTATTCTTCTCACGAGATATGGCTTTGACATTCAAAGAGTCGAATGACTCCATCAGATCCCAGACACGGTTGCGGTACGCCTTGAGGTAATGCTTCTTGGAGGCGCACTTATTCGTAATCTGGTTGCACACCAGCTCTGAGTCGCCAAAGATCTGCAAATGCTTTATCCCCAGTCTCTCCGCCTTTCTCAAACCCAAACACAAAGCTTCATACTCCGCCGCATTGTTAGTGCAACTCCAAGCCAGCCTGTAAGTGTAGTCTTTTTGGATCCCGGATGGGGAAACCAGAAGTACACCTGCACCGGCGCCATTCTTGCATCGGGCGCCATCAAAGTACAGCTTCCATAGCTTTTCTGGGGCAGGTCCAACATCTTTCTTTGCAGACTGATCAAGTCTTTCAGGCTGGGTGACGGAGTAACAACCTTGCTCGGTCTCAATCATGGCATTGAAGTCTAGCAAGGAGAACTCATCCTCCACTTGTAACAGCTCGAGGGCCTCTTCTGCCAAATCCACCTCTACCAGTTCTTCGGTTGTCAGATGAACCATGTCGCTCTGCTGCTCTTCCCCAGGTATCTTCTCTACCAGAAATGTGGAAGGCTTTTCATTATAGATCTTCAATCTCCTTCCTTTGAAGGGCACTTCCATATGTGAATAATCCAGCGACAGATATCCACCCAGCTTCGCAGTAAACTCCCTAGAGAGACACATGCCGAAGTAGGGTTCCAAGTCAACCACCACGACCTCTTGGATGACCACTATGTCGAGGGCTTTATGCAGTCGGATCGGGATGTCTTTGATGACACCAACTGTCTTGACAGGAGTGTCGTCTAGCTACAGCACACCTTGGCTGCTCCTTGTGTATTCCATACCAATCTCTTCGCAGACGACCCTCGACATGACAGTAGTGGAAGCACCAGAATCCACCATGCAGTTGTGTACTATATAGCCCTCCATTCGCAAAGACAGATAGAAAGGTGGCGGCCTGTTTTTCCCAGTAGCAGATATTGTCAAGGGCTGAGCTAACACAGCAAGCTGCGTCGGCTTTCCATCTTTCACGCTCTTCAAGGATTCCTGCAACAGGTCTACTTGCCCTGGGAGCAGAAGAGCCTCATACATACTTATCTTCGTCGGGGTCTTTTTGAGCTCATCAACTATATTGTAGGTTGAAGTGTCGGCTCCCTCTATCTCTTTCGTTGGCTCATACCTGGTTCGGTATTGTTGCGTGGCTTCGACTCTCTGTCTCTTCGTCAGCGATGGATACCTCAGCTTCTCTTGAGCTTGTTCTTTTGTTTCGGCTAGAGGTTGGGCTACGGGAGCCTTTATCGCGGGAGCCTTGAGCGTCGGGAACCTCTCTTTGGCTGTAGGAGGTAAAGGTGACTTGTCAGGTGGTAGCACAACAGGCTGCGCCCTCTCCCTTCTGGCGTATACTTTCAACGGCTTCGTCTGGGCCGTGGGGGCCTCAATGGGCCTTTTGCCTTCCTTGGTCAAGAGTGACACAGGATCTTCTGGGACTGCAAAGTTACCTTCATCGTCAAGGATCATGTATGCTTCGTCCTCCATGGCGCTGCCCGCAAGGGTCTGAAGATAATGCCGATGCAGCATGCAACCCTCCTCTCCATGTGGATCGTTGCATGTGGAGCACCAGTTAACCTGGTCAGAAGTGCCTGGTTGGACCTCATTGGCAGCATTCCTCGTCGGGGGCCTTTGCGCTTGCGCAGCTTGATCTTTTGTTAGCGCAGGGGGAGGATATGGTCTCCTCGGAAGAAACTCCATCTGGGCTTGCTTCTTCTTCATGATTGTCATATCATTGGAAATAGTATGGTAACCAGAGGCCAGAGCCCGTACCTCCTGAAGGATCTTATTCTGAATATCATTATCAGCAGGCGCCGGCCGGGCCGGAGGAGGTATTGCAGCTAATGGTGGAGGTGCAGAATACGCCGCGTAATGAGGGGGAGCGGGGAGTGCGGGATATTGCGGAGGTGGAGGTGGCGGATTAGGATAATGGATCTGGGGCTGACCATAGGGGTTTATAACTGGCGTTGGATTCCATGGCTGCTGAGGGTACTGATTTGACGAGGATGGCATTACACCAGACGCGGATGGGTATTGTGACTGAGGGAAATCAGGGTAAATGGGAGGCTGCATTCTATGAGGAAGTCTGCCTATAGAAATTATGTCTAATTCTGCTTGCTGGGCAGCTTCATATAGGGCAGGGAAAGTGTCGACCCGGGCTATCTTGAGAAGTAGGCAAATATCCGAATTGAAAGACCTCAGGTAATAGTGCGCAGCTTGTCCCGTCGGAGGTCGCAGCTCGCGAGGTACTCTCTTCCAGGACCTCGCAAACCTCACGTTGAAGTCCGATATCTCCTCTTGCGGATGGCGTTGAATACTTTGAAACTGATGCAGCAATGAAGAGGGATCAGCGGACTCGTTGCATCCCTTCACTAGCCTGCCTGCTAACTGGGGCCATCCCGTGATAGCTCCTTCTGGCAAAGATCTCCACCAGTAGAGAAGCTTCCCTCTCAGAGAAAGGGCTAATAGACGGGTCTTAACACTCTCACTCGTGATAGAGTGCAGCGCAGCCAAGGCCAGAATGTCTTGGATGTGCTCGTATGCTGTTTTCCCAGAGCCATCGTAAGTAGGAATGGATTTCAAGGCAGCGGGGGGCACAGCCTCTTGTCCAACTAGAGCCAAGGGCCCTGTGGAATCAACTGCTGGGAAGAGGTCGTCATCATTTTGTTGGGCAGCCATGTCTTCTTCCTCTTCGGTCGTATAATCGGTATCAGTGTTGTCCGAAGTTGTAGGCTGTTCTTCAATTTCGGCCTCTCCGACTTCAGCTTCTTCGATCTCGGCTTCTTCAATCTCAGCTTCAGCTTCGAGTTCGTTTTGGTGAGCTTGGTAGTCAGCCAGCCTTACGCGCTCTCCAGGAGCGTTGATGTCGATTTCGTAGAGATCAGGCTGTTGTCCTGGGTTCCTTGCTCTCCACCTTCTTGTATGCATGAAGGCGCTTTTGATGTTGGACCGGTCTCACGGACTCAGAGAATATTCAGGTACTTGCAGAGTCGCCAGGTGTTCTGATTTGACAGCAATGAAGCGAACACCAATGCTTCGATTCTGTTTTGGGGTGGGAAACTCCCGTGTCCCACCGGGCGTGCTAGAGAAACTGTTGGTTACGAATCTGCCACTAGGATAGGATTTAGTGTAATGCGCCCTAGATTCGCCCAGCAGATTGAAAGGCCGGAAGGAAGGAATGCCTTCCGTGCCAATCTCCGGAGGAGGCCGGCTTCCTATGTTTTCTCAATTTGGTTTAAGCTCAGAGTGCAGGAAAGAAATTAGAAATGCAGAAAGAAATATAAATGTGATTGTTATGGGTGGGGAGGATAAGCAGCACAACAACAACCAATCACCACTACTAACAACAATTAAACACAAGATATGTTGCAGAAACTACCAATGTCATTCATCCTATGTATCCTCTACTTTTGCATTCCAGGAATACTTAACTATTAAATACCGATATCCAGAAAGCAGAATAACAGTAAGCAATAACATAAGCAACATGAGGCAGAAATGTTCAGTAAAGGCAGCATACAAGATAAAGACAATCAATAGAGCCAAGTATTGTTTGGGTAATTAACATAATATCCTGGAGAGGAAGCGGAGGATTGGGAGAGATGAGGAGCGGTGGAGGAAGCGGAGGAAGCGGAGAAGGAGCAAAAACGACAGGCAGGAATTTTGATCCAACGGAAGGAGAAGATCCAGAGGCAGGGCAGAATATTGTAGCTGGAAAGGAAAAGGATTCCCTGTCAGCTCAGTTCGAAAAGGCTAAAGGTACAAATCCTCCAGATAAACCCTCAGACAAAGGGTCCCACTGGAGTTCGGGAGTTGGCAACAAGGGCCCAACCTTTTTGGAAATGCTGAAAGGGAAAAATAAGGAGCCAGTCAGTGAACTACCGCCCCTAATACCAAACAATAACAAAGTTAACTACGCCAATGGAGATTATGGAAAGATTCTTGGATATGGAGGCATCATCCTTAGTTGGCAAGTTTTTGGGAGGAAGGCCGGACATTGAGACTATTCGCTCATGGGCCGCGGCAAAGTGGAAAACTTCAAGAAGCTTAGAAATCGTAGCCATGTCAAGAGGTTTTTTTATGATAAGACTCTACAACAAAGATGATGCAGAGAGCATCTTGACAGGAGGACCCTGGTTTCTAGGAAGGCGTAGCCTCTTTCTGAGGAAGTGGGGGGAGGATTTCAACCCTGAGAAGCAGAACATTAATATAGCACCCATTTGGGTCCACTTACCAAACCTCCTAGCCCAATTTGTTAATGAGTACTGGCTTAGTGGCATAGCAAAGACGATAGGAGAGCTCGTGGCAATAGACCATTCAACCCGGGCAAGGACTAGACTGACACATGCCAGGATCTGTGTAAATGCAAACTTGGATTCTGATCTACCTTCTCAGGTGGAACTAGCATATGGAGAGTTTCTAAGGATTCAGCCTGTGGAGTATGAGAACAAGCCGGCATTTTGTAGCGTGTGCAAAACCCGGGGCCACCTTCAAGCCCAATGTCCGACAATAACTGCAAACAAGGAAGCCACGAGAGAAGGTTTTCTAGGGAAAGCTAATGGGAGAGGGATCCCAAAGTTTCAAGGACCGCGTCTTAACTTGGAAGGATACGAGACAGGTTAAGAATAACCGAGCTGACCAAGCCAACACAGAACTAGCAAAAATCCAGGAGAAAGGAAAGCAACATAATGAGGGAGGCAAAAATCATAAGGTATGTAATAAAGATCCCAGCTTGAACATGTTTGATATCCTAGCAAATTTAGAAGTTGAAAAAGAAAACAGTGAGGAAGATACCATCGTTGTCAAGTTTCCGAAACCCTAGACTCCCCATCCAAATCGGGACCATCCACAGCTATGACAAAAAGCCCCAAAATCTATGCTCAAAATGAAGAAAAATTGCCAGGTCATTTCAGTTTAAACATGGAAAAAATAAAGTCAAGAGTCGAAGTTGTGGAAACAAGAGCCAAGAATGTAGCTCCTAATCCGGTAGTGGACCAAATTATACCTTATCAGACGAGCCCAACGGTAAAAGGTTCCTTGAAGGAAAGCCCCATGTTTAGGAACCGAGATAGGGAGAGGTGAACCAAAACAAGGCTGAGGATGAAGAGGGAATTGAAAACCCCCAAAATGAGGAAGAAGGTTCAAGCCCTAGACTATCACAGTATATGCCCCCTCATTTCAGTCCAAAACATACTAGAAGCACTACCAAGCCCCCGATCGATTATGGAAGTGAAAGAAAGAAGGGGAGAATATCTACAGCAGAGCACTATAGAATGAGAATCAATGAAGAAATTGCAAACGGAAAGCAAAGAACATTGTTACAGCAAGCTATTCCTGGCCAGGATAGCAAAATTGACAAACCCCCTTCGGATCAGGGAAGGGGGCGGGGAAAAAATATCAAACAGTCTAAATGAAGGTTCTCTCATGGAATGTGAGAGGCCTAAATGGCCCACCAAAACAAAGGATGGTGAAGTCTATAAGGAAGGATTGGAATCCTACTATCATTTTTCTTCAAGAAACCAAAACAGATGCGGCACAATCAGCACTTATAGCTAGAAGGATTTGGAAGCAAGGGGAAGTGGCCTTTCAACAAGCGAGAGGAGCATCTGGGGGCCTCATGATCTTATGGGATCCTATTAAAATAGAAGGAAGTATTATTCAGGCAAATGAAAGAGTCTTAAGCGTATTATTTCATGATTTTGATACTAATAAGAATTGGATTATGTCAAATGTTTATGCCCCCACCTCTGTCCAAGGGCGGGCTGAACTATGGGAGTTTTTGGGGCATTTGAGCCAAGTTTTTAAAGACATTCCTTGGGTGATTGGGGGAGATTTCAATACCCCCCTTTACCCATCTGATAAGAAGGGAGGATCTGGGTTACCCTCAAGGAGCATGGAGGACTTCAATGAATTCATTAACACAAATGAATTGATGGATGTAAGACTAAAAGGAGCCAAATTTACATGGAGTAATAAGAGGATAGGAAGTCAGCTGATTCAAGAAAGGTTGGACAGGTTTTTTTTATCCAAGGAAGCTACAACAATGTTTGGTGATTCAATGTTACAAGCCCTTCCTAAATGCACTTCAGACCATAATCTTATTCTATGGGAGGCATTTCAGGCTAACTCCTTTAAAAAGCCATTCATATTTCTGTCAATGTGGGTTAAACATCCGGACTTCAAGAAACGAATAGAGGAATGGTGGCAGCAGCCTATCCAGGGAAGTGCTTCCTTCAAACTATCTCAAAAACTTAAGATGGTGAAAAACAACCTTAGAATATGGAATAAAGAAGTCTTTGGAAATATTTTTGAGAATAAGAGAGCAGTGGGGGAAAAACTGAGAATAATAGAAAGCAAAATCCAAAATGGAACCTATGATGAGGCGACAAGGACTGAAGAGAAGGAAACCCTTTGTGAGTTTTATAATATTTTAGCTTGTGAAGAGATGTATTGGAGGCAAAAATCAAGGGCATTATGGCTAAAGGAAGGGGAATCTAATTCAAAAATTTTCCATGTTACCACATTGAGCAATAGAAGCAACAATAATATTAGAAATTTAACTAAGGTGGATGGATCCTCAACTCAAAACATTCAGGAGATCAGGGACGAGGCTGTTAATTTTTTCAGTTCATTATTGGGTGAAGAACGGGCCTCTAATGCCCAAGCAAAGGACTCTCTCCTTCAATTCATTCCACAACTCATTGATGAAACGATTAACGAGTCTCTTACAGCAGCTTTTTCAGACGAAGAGATCAAGGAGGCTTTGTTTAACATGGATCCTGACAAAGCTCCTGGGCCGGATGGGTTTTCACCGCGGTTTTTCCAAGTTTGTTGGGATATTGTTGGAGCAGAAGTTATTGCTGCAATCAAGGAGTTCCAAAGTTCAAATCATATTCCAAGGGGTTTCAATTCAACTTTCATTGCTTTGATCCCTAAAGGCCCCAACCCCAAGACTATGGCTGACTTTAGGCCAGTTAGCTTGTGTAATATATCCTATAAAATTCTGTCCAAAGTTTTAGCCAACCGTTTGAAGAAAGTTCTACCGGTTATCATTGATCCAAGTCAAGGAAGTTCCGTACAAGGAAGATCAATCTTAGATGGAGTTATTACTGTTCATGAGGCTCTCCATACAGCCGCTCAGACCAAAAAGCAATCATGGCTCTAAAGTTAGACATGAACAAAGCTTATGACAGGATAAATTGGGAATTCCTAGAGGCAGTTTTATTAAAATTTGGCTTCAACATGAAATGGGTCAAGTTAATAAGAGAGTGTATTTCTAAGCCTTGTTTGTCAGTTTTGGTTAATGGGTCTACTGTAGGTTTTTTTCAAAGCAAATGTGGTCTAAGACAAGGAGATCCCATAAGTCCTATGTTGTTCATCATTGTAGTTGAGGCCTTGGGAAGAACCATTAAGGCAGCAGCGGTAGCTGGACTCATATCAGGTATCAAGGCCACGTCACTAACTACCCCGGTGACACATCAGCAATTTGTTGATGATACATTGCTACTGACTTTGGCTTCCGTGGTTGAGGCAAAAAGGATTAAAAATATTCTCATAATGTATGAAGAAGCGGCTGGACAAAAAGTGAATTTTGATAAGAGCAAACTTTATTTCATCAATACCCCCATTCCTAGGAAAAACAGCATAGCAAGGATCATGGAATGTCAGATTGCATCCCTTCCCACCTCCTATTTAGGTCTTCCCCTGTTTACAAGGAGACCTGAAGGATCAATGTGGAACATAGTTCTGGAGAGAATCCAAAAAAAGCTAGCAGGTTGGAAAGGGAATCTGTTATCTCAAGCAGGCAAAGCAGTTTTAACTATGGCTTCACTTCAAAGTATACCCGTTTACTTCCTATCAATCTTCGAGCTCCCAACAAGGTGTATCATAAAATTGAGCAGCTTCAAAAAAAAATTCTCTCGGTCGGGGACTTGAGGATAAGAAAAGGATCCATTTAGTAGGTTGGAACAAGGCTTGCAAACCTAAAGCTGATGGGGGGTTAGGTTTGAGGAGAGTTGCTCATCTCAATACAACTTTGTTAGCCAAACAAGCGTGGCGGTTATTGACTAAGGTCGATAATGAATGGACTGCCATAGTCAGGAGGAAATACCTCCAAGGTGTGAACTTCCTTAATGACAACTTAGCAAGCAGGGGGTCTGCTTTTTGGAAGGCAATCCTCACGAGCAGGGATCTTGTCAAGAAAGGTCTTAGATGGATTCTAGGAAATGGGCAAACAATAGACTTTTGGAAGGATCGGTGGGTGAGAGCTGAGGAGTTATCCCAGAATCATCATTTGGCTAGGATTCAAGAGCATTTGGAGCAGCATATTGGGTAGAAGGTTGCAAATTATATGTGGCAGGATATAAATATCAACAGGTGGAAACACATCAGAGTACAAGGTTTTGAAGCAGAGTCTGAAGAGCTTTATAACATTTTAACTCAGCAAATTATTCCCTCTGGAGAGGATGAAGATCACATTGTTTGGGCTGAGACTGAAAGTGGTGACTTCACAGTTAAATCTGCCTATAATTTGCTTCTCAATGTGGAAGGTCAACAATTTCAACCGAGTTTGGTTTGGATCAAAGGCTTAATTCCTAAAATATATTTTTTTTCATGGCTGGTGATTCAAGGAAAAATCCTCACTATGGACAATATGTTATCCAAAGGTATGGTTATTGCTAACCGTTGCTCCATGTGCAAGGCGAGGATGGGAGACAACCCAAAACTTGTTTCGGAGTGTCCGGTAGCGGAGTCCATCCTGGATGAACTTTTCCAAGCCTTTAGGATCTCGTGGGTTAAGCCTCCTCTTATATCCGAAGTGTTCCATCAATGGCCTCAACCCTTTGTTAGCCTAAAACTTAAGTACCTATGGAAAATCCGTTGGCATCATTTTCTCTGGCAGATTTGGCTAGAAAGGAACCATAGAGCCTTTAAGGATACCATTCACAACCCAAAAACCATCCTCAACAGGATTATTCTCTTTGCAAAAGAAAACCTTAGCACCTTCGTGGATGAGAACCACTCAATTCTTCCCCAAGAAAAACAATTAGCTCGGGCCTTAAGTATTGAGGACAAACCTTCCATTCCTTTGCCCAATCCCAGAAATGGGATTTTTTGGGAGCCACCCCCAGGGTTGGTTTAAACTAAATTTTGATGGTGCAGCCAAGGAGAACCGGGAAGAGCTGGAGCTGGAGGAATAATTAGGGATCATCAAGGAAATCTGGTCAAGGCCTTCGCTGAACCATTGGGAATCAGAACTAATAACAAAGCAGAAGCTAGAGCCCTTTGGATAGGGTTGCAAGTTGCCCAAGCAACTCAAGGTAACTTGATGATTGAAGGTGATTCTATGAACATCATCAACCTGTTAACCAATGGCAAAAAACCTCCATGGAGAATCGAGGGAGTCATCCATGAAGTGAGGATCCTTTTTGCGGCAAGACAGAACAGGAGGGCTCGTCACGTGTACCGTGAGGCCAACAAGTCAGTTGACAAATTAGCCAACATAGGTGTTGATGTTGGTAGTTTGGTGACATGGACACAAGGTGTGCCACGTGAAGTGGAAAACATTATTAGTCATGAAAAGAAACCTACCCGTTAAGGAGAAAGATGAATGGGTGTTCTTTCCCCATGGAGCTGGTAATAACTATGGGGTTTCTCTCTAAATCATACCAAATTGGAAATGAAGGTAATAGGGTGTAAGCCTTGGAAGATTCCGACAGAGAATAGGAAATGGGCAAGCAACAAGTTTCACAAGTGCAAAGTTCCAAACTTCAATTCCTGTCAATGTAAGTAATGTTTACAGTTATGTTTAAGTATGGGTGTGCTTTGTTAGTAAGGTGTTGTAGGGGATTCAACACAATTTCTGGTAAGAAAGTTTCAAGGATGACTAGGATCTACAATCTCAGCACAAGGCTGGATATTGTAATAGGTTTTGGGTTAACCCGCAAAACCCGGTAATTAATGAAGACTTTTATTTACCAAAAAAAAAATCAATAGAGCCAAGTATATTCTGTATTTAGAAGCAAACGCACAGCTACAGCGGTTCCCTAGCAATATATCCCCCTTCCACCCTTTTACAATGATATTGCCGAGCTATTTATAGCGTAAATTCCCCCCCATTACATCGTTGGGCATAGGATCCCAGACCTGACAATAACTGAAAAAGCTGACAAAGCTGACAAAAGCGGCAAAAAGCGGCTGATGTTGACCTCTGCCGGCATGGAACGTACTTGCAGCAAGGTCCACCTGAAAAATCGGTAGCTACGTGGCAATGCGGTGGATGATGCTCCGAGTCAGCTTGACTGAGGGCAGCTGAGGTACAATAAGTCAGTTCACGCTCGCACACCTCCCGTCACATCTCTAACTCGAATCTCGAGGCTGGACACCTGTCGGAATCTGATAAGGGGAAAAATCTGCCTTAGGAGCTCATATTTTCTTTCTTGCCCGACTTCACCCAAAATTGGAGCGCAACCAGGCAGCGCAAGGGGGAAGTAGCGCAGTTGGGGAGGCCTCCGTGCCTTAGAAAATTTCTGGGCAGGCTTCGACATTCTTTGCCCGAGTGCACGCAGGTAAGTGAGCGAACCCAGACTTCGCTGCGAAGTCGGGTTGCTCAACACTTAGTCTTTACTGGAGGTACCATGATGGGCTGCTCGACTGCGCTCTTTTTCCTGGGCGAAGCCCGACTTGGCTGCGAAGTCGGGTTGCGCACCCAACTGCCCACCCAAGTCGGGTTGCGTCGTTTCTTCAAATGAGTCGCCCAATTGTGCACGAATTTGAGGGCGCAGCCCGACTTCGCTGCGAAGTCGGGTTGCGCACCCAACACTTAGACTTTTTTGGGATGTCCTTCACTGACAATGCCCAGGTGCGCACAAAACTGAGAGCGCAACCCGACTTCGCTGCGAAGTCGGGGTTCGCTCAATACTTAGTCAAATTTTGGGCTCAACTCTCTACACGTCAGCTCCCCAAGTGCGCACAAAATTAAGGGCGCAGCCCGACTTCGCTGCGAAGTCGGGCTGCGGCAACACCAATACTTAGAAAATTTTGGTCCTTTTGCCCTCTTGGAGAAGAAGGAAGGGGGTGAAATGAAGAGAATGAAACTGATGGCAGGGAAGATAGGGGATAATGGAGAAAGGGAGAGAAGGAAGAGGGAAGGGAAAGCAGCATCCTTACAAAAAAAAAACCGAAGACATGGCACCCCATGCAAAATGTGGCAACAGGTATCAGATATGAAATATGTTTACAGACTGCGGCAACACCAATACTTAGAAAATTTTGGTCCTTTTGCCCTCTTGGAGAAGAAGGAAGGGGGTGAAATGAAGAGAATGAAACTGATGGCAGGGAAGATAGGGGATAATGGAGAAAGGGAGAGAAGGAAGAGGGAAGGGAAAGCAGCATCCTTACAAAAAAAAAACCGAAGACATGGCACCCCATGCAAAATGTGGCAACAGGTATCAGATATGAAATATGTTTACAAACTCCTATCCATTAAGGGAAAGCTGTAAATGCCTCTGAACTTGCCAATTTCCTAACTATAAAATGCCTGATGGCAATTATTTATTTTCTATTACACGTATTCATACACCAATAGCCCTTTGTCACCCAATCTTTAAAATATTGTGTACCAATAACTGCACATATACCATACTGATTATCATGCTTACGTACCAAGGTAACTGTGTTTGTTATACACTCCTAGAAAGATATTAGGGTATAAATTGGAACAGTATGCAGTTTCCCTAATAATACTGAATCCTTCACCTGTAACAAAAGTGACTGATATATTGCATTGAAATAGTATCAATCACAGTTAGAAAACTCGTCAGTTTCCCACGATTTCTCTGGAAACTCTCGCGAAATTTGGCAAGCCTCAGGCAGTTAGCAAAAAATGGCAGGAAAAATAAATTTTAAAAGGCCATTTGGCCTCATTTTTGCATTTTTATAGAGTTCTATTATAATTAATTTTGAAAATAATGTGTTTTCTATATTTAGAGGAGTTTCAAAATTTCAACTACATCCACATAAATCTCTAAGAAAGTGACCATGGTATTTATGGTAAGCTTAAGTTCTTAAATGCAATAGAAATATAGAGATCTCTTAATAGTTCCATGTACCCTTGGGGAAAGAGACTAATTGATGAAATAGGCAAAATATTTGTAACTGCATTTGATTAAAAATCTAGTATGTTCAATGTTGATTGCCATTCTTTTATTATTATACCAAACAGATTCTACTTGTCACCTCTTCCTAATATAATACTACTAGAATTTAAATTTGGGAAAATTGAAAGAAAATGAACGATAACGAAGAAAGGGAATACGAAGCTAAGAGTGGTAGTAAGTTTCATTGAAAGCTTGTTCATTTTTTGAGGCACTTGAGGAGGAAGCGGAACATTTGAGAGGATTGGAGGAGATATACCATGATAAATCTGACCACCCGTTTAGAGCCAAGGCCAACCATCTAGTTCAAGAGGGAGGAGGGGAAAATAAAAGTAGTTTAAAAACTGCTTTATTTTTTGGAAATTTTGCATTTGTATGATATTATAATGTACGAATTGTAGTTGTGCTCTCTTTTATGAATATCTAATAAAAAATTAGCTTTCTGGCTCTCCAATTGTTGTTTAACATTTTATTTTTAATTGAAAAAGTTTCTTTGGTTCTTTTTTGTTGAGTTTTTCCCGAGTTGCCAATAAAATTTCCAAAATTCGGGTGCCAAGTTTATGGCAAGTTGGGAGTTTTCCAATTATGATCCATGTCTACTAAATAGTAAGCAGGGAGGTGAAAGCAAAATTGTTGTTTGTTTCTAACTATATAATATTGTGTCTGTGTATATTAGAGGGAGGAAGAAATAATAATTGGACTTACTATCAAGCACATAGTGATGCGAGTGTACATCCAGGAAAAGGGGTGGCACCTGTATCACAGAAGTCTCATGTCTCAAATATAACATACACAATATAAATTATTATACATGAAAAATAAATATAGATGAAATTATAAATTCATTATAAGAATTCAACACCATTAGAAGACAGACAAGGCATTTACCATGCTTACAGCCTCCTGTCGAGTAATGTTCCCAATCTCATTTTCTTGCTTCAAGAATTCGTGAATTCTGTAAAATAAAATTTAAGAAAAAAAAAAAGGTCTGTGAGTCAGCTGATAATGCTAATGAAGACCAAGAAAGATGCATAAGATAAATACCATCTTTCAAGCCCTAAAGCACTTTTTTTTTATTTCAGAGCAATCTACAATATCAACTTAATACACAATACAAAGAGCATTCATAAATATCCTTTTTAAAACAGATTTTCCTCCTAAATCATGAATATGGTAGTCACGATAATATATTTGCCTTTATATGGTCATCCATATGGAATCGTCACCTTACAGAAATAAATTTGCCTCTATATATCATGACTCCATTTGCATCCGTAGATTCATATAAAATCAAAACATCAACTGCATGAGTTTGTTCACTGGGGGACTCCACAATTCTTTAATATTGTTAAAAGAGAAATAACAAGAGTTGATATAATTTTCATTTGTGGTAAAAGCCAATTGCCAAGACCATTGTCAGTGAATTCAGTAAATTAAAATTAAATTTAACAAAAAAAAAACAGAGCGAGAGAGAGAATTGTAAAAGTGGCAATATAATTTGCAATATATGGTAATGAAAAAAATTCATATTAATCCATAAAACACTATACAAATCCAAAAATTCTAGAAAGAGTGTGCACCCAAAAAAAAAAACAACCCAATTCAAAAAATAACATGAATATTGTTTTTTTGATTTTTATATATTGGAGAAATAGAAAATCCTGAACCATACCTAAATACGGTAGAAGTTTAATTTAACAGATAAGGAAGAACACCAGTGTGATCTTCATTGCCATGCATAGTAAATAATCCCTAACATATATTTTTTTCGTTTCCATATATGTAATAAAAAATTTCAAATAATTAATACAACCTGGTCATACTGTTGAAGTTATTTAATATATTTACAGATGAATTAGAAGAGTGGATGAAGGGGTACATGTACGCATTGCAAGGTATGCTTTATTATTGTTAATTTATGCAGATGATATTGAGCTACCAGCAAAACATAAAGATAGCTTACAAAGACATCTGACAGCTTTAGACACATTTTGTAACAAGTCAGAAATGAAACTTAATATAAACAAAACGAAGGTAATGGTTATTGGTTCTTGAGATAAAGGCGTAAGTAGCAAATTTCAGGGTGAGAAATTGGAGGTGGTCCCTTCATAAAAGCACTTTGGACTTAAATTTGATTCTAGCTACAATTGGAATGTTTGTGTAGAGAAATGCTTAACGGGAGGGAAAGCTCTTTATGCCGTGTTAAATAAAAATAGACAAATTCAGTTATGGAAGTGGAAATTAAGAAAATTGTTTTTTCAAACATTTATGCAAACAGTAGTTTTATATGGCTGTCCTGTTTGGAGTCCTGCCCTATTAAAAGAAACTTGGGAGAAGACTGAGATAGTCCAGAAATGCATTTTGCTAGAAGAACTAGGGGTTACGATTCAAAACCTTTACCCCATTATACTAACAGAAACATGAATGTTACCATTTGAACCAGCATTGTGTCAATTTTTGGTACATATAATCAACATAACGTAGATGGATAAAAGCAGATTACCACATCAAGCTATGCTCGCAACTTTAGAAAATTATTGGTTCCAAGAAGGAATGAAATGGATTAAAAAATAGGAGATCAATCAAAGTGATTTATCAAAAAACTCATCAAGAACTCGAGACTTTACAAAAATAACAGAAAATCTTAGGCAATATCCTAGTGAGAAAATGGTCACCTACAAAGAGCAAAACCACCTCCAGGAGAAGATCTCAATACAAAAAAAATATATTATCAGCCAATTTAGACTAAGTTCTCATCATCTTGCAACTGAAAACTATTAATTGTGGGGAACGTGTTTACTCTACATTCCAACATCCAGTATCACAAGGTTTGGGTTCGAGTTAGAATTCAGTAAGGTTAAAATTCCAAAAATATTTGTCAAAGGGAAAAAATCGAAATAAAATTTGACATTAAATTTGATACATAAAAATGCAAATAAATTTATAATTTCATAAATTTTATACAAGTATTATTCAAAATGTTTTGATAAATTCCCCAATTTAAAGCTTTATGAATTTAAATGTGTATATGTGCAGGTTTGCAAATTGCAGGAAAATATTAGAGCAAGAAAAAAAATAGGGTTTCCTATTGGACTTTAGATATCCCAAAGTTTAATCGAGCCAACGAATATTGAACTTCATCCCTAAAATTCGACTGACCTTGTGACACAGCCAACATCTAAGAGAAAAGCACCTGTTGCAACATATAAGGAGGTTGTCAAATATCACAGACTTAACACAGACAATTCGTTATGGATTAGTGTTGCGACAATATTGAAGTGAATTGCCGCTGATATCCAAAAATAAAATAAAAATCTAATTTCTCATTTCTTTTTTGCCCAATAGATCCCACTGGGTCTCCCATGGACAAAATTAAAAGTGTTTCGTTTCATTACATAGTATTATATGCATGTATGCTATAAATGGATGCATTGTACAAGTAAGAGATAGAGTAGACATAAAACCCACAAGGCATGAACAACAGGACACACTCATTGGAATCTCCCATTAACAGATGAATAAGTGCATAACATCTCCCTTCAGCTAAAAATGTTGTGTCCACAAATGACTGACTTTTCTAAGATGCTTCCTTTTTGGGTAAGTGCTTCCAGTTCATTAGGTGTTCTGTTATGTGTTTTGATCATAAATCCTTAGTGCAGATCTCCAGAATTCGTTTATATTCCAACAAAAACTGGCCTTCGTATCACGAATTGATAACTCTGTTTGGGCATTCATATCTGGACCTAACTTCTATTTCAAACATGAAACACGGAAGACATTATGAACATAGGACATTCATGTTAATTTCATGCATAGGCTACTGGACAAATTATTTTTCTCTATCTGACAAGGTCCCAGAACTTTGGTGATAGCTTTAAGTTCTTTCCACTACCCTTCAATGAGAGATGCTTATATGGTTGAAGATGGATATAAACCCATTTTCCTTGGGATTATCATTCAATGCAATGCTGATTTGCTGGATGCTTTATTGTTCATAGTAATACGATTATGCAAATGTTCTAGATTCTCCTTAAGAAGCACACAGTGTTTCATGATTCTTCAAGGAAATTAGTGCCAAGGTAATCCTTCAGCTTTGGAGGTTTATAACGATATAACACAACTCTGTCAAAAGATTCAGCGAATTTATCAATAAATCCGAATTTTGGTGATTTTCTACATTAGATGAATAAATTCAACAAACATATTTAAATAAACAACAGTCAATGAAAAATCATATATATAAAACTTTTCCCATTTTAATCTTTCACTTTGGCATCTAAATGTTTCTATTTTACATCTATAAAATGTAAAGGTTGAAATAAAACAATTAAAGAAAAAGCTAAAAGACAAGGCAAAATGGCTTTAGGGCAACTCATCCACAGATCCATTTGCAAGTCAATATTATTATTGTATAAACTGCAAAGTTCATTCTACAAATTTATATTTATTTTAGATATTTACATTAATGAAAGTAATTATTTTCTTTTTCTATATTGTAAGTATACTATTTAATTTCTTTTTCGACTAGCGGGATGAATTTTACAGCTAATTTTTTCAATGACAATTATTTTTCGATTTTTATGAATGTCAAACTTGAACATAAACACAAACACAAACCAGGTAACTCAGTAAGGCAGTGAAGAGAGTCACCTTGGCAGAAATATTAAGCAGCAGCATTGTATCACCATTCTGCAAGATTTATTTGACTGATTTTTTTAATCAGAAGCAAAACAACATAGATTCCTTCTAAGCACTTATTAATCCCTGTGGACTATAGTGTTACAGCCAAAGACCACTTTTCAAATTATCCCAATTGTTTTTGACGAGTAATATTTCTGAATTTGTGTCGACATAACAAAATTTCAATGTTTCTTCCAGACAGTTCGTGCAGCTGGGACAGGTATACATCACAAAATCCTTATTGCATCTAGGAGGGCATCAGCCTCAGATGTTTGGAAAGTACCCAAAAGACATTCCCTGTTAACCCTTTGGAAAGCACCCAAGAGACATTCCCTGTGAACCCCTAGGATTGACCAGCATGGCCCTCTCAGTCCAAGCCACTCTGCCATGGCTATCATCATATCTTGCATTGGCTATTTCACTTATGAATAATGATGACTAGTGTCAGCCTTAGCTTCTAGCCATTATCTCCATCAGCTTGACTATCCTCTTCAGCAACGGATTTCTCTAGCAAATGACTATGTATAATATATTTACTATATTTGTACATAGCTATAATATTTTATTGTATCTACGATTCTAGATAAAAGATTCTACACTGTACTAAATGATGTTACATGCAATAGAACAGTCAAACTTATATAATTTTTAGTAGTAAGACTGTGAAGCTCTCATTTTTGGCTCCTGCTTTGGAATCCCATTATTACCAACTTCGGTCATTCAGGGTCACTAATAAAAAGTATTTCTTTATTTCTTCTTTTTACTTTTCTTCAAAACAAAAACAAGAAAACTTAAGTGACTTTAAGTCAACTGATGATGGATGAGAAAAAGCATGGTCCTCTTTGAGGAGCACTGAAATATTCGCCCTTTAAAGACAAAATGCAGACTATTAGCAGATATACACAATGCATATGATACAATCAAAGACACACAAATTCAATAAATAGTTTCCTGTTAATCCCGCATCGCTAAGTTCTTCAATTGTGCTGAAGCAGTATCAACCTTAAATGATCTCTCACACCTTTGGGAGCACTATTTAGGATCAAAAGCTCAGGCCCTCACGGGCCTTGTAGAAACGAATAGGTCTTTTGACACAAAAACAACTGCTCTACTCCATGTTGACCAGTTCTTGATAATCATGAATGAAAAAAATATATAAATGTCCACAAGTGAGCAATGGAACTCAAAAAGTGTCTTTAATTACAACAGCATGGGGGAACAGCCAAAATAGTGCTCCAAAGAAAAGACACAGAAACAAAATATTTGTGTGACGTGAAGCCCAAAATAGTATTCCAAGAAAATCTACACATACCCACCACAGAGTACTTTTTGCTATGTTTCAAGTTGTCAGTGCCCGAGAAAAGGGATTAAAGCTTGCTTGCAATAAGGTTACTAGTTTAAAAATAGTAAAATACCCAAGAACTGCACAATATGCATCGAAAATTCAAAGTTTCAAGCTGTTCAAATACCTTTCAAGTGTGTGGTTTTTCCTTAGCTGCATTCGAGAGAAGTTCAAGTGCCATGCAAGCTTGCCAGGATACCAGGGTAAAGGTCTAACAAATTCAACCGCATTGCCATCTACATCCTAATCACAATAACTAGCATTAACCAGTTAGCCCAATACAGTAGCACTAGATAAAGTATGAACATAATACATTTAAATATGGAAAATTGCAAAACAGAGAATACATACATCAGCGTTGAGAGATTCCAAAAATTCATTTTCCAGCTGGGAAAGAATATCATTTGAAAACTGCCCACTGCGAGAACAGAAGCAAGTCAGACATTTCCAGCTAACTAACAACATCTCCATGAAGGTTTGTTTGTCACAGCTCTTGAATTCCCATTATTTATACCTTATAGAACAAGCTAACTCTAAAATTATAGGCTCAGATGTGAGAATGGACAATCAGTTTTGTGCATCCCAGTTTGCATCCATCAATGATATTTCCAATATTTTAATTGTTGAAAATTACATGGTCTAGATTTCTGCTAATGCTCACCTCCTCAATCCTAAAAGCCCAACCATCAAAAATAAAACAAAAATCAGAGACATGCACACAATATATAAAACTTTCTGATAAATGTGCCATTTACTGTCCATTTTCTAATTAATAAAACATCTATTACTTCCTAAACATTACAATTCTGCAGCTCACCTATGCCTCCAAACAGCCATGTTCACATACTCAATAGTTAGAGATTATTGCAAAGTTAAAACCACCAGACATGCTATTACTTTACAATTTCTTCTATACAACATGCATTGCTCAGAAGTACCTGATAATTCACACCTGTTAATCTTAAAAACACCTATTACGTAAATACCTTGCATGAGAGAGACTTCCAGGCAAAACTTATACGATCTTTAATGTAATTATTAAAGGTCCCATGTATCTAATTCAACCCATCATCGTGGTAAGGAAAATATTTGCCCTCCTTCTGACCAAATCATTACACAATTTTACTTACACCTAAGACAAATGTTAATCCTCAATAAATTCCTAGAGGGGCAAAGCTGAGGAGATAGATAAGATAAGATTAGTAATGTCAACAGATGGCTAAAGTAGGCCAATGGGACTCGTTGAAAAAAGCTGTTACAATGCAATGTAGTAACCCAAATATACTACAAAAATAAGCTAAACTAGAATAAAGAATCTAGTGTAAACAACACTGAAGTGGAATAACCGTAAAATGGATAAACCCTAAAATGCTAAAAGTAATGATGAGAGACAGCCAAAAGTCAATGTATAAGAGAAATAGAAAGGAGCTCTAGTGGATCCAAGCACCACCGCTAATCTGTTGTGGTATGTAGAGTAGAATCACAGTCGTTGTCATCACTAATTATCCCAAAAGGGCCAACACAGGACCTAATGATACTCCCAGGAAAATGGCCAAGACTAAGGGGTCCTGATTAGACAATCCTGGGAGGACATGGAGTTTGACCCTTCAAGACTCTTCTACCATCCTCATCCCTGGACCAAATAGAAGAAGATAGGAAACTACTATGCTGGGTTTGTCTACAACTCCTCAGTACATAAGAGGTGGCTGAGAACCAACACCGGAGAAGTACAGTCCTGTCCTGACACATATAAGAAAAAGAGAGAACCAAAGCCCTAATAGCCACTCTTGTATGCAGACAACGGCACACAAATCTGTCATTAACATTCTGGAGAGCTGTAGCTTTGAATGAACACCTATTACTCTCAACTGCAGAGATAGAGTGAGAGAATGATGTGATTAGTCAAGTAGTAGTTGATCTTTCACCTCCCAAAGAGAGCAAAGACAACATACCCTATCCTCTAGAGGAATATGGTGGGCTGTCCCACTCACAACTGATGTGAGCATACTCTGAGCCAACCACAAGTGGAATACATGATAGGAGCAAAGTACATTATCCAATTGCACTACTAGGAGATCAAAGGAAATTCCCATTAACGTCTTGGAAGAAAGTATGCATACCCAAGTTATTCGGAGGAGCTGGCATAAAAATTTGTGAAGTAACAAATAAAACTCTTATAGCAAAGCTGCTGTGGGTGTTACACAAAGAGCATGAAAAGCTATGGAGTACAATCTCAGAGGCCAAGTATCTGGACAGTAACTGGCCTCAGAGTGTTACCCCTTCCGTCAGGACCAGCAGTGTGGAACAGTATGAAATGGTCCATGACTCCATACCAGTTACCATGCACAAAATTTTTTGGAGAGTGCATAATGCTCAAACGCTGACTTTTGGAAAGATAAGTCAATCCAAATAAGGCCTTTAGGCCATGATCCTTTCCTCGAAGATATAGAAGACAGGATTTCAATAGAATGGGAAGCAAAGGTAGCAAATTACTAGTAGCGAAAAGATAATGGAGGGGAGGAAGTAAAGAAAAATATGAAAAAACTACCAAGGGCATTTTTGAAAAAAAAAAAAAAAAAAAAAGGTTGCCATCTCAAGCAGTGGTAACGTTGAGGGAAGAACTCCAAAGTTTCTCGATCCCATTTTCTCAAGAAGGAGAAGATACCATTCAATGGGCATCATATATTTTGGGGTGGCAAATTCCAACAAAGAGCATCCATTTAAAAAATGGTGGTATTTAATCCCAAACAGGTCTGCTCAAATTTATGGTTAGAGCACAACCAGGGTATTTTCAACAACCAGAAGATGCCAAGTGAATTGCTGCAGAATTAGATTGAGAGAGATATAAACGAGTCTTTTAGAGTCCTAAGTCTTCGCATTCATCATAATATAAAGCCTTTTGAAGAAAATGTAATAAAAGGTTGGCTATGTTATCATCATTACATTCTATTTGCAAAGAATGTATGAAAATGCACTAGGATTGAAAGCCTGTGGAAACCTCCTCCCTCTGATTGGATCAAATTAAATTCCAACGAGGCCTCTAAATGTAATCCGAGCTCTTCAAGACCAGGTTGCATTCTTAGAGGACATAATGATGAGGTGATAGAGTGGAAGGCATGCTACACAGGTCTCAAATCCAACAGCATTGCTATATAGGAAGCAGTTTTGGAGGATATCAAGATAGCATCAAACATAAAGGGTGACTTCAGGTTAGCTATTGATGCTATTAGTTGCAAAGGATGTAAGCATTGACAGTTAAGTTCAATTATTGAAGGCATTTTAGTCTAATTAAAACTCTGTGTTGCTTTCGAGATCGCCATTAGGAGGTGGATTGGCTTGCCAATCACAAAGTTACAATGACTGAGAAATATAGGTCAAGCCAGAGGTGAAATTTTCAAGAACTTCCCGAATTCTTAGATACCGTTAATAATGACTAGGATCCAATAAAAGTTTCTCCAATTGACAGGGAATGAGTAGGTTATTAAGTTATACAATATCCAAGCATATGACAATGAATATTCTGAGCAAGAGGGTTTGAAGAACAATATTTACAGCACAACTGTAGGCCACTAAAGAGATCAGCAGAATCAGTCAAACGAGATGCCACCTCAGTGAGTCAACATGTTCATTTTGTATTGTACATAAGTAGTTTTGTCATGTGTTTATCAGTCTGTTAATCAACAGTTGTTACAAATGTTGTTATGTGCTTTGATCAAGTAGTGTTATGATTTGTCATTTACACATGCTATGGGTTGACACATATACATATGAACATAAAGACAATGTGTTTTTTTGTTACTAGTTGCAATCAGTTGATAGTTCAATACGAGAAGGTGACAGTTGGGTTGTAACTATCCACGCCCTTTTTCATTTTTTTATATATTTCATAAGAGCATAGTGGAATGGTATCATTAGATACCGTGAGATCATCAATGTGTTGCTGTTGAAGACAAAAGACAACTCGTAATTGTTGAGACTGTATTGTTGTAAGTGATGTACAAGTCATATTCACACAATGAAATGGTTCTATTCTAAACTGTTATTGCTGTTTATTCCCTGTTGCTTGTTTTGTTTGATCTGTTTGCTCTTATTGTTGAGATAAAATTTATACTACATTTGACATCATTGCCATAACGACCCTGGATCAAGAAGAAGTACACATGAGGAGAACGAGAGTGAACACAACACAACAAGGTGAATGAGTGAAGCACCAGGGCATGCATGTGGACGTACATATCGTGAAAGGCGCATGTAGCAAGTACAACCAACACGGAGGTCTGAGTATATTGCATATAGTGAAGACAGAAGAGGTGCAACTGTGAGACATAAGGACAATGACTATGACAAAGCAAGCACAAAGGCACAAATTTGTCAAGAGACCCTTTCACAAGAGGAAGAAAGTGCAGGAGGAAGTGAAGAAGGCAGTCCTTGGACAAAAACGCTTGGATATTCCCTAGGTGACAAAAGAAGTTAAAACCCCATAGAGTCAACATGTGTGACCCCCTCAAGAGGAGGGGAATGAAATTTTATTCGAGATGTTGCCAACGGCTGGAGAAGATAGAGACAATGAAGGTCTTATAGAAGAAGATCGTGTAGCAAAGAGAGGTCAGGCAGACAAAGGGAGTGTTGATGACATTGAACATCAACAACAAAGGTGGTGTCGTTGACGAAGGTGGCAAAGGTGCTAAGAAAAGAGTCTACAACAAAGGTTGTAGCGACAAGAGAGGTTTTGACAAAGGTTGTGAAGACAAAGAAGTTCATCAAGACGACAAAGTAGGAAGTCGCCAACACTAGTACATACAAAAGAAAAGAAAGGGGGAGAGCCTGGAGGTGTACAAGACAAGAGTCCAACACAAGGACTACCATTGAGAAGTATGTACACAAGAGGGTGGACTTTTGGGATCAACTAGAGACTACACAAGTCTATTCTTGAAGACAATCACGAACCAAAAGCACAAGTATTCCAACTAGGAGACAGTTGGACACTATGTTCAAGAGAACGATCAAGGTCGAGTAGTCAGCACAAATAAAGCCTTCAACATCATCATAAAGAGTGAGTCAGCCGGCAACAAGTCACTCAACAACTCAGCCAACTTCAAGTCAATCGAAAACCAGATAGCCAATAGTCATCGTTGTCGCTATGGGCAAGCAGAAGTGCCCTAAATTTCATGGAGATGGGAAAGAATATCCTATTCGACATATCAACACTTGTCTGAGGATATGGAAATTGAACAGGATAATGGATGAGAAAACATGGTTAGAGTTGGATCCAACAACACTATGAGGGATTGCAATTGAGTGGCACTCAAAACAAAAGAACCCATTCACTACATGGGTAGATCTGAAGAATGGATTTGAGGAGTTCAAGTTAATGCATGACGACAGAGATCATTGGAGAGGTCTACAACACGAAGCAAAAGAAGGACAAAAATGTTAAGTCCTACAACTGTCATTTGACAAAACTCATTAACTAGATGGAGAATAATCCAGGAGACAAACTCTAGAAGAGATAGTTTATGGACGGGCTCCTTCCAAAATATAAGATGAAGATTGTACCTTTGATGAAATACCAGGAAGCCTTCAAGTGGATGCTAAATTTGGAAAGTGAGATGAAGACGACATCAACAGGTGGAAGCGTTAGTTAGAATAGGGAACATAATGATTCCAACAACGATCAAGAAGACATGGGCACAACAATCCAAGCACTTAGGAAAGATTTAGAAAGGGCAATTCATGAAATGAAGGGATAAAATAAGACCAAGGAAATGAAAGACATTTGGTGCTCGAACTGTCAAATAGAAGGCCACAAGCACACCAATTGTCCAAAAAAAGCATAATGTGGTATCTGTGAAATCAATAGGCGTATCATTGGCAATATAGAAGGAAGAAGTTGATCAAAAGCCAAGTTCCTTCAAAAATGGACAAAGTACGACAAGAGGAGGATATCAAAACAACCGCCAAGGAAGGATAACACAAGTTAGAAGAGATTGTAACATGATGTGTGTGATATTGTGACACTACTTCCTTGCAACAGGATGAAATGAAGAAGCTTTATGCACATGCTTGTCGTGGACTAGAGCTGAATCTGTTGAAAAGTAGTGAGTACAAATGCATGACGTGTCTAATCATTTTGAGATTGTCGCATCAAAGGAGATACCCACCTGGTTCGTACCTTAAAAGAAATAAATAATGCACTAAGTAAGATATGCATGTGCATTGCATATATTTGAAAGGATAATTTACTTCTTGCATGGGGGTAAGAAAAAATTTCCTATGGCATGAGCTCAACTGGTTAAATTGCTCAACTTTTATAGAGGAGACCCATGTTCAAATCTTGCCAAGTAATACATGCATAATTGCCAAGCTTTGGTAATAACAATATGTGGTCATTATATAATATGGCTGGGGCCGGTTTCAATTCCATATAACCGATTAAAAAAATAAATCATACGGCATTCCACTTGATTGCATTATTACTAGATGCAACAAGGAGGCAAAGGATATATGTACCGTAGTGGGTACAACCAAAGACCATTTGCAACGGCACACCGACCAATCATAGTTGGACTAAAATCAGAGAATTGCCAATAATACAACAGCAAAGGTGGTGCAAGCTGCACAGGAGTACGTCGCAAGAGTTTGAAGCAAAAATAAAAATTAACACGTTGGGAGATGAGAAGAGGAGCACAATAGTCCCAATAGACCATCCCAAAGGCATCAGCATACATCAGTAGTTCCACCAGCTTCTAACCCAATTGATTTAAAACCTGAAAATGAAGAGCAAGTTGTGCCCCTGAGAAAGGGGCAAGAGCAACAAATTTGTTGCTAGGAAGAACATGCTATGGACAAAGAAATTGACAGAAGGTTGGAAGAGAATAAGCAACCATTGGAGCCACCAATTGCAAAAGAAGTGGCAACACATGAGACAAATATGGAGATTGAGGATGTTGATCTGAAGGGAGGAAAGATACACTCACCACTACAACAAATTAAGGTAAAATTTACAGCAACTACTTTCACGCCAATCAAGACTCCTCAAGCAGGGGAAGAACCAAAACCCGCACAACAAGAGGAGCATACACAACATTTGCAACAAGAGAAGGAGGTTGTAAATCATAGGGTAGGAGAAGTTTCGGATGGACCAACTGAAGAAGAAGGAATGCAAGAGGAGATACAATCATGGAGAATATTCACCCACATGACCAAGAGAGGATGGAAGAAGAACAATTTGAGGAGATTCCTTTGCAATGGGATGCATGCAAAGGAAAAGCCATTGTTGAGTATGAAACAAAATATGAAGACAATCGTCCTCTAGGTGAAGAACATTTTGGGCTGCCTCCACATGTAATATTGATTGAGCTGCCAAAGTTACATAAGAAGGATGCATCTCGAGGAACGTAGGAGGATTGAATTGCAAGATACTTTGCAAAGGTATGAGACCTATTAGCCAAAGCTCAGGAAGGACCTTGTGGAAAATTACTAAAGTGAGTGGTGAATCTGGATAGAACGTTTCTTTTAGGAGACCAATAAAAGTATCAACAACAGGATCAGCTAAATGAGATTCCTGATTTGCAGCAACAGATTATAAAAGTAGTAAAATTGTTGAAACTGAATGAGTTCCCCCCAAGCAAGGTGATTCTCTATAGAGAATCCCAAATGGTGTATTTGATAGAAAAGCAGGACAAGCAAACTGTCATACCACCAAAAATTAAGATATATTGACTGCCTGACCAAATGGAAGCATCCTTGTAACACCTGAATTACTTGGTACTAGCAATTCAGCATCTCACGACATCCAATCATAACTATCATGAGCAAATTAAAACTATAGGGGCATTGCTTAGCGCAAAAAAGGCAAAGTCACAAAGCTTGGAGGAAGAATTGACACGAATGCTTCTAGAGGTAGAAGCACCAACAGTTCAATACAAAAAGGAGTTAGAGCAAGTTCACAATATGTATCAAGAGCAAATAGAGCAACAAAATCAACACATTGTTGATCTTGAGTAGAAGTTGAGCAAGACTAAAGAAGTTCCATACTGGAGCACGAATGGATGAGATACAATGACCTTGAAAACCAGATGTAAAATAAAGTACCTGGAGGCGAGATAAGAAGACCAACAGTTGAAGGCATTGTTTGCTCAGCATCACGTTCCGCTCCCTGTAGTTACAATTCGCTACCTTGAGATTTCCGCCATTTGGAGGATTACAAAAAAAAACCTCCAAAACCCCCAAATTTTGTTAAGTGAAGACCAAAGGACCAATTGGCTCTAAGGGGACCGATTTGCTCAAATTAGCAATTGGCTAGCATAATGTGAGAGATTGGCTCACAAAAGCAAAGCACTAGAAACGAGAGCAATTTGGTCACCTCTTGGAGCAAATCACTCATGGACAAATATAGGGGTATAAAGAGAAACACGGATCCCGAGGAAGGTCCTTAAAAAGCGATATTTTGGCATGTAGTAGTGCCACCAAGCATTTTAGAAGCCTACTAACTTATTTAAATATGTAATTAGAGGCATGTAACATTTGGAAGTGCATCATTTTGCTAAATATGCCCCCAAATATTTACTTTTACTAGGAGTAAGAATTTCTCACCCAAGGTAACTCAAGGGTGAATTATTCCTATAAATAGGAGCTATGGGCTCCATTGTAAACATCTTTTGGAGTCCCTGTTAGGACATCGAATTGGTATGTCTTTGCACTTTCATCCAAAAGACCCAAGTTCAAATCACAAGGAGGGTGGCCCCGTTGTGCCCCTAGTTGAGAAAAGATACGGCCTCTTCCAAAAAATCCTATAGTTACCCTAATAAAAAAAAAAACATCTTTTGGCCTTGAGGAAGTCAGAGCTACACTTTGTGAAACCCACATTGTGCTCTTTCTTCTTGAGATTAATGAGAAATTGATAAGTCTTTTGCTTTCCATCAATGGCACCACCCTCCTAAATTGTTGAATGCACGATAATCTTGTCATTCCTCTCATAATCTCAATTTATATGAATGGGAATACACTATTGTTATTTGATTTCATCATGAGTTTTATGGAATAATACACTCTCCTTGCTATAGTTACAGTCCTATTTACTTTCAATCTCTCGCACCCTAAACTTCACAAATTACTTTCATGCATTTTACTTTCCCGCATTTATTTCCGTGCAATTAGATTTGAGTAGTTAAATTTTAGTAAGGATAGTGGGGAGCTAGCCTGAATCCGGAGGATGGAAGAGGCATCGTCCCTTCTTTCCATATTTGTTGAAACGGAATTGCAGGCACATAAGAAGTTGAACATTTCTGCAATTCAACACCACCTAATTCTCCTATTACACAACAAACTGTCCGCGGACAGTATACAGCAGTGCAATCAGCGAGGACACCGACAAATTTAGAGGAGGCAGCAGATGTAGGCCACTAAACAGATCAACAGAATTAAAACGTGGCACCACCTCAGTAAGTCAACATGTCCATATTGTATTGTGCATAAGTGGTTTTGTCATTTGTGTTGATCAACGTGTTGATCAACATTTGTTACGAATGCTGTTATGTGCATTGATCAAGTCGTGTTATGAATTGACATTTTGCACATGTTACGGGTTGTTACATGTACACCAAACGTAAAGACAATGTGTTTTGTTGTAACTAGTTGCAATCAGTTGAAAGTTCGGTACAAGAAGGTGATGATTGGATTGTAACCGTCCACCCCATTTTCCATGTTTTTTATGTATTACATAGGAGAAGAAGAAGAAGAAGAAGAAGAGGTATTAAAGTGGAACGAAATTCCAACATAGGAATATGCCACTGGAAATAAACAGCTTGTATGGGAACAGCATCACATGAATCGGTTAGAAAGCAAGAGGACCAACTACCCCCCACACACATGCCACAACTCGATGTTAATAGGGATGAGGAATCCCACATAAGTGAGACCAAGGGCTTCCACCTTTAAGCCTGCTACCCCATTGGCAAAGAGTTTGGCAAGTGTTGGGGCTCATAAACCACTCAGGCCCCACAACCAGGTCAATGTGAGATTATTAACACACGCACTCATTACACTAACTATGTAGAAGAGGTATTAAAGTGGAACGAAATTCCAACATAGGAATATGCCACTCGAAATAAACAGCTTGTATGGGAACAGCATCACATGAACCGGTTAGAAAGCAAGAGAGCCAACTACCCCCCACACACATGCCGCAACTCAATGTTAATAGGGGTGAGGAGAGTAGTGAAAAGGTGCCATTAGATATGGTGAGATCATCATTGTGTTGTTGAAGATAAGAGACATCTCGTAAGTGTTGAGATCATATTGCTGTAAGTGATGTACATATCAGATTGCACATAATGAAATGGTTCTGTTCTTAAAATGTTATTGCTGTTTATTCCTTGTTGCTTATTCTGTTTGATCTGTTCGCTCTTATTGTTGGGAATAAAATCTATACTACAACAACAGGGCTTCTTTCATATTCAATTCTTTGTGGGTCCATTTCAACATTGATTACAATAAAGGAGGTATAGCCAGATGTCTAAGGCCTGTCAAGAGTTTCAGCACTAAACAAGAAGTCAAGGCTTGAAGAAAAATAAAGCACAAATTCTTCTTGAACATTCATCGTTAAGGAAACAAAAGTGATCTTTAGGGAACAATGTTGCTCTATTGAGCAGGGGTAAAACAAGTAATGGGATCCATTTCAGATTTCAGTGATGAATTCAAATCCAACTTGACGTGGCATGTAGCGACCAGTTCTCAATCCCAGTGCTGAACAAGTAATCGCAGATAAGATGATGAGGTTTTCCTCGTAGGAGTACTCTTTCTGGTCTACCAGCATCTACTATGTCAAAAAAACTCAGCTACTTATGTTTTACTATAATTCGTTCCATGCAAATACAAAAACAAATATTGATCCGTGGAGACCTTTCTGTTGATTGGAGATTGGCTACTTGATTCCAAATTCACGATCAACAAAATTTACTATGCATTTTTTGCCCCTCTCTGTTCAACTAGAATATGTTGAAGCACTATAGATTTTGGGTTCGAATATTCAGGACTGATCAGTTTGGGTTAATTAAAAATTCAGTGCATATTATGCTGGAAGAGTGATTATAGAAAGTCCATTTCAAACAACTTAATGTGCATAAGGTTCGCCAGCCATGTGTTGAGGTATAAGGTTCGCCAGCCATGTGTTGAGGTACCAGACATAGGATATCGTGAGAGATTCTTCCATGGAAGTAAGATATCATGTAGCCTTTCATGCAAGTGGTCAGACTGGTTAGTTGCAGAAAGTGCATGCAAATCATGGTTTTTCCGCAAACAGGGCTAGCCATATTATAGGGTGATAATCGAAGTGGTGACTATTGCAAAGAATACGATTTATCCCTCCGTGACAAGGCGTGACAGGAAAAACTACCACTACATCAGACAGCTTGTGGCAGATCATAACATTGAATGGAAACATTGTCCCATAAAATCACCACACAGATGAACTCGTTTCACAATCATCGGAAAAAATAAACTTTGAGAATTCATAAACATAATTCCAATCAGTTAAATTAGGCAAACAAAAAGTAATCATAAATATTTTAAGTCCCGCAGGGACACCCTAGTGGTATGTCGTTGGACTGTTAACCAGGTTACCCAAGTTCAAATCACCGGGAGGGAGGCCCCCGTCGTGCCCCCGGGGAGTGTGGCCCCCGTCGTGCCCCCGGTTGTACTTCACCTTACTTCAACAAAAAAAAAAATCATAATTATTTTAAGTCCTTTTAAATATTAGTGATGTCATTTCAATGTAAAAGGTCATGTTATAGACAAGTTAACAAAGTCATACCAAGTCTCCCAAGGTGTTGGGAAGTCAGTCAGGATTGAGTACAATTTTACAACATAACAATGGTCATGGTCAATGGGTTAATCACCTCTGACCATCAAGGACATTTGTCCACACATAATTATGTGAAAAGCAGAATTGCGCTAAAGAACATAACATCATCATTTGGAAAAAGTAGCAGCCTTCTTTGCCACTCAAGAATATATTTCATTATAGATGTGGTATGTAGTTGACGTATAGTACCAATATAGGTTATTCCTGTTGTTTCAACAAACATGTAAAATCGGATGTGGCATGGGCTATGTCATCTACGTATGAAAGCAAAACATATAGATGAACGCACTTTTGAATTAGATAACAGTGTTGTGCTTGGTAAGATACATGAAAGGCCACCATGATGGTTTGAATGGATGGTCAGTGAGGGAAACTACCTAGTTTAGAAGTTAACTATATGTATGAAATATTTGGTGTTGTATACTGATTTGCTTTTATTCATTAAGTGAATGAAGCAGACGTGCACAGTAACTGTAATGCAGAGAAAAGGGTGTGGTGAAAACCACTTTATACAGTACAGACAGATCTTCTACAAAATGTTGATGCATCCTTCAGAGACAAATGTCAGCGTTACAACAAGAAAGCACATTTGGGATGGATCAGGGCCAATCAATCAAGTTTCCACCTTTAAAACCATTGCATGCAATGTATTTGAGACACACGGATACCAGTGTAAATCAAGATGCCATATAATTATTTCTAAGTGGCATGTGAGGTGTCATTGTAAGTTACTAATGTTTGTGAGGTAAGAACAATTGTGACACAAGTCTTGTCAAATGCAAAACTTGAAGATACAACTTAATGGAGAAAAATCTCTAAGTTTATTGAAGTATAATCAGTTTGTTCAGTGTTTTTCTCTGCACTTATTGCTCATGTATTTGCAATTAATAATCACACCAATGTCTATATTTTTCTACATATCAAGGTGAAGAAACTTCCTCACAACTGATTCCCTGCTTCTGCACAAAACACTTTGCTGCCAATTTAACTGTGTCTATTAAAGATTCCCTTCTCTTAAACTTATTCTATAAACTCGTTTACATTGTATTGAATCTGTCTTAGAGGCAACACATGAATTATGTTAATAAACACATAAAATATTTAGCTACTATGGCATCGTCATAAACTTTTTTACTAGTAGCTCCCTCAGAATATTCTACTCCTCAAATTCCAAAAACCCCTTGTGGTTGTTTTGAAATACAATCGCAGAGGCGTATATTCCTTCTGTCCAAATTTCACCACCCTGTTGACAGGGCACACATGCCTGTATATTAGTCAGAATTTTTTAACAAAGTGGGCCTCCACAAAACAGCTAAACAGATCCTTTCTAGCAGTAGCTTCCCTATTGATAGAACTTTTGCAGATGTTCTCAGATCTGCTATTTGCAGATGCAGAAAATAAATGTGGTTCTGTGTAAGTTGGTGAATATCAGAAAACAATAAGCCTGACCGTCTCCATAGCATGCACGGCTTTGTTCACTGGTATGGATGAAGTTCGCCATGCTTGTGTGTTTTGATTCTTCTTAATATGGAAAGTCATATTTAGGTTGGATTTGGGTCAGCCATTACAGATTCTCTACCAGGCCCTCTTAGTGCTGGTCATTCTCCTAGGAGCATCATTAGATCCTGTGTTGGTCCTTTTGGGATAGTTGGTGACGACAACAACTGTGCTTCTACTTTACATCCCACTACAGATTAATATTGGCGCTTGGATCCATTGGAGCTCCCTTCTATCTCTGTTGTACCTCAACTTCTAGATCTCTCTTAATCATTTCTTTAGCATGTTTTGGTTTAGCCAATTTGGGTAACCCTCGAGGCTGTAATTTTATGCCATACAGTCGATCCACTTTAGAGTAGTTTACTCTGGTTTAGCTTATTTTTGTAGTATTTTGTGGTTACTACAATGCATTGTAATTTGTAACAGCTCTTTTCAGGGAGTCCCACTGGCCTCCATTGGCCAACTGTGGACATTAATAGAATTATCTTATCTTATCTACAGGTCAGTTTGATCTGTTTTATTCAAAACCCTTATTGCTGGTAGAAATATGGCTTCTGGATGGGTTATTCTCCTCTTCTATGATTTCTAGAATTCCATATTTTAACATATTTCGGGAAGGGAATTGGCCACAACACAAAGGCCACCTTTTATATATATATATATATATATATATATATACTCACATTTAGGTAATGCATGCTCTTTTTACATGGTAAAACAAACTATTACAATATACTCAACACTAAAGTGAAACTTAAAGAAAAAAAGATACTACATACTTGGAATTTATTCGAAAAGTTGCAGGCAATGGCTTCTGAAGAACAGAAAGAAATCTGTCCCACTCCTCTTCAGGTATAATACCTTGCTCCTGCAGCCAAACACCTTTTCAACATTTAACCTGATATGAAATACAAGTTGTGTATGTGTGCAAATCCACATGCAAGCACAAGTAGAGAGAAATAAACAAATAAATAAATTTTATCAATGTCCATAACTGACCAGAGCAAGTCAATGGAACTGAAATATTACACATGGTTTCAATGGTCAGAGAGAGCCATATAATGCTCCAAAGAATACAAATTTACAAAATATAGAATACAAGATCATGAACTCCAACCTGTAATAGCAAAAACATGTATTTGTGTGCAATGGCATCATGTGGAACATACACATCTCAAATATAATATGAGTATAAAACATACATTATACAATGGGGTCTCTAACTGATCAAGATTGAAGGCTGACAAAATAAGAAATTTTTCTTTTTGGATTTGAAGAGAATTGGGAAAATGAAAGGTCATTGAAAAAGAAGTTGAACAGAAAGGGACATGACTTTTGGCCTTCCATGCCTCATTGTCCTTCCCCGTTGCTGGAAAAGCTTAAGTTGGGGGTGTCACTGCATTTCCCAACTGTTGGCAAGGCAGGAGCTTTTGGGAGTAATTCCCTGTTGTATGAGCTTTTGGGAGTAATTCCCTGTTGTATGAAGCTTTTGTGTGCTCTCAATCTTAAAACAAATGGCAGAAAATCTTAGCAAGACTAAGGTGATGATCTTCAACACATCAAAGTGTACCATATTAAGTTTGTGTTCTTCTATAAGATTGAGTTTATTGAGATCACCACTACTTAGACCTACTTGGGGCTTCAGTTTACAAGTCCTTCCCTTAACTTCGGCCAGCTTCACAGTCAGGTCTTTGCAAGGGAGGTGCATCTCTCTCAGTTTTGGAATATAAAAGCTTCCAAACAACATTTCCAAGTCATACCCAAAAAGATGCACCTCTTTCATTGAATCATCAAACCCACATTCCTCTATGGATCTGAGATTTGGGGTCCAAGTCTAGGGTGTGCTGATTGGGCTTGCATTGAGAGGGTCCAAACTATTTTGCTTTAACGATTTATCCGATGTAAAAGAAAAATTACTCGATATATTGGTCAGGCTAAGTTTGGTGCTCATCCTCTTCACCTTGAGAGCATCTTTAGAATTATTTTTCAGCTTCATCGCCTTAGATCCATAGGTGAGTACACCTCATGGAGAGAGTACCTATATTTGGCACTTTGCTTCTCAAAATGCATTACCTCTTGAGGCTCTTTTGGTCATCATCGTGGATGGTGCTTGGAAGTAAATTCTCGTCTTCACTTGGTTGGCATCTCCATAGATCAATTACCTCCATTCAAATACTCTTTAAATGCTCCTCCCCGCCTTCTTCCTGATAAGAGGGTAATTAATCAAGTAGTTAGAGATGATGTTTATCGATAATATATTCATATCACTTAAGTTGCTCTATCTAAACCTGTTAGTCCTAAGTTGGCCTTCTACACTAAACATTTTATAAGGATTGAGAATGGAATTATTAGTTGCCCTAGGTATGTCGAGCGACATTGGAGACACAACCTTAGGATTCCTCTTGGTCAACTCAAAGTTCGTTCACATCAATTGCAGGTGGAGATAGACCACCATATTCCTCAAGAGGATAGGGTATGTCATATTTACTCTATTCGGGAGGTGGAAATTGAAGAACATTTCATCTTCAAGTGCCCTATTTATTATGAGATTCTAGGGAGGTACTATTGCTTGTATAGAGACTCGGGTGGATCGCTTGCCACTTTTTTCAGCTATCCTGACTAAAGATTTACCTGTTAGTCCTAAGTTGGCCTTCTACACTAAACATTTCATAAGGATTGAGAATGGCATTATTACTTGCCCTAGGTATGTTGATCGACATTGGAGACACAACCTTAGGATTCCTCTTGGTCAGCTCAAAGTATGTTCACATCAATTGCAGGTGGAGATAGACCACCATATTCCTCAAGAGGATAGGGTATGTCCTCTTTACTTTATTCGGGAGGTGGAAATTGAAGAACATTTCATCTTCAAGTGCCCTATTTATTATGAGATTCTACGAAAGTACTATTGCTTGTATAGAGACTCAAGTGGATCGCTTGCCACTTTTTTCAGTTATCTTGACTAAAGATGCTTGGCTTTTTACCTCAGGGAAGCTATCACTCTTTGGTGTTAGTTATTACAAGGAGACAAACTACTACTTGACTAATCACCTCATTCTTTCACTCTATCTCTGCAATCGAGAGTAATAAGCATTCATTTGAAGCTACAACTATCCAAAATGTTAATGATAGATCTATGTGTCTTGTCTACATACAGGAGTGGCTACTAGGGCTTCAGTTTTTCTTCTTGCTTGCGACAGGATAGGACTACAGTTCTTCAACATCAAATTCCGGCCCCCTACATACCAAGGAGTTGTAGACAGACACAGCTTACCAGTTTCTTGTACTCTTCTATTGGTTCCATAGCCACAGATGCTAGAGGGGTCTTGACGGGTCGAACTCCATGTCCTCCCAAGATTATCCAACCAAACCCTCTTAGTTCTAGCCATTCTCCTAGGAGCATCATTAGATCCTCTATTGGCCATTTTGGGATAGATGAAGATGACAACGATTGTGCTTCTACTTTACATCCCACTATAGATTGACGTTGGCATTGGATCCACTAAAGCTCCTTTCTATCTTTGTTGTACCTTGACTTCTAGCTCTCTCTTAATCACTACTTTTAGCATGTTAGGGTTTATCCATTTTGGGTAACCCTCGAGGCTATAATTTTACACCATACAATTGTTTCACTTTAGAGTAGTTTACACTAGATTCTTTACTCTAGTTTAGCTTATTTTTGTAGTACTTTTTGGTTACTATAGTGCATTGTAATTTGTAACAGCTCTTTTCAATGAGTCCCATTGGCCTACTTTGGCCATCTATGGACATTAATAGAATTACTTAGAAGAGACTTTGTTCAGCTCAAGCACGTTGTTGTCTTAATGCATTTATAATATAGACTGCAGTAGCATATTATTGTGGGTTTTCTTCACCTAGAGGATTTTCCTCACATAAATCATGGTGTTCTTGTTGTTTCATCAGGTTTGATTTCCTTGTCAATAGTTGTTTCAATTCATTGTTTTTTTCCTATGCAATTTCCAGCTATGTTTGTCCTTGTTTTGATGCATTGATAAATGTTTCTTGTCTTGTCTAACTTTGTATTAAGAGAGATCTGTGTAAGTGAGCCAATTGAGGGGCTGCCACAGATCATATGGTATCAAAGCATGTTTTCCTAGGGCTTGTGTAAGGTTTGTTAGCCCTTTCGAATTTTTTATGTGCAAAAAGGTTGCATACCAAGTGTTTGACAAAAATGTTGTGCACTATTTTGCTGAAACATGGGAAAATCTAGAAGAAAGCAGCAAAACCAGCTATGAAGGATATACCATATAGGAAGGATAAAGTGTTATGCATCAAATGGGGCTGGCCATTCATCAAGTTTGTCCCAACCAAGTATATTATTTTTTTTGGTATAATGCAATTGATGTTAGTTGCAAGTTTAAACAATGTGAGCACATTGTTGGTGAAAGAAACGTCAATCTGCATTTGATGCATGGAAGTATTTCAGCCAAATCATTTTAGCAAACCAGCTGGGAAGATGGCAGTTAGGGGGCAGCCAATTGTACCTTTCAATGAGAAGCCATTTGTGGACAGTCAATTCATTTGGAAAAGCCAACTATTAACTTCTTTGTTTAGATTTTCCACAGACAGGTGGGAAGGAGGTTTTGTTGATTGGAATCAAGTTTGGTCTTCATATTGGCACTCAGAGATAATTTTCTCATAGTATTCTTGAAGGAGTTGAATGTGGTAAAGCATGGGATCCAACACCACATTTGCACCAATGATGTTTGTCTGCTAACCTGTGGTATTCCTTTCATAACCAGTGGGTTGTTTTTCTCAATTGGCAGGTTTACTCTTTTTATTTGCCAGGTAGAGAAAGAGGAGAAAACTAGGGGAATAGGAGTCCATTGGAAATCTGTTTGCAGATTTTTTTGACAGGTTCATTTCAGATCCTAATTTCAGATTTCTTCATAGAGTGGAGTTCTTTGTAGATTAAAAAATGAGTTTGAGAAGAGGAGAATTGGTATCCACCTTCATGAGCTATTACCAGAGTGGAGCACAGTTGATTGTTCATTTGCAGGTTGTTCACATTTTCTTGTAAGAAGGAATATTTCAGTTAACAATGGAAAAAACAGACAAAATTTCTAGTTTGGAGAAGATCTTGACATTTATCTTCATGTAATCAGAGTGTACAGCAGAAGCCTTTTGCACTTGACATTCTCAGTTATGCTGCATTGTAGCCACTCTGTCATTTTACCAAACAAGGAGAAAAGATGGGATGCAATTTTCTATGAAGGATCAGTTTATGTTGGTCGTCCATTTCACCATGCTGGTTATGACCAGTTTGTGTTTCTGGTTATGTGGGCTATTTTGGTGCTTAGAGTTTGGAAGGAAACTTCATACTAGCTCATACTTGTGCTCTCATTAAGGCATGCTCTTGTTAAGGCATCTTCATGCCAAAAAAAGGGACTCCTGTTGAAAAGGAAGCATTTCATGGCACATTCATGTTGTGTTGTTTATAGATTGGTGTATCATCCACTTTGTTGTGGACATATTAGCTCTTTTGTTATGGCATATGCAGCCCAAATAAAGGAAAGTATTTTGGTATTTGGATTTGTTGTCCATTGGAGGATGATAAAGTTTGGGCAAGTTTGATGGATTGACACATGGCATTGGTATTGGTTGTAGTTTTACCATTTTATGGGAGGTATGTTGCGTTTGAATGCAGTTCCTGGCTCTTCATTGTTGCCATGTATTTTTTGCTTTAGAGTGGACTGGAGAATAGTAATAAGCAAGCTTTGCCACATGCTCAGGACCATTCCTACAATGAGAGACATTTTGGCAAAGGCAACCCACATGTTTCAGATTCTGCCCAACCATGGTTTCCTAATTGTTTTTGAGTCTTGCTCTGAATTATTTACTTGTTCTTAGGAGCATGTCAAGTTTCACAGTAGTGAGGTTGTGGATTTGATATTATTTGATTTCATTTGTGTGGTGATTGGCAGACTGATTACATAATGTTGGTCTGTGTGCCACAATTCAGTTTGAAGGCCAATATGAGGTCATGCAATGTTGGCACCGATTGCTAGTTTTGTTGCTTCATTAGAGGCATTCATTGTTGTGTTTATATCAAGTTTCCATATTCAGCTTGCATTCAGATTGAACTCCATCTGTCCAAGTTGTTGAGTAAATATCAGTTTCTTTGAATGAGCTTTTGGGGACCAAAAGCCTCTCATTGGGGAGGTGTGATCAAGATTGAAGGCTGATCAAATAGGAAAATTTCTATTTTGGATTTGAAGAGAAATGGGAAAATGAAAGGTCATTGGAGAAGAAGTTGAAGAGAAAGGGGCATGACTTTTGGCCTTCCATGCCCCACTTTCCTTCCCCATTGCTGGAAAAGCATAAATTGGGGGTGTTGCTGCATTTCCCAGCCATTGGCAAGGCAGGAACTTTTGGGAGTAATTTGGAGTTGTATGAGCTTTTGTGTGCTCTCCTCTTTTTCTCTAGGAGAGACTTTGTTCAGCTCATGCACATTGTACTCTCAATTGCATTTCAATAATATAAGCTGCAACAGCATATTATTGTGGGTTTTCTTCCCCTAGAGGGTTTTCCCCACATAAATCATGGTGTCCTTGTTGTTTCATCGGGTTTGATTTCCTTGCCAATGGTTGTTTTAATTCATTGCTCTTTTCCTATGCAATTTCCAGCTATGTTTGCCCTTGTTTTGATGCATTGATCAAAGTTTCTTGTGTTGTCTAACTTTGTATGAAGAGAGATCTGTGTGAGTGAGCCAATTGAGGGGCTGCCACAAGTCACTAACTACCAAAAAGAATCTGTTTTCTAGAAAAGATGGATTGCAAGCCTGGTATCGAAAGCAGCTATCACTAGTCTATGTACATTGTGTCGGATAATCATCAACCACAATTGACAATTCAATGTATGGTATGATGGTATCTGAACAACAATGGCTGGGGCAAATGAACTAGGCTGGATCCTAGGAACCCTTCAATCATCCAAGCCCAGGTCTTCTAGATAAAGAGAAGAATCTAGAAGTACCTCTCTATCTAGACCTCATGGGTTGTCAACATGGATGATGCTGACTATCTATAGTCTTACATATAAAGGTAGCCCCCTAGTAGATGCTCTACGAGGAAGGCGGTGTCTAATGAGTATAACCTCAATTAAGGAGAGTACCACCATATCGTTGGCACTTAACGTCACCCACTTCTATAAAAATATGGAAGGAGAAGGTAATCAGCTTGATGGTTGGTGATGGTTGGTTAGGGCTGGGAAGAAGCAAACAATTAATGAATTAAAATAGATCAACCTAGGCATAATCTTAATATCAAAAACAAAGAATGAAAGAGAGATTTATTTAACTCCTAATAATTAAAGAAAATGGGAGGGTGGATGGGATGGTGTGTCCATGCACATTGGGAATATCCCTTGCCATGCCAGCTCATCATGACATGAGCATTAAAATAACTAATGGCATTTAACTATTGTAATGGCATTCAGGGTGCACAACTTGCATGCAACATTATCTTATATAGTGTAATCATGGCTTCCTCATCAAAATGCAAAATGGCTTAATTAACATGACTCTTGGCAGTGAACTGATGTAAAAGGGTATGCCCTTTCAAGTCATTTTCATTGGTTGTCCTTTCACCTCTATGGTGATGGATGTCAATCGCTTGGAAAACTTGCTCATCCATCTAAGTAGGAGAGAGACCTTTTGGCTATAGCCTAGAGATGATGGCATACAAGAACACTCACTTTTGCCAGGATGGCCATATTTTGTGGTTTGTTCAATCATTACTTGTTGAGACACGAACATGAAGCCATTTCAGGCCTCCAATACCGCAAAGGATGACAATCACTTGGTTCCACAAGGCATTGACCTTTTAGATACAAGAATATACGTTTTGGGCAACTATGTTCCAAGGGTTTTGTTGACTCACCCATTGTAGTTTCAAATGGCTAGAACCATGCCCTACTTCTACTAAGGCATGGAGAGGACATTCAATAGCATGACGTGTGTCGCCTTGCATGTCCCAAATTTTACAAGGAAATTAAAGGCATGCATATCTTCGTTGTGTTGCAAATATGCAACAAAGAAAACATCCTTTTTTTTTACAAGCTACCATAGATTTTGTTTATAGTGAGGCCAAGACAACTCACTTAGAAGTCAAGCAGCCACCACACATGCACACACAACCTCTACACCCGCCAAAACTTGAACCTGATCCTTCTCAATGGAAGACGAGCCATCTCAACCACTCGAGCTCAACTCAGTGGACACAAAAAAAGCATCTTTGGAGAATGGAAAGGCACTTGCATGGCATTTTTAGAGGTGACAGAATATCAATATAATAGCTCATGTAGTTGGAATGGAGGCGACTTCTCTTGTTGCGCATTATGTAGAAGGAGCACGACATGGTGTGATGTGTACAAAACATGTTGGGTTGTGTGTAAGGACACAATTTGGTGCTACATGCAAATTGGTTACCATTTTTGTCTTATGAGTATGAGCAACTAATGGAATGAGTAATTGTAGATGTGGAATATAAATAGGTTGTCCAATAAATTCTTCTTTGTATTCTAGAATTTTCAGCCTTTTGGGCTGTTGTCGATGTAATGTTATGTTGATAAGACAAATACTAGCTATTCGAAAAGAAAAAACAATTAAAATAAATGAATTTCCTAAGTTGCACGAAACCTAGAAACAGGTATAATTTCCAAAATGGAAATGCAACTCATCAAACCCTTGGGAAACGTGGAAATGACAAAGGAAACACCTTTAAAAAATAAGAAATGGACATTTTAAAAAATTTATAACCAAAGTTGAATTAAATAGATCACAAATGGATAGAAAACACTTTTATTTATTAAATCACATAGAGCATAATGCTTAATGTCAAAGGTATCTTGTGAGGGATACCATAGTGATAAGTTCTTGGGTTTTCATTCAAGAGACCCAAGTTCAAAACCCAGCATGAGGGGCTCGGGATCCCTCATAAAAACCCACCTTTTTAACTCAACATTATTTATAAAATTTATGGGATAAGATGTTCAAACCCCGATACGAGGGGACCAGGACCCCTCATAAAAACACGTGTTTTTAACTCAACATTTTAATCAAAGGGCATTAGCTCAACCGATTGGATTCCTCAACATTCGAGGAGACCCAGGTTCGAATCTTGGAAAGCAATACATGGATAATATCCAAGCCTTGTTGTAATACCACAATGTGGTGATGATGTAATACGGATAGGTCCCGTTTCAATCCCATATAACCAATTGAAAAAATATATATTTAAAAAAAAAATGCTTAATGTCGAGGGTCAACCTTTATAGATAAGGCTATACATGTCATGCAAAATAAACTACATAGAATACACTGTAAGCGTAGCTTTTAATCTTCAAAAGCAACACCAAAACTAGAAGAAGACCCAACTGCTATGGCTTTAACAAAAAGTAAATAAGGATTTTCATCATCCTCAAGGTCAAGAGTAGCCATGTAAATATCTTATGTCAAGATTTTTAGGATCCACATCCCAATCTTTTATTGACCTTCTTGTGCGCTCCTCTTTTTTGCCATATACAAGAGAAAAAAAAAATTTGCACAAAAAATAAATCCCCTTCATTTTTTGAGCCCAACTTGTCTTCTTTCATCAAGTGAGTGATCCATATGTGCTTTAATTCCTTTTTGTTACTAAAGAGACAAAGATTAGAATTTACGAAAAATAGATTCCCTTCAATTTTTGAGCCCAACTTGTTTTCCTTCACCAAGTGAATGATCCATATGTGTTTTAATTCCTCTTTAATAATGAAGAGCTTGCCGCGTGTCCTAAATTCTCTAGCTTCATTGATCTCAACTTATCATTTTTTCAATTCATCATTTAATTTTGTTCCTTTTTGCTCATCTTAGAGTTTTTTTTTTAATAATAATTTTTTTTTTATTAAAGTGGGTCATACAGGTCATAGTGGGTCTCATGTGATAACCACACCAGCCCCTAAAAAACCAAAATATTGACTTTTCTATTGGTTCAAAATGCCAAGAAAATTTGGAAATGCTCCATGGAAATGTTCAAAATGCCAAGAAAATTTGGAAATGCTCCATGGAAATGTTCAAAATGCCAAGAAAATTTGGAAATGCTCCATGGAAATGTTCAAGTCAAGATAATGAATTTCCAAGAGTTTCTTAGTTTCCTAGCGTCCAAATCAGGAAACGAGGGCATCATAGGAATTTCTTGCAACATAGGGACTTTTTAGTTTATCAAAGGCCATCTTTTTGCAAAAACATATAGTGATAAAACAAGACTAACAAAAGCAAGAAAGCACTCTCTTAATTGTAGGGGCATCTTTTTTAAGATGAAGTCATCAAAATATCTTTTTAAGTCGCCTATACATGAATGTAACTACGTGGTTAAAAGAGACTGACTCAACATGTATAGCCTTTCTACCAAGGCCTACCTATCTACAACCCTTCAATCTTATATACATGCAACATCAACATCACAAAACACACTTTCAAAAACAATTTAATTTTGTCACATGAGAAAGCTCCTTTACATTACTTGAGCTAATCTCTAGATCGGATTTTAAACCTAGAGGTGATTCCTTTGATAATATGGATATACCTATAATATCAAGTCAAACCATAAAAAAAAATGACTTTGTTCTTGATATCAAGGATTCTGCATTGTATACTCTTTAAACATACTAAAGTGTGATCATTGAGTCAGTAAATCGTCTCAAGTGTTATCAACAAGACCATGAACCTCCTAAAGTTTGGTCACCAAGTCAGAGAATAACCTAAAGTGTAATTATCAGCATAGCAAATCACATAAAGAATATTCAACAAGTATCATAAATGAGAACCAGCTTTTAATATTCATGTATGAAAACAATATAATTGGCTATTTGTTGCTCACAACTATTATCATCGGTCACATATATGGAAACATATCTATCTTAAGCCCTCTCCTTATGAATTTAGATAGTTATGGTTAGCATATGTATTGGAGACTATAAGTATCTATAGTAGTTCACTATTACCATCACCTTTGAGATTGGGGATCCTTCATGCGAAAAGGAAAGGCAGAGCTAGCACAAATCAAAGGACACGGTTTAGGATGGCAATTTTAGGTTCCCGAAAATTTGACAAGAAATTGACTAAGCCTAGAAAGCGCCACATCAAACAATAAAAGCACCACACTCCAATGATAGGGAACCCTTGCTACATGAACTTTGTTTCAACACTATCAAAAGAAGACTATCTATCCCAGGATCTAGGTGCCCCACTCAACGAAGGAAATAACTTTGAGGCTAAGTTTGAAGAAGGAACATTGTCCTAGAATCCAGGCACCTACTCCAAAAACAAGGCACCCCACTATGAGAAAGGACCAACTCTAAGGCTAAGTCAAGAGTAAGGCGCCATGCTCCATGAAAGACAATTTAGGCACCAAATTAAGATCGAGGTGCACAACCACGAAAACAGGGTGACCCACCCCAAAAGGTGGGTGCCCAACTCTTAGCATGGGAATATTTTGGTTGGCATAAAATTCAAGGCCATAAATATGCAATTAGAGGTTATAGTTAGTTGACAACAGTAAAAAGTAAGGTTAACCTTAGTTTTTGCTATAAACAGGGGACAAGGGCTCATTTGAAAGGATCATATTGCCATTCAGAATACTAGAGCTTCTCGTTGTAATCAGATTGTAATCAATTCAAACTACAATTAATGGAAAAATCGCATAAAGTTTATATGGACCGACTGTGTCCTTTGACCTCTTTGTTCATAAATGTATGATGTTTGTGGTTCTATCCTCTCATTCCCTGTTAGTCCTCTTACTCCATTTGGTTGTAGGTACATATGAATCTGATACACTAAAGTTATTCAGTCACTGCTCAGTGATCAATTCGATCAACACTAATCTTGCTATGGTTGTCAGTTCATATTTACCTTATTGCATTTTATTTCATTCTCTTCCATCCTTTTCTCATCAAAGTCATTTGTTTTTCTTATATTAAGTTAGATTAGCCAGATTAGTGGGGAGTTGACCTGAATCCAGAGGTTAAAAGTACTAGACCCCATATTTACCTTATTGCATTTATTTCATTCTCTTCCATCCTTTTTCTCATCAAAGTCATTTGTTTTTCTTATATTAAGTTAGATTAGCCAGATTAGTGGGGAGTTGACCCAAATCCAGAGGTTAAGAGGACTAGACCCCCTCTTTTCCAATTTTGAGCCTGTGATCTTGTAGGCACAATTAATCAGACAATTTCCTAGATCAACAATTTTTGGCACACCCAATGGGACATATCGACTTGGTTTTGCATTAAACCATACCAATCTCACTTGTATTGTTCTAACCTATCATTTTAGGCTTGTACCTCAAATCTACACAATTTTACTTTGAATCTAAATGTATATGTTAAAGGGTTTGATTTAAACATCGAATCTGACATAACCCAAAAATTATTTTATTGGATCTATACATTTGGCTTCAGATATGACCATTTTGCATCAAGATTTGTAAATTATAATACTTCTCTTATTAGATCTGTTTAGATTCGCAATGTTTTGTACAATGGCGACTTTGTTTTTGCAAGGATCCAGATATTTTGCTTAGATCCATAAATTCCATGAAAATTTGATGCAAATCTAGTCAATTACTTATTAGATCCATATTTCTTCTAGATATCTGTTTCAGGTCACTCAAGTCTATGGACAGCATGTTCATAAAAAAAGGACTAAGTCATCAAAAGTGTGTCTCATCTTCATCTAGGAGCATTCCATCTTGAGGTATTTGATCCAACATACTTAAAATTTACCAAGTCCAAAGTGTGCCATGTCTTCGATTGGGTGTGCCCCATTCTTAGTAGTAATTAGTTCTGATAAAAAAATTCTAGGTGCTACAAGTGTGCTGTGTCTTCACTTTGGGGCGCCTCGTCTTTAGTAGCTATTTTCTGACCAAAATTTATGTGTCAAAAGTGTGACCCGTCTGCACTTTGGGGTGCCTCGTCTTTATAAGCTAAAATTTATCTTGTTGTTTGATTGTGCCCCATTCTGCATTAAGAGCTCTCCCCTCCAAATCAAGAGCGCCCTGCTCTTGGCAATGAGGTATTTAAAGATCATAACAGGACTTACCTCCAGGTCATCGAGTTTAGAAAATTTTGACAGGGCCTAAATCCAAGTTCATCATAATTCTTAGGTCAAGTTTATGAATACAGGGTCAAGGTCTTGCCAATCAGGGAAAGAGATTGAATCAGTAAAGTTTCTCACCTACCAAAGGAAAAGCACCCATGGTAAAAAACCAACAACAACTATATGGATTCAGGAGTCAGAAGAGGTACCTAGGACACCTAGGATCAAAAGCACCAACAAAGGGAAAGAAGTCATGTCTACTTCACCAAACCCTAATCTAGAACCTCCTAACATGGAAACACCATCTCCATCACCCACTCCCATATAATAGGTTAATCCTTATCTACCTCTTTCACAAGTTAGCAGTCAAGAAACTTTAGTCCTACCTTGGCCAAATAAAACATGGACTATACCTAACCTATCTTGTCAACCTATAATGACGAATCTTTTAAAATGGTATGCCTTCAAATCCACCACAATATCAAGTTGTTGCAAGCATGCAATGTATAACAACAGGGTATACAGACCCACAGCAACCGATTGCTCAACAACAAATGGTGTAGCAGCTTGTTGGGTCGAGTCAACAAAGTGGGTTCGGTCAACCCGTTACATCAAGTCAATAGCAAACTGGCCCTGGGCACCCAAGTACCTCTAAACAGAAAACGGTTCAAAACCAATCCCTGGTACAAGGCCAACGAAACCTCAACTTCCAAAACCCAAAATTCCAACAAGACCCGCAAAATCAAAGTGGTATGCCAAATCAACAGGGTCCTCAGAACCAGCACCAATTTTTGCAAAACCAGAATACCACACCAAACCTGCAAACCTTGATGTATCAACAATTTTCTCCAAACCCACAAATCATGATTCCTCAAAATCAATCGGTCCCTCCATTCCACAATTAACAAATCCTCAATCCCCATTTTCAAAAATAGCAGATTCAACAACAACAGCCACTGCTTCAAAATCAAGCATTGCTGCGGAATCAGCCAATCCTTCAGTACCCTAATCAGCAGTTTTCCCAAATTCAAATCAGTATAACATGCAGCAGCAGCAGCAGCAGCAACAGCAAATACTTGCACAAAATCAGTAGATGGAACAAAATTAGCAGTTTCCTTAGTATCCCTTACAACAATGAGGGCCCGATCCAATACCACAACAAATGAATGAAATGCAATATGTGCAGAATGTCCAACAAGTGCAATACTGGCACGCACCCCCATGTGGCCAGATGCAAATGCAGGCCAGGTCCCAAAATCATTTACCCAATAGGACTTACCAAGGGCCATTGAACTTGCCAGTTTATCACCAATTCCCACTGCAGCTATGAAATCCCTACCAACTTTTTGATGGGAATGACAGCAAGACCCCACTAGATGATCTCAACGAATTGTCAATACCCAAATCCTTTCATCGGACTCCTCAAGAGGATGTTATGGTATGGTTGTTGGTTTTCTCCCTAAGAGATAAAGCTCCAATGTGCAACAGAAGCTTAAGAAACAACTCTGTTACAAACTGGGCCTCGATTGTGGAAACCTTCATGAAGAGATTTGGTAGCCTAGGAAGTGGGTGCTCGGTGCATTTTCAGTTGAATGCCATACAAAGATATCACAATGAAAACATTCACAACTATGGTATGAGGTTGGTACCCCTGAGTATCAGGCCGTCTGATGAAAAAGCATTGGATGAAGTCCCAACATAACCAGCATGCAAATAATGAGAACTTGAAAAGGAAGAATTCACATTCTTGACAACACAACCTTATAAACAGAAGTATATTAAGAATAAAGGAGTGGAGAAACCTGTGCCTAGATGTAAGATGCATTATGAGGATCCAGAAAAGCAGGACAGGCTTCAGGGAAAGATGTCCATCTCTAAGTGAAATAAAGGTCTCTCACCATTCTCAATTCATCAGTATACTCTTGAACTGCGATGAGTGCGTCACATCATAGTCACAATCATAGTAGAGAAACTCGGGCTCGACAAAAACCCAGCAATGCAAATGTTGACTCAAACTCAGGGCTAGCGATGAAAACTCAGAAGGAAAAAGGCAGGAAAAATCATTCAAAAATGCAAAAATTAGGGGAAAATAAACTCGGCATGTTGATCCAAGAAAACCTCAGCGAGGCTGACTCAGCTTGTAATTTGGCGAAATTTTCGTACCTACATTAACAATATTCTTTCCCAGCAACTCAGTAACACCAAATTCCACTATACTCTCCAAGAAAATGAACAAAGTTCTCTTTGACAAGATATTGCCAAGATTATAGCTACTCTTCATCTTGTCAAATCCCTTTCAAGTCTTCATCTTGTCGAACCCCTTTCAAGATATTTTAGCAAGACTTCATTTCTATTTCTCGTCTACATTTTATAAATTAGCATTTTTCATGTTTTCCTTTATTTACGACAAAAGAAAAAAAAGGAATAATTTCTTTTAGTGAGCATTCGAAATTCAGATGTCTACCTTCTCAGTTGAGATTGACATCTATGGACCTAGGGTTCATAATCTATGGATTAAAGCGGTTATTGCAAGTGCACGCTTAGATTCATATCATTACATTAGGATTCACAAAAAAACATCAAATATATATCCACTAAAGTAATAGAATGCAACAACTACTTTATACACATTAATAAATGCGCACATCGCCAACGAGATAGAAAGATAGTCTTACAGCCTATACCTGTTATTATTATATTCATATTTCATGACATGACATGGCATGGCCTGACTAATTAGAGAGACAGGCAGGCTTGTTTCTTTGTCAGCATACCACTAAATGGTATGACCTCGAAGCATAACGCTCTGCATCCCCTAATAATGACATGGCATGGCCTGACTAATTAGAAAGACAGGCAGGCTTGTTTCTACTTTTATTTCCACTAATAATGACGAAGCCGCGTATTATAAAAGAATGTAGCTCCAGTCCGTCTTTCTTTCTCCGTGAGATTGTTCGAACCAATACATCAAGTAAGGAAGATAATTTTTTCTTTTTTGTTTTTGTTTTCTGTCTTCTCCGTCTCTTCCACAAGACAGCTTCAACTTCAACTTGAAGAACGGGATACAGTTATTCTAAGAATTCCACGACAAAACCTTTGGTTGCAGCAATGAAATGTTGTGATGTTGCAGGGATGTGGTTGAAGTTGAATTAATAATAAAAGAAAAGGATATAGGAATTACTTGCCTTATAGTACTCCTCGAACGCCAGATTACTGGAGACAAAGGGCTCCCATTGCGACTGAGATTCCGACTGAGACGGAGATTGAGATTCAGACTGTTTCGGTTTTTTCCAGACATTTTCTCGAGCTTGTTTGAAGTGCCTGCGTTGGGTGCGCCCCCGTTTGTGCCCCTGCCCTCGTCCTGCCATCTCACTCCCACTCCACGCTATGTTTTTGATTGCGCGCGTTATCTGTGTCTTTATAGGTTTTTGCATCTCTCTACGAAGTTGATGATTTAGGTCTTTTTTATCGTTTTGATAGGATGCATACCTATTTTAAATGTTTAATAATATTATTGAATGCTGGTTTTATAAATTTTAAGTTTGTTGAATAAAAAAATTAATTTTAAAGGTATAAATATTCAATTTTATCATTAATTTATTTTGTTTGTTGAGTATATTGTGATTTGAGTTTAAATTTTAATTATACAAGCCAAAAATGTTAAAAATTATATAAATTTATAATTCTATAAAATTTTAAAATGTTTAATAAATTATCAGTTATACAATTTTAATTTTATTATAAAACCTGTAAGAAGATATTTTAAATTAAAAAAAATAAGATTTTATGGGATATTATGGATGAGTAAAATTGATGTCCTAAATTTAAATAAATTTATTTGGGTCTTAATTAAAATGAATAATATTTTTTTATCAAATTTATTTATACACCTGTTTTATGATTTAAACTTAAGTTTTTAATAAATAAATTACAAACTTCATCTTTAAAATTCTAGCCAATATGTTTATTATAAGTCTTTTAAACCAAGAAAATAAAACACAAATATTTTCACTTCTTAAATTTATATCTAACATATTTATGATATATTAAATTTTAATTATGAATAATTTTATATTATTAGTATTATGAATTAGTAGAGTTAGGGCAATGTTTTTTTTTAAACAAACCATTTTCAAGGAGTTATATTTTTGCATAGAGTTATTATATGAATAAATCCGAGCAATATTGAGATAGATACAACCTTGTAAATTTAGTCATTTGGAACAAGGTCAGTGATAATTTATTAAGTTGCAAAAAATGAAATTGTAAATATTTATCAGCCAGGGTTCGGATGATGGGAGGAGCAATGGAGGACTAGAGCAACAGTGAGGAAATGAAATGAAATGAAAGATTTTAATTACGTCTGCGAAACCCAAATATGGTCTATGGGACCTCAATTATGGAAGTACAATTACTCAAATCATATCATATGATCTTTAATATCTTTAAGAAGGTTGTTCCTTCTCTTGTTGATTTGTGTTAGCAATTCCCCAACTTTTTTTATTTTGTTGTCTTCAAATAAATCTGCCATAAACTCGTTCCCAAGTGTTTCTTTGTATTTGTCACGGATATCTGAAAAACTCGGGCATTTATAGATGAAGTGTTCCTCTGTCTCTACTGCCTTGTGCTACATAGAGTACATATCCTTTCTTCCCATTGTTCTTTGGGCGTTGTCCATCTCCTTGTTTCACATCTAAGCCTATGAGAGCTAGTCCTTATCTCAGCAATGAGTATTTTTTCCTTCCACTTGATTTCAGTGCATATATATGCTTTTTCCTTGTGGTCATACGTTGGGTTAAAATTTGCAATATAATATTATCTTTTCCTGCTTGCATTTTTCCACATTCCACTTTTGAACTTTTCATTCACATAATTTTTTATGTCTTTGTTGACATTTGGGCATTCATTTATGTTGATTTCCCAACGTTTCATCCATTTCTGGTTTTGTTTCATCCATGTATTCTTTCGCCTATGCAACTCTTCGTCCCTAGTTGCCCTAGGCCATCTATCATTTGTCATGTTTTCTATTTTTTTCAAGTAACATAACAGCTTGGTCATAGCAATTGCTTCTAAAGGGAAAATTCGAGTTTCAGCTAGAATAATTTCATAAGGGGTTGTGGCCTTAATTTTGAGAAAGTTTGTGATTAGATATTTTTGAATCCTTTCTATTTGCCTCCATTTTGCATTTGTTGTGCCACTAGCCCACACCTTGCAACCATACAACGAAACCAGGTGTAACAAGTAGGCCAAATAAGACCTTGGTGGTCTTCCAGTCCCACAACTCGGCATTCCTATACCTGTTTTAAAGTGCATATAGTGCTTTCCAACCACTTTGAGTTCTTTGCATCCTACATGTATTCCAATAAAGTTTGTCATGAAAGTCTATGCCCAGGTATTTGTATTCTACTACTACATCAAGCGATTCTCCTGCAAACTGAAATTTGAGTTGTTGCTTCTTCTTTTTTGCTGAAAAATCATAATTTTTGTTTTGCTTGTGTTCACCTGCATCCCAACTTCTTTACAAAAGAGTTCTAGATCTTGAAGGTGATCTTCTAGATCTTTGGTTGTTTTGGCCACAAGAATTACATCATCTGCATACATGAGGAGTTTTACCACATAGTTGGCTAAATGCACACCCTCTCCCCCAAATTTGTTTATCCATTCTTCTAACTTATCAATGTACAGCCCAAATAAGGTCGGAGGCATAGAATTTTTCAGCTAAGTTTCTTTTTCCTCTTCTTTATCTCATAAGTTATGCATGCACATTATTACAGGTTTTTATCAAATATTATAATCACTATAGGATATTCGAGTAAATTTTAGTAAATTTTGAAATATAGGTTCCTTCCCATGAATTGATTTATAGCTAAATCTTTATAATCATCCTTAGTAGTATATATTAATGAAGGCCTCACAGAAGAGCGATCCTTGTTGCTCAAAGATACGATAGTTTTTGGTATATTTAATGTGTCTTGACCAAGGGCTTTCGCCTTAAGAAAATAGATTGATAGGAGTTGGAAGTCTCCAAGAGTGAGTCTATCCTTTCTTTCCAGATATTTCTTCCTACCCATTTTTTGTTTCAAGGAGGAAAGAGATAGAATCCTAAAAGGGGGTCCCTGGTTTATGGGAAGAGCATGACTCTTCCTTACCTATTGGTATGAAGGCTTTGCACCTGAAAATATAAATCTATCCCTAGTAACAGTTTGGGTTAGGATGTATGGGTTACCCATTGAATCTTGGGAAATGGATACCTTCAAGGCAATAGGCAACACTCTAGGATAATTCTTTGAGATTTTAGAAACTACAAAAGATGGATTCTTGGTTATTTATACTCGAATATTGGTCATGATTGATATAAGTAAACCTTTACCATAATCAATCATTCTTAAGTATGGGGGTAAGTTGTGGACCCAAACCGTGGATTATGAAAACATATTTTTTTAGATGTAGAAGATGTCATGAGGTGGGGCATATTGAGAGATCATGCCCTAAGAAGAGTCCAGAAGAAACATATGTAGAAAATTGCAAGAGAAACTTATAAATGGACATGGCTAATGATGGTTTTCAACTTCTAAAAAATAGGTCTATACATATGAAAGTAAATAAACAATGGAGACCAGTAAGGAAGGATATTTGAAGAAAGACCAATTCTTTTGAGGCTTTAGCCTGTGAAGAAAAAGAAGATCAGAGCTTAAAGGACGTAGTACAACAACTTCATAATATTAATAAGGAATAATCTATTCAATATGATCTTGATTTAGGGAAGAACATTTCCAATGAACCTAAGAAATGTGTCTCATCAAATTTTGAAGACTCTCTTGAAGTACCATGCACCATTAAAGAGAATAAAATTGGTAGAGAAAATATAGTGTTAGATGTTAATAACTCTAACACTAATAAGGAAATACTAGAAATTGAGAAAGACAATTCAAAAGCTTCTGTAGCAGAGCTAAGAGAGGATAAATCTAATGAAAAAGAAAGTTGTGAAAGAATATTGAGGAATAGAATAATAAAACTTACTCCTAATACAGGTAAGGCAAAAAGATGAAAATATTTTAATTATCAAACGAGATCCAAGGGAGCAATAACAAACATAACGAAAGGAACACGATCTAAGTTGGTTGAACTTCTATCTACCAAATAAAAAAATGATATTGGTAATTTGTAGGCAATGCCAATAGCCCCTAATGAGATATGATTACCATCTCATGGAATATAAGGGGTGTTGATGCCCCTTCAAATCAAATGTGTATCAGGGACCTTTGTAACTTGATTTTCTTTGTATCCAATAAACAAATATGACAAAGGAATAAGTTTTCAAAGCTATGAAAACAATATGGGCAAGATGTGAATGGAATTTTGTGGATTATGAAGGATTGATAGGGGAATTCTAACATGTTGGAATCCTCTTAGAACTTCTTGTATAACCATTCATAAAACTAGGCATTGGATAACCTCTTTAGTCACATGCTACTTTGCAAATATTCATTTCATCCTTATGTTTATGGACCTACAACTCAATCTGGTAGATTAGAAGTATGGAGTGGGATTGAAGCCTTTATTAGAAGTAAAGACCAAGAAACCCAATTCATGATCATAGGAGATTTTAATGCCATAACCAATTTAGATGAAAAATTTGGGGGAATTAGGAAATTAACCCAAAGTATGAGAGATTTATCGGCTTTTATTCAAAATAATAATCGTTGGGAGTTCGAGTTTGAAGAAGACAACTAAATATGGACCAAAAATATGAGAGGCTATAGCCTAATAGCAAAAAAATAGATAAATTTGTTCTCTCAAATCATTGGCTAGATGAAGGCACTTGTGCTAAAATCAATACCTTGACAAAGATTGGTTCATATCACTAGCCAATAAGAGTTTAAATGGCAGTAAGTAAATTCAAATGGGGAAGACCATCCTCAATTTATTGATATGATAGCACAAACATGGAATTATTTAGGAAAAGATAGGTTGTATACACTTTAAAAAAAAATTAAATCAATGACACCTAAATTAAAAGAATGGAACAAGAACACTTTTGGAAATATTTTTGATAAAAAATAACTAAAAGATAAACTTTCAAAATTCTATAAAGGTGATCATAATAATCCAAGCTCAAAGGAAAGGGAGTTTCTTAGTGAATATCATAATATTTTGAGTAAGGAAGAGAAATTGTGGAGATTAAAATTGAGACATACTTGGTTAAAAGGAGATAAAAATACAAAGTTATTTCAAATGATAGCAATAGTATAGAAATCAACATCCATAATTAGTAGAATTAAATCAATAGAAGGGGTTTGGATTGAATACTAGAGTGAAATCATAAAGGAGGTAAGGTTTTTTTACCATAATATTCTAGGATAATAGGAGTTTGAAGTTCTTAATGATAAACTACTACAAGAAGTACCTTCAATTATAGCAAATGAAGACAATAGGAAAGCAATGGAGCCTATTACTCTGGAAGAAGTTCAATTAGATCTATTCTCTTTTGATAAGGATAAAACCCCATGTTCGGATGGGCTCTCTATAGCACTCTCTCAACATAATTGTAAAATAGTGAAGGATTCTTTATTAGTGGTAGTGGAAAAATCTAAGGTAAAATAATGCATTCCTTAAATGCAACATATCTTACCTTGATTCCAAAAAAAAATGATGTAAAATTGTTTTATTCATTTATGCCCATAAGTTTATGTAATATGACATATAAGATTATCTCCAAAGTGATGGTGAATCGGTTAAGACCACTATTAGGCAAACTTATTTTAGAAGAGTAAGGAGGATTTATGAAAGGGAGACAAATTATAGACAAGATCATAGTAGCTCTTAAAATTATGCATTCAACAACTTCAAGAAAAGAGAGAGAAAATATCTCAAAACTTGGTATGATTAAAGCCTTAGATAGAGTTGAATGGGATTTTCTTTTTGCGGTATTAGAAAATATTAGATTTGTAAAGAAATAGGTCAGATGGATTAAAGCTTGTGACTCTATAGTTTCATATTCAATGTTAGTCAATGGGTTGGTAATATAATCTTTTAAAACCAAGAGAGGTCTTCGACAAGTAGATCCTCTATCACCATATATCTTAATTATTGTGGCAAAGGTATTGGGTAGGAACTCGAAGAAGGTTAACCAAGATGGGCTAATAAGTGGACTTAAGGCTAGTAATAACATCGACAACATCACCCATCAATAATTTGTAGATGATACAACCCTTTTTGGGAGGGCAAGGATAAACAAGGCCAAAGCTTCTAATAACTTATTATAAGAATACGAAAGAGCATCATGCAGAATGTTAGTAGCAAAAAACCCATAATTTACTTCCTAAACACCCCATCTAGAATCAAAGTAGTGATATGCAAGTTACTTCCAATGGAGAAGGCAAATTTGATAGCAACTTATCTAGGGATGCCCTTATTTGAAGAGAGGATGAGGATATAATTATGGGATATTATGGATGAGTAAAATTGATGTCCTAAATTTAAATAAATTTATTTGGCTCTTAATTAAAATGAATAATATTTTTTTATCAAGGTCTATCTTACTGATGCAGGTATTGGTGAGTATGCCATCCAAGATGTCCACATCACACCGTTCAATGTGCAAACAGTTAAATATTTTGGTCGTCCACATGACCAACATTTATCCATTGGATCGGTTTATAACATGGGTTCTATGCCAAATTCCATTAATTTTGTATATGGGGGAATAGAGTCATCTTCTAGTCCTACCACCATACTAGAACCTAAGCATCCAGTCCCTGCCAATATCGAAAGGATGGAGGGTTTTCCCTCTCGCTATTTCCACAGACATAATTGGCAACAATTTGGCCTAGGTCGATACGAGCAAGGGGTAACTGAATGCATCGATATGCCATATCAGAGACCCACTGAGCGTTTTGGTCTGGGCTACCAACCACTTCCATCCCTTTCTTCTTTTGAACGAGCTTTTCAAAGCATTAATCTTAATTTAGAAGAAGAAATCCTCCACCCCGACGAATCCGAAGATGAAGCCTATGAAGAATTTGACGTCATGTCAAATGGTGATGAATCTGAAGAAGAGTCGGCGCCCATTGTTCCCCTCATTAAACAAGACGAGTTTTATCTCCAATTGTTCCCTCTCCAAGAGGCCATCTTTCGCTTGCTTATTCCACAAGAACGAGGTGAACCACCCCCTCCGCCACATCCATAAGCCATAATCCAAACCTGTATTATATGTATATACTAAAATAGTGGTTTTCACCACTACCAAAAAAAAAAAAAAATCAGAAAATTTCCAAAAAAAAAAAAAAAATCAAAATATATAAAAATACTTTATTGCTTTATGTATGTGTGTAATAGTGGTTTTCACCACTACAAAAAAAAAAAAAAAAAACTCAAACTACAAAAAAAAAAAAAACTGAAAAACTATGTTGTTTTGCATCTCAGGTCTTCCGAGGTCTTCACCGGTTTTCCCTTCCATTCCGCCCATCCTTTCTTCCATAAGTCGACAATGAATTTCGAAGACTTATTCACCCCGCTCCATAATCCATATGATCCGGATAAGCCAATCCCGATCAACCCAAGCCTGATTGACATGGATCGGATTTCATCCCCTCCATCTATTTCAGAGTTCATCCTTTCCGAGGAATTGTTAAGGGCTTCCGCCAACTACATTCCTCCTTCACCTCCACATTCACCTTCATATTCTAAGCCGTAGGTCTTCCATGCAGACATAGACGAGAGCAAGGCATAGGAGCTTGATGACATTTTAGATGACATAAATCTGATCCCTACTCCCCATCGGCTTGAGGAAGGTTCCCACATGTCTATTGAAGAAACTATCGATGTAGACCTTAGTCCGGACCAAGATGGCACCCAAATTGTGAAACCGGCTAAAAGTCTATCATCGGAGGAACAAGAGCAAATGATTGCTCTACTCAAGCGGAAGAAGGAGATATTTGCATGGTCTTACAAAGACATGCCAGGCCTAGACCCTAATTTGGTTGTCCATAACCTCACCTTACAAAAAGATGCTAAACCTGTCAAACAGAAACTTAGGAAAATGCATCCTACCGTGGCCCTCATAGTTAAATCGGAGATTCATAAACTTTTGGATGTTAAATTTGTCGTCCCGATTGATTATCCTGAGTGGCTTTCTAACATGGTACCCGTTCGCAAGCCTAACGGGGGGATACGTGTTTGCACCGATTTTTGAGATCTAAATAAAGCGTGTCCTAAGGATGACTTTCCTCTTCCAAACATTGATACTCTTGTCGACACCTGCGCTGGTCATGAAATGCTTTCGTTCATGGATGGATTTTCAGGATACAACCGGATTCGAATAAACCCTGAAGATCAACACAAAACAACATTTACCACACCTTGGGGAACTTTTTTTTACAGGGTGATGCCCTTTGGCCTTAAGAACGCAAGTGCAACCTATCAACGAGCCATGACTTATATTTTCCACGATTATATGCATAAGATTATCGAAGATTATGTGGATGATTTATTGGCAAAATCTAAAACTCGACAAGAGCATTTTGATGTATTGGAAAAAGTTTTTGATAGACTTCTAGAGCATAAAGTAAGGTTGAACCCTAAGAAATGTGTCTTTGGTGTTACCTCGTGCAAACTCCTAGGTTTTATTATCTCTAAACGAGGTATTGAGGTGGACCCAAACAAGGTCAAAGCCATTATGGAAATGTGTCCCCCAACTAATTTGAAGGAGTTGCGTAGTTTGCAAGGAAAGATTAATTCAATCCGTCGCTTTATTGCACAACTTTCTCATAAATGTAGGCCATTTTGCCACCTACTACAAAAGGGGGTACAATTTTCATGGACAGATGAGTGTCGGAAAGCCTTTGATGACATCAAGCAAGATTTAGCATCTCCACCAGTCTTAGCTCTGCCTCGTCCAGGGGTCCATTTCAATCTTTATATCTTAGGAACAGACTTTGCCTTAGGGACAATGCTTGCACAAAAGAATGAACAAAATCGTGAGCAAGCTGTCTATTATATTAGTCGAACATTGGTAAGCTATGAAACCCGATATGCTTATGTGGAAAAGTTGTGCTTAGAAGTGGTTTTTGCCACTAAGAAACTTCGTCATTATATGCTTAGCCATACAACATATGTCATAGCTAGAGAAAACCCTCTCGCGTTATATGATGTCTCGCACTTATAATAACACTCGTACCGCTAAATGGATAATGTTGCTTACCGAATTCGATCTTGAATTCATTAGCCAAAAATCCGTTAAAGGTCAAGTTATAGCCGATCAACTTGCGGAAGCTCCACTACCTAGTGATCATCCTTTGATTATTGAGCTCCCAGATGATTCGGTATTTGCTATCACTGAACAAGAAGAGGACATCATTCCGGAGGAAGATGTTGACATCACGCTATTCTTTGATGGCTCTAAGTGCGCGAAAGGTCAAGGCGCTGGAGTTGTGTTTCATACACCTCAAGGGATTCCCATCCCTTTATCATTCAAACTAGACTTCCAATGCACCAATAATACAACAGAGTATGAAGCCTTAATTTTAGGTCTTCAATCAGCCATAGCTATGAGCATTAAGCGTATTCGGATATTTGGGGATTCTCAACTCGTGGTTAAACAAATTACAGGAGAATACCAAGCCAAAGAACCTACCATTAAGCTTTATCATGATGTAGCAATGAAGTTGCTCTCTAAGTTTGATTGGTATGAGATCACTAGTTTGCCTCGTTCGACTAATAGATTTGCGGATGCCATGGCCTCTCTTGGATCATTGATTCCAAAGGACTCCCTTGGAGAGGTACAACCCCTAATCATTTCCACAATCTCTAAGTCTGCAATTGTCCGTGCCGAGTCTAAGGATGAAAAAGATGTTTGCTTTATCCATTCGGATCCATATGAGCCTTGGTCTAGTGAGATAGTAGCCTTCCTCAAGTTTGGAACACTCCCATCTGATTTGTCTCGAACTGCCCGTCGCTGTTTTAAGCAAAAGGCAACTCGTTTTGTTCTTTTGGGGGATGTGTTGTATAAACGTGGATATGATGGAGTACTCCTCCGTTGTCTAGAAGCAGGTGAAACACATAGAGCTATTGTCGAAGCCCATGATGGTACTTGTGGTGGTCATTTTAGTGGAATGGCCATTGCGAAGCGTATTTTACGTATGGGGTATTATTGGCCCACTATGGAACAAGATTGTTGCAAATATGTTAAACAATGTAAAAAGTGTCAAGAACACGCTAATTTAATCCATATACCATCACAAGCTTTACAGCCCATCCAAAGCCTTTGGCCCTTCTCACAATGGGGTCTCGATTTAATTGGCAAGATTTCACCCGCCTCTTCAGGACAAAGATACTTTCATCATTACAGCCACTGAATACTTCACAAAGTGGGTTGAAGCTATTCCTCTAACCAGTACGACAGGTCCTAGAATTGTGGAGTTTATACTTCACCATATCATTTGTCGTTTTGGTATTCCCTCTAAAATCATTTCTGATAACGGCAAGTCTTTTAAGAATAAGGATGTTCGAGCTCTTTGCGAAAAGTATAATATCCAACATAGTTTCTCAACTCCTTACTACCCACAAGCCAATGGACAAGTCGAAGCTTCCAATAAGACCATAATTGCTATTCTTAAGAAACTTGTTAAAGAAAATCATAAAGATTGGCATACACAAATCCCCTTGGCATTATGGGCTTACTGTAACAAGCATCATAACTCCCATTGGGGCAACGCCATTTTCTTTGGTCTATGGAGCCGAAGCAATCATGCCTCTTGAGCTCGAGATCCCTTCCTTGCGAATTTCTTTGCAGGAATTTATCGATGATGATACTGCTAGACAAGCACGTCTTGATCAACTCACACTCATAGATGAAAAACGAATCAATGCTTTAGAGCATTTGCGAGTTTATCAAGACCGATTGAAACGTGCTTACAATGCCAAAGTTCATCTAAGAGAATTTCAAGTAGGGGATCTTGTCCTTAAAGAGAATCAACAAAACACCAATGCATTGCCGCATCTTCGAGATAAATTCGCGGCTAATTGGTTAGGTCCATATATGGTCACCGAAAGAGTGGGCAATGGAACTTATAGACTTGCCAGCTTTAGAGGGAGAGGAAGAACCCGAACCACTTAATGTTATACACTTGAGGGCATTCTACGCATAGTTTGAATTTTATATGTACATATATACATGGCTTGTACAAAAAAAAAAAAAAAACAAATAAAATAAAAAGAATTTGCATTTCATTGTTAGTTGCATACATCTCATTCAAAAACATTGCATTTCATGTGCATACATCTCATTGAAAACCATAACATTTCATTTTCAGCCATAGTTGCATATCATGTTAGAGACCATTCTATCTTTTGGATATAAAATTTGGTCAAGCAAAAGTCATGTTGCCTTAATCAGGGGCACCTTCATAAAATCCATCAAACCGAATTGTCATTCGTACACCCATTTTCCATTTGCACATATTTACATTGCCAAAATGTTTTCAACCACTCACCCATTCCTAGTGTTTTAAGCAAACTTTGAAATGCATGTCAAAGTTCTCTAGGGCCATATCACAAATTACACTAAATAAAATCTTGAGTATTGGGAAATGATTTCAAAAGCGGTCTTGAACCTATCACATTTTCACATCTTAAAAACATCTTGTGTCAAAGAGAGATAACACCATCCTTGGGTTGTGCCTTGAAGTGAAAAGGGTAATCCTCGTTTGTCCTATCATGCAAACATAGTCCATAAAACAGTGGTTCTTACCACTATCACAAGCAATCACAAAATATAAATATAAACAGAGTAGTAAGGATAGGGTAAAATTCTCATCATACTTCGGTTGAGAATCCGATTCCCCAAAGCTCTAAGGAAATGAACATTTTTCACACACCACTGATCCCAAATAAGTTGTAAGGATCGTACTACTTGTCCAGTCAGACGGATAGGTAGTCATCCCCAAGGCTTACAAAGGTCAAAAACAACATGGACTATGGAGTTAACCTTCACCGGGGCTATAGACGCTTGACTGGCAGTGGAGTATACTCATTGCGTGGCGACATGTCTCTCCTCAAAAAGAGACCTCTGAATGCTCATATGGACAAACTAGCTTCGGGGTCTTCTCCATAACAAGGGTTACCTAATTTATGCAAGATGAGGTTAATGAACACACTTGCACACACACAGGTTTTTGATTGCCTAGAGTCACTACCATGCTTCGGATTTGGTTAATGAACTCGCATGCACACACATTTGGTCCTAGTTGAATTAGGAAGTATTAGTAAGTTTGTTTGATACCACTAGCATGTTTGAGTCTTTGTAAAACAGTCTTCCTCCATATCTTCTTCCATATCGTCCTCCATATCTTCTTCCATATTCATGTCATTCCATACGTCATCCATTCACAAGCCACCAAGTTCGGTGCCCCCGATTAAACAATTATGATAACAGCTGGCTAAATCTAACTATCTAAAAGTATGAGTGCTTCTTAGTGCATATTTCATTTACTTAGTCTTGCATTAATCATCCATAGATTTGTATGTTATATACTTAGTCTCGCATTAATCATCTATAAGTTTGCATTCCATTCCATCACATATGCATCAAAAACATTAAAACATATCAAAACATGCATCACAAAAACATAGGCATTCACACAAAAGAGAGTAAAACACCAAATAAATAAAAGCCATGTATATATATATATGTATAAAGGTCAAAACGTACAATGAATGCCAAAAGGCTACAATATACAATAGAGCACCAAGGCTCATAAAGAGTGCATCTAAGCACTAAGCTAACCATCAAAAGAGGACCCCCGAGACCTAGTAGGAGCCCTAGACCTAGTGGTGTGCCTAGACTCACTACCTCCAACCGGGCTGCCTTCGCTAGTCCCACCGCTCCAATATCTCCCGGTCCGCTCGGGACAACGACCTCCTCATCCCCGGAATGATAGGGGAGAATCGGTGTCGTGCCTCTAACACCCTAAGCCGCAAAACAACAAAACAAAAATTTGTTACAAATTTTTCCCAAAAAAAAAAAAAAAAACACATAATAAGTACTTGCTTAAATGAACAAATACCTCGGCTGGCTGCACTGGCGCGTCCGCTCCCATCTCCGCCATAGCTCCCGCGTGCTTCACTCTCCCACACAACCTTTCACTTCACTCCACTCCCTCAGACGCACTTCTCTCAAGCTCGAACGCACAAATGAGCGAAATTCTCGCTGAAACTCTTTAAATAGCTGGTTTTGGCACCCTGAAACGCAGTGGGGCATTTCATGGCGCATTCAAACGTAGTGCTGCATCTGCAGAGCGCCTAAACACCGACGGGTGTCTCTGCCACCCCCAAATGCAGACCGACGTTTGGTGTCAGTATTGAATAAAGGAACAAAACTTGCAAAATTGAAGCTTACCTCCTCCAAATTTCATCAAATTGCATTCATCCATTCTTCTTATCATAATAAAACATTTTGTGAAGGTTACAACAGTTTTGGACACAAATTTTGTCATTTCGCTCAAAAAGCGCATCATTCATCATTGTTTTACAAATTGGGTTAAAAATATTCAAAACCTTCACAAAATTAACCACATTCATCAATTCTTCTGATCTATCGTCAATTTCATTCATTCTTCTTTCATCATGCATATTTTTGCCAAATCAAATTAAAGTAAACCTCGTATCTAGTGGTATATTCTATCACCTTGGCGATTGCAGCGATTTGAATCCATGCAATTCGGTAAGAGGATTAAACCACCATAAGGACACTTACCATTTATCATCATCAATTATTTCACTGTTTGAAAATTGGAAATCAATTTTGGGTATTCTACTTTTCAAGTGACCTCATACCAAGATTAATTTGCTCAACAATTGTCATTGATGGCCTAGTTCATGGGGCCTTAAACATGGACAATCTTTAATATCATCATTATTTTGAGTCTTGCTAGAGATTGAGGCTACCTAGGTTGATTGGTTTCGACCCGAGGAATTATCCATACAATCACTAGGAGCATCTCTGAGTTCTGGACTCTTTTCATGCATCTTTCATCTCTCCATATCAATGGCGCCAACAAGGCAATTTCATCAACAGTATGGACTCACACACAGGAGTTGGGGCATCCGTTATCAATTTCTAATTTTCCTATAGTGGAATTCATCTTACATGATCATGGAACTTACAATTTGGCAAAAATCCCTTTATAACCGTTGGGGCAGAAAACGGTCCATCTTTCACATCACTCATATCGTCTTCAATCATATTCTTTTCTCGGTTTGTACACCAACCCCTTTCCTCTTGGGACATAAACAGATGGTTCATACACCAACCCCTTTTTTTCACCGTTGGGGCAAAAACGGTTCATTTTCTTCCAAATTTCTTCCAATTGGCTTGTGAGAACCATTCTCGCTCGCCAATTGAGGGGGTAAGCTGATAAAATTTTAAATATTCTTTTATTCTTTGGTCTTCAAAGTTGTGCTTTAATCTTGAGAGAGAGTTGCGTCTGATCCAAACTTTCGAGTGTCTTAAGTTTTTGTGCTGCATTGTGTCTTCACACAAAGCAGCTCAAAAAGGGGCATCTATAGACACCAAAATCCAGCCACTTGCAAGTCATCTATACCTTCCTGTCAGCCACATGTCAATCATTCATCCTTCCTGCCATTATTTGGCCCAAATCCACACTTTCCCGCCATTATTTGGCCCAATTTCACCTTTCCCGCCATTTTTCATCCCCAAATTTATTTAAATTAATATTTATATATATATTTTAATATATTTTAATATATATATATATATATATAAATATAGTTTAAGTGATTTAATCTAAGCCGTCCATCTTTCATTTAATCTCATCCGTCCATCCTTCTTAATCCGTTTCACAACCTAGATTTATTCTCTACCCTTGGATCCACTTTAATCTTAGCCACACGTTCAAAGTGTCGTTAAAACCCTAAAGTGTGCCCTAAGAGTAGATTATAAATAGAGCCACCTTGATGGCTCAAACCCTACTTCTATCTTGGCTATCTTTGCTATCTTTGCTATCTTTGCTATCTTTTGGACCTATCTCTTCTATTTCATCTATCTCTTCAGCCATCCATCGCCGCCCCTTTTCGTCGCATCCATCGCCGCATCCGTCGCCAACTTCGCCGCCATCTCTTCTGCAGTACTCTGTAGAATTCCCCATTCTTGTCACAAGTGCCCACGGGCGTTTACCCGCAGCCACAGACTCAGACCGGCATCTAAAACCTTGATCCAGAAGCACGCGGGCGTTCAGCGAGTGCACCAGGGCGCCTTCTGCAGCCGATTTGATAGCCACATTACTTCCAGATGCCGCCTGGTCTAGCCGCGTTAACAGAGAACAGGTATAAATCAGTTTAAAGCAAGTAACTTCTTTTCTTTTATTAATCTGTTGTTGAACTCCTGCATTCTATTTTTCTAGGGTTTTAAATTGTTTCTGAGGGCTCACACAGTGGAGCCCTCTTATTAATTTCTAACTCCTTGATAGTGTTAATGTGTGCAGGATTTTAATGGCGGATCCGGTGTGTTGATAGCACTCGTTTAAGCTGGAGTGGTCCGAGCCAAAGGATACAACAAAACCCACTCACTCTGTTGGGATTAAGGATACGTCTTCGAAAAACGCCACCACTTTGTGCCAGCTAGGGTTTCGGAGAACCCTAGCACGAATTGTAATTTTTGTATCACAAAAAGGGTTACAGGCCCTGTTGTACTCAAAAGGAGTTTCTAAACTCCATTGATAAATAAAAATCGTTTATTTTGTACAACTGTGTTCTGCATTACTTTTTATCGTGATTTCTTTATCTTTTGTTTGGCGTTGTATTTTTAATCTACAATTTATATTATTAGTATTATGAATTAGTAGAGTTAGGGCAATGTTTTTTTTAAACAAACCATTTTTAAGGAGTCATATTTTTGCATAGAGTTATTATATGAATAAATTTGAGCAATATTGAGATAGATACAACCTTGTAAATTTAGTCATTTCGAACAAGGTCCGTGACAATTTATTAAGTTGCAAAAAATGAAATTGTAAATATTTATCAGCCAGGGTTCGAATGATGGGAGGAGCAATGGAGGACCAGGGCAACAGTGAGGAAATGAAATGAAATGAAAGATTTTAATTACGTACGCGAGACCCAAATATGGTCTATGGGACCTCAATTATGGAAGTACAATTACTCAAATCATATCATATGATCTTTAATATCTTTGAGAAGGTTGTTCCTTCTCTTGCTGATTTGTGTTAGCAATTCCCCAAATTTTTTTATTTTACTGTGTTCAAATAAATTTTCCATAAACTCGTTCCCAAGTGTTTCTTTGTATTTGTCACAGATATCTGAAAAACTTGGGCATTTATAGATGAAGTGTTCCTCTGTCTCTACTGCCTCTGTGCTACATAGAGTACATATCCTTTTTTCCCATTGTTCTTTGGGCGTTGTCCATCTCCATGTTTCACATCTAATCCTATGAGAGCTAGTCCTTATTTGAGCAATGAGTATTTTTTCCTTCCACTTGATTTCAGCGCATATATACGCTTTTTCCTTGTGGTCATACGTTGGGTTAAAATTTGCAATATAATATTGTCTTTTTTCGCTTGCATTTTTCCACATTCCACTTCTGAACTTTTCATTCACATAATTTTTTGTCTTTTTTGACATTTGGGCATTCATTTATGTTGGTTTCCCATCGTTTCATCCATTTCTGATTTTGTTTCATCCATGTATTCTTTCGCCTATGCAACTCTTCGTCCCTAGTTGCCCTAGGCCATCTATCATTTGTCATGTTTTCTATTTTTTCAAGTAACATAACAGCTTGGCCATAGCAATTGCTTCTAAAGGGAACATTCCAGTTTTAGCTAGAATAGTTTCATAAGGGGTTGTGGCCTTAATTTTGAGAAAGTTTGTGATTAGATATTTTTGAATCCTTTCTATTTGCCTCCATTTTGCATTTGTTGTGCCACTAGCCCACACCTCGCAACCATACAACATAACCGGTGTAACAAGTAGGCCAAATAAGACCTTGGTGGTCTTCCAGTCCCACAACTCGACATTCCTACATCTGTTTTGAAGTGCATATAGTTCTCTCCAACCACTTTGAGTTCTTTTCATCCTACATGTATTCCAATTAAGTTTGTCATGAAAGTCTATGCCCAGGTATTTGTATTCTCCTACTACATCAAGCGGTTCTCCTGAAATTGAAATTTGAGTTGTTGCTTCTTCTTTTTTGCTAAAAAAATCATAATTTTTGTTTTGCTCATGTTCACCTGCATCCCAACTCCTTTACAAAAGAGTTCTAGATATTGAAGGTGATCTTCTAGATCTTTGGCTGTTTTGGCCACAAGAATTACATCATCTGCATACATGAGGAGTTTTACCACAGATTTGGCTAAATGCACACCCTCTCCCCCAAATTTGTTTATCCATTCTTCTAACTTATCAATGTACAGCCCAAATAAGGTCAGAGGCATAGAATTTTTTAGCTAAGTTTCTTTTTCCTCTTCTTTATCTCATAAATTATGCATGCACATTATTACGGGTTTTTATCGAATATTATAATCACTATAGGATATTCGAGTAAATTTTAGTAAATTTTGAAATATAGGTTCCTTCCCATGAATTGATTTATAGCTAAATATTTATAAGCATCCTTAGTAGTAGATATTAATGAAGGCCTCACAGAAGAGCGATCCTTGTTGCTCAAAGATACGATAGTTTTTGGTATATTTAATGTGTCTTGACCAAGGGCTTTGGCCTTGAGAAAATAGATTGATAGGAGTTGAAAGTCTCCAAGAGTGAGTCTATCCTTTATTTTCAAATGTTTCTTCCTACCCATTTTTTGTTTCAAGGAGGAAAGAGATAGAATCCTAAAAGGGGGATCCCTGGTTTATGGGAAGAGCATGACTCTTCCTTCCCTATTGGTATGAAGGCTTCGCACCTGAAAATATAAATCTATCCCTAGTAACGGTTTGGGTTAGGATGTATGGGTTACCCATTGAATTTTGGGAAATGGATACCTTCAAGGCAATAGGCAACACTCTAGGATAATTCTTTGAGATTTTAGAAACTACAAAAGATGGATTCTTGGTTATTTATACTCGAATATTGGTCATGATTGATATAAGTAAACCTTTACCATAATCAATCATTCTTAAGTATGGGCATAGGTTGTGGACCCAAACCATGGATTGTGAAAAAATATTTTTTAGATGTAGAAGATGTCATGAGGTGGGGCATATTGAGAGATCATGCCCTAAGAAGAGTCCAAAAGAAACATATGTAGAAAACTGCAAGAGAAACTTATAAATGGACATGGCTAATGATGGTTTTCAACTTCTAAAAAATAGGTCTATACATATGAAAGTAAATAAACAATGGAGACCAATAAGGAAGGATATTGGAAGAAAGACCAATTCTTTTGAGGCTTTAGCCTGTGAAGAAAAAGAAGATCAGAGCTTAAAGGACGTAGTACAACAACTTCATAATATTAATAAGGAATAATCTATTCAATATGATCTTGATTTAGGGAAGAACATTTCCAATGAACCTAAGAAATGTCTCATTAAATTTTGAAGACTCTCTTGAAGTACCATGCACCATTAAAGAGAATAAAATTGGTAGAGAAAATATAGTGTTAGATGTTAATAACTCTACCACTAATAAGGAAATACTAGAAATTGAGAAAGACAATTCAAAAGCTTCTGTAGCAGAGCTAAGAGAGGATAAATCTAATGAAAAAGAAAGTTGTGAAAGAATATTGAGGAATAGAATAATAAAACTTACTCCTAATACAGGTAAGGCAAAAAGATGAAAATCTTTTAATTTTCAAACGAGATCCAAGGGAGCAATAGCAAACATAAAGAAAGGAACACGATCTAAGTTGGTTGAACTTCTATCTACTAAATAAAAAAATGATATTGGTAATTTGTAGGCAAGGCTAGTAGCCCCTAATGAGATATGATTACCATCTCATGGAAGATAAGGGGTGTTGATGCCCCTTCAAATCAAAGGTGTATCAAGGACCTTTGTAACTTGATTTTCTTTGTATCCAATAAACAAAAATGACAAAGGAATAAGTTTTCAAAGCTATGAAAACAATATGGGCAAGATGTGAATGGAATGTTGTGGATTATGAAGGAGCGATAGGGGAATTCTAACATGTTGGAATCCTATTAGAACCTCTTGTGTAACCATTCATAAAACTAGGCATTGGATAACCTCTTTAGTCACATGCTACTTTGCAAATATTTGTTTCATCCTTATGTCTATGGACCTACAACTCAATCGGGTAGATTAGAAGTATGGAGTGGGATTGAAGCATTTATTAGAATTAAAGACCAAGAAACCCAATTCATGATCATAGGAGATTTTACTGCCATAACCAATTTAGATGAAAATTTTGCGGGAATTAGGAAATTAACCCAAAGTATGAGAGATTTCTCGACTTTTATTCAAAACAATAATCATTGGGAGATAGAGCATGAAGAAGACAACTAAATATGGACCAACAATATGAGAGGCTATAACCTAATATCAAAACAATAGATAAGTTTGTTCTCTCAAATCATTGGCTAGATGAAGGCACTTGTGCTAAAATCAATACCTTGACAAAGATTGGTTCATATCACTAGCCAATAAGAGTTTAAATGGCAGTAAGTAAATTCAAATGGGGAAGACCATCCTCAATTTATTGATATGATAGCACAAACATAGAATTATTTAGGAAAAGATAGGTTGTATACACTTTAAAAACAAATTAAATCAATGACACCTAAATTAAAAGAATGGAACAAGAACACTTTTGGAAATATTTTTGATAAAAAATAACTAAAAGATAAACTTTCAAAATTCTAAAAAGGTGATCATAATAATCCAAGCTCAAAGGAAAGGGAGTTTCTTAGTGAACCTCATAATATTTTGAGTAAGGAAGAGAAATTGTGGGGATTAAAATTGAGACATACTTGGTTGAAAGGAGATAAAAATGCAAAATTATTTCAAAGGATAGCAATAGTACAGAAATCAACATCCATAATTAGTAGAATTAAATCAGTAGAAGGGGTTTGGATTGAATACTAGAGTGAAATCATAAAGGAGGTAAGGTTTTACTACAATAATATTCTAGGATAATAGGAGTTTTAAGCTCTTAATGATAAACTACTACAAGAAGTACCTTCAATTATAGCAAATGAAGACAATAGGAAAGCAATGGAGCCTATTACTCTGGAAGAAGTTCAATTAGATCTATTCTCTTCTGATAAGGATAAAACCCCATGTTCGGATGGGCTCTCTATAGCACTCTCTCAACATAATTGGAAAATAGTGAAGGATTCTTTATTAGTGGTAGTGGAACAATCTAAGGTAAAATAATGCATTCCTTAAATGCAACATAACTTACCCTAATTCAAAAAAAAAAGGATGCAAAATTGTTTTATTTATTTATGCCCATAAGTCTATGTAATATAACATATAAGATTATCTCCAAAGTGATGGTGAATCGGTTAAGACCACTATTAGGCAAACTTATTTTAGAAGAGTAAGGAGGATTTGTGAAAGGGAGACAATTAATAGACAAGATCATAGTAGCTCTTAAAATTATGCATTCAACAACTTCAAGAAAAGAGAGAGAAAATATCTCAAAACTTGGTATGATTAAAGCCTTAGATAGAGTTGAATGGGATTTTCTTTTCGCAGTATTAGAAAATATTAGATTTGTAAAGAAATAGGTCAGATGGATTAAAGCTTGTGACTCTATAGTTTCATATTCAATGTTAGTCAATGGGTTGATAATATAATCTTTTAAAACCAAGAGAGGTCTTCGACAAGTAGATCCTCTATCACCATATCTCTTAATTATTGTGGCAAAGGTATTGGGTAGGAACTCGAAGAAGGTTAACCAAGATGGGCTAATAAGTGGACTTAAGGCTAGTAATAACATCGACAACATCACCCATCAACAATTTATAGATGATACAACCCTTTTGGGAGGGCAAGGATAAACAAGGCCAAAGCTTGGAATAACTTATTATAAGCATACGAAAGAGCATCATGCAGAATGTTAGTAGCAAAAAACCCATAATTTACTTCCTAAACACCCCATCTAGAATCAAAGTAGTGATATGCAAGTTACTTCCAATGGAGAAGGCAAATTTGGTAGCAACTTATCTAGGGATGCCCTTATTTGAAGAGAGGATGAGGATACAATTATGGGATATTATGGATGAGTAGATTGATGTCCTAAATTTTAATAAATTTTTTGGGGTCTTAATTAAAATTAACAATACTTTTTTATTAAATTTATTTATACACCTATTATATGGTTTAAACTTAAGTTTTTTATGAATAAATTACAAACTTCATCTTTATAATTCTTGTTAACATGTTTATTATAAGTCTTTTAAACCAAGAAAATAAAATACAAATATTTCCACTTCTTAAATTTATATCTAAAATATTTATGATATATTAAATTTTTAATTATGAATAATTTTATATTATTAGTATTATGAATTAGTAGAGTTAGGCAATGTTTTTTTTTAAACGAACCATTTTTAAGGAGTCATATTTTTGCATAGAGTTGTCATATGAATTAATACGAGCAATATTGAGATAGATATAACCTTGTGAAGTTAGCATTTGGAACAAGGTCAGTGACAATTTTTTAAGTTGCAAAAAATGGAATTGTAGATATTTATCAGCCAGGATTCGGATGATGGGAGGAGTAGTGGAGGACCAGGGAAAATAGTGAGGAAAGACACTCTGGGCATAGATTTTTGTAGCTAAGATTCCTTTTCCTCTTCTTTATCTCATAAATTATGCATGCACATTATTACAGGTTTTTATCAAATATTATAATCACTATAGGATATTCGAGTAAATTTTAATAAATTTTGAATTATAGGTTCCTTCCCATGAATTGATTTATAGCTAAATCTTTATAATCATCCCTAGTAGTATATATTAATGAAGGCCTCATAGAGAAGTGATCCTTGTTGCTCAAAGATACGATAGTTTTTGATATATTTAATGTGTCTTGACCAGGGGCTTTGGCCTTGAGAAAATAGATTGATAGGAGTTGGAAGTCTCCAAGAGTGAGTCTATCCTTTCTTCCCAGATGTTTCTTCCTACCCATTTTTTGTTCCAATAAGGAAAGATATAGAATCCTAAAAGGGGATCTCTGGCTTATGTGAAGAGCATGACTCTTCCTTACCTATTGGTATGAAGGCTTTACACCTGAAAATGTAAATCTATCCCTAGTACCAGTTTGAGTTAGGATGTATGGGTTGCCCATTGAATATTGGGAAATGGATACCTTCAAGGCAATAGGCAACACTCTGGGATAATTCTTTGATATTTTAGAAACTACAAAAGATGGATTCTTGGTTATTTATACTCGGATATTGGTCATGATTGATATAAGTAAACCTTTACCATAATCAATCATTCTTAAGTATGGACATAGATTGTGGACCCAAACCATGGATTATGAAAATATATTTTTAGATGTAGAATATGTCATGAGGTGGGGCATATTGAGATATAATGCCCTAAGAAGAGTCTAGAAGAAACATATGTAGAAAATTGTAAGAGAAACTTATAAATGGACATGGCTAAGGATGGTTTTCAACTTCTAAAAAATAGGTCTAAACATATGAAAGTAAATAAACAATGGAGACTAGTAAGGAAGGATATTGGAAGAAATACCAATTCTTTTGAGGCTTTAGCCTATGAAGAAAAAGAATATCAAAGCTTAAAGGACGTAGTACAACAACTTCATAATATTAATAAGGAATCGTCCATTCAATATGATCTTTGATTTAGGGAAGAACATTTCCAATAAACCTAAAAAATGTGTCTCATCAAATTTTGAAGACTCTCTTGAAGTACCATGCACCATTAAAGAGAATAAGTGCCATGTAATATTATATTGGTAAAAATCTGCTGAGAGCCCATCAGGACTTGGGGATTTATCCTTATTAAAAGAGAAAAGAGCTAAATGAACTTCTTCTAGAGTAATAGGCTCCATCAGTTTCCTATTGTCTTCATTTGTGAAAGTTTATTATGGCTAGTGGAGCACTAAAGTTTTTGTTGTTAGATTCTCAATTGTTGAGGGGAAAGAATTATGCTACTTAGAAGACCAAACTCATGACACAACTTGAGTTCAGAGAAGTTTGATAATTTGTAGATGGAATCATTGCCCATCCTACTAAAGGAGGAAAAGATAAAGAAAAGTTCAACAAACTGACAGAAAGGCAAGACTAATCATGTTTGGAGTAGAAAATGAGGTCCAATAATACATTAAAGATATGACCACAACCAAATATGCATGGGAGAAGTTTAAGATAATATTTGAAGCCAAGAATCAAAATTATATTTTATTCCTCCAAAGTTAGCTCCATTGTCTAAAGATAAAGAGTGGAGAAAAGTTGAAAGGATTTATGAGAAGAATTGTCAGCATCATTGCAAGCACTAGGAAATCAGGTATCTGATCAAATGTTGGTTAATATTATTTTAAGATCACTCCCATCAAAGTGATAGCAATTCAACCCTATTCTCATAGGATCTAGAAATATTATAATTCAATCCTGTTCTCACAGGATCTAACAATATAATAATTTAATCATATTCTCACATGATCTAGCAACATATAATATTCATAAAATTACATATTTTCAATAACAAATATATTGAAAGTTTCAATATTAGTACAATGCTAAGGGATTTGGCCTCTCTTTGAGAGGTCTAAGGTTAAAATCCCACTGAGTGTGAGGGGACTGGGACCCCTCATAAAAACTTGTGTAAACTCATTAAATTTTTTTTTTTTTTGTGAATAATATTATTGATGAACATATCAATACAAGAAATGCAAATACAATATATTGCAAAGCTTGTTTTTTGTTATTCATTACAGTGCTTTATCTTTAATAGATACAACTTAAACAAGAGATTCTTCCCATTTACAAAACTCTTGACCTTTCTACTTACACTAACTCTTCATCTCCTCAAACACATGGGAGATCTAACTCTTCATATTTCTCATAAGAGATATATTTTATTGACTCCACATAATAACAAACCTCTAATGATTACACACTAAAAGATAAACATTTACATAACTCCACACTTACATGACACCTACTATAGACTCAAATATTTACATGACTTAAACTAAAATATTTACATGGTACTTGTAATACGATACTAATTAATGTAATATTTCCAACGTGAAGATAATATTTGTGTGGCAACATTAAGTGTTATTGATCAAATACCAAATTTTGAGAAGCTAGTGAATCTACTTCAAAAGGAGGAGGTATCACATGCAAAACAAAAAGAGGAATAAGTAGCTCTTAAAAGGAAGCAACTATGCAATGACATAAAAAGAAATAAATCTCATCACAAAAAAGAACATTCATTAATTGCACATGCCCAACTCAATGCTATCTAGTATATTGACTCTAGAGCAACTAGACACATGATAGGTGTTGACTATTTTTCCAGATTATCTCATAGGTCCAATATCCCAAGATCAAATATTAATCATTGAATAACACAATATTTCATAATAACAAATCTCATACACATATTCATAAATGATCAAATATTACATCAAGATAAATTACCCAACTTCATTCAAATTATAATTTTAAATTGTTACAATGCATGGAGCTTGGTCTCCATTATATAACCTTATAAATGACTCTTCAATACTCTAACTATTGCTCTCCTCAAACATCCAAGAGTTGCATCCTTTCACATTCCTCATGTATGACAAAACTCTCACGAATCTTCACTTTATATCTTGACACATATTTCATGACTCTTCGCTTTCTTATTTAACAACTAACACCTATGACTCTTCACTCACCCACTTGACACTGCATACTCATATTTGCACACTTCTCACTTGCACACCTTGCACGCTTTATTACAGAACACATGGAAACTCCTCACACATTGACACATACATTAGAAAAATATAAAACACACTCCTAAACTAATATTTACAATAGTACACCAAGGTACTTTAATGTTACCAAATAATGTAATATCTCCAACAACAAGAAGACAAGATTGGTTCTAAAATCTAAGGTATTCAAGACATGCAGAAAAAGTTTCTCTTTGGGATGACACATCTTGTGAGATAAAAGGCACAGGTGATATAAAGTTGTGACTTAGATCACGAAGATGTAGAATCATAAAAGTTCTATATGTTCCAAGACTCATAAAAAATATACTTTTTGTCAATCAACTACTTTACTACAATTTAAAGGTCTAGGTTGATAAACAACAAGGATCCAAGGTTTGCATAATTCGTGATAAAATTAAAAATTCTAAAATTATTGTATATGGAAAAGAAAATGGAAAGATGTTTGAACTTAACACAATGCATCGTGACAATTGAGTATTAGTTGTTGAATCCAAAGTATGTGCATCACTTTGGCACCAAATATATGGTCATATTATTACATTACAAAACAAAAAAGGTTGATAATCTTCCTCATTTACAAAAGCCTACAGAGATTTATCTTTATTGCATAGATAGGAAGCAACATCGAGCTCATTTCAAAACTATAGAATATTAGGCCAAGGCATCTCTTGATTTGATTCATATTGATCTATGTGGATCCATGGCTCCAAGTTACAATGGGACCAAGTACTTTCAACTCTTTGTTGATGATCATACCTAAAAAATATGGGTATATTTTTTGAAGAGCAAAGATGAAGCATTTTTCTACTTTTAATAATTTAAGGCCCAGGTAGAGACCTCCATAGGAAGAAATATCTATGTCCTCCACTCAGATCGAGGGGGAATTTAATTGTAGTTTTTAGATTTTTTGAAGAAAAATGGCATTCAATGACACCATAAAACAACCTACTCACCACAACAATATGGTATTGTAGAACATAGAAATAGAACAATCTTGAAAATGGTATGGAGTATGTTAAAGGACTCACAACTTGGACGCTCATTATGGATAGAAGTTGTGCATACAACAATTTACTTACACAATCAAGCATCCACTACATTACTTGAACATATCACTATAGAAGAAACGTGGAATGGATATAGACCATAAATCTCTCATATTTGGGTATTTGTTTGTTTAACATGCACATTCCAAAAGAAAAAAGATATAAATTGGATGAAGAATCTCAGCAATGCATCTTACTAGGATACAATGATGAATCAAAAGCCTACAAACTATTTTATCTAGATTAAAAGAAAGTATACATTGGTCATGATATTTTTATGAAGAAGAAAATTCACCTTCATCACCATTACAAGAATCTTCATCTAACTCAGCTTCAATAGTTATTAAAAGTGATGAAGAAATTACAAATGAAGAGTTTTTTAGTGATATGAAGATGAAAAAAATAAAAAATAATCTACCACAACATACAAGGAGAATTTCTAAATGGTATACTAGCACATTATTGAAAGCATCTTGGATGAATGGAATTCTAGAAACTTCTTCTATAAGGATAAAAACACAAAGTATGACTCATAATGAATAAAATATAGCTCTAACGAGTATGATTGAGCCATCTACAGTACAAGAAGCCCTTAAATCTATTGTTTGGAAAAATGTTATGCAAACTAAATATCAAGCACTATTAAAGAACAAGACTTGGGATCCTGTTGATCTTACACCAAGAATACAGGCCATTGGATGCAAATGGGTCTTAAAAGTTAAATATAAATAAGATGATGGTATTGATAAACACAAAGCAAGAGTTGAAGCAAAGGTATATGAACAAAAGGAAGGCATAGATTATGAAGTAACTTTTGCCCCTATAACAAAAATAAAATACATTAAAATTATCTTTGCTCTAGTTGCACAATCTGAATGGAAATTTCATCAAATGGATTTGAAAAGTGCCTTTATCAATGGATAACTAAAGGAGTGAGTCTATATGAATCAACCAAAAGGATTCATCATACCTAGATAAGAAACAAAGGTATGCAAATTGATAAAATCTCTTTATGGTCTCAAACAAGCTCCTCAAGCATGGTATATAAAAATAGATGAACATTTTGGAAGGCATGGATTTAAAAGGAACCCATATGATCCAAGTTTGTATCACAAAGAACAAGGGGGAGAGATTGTATCCATCAACATGTATGTATATTATTTGATCATCATAGGAATTTTTGAAAATATGATTCTAACTGCAAAAGAAGACTTGAAGAAATATTTTGACCTGATCGATCTCAGGTTATTATTACCTAGTATTGAAGGTAAAATAGAACGACCATCACATATTTGTTTCATAAAGTAAATATACCAAGAACCTCCTTGAGAAGTATCATATGTAATATTGTAAAGCTATAGCAACTCCTATGGAATCAGGTCTACAAGTCTCATACTTTGATTCCTCACCTCTAGATGACTCAATGCTTTTTTTTTTTGGAGGATATTATATTATTTGGTACATGCTAATGTACCCCCATGGTACCTATGGTACAATGTAAATATTATAATAGGGTTTGAGTCTATAGTTTAGGAGTGATATTTATATTTCCCCTTTATGTGTCTATGTGCAAGATATGCACAAGTGTCATGTAAGTAAGAGTGCAAGTGTGTAATGAGAGAAAGTGCACAAGTGTCATGTAATTAAGTGTGCAAATATGTAATGTGAGGATGTGCACAAGTGTCATATATTAGGTGTGCATGTAGAAGTCTAAGTATCATGTAAAAGAGTGCAAGTGTCATAGAGTTAAGTGTGCATGTAAGTAGAGAGTCAAGAGTCATGTATACAAGTGGTAAGATGAGAAGCCAAAGGACATGTGAGAGTTGTCTTATGCATGGAATAGGAAAAAATGTATCTTCCATATATGTGAGGAGAGCAATAGTCAAGTACTTGAAGAGTCATCTTTGTATGGCTATATTATGGAGACAAAGCTCCATGTATTGTATTGAAGAGTATCAAAGAAAATTACATTCAAGCATTAATAATATTAAAGCTTGTATGCATATTTTGAGCAATTATATTGTAAGTTTTCTTCATGTTATTGCATGAATGATTTTGGCCAATTTATATTTATATTTTATATTTTATTGAATATTATTATAATTTATATTGGCCAACTTATATATTGATTACTTTTATATTTGAGACTACTCAAGATCTATAATATTGGGCCTAAGAGAATCTGGCTGAAAATACAACACTATCGATAGTTAGTTGGGAATCTCATCTACCTAACTTACACAAGACCATATATCAATTAATAAGCTATATCACATTTCATGGAGGAACTAAAGAAAACACATTGGAAGGTTGTAAAGATAACTTTAATATATATACACGACACTATTGAATACGGTTTGGAATTGAGTGATTAATTCCTCTTAACAGGTTACACAGATGCAAATTATGTAGGTTGTATCAATGACTGAAAATCTACCTCTAGCTAGGTATTATTTTTAGGATATAAACACATATCATGAGAAATCAAGAAACAACAAACAATTGATTGATCTTCCATTTAAGCAGATTATTGTGTAGCAAGGGGAGTTGTCTATGAAGCAATATGGCTTAAACTTATGCTAACAAATATGGGAGTACAACAAGATAAACCTACAATTATGCATTGTGATAACCAAGGAGTACTAAAACTTGTTCATAATCCAATTTTCCATGAAAAGACCAAGCACATCAACATGGAGTGTCACTTCATCCATGAACATGTTCAATAGAAAAATATCTAGCTCAAATTTTATCCTACTTAGGAACAACAAGCAACCATCTTCATAAAACCATTACGACAAGTCAAATTTGAAAAATTTCAAATTTGCCTCTCTAAAAACGTGGTGTAATAAGGGGGGAATGTTATGAGTTATTAAGTCACGTATAATATGAATGTAAGTTGAGTAACCACTCAACTTATAGTTTGTAAGGTTCACTAGAGGACAAGGGTAGTTGTAAAATGTTATGCCATATTTGGGTATCTATTGTATTTAAATACCCTTGCACTTTCATAATGCAATACATTCAAATCTTAAGTTCTAAAAATTTATATGGTAAAGGTTTTGGAAGGAACCTAAAGAAGGCATACGAAGATGGGCAAATAAGTTAACTTATGGCTAGTAATAAAATTGACAACATCATCCATCAACAGTTTGTAGATGATACAACCCTTTTGGGAGGGTAGGGAAGAATGAAGCAAGAGCTTTGAATAACTTATTAAATGAATACGAAAGAGCATATGGATAGAAATTTAAAGGACAAAATCCAAAATTTACTTCCTAAACAATCTAGTTAGAATCAAAGTAGGAATATGCAGGTTACTTCAAATGGAGGAGGCAAAATTATCAGCAACATATCTAGGGATGCCCTTATTTGAGAGGAGAATGAGATAGAATTGTGGAATCTAGTTATAAGTAATGTTTAGAATAAACTAACAACATGGAAAGGTAGATGGTTATTATTAGCAACTAATTACATTGATATTGTAGGCCATTTCAACATATTATATGTGTAGACACCCAAAAGTCGCACATTGTCCCTCTCCTCATCTTCACGGTCAATCAATTTGCAAAACCCATGAAAATTGCATAAATTGGCTAAAAACACTATTCATTTATCAAAATCACTATTCATCATCCTTAGCCCCCTTGGGCTAGCTAAGCCCCTTCCTACGCTTAACTCTAGGTCCTCATGTGACCTCATTCACAACTCAACCAAGGTTGAATTCTCCACCATGGTCAAAAAGCACTTTATGGTCAAAAGTCAACATTTTTGGTCAAAATATGCTTTATGGCTAATCACATGCTTAATTAGATCTAATCTTGATTTAATCTAAGCCTTCCACCTCACCTAGTCTACTTTGACTAGCCTAGCCTAGCCTTGCCACCTCTCACCCAGATATTTCTCCACCTCACATTCCCCTAGGTCATAAATGAGAAATGGAGACTTTTGCACACAAAAAGTAATTTTAAATTAAAAGATATTTCCAAAAAGGTTTTAATAAATGCCAAATGGAGACTTTTATCTAGGTCATCATGACTTGTAGATGGGTGAGGGATTCTCTCACCCAATCTCATTTATGAGCTAGGACACCTCAAGGGACACCTCTTAGGTGGACACCTCACCACACACACCTCACAAGGGACACCTCATCCCCTCCCCTCACCTTGGCCAAGTCTATAAGTAGAAGGCCATTTTCACCATTTTAGAGATACCAACTTTAGCTTACAGAAACTCTACAAAAATTACTCTAGACACATAACATCCATCATACATCCATCACACTCATATTGCAATAGTATTTTAGTCATTTTCATAATATTCCTTGTGATCTAGATAGGTTATCAACATCAAAGACAAAATCTGAAGGTGACCCACAAAATTTCCAAAGGAGCAATCACATCAAAAATCCAAAAATCACATCTTGCAAGTTCAGTCAAAAAATATAGGTTCGCACCCCCTGTGCGAACTTCCCGATTCAAACTAGGTTTGCACTCCCCCATGCGAACCTCTACTACAACAAAAAAATCACCCAATAGGTAAATATGGCTTAGTTTAGGGTTTTATATTGTTTTTAGTAAGTTATTTCATGTTTTAAGTTGATTTAAGAGTCTTTTGTCTTCATAAACATGGGGTTTGACTGAGGCAAGCCCCTTAACGCTCTAATAATATTTTGTAGGTCAAAGGTACAAAGAACATATCAAACCAATGGTGGCCCATGCAAGAAGCCCATCTACACTGAGGAACATCCAAAAGAGAGATCTTGCTACCTTTGGACACATCTAAAAGGGTTTCCTTAGGGAAGACCCCATTGTAGCCTTCAGGGCAAGAATTGTAAAAGGATATCAATATATAACCTCTCCTTATTATTTCAATAACAAAAGTAATGGATCACTATAATTTTGAATGAAGGATTGTAGTGTAATTTTGTATGGTTTCATTCTAGCATGCCCGATGGGACCCCCACCAAGCACTAGCTTAATCATCATCTAACACATCTTGTGGACTATTTTTGTATGGTAGGTAGTTGTCATATTTGAAGAAACCCCAAATCAAAATGCCCTAAAACACATCTCAAGCCACATCACAAAAGTTCATTGGTGCACCAATGAGCTTCAAAGAGGTTAGAGAGTACACACTTGGGCATGTGAACTTCCCAATCTACCTCAAAATTGATCCTTGAAGCACAGGTATTGGTTTTAGACACCCCAACAACTGGTAAGGTAAGTTAGGGGAGGTTAAAAGCCTCATGTTCCTGGGGATTGTGTGCCCCCATACCTAGACCCCAAACTACCTCTCACCATGGTGTATGCAAGGTGAAATCATTCCTTGTATTTTTGTGTGGCATCTAGTTAGTTTTCTTTTTAGTAATTTGCTTATTTTAGGTATATGCATGATATCTTAAGGTTTTGTGTTCTCTTTTGCATTAATATTTGACTTTTGGACCTTTTCTGTGTAGGTAACTATCTTAGGACCATCTAAAAGCTTCAAAATCATCACCAAGATCACAAAACCAATCAGCCCAATTCTCGACAATAGGTTCGCATGAGCCCATGTAAACTTCCAAGCAGAGGATAGGTTCACACCTCGGGGTGTAAACTTACCACAAAGACATAGCCTTGGAGAGGAGAGAGAAACAGAGGACTTTACATGCACCTAGATGTAGGTATTATGCTAATACAATGTCTATATTTACATTTTGAGGTAAATCTTATCATTTGGGTTGGCAATTGACCTATCACATACGCTTGTTTGTTCTAGTTAGTTTTACCATTGCTTTCTAATCTAGATTTAATTCCATGTATTAAACTAGATTTCAATTTCAAAAGCATTTAATCTAGATTTCCATTTCAAAAGCATTAGAATAAATTTGATTTCATGAGAAAGCAATTAACTAGATTTCAATTTCCAAAGCATCTAATTAGATTTCAATTCCAAAAGCATTAGAATAAATTTGATTTTGTGAGGAAGCATTTAATTAGATTTCAATTCAAAAAGGCATCTTAGCGTAGATTTATTTTGAAAAGGCACTTAGGATAGTTTTGCTTCTAAAATAGTTTGCACAACAAACACCACACACTCACGTTCCAAAAAATAGTGTAAGGATTGGATTTCATCACCAATTCAACACTAGAGTTTGGTGAGGTCAGAGTTCTACCCTCCACCGACTCACCCCCCATTTAGTCACCATAGTATCCCCCAGGTGTGATCATTCCGACCTTAATACTCGGATGATCCCCTACTTTTGAGAGTTGGTTATCCAGATTTAATCACTGGAAGGTACCTTCAAAGTGGGTAGTTTTAGAAAGCCCCTTTACCATAAGGCTTTTAAAAATAATTAGTGGGTACAGCTGATCATTACTATGCATGCCTTAAATATGAGGGTTAAGTGAAAGCCTTGATTAGGGCTAGTAGCAGCACATTGACAATGTGACCTCTCTTCATGAGAGTATATTGACTCATTTGAGCATCTTGAGTCCCCCCTTTTGGATACCATTTTACTATACTAAATTCCATCTAGGTAGCCATTCACCCATTGGAAACATAGTTCTATTATATGCACCCTTGGGTGTTGTAGGAGGTTCTATGCTATGACATACCTATTTCAAGTAGAATTCACCCATTCCTATGGTTTTTTCTTAGGATGGATACAATACTCTCATCAAAACACATAAAAAACCAAAAGAAACACATTTGCTTATTGTTGAGTCTCAAAAAAGTGGTTACAATAGCATATCAAAATTGCTCATAACTCACTGATTAGTTGTTCCATAGTTTCATTTTCATGAAAAACACTGCATAGTCTATTTTTAGGTGGTTCGCACCCCCATGCAAATTTCTCGAGCTTAGATAAATTTGCACCCCTGTGCAAACCTAGCTTCTAGGCTACAAAACTACACAGAACAGTTCCACACAACACACAGAGGATATCCAAGAGAAATCCATCCTCTATCCCTATTTCTCGAGGTTTGCATGACCTTGTGTGAATGCTCGATTACAGAAGACATTCGCACCCCCCATGCAAACCTACTTTTTAGGTCACAAATCTTCCACACAACACACAGACACCTTACAAAGCACCTATCTATCATCTATTCCTATTTTTTGAGGTTCACACCAACCCATGCAAATTTTTGATTGCAAGAGAGGTTCACACCCCATGCAAATCTATGTTTTTAGAACAAAAAGTGTTAAAGTTAGTCACAAACATTTCCAAAGCCTAGATTTCATATCTTTTGGTTGTTTCTACACTACTACACACACCACCATACCGATTACACATAGTCAGATGCATGAAGCCCTTCATCATGCCATCGAGGCTACTCATCGACTATCATGACTATAGGTGCCTCTTCTTCTCAGACCACTAATCCACCTTTTGAGTCTGAGAAGGTTGCTTCTATTGTTCCACCTGATCTATTGATAGGGCCCTCAACACCTAGCGCTAGTCCTATATCTCATGTCACATCTTCCACTCCATATCATACCTTGGATGAGACCTATGAGGAGACCTCTCCTCCAGATGATCTCTCCTCCCCTAATCCCCCATCCACTTACTTCCAGCATGTCATCTACACCCCTCCTGATCATCCTATACCCATCATCATTGTTGATGAGTTCACTCCACCTCCTTCACCATATACCACCCATCCCTTTCTAGAGCATTCATCTCATCCACTTTTGGGGGATGACTATAATGTCATCATTTCCCAAATCATGCTTGATGTCATCACTACTATCCAGACCATAGGTATGATTTCTACACCTCCTTCTTCCACACCACCCCTTACCACATCCTCATCTCAAATCCCATATTCACAATAGGCTTCATCAAGCTCCCACCCCCATCCCAACCATCATCATCATTTCCACCTCAATATTCTCAACATCCACCTCAATACTTCCAAATACCATCACAACATTCATCCCATCCTTCACAACAATTTCAACAACAACAAGTCACCCCCTCTCCACAACCACCTCCATTCACTCCATAGTTTACTACCCATATCCCTACCAACTACCCACCATTCTCATCATATGGACCTCCATTGGCACCTTCTTCATCATTTTGCTTACCTCCACCACCTTCCTTTTGACCCCCACCATCGATTCCATCCTATCTAGCTAATCCACCTCGCTATTTAATCCAACCCAAATCTTTGCTTGCCATTCCTTCTGTACCACCCTAGTTCTCATCAGTCACTACTCCATCTTCAAACCAATTCTCTTTCACCACACCCTCATCTCTTCCACCCCCATCTTCTACACCACCCACTTTCTTCACCTCACCACCCACTTGGTCCTCTACCACCACCGCTCAAGTGCAACCAACTTTCCAATATGCATACAAATAGGTACCCATGCCTAACCAATAGATTCCTAGATATTATGATCAACAACAACACCTTAGTCCAATCTTCATACATTTCACCACATCCATCTCAGGTTCCTTTCCCACAATATCAAGCTATGTCGATACCTGATCCACAATAGGTTGCTTACTACAATCAATGGGAAGAACAATAGTTGCAATACCCACCACATTTAGGTTATTCATAGGCATCATCACAACCACTACCTCCATATTCTTCTTCACATCCATTTCTAGCTCCACCAAATACCACCATGGTGCTCTCTAGTGAACTTCAAGCTATGCAAGAATAGATCCATACCTTGGATTTATGCACGACTAGTTATGGGCCTCAAAAACCCACATATGATGAGTTGTGCAATGAACCAATTCACCCATATATTCCCATGCATCCTTATCCTTACCGATTTGAGATCCCTAAATTTGAAAAATTCAAAAGTAAGGAAGATCCTAGAGAGCATCTTAACAATTACCATTTTTCTTGTTACCAACTTCATGGTAGTGATCCCCTTATGCTCCACACATTTGCACTTTCTCTTGGGGGACAAGCATTATATTGGTACAATCATTTACCTCATCATAGCTTATTCAAATTTGAACAATTGGCCAATCTCTTTCTTGAGCATTTTTTGATCAACATCAAAACCAAGACTACATTATCAGATGTCTATGCTTTACACCAGTTTGATGATGAGCCCATTACTAATTTTATCTCTCACTAGAGAGTGGTCATTCATGATCTTGCTTTTACTCTTCCACCTTCAGAGCTCATCAAACTATTTTCCAAGATTTGTCACAAGAAAATCTCTCAAACTCTACAAATCCATCAGAGTCATACATTTGAGGAAGCTATTACCCAAGCTAAGGTTATCGAGGACATCAAGGTCCACACGAGTAAGATCAAGCTCCATCCAAAGCAACCCTATCCATCCAATTACCACTACAATCACAATCCATATGTACCACCCACTTCCAAACCACCTCAGACCAATCAGGTGCTCCTCACTTCTCCATCCCCACCACCTCAATCCACATCATCTCAACCTCCACAATCAACACCACCTCAACCTCCACAAAATGCATACCAAGTCAACCCTCCACCACCTTCTAATCCATACCAAGGGCATAATCCTCACCCCCTCATCCACCATACAATTGGATACCTTTGTATGAGCCCATGCCCACCTTATTCCATCAATTATATGATGGAGGCCTCATCACTTTGCCTAACATCCAACCTAATGATCCAAATCATCCACTCCCATAAGACCACAATCCATAGGTATTTTATGATTTTCATCACCAACATGGCCATTCTCTTGATGTGTGCCACATATTTCACCATACTATGCAAGATCTTATCGATCATGGCACCATTCAAGTTTCTAATCCCCTCGCACCACAAAATCAAAACTTGGGGATCTATCAAAATCCATTACCCAAGCATGGGGGTAATCCACCTCAATCTAATCCATACCAAGTCAATCATGTCAATCGAGGTCCTTCTCAATAGGGGTTTGTGGGTATGATCAACATTGCTACCCATAATCAATGCTATCCACCTCCTACTGAAGCCCAACATCCTTCAACATCTCTTCCACCACCTTCTTCAAATCCACCAATCCCTCCACCAGTTCCTCCTACTATACCATAGAATGTCATCACTATCCATGGTAGTCTTTCTCATCAACTCTACACTACCCCTACAAGGTTATCCATATATGACCTCCTACAACAATCCCAACCTCATCGTGAGGCCCTCAATTCCATTCTCTACTCTCTCGATCTTGAGACTCATGATACCGATGCTTTTGCCAACTTTGTTGGTAATGTTCAAAGATGCTTACAACCTTCTATCAGCTTCCATGACCATGAGATTACTAAATTTATAGGTGAGGGAGCAGATCCACCATTACATATTCAAGCTTCCATCAATTCCATCACTTATAAGCATGTCCTCATTGACATAGGCTCATCCATCAACATCATTTCTACCACCACCCTTGGCCATCTTCACCTTCCTCCTTCCCACCTCGCTACTCCTTCTATGGACCTTCAAGCCTTTGATGGCTCTATGCACCCTACCATTGGCACCATCATCCTTCCCATTAAGGCTAGTGCCAAAACCATTTCCACCCTCTTCCATGTCATTGAAGGTGAGATGCAGTATAATATCCTTTTGGGATACCCATGGATTTGGGACATGCAATGTGTCCCTTCCATGCTACATCATTGTATCAAATATGTTCATAATGGATTGGTCCATTGCATCCCCATTGATGGTGACCCATTCAAATTTTGTAACATTATCGCCCTTCCACCAGGTCCACCCTTATCATCTACATAGTTCGCTCCCACTCCACATCATTCTTTAGATACCACCTATCCATCATCCTCACCTTCACATCCCACACCCGATTTGAGCAACATTGCATCATCTTCATCACATCCACCTCAGGCTCCTAGTGCTCCCACTATTCCTACATTCTCACATCTTCCATCATCTTCCTCTACACCATTTCCCCCATTCACCTTTTTTGCTACACCTCCTCTAGCTTCCACCTCCAACAACCCTCCCATTCTTCCTACCCCATCTCCATATTCCCATCACTTTGTGCCCTATTTTGCATGGGCATGAGTGGTCCCCAACCCACCAGTCACATCTTCTATTCCAACCTCTCAATTCACCCATGCAAATCATCCCATCACTAGAACACCTACTGAGTGCTATGAGTGGACACAACGTGCCACTCAACTTGATGACCAATTAGCTCAATCAGATCCTCCTAATTCATCCAATTCACCCCCACTCACTCCACACCCATCCCATTACCATATTCACCACCCAGGGGTCCTCCCCCAACCCAAGCATCAGGTCCCTCCTCATATCTCTATACTCATGACCACACCTAGTCCTAGTGAGTATCACATATACAATGCTTAGGTTATTTCACCCACCATCCAGTCCACCCATGACTTTGGTCGACCTCATGATGTGCCCATGACTATTGGGGTAGTTGTTCCTCTTGGTCCACCCGATAATTGCACAAATTTCATATATGGGGGACTTGACTCATCTATAGAACCTCCAACACCTCCACCACCACAAACCAGATTTTACAATAATCTTGATCACATGTCAAATCCTAATTTTTCTTAGCATTATATTTATATGTACAACTAGCATGGTTATGGTCTAGGGAGATATGAACAAGGGTGTCACACCCTCATCAATCCTCCCTTACGTAAACCTACTGATCGATCTAGAATTGGTTACCATCTTGCAACAATCAATACCCTCAAGAATGATTTACATAATCTCAATATTGATCCCCTCGAGGTCCTTTCTGATGATGAATTTGAGCTTAATATTCTGATAGATAGTTCATCCCCTCATTCTATAATTGATATTCCATCTACTTTCTTCCATCCATCTCCACCCCATGAACCACTCTCTTCTTCCGAGGTTGAAGCTCTTGCTGATCAATTCACCAACCTATCACTCGATCCACCCTTACCAGTTGATACACCTTCTTCACCTCCACCAACTATTCCATTTATCCCTTATCATGAGAGAACCCATTTTAGTCCCACATTCTCATTCTCCCTCTCCACCTATCATTTTACTTCCTAGCCATCACCAACCATTTCCAGATTCATTACTATCCTCCTTTGATTCTTCACCACCTTCATCTCCCACCTCCACCATATCTAGCATATCTATTAACATGATATCTATTGACTTATATGCCCCACTTCAATATCCAAACCATCCCAATTACATCCCACCCCCATCACCAACTTTGTCAATTTTGATGATATTTCCTCCACACCCTCACCCATTGAGTTCCTCCCATCACCTCAATTATTGTGATCCGCTAATGCACCTTTGCCCTCCATTCCACCTCATCTCCCATGGATTAATCATACAGATATTTATCTAGATGATGAATTCCAACTCCCTGATACCATTGATGACCTTCATCTCATCCCAACACCCACTCAACTTCATGATGGTTCTCACATGCTTATCGAGGACACCATTGAAGTTGACATTGGTAATGACCCTGATCACCCTCACATTATCCATCTTACCACTAGCCTTTCTAATGATGAACATATCCTTTTCACCAATTTCCTTTGGCACTACATAAAGGTGTTCGCATGGTCCTACATGGATATGCCAGGCCTTGATCCATCATTAGTCGTACACAACTTAGTCCTAGATGACAATGCCAAACCTATCAGACAAAAGTTGCATCGAATGCACCCCACCATTGCTCTTATGGTTAAAGAGGAGTTACAAAAACTTCTTGATGTGGAATTCATACAACCTATCGATTACCCTGAGTGGGTTTCAAACATGGTTCCCATCAAAAAACCCAAGGGGGTATCCATATCTGCACTGATTTTAGGGATCTTAACAAAGCTTGTCCCAAGGACAATTTTCCACTCCCTAATATCGACACATTGGTCGATGCCACAGCAGGACACGAAATGCTATCACTCATGGATGGTTTTTTGGTTACAATCAAATTCATGTCAACCTAGATGATCAACATAAGACCTCTTTCATGACCCCCTAGGGGACATTTTGTTACAAGGTCATGCCCTTCAGCCTTAAGAATATTGGGGCAACCTATCAACGTGCAATGACATACATTTTTCATGATCTCATGCACAAAACTATCGAAGACTATGTTGATGATCTCATTGCTAAATCCAAAACCCATGGTCAACATCTTGAGGACCTTCACCAAATCTTTGATCACCTCCTGGAACATAATGTACGATTAAATCCAAAAAAATGTGTCTTTGGTGTTACCTCAGGAAAAATCTTAGGTTTTATCATTTCACAAAGAGGTATCAAGGTAGATCCCCAAAAAGTCCAAGCTATCATTGATATGCCTCCCCCTACGAATCTCAAATAGCTACGCAACTTGCAAGGAAGAATCCAATCCATCCGATGATTCATCACCCAACTTTCTGACAAGTGTCAGCCGTTCAACCATCTTCTTCAAAAGGGGGTCCCTTTCAAATGGGATAATCAATGCCAAATCGCTTTTGATGCCATCAAATCATACCTTACATCTCCACCGATTCTATCACCACCCCATCCAGATCGACCTTTCCATATCTACATTTTCACAACCGATTTTGCATTGGGCACACTCCTCACCCAAAAGAATGAAATGAACCAAGAACAGGTCATATACTATATCAATCATACATTGATTAGTTACGAGACATGGTATGCCTACATGGAAAAACTTTACCTTGCCATTGTCTTTGCCACACAGAAGCTATGACATTACATGATTAATCACACTACTTACATAGTAGCCCATGATAATCCACTTCACTACATGATGGGTAAGAGCTACCATAATAGTCGCACGACCAAATGGATCATGCTTCTCATAGAATTTGACCTCGAATTCATTAGTCAAAAATCCATCAAAGGCCAAGTCATTGTTGATCAGTTGGCTGAAGCACCTTTACCAAGTGATGCCCCACTACTCATTCAACTTCTTGACGATTCTATATTTCATACTACTAAAGCTGAAGAATTTGTGGAACCTGAATCAACCACTGATTTAACCCTCTTTTTTGATGGCTCTCATTGTGAGCATGGAGGGGTGTAGGTATAGTATTTTTCACACCATAGGGGAGCCACTCCCTTTTCCTTCAAATTAGGCTTTCCTTGCACCAATAACAATGTCGAGTATGAAGCTCTCATCCTTGGCTTGAAGCAAGCAATTTCAATGCATATTCGATGCCTGGACATATTTGGTGACTCCCTTCTCATTGTGAATCAAATTAAAGGAGAATGACAATGTCATTACCCATCCTTCAATAGTACAAATAAGTCACTAAACACTTACTTGCTCAATTTGAGTGGTATGACATCACTACTACTCCACATTCTACCAATCATTTTGCAGACACTATGGCTTCTCTAGGTTCACTCATTCCATAAAATCCACTTTTTGACACAACTCACATGTCCATTCACACCCTCTTCCATTCTACCATTTCTACCACCCTACCTTCTCACGATGATGGCATCAATATCATCAAAGCTGAACCGCATGACCCATGGTTTTCCTAAGTCAAATATTACATCAAGCTCGGTATTCTCCCACCAGATCTAAATCATACTCACAAATGAGCTTTCAAACTATGAGTAATTCGCTATACATTGCTAGGAGATATCCTTTACAAGCGAAGTTACGATGACATCCTACTGCATTGTCTTGAACCACACGAAGCCCAATGCATTATCCAAGAGGCTCATGATGGTACTTGTGGTGGCCACTTCAGTGGTATGGCCATTACCAAATGTATTTTATGAATGGGCTACTATTGGCCCACAATGGAACATGATTATTGTGATTATGTCAAAAAGTGTGTCAAATGCCAACATCATGCCAATCTTACACATTTGCCTTCTCAGGCTCTTCAACCTATTCAATCAATGTGGCCCTTTTCACAATGGGGTTTGGATCTTATCGATAAAATCACTCCCACCTCATCTAGAAATCACAAGTTCATCATCACAACAATAGAATACTTCACAAAATGGGTTGAGGCCATCCCTTTAATCCAAATGATCAGTCCTAAAATTATTGATTTCATCACTCAACATATCATTTATCATTTTGGAATCCCATCTAAGATCATCTCTGACAATGGTACACCATTCAAGAACAAGAATGTTCATGCATTATGTGAGAAATTCAATATCCAACATAGCTTTTCTACTCCATACTACCCATAGGGTAATGGGTAAGCAGAAGCTACAAACAAAACCATTTACACCATTCTTCGCAAGACCATTGTAGAATCACATCATGATTGGCATAATCAAATGCCACTAGCCTTATGGGCCTATCACACAAGCATTCATACTCCAACTAGGGCAACCCCATTTTCTCTTGTATATGGTGTTGAAGCCATCATGCCCTTGGAGCTCGAAATTCCATCCTTACGGGTCTCTATGCAAGAATTCATTGATGATGACACTGCTCATCAAGCCAGGTTAGATCAATTGACCCTATTGGATGAACATCACATTCATGCTATTGAACATACACATGTTTATCAAGATCATCTTCGATGTGCCTATAATTCTAAGGTACACCAATGAGAATTTCAAGTTGGAGATTTAGTCCTCAAGGAGAACCAACAAATTACTAGCCAACCGCATCATCTCCATGACAAATTTACACCCAATTGGCTAGGTCCTTACATGGTTACTCAAAAGTTTGGATCTAGGGCATATCACCTTGCCACGTTGGAAGGTATTGCTGACCTTGAGCCCATTAACATTATTCATATTCGAGCATTTTATACCTAAGTGTTGGCATTACAGCTCATCATTCTTTGTACATATCATCATGATTACAAAAAAAAAACAAAAAACACAAAAACAAACACAATACCTTTTTGGCATTCTACGACATTAGATCAAATTGCATTTACATCAAAATCTGCTTCATCCACATCTTTTCTTTCCTCTTTCTCCTCCCCTTCTTCTTTAATGAATGTTGTATGGTCACGCTTCGAGTGGCTACATACCTTTCATTCCCCTTCTTCTCTTCATTTCCTTCTCCTTCTTTCTCTTCTTTTCTTATTGTTACTCATCAATGTTGTATGGTCACGCTTCGAGCGGCTACATACCTTTGATTGGTTTCATTTCTTCTCTTCTCTTCTTCTTCTTTTTCCTTCCTTCCTCCTCTTCTTCTATAATTATTTCTTTTATTTCTTTCCCATCATCTCCCCATTCACTTCATCACCCCATTTCATTGCACATAATATTGGGGCAACCTTGTACATAAATTCCCACTTTTCATTCATTTACAACATCACATCATTTGCTTCACACTTTGCTCCACCTTCATGCATTTTTGCATACTCATAAATTGCATTCATGCATGCATCTGTACATAATCATTGTGAATACCATACTTGGAGAATTAAATATGCACATGCTAGCATAACAATTTTGGTGCCCAATCCCATTTTCATGAGATAGGATTATTGAAATATTTTGAGTGCTTCACCCATATACAATTATTTTAATCAACCACCATCCAAATTTGGCAAATTCCAAAAGCATTTCAAGACTTCCCTTGGTTGACTTGCTCTCATTCATGGATTAAATTGCACATCCTACACACTAAGCAAATTTTGAGAATAGGATTGGCAACATTGTATGCATATTGATCACCTAGCGAAATTCACCTTGCTCATCATATCATTTACATGATCTATATCAAACCTGAGGATTGACAAAAGGACAAGCTCAAAAAAAGAAAAGGGCAGAAAACAAAATCCAATGCCCAAAAAGAAAAAAAAAGACAATACAGAGGCAGAAAACAAAAGGAAAAGCCTCAAGAGTACTATCAAAAAGCTTGAATCCCTAAGATCCTCAGGTCCATATTGATGAGCTAGCTTACAGGCTAAGTTACCATGCAGTTGAAACCATCCTTTTTCAAAATGGTCAAATGAACATCACTTTACACACACTAATCCATGCTTGAGGTCTTGTTTACCAAGATAGCCTAGATTTGTCAAAGAAATTTTGCTCAGTTATTCAATGGGTTTGATTACTTAAGACTATAATGTTCGAATCTCTTTAATAACATCTTCATATCCAACTTCTTAGAAAAAATGGAATGGATTACACTATCTAATTTTGCAAAGATGCAAACGCTTTCTCCAAGCATTACTTTTTGTCACTTGCATTTTCATGTCATGCATACTCATTTCACATTATTTCATACTTTATTTCCCATTTATTTATTCATTCAACATTCCATGTATATACACATCTATATAAATATACTCTACCACAATCACATCATTCATACTCATACATAATCAAAGCAGAAACAAACATACACATAAATGCAATCTCACACAAATGTCATAGAATATCATGTATATATCTGTATATATCTCAAAAATACCATCAAGCTACAATAAAGTGTGTGCCCTTGCGGGTACATCACCACATGTCCATATCATGTATATATCTATCTATCAAAAATGCCATATGACTACAATAAGGTGTGTACCCTTATGGGTACACCACCACAAAAATAAATCATCATATGTACATCCATCAAAATACAAAATGGTGGGTCAACCCTCCATCACCACCCTCATAACTCCATCATGTGCACTACCCCATGAGAGTCTCTCCACTCCCCTCATATACTAGCACTCACTCTACCACCCCTTGCATTGACTATGCATCACCCATATCCTATGCCATTGGTACCTCCATCCACACCATTGGTGCCAACCCCACTACTTGTGATGCTATAGGTACCAACATCTACTGACTCCTCCCCACTATCGATGGTAAACTCCACTGACTTTGATGTGAGTGAGCCTATGACAATGACACTAATCCTGAATATGTAGGAACAGGTATCCCATGCATCAATAACTCCCCCTCACACTTAGCCCTCTTTATAGCCTCTTTCATATGGGTTACTACTAATCTCATATTTACCTACTACAAACACCCCACCTCTACCTATGCCTACTCTAACTATGGCACTATCACTCCCAAACCCTCAATCTCCCTAGCCACCTACCTCTTAGTAGCCTCCATATCATGCACACACTACTCTAGCTCCATAATCCTCACTATATGATTAGCCTTCATGACCTCTATCTCTACCCTCACTACATCCAAAAGCCCCTATAATCACTCAATAAACTCAATCATCTCATCCCTCTCTATCCTCATAGCATCTCACTCACCTATGAGCGTATCTCACTCACTCCTCAATGCATCTCACTCACCCACAAGTGCATCCCTCTCCTCGATCACCTACTCCAATCTCAACCTCACCTCATCTCGCTCCCCTAAGGTGACCATCAACTCTACCTCCACCTCATGCCTCTCCTCCTCTAACATTGAGTGATCCATCACCCAATCCAACTCTATGTCTAAAAGCTTATCCTTAAGCTTCTTCACCTCCACTCACAACCTCCTATCTCATCCTCTACTACCATCATCTCCTACAACCCTACCACAAAATCAAAATCTATTGGCTCTACCATAGTATCACCACCAATACCACCCTCCTCCATCAAGGGTGACTCATCTAACCCCACTATACCCTCATCATCTGATGAATCATCATCAATATCCATCAATGGCACATCCTCCATCACTATTGTACCCTCTACCATCCCCTCACCACCCTTCATCGATGGTCCTACACCACTATCACTCACCAAGCGATCTCGATCATCATGGTGCCTCACCCACCTAATCAATTGATCCAAATCTACCTCCTCCTCCTCACTAGGCTCAGGTGATCCCTCATCCCTACATCCTCCACATATCCTAGTGATGCCCTCACCCCACCTAGAAATACCCTACCTAGAAACACTCCTACTACCTCACCCCATCCATCCACCACCCCAAGCATAGGCTCCCATCACTACCTAGACCACCATACATCATACTCTAGTATGGTCCCCATTATCCACATCAAGAACAACTACTAGCTCATCAAGTGTCAAATCAAGTGGTGGCACCACTAGCTCTAGCCCTGTATCACCTACCACTCTATAGATCACCATGGGTGGATCTGGTCACCCCTATCACAACCCAAACTATCACAACACCCATGAGAATGGAAAATACTCTATCTACCATAGGTATTTCCCCACCACCCATCACCCTCATCTAAATAGACCAGCTACTCTACATCCTCAACCCACTCAAGTGCTCCTCGCCAAGGCCTCCATCTCACCTAATCCATCCTCAAGCCTCCCAACTCCTCTTGGTGATACATCAAATCACCCTCATACACTCTCTTCACCTTCTTCTCCATATCTACCCTCCATCTCATCACATAAGGCACATCATGGCCATCCAATCTATGTGCATCATGCGACAACTCTGATGGCCATAAAATCATGATATGCTCCCAAGCCCACACCTACAATAGTGGACTAACACTAATGCCTATCTACTCCATCCTCACCACTCCATGGAGCTCTCTATACACCTATGCTAGTAACATGGGTGCCCATGCATATACTATCTATACTCAACCATATCACACACTATCCCCATCATATTCCAAGGGAATATCACCCCTAAAGTATCTGGTAAAGCATGGCTCGCTATCATCAACATCACCATCACATGGCGATTAGACAAGAACTTCTTCACCCAATACTTCACATAATCTACTCCACCCTTCACATCCACCCTCCTCCACCTATGCCCAAACACCCTCTGCAAGATGCCATCTCATGCATCTTTCTCAATAATCATCACCATAATCCCTTCTATCGACAACCGATAGATGTGATATATATCCTCCAAGGTCACTATCATCTCCCCTATCGATAGGTGAAAGGTGTTCCTATCAGGATCCCACCTCTCACATAATATAAATATATATGCATGATTCACATACACCTCACGCATCTCCCACACACCATAAATCCCTACGACATGCAACCAATCTCCATCCTCTACACACCATACATCCTACAACTTCTTCTAAATTTTTGTAGCCGATGTCGAGCAAATATCTTCTTCACCTACATCCAATTTTGAACCACCTATTAAATATCATCCATACACTTCTAAAATCATTCAATTTAATTTTTTGCATTCACATCAATAAATTTCATCTTTACCATCTTTTTACATCCATCATTACATTTATTTTTCACATTTTACAAATTTAAAAAAAAGCACCAACACCATGCAAACCGTACATTTGCACGCCCCCGTGTGAACCACTCATTCGCATGACCCTACCCCTTTATCTTAGCTCTCTCATCACACATTCCAAAATCAATTCACACCATCACAAAAATTAAATAAATGCTATAAAATGACAAATAAACATGCACAACTCCATCCACACATGCATGCAAAATGAGGTCATTAACCAGAAGTAAAAATGGTCAAACAAACACAAATCTGGATACCCATTTGGCCCAATAGCATCATTATCTACCATTTTCATCACATGCATCCACTAAAATCAAAAACCATCATTCATCCCTCTTTTTAAAAACTCACATGCAACAAAAATAAACAACATCCTAGGATACCCATTTGGCTTTTTTTACACAAAGTGTACACATTTTACTCCTATCTCACATACAAGCATAATCCATTCCATTTCAAGCACATGCAACATTTATTTACCCTAGCAATTCACACATATTTCAAGCTAGCGTAATTCACTTACCTCTAGCATCACCACCCTCACACTCGTACTCGCTGATGCACTCACCATTTCTCATCCTTCTATCCACAACTTAGTAGCACTTCACTTCCACTTTTTCTCCTCCACTGCTACTTCTCCTCCATCCTTCACATGCAAATGACATCAAAAACATCATTTTCACCATTTAATATCCACTTTGCATAGATTCACACCCCACATGTGTGAACCGACAAGTTCGCACACCCCCATGCGAACCACCCCCATTCACACGACCCCATGTAAACCTTTTTTCCAAGTCAAATTTATTACTCCCACATCAAATTCCTCTTGGATTCCTACAAATCTTCATTTTTTGCTATTTTTCCATTCAAATTTTTACCATTCTTTCTCATCATTATCAATCATTTCATCATCGATTTTCATCTCCTCCATCACCAACTCATCGCTTGAGGGGGTAGTCATCCAACACATCAAAATCTACCAAGCATATGATCAAACAACCAAACATCCAATCATGGATACAACAAATACCTAAGAAATTTTTTGCTAAAGATTATCTCAAGTCCTCATGCTAGGACAGATACAAAAAGTGAAATTTCTCTTCTCAATCAAAACTCCAATCCAAAACAAATCAATGTTTGATAGACCTCAAAATGCCTCTGACTATAGACATCTCATGGATTCCTCTCTTCATTGTGGTAGTCGTAAGACCACTTTCGAATGAAGCTCCTGAAAGTTCTACCCTACGACTCCAACGGTTTGTCAAATATTGTCAAAAGAGCTCATCAATCAATCAAAAGCAAAAATTAGCAAAGGCATTTGTTTCCTCCACAATTGAAACATCTCAAGTTGATCATAATGCAAGGCAATCTTACACCTTCCCTCAAAAAGCAATCATTACAATACTACAAAGTGTTGTATCCTCAATCACAAACCATTTTTATCAATGCGTCTCTCTCGCAATCATCCACAAGTCATCAATCACAAATTCTTTGCCTTCCAATCATTCCATCAAATCATATCATCAATTTTTGTACTAAACCATGTTTTCACACAATCCAGTACAAAAAGGGGTAAAATGTAGACACCCAAAAGTCGCACATTGTCACTCTCTCTCATCATCATGGTCAATCAATTTGCAAAACCCATGAAAATTGCATAAATTGGCTAAAAACACTATTCATTTATCAAAATCACTATTCATCATCCTTAGCCCCCTTGGGCTAGCTAAGCCCCTTCCTACGCTTAACTCTAGGTCCTCATGTGACCTCATTCACAACTCAACTAAGGTTGAATTCTCCACCATGGTCAAAAAGCACTTTATGGTCAAAAGTCAACATTTTTGGTCAAAGTATGCTTTATGGCTAAACACATGCTTAATTAGATCTAATATTGATTTAAGCTAAGCCTACCACCTCACCTAGTCTACTTTGACTAGCCTAGCCTAGCCTTGCCACCTCTCACCCAGATATTTCTCCACCTCACATTCCCCTGGGTCATAAATGAGAAATGGAGACTTTTGCACACAAAAAGTAATTTTAAATTAAAAGATATTTCCAAAAAGGTTCTAATAAATGCCAAATGGAGATTTTTATCCAGGTCATCATGACTTGTAGATGGGTGAGGGATTCTCTCACCCAATCTCATTTATGAGCTAGGACACCTCAGGGGACACCTCTTAGGTGGACACCTCACCACACACACCTCATAGGGGACACCTCATCCCCTCCCCTCACCTTGGCCAAGTCTATAAGTAGAAGGCCATTTCCACCATTTTAGAGAGATCAACTTTAGCTTACAGAAACTCTACAGAAATCACTCTAGACATAGCATCCATCACACATCCATCACACTCATATTGCAATAGTAGTTTAGTCATTTTCATAATATTCCTTGTGATCTAGACAGGTTATCATCATCAAAGACAAAATCTGAAGGTGACCCATCGAATTCCCCAAGGAGCAATCACATCAGAAAGATCCAAAAATCACATCTTGCAAGTTTAGCCAGAAAAATATAGGTTCGCACCCCCTGTGCGAACCTCCCGATTCAAACCAGGTTCGCACCCCCCGTGCGAACCTCTGCTACAACAAGACAGAATCACCCGAACAAGTAAGTATGGTCTAGTTTAGTGTTTTATGTTGTTTTTAGCAAGTTATTTCATGTTTTGAGTTGATTTAAGAGTCTTTTTGTCTTCATAAACACGGGGTTTGACTGAGGCAGGCCCCTTAATGTACTAATAAGATTTTGTAGGTCTAACAGGTACAAAGAACACATCAAACCAGTGGTGGCCCACGTGCAAGAAGCCCATCTGCACTGAGGAACATCCAAAAGAGAGATCTTGCTATCTTTGGAGCACTTCTAAGAGGGTTTCCTTTGGGAAGACCCCATTGTAGCCTTCAGGGCAAGGATTGTAAAGGGGATTTCACTTTGTAACCTCTCTTTATTATCTTAATATCAAAGCAGTGGATCACTATGGTTTTTGAATGAAGGATTGTAGTGTAAATGTCTCTTTTGCTTGGTTTCAATATGTCCTTGTATATTATACCAAATTTGGTAGAAAAAAATTTAATCTATATTATTTTATAATTTTTGTGGTCAAGATTACATGATAAAAGGAAATTTTCTTTGGTGAAATGGAGCAATAAGTGTATGATGATAAAACTAGGGGAGGTCTTGATTTAAGAGTTCTTATAGATGCAAACCTAGCTCTAAGGGGAAAAGTAATTTGAAGATTGTACAAAGAGAGTTAAAGACAATGGACAATAATTCTTCTAAGTATGTTGAGCCCAATGACCCAAGCTTAATCTTTACTACATTCTCACTACCAAATGGTTTTGCACTATGGAACAATTTAAAAAATCAATTGATCTAATGATTAAAGGTCTAAGATGGGTGGTGGTAACTGGAGGAAAAATATCTATTTGGATGGATACTTGGTGTGATAAAAGACCACTCAATCTAGATCTAATTTTGAAACCATGGATGATATTACTTCAAGATAAATATGGTGATAGGGTTTCAAACATTATGTACAAGGATTAGGAAGGAAGATACAAATGGAAAGAAGATTTTTTAATAAGTATACTAGACGATGTTGCTAGGAGGCAATTGAGTAGAAAGATAACAACAATGATTATTCCGAGGGGAGCCGAGGATAAGCTAATTTGGGAGTTGAATAGCTCAAGAGAATACACAACAAGAAATAGATATAATGTAAAGCACCAACAAAATAGAAATACTACAAGAATATGGAGAGATATTTGGGATAGCTCGAGCATTCTAAAAGTTAAAATATTTGTATGGCTAGTAGGTCATAGGAAAATTTTTATCCTGGGATAACCTAATAAAAGGGTTTTCATGCCCCTCATAATGTGTTCTATGTAAAAAGGAGGAGAGTATAGACCATCTCTTGGGACACTACTCAATAGTCTGGAACTATGGCAATGGATTCTTAATATGTTTGGTAAATACATGGTGATGAATGGTAGAATTAAAAAATGGTTAAAGCAATGGCAAAGCACTTTTAAAAGTGAGGTATTACAAACAATCTGAGATACATCGAAAGATACAATACTTTGGATTGTATGGCTGGAAAGGAACAAAAGAATATTTAAAGGAAAGAAAAGTAATTTAGAGGTAATGAAAAGGAAGATTTTTTAACCATAGAGGAGTCTAAACCAACCCTATCAACTCACCCAATCCCTAATATTGAAGCAGAGAGCCTTGATAGATGGATTCAAGTCATCAATTGGAATTATGATGGTGGGTACAAGAGAAACAAAAGGAAGACAAAAAATATAAAGTGGAAACCACCAAAAGTAGAGTTGGTCAAATTGAATTTTGATGGAGCTTCTAAAGGAAATCTAAGACCAATAGGAGGAGGAGGAATAATAAAAAATAATAGGGATGAGATTTTGTCATATTATGCTTTCAATAGTGGATTTAAGACAAATAATGAAGTTGAAGCTTGGGTAGCTTTGGAAGGATTAAAAATATGTAAACAAATGAAATGGAACAAAGTATGGATGGAAGGTGATTCACTAATAGTAATAAATGCAATTTTGAGGAAAGCAAAGGCTCCATGGAACATACAAGAGATCATTGTGGAAATACAAGACCTTGCTACAGAGTTTGAAGAAATCAAGTTTACACATACATTAAGGGAAGGGAACAAATGTGCAGATAGGCTAGCCAATAGAGGGGTTTTAATAGAGGATCATGAAGTTAAATTCTCTTTTCCATGGTTAGAGGAAGTAGTAAGTTTAGTTGAAGCTAACAAGAAAAATTTGAAAGGAGAAAATTCAAAATAATGTTCTAGAGGATTACAAAATGTTTCAGGGGATCCATTTATAGATCAATGCATTGGAGGAAACTAACAGTCTAGATTTGGTAAAGTGGACTATGATTTCGTGAAGTGAGTAGAAGTTTTGTATGCTGAAGTAGAAGAAGATGATATCAGATGGACTTCATGGTTGAATGGATTATTTGAGTTGTTGGTTGTTGGATTATGGGATAGAGTATGGATTGGAACTTTCAACTTTTTGAGACTGCTAAACTATTTATTAAAATAATACCATTATGATTTGTTAAAATGTCATTATAATATGAATGAGATTCATTTCATAACTCATTAAAATAATAAAATATTTTTTTAATTGGTTATTTGGGATTAAAATGAATTCCACTTGTATTATATAATGACCCATAGTTTAGTTATTATGCATATATTCCTTGATAAGATTTAATCATGAATTTTCAACTTTTTGAGACTACTAAACTATTTATTATAGTTCTTGTGGTTGCACTTATGCTTCAGGAAGGAAACTAATAGTCTAGAGTTGGTAAAGTGGACTATGATAATATGAAGTTTTGGAAATATTACTCTACTAAGATGTAGTGTGTAGATAGTAGAGGTGGAGTTTTGGTATTGTGAAGGCTGTTGTAGGAAAATGTCAAGAAGAAGGATGTTGAATTCTAGAATATTTGTATTTACAAAGAAAATTGAAGAAGATCCAAAAAATGAAAATCAAGAATTCAAATTTTTTATGAAAAAGATGTAGGTATCTAGCTATAGCAACTCAATTGAGATGAGAATTGAATCTGTTTGTAAACTCTCAAGCTCTAAAGGAGAGAGTTGTGATTTGTCAAGGGTGGGGGACTCAAGTACAACCCCTTTTCTCAAGCAAAAAAAGAAGAAATGTTAAATTTTAATGTAAAATTAAATGTCATGATCAAGTTTACAAGTATATAATAACATTATGAGTTTATAGTTCATAGTTTTGGATGAGCAGTTAGAAATGAGGATTTTCATATGATAGATCAAAGGTCTAATCCCATTGATGAAATTTAACATGCTTATCAAATGGAAAGATCTCAACTTGTTAATTATATTGATTGCCAAAACAAAGACTAGGCTTCAAATCTTGTCAAATAATACATGTTTTGATCTAATTTTTTAAGGTGTATATTTTAATATTGGTGTTGCTTCCATTATCATCCTAGAGAGTTAAACTCACATGTATTTTCTTGTCTTAACCATGGACCTTGAAACTATTAAGGTTGTCTTGAATAGACAATAGTTATTAAGTTGCACTATGAGACAACCCACACAACTTCCTCCATATTGCTATAAAGTAGAGTCTCTTAATAGCAATGCTAGGTTCCTTGTAAGAATGACCAATTGTTTTAAGTAATATGATTTATTGTTTCTTAAAATTTGTTATGATCTAAGACCATGTATAAGGATTAAAGATAGCTTATTTGGTGACATCAATTTTTTTATGAGAAAAAAAGCCTACTATTTAAAAACATTTAATTGTTGTTAATTATTCTCGTGTTTAAACCATTAGCAATGTTGTTGTAACTCTCCATATGATGGAGGAATATATTGATAACTCTACCAACTAAGATTTTCACATCGAGTCTTCTAAGAATAAGGTAAGCTTTAATTTCTAAGCTAAATACTGTCTTTTCCCCGTCAAATGTTTTATAATGGTTTGTTTAGTAAATTTTTGATATCATTAGATGGATTTATTTTAGTTTTGAAAAGCTTTCATTGAACAATTGAAATGATTTAATGTAGTTCAAATATAATTAGCGGTGAGTATCAAATGTGTAGTTGACTTGATCATATAGCTCATTTTAAGATTATTTCTTTAATATTACATTTTTTAAGAGAAGTTAAGATAGTATTTTCAATTTACTTTATAACATGATTTGATCTATTTATAAGTGCTTAACTTTCCTTTTGGATTTTTTATTGTTTGTAAGATTGTACTAAATAAGTTTTGTTGTTTTTTAAATTGGTAGTTGAGGCATTTCTTTTAAACTAAGACAAGATATTATTGTTATTGAGTATTCTACTTATATTGTAATATGAAAGTTGATTGCTAAACCAAAAGAGAAAAATACTTGCTAAAATTTACCAAGGACAAATATTATGGTCAAAATAAAAAAAATGTATACTTTGATAGATTTTGCATTAGGCATCATGATTCTATCCTATGTTTTTTTTTTGGTATAAGGTAGAGGTGGTTATAAGGTCCACAAACCTTTTACAAAGTCAAAATGGGCTGGTTCTAGCATCAAGCCCGTATAATCAAAATACAAAATGGATCTTTCTAAGACTCACATTAAGCCATACTTAGAGTCCACAGTCCTATACTTGTCGCTTGACTATTCAGGATAAAACAAAAACCAAACAACACCTAGCACTTACTAACACTAGGTTGCTGTACTGTACACTTGTCACCTCCCAGGCCCCAGCAAATGGGATGCCTTTTCTGCCTAATTCCATCTGTCGGATTACTCATCATCAGCCCCTCTGATCTCCTGATGCTCTAACAGGTTTGATCTTAGCTCTTCTCTAGCAGCCAACACCAATAGTTCTTGAGGGAAGTTATCCTTCCAAATTTGCATCTCCCCAACGAAAACTGCAATATTTGCCATTAGATCCACCGCTTTGGTTCCCTTCTCTGAAGGTGTGTTGGATTCGGGCATTAACCAAATGAGATTTATGAATCTTTGCTTCTAGGATAAGCTCCAATATGGTCCAGTTGGGGTCTTTATCCTCCTTAATTGCCTTGATTATATTAAGCGAATCCCCTTCAAAGATAACTTCCTTATAACCCTCAAGTCGGCAATTCTCATTGCATGCATGTAGGCTCGGGCTTCTGCAAAATGATTTGTTTGAGTTCCCAAAGGCTCTGCAAAGGCAAGGACCACTTTTCCTTCCTCATTTCTCAAAACTCCTCCTGCTCCTGCGACCCGGATTTCCTTTAGCTGCCCAGTCAAAATTAAACTTAACCCACTTTTGTGTGGGGGGTATCCACTTGACACCATCCCGTGGGTTGGTTGTAATGTCTAGGTCTGGAAGTTCCTCTCCCTAGTTCCGCAAAATCCTCCTTTCCCTTAGAGACATGGTCTCATTTTTGAAGAAGAAAGTTTTCCAGTTTTCTTTCAAAGCTCTGATTATTTTATTACCACATAACACAGGATCTTTCTTACGTCCTTTAAATACTCTCTTATTTCTCTCATTCCATATCCCCCATAAAAAATGGGGTAAGGTGAGCTTCGAGCCAAGTCAAAAGCTTTGCCCGGAAGGGGAAGCCCATGTATGCGAAGTCGGACATGCTATTTGGACGAGACCCAATCTATATGAAATTTGGACAGGATCATTTGGAATGCTGTACAAGAAAAATCACAAGTTAGAAATATATGACTTACAGATTCTATTGCTTTCTCACACAAGATACATCGATTGATGAATTGGAAACCTCTCCTTTGCAGATTATCTGTTGTCAGGATCTTATTTTGAACAGCCAACCAAAAGAAGAAAGCTATTTTTGGGGTTAAATTATTTAACCAAATAACAGAAGTCGGAGTCCGGCCATTGAATCCTGAGTGGATTAACTTATAGGCGATTTTTATTGAATAGATCCCACTTGTAGTTTTGCCCCAAATCGCCTTGTCTCTTCCTCCCCAGGAATGATCAGGAACACCCTTAAAGCATCATTGAGTTTGGTTAGGGCCACCTTCTCTTGCTACGACAGATTATGAGCTGTGATTTTCTTCCAAGAAGAAGTTTCTGTGCTACGGCAATAAAATCCCCTACTTTTCCTCCCATTTCCTTCGAAAGTTTATGTTGGAGGACATGAAGGTCTAAGTTATCTTTCAGAGGGGCCTCTTCCAACCACGGGTCTTTCCAAAAGTCCACTTGTCTTCCATTACCAATTCTCCATCTGATGCCTTTCCTGACTACCTCCCGACATTCGAGCAAACAATTCCAAAAATAGGATCCTCTAGGAAGATTATCAGCTTTCAGGAAGTCCTGATTATTTCTGATATATTTTGCCTTAAGAAGTTTTACCCATCCCAATTGATCATTATTGATAAATCTCCATACCTGTTTGCCAATCAGAGCTTGATTCAATTCTTTCATTCTCTTTAACCCCAGGCCCCACTGATCCTTGCTTGCACACACCTGATTCCATGCTACCAACGAAATTCTCTTTCTCTCCTCCGAACTTGACCACAAGAAGTTGCGTTGAATTAGCTCCAATGTAGCTCGGACCTTTGCGGGCATTCTAAATAGAGACATGCGGTAAATTGGAATGCTCTGTAAAGTAGTTTGAACTAATAAGGCTTTTCCTGCGGAGTTGAGAAGGCTGCCCTTCCACCATGCTAACTTTTTGGAGATCCTGTCAATGGTGAGTTCCACAAAGTAGCCTTCATTCTTCCTTCGAACATAGGCATGCCTAGATAAGTTCCTTGGTAGAAGCTCCTTTCCACAACCGAAGAGGTTAGCTATTCTTTCCTCCCTCCCACCAAGCGTGTTAAAGAAATAGATGCTACTCTTCTTATAGTTTATGTCTTATCCTTCTGTCTCATACTTGGTTAGAATTCTCTTCAACTTCCTAGCTTGAGGCACAGAGGCTTTGGACACAATGATTGTATCATCCACAAACTGTTGGTGAGACACTGGCTCTGTTGTTGAGGCTGGTTTAAAACCTTCCAATTGACCATCTGCCACATTGCTTGAAATGTTCCTACCCAATGCTTCCGCTAAAATAATAAACAAGTATGGAGACAAAGGATCTCCTTGTCGCAACCCCCTTTCACTCTTAAAGTAACAGGAGGGTGACCCATTCACCATGACAGAAAATCTTGTAGTAGAGATACAACTAAAAATCAACTTAATCCATTGGGGACAGAAACCAAACTTACCCAAAATCTTGGTGAGGAACCGCCATGAGACCCGGTCGTAGGCTTTATTCATATCAAGCTTTAGTAACATACATGCTTCCTTACTAGTCACCATTGAATGAATAACCTCATGAATTGTGATGATACCATCCAATATTTGTCGCCCTTTCACAAAGCCACCTTGGTTCATATCAATGATGAAAGGAAGGATAACCTTGAGCCTATTGGCGATTGTTTTTGTGAGAATCTTCATCAGAGTGTTACATAAGCGATAGGGCGAAAGGCTGGAAAATTCCATTGCTCCCACTAGTTTAGGGATGAGGACTAAAAAAGTAGCATTAACTCCTTATGGGATTTCCATGTCCTTTTGAGCCTCAATTATAGCTTCCACTACATCATTGCCTAGGATATCCCAAAACTTACGGAAGAAAGGCTGCGGGGAAGCCATCCGGTCTGAGGAGGCTGTTACCATCCATGTCAAAAATGACCTTCTTGATTTCCTCCTTTGTGAAAGGACTAAGTAAGAATCCATTAAGATTATCGGTTACGAGGGGTGGAATGGCTGCCAGCGGGAGAGTCCTCTTCTTCAATAGTCGGATTTACATCTTCTAGCAACGATTTAAAGTACTCAACCGCTTCCCTCCTTATGTCTTCCATATCTTTGGTGTTAGACCCATCGGCCATCTTGATCTCCTTAATTTTGTTAGTACTCCTGTGGCGAAGAGTAGAGACATGGAAGAACTTTGTATTTCTGTCACCCTCCTTTAACCAACGCGATCTGGATTTCTACCTCCAAAAGGTTTCTTCAAATCCTAGCATCGTGTGGTATTCGGCTAACAGCTCCCTCTCCTGGTTTCTCAGATCCTCTGTAAGCTGCTCTGACTTCGACTTCTCCTGTAGTTCATTGATCTTGTCTTTTAGTTCTGCCTTTTTAAGAAAAATATTGCCAAAGGAAGTTTTGTTCCACTCTCTAATGTTAGCCTTCACATTCCTTAGTTTACATGCCACTTGGGCCGGTTTCGAACCATTATACTTTTTGTCCCACCATTGGGCAACCGAGATCCTTGAGATCTGATGTTGGAACCACATAAGTTCGAATCGAAAGGGTCGATGTATCTTTTCTTAGAGTCCTCCCCTGTTTCCCACAGAATTGGGTTGTGATCGGACCCGATTCTTGGGAGTGCCGTTAATGAAGAGTCCCCAAACCTCTCCGAGGGCATTCTTGAGAAAGAAGAAACCTATCTAATCTTATCCGAATTTGGTTTTCCTTCAATCTTTTGTTAGACCATGTATAGGAGAATCTACGCGAGGTCCACATCCATCGGCTCATGTTGCTCAACAAAATCTCTAAACTCGTAGATATCGGCAGTTATTCTTTGAGAGCCCCCCAATTTATCTACGGGATTAAGGTAGCAATTGAAATCCCCGCCACAATCCAAGGGTAGTTGGGGACCGTCTCCCTCAATTCAGCTAGGTGACTCCAAAGAACCCTTCTCGGTCCACTGTCTAAGCTGGAGAATATACATTCGTTAAGATCCACTCTTCCTGCGTGGTTTTATCCACACATAAGAGACAAATAAACCAACTAGACATCGGAATCACTCTACTATCAATCACATTTTTGTTCCACATAACCGGTAACCCTCCTGCTGTTCCGGTGGCCTCTTGGCCTACTACTTGACTTCTCGCCAAGTCCTATTCTTAAAAGGAATAACTCTACTCTCCTCCATTTTAGTTTCTTGCGGTAAAATCATATCCGGTTTGTGTTCTTGTCTAAGAGCATACAAAGCTCTTATTTTTGCGGGATTACTCCCACGAATATTCCATGAAAGAATCTTCATTTATGGGCTTTGGATCCTCGAGCCTTCGCCCCAAAGAGCAATATTGCTTGAGTGCCATCAGCCACTCCTCGCTCTGCTTCTTTACGCCTTAAGGCAGCATTGCTAGGTTTCCCTCTTCCTACTCGAACCATATCCCCATACATCCGCTCTAGGTTGAAGTTCCTTGGGATTCACTTGGCTTCTAGTAACCATCTTGGGTAGGTCGGTCTTGGTCTTTGGGGTAACAATCGGCTTTCCGAGGTTAGCTGGTCTTTTTGACGGTGGAGATGATTCCGTGCTCTTAGCTTCTTGATTAGTAGATTTTTTTTCCCTGCTTTGGGGTTACATTGATCTTGGTGGTTCACCTCTTCCTCCTGAGTATCCTTGCCTGTATTATTAGTTTCCTGCTCCTTCCTCTGATTTTTCTCCTCTAAATCCTTCTCTTGAGTCTCCTCTACCTCAGATTCCACTTCTTGGCTGTCCATCTGATCTCCCTTCAAATGATTTAATGCATCAAAACTGTTCTCCATTGGGATGTTGATCTCCTTGGAATTTCTTCCCATAAATTCCTCTGCAGTACATGGGACCACTTCCACCGGAGCCTCCATAGGTCTCCCGTATCACCCAATCAAACTTACTTGCCCCGGGCGTTGATCTATGGGGTTCTTTCCTTTGTGATTTGGCTACGAGGCTTGCTTGTATCATCTTAGGAGCGAGGTTGAGCTTGAGGGTTCCCATCAAAGGGACCGGCTCCCATGTGAGAGGGTTTCGGGGCATAGGAATTTTTGGGAGGAGGGTTAAAACGTTGCCTCTTGCTTACAATAGGGCGAACAGGGTCTATGATATTCGGATTTCGAGCTCCACGTCCTTGAGGCCCAGGTTGGGTAGGAATGGAGATCTGCGGGGGAGGGATATTATTCTAGGTTTGAGGATCAGTATTTTGGAGTGGGGGCTGGTTCTTGGAAATGCAGTGGATACCCTGGTGCCCTACCTTCCCACAAACACTACACTTAAAAGACATATTTTCATATTCAAAGACATGAGTATGAAGGCCAAACATAGACGACAAAATAATGGATTTAGGGAGCTCTTTACTCAGGTCCGCCAACACACACATGCGAGCCAGACGGGAGTCTTGTTTTGCTCAAGGTTGCAGGATCAATAGCTATTAGTTCTCCAATCTCTGTAGCTATCCCAGCCAAGATTTGTTCGTTCCAAAAAAGCAGAGGTAATCCTGGCATCTTAACCCAAATAGGAGCCAAATCCAGCACCTGAGTATGGGGGTTGAAATCGGGGGACCAACGCTTCAGATACAAGCCCCTTTTCCCAAAAAACCAAGGACCTCCTTGGAGAGTCCTTTCCATGTCCTGTTCACATTGAAATGTCACCAAAAGAAAACTCTTGGGTAAAGCCTTAATCATCATACCGGCCCTTGGCTGCCATTTTTGGATGGCCCATCTCCTTATGACTTCCATGTCTGGCCTCACCCCCATAAATTTAGCCACCAGAGATGTTATGCCCTCCATAGCCACATGTTGAGCTAAGGAATCCGGGACGTGCAACCTACCATTGACAGATTTTAGATTAAAACAAGAGTCGGATAATTTTTGCTTACCGCGAAGAGCATTAAGATATGAAGGTCTCCAGTTGCCAGGTTTCTCTTTGTCTCCTTCTTGGGTCTTCCTTTGATCCTGACGCATAGAGTCCTGGTCCCCCTCAGAGAAATCTTCAACCGCATCCGCCCAACGCCCTTGGACCGGTTCCAATAGAACTTCCTTGTCCACATCCTCCGCCTGGGGGCCTGCTATCTCGCCAGAGCCCCCACCTGCCGCGTCTGCTGATCTGCCCTCTGAAGTCCCACACCTAGGGTTTGATGCCCCTAGACCTCTCGCTCCTCCTCCTTGCTGCTCCATCCGTCACAACTTGTTGCCTCCAAAATCTGCCATTTTTTTTTTTTTTTTTTTTTTAGGGCCAAAATTTTTGTGACCGCTACCGTGCACGGACTGCTAAAGTGGCGGCTGCTACAGTATGCAGGCTTCTACAGTGTCGGCTGCTACAGTGGCGAATTTGATGGGAGACTGCTGCTCCCCTCTCCGACTGATGGCGGCTGCTGCTTCTGCTGCACTATAAAAAAATATCAAGGTCTATGAATTGTTGCTCTATACAAAACTTATGATGATTCTATCCTATGTTATGAGAAAGAAAATTTAGAAATAAAATAAAAATATATTGGTTTTAATCAAATGGCATTAGCTAAACTTGTTATCTTAGTTATCAAATTCGTCGATTTTTTTAGATAAAATTAAATTTTTTTCGAATTTAAAACCCTAACGGATAAGTTTAGCGAATAAACCCTAAATTCAACAAGAAAAAAATACAGAAAATAGACAAGGAATGCACGTGGGAAGAGGAAAATGCATGAGGATTTTTTTGTATGCATTTTCAACCTTAAATTTGGCAGGAAAAAATTGGGTAAGTACGGAGAAGGAGAAAATGCATGCGTGAAATTTGTTGCATGTGTTTTCCCCTTTTATATTTGATTTTTTTCACTTTATATTTGTTTTTTGGAAACATTTACAACATCCTAAATCTACGAATATGGCAATAGCTGCGATTGCATACCACTCCAAGTTGTAGCTTTGCATTAGATTTTTCTCTATACTGTAATTTAGTAGTTTATATTTAATTTTTTTTGGTAAGTAGTGTTTGTATTTATAGCGGGTTTTAACAAGGATCCCAAAACCTGATTACATAAGCAATGGGCCTAGGGCATCAATCCCTTGAAACTGAACACCAAAACAGAAATCCCGCCCAGCGGTAACAGTAAGCATGAAAAAATCCCTCTCAGTAGGAAACAAACAAATAAGAAAGAAAGTAGTTTTGGAGATCCCGCCCAGCGGGGAGTAGCCAAAAACCACCATCGATAAGATCCCGCGCAGCAAGAAGCAAAGAAAAACCGTTACAATAAAATCTCGCCTTGCGGGAAGCAGTCAAAACCACCACAAAAAGTCCCGCATAGCGGGAAGCAACAGGGAAATCCCGCCATCCGGGAAACCAGCAGAAAAGAAAGGATCCCGTCTCGTGGGAAAACCGACGGATTTGGCGGATCCCGCCCTGTGGAGAAACCATCCCGCCCACCGGGAAAACATTTCATTCAGCGAGAGCCATCCTGCAGGAAGCCGACAGCCAGCACAGAGAGGATCCAGCCCATCAGGAAGTGACCAGAGAGTTGCACCACAACGAACCCGCCCTGGGAAAATAGAAGAGGATCCCAACAGCAGGGACCAAGAATCCTGTCCAAGCACAGAGCTCGCCGAGGATTCACAAGAAAAAGGGGGAAGCTGTCCAAACCCTAAATCGTCACCTCCACCGCATCGAGAAACGCAGGGGACCAGATCCACGTGAATAACCTACAAAAAACCCCAAGGGGAAGCCTGAGGGAAAAAGGGAAGGGATCCCCAACCAAACAAGGATCCCTGGGAAGCACCGATCCGAAAAAACAACCAAGGAAACCCTAGCCGACCGGGAGGGGCGCAGATAGTGGAGAAGGATCTCCCCCCAGGAGATCATCTGCAAACAACCACTCCCCGGGAGGGATGACCTGGGTTGAGCTAGGGACTGGGCAAGAACCAAGAGCCATGGGAGGGGGAGCAGGGGAGGGACCAGAGCCCTCCCCGCTCTACTTTCTTCCCTCTCCATCTCTCCCGACCTTACATATTATTTTATTTAAATCTTTGGTCCAGTTTATATTTAATTTTAATGTTTATATATATTTTTGATATATTTAAGTAAAAGTTTTATATTAAAAATGTAGAAAGTAGGTTTACATTATTTTAATACATTTAAATAAAATTTTATATTTAAATGTTGAAAGTAAAATTAAATGGTATTTTTTTCTTTCAAAAAACTATTTAAAATGGCACCATTAAAATCTATCGTAGAAGCTTGAAAATATATGACAAGGGAATTATTAATGTTCCTTAGTTACTAGTTTATTTACATAACATTGAAAGAATATATGTACATTTATAATATATTAAATTTTTTGTCGAAATTTATTTCAAATTTTTAAACATGTCAAATTTCTTTCGAACTTGAAGAGTGTCGAACTCGAACCTGATAACTAAGCTTGTTATATTCCTCAACTTTCAAGGAGGAGACCTATGTTTATATCTTGCCAAGCAATACATGCATAACTGTCAAGTTGTAATACCACTATGTGGTCACTATGTAATATGAGTGGGGCCTGTTTCAACCCCATATAATCAATTAAAATATATCTATTGGTTTTAGTTGTGTTAATATTTTAGGGTTTATTTTACATTTTCACCAACTTATATTTTTATTTTATTTTTTCTCCTTTTTTTTCTACATTGATGTGCTTATGTTTAGGTTTACTATGTAGAATTAAAAATATTATATTCTTTATCATTACTGCCACTATTGTTATGCTTCCTACTATTTATTTTTACTCAAGCACCTATTCTACTTGCATCACCACTTGTTTCTATACCATACCATATACCAAAGTGAATGCCAGATTTTGTTAAGCATTCTCTTTATTACGAGCAATCGATTATTATAACTTAGCTCTATTCCAAGATTATTTTGGCCCACCTTCAATCATTTTTAGAAACATAACTATTTTTTTTATTATGTATAAGAAGAGGTTTTGAAATGGTCCCCAAACCTTTTACGGAAGGGGTTTTGAAAGGGTCCCTCAACCTAAGATCTAGCAATAAAAACATCCAAAGAGAAACCAAGGTGAAACACAAGAAGGTCTGACCCACCCAAGGGAAAAGGAGACCAAACTTCAGATAAATTAAACCAAGCTTAGGTGGCTCCTACCCAACTTGAACTGAAAGCAACCAAATTTTAAGAGCTGGATCTTGTATCCAACATAAACTAATCTTGCATTCGAGAACCCTAAAACCAAGGTGAGTCGGATCCTACAGATCCAAAACAAACAACATTCTTGCCTTAACTTGGAGGATTTAAAAATAAAATCGAAATGAAGCTTCCCATCCAAGCCAAAGAACTAGGCCTAAGCAATTAGGGAAATTGACTAACGAATCCAACATTACAACCAATAATGCTATCTGATGTCAATTTGAATTTTAAAATAAAAATAAAAAAGAGTGCTTAATTTTAAACACCAAAAGCGCTTGAATTTGAATTATAAATAAGAATTAGGCCTTCTCACCCATAACAATAATCATATTTTGGCAACTCTGGGCTCCCCCAATAGGTACCTAGTAACCAACAACAAGAACTCTTGCAACCACCACACAGGAAAATCCATTCAAATAAGCGGATCCTGCCCAAAGATAGGCTCCCACTTTTTCACTAATTCAAAATTCAAAAATCTCACCCAACCCAGAAACCCTATTTTTAGAACCAAGCTAGACTCTGCCTTCTAGGATATGGCACGTAGGGTCAAACCCAAATCAATAAAAAACTTGTTAGAAAGTCCCACCACACATCCTTTTGCTTAGCATTGCAGAGAGGCCACCAGCATACCCCGCAACTTCTCGAGGATGAATCCCCAACAGGAAGAAACAAACCAAAGCACTATTAGGTTCTTGCCTAAATTTGGATCAAATTCAAATTTAAAATTTTACCCTCCCCCCACCAATTTTTTTTAAAACTTGTAACAAAACTAGGGGGTAGACTGCTCCAATATGAATCAAAAGGTAAAAAAATATTATCCGATCCATTAGGAACCTTGCAGTCAAAAACACTAATCTCCAGCAAAAAAAACACATCCTACAATAAGGATTCCAAAACAAAACCTTCCTGCCCAAGACAGGAAGCAAAGATTTGGAACCAAGGATACTCAATCATGAATACAAAATTGAAGAACCTGCTCAAAATAGGAACCTAGGCAACAAACCATTGGATTCCAACCCAAATCACTGAGTTCAAGGGTGCTCAAATTTAAAATAAAAATCAAAACCTACCCAAAACAAGAACCTTGATACTGGAAGCACAAACCACTAGCACCTAGCACAATAGACCAATCCTATAAGAGGAACTAAGAAAGATCTATCAAGATGCAAAGAGTCTCACTCCCACAACACAAAGAGGGGGAAAAACCACCCCAATCCCTGTGGGTTGTAAACCCATAGACACACCAAAGACAAAAATGGGGATTTAGCTATCCCAACCTTCCACCTAGCAACCCAACTTGTTATCGTATTTCATCCAACAACCCATCCTACTATTGCAGTTCCTTCAGTTGATCCAACCTCAAACAATATTTCCACCCAACAAAGTCCAATCCTCCACCCTCCTTCAGCCTAACCAACCTTCCACGCTACTTCAACCTTCCCAACCTTCCACTCAACATCTCAATATTTCACTGTAGCTCCTTCAACTATACCAGCCTTCCACTCTCCTTCAACCATCCCAACCTTCTATGCTTCTTCAACCTTTATCCTCAGCTATACTAGCCTTCCATGCTCCTTCAACCTTTGTCCTTAGCCAAACCAACCCTCCATGCTCCTTCAGCCAGACTTCGGGTTTCAAGTCCCCAAAAATCTTACGATAGCTAATGTGATTTGAACCAAAGTTGAATGAACCTATGGTGCAGATCACAGACCTCAGTTGGCCACCTCAATATAGAAACATAACTATTGTTTGTTTATAAAAAAACTTCTTTGTATATATCTTACAAAAGTCTAATAATCATTGACCATCAAGTTGTCTTATGTTCTAAACAAATGTGCTCCATGAAATTACGATTCATTTGATTTGTATTTATGAAATTTAAATGTCTAAAAAGACCCAAAATGAATAAAAATAACTAATACAAAACAAAAATATGAAAGGTCAAGTTGGAACAAGTGAGTGGAAAAATCTTAAGTATTAATAAAGGGGTGGATGGGTAAGGTATGGGTAATGCACATAATATGCAATATCAAAGTGACTAAAACAAATATAAGCAGACAAAGTATAGTGATAATAAAATAAAAATGTTTTGTAAGAAAGCATGCCTGTCATGAGTGTTAAGGGTTTGAGTTTTAATTAGACAAGGTCAAAGATGTTTGACAAAGGAGAAGAAAAAAGTATATAGATTTTTAATTCTATAACTTATTAAAAGTTATTATTAGAAATGTTTGATAAATTATCTAATTTAAAGTTTTATGATGTTAAATGTTATTATGAAATTTAGAAGAAGACACTTGAAGAAAAATTAAGATTTCGTGCGATATTATAGATAAGTAAATTGGTGTCCCAAATTTCAATGAATTTATTTAGGTTAAATAAAAATGAATGATTTTCAAACTTCATATTTAAAATGCTAGTGACATGTTTATCATTAGTCTTTTAAACCTATAAAATATCATAAAAATACTTCCACTTAGATTCGTAAATTCATAGTTGAAAAATTTATGAAATATTAAATTTTAATGTAAAACTAAATATCGTGATCAAGTTTACAAATATAGAATAACATTTATAAGTTTACAGTCCATGTGTAGATAAGCAATTAAAAATTATATTTTTCATATGATATATTAAGGTTTAGATCCCATTGATAAAATTTAATATGTTTATCATATGGTAAGATCTCAACTTGTTAATTATATCGATTTTCAAAGAAGAGACTAGGATTCAAATCTTGTCAAATGATACATGTTTTAATATAGATTTGAAGGTTTATATTTTAATATTTGTGTTGCTTCCATTATCATCCCAAAGAGTTAAACTCATATATGCTTTAAGCAAATTCACTATATTTTCTTCTCTTCACCATGGAACTTAGAATTGTCAAGGTTGTCTTGAATAGGCAATGGTTTTTGATTTGTTCTAAGAGACAACCCACACAACTTCCTCCATGTTGCTATAAAGTAGAGTCCCTTAATGGCAGTGCTAGGTTTCTTGTGACAATAACCAACTACTTTAAGTAGTGTGGTTTGTTGTTTCTTGAAAGTTGTTATGATCTAGGATCATGTATAGGGATAAAAGATGTATCTTTTAGTGAAATTAATTTATTTTTGGGAGAAAAGAAACTTAGTATTGAAAACATTGAATTGTTGCTAATATTTTCTCATGTTTAAACAATAAGCAATGTTGTTATAACTCTCCATGGGATGAAGGAAAATGTTGATACCTCTACTAGCAAAGATTTTCCCATTGGTTCTTCTAAGAATAAGGTAAGCTTCAATTTCTAAGCTAAATACTATGACTTTTTCCTTCAAATATTTCATAAGGGTTTGTTTAGTGAGATTTTGATAACACTAGATGGATTTCTTTTAGTTTTGAAAATATTTCACTAAACAATTTAAATGCTTTAATGTAGGGTAGTTCAAATATAATTAGCAGTGAGTATCAAATGTGTAGTTGACTTGATAATATAACTTTATTTAGGATTCTTTTTTAAGATTATATTTGTTAAGAAAAATTGGGATAGTATCGACAATCAAATTTAAAATGTGATTTGATATACTTAAAAATGCTCAACTTTCATTGATTGTTTGATTGTACTATATTAGTTTTATTATATTTTGATTCGTAGTTGAGACATTAAAAAAATTAAGACAAGACATTATTGTCATTGAGTATTTTATTTATATTGTAAAATAAAAGTTGACTATTAAACTAAAAGAGAAAAATACTTGCTCAACTTTTCCAAAGACAAATATCATGACCAAATAATAAGAAAATGTAGACTTTGATAGAATTTGCATGAGACATCATGATTCTATCCTATGTTACGAGAAAGAAATATTGGAAACAAAATAAAAATATATTGGTTTTAATCAAATGATATTAGCTAAACTTGTTATATTCCTCAACTTTCAAGAAAAAGACTTAGGTTCAAATCTTGCCAAGCAATACATGAATAGTTGCCAAGCTATTATAATACCATTATGTGATCATGATGTAAAATGAGCGGGGCCCATTTCAATCCCATACAACTAATTACAATATATATTGGTTTTAGTTGAATTAACATTTTAAGGTTTATTTTACATTTTCATCAGCTTATATTTTTTTTTCTCTATTTTTTTTTCCAAATTGATATGCTTATATTAATGTTTACTATGCAAAAAAGAAATTATCATATGCTTTATCATTCCTTATGCTATCATTGTGCTTCTTACTACATGTTTTTACTCAAGCACCTATTCTACTTGCATCACCACTTGTTTCTATACCATACCATATCTCAGAGTGAGTATGAGATTTTATAAAGCATTCTCTTTATTATGAACAATCCATCGTTATAACTTAGTTCCAATATGAGATTATTTTGGCACACCTTCAATCATTTCTAGAAACATAACTATTGTTTATACAAACACAAATGAAGAAACTTCTTTGTATATATCTCAAAAAAGTCTATTAATACTTGATCATCAAGTTATCTTATGTTCTAACCAATTCATTTCATGAAACCATGAATTATTTGATTTGTATTGATGAAATTTAGACATGTCTAAAAAGACCCAAATTGAATAAAAATAATTAGTATAATATTAAAAAAGGGCAAATTGGAACAAGTGAGTGGACAAACCTTTGGTACTACTAAAGGGGGCAAATGGGTAAGGTATAGGTAATGCACGTAAAATGCAATATCAAAGCAACTAAAATAAATATAAGTAGGTAAGGTATAAATTATTTTGATAACAAAGAAAATATGTTTTGTAAGAGAGCATGCCCATAATGAGTGTCAAAGGTTTGAGTTTTAATTGGACAAGGTCAAAGATGTTAGACAAAGGAGAAGGAAAAATGTATATAAATTAATAGTTCTGTAAACTTTTTAAAGGTGTCGTTGAAAATGTTTGATAAATTATCTAATTTATTTTTTATTTTTAATTTAAAATGTTATTATGAAAGTTGTAAAAAGACAATTAAAAAGAAAAAAGAAAAAAGAAAAAAGAAAAATTAGGATTTAATGTGATATTATGGATAAGTAAATTGATGTTCCAAATTTAATGAATTTATTTGGGTCTTAATCAAAATGAACAATTTTCAAACTTCATATTTGAAGTTCTAGTGATATGATTATCATTAGTCATTTTAAACCTCGAAAATATAATACAAATAATAGATTCGTAAATTTATATTCAAAATACTTATGAAATATTAAATTTTAATTAAAATTAAATGTCATGATCAAGTTTACGGGATACAATAATCATCCTTGGAAGGAGATCAAGTTTGAAATTTTGGATTTGGTAGTGGGTTTGTCCCTGGCTCGACAATTGGCGTCTCTTCTTTATATTTTTAATTGCGTTGGAAGGAGTACCAAGCCCATCTCAAGATTAGCTTTGGTTGACCTCATCTTCAGTGCGACCATGAAACTAAGTGAAATTTCCAACTGGCTTCTATTTTTAGTTAGGGCCCCTCAAGCGACGGTGCTAAATAATTTTTTTTGAGCATCCTTGATCACTTGTTTGTCCAATTCTTCCCAGAGAGTCTTGTGTGGGGTGTTCTAAGCTTTTGAAGTGATTTTACCCGTATGGAAAAGGTCAAGCATTTGAACCCAAGGCCCTCCCTCTCGATATTACATTTGGAATCGATAACCCTAGAAATAGATGGCGAAGTAAAGAGTATTTTAAGGAAAGGAGGCTTGTTAGGCTATATCCAAAAGTTCCACAGGAATAATTTGAGTTTGTCTAGATGGATGGCTCATTAATGGAGTAAGGGATGGGTAAAGGTAGGAGAGATGGAGTTTGAGATTACTGTGGTCCTTATTTTCAAAGTCACGAGTCCCCTTAAGGGTTATTGTCACAATAGAGAGAAACACTCTCTTATTAGAGAGGTAAGTTTTATCTTGGATGAGGATAGTTACCTCCCAAAGGAGCATAATAGATTTAGTATGAAGCCCCTCAAGACCATGTGGGAGTGCTTCGTGAAAGTAGTCATGAACTATTTTATGCTTGATACATCTATAGAAATTGTGAGGAGCTACCATGTGATGTTTCTTAACCAACTAAGAAGAGAAATATGGATGAACAACCCATATTTTATGTTTCACCCAATGAAGAAGTCAATGACTAATGTGTGAGGTGGAAAAGGCTTAGACCTAATTCACCAAGGTCTGGCCATATTGATTTTTGAATATGTAGCTAAAGAGAAAGGCTTGGAGGCTATGAAAATCATCAAAAATATTGAATCTCAGGCTATTGCACCAACCATTAATCCCTCACAAGAGATGTTGCTCTTTAATCCAATAGATTCTGATGGGAAGGAAAGCACCACTACCTCCAAGGTGGAAAAAATAAGAAGAAAATTGGGCAACATCTTCGTGTCTCTAAGCGGTGTGAGGGGTGGTTGAGTGAAATGATCTAAAAGATCATTTTCATATTCCATGGAGTTTGACAAGAAGGAAAGCCCCATAGCCTCCCCTAAGGTGGTTGAAAGGATTGGAAGATCGAGAGGCATCTCTATGACCTCTAGAGGTGTGAGGGGGGAAAGACAAGATGCTCCAAAAGACTGTTTGCAAAGATGATCAAGGAGGATGCTCCTATTTCCATGGACTAGTCAGATTTGGATGGTCAGTCCCAAGCAAAGAAAAAATCCAAGTCTACAGAGGAGATTATTTCCCATACTCCTAACACGGTGGAGTCTTGCAACCATATCCAATTGATTAAGTATGTGGATGAAAAGAAACGCTCAATTCTTGGAATCCTTAAGGTGGCAGTGGAGTTCATAGAAGAGGTGAACCACCTTCTATGTCAAATTCCAGAGGACCTTGCACTTGGAAAGAAATATCTCAGAGATGCGTTGGGGAACCCCAAGGCTTAGGGTGGCTCAACTGGTCAAATTATTTTTGCTTTTTGGGAGGTTGTTTCTCCTTACTCTATGTTGGTCCTAGGTGTTATTTTTTGTTAGTTCTCCCTTGATGGCTGGGGAGTTTCTCTGGGGTAGATCATGGTATGATCGAATCCGGGTTGGTTTTGTTTTTCTATTTTGCTCTTGTTTTGGTGGTGGTTAGCGAGTGCTATATGCTTTGTTCTCTTCCATCTAGTCTTATTGTAAAATGTTGTGGGACTCCTTTCAAAACCCTACGTTTTAAAATCAATCATAAAAAATGTCATGATCAAGTTTACAAAGATATAATAACATTATGATTTTAGAGTCCATGGGTTTGGGTGAGCACCTTTAAATGAGGATTTTATATGATAGATCAAAGTTCCAATCCCATTGATGAAATTTAACATGCTTATCAAATGGTAAGATCTCAACTTGTTAATTATATTGATTGTCAAAGCAAATATTATGATTTGAATCTTGTCAAATGATACATGTTTTATTCTAGTTTTTAAGGTTTTTTATTTTAATATTGGTGTTGCTTTCATTATCATCCTAGAGAGTTAAACTCACTAGATACTTTAAGCAAATTTAATGTATTTTATTGTCTTTGCCATGGACTTTAGAACTATTACTATTGTATTGAATAGGCAATAATTATTGAGTTACACTAAGAGATAACCCACATAACTCTATCCATATTGCTATTAGAATCCCTTAATTATAATGTTAGTTTTTTCATAATAATGGCCAACTACTTTAAATAACATGATTTATTGTTTTTTTATGATATAGGACCACATATAAGGATACAAGATATCTCGTTTGGTGACATCATTTTATTTTTTGGGAGAAAGGAATCCTTGTATTGTAAAATATTGAGTTGTTAATAATTTTTCTCATGTTTAAACAACAAGCAATATTGTTATAAATCTCCATGGTATGAAGAAAATAATGAATACAAAGAACTTGAGGATTAGGGTCTTTTTTTTAATATCTCATATTTTAGGAGACATATATTTGCAAAGGGTTATTCGATTTAGTTGATTCTTGGATCAACTTGTGGAGCAATTGAATAGTTTTAAAATGAGTGGTCATATGAAGGAATCCAAGCAATATTGATGGAGATATGACCTTGTGAAGTCAACCATCTAGAATAAGGGCAGTGATGATTTTTCAAGTCACAAAAAACAAAATTGCAAATATTTGTCAGCTAGGATTCGGATGATGGGAATATCAATGAAGGGCTAAGACTTTACCGAGGCAAAACATTCTATCTAGACATAAATTTTTAGCTAAGTTTTTTCTCTTCTTTATCTTAGAAATTTTGCATGCAAATTATTATAATTTTTTTTATCAAATATTATATTTGCTATAGGACATTCTGATAAATTTTAATAGATTTTGAGTTTTAGTTTCCTTTCCATGGACCAATTTATAGTTAAATCCTTAGAATCATCTCTAGTGGTAGAGGTTAGTGAGCGCACCTTAGAGAGATCCTCGTTGCTCCAAGATAGGGCAATTTTTGGTAAATTTAATGGGTATTGGCTAGGGGATTTAGCCTTGAGAAAATGGATTGATAGGAGTTGGAAGTTTTTAGGAGTGATTTTATCCTTTCTTCCAAAAGGTTTCTTCCTAACCATTTTTTATTCTAGGGAAGAAAGATAAAAAATCCTAAAAGGGGGTCCTTGGTTTATGGGAAGAGCATGACTCTTCCTTACCCGTTGGTATGAAGTCTTTTCAATTTATAAATGCAAATATATACCTAGTACCAGTATGGGTTAGGATGTTTGGATTTCCCATTGAATTCTGGGTGATAAATACCTTCAATGTAATAGGCAACACTCGAGGAGAATTCCTTCATATTTTAGATACAATGAAATATGGATTCTTGGCTATTTATGCTTGGATATTGGTCATGATCGATATAAGTAAAGTTTTAGTAGAATCAATCATTTTTAAGTATGGAGATATGATGTGGATCCAAACCATAGATTATGAAAATATATCTTTTAGATGTAGAATATGTCATGAGGTGAGGCATATTGAGATATCATACCCTAAGAAGAGCCCAACAAAATCAAATGTAGAAAATGCAAGAGAAACTTACAAATGGATATGGATGAAGATGGTTTTCAACTTCCAAAAAATAGATCTAGAAAAATGAAAGAAAATAAATAGTGGAGACTAGTAAGGAAGGATATTGGAAGAAATAACAACTCCTTTGAGGCTTTAGCCTATGAATAAAAAGTAGATCAAAACTTAAAGGACACAATACAATAGGTTCAATATATTTATAAGGAATCATTTATTCATTATGATCTTGTTTTAGGGAAGAAAATTCTCGATGAACCTAAGGAACGTGTCTCATAAAATTTTGAAGACTCTCTTGAAGTACCATGCACCATTCAAAAGAAAAAAATTGGTAAATAAAATGGAGTTTTAGAAGTTAATACCTTTACCATTAATAAGGAAATACTAGAAAATAAGCAAGACAAGTCAAAAGCTTCTGTAGCAGAGCCAGGAGAGGATAAATATGATAAAAAGCCAAATTATAAAACAATATTGAGAAATAGAATCATAAGACCTAATCTTGATATAGGTAAGGCAAAAAGAGGAAAACCCTCAAATTATCAAGCAAGATTAAGGGAAGTAAGAACAAACATAGAGAAAAGAACACTAACTAAGTTGGTTGAACTTCTCTTTACCAAACAACAAAATGATATTGGTAATACACAAGTGGGGTCAATAAATACTAATGAGACATTATTACCATGTCATGGAATATAAGGAGTGCTAATACCCCCTCAAAGTAGAGGTGTATCAAGGAACTTTGTTTAAGTAATAAGCCTAATATTATTTGTATCCAGGAAACTAAAATGACAAAAGAAGTTTCAAAAACTATGAAATAGTATGGGTAAGATGTGAATGGGATGCTATGGATTTTGAAAGAGTTGTAGGGGGAATTCTAATTTATTGGAATCCTTCTAGAATATCTTGTGTAACCATTCATAAAATTAGGCTTTGGTTAGTCTCTTTAGTCACTTGCTACTTTCTAGATATTTATTTCATCCTTATCAATGTCTAGGGACATACAACTTAGTTAGGTAGATTAGAAGTTTGGAGTGGGATTGAAATGAGAAGTAAATATAAAGAAACCCGATTCATGATCATAGGATATTATAATGCCATAGAAAATTTGGATGAAAATTTTGGAGGAATTAGGAAATTAAGCCAAACTATGAGATATTTTTTAGATTTTATTCAAAACAATAATCTATGGGAGGTTGAGTTTGAAGAAGACAACTATACATGGACCAATAATAGGAGAGGCCATAATCTAATAGCAAAAAAATTAGACATATGCATACTCTTATATCATTGGCTAGATGAAGGAACTTATGCTAAAATTAATACCTTAACAAGGATTGGTTCAGATCATTGGTCAATAAGAGTTAAAATGGTGGTAAGTAAATTAAAAAATATCATATTTTAAATATGAGTAGATGTGGGAAGACCATCCTTAATTTGTTGATATGATAGCACAAATATGGAATTCTTTAGGAAATGGTGGGTTGTATGCTCTTCCAAAACAAATTAAATCTATGACATCTAGATTAAAAAAAATGGAACAATAATTCTTTTGGAAATATTTTTAAGAAGAAAGAAAAACTAAAAAATAAACTTTCAAAATTCCAAAAAGATGATCATAATAATCCAAGCTAAGAGGAAAGGAAGTTTTTTTTAATAAGCTATGTGTGGCTTCTATTAGGGGCCACTCCCATTACAAAAACAAAACATTACATTGCTCTTGTTACATTTCTAACAAGTTAATTAAAGCATACCTTTCTTTGCCTTTCTATCAAACATATTCTCCATCTTCCTCAAACTACTAAGTTTCCATAATCAACTCAATTTTTTTTAAGGAACTAACAACAAGAACAATCCTTACATGACACATAACTCCAACAGATAGAAGGAAAACAAACATAACAATCATCCATCATAGAGATAATTAGTTCAATTATCTTTCTTCTGTAGCAAATTTTCTTCCTCCTTTAGAGTGGTAGGATCTGAGAATGCATTTTTTTTTTGGTATAAGGTAGAGGTGGTTATAAGGTCCACAAACCTTTTACATAGTCAAAATGGGCTGGTTCTAGCATCAAGCCCGTATAATCAAAATACAAAATGGATCTTTCTAAGACCCACATTAAGCCATACTTAGAGTCCACAGTCCTATACTTGTCGCTTGACTATTCAGGATAAAACAAAAACCAAACAACACCTAGCACTTACTAATACCACTAGGTTGTTGTACTGTACACTTGTCACCTCCCAGGCCCCAGCAAATGGGATGCCTTTTTTGCCTAATTCCATCTATCGGATTACTCATCATCAACCCCTCTGATCTCCTGATGCTCTAATAGGTTTGATCTTAGCTCTTCTCTAGAAGCCAACACCAATAGTTCTTGAGGGAAGTTATCCTTCCAAATTTGCATCTCCCCAATAGAAACTGCAATATTTGCCATTAGATCCACCGCCTGGTTCCCTTCTCTGAAGGTGTGTTGGATTCGGGCATTAACCAAATGAGATTTATGAATCTTTGCTTCTAGGATAAGCTCCAATATGGTCCAGCTGGGGTCTTTATCCTCCTTAATTGCCTTGATTATATTAAGCGAATCCCCTTCAAAGATAACTTCCTTATAACCCTCAAGTCTGGCAATTCTCATTGCCTGCATGCAGGCTTGGGCTTCTGCAAAATGATTTGTTTGATTTCCCAAAGGCTCTGCAAAGGCAAGGACCACTTTTCCTTCCTCATTTCTCAAAACTCCTCTTGCTCCTACAGCCCCCGGATTTCCTTTAGTTGCCCCATAAAAATTAAACTTAACCCACTTTTGTGTGGGGGGTATCCACTTGACACCATCCCGTGGGTTGGTTGTAATGTCTAGGTCTGGAAGTTCCTCTCCCTAGTTCCACAAAATCCTCCTTTCCCTTAGAGACATGGTCTCATTTTTGAAGAAGAAAGTTTTCTAGTTTTCTTTCAAAGCTCTGATTATTTTATTACCACATAACCTGGGATCTTTCTTACATCCTTTAAATACTCTCTTATTTCTCTCATTCCATATCCCCCATAAAAAATGGGGTAAGCTGAGCTTCTAGAGCCAAGTCAAAAGTTTTGCCCGGAAGGGGGAAGCCCACTGTATGCAGAAGTCAGACATGCTATTTGGATAGACCCAATCTATATGAAATTTGGACAGGATCATTTGGAAGACTGTACAAGAAAATTCACAAGTTAGAAATATATGACTTACAGATTCTATCGCTTTCTCACACAAGATACATCGATTGATGAATTGGAAACCTCTCCTTTGCAGATTATCTCGTTGTCGAAATCTTATTTTGACCTGCCAACCAAAAGAAGAAAGCTATTTTTGGGGTTAAATTATTTAACCAAATAATAGAAGTCAGAGTCCAGCCATTGAATCCTGAGTGGATTAGCTTATAGGCAGTTTTTACTGAATAGATCCCACTTGTATTTTTTCCCCAAATCGCCTTGTCTCTTCCTTCCATAGGAATGATCGGGAACACCCTTAAAGCATCATTGTGTTTGGTTAGGGCCACCTTCTCTTGCTCTGACAGATTATGAACTATGATTTTCTTCCAAGAGGAAGTTTCCTGTTCTACAACAATAAAATCCCCTACTTTTCCTCCCATTTCCTCCGAAAGTTTATGTTGGAGGACCTGAAGGTCTAAGTTATCTTTCAGAGGGGCCTCTTCCAACCATGGGTCTTGCCAAAAGTCCACTTGTCTTCCATTACCAATTCTCCATATGATGCCTTTCCTGACTACCTCCCGAAATTCGAGCAAACAATTCCAGAAATAGGATCCTCTAAGGAGATTATCAGCTTTCAGGAAGTCCTGATTATTTTTGATATATTTTGCCTTAAGAAGTTTTACCCATCCCAATTGATCATTATTGATAAATATCCATACCTGTTTGCCAATCAGAGCTTGATTCATTTATTTCATTCTCTTTAGCCCCAGGCCCCCCTGATCCTTGCTTGCACACACCTGATTCCATGCTACCAACGGAATTCTCTTTCTCTCCTCTGAACCTGACCACAAGAAGTTGCGTTGAATTTGCTCCAATGTAGCTCGGACCTTTGCAGACATTCTAAATAGAGACATGCAGTAAATTGGAATGCTCTATAAAGTAGTTTGAACTAATAAGGCTTTCCCTATGGAGCTGAGAAGGCTACCCTTCCACCCTGCTAACTTTTTGGAGATCCTGTCAATGACTGAGTTCCATAATGTAGCCTTCATTCTTCCTTCGAACATAGGCATGCCTAGATAAGTTTATGGTAGAAGCTCCTTTCCACAACTGAAGAGGTTAGCTATTCTTTCCTCCCTCCCACCAGGCGTGTTAAAGAAATAAATGCTACTCTTCTTATAGTTTATGTACTGTCCTGCTTCTGTCTCATACTTGGTTAGAATTCTCTTCAACTTCCTAGCTTGAGGCACCGAGGCTTTGGACACAATGATTTTATCATCCACAAACTGTTGGTGAGACACTGGCTCTGCTATTGAGGCTGGTTTGAAACCTTCCAATCGACCATCTACCATCGTTGCTGAAATGTTCCTACCCAATGCTTTTGCTAAAATAATAAACAAGTATGGAGACAAAGGATCTCCTTATCGCAACCCCCTTTCACTCTTAAAGTAACCGGAGGGTGACCCATTCACCATGACAAAAAATCTTGTAGTAGAGATACAACTAAAAATCAACTTAATCCACTGGGGACAGAAACCAAACTTACCCAAAATCTTGGTGAGGAACCGCCATGAGACCTAGTCGTAGGCTTTATTCATATCAAGCTTTAGTAACATACCTGCTTCCTTACTAGCCACCATTGAATGAATAACCTCATGAATTGTGATGATACCATCCAATATTTGTCACCCTTTCACAAAGCCTCCTTGGTTCATATCAATGATGAAAGGAAGGATAACCTTCAGCCTATTGGCGATTGTTTTTGTGAGAATCTTCATCAGAGTGTTACATAAATTGATAGGGCAAAAACTAGAAAATTCCATTGCTCCCACTAGTTTAGGGATGAGGACTAAAAATGTAGCATTAACTCCTTCTGGGATTTCCATGTCCTTTTGAGCCTTAATTATAGCTTCCACTACATCATTGCCTAGGATATCCCAAAACTTCTGGAAGAAAGCTGCGGGGAAGCCATTCGATCCTGGGGAGTTGTTACCTTCCATGTCAAAAACCACCTTCTTGATTTCCTCCTTTGTGAAAGGACTAAGTAAGAATCCATTAAGATTCTTAGTTACGAGGGGTGGAATGGCTACCAATAGAGAGTCCTCTTCTTCAATAGTCGGATTTACATCTTCTAGCAACGATTTAAAGTACTCAACCGCTTCCCTCCTTATGTCTTCCATATCTTTGGTGTTAGACCCATCGACCATCTTGATCTCCTTAATTTTGTTAGTACTCCTATGGCAAAGAGTAGATACATGGAAGAACTTTGTATTTCTGTCACCCTCCTTTAACCAACGTAGTCTGGATTTCTGCCTCCAAAAGGTTTCTTCAAATCCTAGCATCGTGTGGTCCTGGTTTCTCAGATCCTCTGTAAGCTGCTCTGACTTCAGCTTCTCCTGTAGTTCATTGATCTTGTCTTTTAGTTCTGCCTTTTTAACAAAAATATTGCCAAAGGAAGTTTTGTTCCACTCTCTAATGTTAGCCTTCACATTCCTTAGTTTACATGCCACTTGGGCTAGTTTCGAACCATTATACTTTTTGTCCCACCATTGGGCAACTAGATCCTTGAGATCCTGATGTTGGAACCACATAAGTTCAAATCAAAAGGGTCTGATGTATCTTTTCTTAGAGTCCTCCCCTGTTTCCCACAAAATTGGGTTGTGATCAGACCCGATTCTTGGGAGTGCCGTTAATGAAGAGTCCCCAAACCTCTCCAGGAATTCTTGAGAAAGAATAAACCTATATAATATGATCTGAATTTGGTTTTCCTTCAATATTTTGTTAGACCATGTATAGGAGAATCTACGTAGGTCCACATCCATTAGCTCATGTTGCTCAAAAAAATCTCTAAACTCGTAGATATCAGCAGTTATTCTTTGAGAGCCCCCCAATTTATCTGCAGGATTAAGGTAGCAATTGAAATCCCCCACCACAATCCAAGGGTAGTTGGGGATCGTCTCCCTTAATTCAACTAGCTGACTCCAAAGAACCCTTCTCAGTCCTTGTCTAACTGGAGCATATACATTCGTTAAGATCCACTCTTCCTGCATGGTTTTATCCACACATAAGAGACAAATAAACCAACTAGACATTAGAATCACTCTACTATCAATCACATTCTTGTTCCACATAACCATAAATCCTCCTACTGTTCCAGTGGCCTCTTGGCCTACTAGTTCAGCTTCTCACCAAGTCCTATTCTTAAAAGGAATAACTCTACTCTCCTCCATTTTAGTTTCTTGCAGTAAAATCATATCCGGTTTGTGTTCTTGTCTAAGAGCATACAAAGCTCTTATTTTTGCAGGATTACTCCCATGAATATTCCATGAAATAATCTTCATTTATGGGCTTTGGATCCTCAAGCCTTCACCCCAAAGAGCAATACTGCTTGAGTGCCATCAGCCACTCCTCGCTCTGCTTCTTTCTACCTTAAGGCAACATTGCTAGGTTTCCCTCTTCCTACCGAACCATATCCCCATACATCCGCTCTAGGCTGGGGTTCCTTGGGATTCACTTGGCTTCTAGTAACCATCTTGGATAGGTCAGTATTGGTCTTTGGGGTAACAATCTGGCTTTCCACGTTAATTGGTCTTTCTGACAGCGAAGATGATTCCATGCTCTTAGCTTCTTGATTAGTAGATTTTTTTTTCCCTACTTTGGGGTTACATTGATCTTGGTGGTTCACCTCTTCCTCTTGAGTATCCTTGCTTGTATTATTAGTTTCCTGCTCCTTCCTCTAATTTTTCTCCTCTAAATCCTTCTCTTGAGTCTCCTCTACCTCATATTCCACTTCTTGGCTATCCATCTGATCTCCCTTCAGATGATTTAATGCATCAAAATTGTTCTCCACTGGGATGTTGATCTCCTTGGAATTTCTTCCCATAAATTCCTCTGCAATACATGGGACCACTTCAACTGAGCCTCCATAGGCTTCCCGTATTACCCAATCAAACTTACTTGCCCCAGGGCGTTGATCTATGGGGTTTTTTCCTTTGTGATTTGGCTCTAAGGCTTGCTATATCATCTTAGGAGCAGGTTGATCTTGAGGGTTCCCATAAAAGGGACCAGCTCCCCTGTGAGAGGGTTTCGAGGCATAGGTATTTTTGTGAGGAGGGTTATAACGTTGCCTCTTGCTTACAATAGGGCGAACAGGGTCTCTAATATTCAAATTTCAAGCTCCATGTCCTTGAGGCCCATGTTGGGTAGGAATGGAGATCTGCGGGGGAGGGATATTATTCTGGGTTTGAGGAGCAAGATTTTGGAGTGGGGGATGGTTCTTGGAAATGTAGTGGATACCCTAGTGCCCTACCTTCCCAAAAACACTACACTTAAAAGACATATTTTCATATTCAAAGACTTGAGTATGAAGGCCAAACATAGACGATAATATAATGGATTTAGGGATCTCTTTACTCAGGTCTGCAAACACACACATGCGAGCAGAAAGGAGTCTTGTTTTGCTCAAGGTTGCAGGATCAATAGCTATTAGTTCTCCAATCTCTGTAGCTATCCTAGCAAATATTTGTTCATTCCAGAAAAGCAGAGGTAATCCCAGCATCTTAACCCAAATAGGAGCCAAATCCAGCACCTGAGTCTAGGGGTTGAAATTAGGGGACCAATGCTTCAAATACAAGACCCTTTTCCCAAAAAACTAACGACCTCCTTGGAGAGTCCTTTCCATGTCCTATTCACATTGAAATGTCACCAAAAGAAAACTCTTGGGTAAAGCCTTAATCATCATATCGGCCCTTGGCTGCCATTTTTGGACAACCCATCTCCTTATGACTTCCAAGTCTGGCCTCACCCCCATAAATTTAGCCACCAGAGATGTTCTGCCCTCCATAGCCACATGCTGAGCTAAGGTATCCGGGACGTGCAACCTACCATTGACAGATTTTAGATTAAAACAAGAGTCGAATAATTTTTTCTTATCGCGAAGAGCATTAAGATATGAAGGTATCCAGTTGCCAGGTTTATCTTTGTCTCCTTCCTGGGTCTTCCTTTGATCCTGACACACAGTGTCCTGGTCCCCCTCAGAGATATCTTCAACCGCATCCGCCCAATGCCCTTGGATCGGTTCCAATAGAACTTCCTTGTCCACATCCTCCGCCTAGGGGCCTACTATCTCACCAGAGCCCCCACCTACCACGTTTGTTGATCTGCCCTTAGAAGCCCCACACCTAGTGTTTGTTGCCCCTAGACCTCCCGCTCCTACTCCTTGCTACTCCATCTGTCACAACTTGCTGCCTCCAAAATTTGCCATTTTTTTTTTAGGGCCAAAATTTTTGTGGCCGCTACAGTTCACGGGCTGCTATAGTGGCGGATGCTACAGTTTGTAGGATTCTACAGTGTCGACTGCTACAGTGGCGGGTGCTACAGTCCACGGGCTACTATAGTGGCAGCTGCTACAGTTCGCAAGCTTCAAACTTGGCAAGGGTCAAATCTCCGTCATCTGAGAATGCATTTTTGCACTTCAAGCTCTTGAGGTAATATCTAGTTGTAACACATTTTGTAGGATCTTCATTTTTAAAAAATTGACCATCATTGATTATTTCATAATTAGCTTCAAGAATACCATCTGATATGCTAATATTCTCCATGGATCATCTAGATGGTCTTTAGTAACCATTTGGATTTTATCAATGATTTGATTCAAATTCTCCTTTTGGGGTTGAATCTTTTGTTGCTCGCATGATTCCTCTTTGGATAATTGGTGCATCTAGAGGATGAGCTTCTTTCTTTTGAATTGAGATATTTGAAGGTTTTGAATCATTTACATGTAGGGCCTTCTCCTCCACCAAGCAAGAATCAGAGCATGATTGGGATGATCGAGCATATCTTCTTTAGGTGGCCATATTGTTGGAAATCATAACATCTTAGGGAGAAGTTTTCATATTCAATATTTTGGATCTATTCCCATTTTCTTGAGGTTATAGTAATGGATTGAGATCCAAGGACTGAAACATCCAACCAAACAACCAATCTTGCTTTACTCATATTAAGTTTATTGGACAAATTTGCCTTAGTTTGGGAATCCATATACTAGAACACACCAATGGCATTATTGATTTTGGTGAATCTCTTCTCTTCCCAAAACTCTACAGTGAGAGCATAAAGGTTCACCCAAATTAGGAAGCCATTAACTTCTTCTATAAAAGGATTGAAACTAGGAGTCCAAGGTCTTATATGGACACCCCTTTGTCCAAAAAACCAATTATATCTATAATCCATTCACCTATTTCTATCCACTAAATTTGAAAAGGAAATTGAAAATAAATTTTTGGGTAGGAGAGTTACTTGGAATTTTTTACCGATCCACCAATATTTAATGTATCCTTTGAGCTCCTCCATGCCTGGTCTTTTGCTCTTGTGTTTGCATATAATTTTTCAGGCTTCATGATCAATCAGATCCAACCCAAATTCATATTTTGAAATCATTATAGAGGAAAGAGGTTCATCCACCCGTGAAACCAAATATCCCTGAGAGATATTTCTTTTGATCAAAGAGGTTTTCTCATAGATTGAAGACGTCGTTTGTGAACAATCCTCTTCCTTCAAAGCTTGACTACAACTAGGTTTTGCATCCCTTTTGTGAAGACTATAACCTATTTTATCACTTTATGTCATTGCTAGATTACACCTAGGGTTTACACCCCTTTCGCAAATACTGTAGCTGTAGCCCAAAGGAAAGGGAGTTGCTTAGTCAATATCATAATATTTTGAGTAAAGAAGATAAATTTTGGAGATTAAAATCAAGATAAACTTGGTTAAATGGTGATAAAATACAAATATTTTTCATATGATGGTTATTGTATAGAGATAAACATCTAGAATTAGTAGAATTAAATCAATAGAAAATGTTATGATTGAACGTCAAAGTGAAATTAGAAAAGAGATAAAGCCTTTTATCAGAATATTCTAGGATCATAGGAGATTGAAGTTATTAAGAATACACTTCTTCAATATGTACCTTTAGTTATAACAAATGAAGACAATAGGAAACTCATGGAGCCTATTACTCTAAAAAAAATTCATTTAGATATTTTATCTTGTAATAAGGATAAATATCCAAGTCTATATGGGCTCTCTACAAATTTTTACCAGCATAATTGGGATATAGTAAAGGATTATTTATTAGTGGTAGTGGAATAGTCTAGGGTAAAACAATACATATCTTATAAAATAAATGCAACATATCTTACCATAATTCTAAAAAATAAGGATGATAAATTGTTTAATTCTTTTAGACTGACAAGCCTATGTAATATGACATACAAGATTATCTCCAAAGTGATGGCGAATCGATTAAGGCCATTGTCAGAAAAAATTATTTCAAAAGAGTAAGGAGTATTTGTGAAGGGGAGACAAATTCTATATGGGATCATAATAGCTCATAAAATTATACATTCAACAACTTCAAGAAAAGAGAAAACAATGATTTTAAAACTTGATATGAGTAAAGCCTATGATAGGGTTAAATGATATTTTCTTTTTGTAGTTTTAGAAAAGTTTGGATTTGGAAAGAAATGAGTTAGATGGATTAAATCTTGTGTTTCTATAGTTTCTTATTTAGTGTTGGTCAATGTGTTAGTAACATAATATTTTAAAGCCAAGAGAGGCCTTAGACAAGGAGATCCTCTATCTCCTTATTTTTCATTATTATGACAAAGGTTTTGAGTAGGAAATTAAATAAGGCTTACAAATATGGGCTTAAAAGTGGATTTAAGATTAGTAATAACATCAACAACATCAACCATCAATAGCTTGTAGATGATAAAACCCTTTTTGGAATGGCAAGGATAAATGAGGCTAGAGCTTTGAATAACTTTTTAAAGGAATACGAAAGAGCATCAGGGCAAAAAGTTAATAGGACAAAATCCAAAATTTACTTCCTTAACACTCCAACTAATATCAAAGAAAGAATTTGCATGTTACTTCAAACGGAGGAGGCAAATTTGCTAGCAACTTATCTAGGGATGCCTTTATTTGAGAAGAGAATGAGGATAAAATTATGAAATCTAATTATTAGGAAAGTTTAGAATAAACTACCAACTTGGAAAGGTAGATGGTTATCATTAGTAGGAAGAGTCCAATTAATTAAGTCAATCTTACAGGTCATTCCAACATATTAAATGCCATTTAATACTATTCCAAAATCAGTTGAATTTTTTTAATTTATATTATGCAATCCTTTTTATGGTGAGGTTTACATGATAAAAGAAATTTTCCTTTGGTGAAATGGAGTAAGGTGTGTAATGATAAGACTAGGAGAGGTCTTGGTTTAAGAGTTCTTACAGATATAAACTTAGCTTGGGAAAGTAATCTAGAGATTGTACAAAGAGAGTAAAAATTAATGGGCAAGAATTCCTCTAAGTATGTTGAGACCAATGACCCAAGTTTAATATTTACTGCATTCTCTCTACCAAGTGGTGTTGCTCTTTGGAATGGTTTAAATTTCTTTATTGATCTAATGATTAAAGGTTTAATATGGGGGGTGGAAACTAGAGAAAATTTTTCTATTTGGATGGATAGTTGGTGTGATAAAAACCACTTAATTTAGATCCTATTTTGAAACCTTGGATGAGAATGCTTCAAGACAAATATGGTGATAGGGTTTCAAAAATTTTATACAATGATCATGAAGGAAGATATATATGGAAAGAATATTGTTTTACAAGTATACAAGACATTGATGATAGGAGGAAATTTAGTATAAAGATAACAACTATGATTATTTCGAGGGGAGCCAAGGATAATTTGATTTGGGAGATAAATAGCTCAAGAGAATACACAACAAGAAGTGGATATAATGTAAAGCACCAATAAAATAGTAATATAACCAGAATATGGAGAGATATTTGGGATTACCCAAGCATTCCTAAAATCAAATATTTGTTTGGCTAGTAGGTCGTAGAAGAATTTTATCCTAGGATAACCTTATGAAAAGGGGTTTTCATGGCCCCTCTCAATGTGTTCTTTGTAAAAAGCAGGAGGAGAGTATGGACCATCTCTTGGGGAATTGCTAAATAGTTTGGAAACTATGGCAATGGATTCTTAATATGTTTGGTAAATGCATGATGATGAATAGCAATTATGTTAAAGCAATGGCAGAACACTTATTAAAGTGAGGCTTTACAAACAATATGGGATATATCAAAAGATACAATACTTTTGACTGTATGGCTAGAAAGGAATGGAGTAATATTTAAAGGAAAGAAAAGTAGTTTACAGGTGATGAAAAGGAAGATATGTTTAGCCATAGAGGAGTCTAAACCAACCCTATCAACTCACCCAATACCTAATATGGAAGCAGAGAGCCTTGATAGATGGAGTCAAGTCATTAAATGAAATTATGATGTTGGGTACAAGAGAAGCAAAAAGAAGGCAAAGAATATAAAGTGGAAACCACCAGATGTGTATTTGTTTAAATTTAAATTTTTATGGAGCATCTAAAGGAAATTTAGGACTAGTAGGAGGAGGAGAAATAATTAGAAATAATAGAGGAGATATTTTGTCTCATTACGCTTTCAATAGTGAATTTAAGACAAATAATGAAGTTGAAGCTTGGGAGGCTTTAAAAGGGTTAAAAATATGCAAATAAATGAAATGGAATAGAATATGGATGGAAGGTGATTCTATCATAGTAATAAATGCAATTTTGAGGAAAGCAAAGGCTCCATGGAACATACAAGAGATAATTTTGGAAATTCAAGATCTTGCTAAAGAGTTTGAAGAAATCAGGTTTACACATACATTAAGGGAAGGAAACAATTATGCAAATAGGCTAGCCAATAGAGGGGTTTTGATTGAGGATCATGAAGTTAAATTCTCCTTTCAATGGTTAGAGGAAGTAGTAAGTTTAGTTGAAGCTGACAAGAAAATATTGACTACCTGAATCAAATAATGATTAAGATTTACTTTAATATTTTTCATTGGTAATATTTGCTTTATTTTATAACATTAATGTGTTTTCATATAAACTATTTATTATAATTTTTGTGGTTGCACTTGTGTTTCAGGAAGGAAACTAGCAATCCAAATTTGGTAAAATGGACTATGATAGTGCAATGTTTTGAAAATATTACTCTACTAAGATGCAATGCATAGATAGTGGAGGTGAAGTTTTGGTATTGTGAAGGCTACTATAGAAAAATTTCAAGAAGGATACTAAATTCTATAATATTTGTATTCATACAAAAAAATAAAAAGATCTAGAAAATAAAAATCAACAATTCAAACATTTAATGTAAAATGATGTAGGTTTCTAGCAATAGCATCTCAATTGAGATGAGAAGTGTATCTATTTGTAAAATCTCAAGCTGAAGAGAGTTGTAATTTGTCAAGGGTGGGGGACTCGAGTACAACCCCTTATTTTTTTAATGGGTTATATGAGATTGAAACGGGTCCCACCCTTATTACATAATCACCATATAGTGGTATTACAACAAAGCTTGGATAATATCCATGTATAGTTTGGGAAGATTCGAACCAAGGTCTCCTCATTGAATGTTGAGGAATCTAACTGATTGAGTGAGTACAACTCCTTATTATCTAGCAAAACAAAAACTCTCCATGGGATGGAGAAAAATGTTGATACCTCTACCAAAAAAGATTTTCCTATTAATTTTTCTAAGAATAAGATAAGCTTCAATATCTAAGCAAAAAGCTATATATTTTCCCTTTCATTTAGTGATATTTTGATAGCATTAGATGAATTATTTTTAGTTTTGTAAATCTTTCACTAAATAACTAAAATGCTTTAATATAAACTACTTCAAATATAATAAGCGATGAGTATCAAATGTGTAGTTGAATTGATCATATATCTTGATTTAAGATTTTTTTAAGATTATATTTGTATATAGAAGTTGGAATAGTATTGTCAATCCACTTTTGAACAAGACTTGATCTACTTAAAAGTTTTCAACTATCCTTTTGGATGTGTTATTGATTGCTTGATTATACTAGATAAGTTTAATTGTTTTTTGGATTGGTAGTTGAGGGGTTTAAAAAAAATTAAGACAAGACATTTTTGTGATTGGGTATTTTACTTATATTGTAAATTGAAAGTTAATTGCTAAACTAAAAGAGAAAATACTTTTTCAACTTTGCCAAGGACAAATTTCATGGTCTAGCAACCAATAAATAATAAAATGTACCATTTGATAGAATTTGCATGAGACATCATGATTCTATCCTATGTTATGAGAAAGATAATTGGAAACAAAATAAAAATATATTACTTTACTCAAATTGCATTAGCTAAACCTATTATATTTCTCAAATTTCAAGGAGAAGACCTAAGTTCAAATATTACCAAGAAATACATGCATAATTGCCAAGTTGTTGTAATACCACTATGTGGTCATGATGTAATATGGGTGGGGCCTGTTTCAATCCCATATAATCGATATATATATATATATATATATATATATATATATATATATATATATATATATATATATATATATATATATATATATATATATATAATCTAAATGAATATTTTAGGATTATTTTACATTTTATTTGATTAGATAAAATAAGGGGTTTTTAAAGGGTCCCCAAACCTTTTACAATAAGGGTTTTGAAAGGCTCCCCCAAACCTTAGATTTATCCATTAAACAACTAAAATATCAAATTACCCCGACTTAAAATATTCAGAGAGCATTGGGGGCCAACCTAAAGCAAAGCTACCCCGATTTAAATATCCAATGAGCATCGAAGGCCAACCTAAAACAAAACAAGATTTGAATAAAAATTTAAATATGGAATTTGACGTTCTCTCGCTTGAAACATAGAATTTGGAACTCGGTACCAAGGGTTTGTAATTTGAAGTTCCCATCCAAATGAAACTTTCCCACCTAGCAAGAATAACATAGTAGCCATATTGGAAGAAGAGATGGCCCCCTAGAGGACCACAGGGTTTTGAAAGGACCCAAAACCTTTACATAGGGTTTTACTAGGAACCCAAAACCTTGAGAGGAGTAGGCCTCAAAGAGGACCACAAGGTTTTGAAGGGACCCAAAACCATAACACAGGGTTTTACAAGGAACCCAAAACCTAAGCTAAAACAATCTTGTCCAACAAGAAAAATGAACCACTAAAACAAAAATTTGGATCAAAACTTTTTTCCTACAAGAGAATGGGATGCCAAGCCAAAATATTTGACCAAGATCATTGCATATGCTGAGAAAATTAAACAAAAACATCCTGCTTGAGATGGAATATCAAGACCGCACAAATCTTGCCTAGCAAGGGAAATGATCTTGAAACCAAAAACACCTCGTAATAGCTGGGAGAAATGACCACCAGCTATTAAATAGTTGTGTAGAAAAACCTCCCACCAAAAAATGGGAAATTAGAGCACCAACCATAAGATCTACTATTAGGTTCAAGATATAATTGGAAACCACTAAAAGAAACACCCAAACCTTTCATACGAAGGGTCAACTACAATACACCAGACACGAGGGTCTATAGCACACTTCATACTCCATTGTAATTAGGCACGTGGTCTCCTCCAAGGGTTTGGATTGGGTTGGGAAAGACCAAAAAATATGATAAGGATAAATGAACTGGCCAACACATACCTCTAGTAAATACCCCAACAACTTCATTGGACCAACCAAACCCACCAAACACAGTGGTTGCAAACACAAGCAAAATCCAATGAACATTGAAGGCACAAGATCTCCCCTTGATATTTGTGTAAGGGAAGGGGTAAGACCAAAAAATGAAGAGATAGACTCATCTGATAGTAATCGCATCTAGCAACCAGAAGATACAACAAATAAAGTCATACTGGGCATACATAAGCCATAAGATATTCCACCATTTTATGTCATACTAGATGGCATCTCCGCAGAGAAAACCCTCTCCATAGGGAAGAGGGTTTTCCAGGGTTATTTTATATTTTCATGAACTTATAATTTTTATTTTATTTTTTGTCTTCTTTATTATTTTTTCCAAATTGTACTTATATTTAGGTTTGCTAAGCATAAATGAAATTATCGTATGCTTTATTGTTCCTTCTACCATCGTTGTGCTTCCTACTACTTGTTTTTACTAAAACACCTATTCTACTTGCATCACCACTTGTTTCTCTACCATACTATATCCCAAAGTGAATGCAAGATTTGTAAATCATTCTCTCTATTATGAACATTATGCTGTTATAACCTAGCCCTATTCCAAGATTATTTTGACCTACATTCAATCATTTCTAGAAACATAACTATTGTTTGTTTATAAAAACACTAATAAAAAATCTTCTTTGTATACACAATAGATTCGCTCCATGAAACCATGAGTCATTTGATTTGTATTATCAAAATTTATACATGTCTAAAAAGACCCAATTTGACTAAAAATAACTAATATAATGTTAAAATGGGAAAGGTCAAGTTGAAACAAGTGAATGGACAAACCTAAGGTATCACTAAATGGGGAATATAGGTAAGGCATGGGTAATTCATATAAAATGCAATATGAAAGTGACTAAAACAAATATAAGCAAGGAAAGTATAGTGACAACAAGGTAAATATGTTTTATCAAGTGGAATTAGCTCAACTAGTTAGATTCCTCAACATTTAAGGAGGAGACCAAGATTAAAATATTGCTAAGCAATACATGGATAATATCCAAGCTTTTTTGTAATACCACTTCTGGTGATGATGTAATATGGTTGGGGTCCGTTTCAATCCCATATAACAAATTGATAAAAATAGAGTAAATATGTTTTGTAAGAGATAAAATAAATAAACATAAATTACCCCTTAAAGAGATTCTTGACTTGGTTTGATCCCTTGATTCTTGATATTGGATCCTTCAATGATAAATTTATTGGCTAATGGACCTCACCATCACTTTTAGATAAGGATGTGAACCTGAAGAATGAATGCTAACTAGGAAAAGAGGAGGGGAAGGCAATATATGGAAAAATTCATTAACAATATTAGAACAATATAAATGTAGTATAAGAATTAATAGTATGATGGATACTTTATTGCCCTTAGTACTCTTTTTGAATGATGTTTGAAAATGACTTTTATTGCTCCAAGTGGTTGTAAGTGGAAAAATCAAATATATCCATCTATAGAGTGATAAGCAAATTTTACAAGGCATTATCTATGACCACTATATGGCTATCAGTATTACTTTTATTGGGGCTACTATCTGGTTCATGGATATTTCCCACCACCCTCTCTTAATATAATATTTGGGTTACTTTAATATAGGATAAAACTGCAAGTACTAGAAAATAGATAATATCTATCCTTATTGCAACTAATATAATTACTTCATTTAGATATGTAGAGTGGTAATTAGGTGGAAGATGCTAAGACATATAGTCTAATGTTATATTTACACCTTCCTAGTATTTGAATTCATCTTGACCAATGACATATTCTAATTAAAAGCATTATTATTGACTCTAAATAAAATAATTATACTAGTCTACGAATGGCTTAAAAAGGGCCAAAATGAACATCAAAATTTAGGGTTTTTATTTTGTTTTAGCAACGTATATAATATATATTAAAACATAAATGGGTATGTGTTGTTGACAAGTGTAGGTGTTATAGCTAAAGATGAACCTAAGGGTGAAACAAGGCAAACATTGTAGCATGTCGAAATAGACATGGATGCTAATATGAGAAATAGAAAATAAATGAGGTACCCTAAAGGTATTATAAGGCTATTGTTAGGGCTATGGGTAGACTTAAGTCTTTCTAAAGCCTCGTCCTTAACTCAAGGACTACTTTTCCATTTCTCGAGAGCTATTTTTCATCAAATAAGTTAAAATAGTTATCTTCAAAAATTCTATAATAATACATTTTCTCTATAAGGTGCTTGTTTTATCATGAAGTGAATTGATAAAAAAGCACCTTGTGCAAAAATCCCACTATATCACATAAAGTGACATTAGCTCAACTGATTAAATTCCTCAACATTTCAAGAAGGAGACCGAGGTTCAAATCTTGCCAAATGATACATGTATAATATCCAAGCTTTGTTGTAATACTACTATGTGGTGATGATGTAATACAAGTGGGGCCCGTTTCAATCCAATATAACCCATTAAAAAAAATCCCACTATATCACTCTAAAAAATCTCCAACATTTGAAAAAAAACTATCAAGAGTCTTTTTAAATTGGAAAATAGTTTTTCTAATTTGATTAATAATGCATCTAATTACATCCTTTCCAACCATTGAATTTAGGTTGAATCCCTACTATCCTTACTAAATTTTAATCTAAACTAATCTAATTATATGAAAATAAAATACAAAAATTAAAACTCATAAAAGTAAATTTGTAAGTGTACAGTGCAAGGAATGAAAACTAATTATGGTTGTAATCATAGCAAGGTGAGTGTATGATTAATCAACTCATGATAAATACAAATAATAACAATATTTTAATGTTATTGATAATAAATTGTAAGAATGAATGACAATATGGAAAAAGGGATATATCTCTATCATCGTGTATTCTATAATACAAGAGGGCAATGCCAGCGATACAGAGCAAAATAATTATCATTTTCCAACCAGTTTCATGAGTTTCTAGGGCATGATGTGGGTTTTACAAAGTGTACCTATAAATTCGTCATGGCTAAAATATGTCTACCATGGATCCTATGGGTCATATTTATTGTAGGAATCTACTTTTGAGTTACCTAGGGTGGGAAACTATTACTCCTAGTAAAAGTAAAATTTGGGGGTTTCTCGAACAAAATGAAGCACCTCCAAATATTACATACCTCTAAATATGCTTCTCATTGGCTTAGAGGTCTTCTAGAATGAGTGTTAGTGAAACTACATGCTAAAATATCACTTTCCAAAGACTATCCTTGGTATCCATGCCTTACTGTTACCCCTTTGTAGGCCTATGAGTGGTTTGCTCTAGGAAGCAAGCACATTGCTTTGCTTTACTAATATTTGCTAACATTTACTAGTGAATTACTCTTTCAAGTCAATTAGTCCACTTTGATAATGAATATCTCCTAAATTAATTGACACTTAAGGAATGAATCAATACTTGAGCAAATTGGACCGCCTTAGAGACAACCAATTTTTATCGATTTTACAAACTTTTGCTATTGTAATGTTGTTCCTAGGTTTGCAAAATATAAAATTTTCTACCTAATTCCTTGAAACTAGAAGGTAGTAGCCTAGATATTATATTTTAGGTAACTTTTAAGGGCACTAAGCTCAATTTGTTAGAGATCCAAGATCCTTCTTGTCAAAATTTATAATACTTTCTAAAAATGTTCTAAAAAACCCATTCACCATGATCACATCCAACAAAGATGTAGAAGCAAATCAAAGATAACATAAAGAGTAAAAACAATTAATGAAGATAGAGATAACAAGAAGTAGAAGGTGGTTGGTTGTGGGCACTCAATATATCACGATTTAATCACACTTATGATACAAATGGATCCTCATTGATTGGTATTTATAATGACACCAAAACCTCAATGAGAGATTAAAATCAAGCCAACATTAACTTAACCTTTATTTATTTTTAATTGGTTATATAGGATTGAAACGATCCCCACATATATTACATCATGATTGCATAGTGGTATTACAATAGTTTAACAATTCTGCATGTATCACTTAGAAATATTCGAAGCTAAGTCTCCTCCTTGAAAGTTGAGTAATATAACCAATTGAGCTAATGAAATTTAATAAATTAGACTTGAGGTTAACTTTATGATAAAATATTAATAAATTACTCTTCAGTCAAGGTTATCCATAAATGTGGACTAAACAATGCCACTAAGGGTAAAATACAAAAGGGGCCCTTGGGATTACATGAATATGCTAGTAGGATTACATTATAATATTCTTGTATCCTACATTAATAGTTCTCATAAGCACTTCTTCACACTTTTGGCCTTGGCCTAAATAAAATCAAATTATCCATATTTCAACACCTCCCATAATTTGAGCTAAGAGATCCAAGGAGAGAAGGCATTAGAGGTGATACCTCCCCCTATAATGAATGCTCTAGTGGGCCTCCATTTTACCACCATCATCCTCATATTCATCATTTAAAAGGTTTTTTCCATCCCTCAAGAATTGTATTTCAATCTTCTTTAGTATCGTAATGCCATTCTTGATGAAGTGTCCTTATCTTTTATAATTCAAGTATTTGATTTCTTTGAAACCTTAGACTTCCCTTAGGAAACTAAGCCTTAGATTCCATTGATTTTAAGTCTTTTGGATGAGCTTGTATATGAGAAATAACTCCATAATTCTTCATTGCAACTTCATAATGGATTAGAAGCTTGAAAAGTCCTTCAATAAAGATGGGTTGTGGATCCTTGATAGTCATAGCATTCACATAAAGAACCAATACAACTATATGAAAAGGAGAAATATTGGAAGTAATAGATTTGACATACTCTTCATCACTCTTTACCTTACTTATTATCATAGTCAGATCAAATTTTAGAGCTTTAAAATGAGATATGTAGTCTTTAACATTACTAGAATATAAAACTTTATGTCTGGAGAGCTCTATCTCTATTTTGTTAACTTTAGTAGCACTTACTTTTTAATAGAGATCTTTGAAAGTTGACCATATCTCAAAAGGATCAAATTTCTCTCTAATGTGGAAAAGTACATCTAGTTCCACTAATATGAAGAAGAGTCCAAGATCTTCCTCTATTTTATCAAGTTCATGATCATTGAGACCTTATAATTCATTATTGAAGATGAACCAAAGATTCTTGCTTTTGCCAATACTACCATTTGAACAAACCAAATGCTATATATTCATCCATTAAGGCAAGTAATATACCATAAAGATCCATTTTGCAATAAAAAGACCCCAAGAAAAAACATAATAGGTCCATAAACTAATTTCACCATTGTGTAGAGCTTGAAAAATTATGCAATTTGAAAAAAAAGGCTTTACATGATTTTGTATGCAAAAGTTATGGCCTCCAAAATATTTGGTATGTTAGCACTCAAATCATTAAAAAATCAAATTGTGAAACCTTAGAAAAAATTTCACTCAATTGAAAATTGCCACTTGGCCCCACTAGATTGGATGTTATGCTTTCAAATGGAGAATCAAAGTTTGACAAATTGATCGATATGATCGGTTGTAGGTTCTCATACATACATATACATACATACATATTTATATAAAAGTTAATTTTTAATGGGTTTGTAGCTAATGGGGCTTGAACGGACAACCTTTCCATACCAAATGTATAAATGGACTAATGCACCACATGTGTTGCTTAAAAACAAAAGGGAAATGAATTGTAAAAAATATGCTTTTTGCTACATACCTTTCCAAAGAGGGGGGTTGGGCCACAAGGAAATCAACCAACTATTATGTCATCATTGTTGTAAAATAGGGGAGGAGAACTTATTGCTTAACCGTGAGTGTGCCAGCACCACACAATAGCTCCTTAGAAATATGACTACCTATGGAAATTAAACCACCAACCTTTATGTAGCAAGGGAACATACCAAGAAATATACTAGAGTGTGGTTGATAGAGGAAACAAACTCACCAAATCCATTAGATAAACAACACATCCAAAAATGCTTGGTATTAGAATTGATGATTTATGTTAGGTAGAGAAAGCCTTCAATCATTGTAGTAAAACTGCATGAATGGAGAAAATTTTATAAGGATCGATACATATATTTTAGGTTGAGGAGTGTGTATGCCACCTTAAAATCACCCATGGACAAACCCTTATAGACATAATCCCCTACAAAAGGGTTTATATAAGGGCTCAAACTAGAGATGAGTTTCAAAAAAACCTACTTTTATGTTAGTATACCACTCTCTATATTCCAAACAAGAGATGCCAAGGTGGTAATGGTAGACAAAATGTGAAACAAAACATAGTTGCTTGAAGACTTGAAACCATGAACTCTCTACAAGAAATCAATGTTGTCACCAATGCATTGTCCACCTCCAATGGTCCACTCATTTATTAATAATCAAATGAACAATGTTGTGATGCACTATGCATGCAAGAAGACATGCAAAAAATAAAGGAGAACCAAATGAATTTTGAAATTTGAAGTTTCAAATTCATTTGTCCGTAATATTCCCTCTAATAAACACACACTAAATCTAGTTTTTCAATAATAAAAAAGGATGAGTATTTTCGAGAGCTAAGTGATGTAGATTTCATCCTCACTACGTACCATGTCAAAATTCACAATACTTTCCAAAAATATTCTAAAACATGTATTCACCATGATCATATCCAAAAAAAATGTAGAAGTGAATTAAAGATAACGTTAAGAAATTAAAGAAATAAACAAAGTGAGAGATGATAGGAAGTAGAAGGTGGGTTCTCGTGGACACCCCAATATATTATATTTTATTCACACTTACGATACAAATGGATCCTCATTGAGGGGTATTTATCATGATACCAAAACCCCAATGAGAGGGTAATCTCAGGTCGACATTAACTTAACCTTAAGGTTTTTCAATGAGTTTACATAGGTTTTTATGAGGGATCTTGGTTCCCTCATACTGAGTGGGGTTTGAACCTTAGACCTATCAAAGAGAGGCCAAAGCCCTTACCACTGTAGTAAGATTGTAGTTGATTGCTTAACCTTAAGGTTAACGTATAATAAAATAATAATAGATTACCCTTTAAGTAAGGTTATCCATAAAGGTGGATTAACCAATACTACTAAGGATGAAATATGAAAGAGGCCTTCAAGATTACATGAAGATGATTGTCGACTTACATAAATAATGAATACCTATAGGCTTACATAATCACATGTCCATAGGCTACATTGACAGTGCTCATAAGCATTTCTTCACACTTTTTTCCTTGGACCAAATAATATCAAATTACACTTATTTCAATATTTTCCCTTGGGCATGGAGTCTTCAAAATTGGAATCATTGCTACAAAATTGCAAAATTGCTAGTCACCTTTGTTTAGCTATAGGCCAACAGGTTCAAAATTACCTAACAATTAGCATGTGAGGGGACATATTGAACATGAACATTATGGTGGTCAATACCAACTCCTTATATTAATCATTGATCAGGATCTTCCCTTTACCCTCTCTAATTTCTTAACTTCTTCTAAATAATTTCTAGTTCAATGATTCTTTTTGAAGCATCTGGTAATGTTACCTCCACTTCGAATTTCTCTTCATCAATGACATTGGTAGCATACTTCAGTGTATGTATTTTTATTTATTTAAGAATACATTAGGCAATCCCTTATTTATAAATTCTTGCACTCCTTTATTAAGTCCTCAACAATCATTTTGAGAGTGCCATAGGTAGCTTGCACCACTAGAGTTTCCCTTGCTTGTAGGATATCTTTTTCAACTATGTGATTACCGTATTATTATCAGACATATCCATCTACTTCATATATCCATTATATAGGAAGTACTTCAACGCACTTTGCCTTGGATTTTGGTTCCTCTTCTACTTGCTTGATTACATTTGAACTTTTATTGAGTAAGGTTTCACACTTATTTTAAATATGTGGAGTGTGCCTTAGCAAACTTGGTCCTACATAAACTCGACCTACCCTAATATTGAGCTCTTGAATTCTATATTCTATATTGAAAGTGCCTTGATGACCTATAACTCTCTTATTCCTTTTATTAGCTAGGATCATTGGATAAAAAATGTAGTAGATGTTGATTCTCTTTTCATCGATGTTATCTTAATCATTAATATTTCTTGTTCCCTACATGGTACCTAATATTTCCTTTTGAGAGGACTAATAGATAAATATCAAGAGGAAGGTGCTCCATAGTGTGGATTACCTTGGATATATTTTATGCTATTGGAGGGAAGAGTATCTTGTACCTTTGATGACTACTGGACCAATGAATACAAGGATGCTAGTTTAACACAATGACATAGATAATGGTGTGAAGTATGTGCTTATGGATGATGAGAGAGATGGATATGAGGATAAATGAAGCTATACAATGATTATTATGGTGTGGGGGGATCAAATAATGGGTGCATGGGGATGTAATAGCTAATGCTAATGGCATGAACAATGACAGGGAAAACTAGAGTGAATATGGTGTGTGGAAATATCTTATGCTTTGAACAAGCAAACCTTCTAGTGATACTAATACCTAGGCTATGCTTATTTGGTGTGGGATGGTTACAACTAAAGAATTTGAGGGTATTAGAGAATAAAAGTAGAAGAAATAAGGAGAAGAATAATATATATGAGAGTAGAATAAATGAGGGTGGAAGTGAATGAAGATGGTCATGGAAAGATGGTGGAAGTAATTTATGCATGTAGTTTATTAAATTTCATTATTTCCACTCTTTTACTTATATGTAAACATTATTTCCTTTTAGAACTCTTCTCTTCATGGTTATATATCATCTCTCTCCATATAGTATCCTTAACTTACTTGAGTCATTAAAGGTCTCATGGACTATGTCACTTTTACCAACCTTCATATTGATAGTTATTTAGTGACCACATTGTCTGTAAGGCCCTTTTTAGAATCTACTTTGTTCATTAATCTATAGATTTAAGAAGGAAGAAAACTTCTATTTAGCCTTAAAAATAGTCTAGATCTCAAGATTTGCATTGCTATCATCATATTCATGGTTTAGAATTTCATCTTATCAATCTTAGGAAAGAAACCACTAAACTTGAAGAGGTATTCAACCACTGATTTCCTGTATACCTAAATTGTTGTCTATAATGAGTGTATGTATCTATCCATATACCTTTAACCATTGGAGTGGGGTATGTATATGGTTTAGATTGTTTTTTTGCATGTACACCATATCCACACCCAATAAATTAAGTCTTGAATTTGCGTGAATTTTTCTATTTTGAATTAACTCTATAATTTGGACTTCATATAGAATATGGGGGGTAATCCTTGGTGGTTTATCCCTAGTTTTATCCAATATCGTAAAAGGCATTTTTATTTTCTTATGGTATCAATATACATTGCCACTTTTTAACCAATATTTTTGGTTTCAAATTAGGCCTTTTTCACATATGTTATATCAAGAATACATGCCTTTAATAAGTTTTTGTGCATGGAGTAGGGATCCAACTTGGTTTGTAGGTCTCTATTCAGAATAATAGATGAGTTGTGGGATAATCTAGATGATCTTAGGCACATAAAACTGATACAAGAGTCTTATGTTGGGTCTAAAAGCAAGATAGTAGTGCAAAATCTACAAAATTAATAGCCCAAGTCTAACACTTTTTGTTAAGAAAGGGATGGAGCAAGGATGTGGATGCCATATTAGGAATGTTAGTGGTTGATAATAAATGGAGATATGAACCCTAATAAATGCTACAAATAGGTAATGTACAACCTATTTAATAAATTTAGAGGATTACATAGAGATGAAGGTGGACCTAGAGGTTGTGGGTTCTTCCACCATTCTAAGTTTTAGAAGGTCATAATGGGATTGCATTAGAGTAATTTATTATGTAAGAATACAAACCACCACTTCCCATTATACATGCCATATTATGTATTTATAGTCTTGGATAAATATGTAATTTAACTAGGTTAAATTATTTTAGTAATCGTATACCATGACTTCTATATGATGTGGGTTAGGATATAAAAGCAAATGGTCCTTTATTATGGGATGAATTTTTAAGATATTCTTATAGTAGTATACCATATGGAATACATTTGGAATATATATGTCTTTATATGATAGATGAATAAATGGTGTTAGAGAATGGGACATAGGCTTTGGTAGAAGTAACATAGCCCATTTCATATGTGAATTTGGTGAATAAAATAATGTAGAGTACATATGGGGTATGGTATTAGATTGAATAAAATTTAATGAGGATATTTGCATGGAGAAATACATCCATCATCATATATACATAATAGAGATACACTACATAGGCACAATTTTGAGACAATTTGGGTAAGAGATCCATTTTTTATCCTTCTCAAGCTAATACCTTGAAAAAATAGAGAAAGGTATGTAGAATTGACTAGCTCATTATAGGAAAATTGAAGAAATGAATGGAGGATTTAAGAAGTTAGGTTGATGCCTCATGTGGCAGTGGACATGAATATACCCAAGTTTGAGGTTGTGCCATAGGATGGGATAGGACTTATAAAATATGTGGATATGGGAATTTCTTTAGAGGTTCTTCCAGGGAGGAGATCTAAATAGTTAAGTATCAAATGGGAAATTAATGAATAGGATGATGAAATATCCCATGAGTGTTGATGGATTGGATTTGAGGGGAGGATAACTGGTAAGGGGGTTATAGAGTAAGGTATGGGAGATATTGAGGAAGGGATGACACTCATGTGGATATTCCTATTGACGAGGCATGAGGAGATGAGTAGAGGGTTTCCTGTGAGGGTTAGGATGAGAATGAAAGGATCCTATCATTTATTTTTATTTCACATATCAAAATGAAAGGATGATATCATTTGTTTTGATTTGAATTCACATGTTATTATTTGATTTGATTTCACATATTATCATTTGATTTGATTTCACATATCAGAATGAAAGGATGTTTTCATTTGATTTAATTTGAGTTCACATGTTATTATTTGATTTGATTTCACATATTTTAATGAAAGGATGCTATCATTTGATTTGCTTTCACATATATTTTTTTTTTTTGGTAATTATTTTAATAGATTAACAGTGGGTTTTTATAGAGGATCCCAAAACCTTATGTACAAAATCAGCCTGGCTGGAATGTGCATCATGCCTTGTGGCTGGAGGAATAAACCTGATGACAGAAACCAAAAACTGCTAATTGCCCGAAGGCTACAAGTAGGGCCCTTATGCCTGAATATCCTGGAAACAAACCACATTTTACCAAGGAAAACAAAAATACTAGCTGGAGAAATTTGACCATCGAAAGCAAAAATAGCCAAACCAAACGAATGACCTTCTGAAGCGAGGAGAACATCATGAGAGGATATCCGCATTGGCCAAACTCGCCACCTCAGATGGGAAGCATGAGCGCCACACAACAGGACACGTGGTCGCAAGCCCTTTGTTGGCCATGTGGTCTGCCACGCGATTTCCTTCCCTAAAAATATGGCACGCCTTCCACCTGTCACGTTGAGAGAGGAGCATCCTAGCCTCAAGAATGATGTTGTAGACCCTCCAAGACGGGTCTTTAGAGCCTAGCGAGATAGTTGACTATATTGAGCGAATCACCTTCGACTATCAAAGGCCGAGGATCCTCGGAGAGGATCTGGATACCTTTCAAAACACTTTTGGCTTCAGCATAGTGATTAGTCTGGGCACCCAAATCTTCACAATAAGCCAGCACGAGATTCCCGTTATGATCTCTAACCACACCACCAGAACCAGCAGGGCCAGGATTGCCTTTGGCCGCACCGTCAAAGTTTAATTTAATCCAGCCCACAGGGGGCTTGGTCCAAATAACATCCCCACGCTGAGACTTAGAAACACCATCATGAATAGGGAAGAGGCCCAAACTTTTGAAGATCGCTGCTTCGCCAGGAAGGCGGGGACGGGAACTAGGAACAACTTTAGAATTCTCAATGGCGAAGGATAAGGCTCTCTGAGCGACACAGGGAGGTACTCTAGGGACCTTGCCGAAGACTCTGGAATTCCTCTCTAGCCAAATCTGCCAAATGGAGTGGTGGAAAGAGGCCTCAAGAAGGAAGCGAAGTTTAGGATTCTTGAAAGGATTGGGCCATTGGTGGAAGGCATCTTTGAGGGAGCGGGGAGTGCACCAAAGGATTTGAAAGGAAGACAGGACAGTGCCGAGGACAGAATGGGAAAAAGGACAGTGCAAAAATAAGTGGTCTGTCGTCTCACAATCAGCAAAGCACAAGAAGCACCTGTTGGGAATAGCAAAACCCCTCTTATGGAGGTTGTCGATGGTTAAGGCTTTATTATGAAAGGCAATCCATGCAAAGTAATTAACTTTAGGAATAATACCCTTCCTCCAAATCACTTTCCATCGGTGATCCATGGCAATCTCGCAAGTAAGAAGGTCATAGGCGGTCTTGACAGAGAACAGACCATCCTCTGTGCCACGCCAGATGATTCTGTCATCTCTTCTAACAGATGGAATTAAAACAGACCGAAGAATATTAGACAAAAAAGTCATTTCATTGTTAAAGCCATCCAGGATTGGCAAATTCCACCGAGGGGGAAGAGAGCTCCGATCAATGAAGTCCGCAACCTTGAGTTGGGAATTTGGATCCACCGGGGCTTTCAAGCCAGCAAGGTCCGCTCTCAACTCGAGAGCTCCATCGATAACTCCACCTGTCCTTCCAGAAGAGAATGGAGTTGCCATCACCCAAAATCCAGCGAGCACCAGAGTCGATCAGAGAGCGGGCTTGAAGCACAGATTTCCAAAAGGCAGACGCTTCAGGAGGAATCCCGACATCAAAAAGAGAACTCGATCCAAGATACTTCCTCTTAACCAGCTTGACCCACTCTGCTGGGTCATTAGTCAGGATCTTCCAAGCGTGCTTAGCGATCAAAGCAGTGTTCATGAGTCTTGATCTCCTCATTCCCATGCCGCCTTGGTCCTTTCGCAAGCAAACCTTATCCCAGGCCACAAGAGGAATTCTGGATTTTTCTTCATTGCCAGACCACAGAAAGGTCCTCTGAATCTTTTCAATCTTGGAATGGACAGAAACAGGCAGCATGAACACAGACATGAAGTAAGTTGGGATTCCTTGGAGACAAGCTTTGGTAAGGGTGGCTTTCCCAGCTTGCGACAGGAATTTGCCTTTCCAAGTGCTCAGCTTTTTGTGAAGACGTTCCAGGATCATGTCCCACAAGCTTCCATTGGCCCGGCCATTACAAGCCAGAGGCAAACCCAGATAAGACGCAGGCAGGGAATCAATAGTGCATTCCAAAATTTTGGCTATGCGGAGCTGCCTTCGCATAGGAGTGTTAATAAAGTAAATTTTGCTTTTGATGTAATTGACTTTCTGTCCGACAGCCTTTTCATAACGGGAGAGGATTCGCTTGATGGATTTGGCTTGAGTGACGGACGCCCCAGTGGAGATGAGGGTGTCATCCACAAATTGTTGATGAGAGACAGGATCGACTCTGGAGGTGGGAAAAATGCCAGAGATCTTATTCGGCGAAGAGCCTCTTTCAAAGACCAACTCAGAACCTCAACCAGAAGGATGAATAGAATAGGAGACAGAGGGTCACCTTGTCTGAGGCCTCTGGCACTTTGGAAATACCCAGCAGGGGATCCGTTGATTAGAACAGAAAAGGAGGGAGTGGATATGCAACTACTGACAAGGTCAATCCATTGAGGGTGAAAGCCGAACTTGAAGAGGACAGCACAGAGGAACCTCCTGTCAACTCTGTCAAAAGCTTTATTCATGTCCAACTTGAGGAAAAGAGCAGCATTTTTGGAGCGGTGAGCAGAATGGAGGGTTTCATGGATGGTGATGACACCATCGAGAATGTTTCTGCCTTTCACGGTGCTTCCTTGAGAAGGACCAACCAAGGAGGGAAGAAGGGACCTCAGACGGTTGGCTATGGACTTGGTTAAGATTTTATAAAAAACATTGCACAGGCTAATGGGACGATAATCAGAGAAACTTTTGCAGGCGGAAGACTTAGGGATGAGAGCAAGAAAGGTAGAATTTAGTTTTGGATGGATGGATCTGGAGGCTTGAATCTCCTGAATTGCTTCGCACACATCCGAGCCCACAACATCCCACATAACTTGAAAAAAATGGGGGGAAAACCGTCAGGCCCAGGGGCCTTGTCTAGTTGCATGGAGAACAAAGCTTCTTTAATCTCAGACATAGAAAAAGGCTCCGAAGCTTAAAGCTTACCTCGGGAGGAACTTTGATTGGGAAGTTATCCAACAGAGATTTCTGAACCTGGAGATCACTGTCGGGAGGAACACCGAGCAGATCCTGGAAGAAGTCAACCGCTTCACTTCGGATTTCCTCAATATCCTTGGTAACGCGTCCATCCTTGCACACCACTTCCCTGATTTTGTTAGCCCCTCTGTGCCGCAAAGTTGACGCATGAAAAAACTTCGTATTGGAGTCTCCATTTCTCAACCAGAGGTCCCTAGATTTCTGGCGCCAGAAAGTTTCTTCCCTTGCAAGAATAGAATGATAATCCACCAAGAGCCTCCTTTCCTCCTCCCTGAGGCAATCGGTGTAACCTTCGAGCTCCATTCTCTCCTCCACCAATTTTAGGTTCGCAGAAATGGACCTTTTGGACTCAAAAATGTTGTCGAACACCTCCTTGTTCCATGTTTTCAAATTCCTTTTGATTAACTTGAGTTTTAAGGCCACTCTCTTGGAAGCGGAACCTGCTACCTTCTGCTGCCACCAGGCTGTAACCAACCCTCTAAAGTCCTTGTGAGAAATCCACATGGACTCAAATCTGAAGGGGGTTTTAAAAATAGGCCCATCAACCGTCTCCAGGACAATAGGATTGTGATCAGACCCAATCCTCGGTAAGGCCGAGAGAGTTGCCGCACCGAGTATGGGAATAGCCTCTTGGGATATGAAGAATCTGTCAAGCTTGACTTGAATAAGATTGCTCCCAATCCTCCTGTTGCTCCAAGTGAAGGATGCCCCCTTGAGGTCAATGTCAAGCAAGTTATTGGTAGAAACAAAATCTCGAAAGTCTTCCAGACTGTGGCTAGAGTGGTCTGATCCTCCTTTCTTTTCAGATGGGTGAAGAGGACAGTTGAAATCTCCCCCTAGAACCCAAGGGAAATTACAGAACGTTTCCCTCATCTGGGAAATAGCCTTCCACATTTTTGCTCTCTCCGAGATAGAGTTTGGGGCATACACATTAGACAGGATCCAAGAAAAGTTAATGGCTTTGGAATGAAACAAAACATTGATAATCCCGCTGGAAGTTGAGAGAAGGCTGCCCTCAAAAATCTCTAGATCCCAAAGAATCATGAGACCGCCTCGCCGTTCCCACCGCAGGACTGGAGAGGAATTTTGCCTTAGCCCAAATGACCTTAGCAGCTCCGGCAGAAGAGATAGCATCGGTCTTAGTCTCTTGCAAAATTAGGATGGACGGATTCGTCCTCTTTCTGAGATCAGCCACCAATCTCCGTTTGGCAGCTGCATTAAGCCCTCTCACATTCCATGAGAGGACTTTCATCTCAACAGTTTGATATTCTTCTTACCTCCCTTTCCTTGCTGGAGGGGAGGTTTTGGGACAGACGAGTCACCCATCTGGGAATCAGAATCATCCTGAAAAAGCAGCCGTTGAGTACCATTTGCAACATCTGCCGCCGTCTCCTTGTCCCGCCTGTCTTTGTTGGGGGGACGACCTTGCTTCCTTTCGCTACCAAAATCAACACCTTGCTTTCGGCTTCTCGTATTACGAGGGCTGATATTACTAGACTGCTCACCCCTTCTTCCTAGTAGGTAATCTTCCAGCCACATTTTGGGACTCGGGGTGGTTATGGTCCAGGATTTTGGGTGAATCTGCTCGTGCGGTGATTGGGGGAAGGGATTGGTCCTTCTCCTCTTGTGGTCCAAGGTGAGGGCTTGCACCACACGGCTCAGAGACCGTTTGGGGGAGACTGCTTCCACCGGGTGGGAGGATTCGGGATGGTCCCCAGACGGGCCTGGAGATTCATGCCCTTTTGCAGCAGGGTGCTTTGTCTGACCTTCACCGTGTTCCAAGGGGTTGCTGGAATCCCGTTTCTTCATCCCTGGATTTTGAAGAGGACAGTTGGACTGGAGGTGCCCTTGAGAACTGCATAGGGGGCAGAAAGCCGGTCTGTTCTCATACACAATGGCTTGCTTGTGAAGAATGATATCTCCAGACCGGAGAGTGATGGATGATGGAAGGTCGACCTCCAAATCTGCCAGAACACGTAACCGAGCTTGAACAAATCTGGTTCGAGCTTTGGTGGGAGGGTCAATGGTAACCAACTCACCAATGGAGCGTGCAATTCCTCTCGATTACATTTTCATGCCAACAGAAGAGGGGGAGACTCGGGAGTCTAACCCATATTGGAGCAATGTTGATATTTTGGGTCTCGGGGTTGAAGTCCATACCCCACTTCCTTAGAAAGAGACTTCTGCGACCTAGGAACCAGGGACCACCAGCCAGGATTTTACAGTAGTCCTCCTTGTTATTCAGTCTAATCACGAAAAAACCCCGGGATAAGGCCGCCAACTCCATGTGACCAGAGGTTCGCCATTTACCTGCCGCCCACTTGCGAATGGTCTCCATGTCGGGACGGCCGCCAATAAACTTACCGATGAGGGTAAATTTTTTGAATTCCACAAAGCTTGAAAGAATTTCCGTCGGGATGTCCAACTCGTCCCCGACAGGAAACAACTCCTTGGAGAGCAGACCGCTAAGGGTTTCTGAAGCCGCTGCCTGAGCGTACGACTTCTGAGGTCCACCTCCCCATTTGTCTGGTGGATCCTTGTCATGACCTACATCCTCTTCGGTTGGAGAGGACTCCTTAGCACCCCCGATCTCTGACTGCCCTCCCTTCGCCCTGCTGTGCCCTTGGTTCAGTCTGTTGGCGTTCCCGTGCTCTCCCGCAGAAGCTTTCCCGCCCGCTGTCATCTTGGCCGTCAAAACCCTAGCTCTCCCCCTCCCTTGCTTCAATGTTGGGCTATTTTGATTTCTCTTGAGAGGATGAGATTTTCAAATTAATATTTTTAATTCGATTTGCTTTCACATATTAGAATGAAAGGATGCTATCATTTATTTTGATTTCACATATCAGAATGAAAGGATGTTATCATTTGTTTTGATTTGAGTTCACATGTTATTATTTGATTTGATTTCACATATTATCATTTGATTTGATTTCACATATCAGAATGAAAGGATGTTTTCATTTGATTTAATTTGAGTTCACATGTTATTATTTGATTTGATTTCACATATCCGAATGAAAGGATGTTATCATTTGATTTGATTTCACATGTTACATTATTTTTCTTGTAATATTTGTTATTCGTGAAAGTAATTGCCTATGCTGTATTTTCTGACATTTCAAATTAATTCATATAACATAAAAGAACATCTTACTGCATTCACATAATTCAATATTACTTAATATATCAACACAAACAATCAAAACATAACAACATTCAAAACAAAGTTTTAAAAAGATAACACATATCAAACATTATTTCTTCCACTTCAAATTAAGAACAACAAACTTTTACATCATCATAAATAATCAAAACATACTCTCTTTCATTGAATTCAATATTTAAAGAAGATACCATTCATTCGTTATTTACAATACATATCAAACATTATTTCTTCCACTTAAAATTTCCAATAGATAACATATTTTTCGGAAATAGTCATTCATTGTTTCAATTCTCAAAAAGGATACCATTCATTTACAATTTACAATATATATCAAACATTATTTCTTTCGGTTCAAATTACTTAATACATCAACACATATAATCCTAACATAACAACATTCAAAACAAAATTTCCAATAGATAACACATTTTTCGAAAATAGTCTCATTCATTGTTTCAATTCTCAAAAATGATACCATTCATTTGCAATTTACAAAACATATCAAACAATATTTCTTCCACTTAAAATTACTTAATGCATCAACACATAATCATAACATAGCAACATTCAAAACAAAATTGCAAATAGATAACATATTTTTCAGAAATAGTCTCATTCATTGTTTCAATTCTAAAAAATGATACCATTCATTTGCAATTTACAAAACATATCAAACATTATTTCTTCCACTTCAAATTACTTAATACATCAACACATATAATCTTAACATAACAACATTGAAAACAAAATTTCCAATAGATAAAACATTTTTTGACAATAGTCTCATTCATTGATTTTTGACAATAGTCTCATTCATTGATTTCAATTCTCAAAAAGGATATCAAACATATCAAACAAAACATATCAAACATTATTTATTCCACTTCAAATTAAAACATAACAATAATTAAAAACAAAACTTCAAAATGATAATATGAATTTTTCAGAAATTGCCTCTAACATTGATTTCAATTTTCAAAAAAATACCAGTCTTAAATATTTATAAAAATATAAAGATATAAAGAGTTTTTGTTTCACTTGAAACCCAACACAACAAAGATCTATTGTTTTTCAATGTTTCTTGAAGGTCCACCCACATCTACCTCAATATCCTTTTCTTCTAATGCCCCAACCCTAACCAAACTTTTTGCTGTAGTGTTGATCCCCGATAACAAGGCACTCTCTTCCTTCGCTGGATCTTCTTTGAAAGGTGCATTCAACTCCTTCTCCTTTTCTTTCAGTTTAGCCTCGACATCCAGGCCCCCATATTTGATAACCTTCTTTAGGTAATTATTTTCTCTAACCGTCTGTTGTAACCTCTTCTTCAATTCAATAGCATTATTAATGCTAATTTTGGTAGTCTTGATCAAAACTTTCATGGCACTGACTTGTTGCTTTAGGTGCTGGAAATTAGACTACAAAATAAAAATAAAAAAAGGTTAATATTTATAAACAAAACATATTTAACAAAAAATATTTTTTAGTTAGATGTAGAACTTACATCAGTTGTAAGTCGTGTTGTTTCTGCAATTGCTACTTTGTTCTGATCAAGTGCCCATTCATTAAAATATGCTTGGGCTTCTGCATTGAGGTTTTCCAAATGATTCATAACAATGACAAGAATTTCATCTCTGTATGTAGACTCGACCTCCATAGTGCCAGATTCAGCTTTATGTAGCAAGGCATCGAGCTTTTGGGGCTCATTCTCCATCTTGAGAAACAACTCTTTTCTTTTTGAAAAATTCTTATATCGGCCATTGATGGCTTTAATCAAAACCTTGGCCCGATATTCCCATTCCTTCAATTTATCAATATCCGAAAGAAGAGTATTATGAACTACAACTTTACATGCATCGGCTAATAACACATTTTCAGAAACGTTTAGGATATCATCTTCTGTAACAGTACGAGCGACGACTTGCTGTGGGGCGGAGGGGGAAACTTCGATGGCATCTACATTGACATCATCTTCTTCTCCATCAATGCCCTCTTCATCCTCAAGAATATCACTTGCCTTTAAAGGGAAATTTTTAGGATTCATACCTTGATAAAGAAAGTCACAATCAAGAGTTCCCGAGGGCATTTGAGATGCACTCTCAACATTTGAAAAATTCTCCAAGGTTAATATCGGTACAACAAAAATATTAGATGATGACACATTTTGTGTCTCTGTAGCACTTCTTGCATTGTGAGGTGGTGGTGTGAGGAACATTTTACCACGCATGCGTGATTGGTTCCTCGTAGGTGGAACCTGAAGTGGATGGACCTGAACTTGCTTTGGGTGGACCTGAACCTGCTATGGCTGTGGTTGTGGCTGTGGTCATGGAGGGTCAGATGGTGGAGCCATCCTTTTTTTTAGCCTTTTGAATCTACGAGGTCCCTCTATTAAATTTCACACAAGAACATAAAATAAATCATTTGTAAATAACAATAGCATTAAAAAATATTTATTCAAAATATACATACTTGACTCAGACTCTGCAGCCATTGATGTTTCAACCATTTGCCCTTTGTCTGAAAAATACGTAAAACACATTAAAAAAACATAATTTTAAGTCAAAAAAATAAATCATTTAAAAAAGCATTTTTGAACAATGCTAGAGTAAGGTTACCTTGTGGGTTGGAGGTAACCTCTTCTACGTCGACTGTAACTGTTTCTCCAGTAAAAGGTGTCGCAGGTGTATGCTGAATCTGACCATCATCAGACCTCACACGTTTGTTGGGAGTCATTGGTGATGACTGCGATTGCGTGTCAGAATCAACAGATACTTCCAGAATCCTAAATGCGACATCCCTCTTACTTGAAGACTGAGATGCTCTTTTCTGTTTTCAAAACAAAATTAGAGAATAAAAAGATAAAATTAAAAAAAGAAAATAAAGATATTTCAACAAATATTTTTACCTGTATCTCACCATCAGACATGCCAATAGACAACAAACTAGGGTGCAATGCAGTGGGAGGACTACTCTGTTGAAGGTTGAAATAAGCTTCCTAAAATAAACAAAGAATAAAATTGTTGGTAGTCACTGTGTAAGCAGATGCTTGAATTTTTTGGGCACTCAAAAGGTCGTGCTTCAGGCGGTTGGAAATGTGCATGCACCAGTCAAATTTACCGCCATCAATACAACGAAGCAATAAAGAAAGTGCCCAAAAAGGCATTTCTGTAGGTCGCCCCTACAGAATAAGCCTTGCCTAAAAAAATTCAATGCAAGCATATAGAAATTTGTCTCCAACATTCGAAATGTTTAAGCCCCTTTTGGACTTAGAAGAATTGACTAAAAAAAGAGAACATTATTAGAAAACAAAAAATAAAACAAGGAGAACATTTTTAGAGAAATGAAACTATAGCAGAACAATATTTAATGTTAAATAAAAAATAAATTTTCAAATTATACCTTTCAGATTGTCAGGATGAACAACGTAAAGGTTTCCTAGGGTGGATTTATCATCGTCGGTTAAGGCGTATTGGTTGTTCACCAGTACACCATCCAAAAATGGCAGCCCTGTTAGTCGTTGCACATCGAAGGGTTTAACCAAAAAAACAATTTTGTTGTTATCCACACGGATCAAAATAGTGGACACGTCATGGTTGTAACAAGAAACGATCCGTTGCATCAACTGAACGTTAATGTTCAACTGAGGCATCTTCAACACACCAACAAGTCCAACGATGTAAATCCACTAGGAATCTCTATCAGGAGTGTTGAAAATGCTCTTGAGATTGGGGCAGAAGGTGTACTTGAAATGAACTTTGGATGGAAGAGGGGAGGAACAACTAGCCATCTCTAAAAAGCAGGAAAACGCTGGCAAAACCTTATAAAAATGATGCCAAAATGCTACCAAAACGTTGCCAAAATGCACTAAAATTGCTTGGAAACGCTCTAAAAATGCTCTAAAACCGCTATGGAAAACGCCCTAAAAATGCTGGAAAAAGGTTTTAAAGTTGCTCTGGGAAAAGCTGCAAATGACCCTGCAAATGAATTTATAGATTTTTCGCATGGTAGGAGTTAACGCATGAACGACACATGGTAGAAGGGAGGACACGTGGCACCATATTATTTATGGTTATGGCGGTCGCCTTGTTCCACTCGCCATCTGCCAGTCGCCTTGTGCCACTCGCCATCTGTTAGTCACCTTGCACCACTCGCCATCTGTCAGTCACCTTGCACCACTCACCATCTGTCAGTCACCATGTGCCACTCGCCTTCTACCACTCGCCTAGTGCCACTTGCCTTTTTCCACTTGCCATTTGCCACTCGCCATATGCCACTCGCCATATGCCACTCACCATTTGTCAGTCACCATGTGCCAGTCATCTTCTTCCAGTCACCTTTTGCCAGTTGCCTTATGTCAATTGCCTTTTGCTAGTCGCCTTCTACTAGTCACCTTCTACCAGTCGTCTTCTACTAGTCACCTTGTGTCAGTCCCCTTGTGTCAGATGCCTTCTTGCAAGTCACCTTGTGATAGTCACCTTCGACTAGTCGCTTTTTGCCAGTCGCATTCGACCAGTTGCCTTGTGTCAGTTACCTTCTACCAGTCGCCTTCTGCCAGTCGCCTTCTGTTAGTCACCTTATGTCAGTCGCCTTATGCCAGTCGCCTTCTACCAGTCGCCTTCTATCAGTCACCTTCTGCTAGTCACCTTGTGTCAGTCACCTTCTACTAGTCACCTTCTACCAGTCACCTTCTGCCAGTCGCCTTGTGTTAGTCGCCTTTTGTCAGTCACCTTCTATCAGTCACCTTCTGTTAGTCGTCTTCTGTCAGTCGCCTTTTGCTAGTTGCCTTCTGCCAGCCACCTTCTGATAATTTTGTTGATACTTGTAGTTGAAAAAAAAAATCGCCATGTTTTGAAAAATTTTCTTCAAAAATTTGAAAAATTTGCCCCATAGTTTATACAGTTTTCACGTTGATTCGCCCCGATTTGATAAATACTTTTTTGGTACTACCCCTTATGCATAACCATGGATGAGATAGAATGAGATAATTAATTGCATACATATAAAAAAACACCTTTTGAATCTTCATATGTGCAAGGGGATAAAAATAATCAAGATTAAACTCATATCTTGACATTCCAATATTCAAGTTTAATGACCAAATGAAATAAATGCTAAAAAATAAATGCTAATGTATGTAATATAAAATGTGCAATTATATTTATTTATTGATAAATTTCATGACTCATGTTATTAGGGCTAGTGTTAGCCCCACTTTGTTTTGATGTTTCTTTTATTGTTGTAATCACTCGACTTTACAAAAATGGTTGGCAGATATGTGAATTTGTTTGCTTCGATGTATTATGTAGGTAATATTTTAAAGACTAGGAGGGGGAGTACTAGTGGGTACAAAATGGAAATATAATAACTCATCTAAATAAGAAGCTAGCATGGGAGAAGGAGAATAATAAGATCAAGGTATACTATGGAGAAGGTAAAATAAATAATAGAGATGGTTCATTTGACAAAGGATCTTACAGGGACATGGGATAAGATATTGTGTTTGGAGATGAGGTTTGGAGGTAGAAGGTAAATATAAATAGGCTTATATCATCTTCTTAAGGAATGGACGGAAGTCATGTACAACAATATCTGAATAGAAGGGTTAGGTTATGATGTATATGGTTCTATTTTATTTGTATATAGGCTATATATGATGGATTTTGGTAATGCCATATTGAACACACATGCACACACACACATATTTAGAGAGAGAGAGGCATAAAATAATAATAAGAAAATTAAAGTGATTTACAAAACGCTTCATATATTTTTATTTCTTTGTTGTTATCAATTGAGGCATTACTTATATGAATTGGTACAAGATTTAGTTAATTATATAAACTAAGATAAAGGTATGATGGCTTAATGAGAGGAATAAATGAATGTAAAGGAAAAAAAGTAATGTATAAGCAAAGAGGATATTAAAATACTTCATAATTTTTTTTTTAAATAACTTACAAAACACTTCATGTCAAGTACCCATCAATGGGTACATATATGGATATGATAATGGGACTCTACAAGGATAGTATACTATTTAAAATATGACTTGTTGAGTAACCCTTATTTATTTTTTGAACTTCATAAGCCAATTATAATGTAATTGTTATATGTAAGCTAAGTTCTAAGAATAATATTTGTTTGAATATTTCTTATATTACACTTTAAACAATGTGAGTAGATACAATGCATTATCTCTTTAAATTATAGAATGAAACTATGATATCTTATGATGTAATATGTTAACATAATTCATGTTTGCATGAATGATTATTATAGAAATTATGACATCAAATGATTAAATATATTTGAACGATGCATGTTCTCATTAATGACATTTTTTAAATTGGTTATATGGCACTAAAATGAGCCCCACTTGTATTTTGTCATGAGTACATATTGATAAACAACAAAAGCATTTTTGGTAATTATATATATTACTGAAAGGTCAATTGGTTGTAACCACTTAACATGTATTTTCATTGAAAACAAGCAAACATACTACAAAATTAGAATCTTCCTACAATATTTAGATTATAAATTTTACCTTAATTAACACAAGACTAAAGTCCTCTATATTGGATGTCAAAATAATGTTTCTCTTTTTACATTACCTTAACTCTCATCCCATTTACTTTCCCCCTACCTAAATGTAACTACTCCATACACACTTACCAAATTTAAGTGCAAGTAAGTAGTATTTGCATGCACGATACCTTTTTAGATTTAAATTTTAAATGATGTTTCTTCTCAAGAATATGATGACACAAAAAGGAATCTTAGAATAACTATTTAGCAAGTTGGAACTCTATTTAAAGCAACAATAGGAACCTTAATGCCTTTTTTATCATCATTTAATTTTCAACTTACTAATATGGCTAGCCACCAAACAAAAAGGGGAGAAATTGAGGATCTGATTCCTATTGCATCTAAACTCAAAATTTTAGGCCCATGTGGTTGGGATTCACCATCAATACATATCCTATGCATGATGTAAGTGACCATACATGGACTCCTCCACCAAGACTTTCTAAATGACTAGTTCATAATAAAGATTGCCCATGGATTAAAAGCGGGTGTAAGGAATATAACTATCTATATAACTTATGACTGTGTATTTTGATTAGTGTTTGGTCATATGATCTCACAACAACTTGGTAGGTATATATATTGTTTGATCATATACACACTTAAATTTTATAGTTTCTTTATGGTATGCCATGAGGGATAAATTATTATCATTTAAGGAAGAGAGGTAAATGATTGTTGGCATCTTAAGGGGAAAAGTGCTCAATACTAGCCATACACATTAGTGCAAAGTTTTTGGGGTTTATAGAAAGAAAATTTTAGGATAAAAACATCACTGCATTTTTATACACAACAAGGTACATGGTTGGGATAGCTTCTAAGTCATTTTGTGCTTTCATTATGGTGTAGTCATTCATAGCCTCCTCTCCTTTGTAAAGGTAAGTATCATTCAACGTAGTTCCACATCCTTTTATTGTTTTTATTTTTGATAAGAGGCAAGTACAAATAGAGATTACATCAAATCCTTAAATGTGTAGTCTAGGGGATGTCATTAGGTAAGTAGTTAGGTAGGTAGGTAGACTAAGGTAGGTGCTTGGCACCTTAGTAGGAATATTAGACTTTACTATCAACATCAGGTAACTACAAAGATTAAAATAGGTACTAGATAATGAGTATGGTGATTAGGCCAAGTGTTCCTTTAAAAAAATAAAATAGAACTAAGTATAGAGTCGAGAGTAGGCAAGTAATTGAGCGCTAAATGATAGAAATAAATATAATTGTATTAATTAGTTTATATATATATCCACTTAGGAAAAAGGTTGTGTGAAAAACACTCCAAATGGGATGCCACTTTTGGGTAAGTCCTAAGGAGGTAGAGGTATCTATTCCACCAAAAATGCCCATGGCTCGCACATGCCTAAAACAATAAAAATAATAACAAACAAACACAAAAACACAAACAAACACAAAAAACACAACAACATAAAAAAACAAAGACAACCAAACAAACAAACAAAAAAAACCACAAAACAAACAAAAACAACATAAAAGCATAAAAACAACAAAAAACTAAAAAAACAAACAAACAAACAAACAAATAAATATTAAACACAAAACACATAAGAAAACCATAAAAATAACAAAACAACACACAAACATTTAAAAAAACCAAAAACACAAAATAAAAAAAAACATGAAAAACAACAAAAACACACACAAAAAAAGGAAAAAACACAAAAACATAAAAAACAACAAAAACACAAAAAAATAACTAAAACAACACAAAAACAAAATAGTACAAAAAAACACACACCCCTCGAAAAACTAAAAAAAGAAAAACAAAAAAATAAAACACAACTACGACCTTTCTAGGCCAAAAGACTTTTAAGGCAAGATTCAATAGAGGAAACATAAGAAAGATATGTCTAAGCTAGGGAACTAAAATACCCTGACCGAACCAAAGAGAAGCAAAAACAAAGCAAAAAGGAACTAGGTACCTCTAGTACTGGAGCCATCCAAATAAAGGATAAAAAGTAGAGCTTCCCTTATTTGTGAAGCCCACCATTTGGGAGGGTGGTCGTAGCAAGTAAGATCACCTTTGTCCAATGCCCAATTAGCTAAAGCATTAGCACTCATATTCTATTCTTTGACCACATGATTGTAATCCACTTTCAAAAATCCCATCTGGATTAATTAAATCTTCTCAACAATTCTTTTAATTCTCCAATCAACCTTATGATTATTAGGAGTCTTTAGAATATTAATCATGAGTTGGGAGTCAGATTCAACCAACACCTTTTCCTATCCAATATTAGCATCCTATTGAAGGCCTCTAAGGATACCATATCCCTCAACAAGGTTATTGGAAAAGATTCCCAAATTCTCAGCAAAAGTGAAAACTAAGGAGCCATATGAAAGTCTACCAATTTCTCTTGCACTAGCTTTTCTAGGGTTCCCCTAGAGGCTTTATCGATATTGACTTTTCCATAATCCTTAGAAGGAGGTTGCTAATTCTGTGTTCTGTCCATCTTGCAATTACTCACATTCCCTTTAAGACAGTTGCCCTTAGAAGAGTTAATATTCAATCTTTGCATCACTTGATACCATCTTTGGTGGGAGTTTTGGGGATGATTAAGGAGATGTTGGACTGATTCAACTAAGTTGGCAATGGTCTTTTTCCAGATATAGTGAATATCCTTTATTTCTTGATTGAAAATCTGGTTGTTCCTTTCATTCCAGATATTCCAAGGAAGAACGGTAGAACCCATCTAAACTAACTGCCTAATGAAATGATTAACACCCTCCTGATTAGGCCAATCCCTTTAAAGCTGATCCAAAGTAGAAAAATTGGACCACTGTAAGCCAAGTAAGATGGCCATTCTCCTCCATATCTTAGAGGCTAAGGTACACTCAATAAAAATATGGCTAAGATTTTCCACATTCTCTCCACACATTTTGCATCTAAAAGGGCCATGAAAACCATGTTTCATAAGTTGCTCACTAGTTAGCACCCTACGATGCAATAAAAGCCAAGTAAAGAACCTCACCTTAGGCCAGATATTTTGAGCCCACAACTGAGAGAATATTTCATAAAATTGGTTGGTATTATTATGGCATAAGGTTAAATAACCTTGAGCAACTGAATACTCACCCTTAGTAGTGTTGTTCCATCCAAAAAAATCTTTATCATGGGACCAAGAGAGAGATCTCATATGCAAGATGCGTTGGATGTCTTGTCTTTGAATTTATAGAATTTGAATAGGCCAGTCCTCAATAAGGATCCAATATCTACCAACCTATGAATTACCAATATGTTATCAATAGTAATTACCCACCTTTATCCAACTAGCTCTGTGAAGCTCCTCCATCCAAGGCCTCCAATCAAGAAATTGAGTTATCAAAGGCTAGTGACCATATCGAGAATATATTTAAAAATTTTCTTGCTAACCATTATGAATGATCCAAAATAACTTTTTCTTAATCAACCTCACCAGTATTAAGAATCACTAAAATAGGAGAAACTTTGGTAGGCAATTGATAACGAAAAAGGTCTTCAGGAATTTTGTTCTCAACATATATAGCACATAGATTATTGGAACAAAAGGCATTGGGGTTATGTAAAATACTCCAATATAATTTAGCATCTAAAGCTTTGATGTTATTAAAAACATACCAAAATCCTAACACCCCTTCATTATTAGGAAGACATAAAGTGTCCCATTTCACAAAGGCCCATTTTCTGTTCTCCTTAGTACCACTCCAAAGGAACCGATGATTAATATGATCCAATTCTTGAAGAACAACCTTTGGGATGTTCAACATGGAAAAAACATAAATAGGTATAGCTTGAAGGATAGATTTTACCAAGTTAATTTTACCCCTAAAAGAAAGCCACCTATTGGTATATTTTCCAATTTTCTTCTTAACTTTATCCAACAACCAATTCTAGTATTTATTTTTCTATCTTTGAGTGTTGATAGGGATGCCTAAATAACTGATTTAAAGGGAGGTATTCTTATATCTTAATTTATCTAAGACCATGGATTCTTGTCTGGTAGAGCAATGACAAAAAATGACTTTAGACTTGTCTTCATTGATCAATTTCCCGGTATCCTTATAAAAATATCTAATGATTTGCTTAATTTTAGAAGCTTCCTTAACTGTAGCTTTACCTAATAGAGTAGAGTCAACAAAAAATTTAAGATGAGAGATAGGCCTAGCTCCATGCGAAATGGTAACTCCCTAAAGGGTTTTCTTGTCTCTATTTTTTGTTATAGTCCTACCAAAGCATTTAGAAAGAATGATAAATAAATAAGGGAAGAAGGGGGTCACCTTGCCTAATACCTCTAGAAGCTAGGAAAAATTGTGAAGGCCTACCATTAATAAGAACTAAGTAGGATACTGAAGAGATACAATCCATAAACTAGTCCATCCAATCTTGAGAGAAACCAAATTGCCTCAAAACTTTGATAAGGAAGTGCCAATTCACTTTGTCATAAGCTTTGGATAAGTCTAAGCAAATGAACATAGAAGGTTATTTTTGCATTTCCATGGGATGGATGACAACCTGAGTAAGAACTATCTCATACACTATTTGACACCCTTCCACATAACCTCCTTGTTTAGGGAAAATAATCTTATGTAAAAGAGGCTTCAACCTTTCTCCTATGATCTTAGTAATGATTTTGAGAACATTAAATTAAAAAATAGGTCTAAAAGATGAGATATGATAACCCTCTTGATATTTTGGGACAAGATTTATATAAGTTTTATTGATAACCTTCAAAATTTCTTTGGCTTTCCTGGATTCTTCCACCACCTCTAATAAATCAGCATGAAGGATATCCCAGAACTCTTGGTAGAAATCAATGGGAAAACAATCAGGACCTGGGTTTTTCCATTTTTGTATTTTAAAAACCCACTTGTTGAAGCTCTTTTATAGCAATGAGAGCAGTCAAAATAGATTTCTCCTCAGAAGTTATAAGAGAAGGGATCGCTTGAAGAACATTTTGTTGAGAAGCCAAGTCAAGAGGAGTAGCAGCAAAAATATTGGAAAAATAATTCACAACAATAGGGTTCATGCCATCCCAAGTGTGGAAAACCTCTCCAAGAAATGAATTTAGATAAGAAATAAAGTTGTGAGATCTTCAATCTAGAAGTCGTGGAAGAAATTTGTGTTTCGATCTCCTTCTTTGAGCCATTGAATTCTAGATTTTTGCTTCCATAAAAGTTCTTCTCTTTTTTCCCATTCTTCTAACTAAGGTGTGAGTCTAATTTCATCTATACTTCTACTCTCTGTGAGGCCATCTAAACAAATTTTCTTATTCAATTTTTCAAGTTGAGCAATAACTTCATGTTTTTTTATTGAACATCCCCAAACTCCTTCTAGTTCCAAGTCTTGATTTTGGATTTAATATGTTGCAGCCTTTTGGCAAAACAATACATCTTAGGCCAATATCTTGGTTTATCTTCCTTCCACCATTGTTGCACTCTAGGTTTGAAGGAACTGTCTCTAAGCCACATTAACTAAAATTGAAAAGGAGAGAAAATCACATTGGTTTTCCAAATTTTCACCATGACTGGCTAGTGATCCAAACCAACATTGTTAAGAGTCTTCACTTTAGGAATGTGACCATGAATTAAGAAATGATTAGAGAGCATGAACCTATCAATCTCTCCATGATACAAGCTAAGCCTTGCATTTTGTTAGACCAAGTCATAAGGCCATTATCTAGTTGGATGTCCACAAGATGAAGGTTTACAATATTTTCATTCATGAGGTCAGTGCTCCTGTCCAAATTTCAATTCCCCCTATTTTCTCATCTAGAGAGAGTATGGTACTGAAATCTCCTCCTATAAAGATCCAAGCTTTAGGAAAATCATAGATAATATAACTTATATCCTTCCACTGTCTTCTCTTTTCCTCCAAAGAATTTGAAGCATAAACAATTTTACAAAGCATAATTTGGTTGGAATGTCTACTTTGAATAACTATAACTAAAAGACCTTGGATACCAACCATATGGTGAATAACTACTTATTTTGGGTCCCAAAGGTAAGCAATACCACCAGAAGTCCCGTGGGAACTAAGGAAAATAACTTTTCCAGCTAGCCAGATTTTACTAGCAATTGAATCCATTTCCTCTATTGATATATTCATTTCTTGAAGGAAAACAAGATGAGGATGGTTTATCCGAATCATTCTTCTAATTTCATTTGGTTTGAAAGACTCTCTTTGAGTCCTCTAATATTCCAAGTGATGATCTTCATTAATACTAGGGCTAAAATAGTTGGTAAGGGAATTAATCTTACCTTCCTCTACAAGCTTTTCACCTTCTTTTACCATATTATGTTGATTGGTCTTGCGACCTACCTTTTGATTAGAATCCATATTCAATTTTTTTCCCTGTTTCTTGACTTACTCCAATTGAATTTGGGATGTCTTCTAATATTGAAGAATGCATGTACAAAGATAAAATTTTCCTAGAAGGTTCAACAGAGTCTATCTTGGGACCTGCATTATTTGAAGTCTCAACATTTAAAATATTATTTTTCTTGTGTATATTTTATCCTTTTTTTTTGTTGAAATTTTTTGATTTGTTGGTTTATCTCTAAGTTATTCCTTTCATTTTCTAAATTGTGTTTCTAAGAAATCTATGTCCATTATTTTATCTTTCTCACCTAGGGAATCATTTGTGAAAAGAATTTTATACATATTACCTGATAACTTTGATTGATCCTTCATAACTGGTTTTTTTCGAGTGTTCTTCTTCTTAGGAATTTGGAAATCTGTTGAATTTGTATCTTCTCTATTTTGATGTGGAATTTTATTTGGACAAACACTAGCCAAATGACCATATTCATGGCAAATTCTACAATGAAAAGGAATGTTCTCATAGTCCACTACTTTCTCCCAAGTGTCTTCCCCAAATTGTAATTTGATATTTTTAGGTAGGGGTTTGTCAAAATACATTAAAACATAAATTCGAGCATAAATAATATGTTAAAATTTTTGAGTACAATCAACATTCATCATAAAAGTTCCCAAAGAGTTTACAATTGAATAATAAACAACCGAATTTCAGAATTCAATTGGGAGGCCAAAGAGTCTAAGCCACACGAGGCCTGTAGAAGGCATTTCTTCTTTGACTTTAAATTTAGTATGCTAGGGCTTCATTAAATGACCTGCCCTTCCAAAGAAGTAAGGACCCCCTTGAAATTTTTTCTCTCTATCTTCATCATTAGCAAATAAAACAAGAAAATAACCATTTGGATAAATAGAGATTTGTAACTCAAGTTTAATTTTCTAGCTTTTTGCAGCCTAGAATTTGAAAGTAGATAGGCTCAAACAAAAACCCAAGAAACGACAAATTAGTCCTCTTTTTTCCAGATCGTCAATGCTAGTTTCAATGTCTCTCATATTAAGCTTAACAATAGGAGTTCCATCAGTTGCTTTATGACATCCTGACTCAATCTTCCTCCGATCAATCTTAGGTATTCTTAGAGGTTTATGAGAAGCCCTAAGATTAATGTTAGCATTAGGCTGAGGTTGTCCACCATGGAGGACATCCCTAAAATTTATTTTTGAGGTCAAGTCTTGGAAATCCTTGCCCTTGAAAGGGGTTTCCATTGTGGATTTATTTTGGAGGTGCACCTTAGCACCATATTCGCTTGAGATTTGAACCATTTTTTTATTAGTTGCTTGAAACTTGTTTCATAATCTCTTTAATCCATGCCCTAGATACCGAGGAAATGTATGCTTTTTACCTTTTTTTTTGCAAAAAATTAGAAGCCATTGTCAATCAAGTTCACCACATGATTTGTTGAAAGATAAATTTATAATCCATCTTGGGTCCCCTACAACATATCCTGCTAAAATCTTGAGAAAAAACCACAAAATATTGTTCACTAGGGCTCGAAGGTGTTGGACATTTTGAGTCCATAGAGTTGTCATTGATGTCAAGGTATGAAGTTGTCATTGATGCCAAAAAGTGAACCACCACTGACGCCAAAAGTCCAAAAGAGCAATGCAAAATATTGATGAAGAAGGTGTCATAATATTCTTTTTGATATTATGTATGGTAGAAATAAAGATTTGTATTAAAACCCATGATGTCAAAATAAATGGTATTTTATTTAAAATTGGTTGGATAGACCTATGGGAATTAAATAAATTATATTTAATTATAATTTCATTATATATTAATTTGTAAGTTAATTAATTAACCTATGGTTATTAAATTAATTAGAAGTTAATTATAATAATGTTATTATTAATTAAATTATAATTACCCTAAGGTTAGGGTTGTAAGGCAATTAAATTTGCATCGAAATTCAAGTTTAAAGGTTGCAAATGATATATAAACTATATGCCTTAGTGACATTCGAATTATCCTTCGTTCGAACAAGAGAAAGAGGTAAGAGTTTGTTGAAGAGAATTCGTGCGAGGAAGAAAACAAGGTTCTTGTCTTAGGCACCAACAAAAGGGGATAAGATCATTGAGAGATAAAATCCCATATCCACCTAGGCAGCGTGGCCTAGTGGCAAGTGGTTGAGGGCTAAGGCATTTGGACGCGGAGTGACTCACGATCGATTCACAACAAAAACATTTTGGTGTGTTGTGTTTGAAGCGTTAAAGGAAGCGACGTGTGGTTTTTGTCTTAGGTGTAAAAGGGAAGGAATATAGAGCACATGGTGCTGTTTGCTCCCTAAAAAAGCACCTGGTGCACACGAAATCCAAGACCATGGCTAAGACGAATGGGGAGGCAGCGTCAAGGGTTAGAGTCTCACCAAGGCGGAGCTAATAATTTTATGTTATATTTTATAATGCCTAAGGTTTGACATAAGATTCTAGGGAGTTAAAAGGGGTAAATAAAAGGTATTTTATTTGGTCATTATTTTGAGTAATTGGAGAAATAAGTGGATTAAAGAGTTGTTTAGATTTTGAGAGGATTTATTGCCATTGAGTTATTTTGAAAAGGTGATTGTATTGACATTATTTTTTATGTTGGATATTATTTTAACTAGGAGATTATAAGGTGTATTTGGTCAATTATTTTTGTATATGTTGATGGATGCTTTCTTCAAGATGGAGTGATAAGGTGTATGTGTGTTTTGATGTTTGCATTGTATCTTTGAGAGAGTTTATCATCTTCTAACTTTCTTGAGCTTGACAAATAAGTGTTTGTTGGTTGTGGTAGATTTTTGAGGTTCCTTCATCATCAAATAAAAGGTATGGGCACATTATTCCATAGTTGAGTTGATTGGTTTTATGGAAAACAAGTTTGGAGTGAAAAGGACTTAATTAGGTTTCCTTATTGAGTGTGTTGAATTAATGCTTCAAGTTTTTTTGGAATAAAGTGTTATTGTTAAAACATTTTTTGATAAGCATTGTTGTTGAAGTCATTGGTTAAGTGAAGAACCTAAACTAAGGTTTGAAAAGAACATGAGTATCATTGTTATGTGAGATTGTTTGATAAGCATTGTTGTTGAAGCCATTGGTTAAGTGAAGAACTTGAACTAGGGTTTGAAAATAACATGAGTATCATTGTTATGTGATATTTTTTGATAAGCATTGTTGTTGAAGCCATTGGTTAAGTTAAGAACTTGAACTAGGGTTTGAAAAGAACATGAGTATCATTGTTATGTGAGATTGGTTGATAAGCATTGTTGGAAACATTTTGAGCGAGTGTTCATATGCTTTTACTAGGGTTTGTAAGCAAGGATTGTTTCATTGAGTGATTGGTTGAGTAGAGTTGGTTGAGCCTAGTCAAGTGGATGTGTGAAGTGATTGTTCAAGTTCTATAAAACAAACTATTCTATATTATAAATTGATTTGAGAAAGTGATTGAGCATTGAGGTGAATGTGAAGCATATTGAGTCTAATAATTCTCTGTATGTTTTTGAAAGAGTGATTGAAAGTGATTGAGCATTGTGATGAGTATAGAGCATATTGAGTCTCTAAAAATTATCTTTATGTTTCTATGATATTGGACAAGTTCTAGTGTGGACTTGTTGAGAAGATTTGAGGTAAGTCTTTGAGAAGACTTATGGACAAATTTGGGTAAGCTTTTGTGGAAGCTTATAATAGAAATTTGAGGATAGAGTTTGGTGCAGATTTGAGGATAGGTTTGTGCCAGACTAGAGATAGAGATTGAGGACATATTTAGGGACAAATTTTAGTGCAGATTTGAGGATAGGTTTGTGCCAGACCAAAGATAGAGATTGAGGATAAATTTGTGCTGGATCGAAGGACTGTGTTTAGTGCAGATTTGAGATAGAGATTTGTCCTCCAGCCAGAGTAAGGAGGATATGTGTCTTATGTGGATAGAGTTCCATTTTATAAGGGTAGTGGAGGCAAAGGTCTTCTAGAGGATCACCAACCAGAGAAGAGTTAGGATATTGGTGTCTCCTATGGATAGAGATCCGCTAACTTGATTAACGGGATTAGTGTCTCCTTTGGAAAAATGTCCATAAACATTGTAGGGAAATGATTCCCAAGAGAATTTATTTGAGAAAAATTTATAAGAAAAATTTTCTTCGTGGAGTAGTCCACATTGGGTGAACCATGTAAAATCATGTCTCGCATGTGTGTGATGTTTTGTGTGATGTTTAATGCTTTAATATTGCTGATGCTATTATTTGGATTAAAAAGCAAAAAGTTTTATCTTATACTGTTCACCCCCCCTCTCAGTATAAGTACATGTTATTCAATTGGTATAAGAGCGGGTCTCTCCATGAAAATACTAACAGCTTGGAGGAGGATCCATCAGAAACACACATGACTTCAGAAAATGAAGAAGAGACCATGTTTGATATAAAAGAAGAATTCTTTGCTGCTCTCAGAAAATTGGAAAGAATTAGAGAAAATAATTCAAGCTTGAAGGAACAAATTCAAGAGGAAGAAGCAAGGATAGAACTTCTAAAAAATCTCACAGAAGTCAAGGTAGAGGTAGAAGAAGGAAAGAAAATTGAGCAGGATATAACAAATCTGTTAAGAGCAAGAGAAACAAAATGTGAAATATTGGAAGCAACAATTGTCTACCTAAGGAATGAAGTTGAAAGGACCAAGACACTATAAGATGTAGAGTATGAGAAGCAGAAAGAGGAATCAAGTCTTCAAGAAGCAAAAAATTCAAACAAAGATAGTTACAAGCTAAGGACATAAGAAAGGAAGAAAGCAAAGAAGAACCTTGGATGAGAGTTAATCACAAAAGGAGAAGCACTCCACCACAATCCGAAAGGTATCCAAGCATGTTACATAATTTCTTCCATGGTCATTACTTTTCTTGTAATAAATATGGTCATAGAGTTGTACATTGTATTAGTCATGCAAGAAACAATGTCAATAAAAATTTCAATTCTTTTGCACCTCTTATGGATGATGATATTATATGTTACAAATGCAATAATTTTGGGCACAAGGCTAGATGGTGTAAGATGATACTTCTTGAGTCTAGAAAAACAATCTCAACAACTAGGAAATATGGAAGGAAAAATGTTAAGGCTAGATCAATGTTAGTTCAAACAACCCTTCATGCTCAGGATAAAGAACAATGGTATCTTGATAGTGGTTGCTCTAGTCACATGATAGAAGACAAAGACGAATTCATTGTACTAAAAGAAACCAATAGAGGATTAGTAAGTTTTGGTGATAATGGATCATCAAGTATTAGTGGAAGAGGAACTCTAATTTTAGATAATGGAAAAAAAAATAGAAAATGTGTTGTATGTTAAAGGGTTAAAACATAATCTACTAAGTATAAGTCAACTTTGTGATCAAGGGTATATGGTTACTTTCCACCCAGATAGATGTGAGATAAGAAAATTATAAATTGGAAAAGTGAAGAACACAAGCTTATACTGAGAGGGGGGGGGTGAACAGTATAAGACCTCTTTATACTTTTTCCATTATACTTCAAAATAGTAAAGCAATATACCCAAAGCAATATCAAAGCAATGCACAATATCATCCACAAAGTGACACCAATTTTAACGTGGTTCACCCAGAATGGTTGGGCTACGTCCACAAAACTTTTCTCTAAAAGTTATCTCAAAGTTCTTTGGGAATCCTTCCCAATTACAATGTTTATGAGCCTCGGCCCAAAGGAGATACCTTCCCCCAATCAGAATTTATGAGCCTCTCGCTCAAAGGAGATACCTTCCCCCAATCAAAATTTATGAGCCTCTCGCTCAAAGGAGATACCTTCCCCTCTCGCTCTGGAAATGATCCCTCGGAAGATCAACCGCCTCTACCTCTTGCCAAGCACGTGGAACTCCTTTCCACCGAAGACCTCCTGTCCTCAATGCTTAGCCTAAGAGACCTCTCGCCTTCTATGATCACGTCCATAGCAGCTCAAAAACCTGTACCAAACACAGTCAATCGGTCTAGTACAAGTCTTCCTCTGTCTGTCAGATCTGTCCAACTCTTGAACAAATCAATCCTCTGCATACAAGCCTTCTCAAAGACTTGCCAAATCTGTCCTTAGGTTCTTCTCATAGAACCAGATGCACCTCTGTCCTCGAGTTCTCTCGATAGAACTATCAAACTCAGCTCACAAGTCCTCTCGCTAGGACCTGTCCAAATCTGCTCACAAGTCCCCATCCGAAACCTAGTCCAAAACTACTCACAAGTCCCCATCCGAAACCTATCCAAAAACTGCTCACAAGTCCCCATCAAAACCTATCACAAAACCCCCACCAACCTTCCAAAACTCAGCAAGCTCACCAAGAAAAACTTTCTTAGTAGGAAATCACAAAGTGAATTGTTAGAGACCCAATGTGATTTGTCAAACTCATAGAAGCATAAAGAGAATTGTTAGAGACTCAATATGTTCTATACTCAACTCCCAATCTCAAAACTCAACTCAAATCAACTCAACTCAATCTCAATCTCAAATCTGAAAACTCAACTCAATATCTGAAATGGATAGGATAGAATGCTTTCTTTCAAGAACATGAAACCCCAACAATTGCCAACTATGCAAAGAATCACATAACAATGATACTCATGTTCTTTTCACCATCAATTAGGGCTTCAACAACAATGCTCATCAAACAAGGTTCAATCAACACCATTCAACTCAAAACACAACCTTGAAGCATTTCACAATCAACATCAGAAAAGGAAACAAGTAGAACTCCTTTTCTCTCCAATATTGTTTGAACAAAAAGCATCCACCAACTCAAATCTCAATAGCACAAAACAACTTTTCAAATCATCAACAAAGAAGTAAGCCCAACACTTTAACCAAGTAAAGAATAGCTTGATTATAACCAATTTAATGAAAGCTAATGTCAATCTCAAAGCTGCCCACTTAAGGTTTCACAACTTCACACAAGAAGCAATTCTAACCTTAAAACATCATGCTTTCATTTCCATAATCAACCAAAAGCACTCTCAACATTACAAGAAATATTTATCCCTTATACACCTTATTTCTCCCTTATAGTCTTATCAACAATAAACTTTATCTCTCATAAGAATGCAATAAGATAATGCAAACAACACTTTCAAAAGAATCTTTTATCAAAATAAAGCAAGCTTCAAACTCCTTATAACTCCTAAGCTATTTTTCTCTCTAATAAACTTCCTCCATCCGCAAAATACACTAGCAAAAATTAATTTCGAAAATACCTTGGCCAACACCAAAAATCATGCTATGGAGAAATTGCGCACGAACTCTAACACCACCCGCTGCGTCCACTTCAATGAAGAAAAACCCTTTCACGTTATTCGAACGCGGAACCTCCCGTTTGGGTAGCGCGCCAATAGCCTAGCCGCTACCGGTGCGCCAAAGGCGTCCGGTGAGGTTTAAACCTCACTCTGTTTCCCTTGTACCTTCTATGCCAGGGCTAAAATAAACAACAGGCCTCCCTGTCTTCTGACGTGAACGACGACGATGAAACCTTACGGCGGATACAAAAAATGAACGACGGATATCCGAACAACGGATCACGAAATCACAGCGAGGAAGAAATCGAACATCAGATCGCGAATTCACAACGAGCAACACTTTTCAAAAATGCGGATGGGATAATCTTTGATCTTCATCATGGGAGATTTATATGCATATTTCCCATAAACTCTTGACGTCGGCGAGGAGTTTAACACGTCGGCGGAGGAGTTTAACACGTCGACGGAGGTCTTGGCTAGCGCCCACAAACTTAGAACATAGCGCCATCAAAGTTAAGACATTTGCGCCATGGGTTAGGAGAACCCAATGCAAACAAATATTTATTTAAAAATAATTAAAAGGAACCTTAACAAGGTTTTTAATTATTTAAATAAATACTTCCTCCTGGACCCAAATGCATTAAACTAATGCATCCACCTGTAATCTTTAAACCTGCCAACTTGGGGTTTACAAAAGACCTTTGAAACTGTCATGTCGTAACCTTCATCAAAACAAATTATTTGACATCAAATCAAATTCCTTCAAGAGCTTCTTGACATCAATGACAACTTATACACTTGAGCAAAGGCAATGTACCCAAAGTACCCAAAATTGCCAACAATCTCCCCCTTTGTCATTGATGGCAAACCTTTACCGAAAACACTTCTCAAGAGCCAAAACTGAAACCAACTGTGCTAACAACTGACCAACTGTGCCCACAACCGAGAATCTTCCTTTGAAGTTTTGCTCCCCCGAACTTGAAGCTCTCCTCTTCACTTTGAAGCTCTCCCCCTTACTCATATCTCTCCCCCTTTGTCATCAATGGCAAAGGGTCACCTTTGGGGCTCGGGACTAAGAATGAGCCTCTTAGCTTAGTCCCTCCCCCACCTCCTGATGAGGTGATTAATTCTGGGGTGGGAGTAAAACTCCCATTAGGCACTGATCATCATCAGCATCTATAACTTCCTTGTCGGGCCTTCTCTTGAACTCTTTGCCCATATTCCTGTTCTTGTCACTGTTCTTGTTCTTGTTCTCATCCCTGTTCTTGTCCATGCCTTGATCCTTGGACCTGATCATGCCACTGTTCCTGTTCTTGTATTCTAGAATTTTAGCTCTACACTGTCTGATTATGTGACCTTCATTGTTGCACTTGAAACACTTGACGATGTTGTTTCTCTGAGGTAAACCTGATCTTTGAATCCACCAGTTTTGACCAAACCTGTTCTGACCAAACCTGTTCTGGCCAAACCTGTTCTGACCAAACCTGTTCTGACCAAACCTGTTCTTGTTATTTGCCTTGCAATAAACTGCCTTGTGCCCAAACTATTGACAAGAGTAGCAATACCCTTGAAAGTAACTAGCACTTCTGAAACTGTCATTTACCTTCTTCACTTGAGCCATGCAATGTGAAGCCATGTGACCAAACCTGTGACAAGCAAAACATCCGCCTTGAAACTTTCCTTTATTTGACCTCTTAGGTTCTGAAAACTTCTTCTTCTCATTCTGAATTCTGTTTTCTATTTCTGTGCATCTATCATTCAAGGACTCCTTTTCTGAAATACTTTCCTCATCAGAACTCTCTTCCTTTTGGAGTCTCTTACTAGACTCTCCAACTTGTTCCTTGTGTGGCTTAACAAAACCAAGGCCTGTTTTATCTGTTGTCTTTCTTTGACCTTTGATGAGTGACTTAACCTTTTTGGAGCTATCTTGGAACCTCGTAAAGCTTATCCTTGTACTCTTTAGTTTCCTCTTTCAAAGAAGCCATTTTCTGTTCTAACTCACTATACTCAAGAACCTTAGACTCTAACTCATCCTTGAGTTCCTGTGTCTTAGCTATAGAGAAGTCAAGACTTTCTATAAGATCATCTCTCTCCATACAACATTCATCTAACTTATCCTTGAGTCTAGCATTCTTCTTTCTTTCCTTTTTCAAAGCACTAAGAGCACTAATAAGTTCACCTTTAAGATCTACTTCACCTTTCTCTATATCTTCCTCTATTTGTTTGCTTTTTGAATCATCAAAGCCTTTTTCAGATTTCTTATCACTAGAGGTGCTACCCTTTTCAAAAACCATACATGCATCTTCCTTATAGTTTTCTGAAGCATCCTCATACATACTAGAAACCAAATCATTATTTGTGCAATCATCCTCAAGGTGACCAAAGTTTCCACATCTAAGACATTTCATGATAATGAATCTATGTTTCGGTTCTTCCTCCTTTTCTGATATGAACAACATCTCATTTTCATCATCACTTGAAGAACTTTCACTATCACTACTAGAACACTTACTTGCTTTGTCTAGGTAGAAACTCTTCTTGTGCTTGTGAGAATACCTCTTTCCTTGATTGTTGTGCTCATATTTGTTTTTCCTGTGATGCTTGTGCTTTTCAGAATCCTTGCTCTTAGAATCCTGTTTATCTTCATCACTTTCATTCTTGGGAACAGTACAATCAGTAGCATAATGACCAAACTTTCCACAATTGAAACATCTTACATTTTTCATACTTTTGTGCTTTCTAGAGAACTTGCCTTTCTTGTTGTAATATGCCTCTTCATCACTAGAAGACTCATCACTATCTTGAAGTTGTTTACCCTTGGATTTCTTGGTAGCCTTGAAAGTCGCCTCTTTCTTGACATCAACCTTCACTTGAGTTCTCAACTCAAATGCTGCAAGTATACTATGGAGCTCATCCTTTTTCAACTTATCCAAATCTTTAGCTTCCTCAATAGCAGAAATATTTTCACTAAATCTATTAGGAAGAGATCTTAAAATCTTATCACAAACATCATTTTCAGCAAGCTCAAGACCTAAGTCTTTCATGGAGTTAACAACCTCATCCATACGAAGCATGTAGTCACTAATATTTTCATCATCATTCATCTTGAGTTGTTCAAACATACCTTTGAAGTGTCTCAACTTGGCCTTTCTGACATTTGTATCACCTGTATGAACCACCTTCAACCGATTCCACATTTCACTAGTTGTCTTGCAGTGAATCACTTTGGTGAGATCTGCTTTCTGTAAGCCTTTCAGGATTGCATTCATTGCTTTTGAATTGTTGTGATGTAGGAGCCTTTCTTCTTTAGTATTAGGACCATGTTCAGGAATAGTGTACTCATCTTCAATCACTTCCCAAACCTCATTCCCAAGTGCCATTAGATGAACCTTCATCCTTGCACTCCAAAGACCAAAATCTGACCCATCAAGAATAGGTGCTTGCATTGCCACTTGAATGATCCATTGTGTTCTTTACTAGCTTTTCCTTCAAGCTGTTAAACTTTTCGAAGGCACTGACTCTGATACCAATTGAAGAACACAAGCTTATACTCGAGGGGGGGGTGAACAGTATAAGACCTCTTTATACTTTTTCCATTATACTTCAAAATAGTAAAGCAATATACCCAAAGCAATATCAAAGCAATGCACAATATCATCCACAAAGTGACACCAATTTTAACGTGGTTCACCCAGAATGGTTGGGCTACGTCCACAAAACTTTTCTCTAAAAGTTATCTCAAAGTTCTTTGGGAATCCTTCCCAATTACAATGTTTATGAGCCTCGGCCCAAAGGAGATACCTTCCCCCAATCAAAATTTATGAGCCTCTGCTCAAAGGAGATACCTTCCCCCAATCAGAATTTATGAGCCTCTGCTCAAAGGAGATACCTTCCCCTCTGCTCTAGAAATGATCCCTCAGAAGATCAACTGCCTCTACCTCTTGCCAAGCACGTGGAACTCCTTTCCACCGAAGACCTCCTGTCCTCAATGCTTAGCCTAAGAGACCTCTGCCTTCTATGATCACGTCCACAGGAGCTCAGCAACCTGTACCAAACATAGTCAATCGGTCTAGTACAAGTCTTCCTCTATCTGTCAGATCTGTCCAACTCTTGAACAAATCAATCCTCTACATACAAGCCTTCTCAAAGACTTGCCAAATCTATCCTCAGGTTCTTCTCATAGAACCAGTGCACCTCTATCCTCAAGTTCTCTCGATAGAACTATCAAACTCAGCTCACAAGTCCTCTGCTAGGACCTGTCCAAATCTGCTCACAAGTCCCCACCAACCTCCACCAGTCCCGAAACCTATCCAAAACTGCTCACAAGTCCCCACCGGAACCTGTCCAAAATTGCTCACAAGTCCCCACCGAAACTTGTCCAAAACTGCTCACAAGTCCCCACCGAAACCTGTCCAAAACTCAGCAAGCTCACCAAGAAAAACTTTCTTAGTAGGAAATCACAAAGTGAATTGTTAGAGACCCAATGTGATTTGTCAAACTCATAGAAGCATAAAGAGAATTGTTAGAGACTCAATATGTTCTATACTCAACTCCCAATCTCAAAACTCAACTCAAATCAACTCAACTCAATCTCAATCTCAAATCTGAAAACTCAACTCAATATCTGAAATGGATAGGATAGAATGCTTTCTTTCAAGAACATGAAACCCCAACAATTGCCAACTATGCAAAGAATCACATAACAATGATACTCATGTTCTTTTCACCATCAATTAGGGCTTCAACAACAATGCTCATCAAACAAGGTTCAATCAACACCATTCAACTCAAAACACAACCTTGAAGCATTTCACAATCAACATCAGAAAAGGAAACAAGTAGAACTCCTTTTCTCTCCAATATTGTTTGAACAAAAAGCATCCACCAACTCAAATCTCAATAGCACAAAACAACTTTTCAAATCATCAACAAAGAAGTAAGCCCAACACTTTAACCAAGTAAAGAATAGCTTGATTATAACCAATTTAATGAAAGCTAATGTCAATCTCAAAGCTGCCCACTTAAGGTTTCACAACTTCACACAAGAAGCAATTCTAACCTTAAAACATCATGCTTTCATTTCCATAATCAACCAAAAGCACTCTCAACATTACAAGAAATATTTATCCCTTATACACCTTATTTCTCCCTTATAGTCTTATCAACAATAAACTTTATCTCTCATAAGAATGCAATAAGATAATGCAAACAACACTTTCAAAAGAATATTTTATCAAAATAAAGCAAGCTTCAAACTCCTTATAACTCCTAAGCTATTTTTCTCTCTAATAAACTTCCTCCATCCGCAAAATACACTAGCAAAAATTAATTTCGAAAATACCTTGGCCAACACCAAAAATCGCGCTATGGAGAAATTGCGCACGAACTCTAACACCACCCGCTGCGTCCACTTCAACGAAGAAAAACCCTTTCACGTTATTCGAACGCGGAACCTCCCGTTCGGGTAGCGCGCCAACAGCCTAGCCGCTACCGGTGCGCCAAAGGCGTCCGATGAGGTTTAAACCTCACTCTGTTTCCCTTGTACCTTCTACGCTAGGGCTAAAATAAACAACAGGCCTCCCTGTCTTCTGACGCGAACGACGATGATGAAACCTTACGACGGATACAAAAAATGAACGGCGGATATCCGAACAACGGATCACGAAATCACAGCGAGGAAGAAATCGAACATCAGATCGCGAATTCACAACGAGCAACACTTTTCAAAAATGCGGATGGGATAATCTTTGATCTTCATCGTGGGAGATTTATATGCATATTTCCCATAAACTCTTGACGTCGGCGAGGAGTTTAACACGTCGACGGAGGAGTTTAACACGTCGACGGAGGTCTTGGCTAGCGCCCACAAACTTAGAACATAGCGCCATCAAAGTTAAGACATTTGCGCCATGGGTTAGGAGAACCCAATGCAAACAAATATTTATTTAAAAATAATTAAAAGGAACCTTAACAAGGTTTTTAATTATTTAAATAAATACTTCCTCCTGGACCCAAATGCATTAAACTAATGCATCCACCTGTAATCTTTAAACCTTGCCAACTTGGGGTTTACAAAAGACCTTTGAAACTGTCATGCCGTAACCTTCATCAAAACAAATTATTTGACATCAAATCAAATTCCTTCAAGAGCTTCTTGACATCAATGACAACTTATACACTTGAGCAAAGGCAATGTACCCAAAATTGCCAACAAAAAGTCATTTCCAATGCAAAAAGAACCCCAAATAATTTATACATGCTTAGTGAGATCAAAGGAGAAAAGTGCTTTCTATCACAAGAAGATGAGAGCTGGTTATGGCATAGAATATTGGGTCACTTGAATTTTGACAACATAGTCAATATAAGCAATAAAAATATGATCAAAGATTTACCCAAAATAAGAAGACCTCAAAGCACAATTTGTGCATCTTGTCAACATTGAAAGCAAACTAGGACAAGCTTTAAATCAAAAGGATATATTTCATATGAGCCATTGAGTCTAATACATACTAATTTGTGTGGTCCTACTAGAACATAGAGTATTTAGTGTGAGAGCTACTTTATACTATTTATAGATGATTACTCCAAAATTGTTTGGGTAGCTTTCCTGAAAGAGAAGTCATAGGCCTTTGAAAAATTCAAAGCATTTAAGGAACTGGTTGAAATTAAAATTGGCAAAAGGATTAAATGTTTGAGATCTGACAGAGGAGGAAAATTTACCTCAAATGAATTTGTAGAGTTTTATGAACAATATGGGATCAAGAGAGAATACTCAACAACAAGAACTCCTCAACAAAATGGGGTAGTTGAAAGGAAAAATGGGACTGTTGAGAATATGGCTAGAGCTATGTTAAATGAATCTAAGCTCTCAGATGGATTTTGGAGTGAATTAGTAAACACAACAGTATACATAATCACTAGGGCTCAAATGAGGGTAAACCATCACAAGACTCCATATGAGCTATGGAAAGGAAGACCAACCACTGTAAAACACTTCAAGATTTTTGGAAGCAAGTGTTACATAAGATGGGAAGATCAAAACTTAGGCAAGTTTGATCCAATATGTGATGAGGGAATTTTTATTGGTTATTCTGCAAGGATTAAAGCCTACAAATGCTTCAACAAGAGAACACATACTATTATAGAAAGTATAAATGTAACAATTGATGAGAAGATAGATTCAAGAGAACCGATTCAACAAATTATGTATCAAGAAGATGAAAGTTGTCAAGAGGAGTTTCATGAGGAATCAGATGATGAAGAAGAAGAAACACAAAAAATTCTTCCTAAAAATCCATCCAGATATGTACATAAGCATCATACAAAAGAGCAAATCATTGGGAATCCAAATGAAAGACATACAAGGAGAAGGATAATAATACCATCTCAACAAGCAAATTTTTCTTTGCTATCTAATATTGAACTAAAAGACTTCACTGATGAAAGTGAGGATAAGTTCTGGATTAAGGCAATGGATGAGGAATTAGATCAGATAGAGAAAAGAAAGACTTGGGAACTTGCTCCACGACCAAAGGACAAAAATGTGATAGGCACAAAATGGGTATTCAAAAAAAAGTTAAATGAATATGGATAGGTGGTAAGGAATAAAGCAAGATTAGTATGCAAAGGTTATGCACAGGTAGAGGGAATTGAATTTGATGAGACATTTGCTCTAGTTGCATGGCTTGAAGCCATACGAATATTTTTAGCCTTCTCAAGTTTCAAAAACTTCAAGGTATATCAGATGGATGTTAAGTCAACATTTCTAAATGGTGTTCTATAAGAAGAAGTTTATATTAAACAACCAGAGGGATTCATATTAGAAGATAAAATAGATCATGTATGCAGATTGTAAAAGGCACTATATGGTCTAAAGCAGGATTTGAGAGCATGGTACTCAAGATTGGATAAGTCTCTTCGAGAACAGGGATTCAAAAAAGGAATAGCAAACAATAATTTATACATCAAAAATGAAGGGAATGATCTACTAATTGTGGTTGTTTATGTTGATGACATCATTTTTTGGGGAAACAATGATAATATGTGTAAAGAATTTGCTAAGAACATGCAAAATTAATTTGAGATGTCTATGCTTGGTGAGTTGTCCTTATTTCTTGGGATTCAGATTTCACAATCAAAGAAAGGAGTATTTCTATCACAAACCAAGTATATAAAAGAGATTCTAAAGAAATTCAAGCTAGAAGATTACAAATCGATAGGCACCCCCATGGTCACAGGATGCAAGTTAAGTAAGGATGATAAAAATCCAGAGGTAGATCAAAGATTATACAAATCCATGATTGGCAGCTTGTTGTATGTTACAGCTACAAGACTAGACATAGTGCAATCAGTGGACTAGTGGCAAGGTTTCAGGCAGCACCTAAGGAAACACATGTGGCAACAGTAAAGAGAATTCTCAGGTATCTAAAAGGAACTACGGATTTTAGGCTTTGGTATCCCAAAAGTGATAGTTTCACACTTACAACATATACAAATGCAGATTGGGCTGGAAGTATTGATGATAGAAAAAGCACAAGTGGAGGAGCATTCTTCCTTGGAGACTGTTTAGTCTCTTGGCTAAGTAAGAAGCAGGGTTCAATATCCTTATCTATAGCAGAAGCAGAATATATTGCAGTAGCAGCTAGTTGTACACAAGTATTATGGATGAAGTGAACTATATAAGACTTTAAGGTAAAACATGATCATCCTATTCCTATATTATGTGATAATACAAGTGTTATAAGTATCTCAAAGAATCTAGTGATGCACTCTAGGACAAAGCACATTTTGATCAAGTATCATTTTCTAAGAGAACATGTGATAGATAAATAGGTCAGGTTGAAATATGTTACTACAAAGGAACATATAACAAATATTTTTACAAAGTCACTTTCAAAGGAGACCTTTGAGTATCTTCAAGGAAAATTGGGAGTAATACTCCCACTCCAAAATTAACCATCTCAAGAGGAGGTGGGAGAGGGGTTAATCTAAGAAACTCATTCTTAGCCTCAAGCCCCAAAGGTGACCCTTTGCCATTGATTTCAAAGGGGGAGATTTGAGTAAGGGGGAGAGATTTAGTATTTGAGTAAAGAGGAGAGATTTGAAGAGAGCATTGATCTAGGGGGAGCAGAACAAAGAAAAGGTTATGTTTTTGGTAAAAAGAATTTGGGTTGCCATCAATGAAAAAAGAGGAGATTGTTGGACATTTTGAGTCAATAGAGTTGTCATTGATGTCAAGGTATGAAGTTGTCATTGATGCCAAAAGGTGAACCACCACTAATGCCAGAAGGTCAAAAGGATCAATGCAAAATATTGATGAAGAAGGTATCATAATATTCTTTTTGATATTATGTATGGCAGAAATAAAGGTTTTTATTAAAATCCATTATGGCAAAATAAATGGTATTTTATTTAAAACCAATTGGATAGACCTATGGGAATTAAATAAATTATACTTAATTATAATTTCATTATATATTAATTTGTAAGTTAATTTAATTAACCTATGGTTATTAAATTAATTATAAGTTAATTATAATAATGTTATTATTAATTAAATTATGATTACCCTAAGGTTAGGGTTGCAAGGCAATTAAATTTGCATCGACGTTCAAGTTTAAAGGTGGCAAATGATATATAATCTATATGCCTTAGTGGCATTCAAATTATCCTTCGTTCGAACAAGATAAAGAGGCAATAATATGTTGAAGAGAATTCATGTGAGGAAGAAGACAAGGTTCTTGTCTTAGGTGCCAGTGAAAGGGGATAAGACTCGAGAGCTAAAATCCCATATCTACTTAGGCAATATGGCCTAGTGGCAAGTGGTCAAGGGCTAAGGCGTTTGGGCACGAAGTGACCCGTGATCGATTCATAACATTTTGGTGTATTGTGTTTGAAGCATTGAAGGAAGTGACACATGGTTTTTGGCTTAGGTGCAAAAGGGAAGGAATATAGAGCATGTGGTGCTCTTTTCTCCCTAAATGAGTGCCTAGCACACATGATAGCCAAGACCATGGCTAGGACGCACAGGGAGGCGACGTCAAGGGTTCGAGTCTCACCAAGAAGCAGGTAATAAATTTTTGTTATATTTTATGATGCCTAATGTTTGACATAATATTCTAGGGAGTTAAAAGGGGTAAATAAAAGGTATTTTATTTGGTCATTATTTTGAGTAATTGGAGAAATAAGTGGATTAAAGAGTTGGTTAGATTTTGAGAGGATTTCTTGTCATTGAGTTATTTTGAAAAGGTGATTGTATTGACATTATTTTTGATGTTGGATATTATTTTAACTAGGAGATTATAAGGTGTATTTGGTCAATTATTTTTGTATATGTTGATGGATGCTTTCTTCAAGATGGAGTGATAAGGTGTATGTGTGTTTTGATGTTTGCATTGTATCTTTGAGAGAGTTTATCATCTTCTAATTTTCTTGAGCTTGGAAAATAAGTGTTTGTTGGTTGTGGCATATTTTTGAGGTTCCTTCATCATAAAATAAAATGTATGGACACATTATTCCATAGTTGATTTGATTGGTTTTATGGAAAATAAGTTTGGAGTGAAAAGGACTTAATTAGGTTTCCTTATTGAGTGTGTTGAATTAATGCTTAATGATTTTTTGGAATAAAGATTTGTTGTTAAAATATTGTTTGATAACCATTGTTGTTGAAGCCATTGGTTAAGTGAATAACCTGAACTAAGGTTTGAAAAGAACATGAGTATCATTGTTATGTGAGATTTTTTGATAATCATTGTTGTTGAAGCCATTGGTTAAGTGAAGAACTTGAACTAGGGTTTGAAATAACATGAGTATCATTGCTATGTGAGATTGTTTGATAAGCATTGTTGTTGAAACCATTGGTTAAGTGAACAACTTGAAATAGGGTTTGAAAAGAACATTAGTATCATTGTTATGTGAGATTGGTTTATAAGCATTGTTGGAAACATTTTGAGTGAGTGTTCATATGCTTGGACTAGGGTTTGTAAGAAAGGATTGTTTCATTGAGTTATTGGTTGAGTAGAGTTGGTTGAACCTAGTCAAGTGGATGTGTGAAGTGATTGTTCAAGTTATATAAAACAAACTATTCTATATTCTGAATTGATTTGAGAAAGTGATTGAGCATTGAGGTGAATGTGAAGCATATTGAGTCTCTAACAATTCTCTATATGTTTCTGAAAGAGTGATTGAAAGTGATTGAGTATTATGATGAGTATAGAGCATATTGAGTCTCTAACAATTCTCTTTATGTTTCTATGAGATTGGACAAGTTCTAGTGTGGACTTGTTGAGCAAATTTGAGGTAAGTATTTGAGAAGACTTGTGGACAAATTTGGGTAAGCTTTTGTGGAAGCTTACAATATATATTTGAGGATAGAGTTTGGTGCATATTTAAGGATAGGTTTGTGCCAGATCAGAGATAAAGATTGAGGACAAATTTGAGGATAGAGTTTGGTACAAATTTGAGGACAGGTTTATGCCAGACCAGAGACAAATATTAAGGATAAATTTGTGCTAGACCGAAGGATTGTGTTTAGTGTAGATTTGAGATAGAGCTTTGGAGGTGATAGATTTGAAGATATATATCTCCATCCAAAGGAGAGAGGATAGGTGTCTTCTATGGATAGAGTTCCATCTTCTAAGGGTAGTGGAGGCAGAGGCCTTCTAGAGGATAACCAACCAGAGCAGAGTTAGGAGATTCGTGTCTCCTGTGTATAGAGATCCACTAACCTGATCAAGGGGATTGGTGTCTCCTTTGGACAGAGCTCCATAAGCATTTTAGGGAAAGGATTCCCAAGAGAATTTATTTGAGAAAAATTTATAAGAAATATTTTCTCCGTGGAGTAGCCCACATTGGGTGAACCTCATGTCTCTCATGTGTGTGATGATTTGTGTGATGTTTACTTCTTTAATATTGCTGATGCTATTATTTGGATTAAAAAGAATTTTTTTTATCTTATAATGTTCACCCCCTCTCAATATAAGCACATGTTATTCAGAAGGTCTCGAAAAACAACCTCTGGAGCTGCTAACACTCAATAGTCGCTTGCAAAAAATATCATTTACACATATGGATGCACTATGATCTATGTTCCTCCAAATGATATGAAAATTTATGGAGATGTTCTAGGGTTTTTCAAGTATCTACCCTCAAATTTTATCTCAATATGAGTCTAGATGAGTGAAATATGACCAAAACAAGTTCGGTAGTTTGGGCAGTCCAGCGAAAAACGTCCTATCATATCTCAAGGTTCACAAATATTTGATTCATCAAAATATATTAACCAAGTATACAATTTAATCTAAAAAAAATTGAATTCAAATCTAAACTAAATCAAATAACTAAATATATTGATGAATTTTTATATACAACTTAAGTGGCCTAATGGGGAAATTGTTTTGGCCATATTTCACTCATCCAAACTCAGATTGAGCTAAAATTTTGAGGGTAGATGCCTGACAAACCCTAGAACATCTCCACCAATTTTTAGATCATTTGGAGCAACACAGATCCTAGAGCATCCCTATGTGTGAACGAGATTTTTGGTAAGCGACTATGCAAGGGTTTCATCTAGGTTGAGTGCAAGCAGCTCCAGAGGTTGGTTTTGGGGCCTTCGGGCCCTAGCGACCAATATTTTTGTGGTTTATGCTCAATATTTTAGTAGGATATGTTGCAGGGGATCCAAGATGGGTTAGAAATCTATCTTTCAATAGATCTTCATGATGTGAACTTGATTGACAATGACTTCCAATTTGCTGCACAAAAGAAAAGTGAAAATCATACCTTTCCACGACGTCTAGGGCATGGATTAAAGAGATCACAAAACAAGTTTCAAGTAGTTGATCAAAAAATGGCTCAGATCTCAAGTGAATCTGGTGCTAAGGTGCACCCACAAAATAAATCCACTGTGGAAACCCCTATCAAGGGTAAGAATTTCCAAGACTCAACCCCAAAAATGAATTTTAGGGATGCCCTTCATGGTGGACAACCTCAGCCTAATGCTAATATTAATCTTAGGGCTTCCCGTAAACCTCTAAGAATGCCTAAGATGGATCCTAGGAAAATGGAGTCAGGATGTCTTAAAGCAGCTGATGGAACTCCTATTGTTAAGCTTGATATGGGTAACATTCAGACTGGCATTGAAGATCTGGAAAAAAGAGGACTAATTTGTCATTTCATGGGTTTTCATCCGAGCCTATCTGCTTTCAAAGTCTGGGCTACAAAAAGCTGGAAAACTAAAGGTGAGTTACAAATCTCTATTTATCCAAATGGTTATTTTCTTGTTTTATTTGCTAATAATGAAGATAGAGAGAAAACATTTCAAGGGGGTCCCTGGTTCTTTGGAAGGGTAGGGCTTTTCATGAAGCCCTAGCATACTAAATTTAAAGCCAAAGAAGAGATGCCTTCTACAGGTCCCGTGTGGGTTAGACTCTTTGGCCTCCCAATTGAATTCTGGAATTCGATTATTTTTTCTTCAATTGGAAACTCTTTAGGAACTTTTATGATGACTGTTGATTGTACTAAAAAATTTGAACATATTATTTATGCTCGGATTTGTGTTTTAATGGATTTTGACAAACCCCTACCTAAAAATATCACATTACAATTTGGGGAGGACACTTGGGAGCAAGTAGTGGACTATGAGAACATTCCTTTTCATTGTAGAATTTGCCATGAATATGGTCATTTGGCTAGTGTTTTCCCAAATAAAATTCTAGATCAAAAGAAAGAAGATATAAACTCAGCAGGTTTCCAAATGCCTAAGAAGAAGAACACTCAGAAAAAACTAGTTATGAAGGATCAATCTAAGTTATCTGCTAATATGTTTGAAATTCTTTCCACAAATGATGTCCCAAGTGAGGAAGAGGAAATAATGGAAACAAAAATCTTAGAAACACAATTTAAATATGAAGGGAAGAACTCAGAGATAAACCAACAAATCAAAGGTTTTCAACAGAAAAAAGGGAGAAAATATACATAAGAAAAACAATCTTTTAAATGTTAAAACTTCAAATAATACAGGTTCCAATATAGACTCTGTTGAACCTTCTGGTAACACTTTGGTTGTGTACATGCATTCTTCAAGGTTAGAAGCCATCTCAAATTCAATTGGAGTAAGTCAAGAAATAGGGAAAAAAAATTGAAGATGGATTCTAATCAAAAGGCAGGTCGCAAGACCAATCAACATCATAGGGCAAAAGAAGGTGAAAAGCTTGTAGAGGAAGGTAAGATTAATACCCTTCCCAAATTTTTTAGCCCTAGTATTAATGAAGATCATCACTTGGAATATTAGAGGACTCAAAGGGAGTCTTTCAAAACAAAATGAAATTAGAAGAATGATTCAGATAAATCATCCACATCTTGTTTTCCTTCAAGAAACGAAGATGTCAATAGAGGAAATGGAATCAATTGCTAGTAAAATTTGGCCAGCTGGAAAAGTGGTTTCCCTCAGTTCTCAGGGGACTTCTGGTGGCATTGCTTACCTTTGGGACCCAAAAGAGGTAGTTATTCACCATATGGTTGGTAGTTGGGGTCTTTTGGCTATAGCTATTCAAAGTAGACATTCCAACCAAATTATGCTCTGCATTACTATTTATGCTCCGACTACTTTGGAGGAAAAAAGAAGACAGTGGAAGGATATAACTTATATTATCTCTCATTTTCCTGAAGCTTGGATCTTGATCGGAGGAGATTTCAATACCATCCTCTCTCTAGATGAGAAAATGGGGGAAATAGAAATTTGGATAGGAGCACTCACCTCATGAGTGAATATATTGCAAACCTCCATCTTGTGGACATCCAACTAGATAATGGCCTTATGACTTGGTCTAACAGAAGGTAAGGCTTAGCTTGTATAATGGAGAGATTGGATAGGTTCTTGCTCTCTGACAATTTCTTAATCCATGGTCACATTCCTAAAGTGAAGACTCTTAACAATGTTGGTTCGGATCACTGGCCAGTCATGGTGGAAATGTGGAAAACCAATGTGAGTTTCTCTCCTTTTCGATTTCAGTTAATGTGGCTTAGAGATAGTTCCTTTAGACCTCAAGTGCAACAATGGTGGAAGGAAGGTAAACCTAGGTATGGGACTAAGATGTTCTATTTTTCCAAAATATTGCAATATATTAAATCCAAAATCAAGACTTGGAACTGGAAGGAGTTTGGGGATGTTCATAAAAAAACATGAAGTTATTGCTCAACTTGAAAATTTGAATAAGAAAATCCATTTAGATGGCCTCATAGAGAGTAGAAGTGTAGATGAAATTAATCTCACAACTCAGTTAGAGGAATGGAAAAAAAGAGAAGAACTCTTATGGAAGCAAAAATCTAGAATTCAATGGCTCAAAGAAGGAGATCGAAACACAAATTTCTTCCACAAATCTCTTCTAGCTCGAAGATCTCACAACTTTATTTCTTCCCTGAAATCAGATTCTGGAGATGTTGTCTACACTTGGGATGGCATGAACTCTATTGTTGTCAATTACTTTTCCAATATTTTTGTTGCTACTCCTCTTGACTCGACTTCTCAACAAAATGTTCTTCAAGCAATCCCTTCTCTTATCACTTTTGAGGATAACTCTATTTTGACTGCTCCTGTTACTATCAATGAGCTTCAACAGGTAGTTTTTAAAATGCAAAAAGGGAAAACCCCAGGTCCTGATGGTTTTCCCATTGAGTTCTACCAAGAGTTTTGGGATATCCTTCATGCTGATTTATTAGAGGTGGTGGAAGAAGCTAGGAAAGCCAAAGAAATTTTGAAGGTTATCAATAAAACTTATATTACTCTTGTTCCAAAAGCTCAAGAGGTTGATCATATCTCAACTTTTAGACCTATTGCTTTATGTAATGTTCTTCTCAAAATCATTACTAAGATCATGGTAGAAAGGTTGAAGCCTCTTTTGCATAAGATTATTTCTCCTGAACAAGGGGGTTATGTGGAAGGGCATCAAATAGTGGATGAGATAGTTCTTGCTCAGGAAGCCATCCATTCCATGGATATGCAAAAATATCCTTCCATGTTCATTCGGTTAGACTTATCCAAAGCTTATGATAGAGTGGATTGACACTTCCTTATCAAATTTTTGAGGCAATTTGGTTTCTCTCAGGATTGGATGGATTGGATTATGGGATGTATCTCTTTAGTTTCCTACTTAGTTCTTATCAATGGTAGGCCTTCTCAGTTGTTCCATGCTTCCAGAGGTATTAGGCAAGGTGACCCCCTTTCCCCTTATTTATTCATCATTCTTGTTGAATGCTTGGGTAGGACTATAACCAAAAAGAGAGAAAACAAAACCCTTGAGGGAGTTACCATTGCTCATGGAGCTAGACCTATCTCTCATCTTCAATTTGTTTGATGACTCTACTCTTTTAGGTAAAGCTACAGTTAAGGAAGCTTCTAATATTAAGCAAATCATTAGCTATTTTTCTAAGGCTACCGGGAAATTGATCAATGAAGACAAATCTAAAGTCATTTTCTTTCACTTACTTGCAAGATAGGAATCCATGGTCTTGGATAAATTAATATATAAGAAGACCTCCCTTTTGATCACTTATTTAGGTATTCCCATCAATATTCAAAGACAAAAAAAATATTGGAATTGGTTGTTGGACAAAGTCAAGAAGAAAATTGGAAAGTGGACCAATAGGTGGATTTCTTCTAGGGGTAGAATCACCTTGGTAAAATCAGTCCTTCAAGCTATTCCTATTTATGTTTCTACCATGTTGAATATCCCAAAGGTTGTTCTTCGAGAACTAGATCAAATCAATCATCGGTTCCTCTGGAGTGGTACTAAGGAGAAAAGAAAATGGGCCTTGGTGAAATGGGACACTTTATGTCTTCCTAAGAATGAAGGGGGGTTAGGATTTTGGTCTGCTATTAATAACAACAAAGCTTTAGCTACTAAATTATATTGGAGGATTTTGCATAACCCCAATGCTCTTTGGACCAATAATCTTCATGCTAAATATGTTGAGAACAAAAGTCCTGAAGACCTTGTTTGCTATCAATTACCTACCAAAGGTTCTCCCATTTTAGCAGTTCTTAATACTAGTGAGGATTTGATAAAGAAAAAATTATTTTGGATCATTCATAATGGTCAATAAGAAAATTTTTGGACAGATTCTTGGGATGGTCACAAGCCTTTGATAACTCAGTTTCCCGATTGGAGGCCTTGGATGGAGGAGCTTCACCGAGCTAACTGGATAAAGGTGGCTAATTATTATCGGTACCATAATGGTAATTCAAAGGTTGGTAGATATTGGATCCCTATTGAGGACTGGCCTATTCAAATCCTAAAAAGGCAAAGACAAGATATCCAATGCATCCTTCATATGAGATCTCTCTCTTGGTCCCATGAAAAATATTGTTTTGGATGGAACAACACTACTAAGGGTGAGTATTCAGTTGCTCAAGGTTATTTGGCCTTATGCCATAATAATCCCAACCAATCATCTGACATATTTTCTCAATTGTGGGCTCAAAATATCTAGCCTAAGGTGAGGTTCTTTACTTAGATTTTATTGCATTGCAGGGTGCTTACTGGTGAGCAACTTATGAAGCATGGTTTTCATGGCCCTTTTAGATGTGAAATGTGTGAAGAGAATGTGGAAACTCTCAACCATATTTTTATTGAGTGTACTTTAGCCTCTGAGCTATGGAGGAGAATGACCACTTTACTTGGCTTACAATGGTCCAATTATTTTACTTTTGAATAACTTTGGAGGGATTAGCCCAAACAAGATGGTGTTGATCATTTTATTAGGCAATTACTTTGGATGGGTTCTACCATTCTTCTTTGGAATATTTGGAATGAAAGGAACAACCAAATTTTTAATCAAGATAGGAAGGATATTCACTATATCTAGCAAAAGATCATTGCCAACTTAGTTGAATCAGTCCAAAAACTCCTTAATCACCCCCAAAATTCCCACCAAATATGGGATCAAGTGATGCAAATATTGAATTGTAGACACTAAAATCTGGTCAATCCGATTAGGCATACATGAAAAATGGCTAAATTGACATCACATGGCCCCCAGGTCAGCCGTAAGAAGGCACACAGTGGTTCTAACCACTTTTAGCAAGGTTTTGGAGGCTTTCAATCCATTTTTGGGAAGTTTTGGCCCCTGACTTCTCACCGTCCCACCTTGGTATGGTGGCCGATATTCCCCTCCCCACCCTAGGATGGTGGTGAGCCACCATCCTAGGGTGGTACGGTGAGCAAGTCTGACCCAAAAAAAGTCAAAATAGGGACAAATGGCACCCAAAAACTACCATTTACCACACAAATTGAAGCATGCAGGTCAGAGGACACTGCATCCTTATGACATGATTCATAATGGAGGTCAAAAAGGGAGATTCTCTACCCCTTCCAATGCATACCTCCTTTTCGATAAATGATGCATCCTACCATGCATGCCCTTGCATGCATTTTTGCACATGAGCTCCCTTGGGTTATAAAGTGGATGCATTTTCCACAAAAAAAGGAGGGAGAGGAGTTTAGGATCAAGCAACAGAGTGCTACCGAGATTTCCCCTCAACTTTTGTGCCATATTTCCCTTGAGATATCTCTTTAGCAAAGGAGGTTATTGGGTGACTCAAAGAGGCATAATTTATTGCATAACTGAACCATCCGAGTGAATTTATTCACCAAATTTGATGAAAATAATACCTATAGTTTTTTGGACCATTCCACAGTGGAATTGGTGGCAAAAAGTGTGTAGAATTGGTGGGTGTCCCACCCCTAGGTGCTCCCCAATTAGTGACAGTCACCACCGTCCCCCAGGATGATTGGAAATATGTGCACAATTTTCTTATTGTTTTTTATAGGATTATTCTAGGATATCATATTATGCTACAGTTCAAATTTCATGCAATTTGGAGTTGTATTGGCCGAGATATTGTATTTTGAAGTTTTTGTAGGATTACAGGGTCCACCGGGGCATGCATAGGGATACACATATTATTTTGAAACTTTGATCACATAGGTTGTCTTAAAATGTTTTTTTATATGTTTTATCAAAATTTCATGTGTTTTGGACATGTTTAGGGGTGGGAATTGCTTGCTTTGGTTTTCGTAGGTTGTAGACAATAATTGTAAATACGAGGGGCCAACGAATGCTATTTTAGTTCTATTTTTGGTGAGATCCATCCAAAACCTCATATTCTACATTCATATGAAATTTCAAGTTGTTTGGAGTTGATTTGATATAGTTTCCATATATATGCTCATTACTAGCCTTTTGGTGCCTGTGGGGATTGCATGTTTTTCATCATACACACTCGCTATTTGAATTTTTTGGCTTCTTTGTGTGTAGGTGTAGGTTTCTAAAGTGTATTGGGAAGGATTAAAATGACTCAAGATCAAATATACAAGTGGTAGCAGTAGTAGCCCGTCCACATCGATTGTGGATACGAGGAAAGACGCTGGATGTGCACCCGAGTTACTTGAAGGATTTTGATCCTTGGGAACCCAATTTGTAAACAATTGTATCACCTTTGAGCTTTTAAGGGCACTGATATGTAACCTTGGATCTTATACACCAAATTAATAAGAAAGATACTCGCTTTATTTCATTTCTTGTTGTTTGGTATTGCTTCCATTATACTTGCATGCTTTCGTTTGATGCTCATAAGCGATAGGAGATAGATACACATATTTTTTCTTTCCATCAGGTATACCATTTTTTCCTACTTCAGTGGTGATCATGGTTAAATATTAAACTTACTTTTCTCATAACATAAAATAACAAAAAGAAGAAGAAAAATAAAAAAACATTCAAAGTAGGGATGCATCTCTATGGTTTGCTTGTGTGTAGCATACCCAATGGGTAGGGCTTTGCATTTATAGATACATTTGTGAGTTCTTTTTATACTAAATTTATGAAAGTAAAACACACCTTTTTGCATGCATTTAGTGAATGATCATCGAATGCTTCTTTGCTTACTTTCTTTGGATTAAAAAGAACCACACACACCACGATTCACTTAAACGCTAGTGAGGTGAAATTCATCATCATCCACTAGTAGAGTTCAATGAGGTGGATTTCATCTCCACCTATTGTCTAAAATCCCATGAAACTTGTTCTTTTCCAAGGCCGGTTCCAAGATCCGTCATAGCCCATGGGTTATAGCATGTATCTCTCTTTGGATAGGTATATCGTAGACTACGGGTGAACTGGGTGAGGAACTGGTAGGACCTATGCTCCTTGGCTATGTGTGGACCTCATCACCACACATTACAGGTGGGATAAAAAAAATTGGAGTTCATATCCAGGTTTTTGAGCTGTGATTATACAGGTGAAATCCAATTAAAAATGAGATTACCATTCAACAATATTTCAAACACATGAAACAAGGTCCTCTTTTACAAAAAACACATTTGAAACACACAAAATAGTCTAGGGATTCACATATAAAATTTAAAAGAGATAAGCATTTATATTATTGAGTGTTTCCTTCCTTGTTTGTTTTTTCATTAAGAATTTGTAAAATAAGACAATCATCTAGGGCTTTATAGAGAATTACAATGGTGTGCACCTGCAACCAAGACAAATCATGGGTAGAAGCTACAGAGAGTGGACTAGGAGACATGAGTCATCTCTACTATAGCCCCAAGGATTTGGTCATACCTCCTTGGTGAGCCTCTACTCACCCTAGTCCCAGAACAATAGGATGAGAACCACACCTACAAGGGGAACCTATGCGGGACACCCCTGCAGGTGATGGGCCTTACCTAGGAGAGTGTTATCAGTATATAGACACAAGATATGCCTTCTTTGATGAAAGGCAACATCACACTAAGGTGCTAGTAGATAGAGCGGTGTCATGCATCCGTATACCTATTAGGGATGACACGCCTATTCATAGGCCTGAGCATGACCTCACACAATGGGCAAAGTAGGCTGATACAAACTTGTCTATACATCACCTTGATAGGATACAATAACTTAGGCAACTTGATGGGTATGATACTCGTCACTCAGGGTGAGCCAACTCCACCCTGCCCTTCCTCATCCATGAAGAAAGACATGAGGAAACCCTAGATTTTCCTCAAGATTAGTACTTTGTGCATGCACAATGTGCCTCTGCATCTGCTAAGTACAATGATCACATGCTCTGGCCTAAAACTCAAGTCAATGTGGTGGTCCTCAATCAAGAGAAGCGTGTGATAGATATCACATATTATATTTAATGAAATCGGCCTCAAGGTGAGACTCCCAGGCCTCCTAGATCTCATATTACGAAGCATATCAATCAAGCAGTTGCAAGATATGCACAATGCCAAGCTCAATTCAAGCAACTTCGATGAGACAAAGAGCAATTAGATCACTTACATCAGCTTGAGAAAGAAAGCATCGAATGATAGACCAACAAGCTATTCCAAAATACTTTATGAGAGAGGGTTTCTAACCCTAAGACACATAGATAGAAAGTCCACCCGAGGCAACCCACACTCATTCGAGATAGGTCTCCTAGGCCTTATCCAATGTTGCCTCCACAACCTCCTAGGGCATATTGGGACATGCCTCCCAGGCCAAACATAGGGCACCCACAACGGGTAGATACCCCTCTTTATAGATCGACTCGAGAGACGCCCTATGGGGCCTACACTGAGCATGAGCCAGAAGTAGAGTATTTTAAGATGCCTTACCAGGATAGGGGGGTGACATGCAACCACCCCGCAATAGGTTGGAGGATCCTAGGCCTCCATTGTAGAACAAGAGCAAATATGAGGAGATTAAATCCTTAGATGCATACAAGGCATTGCTAGAGCGCCTGGTGTTAGTTGAGAACAAGACCTCTGGGTTAGGATCTCAAAAGCCCACTATGTGCCAGTTGTGTAGTCAACCAATCCATCCTTTTGTACCTATGCCTCCCTATCTAGAGCAATTTAAGCTACTTCAATTAGCTACCTTTAAGGGAGAGGAAGATGCGCAGGAACATGTCACCAAATTCCTAGGTCAATGCTTTGGCATTCATGATGATGATGCTCTACTATTGCGTACATTCATGACTACCCTCTCTAGCCTAGCCTCAGAGTGGTTTTACCAACTCCCTAAGCATAGCATCCACAACTTGGACCAACTTGTAGACGCATTCCTAGAACGCTTCGCCTTCAATACCAAGAGGAAGGCGACGCTGGCCGATCTAACTGGGTTGAAATAGTATGACGATGAGTCAATAACAAACTATGGCAATAGGTGACGAGCCCTACTCACCAAGATATCTTATCTCCTCCCCATGTCATATTTGACTTAGATGTTCTCCAAGAGCTACCTGAAACAGATCTTATTTTTACAACTACAACAATATCCCACTCTTGAAGATGCCCTAGCATAGGTTAGGATCATCAAAGAAATCAAGATTCAAGAGGGCAAGATTGCGAAGCCTCAAAAGGAGTGGAACACAAATGCTAAGAATACCCCAATGCAGCCTAAACCAGTAGTAGTGAATCAGGTTGCCATTAGTGTCCCAGGGCTAGTGAAAGTTACACTGTCTCAAAAGCCTAATTATCAGGCCACTCCTAGGAACTATGCCAAAGACAACCAGAATGGTCAAAGGAAAAATTAGCAATGTCATCCCAAGCAACAATTCACACCCATTGCAGAGTCTATGGACTCGTTTGACCACCTCTTAGCGACCAATGCGATCAATCTACCTGAGAGTCGACTTGTCGACCCAAATGCACCAAAGACCAAAGGGTACATAGAAGACCTATATTGTAGGTTTCATAGGCAAAATGGGCATGATGTGCAAATGTGCTACAAGTTCAAGCACTTGGTGCAAGACTTGATCGATAGGAACACCCTTCAAGTAGACAACCATATTGCACTAAACAACCAATATATGGAGATCTACAAAGATCCCTTGCCTGCTCATGCAGAACATACTAGACCAGTGCCCCAGGTGAATGAGGTTCACCATGCCCCCATAAGCAAGGGTATGTTGTCATGGTCAACATTGTAACGGGAAATAGGCTATATCTATGTCCAACCGCATCGTTTGCATCTCAAAGAGATGTTCCTTTAACCTTGAAACCTTTATTACCTCTTGTACTGAGCCTTCCACCTAGGCTTGTGGTCATAATCAAGAGTAATATCACCTAGAGCTTAAGCACAACATCTTCCTGGCTCTCCATCTATGATCTCATTCAAAAATCACCTCCTCATAGAGAAGCCTTGATGGAGATCCTTAAGGCAATAGAGCTTCAGCCTCAGGAGTCCAACTCCTTCAACAACTTTGTGGGGCATGTGTGGTAATGCATGGAATCAATGATTACCTTTCAAGAATATGAGCTTAAACTGATTCAAAATGATATGGTAGATCCCCCTTTGCACATCATTGCATGTGTGAATGAAACACCATACAATAGAGTGTTGATAGACATTGGGTCTTCAAGCAACATCATTATAACAACTCTCAAGCATTTGAAGCTCCTAACATCCCATATTATTGCATCTACCTTCACCCTCTGAGCATTTAATGATGCCATATGCTCGACAGTCGACATAGTAGTCCTACCCATTTAGGTAGGGCAAAAGATCCTCTCGAAATTGTACCACATATTGTAAGGTGAGATGGCGTATAATATCCTGTTAGGCAAATCTTGGATCAAGGACATGATGTGTGTCCCTTCCATTGCTCACCAATTCCTCAAGTACACTCATGAAGGGCAAGTTCATGTTATCCCTACGGACCTAGAGCCCTTCAAGTATTGCAATATGGTGTAGTAGCTTCCTGAGTCATCCTTACCATCAACCCATCTGGATTTCCAATAGAATAAATCCAGCTAAGGTTTGACTCCATCATCATCCCATACCACACTATCCTCATCATCGACACCTTTCGAGAGGCCTATAGTACCTATAGATCCTTTACCTTGGAATACTGAGAAATGACCTATTGATGAAGTGTAGCCGACCATATCTACCATCTCCATAGAGGAGATACCAAGCCCAGATGATGAGGAGCCACCACATGAGATAAACGATGAATCAGATCAGGTCTTGCTCTCATCCCTCTTTTATTCATAGCCTCAGGTTACAGTGCACCTGGCTTCCACCATATTGGGAGAGTACATGGTTAGGAATGTCATAACTACTCCTGCTATAGAGTCAGTGCAGTACATGGGTTGACCCCATATTCCTATAGGCACTATCATGCCCCTCAACCTCCCCCTTAATCAAATGAATTTTGTCAATGGGGGTCTTGAATATGGCATCGAACCTTGTTAGCAATAGGAGGAAGATGAATAACCCTTTGAAGAAGACATTAACTACTTGTATTACCCTAAATTTATCCTAAAGTACCTTGATCAATGCAATTGGCATGGTTATGGGTTAGGCTTGTATGAGCAAGACACCAGAGTCCCTTACCAGCCATAGTATCAAATGCTGTATGTCAAGTTTGGTTTGGAGCACAACACACCTTTGCCCTTTGATTTCCTAATAGATAACTTGGAGCGCGTGACGCTCAACTTTTAGGATGAGCTGGTGCGAGATCCATTTGCCAACCCCAATCACATATACTCACTGGGGGACTACTTCCCTATGCCCTTGGGAGATGATGAACCACCCTATGATAATATTCAATCTTACGAGAGAGGTGAAGGTTCACGTGCTCTTCCCCATGATAGTGATGAAGAGAACCTAGGGTCCTCTTATGAGTGGACATCAGATGATGAGTTAGACTATGGAGTCATGCTAATTGAATTTGATAGTTCTTATGGAGAATACGGGCAAGTCATACCTTGGGATGACGAGGATGAGTACTATTTGTGCATATTCCTATTACAGGATCCCATTTGGTGATAACTTCTGCCTCATGAAGAGCAAGCTCACTCTCAGCCACACCGAACACCGTTGGTCATTCCACTGCCCCCACAACCACCTCCTCAAGTCTTGCAACATCCTGAGGTCCATGGACACCATCATCCACATAGGGGAAATCATCCATCCATAAATATGATTTCCATAGATCTATTCGAGCCCTTGCGAGATCTGAATAACCTATCAAAGTTGTTGCACCTCGACTTGGGGGTAATCGACTTTGATCAGGGAGATTCACCTCCATTGCCTTCTAAATACTGGCCTCATGATGAGATGCTATAGCCATTTAATTTTTCTCTAGGGCAAACTCATGATGTCTTCCATGCTAAGAAGGAACCCGAGGTTCCCATTGATGATTTAAATCTAGCTGATGATATCCATTTGATCCCTACCTCCACCAGTTGGAGGAGGGGTCGCATATGTCAATCGTGCCTATGATTGATAAAGATATCATCTTAGATCTCGAGAATCTGCAATGTATCAAGCTAGGGGAAAGTCTATCCCCTAATGAGCAAGCCGATTACATAGCCCTTCTCATAGATAAGAAGGCAACTTTTGCATGGTCTTAAAAAGACATGCCAGGACTGGATCCAAATCTAGTCACCCATAATCTGACACTTGACTCCAAAGCCAATCCTGTCAAGCAAAAGCTAAGAAAGATGCATCCCATAGTAGCCCTAATGGTCAAATATGAGCTACATAAGTTGTTGGATGCCAAGTTCATCATTTCCATAGACTATCCACCATGGTTGTCCAACATGGTTCCCATCAAGAAGCCTGACGGGAGGATTCACATTTGCACTAATTTTTGAGACCTAAACAAAGTGAGTCCTAAGGATTATTTTCCTTTGCCAAGCATTGAAACCTTGGTAGATGCCATGGTGGACCACAAAATGCTATCCCTCATGGATGGTTTCTCTAGGTACAATCAAATCTATATCAACCCAGAGGACTAGCTCAAAATGATGTTCACAATGCCTTGGGGAACATTCTATTATAAGGTTATGCCTTTTGGCCTTAAAAATACCGGTGCCACTTACTAGCGTGCCATGACATATATATTCCATGACTACATGCATAAGATTTTGGAAGATTACATGGATGAATTACTAGCTAAATATTTGTTATGCCATGAGCATCTCGATATCTTGCACAAAGTCCTCGATCACCTTATCGAACATAACGTGAGATCGAACCCCAAGAAGTGCGTCTTCAATGTCACATCTAGAAAAATCTAGGGATTTATAGTTTTTGAATAAGGCATCAAAGTGGACCCTAACAAGGTATAGGCAATCCTCGAGATGCCTCCCCCGACTACCATCAAGCAATTTTGTAGCCTATAGGGGAAGTTTGCATCCATCAAGTGCTTCATAGCGCAATTGTTGGACAAGTGTCGACCCATGAATAAGTTATTGCACAAGGGGGTCACATTCCACTAGGATGATGAGTGTCAGGATGCCTTTGACATGATTACCTAGCTTCACCGCGAGTGTTAGCCCCGCCTAGACTAGGAGTGCCATTCCGATTATACATCTTAGCCACTGAGATTGCGTTGGGTTCCATGTTAGCCCAGAATAATGAATTGCATAAGGAACATGCTACCTATTAACTTAGCTGCACCCTGGTCAGCTACGAGAGCAAGTACGCATACATTGAGAAGTTATGCCTAGCGATGGTCTTTGCCACCAAGAAGCTACAACATTACATGCTTAACCATACTACATATGTTGTATCTAAAGAGAATCCATTGCGATATATGATGAGTCATACTTATCATAGTAGTCGTATGACAAAATTGATCATGTTGTTTATGGAGTTTGACCTAGAATTTATTGGACAAAAATCAATCAAGGGTCAAGTCATCATTGATCAACTCGTAGAGGATCCTCTCCAGGATGATTAATATTTTAGCATGGAGCTTCCCGATGATGGAGTCTTCCAAATATCAAAATCACCTGATTCTGATGAGCCTGAGTCACATGTTGATATGGCTCTATTCTTCGATGGCTCCAAATGCAAGCAAGGGGGTGGCACAGAGATTGCATTTTTCACACCGCATGGGGCTCCCATACCCTTATCATTTAAACTCAATTTCCCATGTACCAACAACAATATCAAGTACAAAGCATTGCTCATAGGTCTTCAAATGGATGTTTCCATGAGAATAACCAAGCTCAACATTTTTGATGACTCCTTGCTTATTGTCAACCAGGTCAAAGGAATCTACCAGTGCAAGTGTCCAGTTCTGCAAGCCTACAAAGCCCTTGTGGATAAAATCCTGGTAAAGTTTGAATGGTATGACATCGAGGCACTCCCTCGATCATCTAATCGTCTCATGGATATAATGGCCTCCCTTGGGTCCTTGATCCTAAAGAACCCTATGAATGAGATGACAACCATTCAGGTCAAGATGCTCTCATAGTCAGCGGTTGAGTGTGAGAACCCTCAAGCCACATCGGAGGTCCACTTGATTCAAATTGAACCTCATCAAGAGATATTCTTGCACATTCATGAGTGCTTGAATCATGCCACTTGGGGGACTTTGTTCCCTCAAACCCCTTTTGATAGTAGTACAATGCTATTCTTACAAGTTCTTTCCCAATAAGCATTTACTCGGGATGAACTTCATGAGGGACAGGCAATTCATGCAATCGAGGCTTCCCCAAAATAGGACTGGTCCACACAAATTAGGGAGTACCTAAAGCCTAGTAATATCCCTCTTGGATTGCCACACACCACCAAAAGGACATTTAAATGGAAGGCAAAAAAGTATGTCTTGCTTGGAGACATTTTGTATCATCGAAGCTATGAAGGAATCCTTCTTCATTGCTTAGAGCACCAAGAGTCAACTTGGGCAATGGCCCAAGCGCATGATAGTACTTGTGGTGGCCATTTTAATGGCATGGCCATTGCAAAACACATTATTCGCATGGGCTATTATTGGCCAACTTTAGAGCGATATTGTTGTGCGTATGTTAGGAAGTACATGAAATGTCAACACCATGCTAACTTGACACATGTACCTTTGCAGGCCTTACAACCGATCCAATCGGCTTGGTCGTTCTATCAATGGGGGTTGGATTTAATCAAGAAAATCTCACCTGCCTCCTCGGGCCATCACACATTTATCATTATGGCTACCGAGTATTTTACAAAGTGGGTGGAAGCAATTCCCCTTACCACTACGATAGGACCCCGCATAGCGGAGTTCATATTGCATAATATCATTTGTCATTTTGGTATTCCATCCAAGATCATTTTGGATAATGGGACATCATTCAAGAACAAAGATGTGCATGCTTTGATAGCAAAGTATAATATCCAGCACAACTTTTTGACACCCTACTATCCACAAGAAAATGGGCAAGCAGAGGCATCAAACAAGATATTGATTTCCATACTAAAGAAAACAGTCAAAGAGAATCACATCGATTGGCACACTCAAATACCCCTTGCTCTATGGGCCTACCGCACTAGCATTTGGACACCCAATGGGGCAACCCCATTTTCACTAGTGTATGGCACCGAGGTAGGCATGCCTCTAGATCTGGATATTCCATCACTACACATATCCATGTAGGAGTTCATCGATGATGATACTACGTGATAGGCTCACCTAGATCAGCTTACGTTGCTTGATTAATGTCACATTAATGCTCTGGAGTATCTATGTTTATCAAGAGTGACTTAAGAGAGCCTACAATATGAAGGTCCATATTAGAGACTTTTAGGTTGGTGATCTCATCCTAAAAGAGAACCAACATAACTCTAGTTTGCCACCCCATTTGTGGGATAAGTTTATGGTAAACTGGTTAGGTCCCTTTATCATCACTAGTCAGATTGGACCTGAAGCCTACTACCTAGCCTCCCTTGCAAGGGTCAAGGATATTGAACCCTTGAACATCCTTCATTTGTAGCCCTTCCATGCCTAGAGTGCAATTACCCAACCTAAAATGCTCCTAGGTGGTCTATGACCATCTAGGTCACCCCAAAATGCTCCAAGGGTGTCTACAACCATCTTGGTCAACCTAAAATGCTCCTAGCTAGTCAACAACCATCTAGGTCACCCAAAAATGCTCCAAGGGTGTCTACAACCTACTTGGTAAACCTAAAATGCTCCTAGGTGGTCTATGACCATCTAGGTCACCCCAAAATTCTCCAAGGGTGTCTACAACCCGCTTGGTCAACCTAAAATGCTCCTAGGCGGTCTATGACCATCTAGGTCACCCATAAATGCTCCAAGGGTGTCTACAACCCGCTTGGTCAACCTAAAATCCCCCTAGGTGGTCTATGACCATCTAGGTCACCCCAAAATGCTCCAAGGGTGTCTACAACATGCTTGGTCAATCTAAAATGCTCCTAGGTGGTCTATGACCATCTAGGTCACCCCAAAATGCTCCAAAGGTATCTACAACCCGCTTGGTCAACCTAAAATGCTCCTAGGTGGTATATGACCATCTAGGTCACCCCAAAATGCTCCAAGGGTGTCTACAACCCGCTTGGTCAACCTAAAATGCTCCTAGGTAGTCTATGACCATCTAGTTCACCCTAAAATACTCCTAGGAAGTCTATGACCATCTAGGTCACCCCAAAATTCTCCAAGGGTGTCTACAACCCACTTGGTCAATCTAAAATTCTCCTAGATAGTCTATGACCGTCTAGGTCACCCCAAAATGCTCCAAGGGTGTCTACAACCCGCTTGGTCAACCTAAAATGCTCCTAGGTGGCCTATGACCATCTAGGTCACCCCAAAATGCACCAAGGGTGCCTACAACCCACTTGGTCAACCTAAAATTCTCCTAGGTAGTGTATGACCATGTAGGTCACCCCAAAATGCTCCAAGGGTACCTTTCACCCACTTGGTCAACCTAAAATGCTCCTAGACAACCTATGACCATCTAGGTCACCTCAAAAGCCCCAAAGGTATCCATAAGCCCTTTGGTCACCCCAAATACCCCAATGGCCCCCAATAAGCCCGTTGGTCACATGTATATACATATATATCAATCAAAAACTCAAAAACATCATCAAAACATAAAAAATATAAAAATATTGCATCGCATTGCATCTTCAAACATCATAAAAACAACATAAAAACAAAAATATCATATTGCATTTCATTATAGCACATCTCGTTGCATTCTCAAAATCATATGCATTAGGCATACTCATTATTGCACTTTGCATCTTAGAGTTGCTCATACATGTCTAGCACTAAGAATGTACATACTAGTCATCATGCAAAATAAATGTGTCAAGTAATCAACCAGTAAAACAATTATTTCAATATCGTATCCGCTACATTTTATCATTGGTCATATTCGGTGTCTATCTACCATCACATAGTCATTTGTTCTAGAATGTCATTAGGGTTTTTAGTCACTCAGCCATATCTAGTTTTCTTTTCAGATTTTGTAGAAAGTTATCATGATTTTTAGGAGGTAGAGTATTTCTTAGATTATACCTTGTATACAACAAAATCCCAACACATTTACACATTAATAAATCCAAGTTTTGCACAAGGAAAGATGAAACCCATGAAGTGGTCTAGGTTGATTTAAGCGAAAAGGTTATCCTGCTCATCCCCCTGTGCGAATGGTTCAAGAATGTTGAGAATTGGAAAAAGGACAAGATCTTCCCTACCCAATTCCCCAAAATAAATAGTGGTTTTCACCACTATCAAAATCCAGATCCCAAAATCCCAAAAGTTCAAAACAAAAATCAAAATCCCAAAGTTCAAAAATCAAAATTCTCAAAAGTCAAAGTCCAAGTCAAAAGAAAAATCCCACAAAAATCAAAAGAAATCAAAGTCAAAATAAACAATGGTCATCACCACTTCCCAAATCCCTTGCTCAAAAAAAAAAAAATACAAAATAAACAGTGATTATCATCACTACCCATGAGCAAGTATCCCAATAAAATTGAAGAAAATAAGGGAGCTTGAGCTTGAATCCCTAGAATTCTTAGCATTTGGAAAACCATAAGGTGATCCTCATTATAGGTTTTGTGGATAGCCTATATGTCAATGGTGGTAGCCTTACGCATGATGATATGTCTACCACATTAGCTTTTGCATGTGTGTAGACCAATGTTTGCATGTGGATGAGCTAGCTTTTGGTCACCTATATTACCTAGTTGTCTAATCCAACTAAGTACAAAATCTAGGATCATGACATTCATAGGGTGATCCTCATTACAGGTTTGGTGGATATCCTACCTAGAAATGGCGGTATCCTTGTGCATCTCACAAAATGAACTCACTTGCACACACAAGGATATTGAGTATTTTGGTCATCCTAGCAAATCCATACCTTATCAAAAAGTCTTGCATGGTTAGTATATAATTTTGACCAGTCAACTAGAGTGTTTGAGTCTCATGAAAACCTCATAGAAATCCTATAACATTATATCATCCATTCCATTCTACCACATTTATATCAGTTTACATTATTCAAAGTACATTACATAAGTCTCACGACAACATTACACATGAATTGATGAATTATATATAGTCTATGGTGCTAGCATAGTATGTCAAATAGTATATACATTTCATCATCAGAAATCCATCAATCATCCATATCATTATGCATCCATGCACATACATACCATAAAATCATATAAAATCAAATCATATTACCACATATGCATACATGATAGAAATCCATCATCATATCATAAAGCAAATAAACACATTGCATACATCTCATAAAACAATAAACACATGATGATAAACCACATAAAAGCTCATATATATCTGTGTATATATATGGGACAAAAAGATACATCATATTTCCCATAGGCTACAATAAAGTGAGTCCTCAGACTTCACACCGCTACACATCCAAAAAATCCAAAAAGAAAGAGAGTCACATGAGCCTCGACCATGGTCACGCAGGACTGGTACTATGACCCGCACTACCACCTACAGTCAGAGTCTACTGCAAACTCCTATACCTGCTACCACCTACCTTGTCATCCCTATATCTAGATCATGGTGCATCCCTCCTTTAGGAAGACTACCTTGTACCACTGTGGCGACTCTAGTATGACCCACTAGCAGTGATGTCATCTTGTAGACGCCCTTTGAGGTGCACTATCTTAGTATCTAGCTCATCAGTATAGGCCTACCCATGTCGGCACCATGCTTGATAGGTCTCCACCATAGAATGGAGTCATGTCACCTCTACCTATAGCCTAGCCACCTCCTCACTACTAGAGTCCTCCCGCCTAGGGCTCCAATATTGCAATTGTACCCATAGTGCTACTATCTTGACCTGTGCCTCCTATACTTGTGCTCATTGTGTTTTTAGCTATGCCCGCACATTATGTACCTCCATCTGTAGGAGATATCTCTCTTGCCTAACCCTGATCAGTTCATCATATAGGTTAGCCTGTATGTCACCCTGTATCACCTGCTATGCCTGCACCTCCTCATCACCCATATCATCATCCCCAAAGTCACCCTGATATCCTAAGTCTATGAGATCTACATGCTCCTCTACCATGTGTCCATGCCACTCACCTACCTCACCTTGGTCCTCATCCAAAGCCTCTTGAGGAGCCTCCCTCATTGCACCCATCTCTAGTTGCTCCTCTCCTCACCATTGGCACATCACCTACAAGAGTCGTACTCCTCTGTGTTCCCAACATCATCCACATTTGGAATGTCTACTATGAGATCCACATCCTACGCCACTATCTCCACCATAGACCACCTCAATGTCCTATGATCCTTGCAATACCAGTAAGCCACTAGCTCACTGGGTAGCCTTTGATGCAACCTAAACTATCGCATCACCCGAGAAAAAGGGAAATACTCCTACTCTATCCCATGTCATCCAATCAGCCATCTCCCTTGCCTCACCCTGTGGAGTTGTACCCCAGTGTCTGTCTACTCTGGGAAATATCTGTATGGCCTCCAGAACACCTAGTCAGTCCCAAATCATGAGAAAAAATCTGCATAGTGATCCACATCACTTATAAAGTGATGAATCTACCCTCTCTCCTGAGCCCTCTACCATAGGATACCATATCCTATCTCCTTATCTGCTAGCTATGCTCGGGTCATCCATGGTAGCCCATGTGGTCGCCCCACAACTATGTGCTACCATCCCTAGCACTGCAACAAAAAGCTACACCCCAAGCCCTTCTACCAATGGTAGTAGATCTCATACAACTCATCATAAAGTTGTACTAGTAGTGTAGTCCCCATGCCATCACTAGTGGCTCCGCCGTAGTACACCTCACCAGTGTGAACTCTATCTCCACCAGGTTCCATGAGAAACTAGCTCTGAAAGAGTCGGGTAACAAAATATTAGAAATGAGTGTCATCAGTAGTGTATACCTCATCCCCAATACCCTAGCCCCATACCAAAATCCTACCAACATACCTCCCCTCATGCAATCTATCTCTACCACATCCAAGTCATAACTGAAGTACCTCTCAAGCACTATACATCTCAGCTCTTAGTGTGTTGAGAGAATCGGTCGTCCCTATATCAGAATTCATAAAATCTGATAGATGTCCTAAAGCATCATCGTCATATCCCCCATTGGTAGGTGGAAAGTATTGGTGCATAGATCCCACAAGTCAATAAGGGTAGTCAAATAAGCATAGTCTCCTATCACAGGCTCCAATTGTGTCACCTTCTTGAGGCCAATGGCATCTAGCCATTCCTAGTCCTACTCGGTCAAGGTATCCCAAGTGGAATAAAAGAGATTTGGTACTCAATACCGAATATTCACCACCTAATAGGGATAAAAAACTCAATAAAGCCACACCAAAATGGCCTTGCAAGGCCTTAAAAACACCCAAAACGATCCCTCTTCGATGTTAGTTTGTGGTCGTTCTGCCCAGGAATCGTTCCACCCAGGTATGGCCCCCAACCCTATGATCATTCCACCCAAGAATGGACCCCTGATCAGACCACCCTGGCCACACCACTTAGGGCTGACCCTAACAAATTGGGAAAAAAAAGAAAAAGAAAAAAAAAGGGCCTTCGAGGACACCAAAAATAGCAAAAACAAGGCAAAATTTGAACTACAAAATGCAATATAATTGCACAAAAACATGGATAAAAGCATAAAATGGTATATTCCTCCTAAAGTAGGTTTAATTACCTATGATTTAGTGTGGTATACCTAAAAAAAAAAAACATGCCATGAAAGCAAAAATTTCACTTTTCCACTAAGAAAATGCAATAAGAAAGACCGTGCATACCCGTCTCACACTGGCTCCTCCGTTGGCCGAGTCCACATGCTAGCTCATGGTGACCATGGGATGAATTTGATAGCACTCCATTGTGTAGAATCCCTCTCCTACTCTTCACCTCTCAAACTACAAAAATAAACATGCACAAATGAGCCTAAACCTCACATTTTGGGTTTATATAGCCCTATAGGGGTCACAACCATCCCAGGGTGGGACGAGCACACATTTGGCTAAACGTCCACCTTGGGACGTTCATAAAATAGGCCACCATCTCACCCTAGGATGGTGATAGCAAAAATAGGCTAAAACAACTCAAAAGCCCTAAAAGGGTCCAAAAATACCCCAAAACAACTCAAGTTGGGTCAAATTTTCACATGGATCAAGATGCAACCATAATGCTCATGAAAAAAATCTGGTCAATATGATTAGGCATCCATGAAAAATGGCTAAATTGACATCACATGGCCCCTAGGGCAGCCCTCAAAAGGTACACAGTGGTTCTAGCCACTTATTGCAAGGTTTTGGAGGCTTTTGGCCCATTTTTGGGAAGTTTTGGCCCCTGACATCTCACCGTCCCACCCTTGGATGGTGGCAGATCTTCCCCTCCCCACCCTGGGATGGTGGCAGGGTGGGACGATGAGCAAGTTTGACCTAGAAAAAGTCAAAATAGGGACAAATGGTACCCAGAAACTACCATTTACCCCGCCAATTGAAGCATGCAGGTTAGAGGACGCTGCATCCTTATGACATACTTCATAATGGAGGCCAAAAATGGAGATTATCTACCCCTTCCAATGCATGCCTCCTTTCTAAAAAATGGCGCCTCCTGCCATGCATACCATTGAATACCTTTTTGCACATGAGATACCTTGGGTTATAAAGTGGATGCATTTTCCACACAAAAAGGAAGGAGAGGAGTTTAGGATCAAGCAACAGAGTGCTGTTGAGATTTCACCTCACCTTTTGTGCCATATTTCCCTCAAGATCTCTCTAGCAAAGGAGGTCATCGGGTGAATCAAAGAGGCGTAATTTGTTGCATAACTGAACCATACAGGTGAATTTCTTCAAAAAATTTGATGACAATACCACCTATAGTGTTTTAGACCATTCCATAGTGGAATTGGTGGTTAAAAGTATTCAAAATTGGTGGGCGTCCCACCCCCAAGCGCTCCCCAATTAGTGACAGTCACCACCGTCCCCTTGGGATGATTAGAATTCTATGCATAATTTTCCTACTATTTATTTATAGGCTTATTCTAGGATATCATATTATTCTACAGTTCAAATTTTGTGCAATTTGAAGTTGTATTGACCGAGATATTGCATTTTGAAGTTTTTGCAGGCTTACAAGGTCCACCAGAGCATGCACAGGTATCCATACCTGATTTTGAAAATATGATCACATGGGTTGTCTTAAAATGTTGTTTTATGCATTTTGTCAAAATTTCATGTGTTTTGGACATGTTTAGGGGTAGGAATTGCTTGCTTTGGTTTTCACAGGTTGTAGACGGTCATTGCAAATACGAGGGGTCAACGGACATAATTTCGGTTATGTTTTTGGTGATATCCATAAAAAACCTCCTATTATACATTCCTATGAAATTTCAAGTCATTTGGAGTTTATTTGATATGGTTTCCATACATATGCTCATTACTAGCCTTTTGGTGCCTATGGGGATTGCATATTATCATACGCACTCGCTATTTGACATTCCTGGATTCTTTGTGTGTAGGTGCAGGTTTCTAAAATGTATTGGGAAGGATTACAAGGCCTCAAGATCAAAGATACAAGTGGCAGAAGTAGTAGCCCACCCACCTCGATTGTGGGTACGAGGAAAGACACTGGATGTGCACCCGATTTACTTGAAGGATTTTGATCCTTGGGCAATCGATTTGTAAAAAAATGTATCACCTTTGAGCCCTCAAGGGAACTGCTATGTAACATTGGATCTGATCCACCAAATTAATAAGAAATATACTCGCTTTATTTCATTTCTTGTTGTTTGGTATTGCTTCCATTATACTTGCATGCTTCCGTTTGATGCTCATAAGCGATAGGATATAGATACACATATCGTTTCTTTCCATCAGGTGCACCATTTTTCGCTACTTCATGAATATTAAATCTTCTAAGGGAAAAAAAATTAAAGGGAATGTGAGTAATTGCAAGATGGATAGAACAAGAAATTGGCAACCTCCTCTTAAGGATTTTGGCAAATTCAATACTGATGGAGCCTCTAGAGGGAACCTTGGAAAATCTAGTACTGGAGGAATTGGTAGAATTTCAGATGGCTCCTTGGTTTTTACTTTTGCTGATAATTTGGGTATTCTATCCAATAACCTTGTTGAGGGGTATGGTATCCTCAGAGGCCTTCAAGAGGCTACTAAGTTTGGATGGGAAAAGGTGCTAGTTGATTCTGACTCTCAACTCATGATTAATATTTTGAAGACTCCTTCTAAGAATCAATAGGTTGATTGGAGAATAAAAATAATTATTAAGAAAATTTAGTTAATCTAGATGGGATGTTTGAAAGTTTATTATAATCATGTGGTCAAATATCATAACATGAGTGTTGATGCTTTAGCTAATTGGGCTTTGGTCAAAGGTGATAATAGTTGCTACGACCACCCTCCTAGATGGCGGGCTTCACAAATAAGGGAAGCTCTTATTTCTATCATTTCTTTGGATGGATCCAATTCTAGAGGTACCTAGTTTCTTCTTGCTTTATTTTTGCTTCTCTTTGGTTCGATCAAGGTTTCCCTAGCTCAAACTAATCTTTATTTTGTTTCCTCTGTTGATTATTTCCTTAAAAGTCTTTTGGTCTAGAAAGGTCATTGTTTTGTTCAATTTTTTTCTTTTTTGTTTAGTTTTTTGAGGTGTCTGTGTGTGTTTTTTTATTTTGTTTTGTTTTTATGTTGTTTTTTGTTGTTCTTGCTCTTGTGTTTCTGTATGTTTGTTTTAATTGGTATTTTGGTGTGTGTGTTTTCTATGTTATTTTTTGTTTGTTGTCTATTGTTGGTTGTTTTATTTTATTTAATTTTTAATTTTTATGTTTTGGTTGTTTTTGTTTTTCATGTTTTTGTTGGTTGTGGCTTTGTAACATTATGTTGTTTTTATCATGTTTATGTTTTGTTATGTTGTTCTTGTATTTTTTTGTGTGGTTCATATTTTTTTTTAATCTTATTGTGTGTGTGTTTGGTTGTGCTTTATATTTTTTTGGTAAGTTAAGATGAATTAAAAGTGGGTTTTTATCAAGGATCCCAAAACTTGATTACATAAAACTTCAAGAGGAAATTTCCAAGGATGGACAGTAGGAAAGGCTTGAGGAAAGGCTTGAGGAACACCCTCAGGAAAGCATTCAGGAAGCTAGTGAGGAAAATCATGCAGAACAAAATTTGAAAATCCCCCCAGGTGGGAAAGGAGAAGGCAATAGAAGAAAATAAAAAAACCCGCCTAAAAATAAATTTGAAACTTCCCAAAGGTAAGAAAAGGAAACATGTGCCTTAATTTGAATTTGAAACATCCCAAGGGTGAGAAAAATAAAAATAGGCACCAAACCACCCATGGGAAACCAGAAACCAAGAGAGAAACAACTTCCCACACAGGGGAAAACTAGTAAAATGCAAAAAAATGACCCTGTGCCAAAGGGTGGAGCCCAGAAATAGAGAAAATATTAAATCCCACAAAATCAAGGACGGAAGCAACCAAGGATACCATATGATAACTCAAGCTAAGAAAACACTGAATCCCTTGCGAGCCTAAAAGGTGGAACAACATTATGAGGATTTCCTTAGGCTATGAAATCCTCATGCAATGGATCACTAGCCTAGAAAGTGGGTCAACATTCAGAGGAACTCCAAAGGCCATGAAGTCCTCATGCAGTGAATAAGGAAGCCTTCAAGGATGCCAACCTAGCAGAGGAAGTAGCAGAAGTAGAATAGCACACCGTAGGAAATAGACGAGAAATTTCCAAAGGAACCCAAGAGGAAGGAGTCATGAGGAAGCCTAGTTATAGATGATAGATCCCAAACAGAAAGGATGCATCCAGGAATCCTAGATAGCCTTCAACACCACCAACAAACAACTTCAATAAAATAGATGAGGAAGTCCTGCAAGGACACAGTAGCAAGGAAACCAGAGGCCCTCCTAGGTAGGCCACAAAAGAAACTAAAATCTTGTTGGACCTACAACATCAATCCCAAAGAGCAAAGTCACAGAAGAAAGTACATGGTCCTCCCCAAGACCAAAAAGATGTTGTGCAAAACTGCTCATGTAGCCTCTTTCCCACAACCCTAATATTCCACAACTAAAGATCCTCCAACAACAAACATTAATAACACACCTAAAAAAAATTGGTAAAAACTAGGAAATCCAAGGAAAAAACCTTGAACAACCCAGGAAACCCAGGGAAGAACCCAAAACCATCCCAAGACCCAGGCATCGAAGGAAAACCCCATCATAGGGCAAGGAAAGAGGAAGAAAATTGGATTAGTGATATCCCTCCCCAAGGAGATCATCTGCAACACCATCCTGCCAAGGAGGAAGGGTTAAGGAAGTGCCAGGGAAGCTGGGATAGGATCAGGGACTTGGAAAAGGGCCAAGGAAGGGATGTAGGGAAGAGGAACAAGACATCCATAGGAAGTCACTTGTTGTGCTTTATATTTTTGATACACTCAAGGAGTATGTTTTTTTAATCTTATTATGTGTTTGTGTTTGTGTTTGTGTGTTCTTTTTTTTTGTTATTTCAGGTTTGCTCCTTGAGTATGTCAAAGGTGGTAGGCCAGTGCAAGCCCTGGGTGATTTTTGCATAAGAGATACCCTGCCTCCTTGGGTCTTACCTGAAAGTGGTATCCCTTTTAGGATGTTTTCCATAAAAAAATGGTCTAATTGTGGAGACTTTGAAACTCTTAATAGAGGTCTAAGGTTTGAATCCTATGGTGGCTAGGGTTGTATACATGTAGAGGGGGAAAACTACCCTACCACGTACAATTCTCAAGGCTGGATCCGCAAGAGAGAGCCTTGGGGTGAACCGTGGGGGTATGTTGTTCTCTACACTCGGTGCTAAAGGGGGGAAGGGTTCACTAGGAATGACTTTAAGGACTCGCTCCAAGTCCACGAGAATTTCAAGAATGTTTGATGTATTTGATTCAAGACAATCACCTAGGATTTGGCCTTTCTAGATCTATGCTATGAAAGATAAAGGACAATGCAAAAATACAGAATGCAAGAATACAAGAGCTAACCCTAGTATGATTCTTTTCTTTGAATGCTTTTCTAAACCTAGGGTTTCAAGATAGAAAACCTTTAAGCAAGGGCTCAAGAGAATATGCACAAACAATATTAACCCTAAGTGCACACTATATGTTGTTTATCCTTCAAATGCCTAGAAATTAATTAAATGTATTTCTATTAAAATTAGATCTAGGGTTTACAATAGAAATATAAGGCACTCAACAAACAACCTAGAGACTAACTGGAACACTTATCTCATCCGGTGATTTATCCTTGCTTTTTATCCCTTATCCAATGATATCAACAATTCATGTTCCTGCAAGATAACTTGGAAAACACTTGAAAAATATGATTAGCATTAGGGGGCCTACTTAGGCCACTATACAACAATGCTTGGAGGTGCAATAGTCAAGCCCCCTAGGTCCTTTTAGCTGACCTTTGATAAACAGAAGCGGAAATTGACCTTTGGAAGAAATCAAACATATGAAAGCACAACAGAATAATATGATAAAAACATAGAACAGAATATGACACTATGCTCTAGATGCAGCCTAGAATGCAAGTATGAAATTTGGAACAACAATTTTCCCCCAAGTACAGCTCGAGAAAAATTACACCCCGTAACAAGCGATCATGATATCGCATCGATGAAATCATGCCCTATAGAGACCTAGGCATGATTTCATAGAAGTGAGATGAAACATCTCAGATCAATGCGAAATAATAAATTTGAGATGCAATAAACAAAAAAAGCATGTAACAGAATGAATTCACCTAGAAGAGAGCGAGGAAGCAAGCAGAAGGGTTGAGACCTCCCAAATAGTTGATCTCTCCTTAGGGCTTCAACACAAATCCACCAAAGCGAGCAACAACAATCAACAATCCAATGCAGTAGAGAACCAATCAAACTTCACACTCCAAAATTAACTTGCTTGCAAAAGAAGAAGGATGCAGATCAATGAGTGAACACTAAAACACTTTGCAATAATAATCATCATTAGCATTAATTATCAAATGTTGTCATGCTGTAGAAAGTGAATTCAAACCCTCCTTATATAGCGGATTTGAAGGTGAGATGGGTGGGAAAACCAAGGAGGGCCGACGTAAAACATGCCAAACCCAAAGAATTAGGGTTTCCTTAGACAAAACCCTAAAAAGGTGAAATCATGCCCCATCAAGGTTGACCATGATTTTACCTATGCAAAATCATGCCCCATCAAGGGCGAGCATGATTTTGCATAGAGAGAAAAAAGGTAAAAGAGGGGGGAGAAGCCTAACCCTTGCCCTAGGCAAGTCTAAGGGGTCTCCCAAAGGGCTCAAGGAAGATTGCCCACTAAAGTGGGTCAATTTTTCATGTCTACATTTTACCCCCTCTTTGATGCATTTATGGCCTAATAAATGTGTCAAAGAAAATATGTAAACACTCACAAAAAAATATGACAAGCAAAAATAGGGTGGCTAGTTTAGAAGAAAAGGGTGGTGCAAAAATGGTGTTATTTCGAACACTTTCTTATTTTACATACAAATCAAGGTATTAGGGACATTAATACCTCTAAGGCCAAGGTGCCCCCTCAAGTTTTATGAGGGACACATCCCTCATGAAAACTCAAAAAGGTAGATGCAGAAGAAGAAGAAGAGAGGCAAAAAGCGAAAAAAAAAGGAGCAAGCAAAAAATAGGGATAAAAGTGAAAAAGGGGTAAAACCCTAATTCATTTTTACCGCATGAAAGAGGAGAAAGGAGCTCTAGAGAAAATAGGAGATGGTGCTACCGATGCACCATTCGATGATCATGAGGGGTGAGGCCAACACAGAGGTGGAGTAGGCAGAGGTAGGATCAAAAACCATCCTAGCATTTTAAAATTTTAAATTTTTGCATGCTTTTGGGTGGTTTTCTACCAAAATCGATGGTTTTGCTACGTACGACCTAGGCATGATTTCATAGCTTGATCATGATTTTACCTTGGATGGCAGTGGTGAAATCATACCCGATGAATAGAACCAAGCACGATTTCTCAAAATTGTGCCTCACAAAGGGTGGGGCATGATCTCACCTTGGCAAAATCATGGTCCTAGAAAACCAGGCTTGATTTCATCGAAGAGAAAAAGAGAAAGAAAATAAAAATAAGGAAAGAAAAAGGAGTAAGGGAAGAAGAAAAGAAGCAAGCAAGCTAAACCATAGAAGTGCAAACTTTGATTTTTAGCAATAATTTTAAAAATTTTAATTTAATTAATTTAATTATTTTATTGATTAATTAAACTGATGGAAAATTTTATTATTGTTGTTAATGCAGCTTAGAGTACTCGAGAGCCACGAGTGGCGAGCAGGCTCCTTAGAGGTGGAGCTAGAGGTACTCAGATAGGTAGAGAGAGACACATTGGAGGTGGTGGGGCTAGACCACCTAGTGAGGATACCTCGAGTAGAGGAGACAGGCTACTACTGATGGCACCGATGGAGAGATGGTACCCAGAGTCATCTACCTTTCGATTACCCATAGGAGAGATGACCATCACACTAGAGGATGTGTGGTGCATCTTGCACATCCCTATCAGAGGGATGACCATTTACAGAGCACGAGGGTGACCAATGACCTTGCAATAATTTTTAGGAGGCTAGACCCACTAGGTGTGAGAGAGCACCATAGTCATGGATGACTTGGTGGGATGATATGGGGTGGACCCATTAATGACCATGCTCTATGGGGTGGTGGTAGGACTATTGATGTGCCATACGAGTAGGTGATATCTACCATGGACTATGGTGGGTGTAGTAGTAGACATGTGACACCAAAGAGTTTGGTTCGCATGGGGTCCATATGTGTTGGCCTACTTATATAGGATGTTGTACAACATCATGTATAAGCGACATACAGGGATAGTTTGTACAACTTTGCTCTAGGTATGGAGCTGGGAGCACATAGTGGTGTGAAGACCGGATGCACTACTAAGACCATTGTCCAACCTAGAGTAGCCAATAGCATACAGATGGTCCAGATCCCTAGAGCGGGTCATGAGGACCTACATCAAGAACCTACCACTAGCGAGGTGGGTAATAGATGAGCTGAGGGAGGCCAAGATTATATGGTGACCCTAGCATCTACACCCAAGATGGGCTAAGGATAGGATAGAGCTAGTGAGGGTCAAGAGGACTAGATGGCTGACCACAAAGAGAGGGGAGCCAAAGGTCTTTCGATTTGATAGAGTCCTAAGGTAGTTTAAGATCTTATAGGGAATCCTAAACCTAGAGGATTACTAGTACCAAAGAGTCTACCAAGACCCAAGTAGGGTTGGAGGTGAGCCTAACTTGGCTAGGTGGGTAGAGGAGGACTTGGATGATCCTCCTTACATGGATCCTAGGATGGACGATGAGAGTGGCCTTCAACTATAAGTAATGGTATAAAGGAGTCATGCCCTAGAGGGTCTCCTCACTAGTTTCGATATAGAGGTACCAGGTGATGGACCCAAGCATACAATGAGAATTTTGAGAGGTAGCTCATAGGGCCACAGAGAGGGTATAGTAGGTAGCTCTAAGATAGAGATAGGCTCAGGATTGAGTTAGTGATAGAGGACACTAGTGCTATAGGGACCAGGGAGGTAGGGGCATCTAGAGTTACCCCCATAGAGGCTAAGGTACCACCATGTAGAGGATCGAGAGAGGCCTCCACATCAATAGAGTCAATCAAGATGAGGGGATCCGAGAGGGGAGGTAGAGGTGCTACGAGCATAGGTGGTGACTCTACAGAGATAGGTGGACCTACTCCAAGAGGATAGGTCCAAGAGGATCGAGGGACTATAAAGCTCATTGAGTACCATAGAGATAGAGAGGGATGCAACTTGAGTAGAGGTCGATCATATCTAAGGGGAGGTGAGCCATCTAGACATAGAGCACTAGAGGGCTCGAGTAGAGGGGATGGCTATCATCGAGAGCAGCCAAGCTAGCGATGGGATCCACCTTCTACAAGTGGAGCTATAGAGGGTAGGGGAGAGGCTGGAGGTGGCCATTCAATGGGCTACCTTTTATGAGACCATGTACTACTAGGTGGTACCAGAGGGATAGAGGGTGATACTTCCTCCATCCCTATAATCAACTAGTAGGTCATGATCTCGATCATAGATAGTCTCAGCTACACCATCCATGGGTATGCGACTACTTGGACCACCTCCTCCTCTAAGAGTAGAGGAGATAGGTTCTTAGAGCTAGGGCTAGGGATCGGGATGACATACCAATTTTGATTATGGTATGCATCCCTAGGGATTGGTTGAGTGTACCAAGACTGGACTATGGTACACCAACCAGACACTTATGTATCTTTCTCTTTCATCGAGTAATACATAGCTGCTTTTTATATTTTATGTGAATGTGTGTGCATGTGATATGATTTAATTAAGTGTTCTTTATGTTTTATATTTTATGTGTCTTTATGCAAAAACTATATGAAATGCATGGATGAAATGGAAGGAAGGAAGAAAGAAAGAAACATAAGAAACAAGAAAGAAAAAAAGGAATAAAAGAAGAAGAAGAAAAGGAAGAAAAAGAAGAAGAAGAAGAAGAAGAAGATCCAAAGGTCAACCATACCAAATAGAGAAGGATAGGTGAAACATAGTATTTAAACCAGCGTAGGTCGCAATGGACCAATGTGATTAAATACTATGAATCATACCAAAAATGAGGAGTTAAACCCACTATGGGTGTAGTACTCATCGTAAAGGATGAAGTGTTGGAGTCTGACCCGCTATGGGTGGTTGCTCACTAATTGAATATTATGGGGTGATTACCCACTAGGATGTATGTCGAGGCCTACTAAAAATAGCCAAGGAGCTTATCCTGTAATGGGGTGTTGAGCCCATTGAGTCAAAAGGGAGTATAACCCGATAGGAGATCATATCCGATAAGATACCCACTAGGATGTATAATTATCCCATGTGGGGTGAAATATAAGGATAATAAAATATATTAGGTGAGTGCTACCCTCGATAGGGGTTTTAAGGATGAAACACTTGGTGAGTGTGTGCAAATGTGTAGAAGAAGACAACTTTGAAAAAGACAAAGGAAGAAATAAATACACATATTTCCTTGTCAAAGCAAAAAGACAAAGAAGAAAATTTAGAAGCAACAAAGAAGTGACAAGGAAATATTAACAAACTATCATCCTTGACCTAAGAAATATGATAAATCAATACTTCTAAGACCAAGGAAAAATAGAACTTGAGCAACAAAGAGAAGCAAGAAAGAATACTGAAGAAGAATCCCTAGGTGGGGATCTTACTAGGCATCAGAATCCTAGTGAAAGTGCAATGCATGTGAGCTACAACCTAACTAGGTATCATCACATGCCATTGTCGCAAGATCCCAAAAAATCTATATGATCAAGTAGTCATGAACAAGCAATCATGCAAAATATGATATTCAAGCATGCAAGTTGTGTTAAATGTTAGGAATCAATGCAAAAGATGACAAGCAACAATGCAGTATGAACAAGCAAATGGATGCAATGAAAATGCAAATGCATAGCTAAATGATAATTAATTGATTTGATTTTTATTTATTATTATTATTATTTTATTATTACTTTAGTTTAAGCAAACAGGATGATAGTCGACACAAAATCTAAGTGTGCCACCTTTCTTAGCATAAGAAACAAGTGTACCATGAACTATTTCATCAAAGAAATTTCTAAAAAGCAAGTCATCTCTATGATGAAAATCATAGAGAAGCTCCTTCATAGCTCTTTCTTTGATAGCCATGGCATGATAATCATTGCATTTTTGAACAAGACCATTCTTTTTAACATAAATATTATTATAAGATAGCAAAGCAGGATCTTCTTTTAAAATAGAAAGCTTATTTTTAGAACATACATAACCAATCATATTACAAAACAAAATCTCAGAAGAATAAGGGGGACCATCATCCTCATCACCCATTCCTAACTTTTGATAATCCATATATTCAACATAAGTCATAAGATGATCATCATTATCAAATGGTAAAGGTTGGTCTTTACTAGGTATAAAACCTATGCCACATCTCCCAAGCCAGATCTCGACATCCAAAGGCTCTTGAATGCCCTTCTATTGTGGCCCCAAACCTTTACCTACATATCCCATACTAGATAGGATCTATTTAGGAAGTGGGTAATCATTGGAAAGGTAACAATGAGCAAAAGAATGCTCAATGGGAGAGGGGTTGCTACCACGTATATTTTCTTCGAAGGTAGTTCCTACGAAGATAAAGGTACATGTGCCAATGTGTACAACATCACCTTTCTTATGGGGTAAACCCATGGTTCTTGGTGATGGTGGTAGCTTGGCTAGATCTAGAAGAGGTTCTCGAAGAAACTGATTATCATGATCCTGAGATGAGAAATTTGAGATGTGTTCCTCACTCATTTTTAAATTTTGAAATTGTTTTGATATCTGAGATGAGGAACATGGAGAAACCATTGAAGAAATAGGACATAGGTTAAACTCAGATCGAGCTCACTCTACATTTGAGAAAAACTCAAATGGTCGAGGGTCACCCAGAATGGTGATAACTTGATTTTTAAATTCAAACTTGAGGTATTGATGAAGAGTAGAAGGGATGACCTTCATTGCATGAATCCAAGGATCATCCAAGAAGAAGATTAAAATATGCAGGACAATGTACCACATAAAACAAAGTATCTAATATTTTAGGCCCAACTTTGAGGGGAAGAGATATGACACCACAGGCCTCTTGGGACTCATTGTTGAAAGCTTTTATAATGATATCAGACTTTGTTAAATCTTCCTCTTTTAATCCAAATTTTTGAAAGAATTGATATGTACACAAATTGAGGGAAGAACCATTATCAATCAAAATTCTCTTAATAAAGGTATCCCCAATAAGTGCAGTGATGTAAAGTGAAGAATCTTCTTGTAAGTTTGAGGAAGGTTTATCATCATCCGAGAATGAGATGTGATGTATCCCAAAAGAACCTATGACATCAACTATAGCATTAGGAGAAATATCTGAGGGAACCGATTGTTGCTTTAGAAATTCCATCAAAGCATCTCTATGGTTGGGAGAAGTTTGTAAGAGCTCTAAAACTGATATCTTTGTTGGAGTATTAGCCAACTGCTTTTGAAGATCAAATGAAACCTTAGGTTGTGGTTTCAATACTAAAGGTGGAGTCCCTATATCTGAAACCTTTCTCTGATTATTCTTCAAAACTAAACTAGGTTGTAATACAAAATTTTATCCTTGTTGAGGATGTTGAGTCTGAGCTTGCCTTCTTGTAGTTATCCCAACCATACCAACCATATTACCATAGGGAGGAGGCTCATTCTGATGAGCCACCTAATTTGTTACTTGTTGATTATGTTTTGGCAATGGATCTTTAAATATTCCCATATCTTGATTGGTAGTTGAAGTTTGTTGAATAGGAACTTGATTATTTACTACCTGAGAATTTCCTAAGTCAATACGTCCTACATCAATCAAATCTTGAACCACATGTTTCAACTTCTTACAAGAATTTGTCCAATGTCCTTCCACTCTATGATATGCACAATGTTGACCTACCTTATACCAATGAGTTGTAGTATCTGGTTGTCTTATGGGAGGTAATTCAATTGCATTGGCTTCTAAAAGTTATTTTAAAACTGCTTCCATAGACATATTAAGTCTTGTAAAATTCCTTTGTGGAGGTTTTTGAAGTACTATCTTTTGTAGGTTATTAGTAACATTATTAACAGGCCTACTATCCATTCCACTATCACCTCCTATGTGTTTATTCTTATATTGAGACTTAATAGGTTTCTCTTCTTTGACTTTGAGTTGGCCTCTTCTGATAAGGGCATATTCTACTTTTCTTGCTAAATCAATTGCTTGATCAAAATATGTAATAGTAGTAGTCTCTAATGCATAAGATAATTATTCTTGTAAATTACCAATAAATATCTCAAGCATATCCTTTGGAGGTAAAGTATATCTTAAACATCCAACTAAACTTCTCCAACAAGCCAAGAAATCTAAAAAATTTTCCTCTTTACTTTGTTTCAAATTATAAACATCTTTCATTGTTACTTCCTTTTCAATATAAGCACCAAACTATTGAACAAATAATTCTATTGTTTCCTCAAAACTCTTCAAGGAATAATTAGGCAACCGATAGTACCATTCTAATGCCATGCCACCAAGACTCTTAGGAAATATTTTTAGTAACAACATATCATCATAAATGAGATCATGGCAAGTTATTCTAAATCTTCTTAAATGTTCTATTGGATCTTCTATCCCCTTATAAATAGGTAAAACTAGCATAGGAAAATGCTTAGGATAAGGTCTAGCAACAACAATAGGATCCAATGGCTGATTACACATTTCCTTATAACTGTAAGTAAAACTTGAAGGTTGAATCATCTCAACTTTTGAAACCAATTACTTTACCATATTTGTCAAATTTTGCACTTCTGGATTACTATTATGGATCATCCCCAAATTCCCTAAAGGAGGAATATATGTGTGTTGAGGAACCAATGCTTGACTCAAGTTGGATGCATGGATACTATTGTTATATGTGGTGCCTTGTGAAAATGGACAACTAACATTTGGTGGGATAGAAGCAAAAGTGTTGAGATTAGAAGATTGAGGAGGAAATTGAAAATAATTTTGAGTGACACTACTAATTGGAGGGACTTGTAGATTCCTTCCAATGTTGGTGGTTGTAGTAGTAGTATCAATTGCCTGGTTTCTTAAATTATCAAGATGCATTGATTTAGGCAAGGGGTTATTTTGATCAAGCATAGGGGAGCTTATTGGAGGAGGAGGTGGAGGAGTCTCACCTCTTTCAAGATGAGCTTCTCACTCCATACCTTCCAATATCTTATCCCTATTAGCTTTCATAAAGCCCCAAATATGTTCAAATGATGAAAAGACAAACCCACCATTAGGTCCTTCATAAGGATCAAAACTCATTTTAGTTTCCATGTTATCTTGTTCTTCTGGATCTATGTTAGGATCCTCTCTATCAATCTGATCATATTTCTAGAGGAACATAATCAGATTCAAGGTGCTTTCACTGACTTCTAAGAAGAGGAGCCATTAGAAGAGGCGAAAGGATAGAAGAGAAATACTAACAACAAACACACAAAAAAATATTTTTAAAGATGTTATTAAGGATTTTCAACCACACAAACAGAATTAGTGATCTTTCTTAAGATATTTTAAAAATAAAGGAGGTGTTCACATCAGGTTCACCAAATATGTAGAGGGGGAAAACTGCCCTACCACATACAATTCTCAAGGTTGGATCCACAGAGAGAGAGCCTTGAGGTGAACCATGGGGGTATGTTGTTCTCTACACTCAATGCTAAAGGGGGAAGGGTTCACCAGGAATGGCTTTAAGGACTCACTCCAAGTCCACAAGAATTTTAAGAATGTTTGATGTATTTGATTCAAGACAATCACCTAAATTTGGCCTTTCTAGATCTATGCTATGAAAGATAAAGGACAATGCAAAAATATAGAATGCAAGAATACAAGAGCTAACCCTAGTATGATTCTTTCTTTGAATGCTTTTCTAACCCTAGGGTTTCAAGATAGAAAACCTTTAAGCAAGGGCTCAAGAGAATATGCACAAACAATATTAACCCTAAGTGCACACTATATGTTGTTTATCCTTCAAATGCCTAGAAATTAATTAAATGTATTTCTATTAAATCAGATCTAGGGTTTACAATAGAAATAGAAGGCACTCAACAAACAACCTAGAGACTAACTAGAACACTTATCTCATCCGATGATTTATCCTTGCTTTTATCCCTTATCCAATGATATCAACAATTCATGTTCCTACAAGATAACTTGAAAAACACTTGAAAAATATGATTAGCATTAGGGGGCCTACTTAGGCCACTATACAATAATGCTTGGAGGTGCAACAATCAAGCCCCCTAGGTCCTTTTAGCTGACATTTGATAAATAGAAGTGAAAATTGACCTTTGGAAGAAATCAAACATATGAAAGTACAACAAAATAATATGATAAAAACATAGAATAAAATATGACACTATGCTCTAGATGCAACCTAGAATGCAAGTATGAAATATGGAATAACAATTTGCCCCTAGGTATAGCTCGAGCAAAATCATACCCCATAATAGGCGATCGCGATATCGCATCGACGAAATCATGCCCCGTAGAGACCCAAGCGTGATTTCGTAGAAGTGAGATGAAACATCTTAGATCAATGTAAAATAATAAATGTTAGATGCAATGAATTAAAACATGCATGTAATAGAGTGAATTCACCTGGAAGAGAGCGAGGAAGCAAGCAGAAGGGTTGAGACCTCCCAAATAGTTGATCTCTCCTTAGGGCTTCAACACAAATCCACCAAAGCGAGCAACAACAATCAACAATCCAATGCAGCAGAGAACAAATCAAACTTCACACTTCAAAGTTAACTTGCTTGTGAAAGAAGAAGAAGGATGCAGATCAATTAGCGAACACTAAAACACTTTGCAATAAATCATCGTTAGCATTAATTATCAATTGTTGTCGTGCTCTAGAAATGAATTCAAACCCTCCTTATATAGCGGATTTGAAGGTGATATGGGTGGGAAAACCAAGGAGGGCCGACGTAAAACATGCCAAACCCAAAGAATTAGGGTTTCCTTAGACAAAACCCTAAAAAGGTGAAATCGTGCCCCGTCAAGGCCGATCGTGATTTTACCTATGCAAAATCGTGCCCCATCAAGGGTGAGCATGATTTCGCATAGAGAGAGAAAAAGGTAAAATAAGAGGGGAGAAGCCTAACCCTTGCCCTAGGCAAGTCTAAGGGGTCTCCTAGAGGGCTCAAGGAAGATTGCCCACTAAAGTGGGTCAATTTTTCGTGTCTATAGTACCATGCTTTGGTAAATGGAGTATGGTTGGATAACCATATATTAGATAAAACAACATCCTCCATGAGGGTCATATCATAAGGCCTATGACCTAGTAGACATTGAAATGAATTAATACCCAAATACATTCTTTATTTAAATTTGTAACCTTTTACAGGCATAATAATTTATAAATTACAATATTCACAATATCTTCCAATTTGAAGGATCATATTGCATAGCGTAACTACAATATCTAAATTATTAAAATGTTACAATAGAAGACATGAAAAAATTAAAATAATTGGCAAAAATGTTTGTGGCCTTCACTAACCACCATCATAAGGTGGTCAAGATCAATTATGCACGGTCTACCCAATAAGGTGCCATGTGGTGCAAAGGCAAAAATAAACCAAAGTCAAATTAGGTACCAGTGTAGAGTCCACCACCAACCAACATGCGCTTGTTATTCCTATTGCTCTCAACTCACCTTTTAGAAGGAAAAAATGTTCTCCACTAGAATATGTGGGATAATTATCCCCAAGAGCTGTGATCAATTCATGGTAAAAATAGTCCTATGCCAAATGTAACTCAATTGTTGCCATGGGTCATAGATTGTGAGGAATTTGATTAGTTGGGTATGTTCGAGATCCACCAATCAGGATTTAAAATCTATAAGTTGGGGTCATGTCATTTTTTGTTTGAATGTTGTGTCAAGTTCTACATTATTGCAAAGAGATGACCCTAATTTGGGCTTGTGATGTTCCTACAACATTGGGTGGTGCCCTACATGCATGCATTCTATAGGTGTTGCACGTTGTGCATGCATATTTTTGTGTTGTGGCATGCACACGATGTGTGTCTTACACCCTACAATGGTGCCAAGTGGTATGTTGTAGTTGCATAAGGTTCTACATGCACTCATTGTATGTACCCTATGCTTTGTAGTGATGCTAGACATCATGTTACATGTGCATAAATTTAGCGTTAGGTGTTGCGCACACCCTTTTAAAAAAATTATTTAACCTGTGCCAACTACACGAGCCATGGGTGACCAAGTAAGTGTGACCTTGTGCTACAGTCACATGCCAAATTTATTTTGTTGAAGCCTGTCAGGTTTTCATTCCAAGACCTGATCCATTCCAGTGTCTACATAGTGACATTCAATCACCTTTGCAATGATAGTTGAGGGGATATTGTATTCCACACCACTAATTATCTCTCAAGCAATAATCACACACATGGAGTGGTAATGGAAACATAAACATGGAATTTGCAAAAAAAAGAGGGGGAATTTCCATGAGGGAAATTTCCTCTAAGTAGGATCCAAAAGATTATGATACCAATGAAATGGACTAATACCCAATTGAATTATTTATTTAAATTTGCAAGCTTTTATAGGCATAGTAATGCCAAAATTACAATATTCACAACGTTATCCAATTTACAAGATTATATTGCATAGCGTAACTAAAACTATCTTGAGCATATTCAATTTAAGATAACAACTAACTTAATCTAATAGCCAAAAACTAACATAGGTTTATAGAAACCCACATAATCTAAGGTTATATTCACATTTATACCTAGGAAAATAAGTAAATAAATAAATAAAGCCCTAAGCTAACCTTATCAAACATTAAAAGCTACTTTATACTTTACCCTTTTTAAGAACATCTATAAAATAAATAACTAGGAAATAAAATATAATCAAATTAGATATAACACATACCTAAATCACCATTGGATACACACATATAAGATTGAAATTAATCTTAGTTATATTATATTTTGACCATATGATGGTATTGAAACAATGTTTTTGGTAACTATGTATGTATCACTTCGGAAGATTTGAACCTAAGTCTACTCCTTAGAAGTTAAGCTATTTAACCATTTGAAATCATGTTATTTTATTGTTATTATTATTTTAATAAGCTATACATGGCTCAAATTGGGGTCCACTCCCATTAAATTATCAAAATATTACACTATTGCCATGTTAATTAGACCATAGACAACTTGTCCTTTTATTAGAGATATTATTCATTTGCATCTCCATAAAAAATATTCATCTTCCTTAAAATTCTAATTTTTTGCAATCAACACCTTGATATCATTTGCATTGAGGGATAAAAGCTTACTCCATCAATTGCCTTCTAAAATAAAAAAATTCCCAAGATAAAGAGCAACACCATGAATGGATAATATATTTTCTACTTGGTTTTATTTTCTATAAATATGGTGGTTATAACGACCTATGATTCCTTAATATATACATTTTTAAGGGTCTTATTCATGCCCCTAATATTCCAAGATATCATTTTTATCGTCATTTTTTTATTATTCATGGGTTTAACCCAAATTCTTGTTAAAAATTGTGCTATTTGCTTTTGTTTTCTCATATCAATATCCTCCATCCTTATTTCTTTATCATGTTGCTCTTAAAACCCTAAAGTGAAAGGAAAAACCTCTATATTAATTTTGCTTTTATTATAAGGAGAGAATTTTATACTGCTTGAGGAAAATAAAGTGCAAGGGACCTAGAATAAACTTGACATTTTTTACCTTCTTTGTTTTAAAAATTTTCTCCATATTTTTCTTTGCACCTTTAATTCCTTCTAAATTTAAACTTCCACATTTTACTTCCTCATCCCTTATATTCTTATTTGTTTTTTAAAATAGTGAAATATGATGGTTTTTGTCAACTAATGTTGCAAATAGGCTTTCCTTGTATCTTTTTTGGGAGTGGAATATTCTTGATCTAGTCTAACTTCTACTACATTATGATCTCCTTGCTTCATATTTAAGTTTATCTCATGACCAATTTTTTTGTCTATTTCTCCATTATTTTTACTTTGCAGTCTCTTGCTATGTGTCCAATATCATAACATTTATGATATCAAAATGCAATGTTTTAATAATCCTGTTATTGATCCCACTCTCTTGATTCATATTCAATCTTAATGAATTATGGCAAAGGTTTTGAAACATCCATAGTAACACATATTTGGATATCTACAACATGTGTTTCCTCCTTAGTAGTTGGTCCCTCCTAGATAAATTCTTGTAGGGTATTACCAATATTATTCAAAACATCCTTATTGATAAGTTGATATAGAATTCAAAAATCTTAATCCACATTAGAAGCTTAAAAAATACTTACTCCATGGTCTTAAATATAGAACATCTCTTACCCTAGACCATTAAATGCCATAAATTATTTTATCCCTAATTTTCAAACTTGAAAATATGATGAGGAAAAAACCTTTAGAAAGAAAAGTCATGGATTAATATGAATTCAATCCCCACTTACACTTGATCCAATCCCGAATCTCCACAAGTCCTAGCCAATATCCATGGAACTTACATATAAAATCTTTACTTTTAGGAATAATTATATCGTTCTCGATTATTTCATCCTTCTTAATAATTTTTGATGCAACATTTGCTCCTTGGATAGGACTTATCCTATATTTTATCCATGTTATCCTTTGAGGTCCCTGAGTCCTACCAAGATCCATATCAAAATCTCTTGCATATTGTATGTTCCTCAAATATATAATGCCATTCTCTAGCATACAATATTCCTCTAACATACAACATTTCATAAAAAATACCTCCTATAAAAAATCCTTATTTCTCTTTGGACCTCGAGGGTTTTCCATGATTGAACACATAAACTAACAACACATTTCAATAGGAAGGGTGTATGCATTTAGGTAGAAGGAATAATTTCTAACTTTGGAAAAGTTACTTACATAACCCACAAGAAGGGAATCAAAACAAATTATTCACCAACTACTTACAATAAAAAAACCATTTATACCGAGAGAGGGGAGGGCTCTGGTCCCTCCCCTGCTCCCCCTCCCATGGCTCCTGGTTCCTGCCCAGTTCCTGGCTCAACCCAGGTCATCCCTCCCGGGGAGTGGTTGTTTGCAGGATGATCTCCTGGGGGAGATCCTTCTCCACTATCTCGTGCCCCTCCCGATCGGCTAGGGTTTCCTTGGTTGTTTTTTCGGACTGGTGCTTCCCAGGGATCCTTGTTTGGTTGGGGATACCTTCCCTTTTTCCCTCAGGCTTCCCCTGGGGTTTTTTGCAGGTTATTCATGTGGATCTGGTCCCCTGCGTTTCTCGATGCGGTGGAGGTGACGGTTTAGGGTTTGGAAAACTTCCCCCTTTTTCATGTGAATCCTCGACGGGCTCTATGCTTGGACGAGATTCTTGGTCCCTACTGCTGGGATCCTCCTTTGTTTTCTTGGGGTGGGTTCCTTGTGGTGCAACTCTTTGGTCACTTCCTGATGGGTTGGATCCTCTTTGTGCTGGCTGTCGGCTTCTTGCAGGATGGCTCTCGCTGAACTGAATGTTTTCCCGGTGGGCGGGATGGTTTCTCCTTAGGGCGGGATCCGCCAAATCCGTCGGTTTTCCCGCGAGGCGAGATCCTTTCTTTTCTGCTGGTTTCCCGGATGGCGGGATTTCCTTGTTGCTTCCCGCTAGGCGGGACTGTTTGTGGTGGTTTTGACTGCTTCTCGCGAGGCAAGATTTTATTGTAACGGTTTTTCTTTGCTTCCTACTGGGCGGGATCTTCTCGATGGTGGTTTTTGGCTACTCCCCGCTGGGCGGGATCTCCAAAACTACTTTCTTTCTTATTTGTTTGTTTCCCGCTAAGAGGGATTGTTTCATGCTTACTGTTACCGTTGGGTGGGATTTCTATTTTGGTGTTCAGTTTCAAGGGATTGATGCCCTAGGCCCATTGCTTATGTAATCAGGTTTTGGGATCCTTGTTAAAACCCGCTATAAATTAACAAAAAAAAAAAAAAACCATTTATACCATTTAAAATATTGAAATCCTAATTAAATCTTTATAAGAGTTACCTAAGCCTATGCAGTCTTCCCTTTTATGCTTGATTCCATTTCCCTTTGTATGCACCTTTGATTTTCCAATTGATCCTTTTATTTGTCCATGCAACAACAACCATCCCTCCTATGGTATCTCCTATTTTCTTCCTTCCAATACAAATTCCCTTCCTCCACTTTCACCTTTATTCACCCACCCTATTTACTTCCACTTCAACTCATCACCTTTTCCACCTCACGACCACCACATCAATATCATATGCCAATTAGAATCAATCTTATAAACTCTAAATAAAATATCTATGTTAATAAAATAATGGCTTAGAAAAGGCTAAAATTATCTAGAAACATCCAAATTTATGGTGTTTATTTGGTTTAGCAACTTATAATAGATAATGTAACATAAATGGGTAGGTGTTTGATGACTAAGTGTAGGTGTTATAGCTAGAAATGAACCTAAGGGTGAAACAAGGAAATCATTGTAGCATGTTATATAGGCATGGATGCTAATTTCAGGAATGGAAAAATAAATGAGGTACCCCAAAGGTATTATAAGGATATTTATAGGTACATGGGTATACTTAAGTATATTTAAGATATTTTCCTTACATCAAGGTCTACTTGCTGCTTACTTGAGGATCATTTTCCAATATATAGGTTAAAATAGGTATCTTAAAAAAAACTATAATACTATATTTTCTTTGTAAGGTGCTTGTCTTACACCTTGTGTAAAGAACATATTACCTCACTATAAAAAATATCCTCCATTTTTTAAAATGAAAAGGACTATCAAAGGTCTTGTTAAATTGGGAAATAGTATAACTTCTAATTTGATCAATAATGCATCCAATTCCATCCTTTCAACAAGTTATTGGATGGAAGGGTTTAAGGCCTCTTCCAAACCTTTGAATTTAGGTTGGATATCTACTATCCTTGCTGAATTCTAATATAATTTAATATAATTACATGAAATTAAAATGCATAAAAGTGATTTTTTAAGTTTAGCATGTGAGGAATGAAAACAAATATGACCATAACCATAGTAAGGATAGTGTGTGATAAATTAAAACTTTAGAAATCTAAATTAAAAAATATATTTCCATCCAATTGATAAGAAATTGTGAGAGAAAATATTAATATGGGCAAAAAGGCTATGACTAAATCACCACACATTCTATAATCCAGGAGGGCAGTGCCACTAATGGGGAGAAAAAGATAAATTTTCAACCAATTTCATGAGTTTCTAGAGCACAATGTGGGTTTCATAGAGTGTAGCTATAAATTCCTCATGGATAAAAGATGTTTATAATAGAGCCCATGAATCCTATTTATAGTAGGAGTTTACCCAACTTACTCAAGGTTAGAAATTATTACTCCTAGTAAAATTAAAAATATGGAGGGATCTCTAACAAAATGATGCACCTACAAATGTTATATGACTCTAAATATACCTTTAGTAGGCTTATAAGGCTTCTAGAATGAGTTATGGTGCCACTACATGCTAAAATATTATTTTATAAAGATTCTCCTTGGGATCTGTATTTATTTTTACCCCTCTATAGGCCTGCATGCAATTTAATCTAGAAAATGAGTGAATTGCTAGACTTTGGTAGTGAATCACTAGCATTTCCTAGAAAATCACTCTTGTAATCCAATCACTCCACTTTTTTAATGGATCACTCCTGAAGCAATCTAGACTTCATGGAATAAATTGACACTTGAGAAAATCGATTGACCTTGGAGACAACCAGTTTTTGTTAATTTTGCAAACTTTTGTTGTTTTGAAATGTTGTTCCTAAGTTTACAAAAAATATTTTCTATGACCACTTCATTGGAATTAGAATGTAGTAGCTTAGCTACTATAAGTATCAAGGGACACAAGTAGAAATATAATCATCTTAAAATAATAAATATTTGAGACATGCAAAGGAAAAATTGTAGGGTTGTATTATTAAATAATGACCAAGAATGTTCAGTTCTAATGGCTACCTGGGTGGGTTTATGAAATATTCCTATCCTAAATTGATATGATAAGCTAATGTGTTGAACGCTAATGTTTGGGATGAAGTTTTTTACTAATGGTTATGAAGGCATATGAGCACCATGTGACTAAGTGATATCATTAGGTGAAAGGAGGTAAAATGATCAATAAGAAGGAAAAAACATAGTTGAATACTTAATTTATCCTCTGTTATCTACTACTTCATACTTTAATATTCTATTACTATTATTACCATATAAAATTATTGATTATTCATATAGATGCTAAAATAGATACATGCATGTTATCAAGATGAAAAGATGCCCCCATATCCTATATATAAACAAGATATGATGGAGGTCAAGTAAACCACTAAAATTTAATATTTTGCTTTATGTCATGTTAATTAGGTAGTAGAATTTATAATTGAAGGTTGTAACTATACATATTCTTTGTCATGTCAATTAGGTAGTGTAATTTGTAATTAAAGGGAAATAAAAACTATAGCTATGTATATTCACAAAAAAAATATTGTAATACCTGCAACACGTGTGTATTTGGCTTAGCAAAAATAATTGTGTTGTGAAAAGAGCAGATTTCATAGGGTATATTTCAACTATTGATAATTAGTGTCCTATTATATAATTAGGTCCTTTATCATTGATTATTATTGATTTGTCAAATTGTAAGTATACTTTATTGTTGATGATTGCTAAACTTCAATATCAACGAGTCTAATTTGTAGTATTTTTCCATAATGACATATTTCCATTGCTAAAATCATGTGTTTATTAAAAAAGTAGAAAGAAATTTAGTTTAAAATTTTATAATAATTAAGTGTGGGAATTACTAAATTAAGGATGAATTATATCCCAAGAAGAGGATTATCATCATTGGTGGGATAAAATTTGACATCAACTTCTTTTTGTTATATGTATTCATGTTAATGTCATGTATAAGGATGTTAAATATTGATTGATTACTCTACAATATTATAGATGTGGTGAAAATACAATATTGAAATATTTGGTTAATCAATGGTATACGAGTCAATTTATACTGTTATCACAAGAAAATATTTTTAAAATATAAACAGTGAAACAAGAACAATGACAATAGATATGCATATATAAAATTAGAATTAAAAACATTTGTAATGAGCCCATTTTTAATAGAGGGATAAACCCCATGTGACATAGGTTTATTTTTAAACACCCTAGAGTAGATCAATTTACTACATACTATCATATTTGCCTACATGCTATATATGAGATGTATAGTGTATGATTTTGGTAAAAGCAAATGTGAATATGATTTTTCTTGGAATTCATGTTCTCCTTTTCTTCCCTATATTTTGAATGATGAGTTATGCTAGAAAGTCATATAAAAACCCTGTTATTTCCTCCCCTATGGGGGAGGGGGAGGATTATTCTGGTTGCTAGATGTGGTTTCTATCAGACGGGTTTCTCTCTTCGATTGTTTTTGGTCTTGCCCCTTTACTGATGCGAATATCAGAGGGATACCTTGTGCCTTAAATGTCCATTGGGATTTGCTTGTGTTGGTAGCCTTTGCATCTAGTGGGTCTTGTTGATCCATCAGGTTGGAAGTAGTAGCTACAGGCGAGTGCTGGTTAGTCATTTTTTCCTTCTAAACATTTTTGGTCTTGCTCCACTCGATCTAACCTCTTGGGGGAGACCACATGCCTAATTATTATGGAGGAAGAAGTGTGTTGTTAGCCATCATGTTTGGCATAGTGATGCTGGCCCTTCCTTACAATGGTTTCCAATAATATTTTTAGCATATCTAGTAGATATTTTGGTTGGTGCTCTACTTTTCTACTTCTCAATGGAAGATTTTTCTTTCCGGCCATTTTATGGCTAGTGGTTTATTCTCCCAGTTTTTATGGGATGATTTTATTTTGGGTTTAGTTTACCTATTGGGAAAGAAAAATAATTGACTCCTCCCCTACAGGGGAGAGGGAGGATTATTCTGGTTACTAGATGTGGTTGTTGTCAAATGGGTCTCTCTTTTCAATTTTTTATCTTACCCCTTCCATGATGCAAATATCAAGGAGATACCTTATGCCTTCAATATCCTTTAGGATTTTCTTGTACTGGAAGCATTTGCATCTGGTGGGTCTGGTTGATCCATTGAGTTGTTTGAGTTAGTAGCTAGAGACGAGTGCTAGTTAGTCAATTTTTTCTTCTAGATATTTTTGGTCTTGCCCCACCCCATCCAATCTCTTGGAGGAGACCACATACCTGACTACCGTAGAGGAAGAAGTGTGCTATTGGCCATCGTGTTTGACATAGTGATGTTGGCCCTACATTCTAGTGGTTTTCAAGGATTTCTTTAGCCTGTTTGGTAGAAATTTTGGCTAGTGCTCTGCTTTTCCACTTCTTGGTGGGAGGTTTTTCTTTCCATCCATTTATTGGTTGGTGGTTTATTATTCCAGTTGTTGTAGGATGATTTTTTTTATAGGCTGTGTTTCCCTACTGGGCAAGGTTCTTCTATTTAAGGTAGGATAGTTTATGGTTTAATTTTCCCAGTATTTGTAAAGATCTTGGACAAATATATTGGTTGGGTGATCCATTCTCTCTTTTTAGGAAAAAAGTTTTGATTCAAATTTTGTTTTTATGGTTCTTTTCTCTCATTGGGTGAAATTTTTTCAGCTTTGGTTTTGGGTTCCCTGTAAAACCCTGTGTATAAGGTTTTGGGCCCCTTTAAAAACCCTACAACTCTATTCATGACATGTTTCACTCAACGTTCTAGGTTCCTTGTAAAGCTTTGTGTAAAGTCTTTGCATACTTTCAAAACCTTGTGGTACTCTATGGGGCCATTTATTCTTCTAGCTTGGTTGTTGTATGATCTTCTTAAGGGGTAAGAAAGTTTCATCTGGGTAGGAACTTCAAATTTCAAATTCTTGATGCCCAATTTCAAATGTTGTGTTTTAGGCAGGAGAGCGCCTAGTTTCAAATTTGTTTTTAATTCAAAATTATGCTTTGGTTTAGGTTGACCTCTGGTTCCCATTGGGTATTTTAAATTAGGACAACTTTGTTTTAGGTTGGCCCTCGATGCTCATTGAATATTTTAAATCGGGACATATTATTTTTCTAGTTGTTTTATGGCTAAATATAAAGTTTTGGGAGCCTTTCAAAACACCTCTTGTAAAAGTTTTGGGGACCCTTTTAAAACCCCTTATTTTATCTAATAAAAAAATCATGTTATTTCAAGTCAAATAAACACTTTCACATCCATAGAAATCATTTGACTCTATAGAGTATTTCCACCAATCAAGTTTTAGTATGAAGTATCTTATGTTAATATGATTTTTGTGTAATAATTGAAGTAGGGTTTGTATATACCCCTTTACTTGAACTATCAAAGGAGTTATTTTTCTTGGTTTTTTAAATAAATCTATCAATCATAAAAAAAATACGTAATATTTTTTGTGGTAGATTGATTTAACCAAACATAACTTCTCATCATTCTCATAGAGAACACTCAATATTGTTGATATATATTTTATTATTTAGTACATGCTAATGTACCCCCATGGTACCTTTATGGTATACTTGTAAATATGTAATAGATCAGGATTGAATCTATAGTTTAGAGTGTGATTTATCGTTCCCCATTTATGTAAGTATCAATGTGTAGAAAATGCACAAGTATGATGTAAGAGAGAATGTGCACAAGTGTCTTGTATATAAGAGTGCAAATATGTAATGTGAGGATGTGCACAAGTGTCCTAGATTAGGAGTGCAAGAGTCATGCACATATGTCCAAGTGTTGTAGAGTCAAGTGTTCATCTTGTATACAAGTGGTAAGATGAGAAGTCAAGAGTCATAGGAGAGCAATAGTCAAGTATCTAAAGAGTCACATTACTATGGCTATATTATGGAGATAATGCTCCATAAGAATGTAACAAAAAAGAGTAAAAAGGAGTAGCAATGTGTAAAAAAAGAGAAGTAGAGTAATAAAGGTTGTATACATTTTGAGCAATTAATATTGTAAGTTTTCTTCATGCATAGTACATGAATGATTTAGGCTATTTACATTCATATTTCAACATATAAATGAATGTTATTTGATTTATTATAAGATTTAATATACATATTAAATTGCCCATGTTATTTTACTCATATTATTATCTTGACCTTTTATATTGGGACATGTGTGAGATAACCTATGATATTTTGTGGTAGTAAAGGCTTAAAACCAATAGTGGTATCATAGCTACCACCAAAATCTATCTAGTTTGATAGAGTTTATTGAAGCCACCATTATTAATTAGATTTATCCATTTTGATAAGGTTAATTTAGAGTCTATCCACTTTAAAGGTAGTGCATACTTGGACTATATTTTAAAGGTCTTATTGAGTAGAGCAGGCTAGAGTCTTTCCACTAGGTTGAAGGAAAACCAATGAAGACCAAGACTTAGCTATATTGAATATAAGGGCCAACTTAGAAGAAAAGTTGGACATTGATAGAGATAACCAACTCAAAAAAAAGTTGGAATTTTGAGGACATATAAAGTCACCCTAATCAGATATTTGGATTATTTAGAAGAAGAGGAGAATCACTATTGAATATTGCAAGAGAGCCAACTTAGGATGAAGTTGGTCATTCGGGGATAATAATAGTTACATTGACATTAATATTGGGTTCTCTATTAAGAAGAGTCATATCGGGTTCTTAGGTACAACCTACGACGTTGCGAAAGATTTTAGATTGATAATAGAGATTAAGCTATAGAAGTTTGAGAAGCTTCCTACAGAAGATAGAGAAGAGTTTTAAATTCTAAGTGTAGAAAAAAAAGTAGAGATAAGAAAGTAAAGAAAGAAAAATAACTAAAGTTGCAATGGATTGAGAAGCATTCAAATCTTCCTAAGAATAGAGAAAGTAGAAAGCAAAAAAGAATAGAGAAGAATATCATCAGAGTGTAGTATACAACATTCAAGAAGGAAAAAAGTGGAGTCATCATCCACATTGATAAAATAGTAAAGCAACATATAGAGGTTGCTTTGTATAGCTTCAAGCATTGAATTGAAAAATACAAGCAAGCAAGAAAAAGATAAGAAGAATCGGGTGAAATTGACCTTGATATATTTGAAAAAGGATTGATATTATAGAGCAAAAAAAATAAATATATTGAAGAACTAGGTTGATTGAATATATCTATATATTTTTAAGTGTTGGTTGTGGATGATGTTTTGAAGTAGGTTCTTCAAGGTAGACATTTTTGTAACAACAATAAAAAGAAATCCAACCAAAGGATATTATAGAATAGAGCCCATAAGAGGTCATAATTCAAGAGAATCCTAAAAGGCTATTTAAAAAATAAAGTTTAAGAGGTTATTTGAGAAAAAAATGTCCAAAGAGACCATTATTGAAGAAAGTCTCGAGAAGCCAATATTAAAGAGATAGGGTCAAAGAGGCCATCATATTGGAAATTAACCAAGATATAAGAAAAGTTCCAAGATAGTATAGCAGAAAGGATTGACCAATAATTTGGCCAACATAAGTGGATTTGTAAAAAATAAAACCAAAATGGTCTTTCAAGAAGAATAAAGACCTTGGATAATGCTACAAGAAGCATATCATTAAAGAGAGTAGAGAGCAACATTTTAGAGAAAAATAATATACTGGCCCTAAAGCCCGATATTAAAGACAATGTTGTAGTCTACAATAGGTGTCTTTGGATAGTGTAACCACTTAAGCGTGGTCATTCCAATACATCTCCCTAAGAATCCTGCATAAAAAATATAAGTAGCCAATTAAATATTAACAGTGTAGGAGATGTCTGGGTTCCCTTCAAGAAAAAGTTGAGAAGGCAAGACATAGTCTTCTACAAGTAAAGATATGCTCTAAAAGAAGAGACTATTCAACCTCACATAAGCATAGCCAAGGGAAAGAAATCACTCAAATTTATTAAGGTTTAGAAAGGAGACTAGCATTGATAAAAGAAAGCAACATTGATAGAGTGGCCAATGTAGCAATGACAATGTTGATAATAGAGACCAATGCTGATAGAGTGGCCAATAGTAGTGGGTAAATTTAGTCCACATTGAAGATATCAAACAAACATTAATTTCCATATTGAAATTATCTTTAGCAACAAAAAAGGATCATAGTAGAAAGAAGGAAATATTCAGCTTTAGCAAGATCGGGACACCATTTCGGTTCTAGAAAAACCAAGAAGACATCCAGTCTTTAGCAAATCTTGAAAGTGTTTGACCTCATGCAAATCCAATAGTAACTCAATCCTAGCAGAGTTTAACCAACACTTAGCCTACACAAGTTCATTTGGTTTCTAGTGGATACCAGAAGTCCTTTAGACTTCAAAAATAGTCTAAGGATCAAGTAATACAAATATAAAAGGACATTTGAGGCTATCAATATAGTGAAGAAAAGAAAGCCTCAAGGTGGTATACATAGTGAAGAAAAGAGAGCCTCAAAGTAGTATACATAGTGAAGAAATGAGATCCTCTTGATGGTATATGTAAAAAAGAATAAAACCTTCAAGGTAATAAATGCAATAAGGAAAACTGCCTTCTTCCATTCTTGCTCGATTTGGGGGGCTAGTGGAGCTCTTCCTTGCAGTTTTTTCTTTGGCCATGGGATGGGGCCATGTAATTTTTTACTATATGTAGGAAAAAATATTTGTTACTCTTTGAATCTTGGCATTGCTTCAGAGTGGGCTTCAGTTCATTTGTTATACTTTCCAGGATGGTCATTTGTTGGTTTTTTGGACTTGGGGGAGGCCCTGATTTTTATTAGCTAAGTAATTTCCATGGTTTGCAATAATCATTGATTTTTTGGGCTTGGAGGAGGCCCTAATTATTCCCAGTTGAGTGATTCCCATTGTTGTGGTTTGTGGATGGTGATGCAGGGTTTCCAACGGATTCATTTCATCCAATCTGCTTGTCGGATGATCATTCACTATTTTTTTGGGCTTGGGAAGGCCTCGATTTTATTGTTCATAATTGAGTGATTCCCATGACTAGCGGTTTGGGGCTCATGACTAGGGGTTTCTGATGAATTTCTTCTATTACTTTTATGGTCTTAGAGAGGACCATGTGCTACATTATGTTGTAGAATGGTTTTGTGGGTTTTTCTCTGGTGTTAGGGTTAGGGTTTCCTATAGATCTACAGGTACTTTATGGATATTCCTACCTACAACTCTTTTGTTTTGGTTGAGGGACCATTTTTTTGCAGTAGCAGAGCACTTATTGACATTGTGATGTGCTTGATATTCTTCTTATTTCAAGGGTATCTTCTTTACTAGGTTTTATTTTTAACTATGCTTCACATTTCTTTGCTAGAAGATTGCACGACCTATTGTGATCTCCTTCAGATGTTCCATTTTTAGGCTTGTGGATGATCCTATGTGGACTATCTTTATAGATTTACTTGATGTTGGTGTTCTAGAATTAGGTCTTATGGAGTTTTCTATGTTTTGGGCCTTTCAAAACTATGTGTTTTTCCCTAGGTGGGAAAACCATTTAAAAAAAAAGATTATTTTCTCAAGGAGGCTTTTGCGAATAGTCCAGTGTTGTTGTGTGGATGGCCTTGGGTTGTTTTGCATATGGATTTCTATTGGTTTTTGGGTGGTCCCATTTCTTTTATGGATGGTCCTGATTTGTTTGTAGATGGTCCTATTTTGTTTATGGATGGCCTTGCACTATATTTCTTCATTATTTTTCATTTGGACTTCTAAATTTGTGAGGTTTTCTCTTATGTGGGAACACTAATCATAAGGTTTTATCATGTGTGAGAAAACCCTTTTCATATTTATGTGTAACTATGAGGTTTTCTCTGCTACCCCTATGAGGGCTTCTCTTCTTTACCCGTGTGGCTTCCTCTCTTTCTCTTGTGTGGGCTTCTATTTTTATGTTCTAGCTGTTTTTCTTCAATAGAACACTAAGGGCTTATTTATTCAACTATTTTTTGGTTGGGAACTCTTCTCCTATCCTTCATATTTTTGTAAAAGGTTACAGGATCCTTTCAAAACCCCTCTTACCAATAAAAAATACAATAAGGAAAGAGAGTCTTAAAGTAAGAAAGATGTTCGATTAAAATAGAGAAGAAAGATGAGATCTTCGAGGTAAAACTAGAAAGGCATTTGAAGAAGATATATTTGAAATAAAGGATAAAGAAAGGTGTTGGCCGTATCAAGGGTGCACAAATGCAATTTTTATTAACTGGGAAGATATTTGACCATTGAATGATCGAAGGAAAGAAATGTCCTCCATGTCAATATTTAAAGAGGGTTGGCTCCCTTACTAATCCTAAACTGGTTGAAGATTAGATTTGCAAGAAATAAATTGGAAAATAACAAACGATTTCTATTAATCGATGGAGTTTAAAAACTCCTTTTTGAATACAACTGGGCCTGTAACCCTTTATTTGTGATACACAGTTACAAGTTATGCTAGGGTTCTCCGAAACCCTAGCTGGCACAAATGGTGGCGCTTTCGAAGAATGTATCTTCAATCCCAACCGAGTGAGTGGGCTTTGTTGTATCCCTTGCTTGGACCACTCCAGCTTAATCAGCTGCCATCAATAAACCGGATCTGCTATCAAAAACCTGCACACATTAACACTATCAAGGAGTTAGAAATTAATAAGAGGGCTCCACTGTGTGAGCCCTCGAAAACAATCTAAAACCCTAGAAAAATGAAATGCAGGAATTCAATAACAGATTAATACATAAAATATGAGTACTTGCTTTAAAACTAATCTATACCTCTTTTTTTGTTTAACGCGGCTAGACCAGGCGACACCTGGAAGTAATGTGGCTGTCAGATCGACTGCAGAAGGTGCCCTGGTGCACTCACTGAACGCTCGCATGCTTTTGGATTAAGGTTTCAGACGCCGGTCTGAGTCTGTGGCTGTGGGTAAACGCCCGCGGGCACTTGGTAAACGCCCATGGGCACTTGGTAAATGCCCGTGGGCACTTGGTAAATTCCCGTGGGCACTTGGTAAAGGGGTAAACGCTCGTGGGCACTTGCGACAAGAATGGGGGATTCTGCAGAATGCTGCAGAAGAGATGGCGACGAAAGTAGCGACGAAAGCGGTGATGGATGCGACGAAAAGGTAGCAGAAGAGAGATAGAGGGGATAAAAAAAGGAGATAGAAGAAGTCCAAAAGATAGAAAAGATCCAGGATAGAAGTAGAAAAGATAGCCTTTGAGCCATCAAAGTGACTCAATTTATAATCTACTCTTAGGGCACACTTTAGGGTTTTAACAACACTTTGAACGTGTGGCTAAGATTAAAGTGGATCCAAGGGTAGAGAATAAATCTGGGTTGTGGAATGGATTAAGATGGATGGACGGATGAGATTAAATGAAGGATGGACGGCTCAGATTAAATCACTTAAACTATTATTTAAATATATATTAAAATATTAAAATATTAAAATACATATATAAATATTAATTTAAATACATTTGGGGATGAAAAATGGCGGGAAAGGTGAAATTGGGCCAAATAATGGCGGGAAAGTGTGGATTTGGGCCAAATAATGGCGGGAAGGTGGATGACCGACACGTGGCTGACAGGAAGGTATAGATGACTTGCAAGTGGCTGGATTTTGGTGTCTACAGATGCCCCTTTTTGAGCTGCTTTGTGTGAAGACACAATGCAGCACAAAAACTTAGGACACCTGAAAAGCTGGATCAGACGCAACTCTCTCTCAAGACTAAAGCACAACTTTGAAGACCAAAAAAAATAAAATAAAAGAATATTTAAGATTTATCAGCTTACCCCCTCAATTGGCGAGTGAGAATGGTTCTCACAAGCCAATTGGAAGAAATTTGGAATATAATGAACCATTTTTGCCCCAACGGTAAAAAGGGGTTGGTGTATGAACCATTTGTTTATGTCCCAACAGAAAAGGTTTTGGTGTACAAACCATCTATTTATGTCCCAACAGAAAAGGGATTTGTTTACAAACCATCTGTTTATGTCCCAACAGAAAAGGGGTTGGTGTATGAACCATCTGTTTATGTCCCAACAGAAAAGGGGTTGGTGTACAAACCATCTGTTTATGTCCCAACAGAAAAGGGGTTGGTGTACAAACCATCTGTTTATGTCCCAACAAAAAAGGGATTTGTTTACAAACCATCTGTTTATGTCCCAACAGAAAAGGGGTTGGTGTATGAACCATCTGTTTATGTCCCAACAGAAAAGGGGTTGGTGTACAAACCATCTGTTTATGTCCCAATAGAAAAGGGGTTGGTGTACAAACCATCTGTTTATGTCCCAACAGAAAAGGGGTTGGTGTATGAACCATCTGTTTATGTCCCAACAGAAAAGGGGTTGGTGTACAAACCATCTGTTTATGTCCCAACAGAAAAGGGGTTGGTGTACAAACCATCTGTTTATGTCCCAACAGAAAAGGGATTTGTTTACAAACCATCTATTTATGTCCCAACAGAAAAGGGGTTGGTGTATGAACCATCTGTTTATGTCCCAACAGAAAAGGGGTTGGTGTACAAACCATCTGTTTATGTCCCAACAGAAAAGGGGTTGGTGTACGAACCAGAAAAAAATATGAAAGATTGACCATTTTCTGCCCCAACGGAAAAGGGGTTGGTGTACGAACCAGAAAAAAAATATGAAAGATTGACCGTTTTCTGCCCCAACGGAAAAGGGGTTGGTGTACAAACCAAAAAAAATATGAAAGATTGACCGTTTTCTGCCCCAACGAAAAAGGGATTGGTGTACGAACCAGAAAAAAAATATGAAAGATTGACCGTTTTCTGCCCCAACGAAAAAGGGATTGGTGTACGAACCAGAAAAAAATATGAAAGATTGACCGTTTTCTGCCCCAACGGAAAAGGGGTTGGTGTACAAACTAGAAAAAAATACACGCCAAACAAAAATAAATAAAATCACAATGACAGAGTACAGAATAGTTGCACAAAACAAACGATTTCTATTAATCAATGGAGTTTAAAAACTCATTTTTGAATACAACTGGGCCTATAACCCTTTATTTATGATACACAGTTACAAGTTATGCTAGGGTTCTCCAAAACCCTAGCTGGCACAAATGGTGGCGCTTCCGAAGAATGTATCTTCAATCCCAACCGAGTGAGTGGGCTTTGTTGTATCCCTTGCTTGGACCACTCCAGCTTAATCAGCTGCCATCAATAAACCGGATCTGCTGTCAAAAACCTGCACACATTAACACTATCAAGGAGTTAGAAATTAATAAGAGGGCTCCACTATGTGAGCCCTCGAAAACAATCTAAAACCCTAGAAAAATGAAATGCAGGAATTCAATAACAGATTAATACATAAAATATGAGTACTTGCTTTAAAACTAATCTATACCTCTTTTTCTGTTTAACGCGGCTAGACCAGGCGACACCTGGAAGTAATGTGGCTGTCAGATCGGCTGCAGAAGGCGCCCTGGTGCACTCACTGAACGCCCGCGTGCTTCTGGATTAAGGTTTCAGACACCGGTCTGAGTCTGTGGCTGTGGGTAAACGCCCGCGGGCACTTGGTAAATGCCCATGGGCACTTGGTAAACACCCATGGGCACTTGGTAAAGGGGTAAACGCCCACGGGCACTTGCGACAAGAATGGGGGATTCTGCAGAATGCTGCAGAAGAGATGGCGGTGAAAGCAACGATGAAAGCGGCGATGGATGCGACGATGGATGCGACGAAAAGGTAGCAGAAGAGAGATAGAGGGGATCAAAAAAGGAGATAGAAGAAGTCCAGAAGATAGAAAAGATCCAGGATAGAAGTAGAAAAGATAGGGTTTGAGCCATCAAAGTGACTCAATTTATAATCTACTCTTAGGGCACACTTTAGGGTTTTAACGACACTTTGAACGTGTGGCTAAGATTAAAGTGGATCCAAGGGTAGAGAATAAATCTTGGTTGTGGAATGGATTAAGATGGATGGACGAATGAGATTAAATGAAGGATGGACGGCTCAGATTAAATCACTTAAACTATTATTTAAATATATATTAAAATATTAAAATACATATATAAATATTAATTTAAATACATTTGGGGATGAAAAATGGCGAGAAAGGTGAAATTGGGCCAAATAATGGCGGGAAAGTGTGGATTTGGGCCAAATAATGGTGGTAAGGTGGATGAACGACACGTGGCTGACAAGAAGGTATAGATGACTTGCAAGTGGCTGGATTTTGGTGTCTACAGAAAATACGAAAAGAAATGGAAATATGGCCACAGGCCGACTGTGTAGGATGGGAATAGACTGATAGCAAGAATCCACACCAAGCAATGAATAGCATGCAATAGATAAAGAAACGACAGAATTTACTTAAAACTTTGCACATATAATCCTTCAAATCGGCACTCCAACACTCACTCCTCTCATCAGCAATATTCAAATTCAATTTGCAGAATTTGAATTCAACAACAAATAAAGAATACGAGTGTATATAAGAAATGCATAAATCAAAAGACAATAATGCACCAAGTCATTTGCAAATCCAAGAGCTCTGTATGTCTATTACTGTAGAGAACTTGAAGAGTTTTCTCGTAGGATATCTATTTTTTCCAACCCCTTACAATGAAAGTTTGCTTAGTATTTATAGAGGTTTGCGCCTCTTTCATTAAATACATGAAAGGACCCAATGTCCATAGATCAGAGACATAATGAGTCATCATTTCTTGGAAATCTTCTTCTGACAATCACGATCCGAAAATGATTTGGAGTGACGAGGCATTTTGATCACCACGACATTAAATTTTGGGCACCTCCATTTTCTTGAAAATCAAACATATGCTTCAATAATTTACTCCTCATTAAATTTGTTTCAGAGAGGAAGTAAAACCTTCGAGAAGATGTTCTTGAAAATAACACAAATGCTTTCCACTTCGCCACCAACATTAAATTGCAGCAATAATTTAAGGCATATCTTCAACCAAAAAATCAAACTTTAATATCGCCCAAGATGATGGCAATTAAAGATCAAATCCTGCATCATTTAATTCGGCATATGTTTTCCATAATTTATCCTCAGGCGCCATGAGCAACTGAACTTATTTGCTTTCACCATGAAAATGCTTTCGTCAAGAAAAATCTTTAAAAATCCTCTTCGCCTGAACTTTGAGAATTTTAATAACGTTTGTTCCCCAACAAAGAGACGAACGTGATTGCCTTTTGAAACAACTTCACCCCTTCCTTTTAAACTTCAACAACACTCACCCGAAACAAGGGGCGAACACGATTTTTATTTGGAACAATTTAAAATCACCTCCGCTTCAAATGCTTTCGCCAAATGGAACTCCTAATATGTGTTCGCTCCTTGAAAAAGGTGAAACACATCTCCGTCGAAGTGCAAAGGTAAAACCAATTTTAATTTTCTTTGTTGCCCAATTATACATTCCAATGTCGTTCACCCCCAAAAGGGGCGAACGAGATCATCGCCCATACTTTGGGGTGACTGCGTCGGCATACTTTAAAACCTGTTCGCCCAACCAAAGGGTGAACATGATGTTCACCCTTTTTAAGGGGCGAACGTGATCACGTTTCAACACTTCAACCAAATTTCATCATTTTTTATTCATTGTTGCTCTTTTACTATGGCTTCAATTCTCTTGCTCTTTCAACTTCTTCTATGGGTGATTCAATCAAATTAATTTGAAGTCGATTTCCAAGCCGTGATTGGGATTAGAATGTTTATTTTTCAAATGAAAAATTACATACATAAAAAAATTGAAATGACTGCAATGTTTGTTTTAAAATTAAGCAAGATGCTACATCATGAATTTTTACATTACAATCAACAATTTATTTAAAACCAATGTGGCATAGTGCAAAACTACCAATATTTTTGGTGGCTCTCGGGGTATCCAGCTCGCATGGATGCAAGCGATCCCAGGCCTTAATCCATTGGGTGATCTTGAGTCTTCTTTCCAGCCTCCTTGGCTGGTGCCTTCGATGTAGATGCCTTCTGATGCTCCTCCTCTTCAACTTTCTCAATGGCTTCTACTTCTACTACAACTCGAAGTACTTCTGCTCATTCCTGCTCTTCAACTGCTTTCATGACTGCTTCTTTTTTGCCTCTACTTGTTCTTCCTATTCTTTGAGGCTCTCAAAAGTGACCTCATAAACTACAACCACATCTTTCCATGCCTCTATGGTGAACAAGGAAGGAGTACTCAAGGATTCATATACAAAGCACAAATTTTGAATATCTTCCAAGCTCAGGCGCCTCGCTCGTTGGGCTAACTCAAACAATGAAAGCTCCATACGAGTGTACTTCTGCATGAATGGCAACACCTAAACATCCATGATAGGTTCCTCCCAAGCATCAATATCAGAGGTATCTTCAACAAACTGCTTCCATGCTGCCTCTAATTGTGCTTGTGGAAGAGGTTCACCCCACTCATCAACAAATTCTGGAAAACCCATGTCGCGTAGAGCGTTAAGATGAGTCATCGAAATAATATGTTCTCGCTCTATGGCATTTAGAATTTTTTGACCTTCCCACATGAGATCCATCTACTGAAAATAGTTATGCAATGTGACTTTTGTAGCTGACCAAGAATGGTCCATCTCACTCAAGGGTTTCACATACATGGTGGAATTTGCCAAGGCCTGTATTTTGACTGCCATCTCCATATGGGGTGATAGTAACTCCTCCGTGTTGTCAATTATGTGTTGTCCCATTTGAATCTGAATGTGAGCCACCCATAAGTAATGCAGAACTCGAAATGCTTCTGGAGCCAATTTTTCATAGTTCTACGTGGAGCGAAGATGGGCTTCTTTGATATTATCTCAGGAAAAACCCGTAGCTTGAGCAACTTTCTCAGCCAATTGAGTTTGGATAGCTTCTAGCTTCAGGTGAAGGTTGTTCATCTCAATCCGGGCTGCATCTCTTTCTTTCAAGTGCACTCCTACCTATCATCGTAAGTGCTCATTCTCTATAGCAGTTTTTTCCTCCTATGCTCTGCTTTTAGCCAAGGCAGTCTCGAGTTCAATGATCTTGTCAACCTGATCAAAATACTTCTATTTATAGTGCTCACCATGAAGGTAAACTGAACTCATGTCCACCTGTATATTGCCCATATTTTCTATAGGATCAATCCTTGTGAGGTCTTCTGTTATGGTCTCAGAAATAAGATCGCCTGGCAACAATTCTCCTTGAGGCTTCTGAACCAATGGAGTAATTTTGGTGATATGAGCCTCCATTGCAACAGGATCAAAAGCAACTTTCTTAAGAGGGCATGTAGGTGCGAAAGCCTCTTTGCACCACTTGCTTTTCAACCACTACGATGAACTCAAGTGAGCCCTATTGATATTTTCTACATCGGACTGCTTGGATGCCACCTGAACATCGGGCAAAGCTTGCAATTCCAAAAATGGAGTGAAGGGAATGAGGGCATCAGAGTGATTAGGCTATGAAATGGATGTGGAAGTTAAAAGTGGAGGAATGGAAATAGTGGAATGGATAGGTGGATCAGTTTTAACTATAGTTATGCTCACTCTTGGAGGAGCTTGCGTACTTACAACTTCGGTGGAAATGGTAGTGATAATGGATGTGGAAGGGCACAAAAATGGGTTCGGCCCCGATGCATATGAACTAAAAGAAAGGGAGGATGAAGAAAAGGGAATAGAAGATGGAGCAGTAGTAACTTTGGGAAGAGAAGAAGAAGGAAGTGGAATGGATACAGAAGGCATACCAAAAGGTGGGGAAATGGACACAAAAACTGATGGGAGTGAATCGGAAGAAGTCACTACATGCTCCAATAAAGAAGGAGAAGAAGAAGGAAGGGGAGACGTACCTTCGGGTGTGATCGTCGTGTGATGCGAATATGGAGGTGACTATAAAATATTTGCTTCCCATTGCTCCTTCGCTACCTCTTCAACATTTACTTGGGTCTCCATGACCTCCTCTTGTGGTGGTTCTGATGGTTGATCTTCCTCCTATCCTTGAACCATTTGTGCAACCATGGTTGGAGCCTCGATCATCACGAGAGGAGAGACAACTACTATAGAGACAACCAAAGTTGTGGTAACCATAGTAACTAAAACATCGGTGGAAGAAATGGTAATAGCACCGGTCCTTGGTTTCTTCACCACCTTGGGAAATGGTGGCGCCTTTTGCACATCTTGCTTCTTTGAGATGGGTGCTTCTTCAACTTTATGTCTTGTTCACAGTGATCTCCGTTTAAACACATATTGTTGCTCTTCCTCCTCAGGAGTCTCCTCCATGACCAAAGGATGTTGTCCCTCAGACTTGCTTTCACCACTATCAGACTATTGAAAACTATGTGGTAAAATATTGGTGAAAGCGACTGGCTGATAAGAATCAACATATTCATCATAAACCTCTAAAAAGGCATCATCCAATTTGAGCCCATAAGGAGTCATTGGCTTTCCTTGGTGAACCCGCATTATCCACCAATTCATTATCTTTTCTTTGGACCATTCAGGATTACTAGCTTTAACCTGACTAAACAATCCTAGCGGAGGGACTTGAGATCTATACTCTACTTCTTGCTCATAGCAGTCATGCCAAGGGGGAAGTGTAGCCATTTTCTCAATATGCCAATTCATGTCGGGCCCATTGAAATTATTTTTGTTCCGCTCAATATCGGGTCGAGGACAACAATGAAATGATTTGAACTTGACAATTTCCTTAAACTTGCCCAAGGGGTCATACCTCCAACGTTGTGGTAGTTCTATCAATCCTAGATCTTGCAAGGCAATAGTGAGAAGTCGATTCTATCCGATTTGGCCCACTACTATACCACCAAACTTGAATGGCATATTGCATGTTGTCTTTTTTCCATGCCCAGCTCCATATATATCATTTACGTAATCTGACTGGTGCACTACCTCCATAGCAAAAACATGCTTCATAGCGAAGTATGGCAACAAAAATGGCTTACCCATGAAACCAAAAACTCGTACAACTACACCTTGGGTAAGCAGAAAAATATCACCCTTTTCCTGAGTGACCAATATATATCTCAACTCCCACGACACTCTTTCACATGTACCACATAACAGTTCTATTGTCGGCCCCAAAAACCAACTATTGAAACTATAGAAAGACTCCCTTCTTGACAAAACTGAAGTCCACTTATATACTGGCAAAGGTTGATCCTTTTCATCTGTTTGTGTAACTGCAATAAAAGGAAAATATTGCTGCAATTGAAAGAAGAAAAACCATACCAAAAATGAACTGTGCTTGAATGATTCCGCTTTTTGAGTCTGCAATTTCTCCAACTAAGAATTCATCCTCCGTGAGATGTAATCAGCCCAATCAAAGAAGATTGGATTGGTGTCCTCTATCATAACTGATGGGGAATAAAAATCTACCCGACCAATACATTGCGCTAAAGCCACCTGCCACTTGTGCACAGTATCATCAGAAGGTAAACCTGCGACCCACGCTAGCATTGAATAGATATCCAAGATTTTAAAATCCTTAAGCGGTTTAGGCAAGTTGGGAAGCTGCCCCATCGATGGTTCTTTGATGAGCTGAGTCTCCATGAATTTACGCATCGTTACAGTAGAGACGTATCTATCTTCCTATTCATCGGTGTGCAACTTCTTATGAACCCCATAGGCAGGTGGTTGCAATCCACATGCGAATGCTTCTCGGATCTCATCTGGGGTAATAGTGAAGAGAATCTCCCTCTTCGCATTCCTTACTACCCTAGTGAATGGGTCATAAAATTTGGTAATGAGTTGCACCAGCTCAGGACAAGAGTGTACAGGTGGGCATAGGTACCATAAAAGCTATGAATGGTATGACACTGTTAGCCAAATTTCTGATGTGACCCCCTGATTAACTACAAGTTCAACATCTTGCCGTAGTCTCTCCACTCCTTTGTGGGTTATTATGCAATCACCAATTTTGGCCATCGTGTCATCATAGGGGTCCAGGTCAACATAGTCATTTTTTAAGCCTTTTTAGACCTCGTACCCCCTCTTTTCTCTTTGAATTCTTGGGCTCTATACTATCTGAAGCATCTTGGGGCTCTTTACTACGTCTTCCCATTTTTCTCCTTGACAAATTTACCAAACACTATCTCGACACTTCTGCAATAACAGTTCAAAGCACACGACAGCAGAAAAAATTTAAATAAAATTTTAACTACGAGCTTTACCTTGCTTTATTTAAATAGAGCTTCTTTCCAACCACCACAATAAATGCTGAGTTACTTGGATGCCTTCGAAAAAATGTGAGCCTTGATGCACTCACCTAGCACTATTCCCAATGTATCCCAATATATCTTCTGATTCACTGCCAAATTCACCTTGGGAAAAGCATCTTTCTTTATCACATAACTGTGTTGTAAACCATGCCCTAGCTGTAGAATATTGCTTTGGAAAAATAAATTGGCCACTTGAACCAATTAAATGCTTCTTTTGCTCCCTCGAGAAGAAAAACTTCAGCCTGCATGTTTTCCAATAATTGCCACGTCTTGGGGGAAGCAATATATCCGCACTAAATCTCCGAAATCAAAGGGGATGTTTGCTCACTGAAATCTGCTTCTCCTTCAGAGCACTTTCAATCTGCTTGATGAATTTGGGGCGAAGGCTCTCCTTTTATAAATTTTGTTCCTTGCCTTCTTTACCTTTTCCTTTAGAAAATCAGATTTTCTAAAAAAAATCGCCTCCCTTTTTAGAAAAACAACTTTCTTTTTTTTAGGCACCTTCAAAAAAATTGAATGCATTCGAATGCACCATATGCAACCTCCTTTTTTTTTAAAATTTTTAATTTTTTTATTTTAATTTTTGATCCCCAAGGGGGCGAACTAATGTTCCCAACCTTAGGCGATCATTTTTTTTTTTTTTTTTAATTAAATTTTTTTTTTTTTTTTTTTAATTTTTTTTTTAAGATCGCCCAAAGGGGGCCATTATTATCCCAACCCTTAGGCGATCATTTTTTAATTTGGGGCGCCCAAAGGAGGTGGGCGAACGTAAGTTTGCCCAACCTTTGGGCACTCCCATTTTTTAATTGGGGGGTGCCCAAAGGAGGTGAGCGAACTTAACGTTTGCCCAACCTTTGGGAACTTCCATTTTTAAATTGGGGGGCACCCAAAGGAGGTGGGCGAACGGTAAGTTCACCCAACCTTTGGGAGCTCATTTTTTTATTTTTGTTTTTTTCTTTTTAAAATTTAAAATTTTATTTTATAGTTTGGTCGCCCTAGGAGGTGGGCGAACGTAACATTCGCCCGACCTTAGGGCGATGATGATTTTTTTTGTTTTTATATGTACATAATTTTTTTTTGTTTTTCTATGTACATAATTTTTTTTTCCTATATATATATTTTAAAAAAATGTGAAAGTAATTAGGAAAATGAATATATACATATTTTACAAAAGTACCTTATCAAGATGTTGTTACTGAATATAAGCCTTCAAATGAAGGTCATTCACTGGAATTGGAAGATCCCAACCTTCCATGTCTTGAAGATGATAGGCGTTAGCCGAGTTCACAACAGATATTTGGAAAGGGCCCTCCCAAATAGCATCAAATTTGTGATGTTTCCCGGGCTTGGCCTTCTTTTCATTCCACTTGAGAACCAAATCTCCTACTTGAAAACTATGTTCGGTTGTCTTCTTCCCGAACCACTTCTGCATTTCCTTGTTATGTTCGACAAACACCTAGTAAGACTTTTCTCTATCCTCTTCCAACTGTATTAATTGTGCCAATCATGCGCTCATAGGATCAAACTCCTCATCTTCCTCCTGAAACAACTGCAATGTCTGAAGGACCGAAAGCTCAATGTGAGAGGGCAGAATTGCTTCCTTACCATACACCAATGCATACGGAGAAGTTTTAATGGATTTTTTATGGAAATGTGATCTGCCCAAAGCGCCTGGTTCAACAGCAAATGCCAGCTTCTCTTGTTATTTCCCAGTGTCCTTTTCAAAATTTGCAGCAAATTCTTATTGGTGGATTCGGCCAAACCATTCCCTTGCGGGTAATAATTGGATGAAGTCTTGAGATAAATCTCATATTTGCTAGCGAACTCCATGATCTTGGCCCCAATAAATGGAGTTCCATTATCGATTATAATTGAGTCCGGAACACCGAAGCGAGTGATGATTCCCTCCAGGAAAGAGATGACAGTTGCTTGGTCCACTTTTTTAGTAGGAATGGCCTCCGCCCATCGGGTGAAATAGTCAGTTGTTGTCAAGATGTACTTATGCTCTATAGAAGAATGTGGGTCAATAACTCCCACAAAGTCAAGACCCCACTGCTAAAAAGGTGCTTCTACTTGAATCGGGCGAAGAGGCAATGCCCCCTTTCTGATTCTGCCAACATATCGTTGACAACTATCATAGTGAGTACTCACTTTATGAGCATCAACAAACAAAGTAGGCCAAAAATAGCCTGCTCGGATGATTTTTAAGGCCATGGGCCTTCCTGCATAATGACCACCCGATAGTCCCGAATGAAATTCTTCTAATATTTTTTCTTTTTCGGAGTCCCTTACACACCTGAGAAGAACTCCATCAATGTTCTTGTGAAATAACCCATTGGGCAACAAAATATATTTGAGAGCTTGCAACCTGAATCTTCGATGTTGCGAAGCATCAAGGCGAGATGGACATTTTCCTGAAGTAAAATAATCAATTAGCTCTTTAGTCCAATCATGATCACTAGCGGTATGATTCACGCAAATGCTTTCACCCATACTATCCTCATGCACCACATCCAATGATTCAGAGGCCGCACTTTTGGCTAGCTCCTAGCATAGAGCTCTCCCATGAACTAGCTTTGTTGGTCGGATCTCCACATCATACTCTTGAATTTTTGAGACCCAACCTGCTCTCTTGTCTCCTAATTCTCCTTGGAGAATAAAGTTTCATACATCGGGGTGTATAACATACACAACCATTTTGCTTTGAGAAACAAAGTGTCAAAATTTCTTCAATGATTTCATCACCGCATATACTTGTTTCTCAATAAAATTATATTTCTCCTGATGAGGAGCAATGACCTGACTCAAGAAAGCAATTGGCTTCTCATCTCCATCCTCTTGCTGTTGTGTCAAAACTGTAGCATAACTCTCATGTTCGCCTACTGCATAGAGAATGAAATCTTTAGAATAATCAAGATTAACCAATACCGAAGCCTGAGTAATCCTCTCCTTGATTTCCTTGAAAGCCTGTCTTCTTGTCTCAATACATTTAAACTCAACATCTTTCTTCAAAAGCTCAATCATGGGTTTCACCACCTGAGCGAAGTCAGCAATGAACTTACGGATGAAATTAATTTGGCCAAAGAAGGACTACAAATCCTTTTTATTAGCAAGCAATGGTAACTTCATTAGGGCTTCAACTCTTGTAGGATCGATTGCCAATCCTTCTTGTGAGATTACATGGCCCAACAACTTCCCTTCTTTGATAACAAATATTGACTTCTTCGGATTAATAGAGATCCCGAACTCACGACACTTCTCAAACACCTACCTCAAATGAGCAATGTGGTCTTCTCTACGATGTGAAAACATAGTCATATCATCAAGATATATCACAATAATCCTATTCAATAACTCACCGAAAGCAATGTCCATGGCCCTCTGAAAAGTGGCACCGACATTTGAAAGTCCAAATGGCATCCGTTGGTAGGCGAAGGTACCCCACTTGGTGGTGAATGTTGTTTTATGTTGATCTTCATCTTTCACCCATATTTGATTATATCCAGAGAAACCATCTAGCAATGAGAATATCTGGGCACCGACTACTACATGAAGGATTTGATCAATCTACGGTAGAGGGTAATGATATTTTAATGATGCCTGGTTCAGATTGTGAAAGTCAACACACAACCGAATGTCTCCGTTCTTCTTCCGTATTGGGACCAGGTTTGCCACCCATGTTGAGTGCTTGATTGGATAAATTATTTTTACCTCCAACATCTTCAATAACTTTGCTTTCATAAGGACTTCAATCTTGGGATTGACAGGCCGCTATTTTTGATGAAAAGGTTTTACCCCTTCCTACAGTTCTATAGTATGTTGGATCACATTCTTATCATAACCCTTCAAATCATGGTAGCTCCAAGCAACAATATCTGGATACTCGTAACACAATTTCTTGATATCTTCCAGTTCTTCTAGGGTGCCATCTATTCCAACCTTGATGATTTTCCCATGCTCCAAATGTAATTCTTTATAATCCTTTGCATCTATTTTGATCCTATGCTTTTCAGCCCGATCATTCTGGTCGAACAGACTTTCAAGTGTAATCAGTCCCCTAGGAATGTGATTATTTTTTAGCTGAATCATCCCTTCTCTCTCTTCTTCGACAAGAATTCTATCATCAATGCTTGCCGTTTCTTTAAGTAAGAAGTTGACTATCTGCTCATCATTGTCAAACACTTGCCAATAGAGGTTTTTTAGGAACCGAGGGTCTATAAATTACCCTATCTTAGGCTTTCTAACTACTTGCTCAATAGGAGAGTAGTTAGCACCAAGAGAGGCCAGAATATCTGCATGTTTATTTAGCTCTCTAGAAATTGCTTGGATATTTAAAGTAGTGAAAGATTCAAACAAGTCCCACACTCTATTGCGATAAGCTTTTAAGTAATGTTGCTTTGATACACACTTATTAGTGATCTGATTAACAATAAGTTTAGAGTCACCAAAAATCTACAGTTGTTTAATACCCAACTTCTCAACTTTCTTCAATCCAAGGCATAATACCTCATATTCAGCTGCATTATTTGTGCAACCCCAAGTTAGCCTATAAGAATAGGTCTTTTGCAACCCTTCAGGAGAGATCAACACAACGCCAACTCCTGCACCATTCTTGCACCTAGCACCATCAAAATACATTCTCCATAACTGGTCTACAATAGGATCGGGAGAATCAAGAACCTTCTCTTCAATCTGCTCCGGCTTAGTTATAGTATAGCAACCAATATCCATTCCAACCATCGCATTGAAATCCATGAGTGAAAACTCATCCTCGAGGTGAAGTTCACCCAATGCTTCTTCCATTAAATCAACCTCTCCTAACTCCTCAGTCATCATGTTAACTGCACCTGGAGATTCTTCTTCCTCTTCCAACTTTTCAATGTGAAAAGGTGAGGGCTTTTCATTATGAATGTGAATCCTCTTTCCTTTGAATGGTATCTCCAAATGCGAGTAGTCTAAGGAAATATATCCTCCCAACTTAGCTGTGAACTCCCTTGAGAGGCACATGCTAAAGTATGGTTCCAGGTCAACTACTACCACTTCCTGGATGACCATGATTTATGGCATACTATGGAGGACAATGGGAATATCTTTGATCACTCCCACTATCTTGACCAGAGTCCCATCCAATTGTAACACTCCTGGGCTACTCCTTGTATATTCCATCCCCATCACTTCACATACTGCCTTTGGCATGACAGTAGTCGCAGCTCCAGAGTCGATCATACAGTTGTGTACAATCCACCCTTCCATTCTGAGTGACAAATAAAATGGGGGAGGCCTATTTTTTCCCATGGTCAAAGTCGGTAATGCTTGCACCAGGACTATTTGAGAAGGATTTTCCTTTTGATCTTTAGCAGTCTTCAAATATTCTTGCAGTAGGTCAACTTGTCTAGGCAACTGTAGTGCATCATATAAACTTACTTTTGTAGGTATCTTCTTCATCTCTTCCACAATATTATAATTTGAAATAGTCAGAGCTTTCTCCTCTACAACCCGCTCATACTTATCTCGGTACTATTGGGTAGCTTCCACCCTTTGTCGCTTGGTCAAAGATGGGTATTTGAGATGCTCCTTGGCCTATTCTCTTGTTTCATATTGTGTTTGAGCAGTTGTTGTAGGTCGTGAAGTTGATGCCTTTGTTTGTATCTTTCCTTGAGTCTGCTTAGGCAATAAATATTTCAACAAGATAGAATCTTGTTGCTTAGCCATCCCACTAGACACTTTCACTGGAGGGTGCCCTTTTTCATCTTGCATCTTTGGTTCTATAGGCACCTTTAAGGGTTCAAGCTCAGTAGGATCTACTATTACTGGCTTCTTTTTAGATCATGTGAGAACTAAAACTTGCTCTAAATATGACATCATAAAATTGTGATTGGCTTCCCTGATCATATTGACTTGTTCACCAGCCAAACTCTCTGCTAGCATTTGTACATAATTCATATGCACCATGCAAGTTTCTTCTCCATGAGGATCATTGCATGTTGAACACCAATACACCTTCTCAGTTGTACTAGTTTCTTCATTTGCTTGACACCATTGTGTTCTTCTCAGGGCCTCTACTAGTAGATGCTTGCTCTCGAGTGATCGATGGAGTTTGGAATCTCCATGATCAAAATTCAGCCTCCACTTGCTTCTTCCTTACTATTGTAAGTTCATTGGATATTGTCCTTAAGGTCGAATTATTATATTTTACCTCCTATAACAATACTATGAAAGGATCAAGATTAGAAGGTGAGGGGGCACAGGCAAAGGCAAAGGTGTCGGAGGCGGGCAATGGTAATGGAACTAGTGGTGCTGGTAATGCAAGAAATGGAATAGGTGAAAGCGGTTGTGGAAATTACTGATTAGGTGGTTGTGGGAAGCTTGGAGCTGAATGTTGTGGAACAAGAATAGGGGTGATCTGAGGTAGGCTTGAGCTCCATGAGGGAACTAGGTACATGGAAGGCATAGGCTACAAAAATGCACTTGAGTACAAGTACTATGGGAGATCAGGAACGATGGGCATAGTCATATTCGAGGGAAGTCTACCTACAACAATCAAATCAGATTCACCTTTTGTGCCTACGTATATAGGTCTAGAAATGTAGTCACATTGGCCTATCGCACGACCATACCAATTTTAGTGCTAAACACCCTGAGATAGTAGAAAGCAGCTTGTTCATGTATGGGCCACAAACCATCAAGAACTCTTTGCCAACTTCATGCAAACCTGACATTGAAATCAACTATCTCCTCTTACGGATGTCTTTGGATTATTGTAAACTGGTGCAGCAAGGAGTATGGATCAGCTTGTTCATGAAAATTTTTAATCAACAACTCCGCTAACTGATCCCATGATGTAATAGTACCCGGTTGCAATGATCGGTACCAATACAACAATTTCCCTCTCAATGACAATACCAACAATTTTATCATTACATCTTCATCTATTATATCATGGATAGTCACCAAAGAAGCTACATCTTGGATATGCTCATACGTAGTTTTACCGGTACCATCATAGGTCGACAAAGCCTTCAAAGTAGCTTGGGGCACTAGATTTTGTGCTTGCAAGTTCAAAGCCCCTGAGCTATTCCATGCTGGGAACTACCTGGGTGGCTGTTGTGGTGGTGGATTCTGAGCCATATGGACTGGTATATGAGGTGGAGCTTGAGGAACACCAATGGTCGTGTGAGGTGGAGGTTGAGGAAGACTAGTGGTAGTACTACCTAGGCTTGCGAGAGCAAAAAATACACCAGCTAGTCATGATGATGTGACAGACGGTATATGGGATATATGAGGTAATGAAGATGTACGATGAAAAGTGGCTAATTGAGGATGTTCCCCTAGCCTTTGGATATCAAGTTCGTAGAACTCAATTTGGTGATCTAGATTTTTGGCCTTCGATCTTGTATTCATGAGACACAACTTTTGTTGTACTCACATTTAGAGATTTTTGGGTGTAATCGAGTCACCAGATGTTCTAATTCTATAACATGAAGGTGAACATCAAACCTTAATACCATCGAAAGTGGAACTTTTGAAGTCCCATCGGGCATGCCAAAAATTATTGGTCAAATATCTGCCTAATTAACAAAAATTGCATTTGTGCGCCCTAGATACGACCAACATTGAATGACCGAAGGAAAGGAATGTCCTCCATGTCAATATCCAGAGAGGGTTGGCTCCCTTACTAATCCTAAACTAGTTGAAGACTAGAGATGCAGGAAAGAAATTAGAAAATATGGAAAGAAATGAGAAATATGGCCACAGGCCGACTATGTAGGATGGGAATAGACTGATAGCAAGAATCCACACCAAGCAATGAATAGCATGCAATAGATAAAGAAATAATAGAATTTACTTAAAACTTTGCACATATAATCCTTCAAATTAGCACTCCAACACTCACTCCTCTCATCAACAATATTCAAATTCAATTTGCAGAATTTAAATTCAACAGCAAATAAAGAATCCGAGTGTAAAAAGAAATGCATAAATCAAAAGACAATAATGCACCAAGTCATTTGCAAATCCAAGAGCTCTGTATATTCTATTACTGTAGAGAACTTGAAGAGTTTTCTCATAGGATATCTATTTTTTCCAACCCCTTACAATGAAAGTTTGCTTAGTATTTATAGAGGTTTGCGCCTCTTTCATTAAATACATGAAAGGACCCAATGTCCATAGATCGGAGACATAATGAGTTATCATTTCTTGGAAATCTTCTTCTGACAATCATGATCCGAAAATGATTTGGAGTGACGAGGCATTTTGATCACCATGACATTAAATTTTGGGCACCTCCATTTTCTTGAAAATCAAACATATGCTTCAATAATTTACTCCTCATTAAATTTGTTTCAGAGAGGAAGTAAAACCTTCGAGAAGATGTTCTTGAAAATAACACAAATGCTTTCCACTTCGCCACCAACATTAAATTGCAGCAATAATTTAAGGCATATCTTCAACCAAAAAATCAAACTTTAATATCGCCCAAGATGATGGCAATTAAAGATCAAATCCTGCATCATTTAATTCGGCATATGTTTTCCATAATTTATCCTTAGGTGCCACGAGCAACTGAACTCATTTGCTTTCACCATGAAAATGCTTTCATCAAGAAAAATCTTTAAAAATCCTCTTCACCTGAACTTTGAGAATTTTAATAACATTTGTCCCCCAACAAAGAGACGAACGCGATTGCCTTTTGAAACAACTTCACCCCTTCCTTTTAAACTTCAACAACACTCACCCAAAACAAGGGGTGAACACGATTTTTATTTGGAACAATTTAAAATCACCTCCGCTTCAAACGCTTTCATCGAATGGAACTCCTAATATGTGTTCGCCCCTTGAAAAAGGTGAAACACATCTCCACCGAAGTGCAAAGGTAAAACCAATTTTAATTTTCTTTGTTGCCCAATTATACATTCCAATGTCGTTCACCCCCAAAAGGGTGAACGGGATCATCGCCCATACTTCGGGGTGACTGCACCAGCATACTTTAAAATCTGTTCGCCCAACCAAAGGGCGAACATGACGTTCACCCTTTTTAAGGGGCGAACGCGATCGCGTTTCAACACCTCAGTCGAATTTCATCATTTTTGATTTGCTGCTGCTCTTTTACTGTGGCTTCAATTCTCTCACTCTTTCAACTTCTTCTATGGGCGATTCAATCAAATTAATTTGAAGCCGATTTCCAAGCTGTGATTGGGATTGGAATGTTTATTTTTCAAATGAAAAATTACATACATAAAAAAAATGAAATGACTGCAATGTTTGTTTTAAAATTAAGCAAGATGCTACATCATGAATTTTTACATTACAGTCAGCAATTTATTTAAAACCAATGTGGCATAGTGCAAAACTGGCCAATAAAAGGTGAGAAGGGTAGGTATTCACAGAGGAAATGCTTAGGTGAAAGAAATATAGATATCTAGAGAAAATAAAGGCACTTTGAACATGCAATAGAGAACGTGTTTGAAGGTATTCATCACGTGCAAAGAGCATTTTAAGAAGGAATAGAAGGAAGGTGATACAACACTAATTACATTGGAAATCAATACCAAATTTCAGCACATCATTAGGTAACGTTTCAACGTTACTTTCTATTTTTTCCAATGTTTAACTAAGATTTGGAGGGAAAGATCCTAAAGTATTATTTGAATGATTTTATAGATGGAGTAATAAGGGTTAAGCATTATTGATTAGAATCTTTGAAAAATTAATTTAATGTTGGAGTGATAAGGATTGTTAGAGATTAATATTTTTTTAGATTAAAAGATTGGAGTTAAAAGGGTATTTTAGATTTTTGAAATTTTTAGAGTGGAGTTAATTTGAAAAAATATATATTTTTTAAATTAATTTTTTTTTTAAGGAATTTTTATTTGGATTTTTTCAAATTTTTGGAGATAAAAGACTTTCTACTTCAAAGTATTAGAAAATTTTAAAATTTAAAAAATTTATATTATTTAGTAATTTGGGAGTTATAATATTTATTACTTCAAAGAAAATAAACCATTGAATAAAAAGAAGGTAGTGGTAGCTGCAAGCTTACTGTAGTGGTAAGGGCTTTGACCTCTATTTGAGAGGGGCAAGATTTAAACCCCACCCAGTATGAGGGGACTAGGACCCCTCATAAAAACCTGTGTAAACTTATAAGAATCAATTGACATTAGCTCAACTAGTTAGATTCCTCAATATTAAATGAGGAGACCCAAGTTAAAATCTTGCCAAGCGATACACAAATAATATCCAAGCTTTGTTGTAATACCACTAAGTGGTGATGATGTAATATGGGTGGGACCTATTTCAATCCCATATAACCATTTTTGAAAAAATTATTGAATAGATTCATATCATGGAAGAAATTATTAGAAATGCTTTCAATGAAGATATTAAAGAAATACAGATCAAGTGACAATCTTATTTTCAAAGTTTAATAGATAAAATAACAAGATCACTAAATACTCTTGAGAACTCAAAATTAGATCTTGTTACTACTAAATCTCACTCTAGTAGTTTATCCAAAATAGATTCTATCATAGAATCTACAACTACTCAAAATATCATTGATTATCAAATTCTGCAACTTATTTATAAGGAAAATAAAGAAAGAGTAGCCTTAGTTGTACATAAATGGTTATGTTACTTTATCAAGAATAATGCAGGGTCATCTGAAGATTGAAGACCAAGACAAAGACCAATATTGAAGAATAAAGTCTTCAATAAACAAATAATGTAATACAAAGGGGTACATGCTAATGTACCCCCATGGTACCTTTATGGTACATTTGTAAATATGTAATATATTAGGATTGAGTCTATAGTTTAGAGTGTGATTTATATTTCCCCATTTATGTAAGTGTCAATGTGTAGGAAATGCACAAGTGTCATGTAAGAGAGAATGTGCATAAGTATATTGTATGTAAGAGTGCAAATATGTAATGTGAGGATGTGCACAAGTATCGTAGATTAAGAGTGTAAGAGTCATGCACATATGTCCAATATTTGTAGATTCAAGTGTTCATATTTTATACAAGTGGTAAGATAAGAAGTCGAGAGTCATAGGAGAGTAATAGTCAAGTATCTAAATAGTCACATTACTATGGCTATATTATGGAGACAATGCTCCATAAGAATGTAACAACAAAGAGTAACAAAGAGTAGTAAATTGTAAAAAAAGATAGGAACACTTATAAGGATTCAAGGCTTTGAAGCTAAATCAAAAGAACTCCAAAGCATCATGCATCAACAATTCATTTCCATGAGACCTAAGCAGGATCATGTAATATGGGCAGCTACCAAAAATGGGCAATTCTCAGTCAAATCTGCATATATGCTAATGTTAGATACCGAGGACCCCACACTCCAGACTAAGGTGGTGTGGGTCAAAAACCTTATTCCTAAAGTTGCTATGTTCTCGTGGTTGGTGATCCAAGGCAGGATTCTAACGATTGACAACTTGTTAAGGAAAGGTATGATAATTGCTAACCGATGTTCTTTGTGTAGGGGTAATTGGGAGTCCACCCACCATATTTTCCTTGAATTCCCGGTCTCTCTGAGTGTCCTCAATGGGTTGTTTCAAGCCTTTAGCATTTGCTGGGTCAAACTAGCTACCATCTTTGACCTCTTCCACCAATGGCCAAATCCCTTTGTTAGCCTTAGGCTGAGGTTTTTTTGGAAGATTTGTCTCCATCATTTTCTTTGGTAGGTGTGGCTAGAAAGAAACCATAGAGTATTCCATGATTCAAGCCATTATGTCACCTCCATTACCAATAAGATTCTTACCTTCACCCGTGAAAATGTCAATCTTATACCTTATGAAGATCGAAATCCTTCCCCTTGGGAGATGCGGATCGCTCAATCCTTAAATATTACTCTAGGCGAGAAACCTATGTTTATCAAGGTTAATCCCATACTAGATGTCAAGTGGAAACCACCCCCAGTAGGTTGGTTCAAGATCAACTTCGATGGGGCCTCTAAAGGTAACCCTAGCAATGCAGGGGCTGGAGGAGCAGTGAGAGATCATCAAGGCAAGTTGGTGATGGTCTTTTCTGAACAGCTGGGAACTAGGACTAACAACGAGGCGAAAGCAAGAGTGTTATGGAGGGGTCTTCGGTTGGCTCAAGAAATTTAAGGTAAACTAATTATCGAAGGATATTCGATGTAGGTCATAAACCTTCTCAGCAATGGGAAAAATCCTTTGTGGTGGATTAATACTGTCATCAAAGAGGCTAGGATCCTTTACCATGCCAAGAACGATCGGAAGGCCTAGCACGTTTTTAGGGAAGCAAATAAAATAGCTGATATCTTGGCCAATTTAGGGGTGGAAGCCGTTGGGTTGGTCACTTGGGAACATGGGGTCCCAAGTGAAGTGGATAAAATAATTCAAAATGATTGCCAATGATGGTGAAGCTATGGGGATCAGAAAAAGGGAGAGCAGTTTCAATGTGGTTTTGTCAGTATTGCTTCGGTCCTTATTGTGATGGCTTTAGTTTTCTTTGCAATAGGGGAAGGATCTAGGTGGCTTGGTGGCTTCATGTTATGGGGTTAGGGGCAATGGCTGAGGCCAAAGACCGATGTCATGATTTTGCGACTTGTTCGAGTTTTAGGAAAAGCAATTTTCAGCAAGAAAGGAAAAGTGTAGCGATTTCACGACAGGTTGAGCAAGAAAGAAAAAGTGTCGCGATATCGCGACATGTTGAGTAAGAAGGAAAAAGGGTCACGATATCGTAACATGTTGAGCAAGAAAGGAAGAGTGTCACGATTTTGCGACAAGTAGAGCAAGAAAGGAAAAGTGTCACGATGTCATGACATGCTAGAAAGAGTGTCGCGATATCGTGACATGTTGAGCAAGAAGGAAAAAGTGTCGCGATATCGTGACATGTCGCGTTGTCACAATCAAAAGAGAAGAGAAAAAGCAAGAGGGAAAAAGTGTCGCGATATCGCGACATGATGAGCAAGAATGAAAGAGTGTCATGATATCGATCCATATTGAGCAAGAAGGAAAAAGTGTCACTTTTTGGCGATATGGTGAGCATGAAGGAAGAAGTGTCACGATATCGCGACATGTCGCATTTTTGCGACCAAAAAAGAAGAGAAAGAGCAAGTGGGAAAAAGTGTCACGATATCGCGACATGTCATTTTTTCGTGACTAAAAGAGAAGAGAAAGAGCAAGAAGGAAAAAGTGTCGCGATATCACGACATGTCGCGTTGTCGTGATCAAAAGAGAAGAGAAAAAGCAAGAGGGAAAAAGTGTCACGATATCGCGACATGATGAGCAAGAATGAAAGAGTGTCACAATATCGTGACATGTTGAGCAAGAAGGAAAATGTGTTGCTTTTTGGCGATATGTTGAGCATGAAGGAAGAAGTGTCGCAATATCGCGACATGTCGCATTTTCATGACCAAAAAAGAAGAGAAAGAGCAAGTGGGAAAAAGTGTCGTGATATCGTGACATGTCATTTTTTCACGACTAAAAGAGAAGAGAAAGAGCAAGAAAGAAAAAGTGTCACGATTTCGCGACATGTCGTCTTTTCATGACCAAAAGAGAAGACTAAGAGCAAGAAGGAAAAGTGGCACGATATCATGACATGTCGCATTCTTGCGACTAAAAAAGAAGTGAAAGAGGAGGAAGGAAAAAGTGTCATGATGTTGCGACATGTTGAGCATGAAAGAAAGAGTGTCGCGATATCGCAACATGGAAAAAGTGTCGTGATATCGTGACATGTCACATTTTCGTGACCAAAATAAAAGAGAAAGAGCAAGAAAGAAAAAGTGTCACGATATCGTGACATGTTAGAAAGAGTGTCGCGATATCGCGACATGGTGAGCAAGAAGGAATTAGTGTCATTTTTTGGCGATGTGTTGAGCATGAATGAAAAAGTGTCACGATTTCACATGTCAGATTTTCGCATCCAAAAGAGAAGAGAAAGAGCAAGAAGGAAAAAGTGTCATGATATCGTGACATGTCGGTTTATCATGACCAAAAGAGAAGAGAAAGAGCAAGATGGAAAAAGTGTCACGATTTCGCGACATGTCATCCTGTCGCAACCAAAATAGAAGAGAAAGAGCGAGAATGAAAAGTGTCACGATATCGCTACATGTCACATTCTCATGACCAAAAGAGAAGAGAAAGAGGAGGAAAGAAAAAGTCTCACAATTTTGTGACATGTTCAGAATGAAAGAAAGGGTGTAGCAATATCGTGACATGTCATTTTTTTGCGACAAAAAGTGAAGAGAATAAGCAAGAGGGAAAAAGTATCACGATATCGCGACATGTCATTTTTTCACGACCAAAAGAGAAGAGAAAGAGCAGGAAGGAAAAGTGTCATGATTTCGTGACATGTCGCTTTTTCGCGACCAAAAGAGAAAAGAAAGAGGAGGAAGGACAAGTGTCGCGATATCGCGACATGTCGTAGTTTCGTGACCAAAAGAGAAGAGAAAGAGGAGGAAAGAAAAATTGTCATGATTTCATGACATGTTCAGAATGAAAGAAAGGGTGTAGCGATATCGTGACATGTCGCTTTTTCACGACCAAAAGTGAAGAGAATAAGCAAGAGGGAAAAAGTGTCGCGATATCATGACATGTCGTATTTTCATGACCAAAAGAGAAGAGAAATAGCGGGAAGGAAAAGTGTCATGATTTCACGACATGTCACTATTTCATGACCAAAAGAGAAAAGAAATAGGAGGAAGGACAAGTGTCACAATATCATGACATGTCACAGTTTCGCGACCAAAAGAGAAGAGAAAGTGTTAGGAGGCGAAAGTGTCGACTGCCTGTGTTCTAAGGTGTGTGTCATATTTTGTAAGGATGTTGCTCTTTGTTGGCTGTGTGGCCCCAGTAGGGGGCTAAGGAAAGACTGTCCCTATTGAGGTCTTGTTCCGTTTCAGCATTGTGCTAATTTTGTAATAGGTTTTGGGTTAACCTATAAAACCCGGTTGTAATGATTTTGTACCTTAATTACCAAAAAAAAAAGCAATTAATATTGTAAGTTTTCTTCATGCGTAGTACATGAATGATTCAAGCTATTTACATCTATATTTCAGAATATAAATGAATGTTATTATTATTATTATTATTATTATTATTATTATTATGGTAAATGAAGGGTTTTGGAAGGGCCCCAAACCTTTTACATTTTCCAAAGAGAAAAATCACTTTCAACATCTACATATTACAAAATTTGGTCTAAAAAGGATCATGTTGCATACTTAGATACAACAATTTTGATTTAACTCTATCCCATGGGGATTCAATATTTATTAAATTCAATCCATCTGGTTTCCTTAGAATATTTAGGATCTTTAATCAATTCTCTATTAGCTTTATATCATATCTCTAATTTTACCTTTCTTGAGGACTTTGGAAGCTTATGCCTAGTCTTCATTCAATATGCAACCTTTTTTAATCAGTTCCTGAATCTCAGTTTAGTTTCCTTGAAAATTAGCCCCATGCTAATAGATATTTTGTAGTGATAAATTTCCCTAAGGCTTTGAAACTTCTAACTCAACAAAATTAGAAGTGTTTTCCTCTTTCAAAGTTATAATTATCAAAGCCTTCGATAAAATATCATTCTATACCTTAGATCCATCCATCTAAACTACCATGTTTGCCAAAATATAAACTACAAAATTACCTTCCCTATAAATGTGTTGGATCACAAATTCCTCCATACCTGATAGTATATTCATTGCATCTTGAATAATACTTTCAATGCTCCAAATAGCAGTTTGCTTGGCATTCAAATTGTTAATAATATTCATAGAAACCCCTTCCACTGTAAGCTTCTTAAAATTTATTTTTTTGTAAGCCTTACTCCTATAATCATGGCTCTTGCCTCTACTACATGGTTTGATGTATGGCAAAATTTCATTGCATAAAAATACATCACTACCCTAGAGTTAGATCTCAAAACCCCTCCCTCTCTAGAGACTCCATAAAAATTTAATTTTACCCACCTTGGAAGGGAGGAGTTCATCTCACCTTTCTTTTTGGCTAGCTAATATGATTCTCTATAGCTCACAATAGTCCCCATTTCACTTTTATTTCTTCCTCCAACTCATTTTCATAAAATTATTTGTCCATATTAACAATCACATTTTCAATAATGGTAACTTTGATACTTCTAATAATGACCTCCAAACCATTAGTCTTATTTTGTAACATTCATTTATTCCTTTTCCTCCATATCTTCCAAATGAAATGAGGTAAGACAAAGATCCAAATTTTCTTCAATTGAGGGCTATGATAAGGGTTAACCCAACTTTCCCATAAGTCCTCCAAAGACTTTGTTGTCACCCATTGAATTTTAAGCGCCTAAAGAAGCACATGCTAGACCTCCAAAGAAAAGGGTAAATGGACAAAAATATGATCAACTATCTCCTCATCCCCACAACATAAATAACACCTATTAGGAATGATCATCCCTCTTCATTTCCAATATTCAATTTTGCAATGCTAGTCAAAGAAAGAAAGACACCTTCGGCAAGATATCTTTAATCCAAACTCTATGTGAGGGAAAATTTTGATTCTCCTTATCCCTTTCAAAGATAAAATATGAGTTAACAATAAATATTCCTTTAGGATTAGGACCCTAAAAGAACCTATCCTCTCCTATATTGAGTTGTAGATAGTAATGTTGTAAACTGAGATTGAGAGAATTAAGCCTACTTTGCATAATTGCATCAGCTCCTTCCAACTGTAGCATGTGCCACACTCTACAATTATCTTCCTCCTTAATGTACTCTTGAACCATGTTTCCATATTTTTTTAAAGAATGAATGATGCACTTCCAGTAAGAATTAAAAATTAAATGCCTCTCTATGACCCATGCATCATACCAAAAGCATATCTTATCACCTCTTCCCATTGCCATCTTAAACCTTTCCATAAGAGATTCCTTGTTTTGATCAACTCATTCCACAAAGATGATCCTAAATGTGGATTTAAGCTATAATAAAATGAGATTCTATTCTCAAGATATTTTGCAAAGAGGATCTAAGCCCAACATTGATCATGTTCAATCATTTGCTACCACCCCACTTTGTCCATTAAAGCCCTATTCATTTGCTTCACTTTTTTGATGCCCAGATCGCCTTCTTGCTTAGGCTTTCAAAATTTCTCCCATGCCACTAAACTAATCATCTATTTATCTTCTACACCAGTCCAAAGAAAGTTCCTATACATTCTCTCCAATTTCTCAGCCATCGATGTTAGGAATTTAAATAAAGACATCATGAAAATGAGCAAGTTTTGGAGGGTTATCCTCAATAGCTATAATTTCCATGCTTGAGTAAGGGAAGAACTTTTCCATCCTATTAGCTTTATATTCAATATCTTAAGCACTAAATTCTAGCATTCTCATTTCATTCTACCTACAAAAAGGGTATTCCCAAATATATACAGTGGGGAAGCTATTGATGCAAGAGCCTATCTTCTGGAGGGCATAACTTTTGATCCGATGGTTGGATTGACTTGAAATTTTATGTGGAGTTAGATATAGAGGTGGACATGCCATGGGCTAGAAAATTGTAGTCGTCTAATTGTTTTTTTAGGATTTTTTCAAGTTCTAATTCCTTCATCTAGTGCCTCGAAAATGAGATTTAGTGTTTTTTTTTTAATTTGGAAGAAAACATATCTGGAATAACTTCTTATTTAGGCATGGGTAGGTGTTGATATTTTCTAGGAGGCTTAATATAGATGATACAAAGGTGTGTATAAATTTAGAGGGCTATCCAAGTTTTTTTGGGTGATTTAGGTTTTGGCACTAAAGACGAAATAACCTAAGAAAAAAAATAAAAAAATGATAATTTCTTATTTTTAGGGCTTAATATTTATGGTTTTGTTTTAGGGTTTATTTTGGATATATATTCACTTGGTATCACATTGTAAAGGGGTGAAATATAGGAATGAGAAAAAAATCATTTATTAAATTAATTCCATCTATTATAACTTTTGTGTGATTGGGAATTTTTTCTTTTGCTTTGTTTATTTTTGTCACAATATTATGTGATTGGAGGTTCTTGTTCTAACCTCTTACAATTAGATTTACACCACCTATCCACTCTACAACCAAATTTTCTTGTAATTTTATTCTCAGTTGGGGAATGTTAACAAAGAACAACTTACTTTTCAAGAAATTAAAATTTTGACCTGAAGTTGTTTATAGGTTTTGAGAAATTTCTTGATATTCTTAGCTCCTCCAACTGATGACTCTGATAATATTATGGTATCATCAATGAACCATTGATGAGTAATTATATTTGAAGATGATGTTGGCCGAATTCCTTTAATCAAGGTTGCATCTTTTGTTGTAGTTAAGCTTCTTCCTAGAGCCTCAACCACTATTATGAACAAATAAGGCAATATAGGATCACCTTGTCTTAGCCCTCTTTTACTTGGAAAATAATCTACTAGTTATTCATTTAGTATCATTGAATATTGAGGCGTGGATATGCAAACCACAATATAAAGCCTCCAATTTACCCCAAAACAAAAAAGATACACCACTTTATCCAGAAACTTCCAAGAGACTCTGTCATAGGCTTTATTCATATCCAACTTCAATAACATACCTTCTAATCCTCTCATCCTTATAGAGTGTAAAGCCTCACAAATTGTGATTATCCCATCCAAGATCTACCTCTGTTTAAAAAAAATACTCTATTGGGGGGAGATAATATTAGGTAAAATACTCTTCAATCTATTGGCTAGAACCTTTGTCAAAATTTTATAAACAAAATTGCAGAGGTTGATTGGGAAAAATTATTTTAATATGTTTACTCCTTGATTTTTTGAAATCAAAACTAGGAATATAGAATTTCATTGCTTGAGAATTGTTTTTTCTCGCTAAAATTCCAGCAAAGCATCTAACATATCTTTCTTAATAATATTCCAATAACTTTGAAAGAAACCATTTGGAAAACCATCCAAACCCGGGGTTTTATCCTTTTGCATGCTAAAAACTGCCTTACACACCTCCTCCTCTAAGAAAGAACTATCCAAAAAATGATTTATTTCACTATTCACCACTTGGAGAATATTCTTCAATAATTTATTAAATGATTCAACATTTGCTACATCTTCCATGCTGAGGAGATTTTGAAAAAAATACTACTTTTTCAATGTCCTCTTCCTCTTTTATTTCCTTGCCCTCTTCTATATTTAATATTCTTATTCTATTATATGCCTTGTGTCTAATAGTTGTGAGATGAATAAATTGGGTGTTCCAATCTCCTTTGAGCCATAAATTTATAGACTTCTATCTCCAATAGACTTCTTCTTAGGCTAATAAAGTGTGGAGATCAGACAAAATCACCTTTTATTTTCTATCTAATTCCTCTAAGTGCCCCTAATTTTAAATTTGCTCTTCCACCTCTTTCAAGCTAGCATTTAGATTACTTTTTCTCTCTTTTAAATGACCAAAAATTTCCTTGTTCCAAACCTTTACATTTTTATTAACATTTTTAAGCTTTTGAGAGACTTGGAATATTTTGTATCCTCTAAGATCAATGTTCCACCATTATAAAACTTTTTGAGCTAAATAAGGATCTGACATCCACATTAACTCAAATCTAAAGGGTCTAACTTTAACTCTTCTCCCCTCCAACACTTCCAAAAGTAGTGGTGAATGATCAAAGACAATATTCGGGAGGGCTTTGAGAGAATAGTTATCATAGTGAGTTAACCAATATTGGGATGCTAATAATCTATCTAATATAATTTGAATGTAGTTGCTTCCTAACCTCCTATAATACTAGGTGTATTTAGTCCATTTCATATCCAAATCCATCAATTCGCATGTAGAGATAAGATCATTAAATTCTTCCATACTATTAGAATAGCCCAAAATACCACCCTTCTTGTCACTAGGATACAAGGGTGTGTTAAAATACTTATAAACTATCCATGACCACTCATACACCTCATAAAGACTACTAAGGAGATCCCAAACCCTTTTTCTTCCTTCCCTAGTATTTGGGACATACTCATTGGAAACAACACAAGAAGAAATTGTAATTTTACAAGTCGAGGATAGACACACATCTTTCATTTCTTTGAATACATTGACCATCAAATATTCTAGTGCCTCACAGAGTCCATACACCTCCAAAGGCTCCCACTGTTGAACTTCCCACTATATCTCCTTCCTTGCAAATGGTGTTTTTTAATCAATTGATTTTTTTTCTCATCAATCTTAATCTCTTGAATCAAGAAGATACTAGGTTTATATTATTTTCTCATATCCTAAAGTACCGAGTGTTTTGCAAGGGCATTCATACCCCTGATGTTCCAATATAGAAAATCCATTTCTTAAACATTTGTGGGTTCTTCCTCCCACCCAAATCTAAAACCTTCTAAGTATCAATAACAACTTGTTTTGTTGCCTCTTTGTATCTAACCACCTAGTTTTTGTCTTCCTCTAGATACAAAAGAGCCCACATCCACTTTTTTCTTAGCATGCTTTATGAGAGTCAATAAATTCAAATCCTCTTTAGAATTTTCTATATATGTATCCTCTGAAGACTGACATTCCTCTATATCTAGTTCCTCTTCTAGCCTATTCTTAAATATTTCTCCATTCTAATATTTTTCCTTTTGGTGAGGTGTTTCCCCTAGAGAACTCTCATCCTTGTTATTAGGTTTCTCCCTCTAATTCCTAGCCATGTTTTCCTATTTATTTTTCGTATTTTGGATATCATAATCTACTTCAACCATTATATTATGAAGATATGTAAAGGAGTTCTGGTTCACGAATTCAACTTTATCATAAGAGGATTCTTGGGTTTGAAAATTTTCTTTCTCAATGTTATAGGGGTTTTAATCTATGAGTTTTGCTTGAATAAATTCTTCTAGAATTTCCCCTTCCTTCGATGTCTGGGTCTTTGAGTCTTTAATATGGGTTTCTTGGACCTTAGCCTTATTCAATTTCTTCTCCATTGGAATGATTGGGTCTCCCACATGTTTGAATCTTGAATCTAAAGCCTCCTTAATATGCCATAATTTTCTAGGATTTTTCTACTTCTTCCTATTATGGCATAAATTTCTTGAATGCCTTAGTTTCTTGAAAGAATCATATCTTGAGGGAATATTCTCATATTCTATAGACTGCACCTAGCTTCTATGTTTAAAAAAGAGTTCTATTGAGCTAGGAAGTTTCTTTTATAGATTTGGATTCACACATATCCTAGCATACATCAACTTTTCAAATGTTATAGGATCGATTGTAATCAAAATACCAACCTATTTAACAATACATATCAACACTTACTCATATTAAAGCTGGAGGGGTAAACCTGATAATCTAACCCAAATAGGAGCTTGATGAATGCTCTACTTATTTGGGTCAAATTTGGACCCCCATTTTCATAGAAATAAACCTCAACATCCAAAAAAACATGGGTTGACCCATAATATGTGATATGTATCTTCTTCGCAGTTCATTTTGATCAAGAGTCAAACAACTCGTTCAAGAGTCAAGTATTGAGAATACAAAGTTGTAACGAAAAAAGGTACAATAAAGCTTGTATATATTTTGAGCAATTAATATTGTAAGTTGTTCTTCATGCATAGTACATGAATGATTTGAGCTATTTACATTTATATTTTAGCATATTATTGGAGGTTATTTGATTTATTATAAGCCTTGATATACATATTAATTTACTCATATTATTCTACTCATATTATTATCTTGACCTTTTATATATTGTGGCTATTTTATATTAGGACCTATGTGAGATAACCTGTGATATTTTATGGTAGTAAAGGCCTAAAAGCCAACAAATATAGAGTACAAGTATACTTTAATTCTTACATGTCTATATTTATTTTATATTTTTATAAAAAATATCTCACTTTATAATTCAAGGTTATCAAGTATTTTCGAAAACAATAATTTGGACAATATTTGATACTAGATAAGTCTATATCAAATAAATGGTTACATCAAGGTTATTAGTATACCATTTTATAACTCTTGAAAATGTGAAACTATTGGTCATGGGTTTGAAGTCTAATCAGTGAGAAAGGTTTACTTACAAATATCCCATAAAGGTTTAATTCCCATTAGTATCATGATAATACAATTTTTTTTAGTACCACAATATGGTTCATTGATATACCATAATAACATGGTCATGATAATATTTGAGTAGGTCCATTTTCAATTCCATATAGTTCAATTCAAAATTGAAAATATTACAATCATTTAACATAGTTATAATTGCAACCAAGGTTTGAACTACCCCATTATATAATTATTAAGAATAGATGATCATAAGCACATTTATGATTGAAATGAGAATAATTTACTAATTCAACATAATCATAATTGAAACCAACAAATCTTCACAATCCATAATCCTTTAGAAATATTATTGTAATTACATATTACACCAACTATAGCAATATCTATATCAACTAAGGAATGGGTAGAATTATTGAGTCATTAAGTATATTCATTGTATTTAGAAGCAAGTCAAACACATTATGGACTAGATTCAACATGTATATGCAGATCCAAGATATGTTGGATTAAACATATGCTAAGAATAAGGAATAATATGATAAAAAACTAATCCCTATAAAATATAAGTAGTGTCAACAACATTTGGTTAATAGATGAAAGGAAAAGGAAAAGACTACAAATATGGACTCAACTATGTATTATGGACCACATAATCCCAATAAGAAAATTAAATAATACAATCCAACTAGACTTTCCACTCTATTTTAATATTCATCCATTATTTGGTACATATCTTCTCAAACCTTATAGCTTCTCATTATTAGAACAATCCACAACAAAACATAAGCCTTCTATTGATATTCATACAAAATATGATGTATATATGAAATAAAATAATGTTACTAACTAATAACTCAAATATACTCTCAACAATAATATTTCTTTATTTCTTAGTACTAAGGATGGTCAATATACTTACAAAATAAAAGATACACTTTTTTTTTATTAGGTGAAATAAGGGATTTTGAAAGGGTCCCTGAAACTTTTACAAACAAGAAGAAAAAGCTTCTAGAGAGAGACCAAAGTGGAACAATCCACCTTAGGAATCCAAAAACTAAACTTCAAACAATAGCATGAACCAATATAATCTAGGATCTAGAAGAAGTGGATCCCACCAAAAGCATGAACTACCAAAATTGAAATTAAAAAACAAGAACAAGAGCAATAACATTCAAACCCAAGAAGTTGTTCCTACCCAAATAAAACCTAGAGAAATGTTCCAACAATTATTACCAAAAAGGCAAAACCAAAATTGAAACAGGGGTGGCAACCAACCCATCCACAAAAACTTGAAAATTGCATTCCAAGTACTGAATATAGATAAACAAAAGGGCTAAAGTAAAAATCACCAACATCTAAAAGAAGAGGCCCTTGAGCAAGGACCCACTAAGACCTCTCCCAAATTGGATCTATACCTAAAATAAAAATCACATCCAAACTATATAGACCTCCCATGTTCTAGATATGTTCTATAAACTATAGGGACCTCTCCTATTTTGGCTCTAGACTGTACATAATTTCAACACCTTGAACTTGGAATAGACAAACTCCTTCCTTCCAGGAGAAGAACTTCATGTGTGGTCTAATGCTCCAGGATACATACTTCATTAACAAAAATTGAGATTAGATATCTTCCCCCTTGCAAAGGTTTAGGGAGTTTTACAATATCCAACATCCATATTCAAAAAATACTGAGAGCCATTGGCGATCTCTGAATTTGTCTCCTTTTTCCTCAAAGCTTTAATTGATGGTCTCCCAACTTTATGCTCTACCCCAACATCTAAAGATCCCTTTTTATGACTTCTTGATTTACGACCAAGAAATCCCTTCTCCAATAAGGGTTTCAGGGAATATTTAGGTTTATCCACCCTCACCTCAAGAGAGGATAGAATGGTATCAATGCTCTCATTCATTACATCCATTCTAGAAGAAATTAAAACCTCTGGCACTAAATTTAAACAATCAAAAGGGGTTTGATCATTCAACAAAGTAGGTGAAGTACCAACCTGAGAAAAGTAGTTTATATCCAACAACTTGTTGATAACAAGGGGTATATTTGGATCTCCACCCAGGGAGGAATCCCTTTCTTTAAGTGAAAGGTCTATTATTGTAGCTATCACATTTGTTCTGACTAGTTGGATTTTGTATGACCCTTCCTTTTGAGCAATGGATTTCATTTATTTCTCCACCAAATTCTTTTGGATAGACTTACCCTTAGAGTTTACCTTCAACCATACTTTTTGCACCTTAGATGGGCACTGGCCCAAATGATGACTAGAATATTTACATTCAAAGCAAAAATTAGGTTGAATTTCATAAACAATGTTGTGGGTCTAGGATCCCAAACTTGATATAATATCAATGGAGGAAGCAAAGTTTGATTCCAAATATACAGTTATGCATATTCTTGCAAATATCAATCTCAAATTTGTTCTAGTTATAGAATCAATCATAATAAGTTCACCCACCACCTTAGCTATACCTCTTAGAATGTCTTCATACCAAAATTAAAAGGGAAGGACATGTAACCTGACCTTGAGGGGAGCTGTATTGATTTTTGTGTTTCTAGGAAAAATTTTGGACTCTAACACTAGAGTAAAAAACCCTACTTCCCAAAGAACTAGGGACCTCCACTAAGAGCATGCTTTGAGTCAGCTTCACAGTTAAATTTGAACATGAAGAATTTAGAAAGAGCAACTATTTCTAGCTGGCCATGAGGCTGCCACTTCAAAAATGCCCACCTTCTTATGACATTAAGATTAGGCCAAACTCCTAAAAACTTACCCACCAAATTAAAGGCACTTTCAGCCATGGTGAGATTAAGTAAATCCATTCCTCACTGGTTGTGGTTGGGGTCTAAGGGTTTCTTTGGTGCCCACCCAAAAAATCCAAAGTTTAGTATGAGGGGACTAGGACCTTTCATAAAAAACTATGTAAAATCATTGAAAAACTAAAAGATTCACTTTTGAGCATATTTAATAAAACTAAATTTATAAATATCAATTTCTTATATATCTATAAACTAACAAACTCATAAACTCCAAACACTCTACAAGGTGGAAACTCCATAAAGATAAAACTCATAAAAGTCACCCATAATTTGACATTTCTACATAACACTATCACAAATATTACAAAATATTAAATAACATCATGTCTCACCTTTGAAATAATACTATTCAATGCCTAACTAATATTGACTAGCACAATTCTTTCACTTTCCATATTTTCAACTTGTTCCAACAAAAAAAGAAATATATGTTCACTTTCTTAATTTGTAATAGTATATTATTTCACACCCTTAATCATGGTTCAAATATCATGGGTGAACGTGTAATACCTCGGTACCATATTTGCAAGTTTTGTTGATTTTAGAGGAGAAATACAATGACAAAAGGCCAAACAACAAAAACATCTCAAAATTTGAAGAAATTGGCCAAATTTGATAGGGATTGATTTGATTATAAAATTGTGTCGATTGGCTTAGAGGAGAAATTTACTTTCTTAAGGGCATAAATTGGCTTGAAGGAGAAATTCACTCAACAAATATGGCCATTTTACTCATTAAATGTGAGTGATCACTCATAAATTTGACTAAATTGATCAACAAACTTGAGAGAATAGCTTAAACAAGCATAAAGGGAAAAATCAATATGGATCATAAGACAAATCTTGTAGAAAGCAACTTTTGACATATAGTGATGCACCAAGTCATTTTTGGAGTCTTCTAAGCCTATTAGAGGCATATAACATTTGGAGGTGGAACATTTTGCTAAATTTAACCCCAAATTTTTACTCCTAAGTAACTTAGGGGTAAAATTTTGCTATAAATAGGGCCTAGGGGTCTAATTGTAACAATATTTTGGCCATGATAAATACATTCTATGAAACCTACATTATGTTTTGTATTCATGAGGTTGTATGAAATTGACAAGCCCTTATGCATCCCATAAGTGGTACTACCCTTCTAGTTTTCTAAGTGCATGACGGTTGTGGCATGGTCCTTCTAGCCCATCTTATAATTTACTTATAAATTGTATAATCAAATAAATGGGTCAACATTGATCTTATTTGACCTTCCATGTGTTTATTGATCACATGTTATCTTTTTTATGGTGTAAAAGTGGTATTTGCTTTCAATTATTTAAGCTCTAAACTTCTCACAATTTTATTTTTTGCACTTAAATTTTCATGCATTTTACTTTGGGTTTACATGAGGACAGTGGGGAGCCAGCCTAAATTGAAAATTTAGGGAAATCCTTTGGCAAACCCATACAATCTTGTTGAAACTCATATTTGGGGGTGCAAAAATCTTATTTAGAAGTCATGATTATTACCTAGATCAACATAGTTTCTAGCATGCCTGATGGGACAAACCCTCATTTTATATGTCTTTGCATTAACATTTGTTGATTTCCACTCCAAAAATATGTCTCTCATGGACATAATTATTGGCTTGAAATTAGAGAAAATTTTCACTAAGTAACCATTAGCAAGTGATTTGCTCTGAAAGTTAGAGGGATTCACTTGATTTTAAGCAAATTTAAAAAATTGTTAGAGTCCTTAATAGTAAGTAATTAACTTAGTAATTCCAAATAGGTTGCATTTATTTAGCAAGTGATTTGCTCAACAAAACCTACATTTTCATAGGTTAAGTCTAGAGCAATTTTCCAAGGCTAGGAGCTGATTTTTTAGTTCCAAAACCAAATTTAGTTGAAATTTGATCACTTTTTTGTTATTTATGATTGAATTAGATGAGTACTTTGTGGATGCCAACTTTTTTTTTATTTTTTAAAGTAGGGTTTTGAAAGGGTTTCCCTTTCCCTTTTACATTGACTTAGTTACATTGAGCTATTTGGTGCTGTTGAGATTTGAATGTTGGTATGGGCTACATCAATTATTTGTCCCAACTGTTGAACCAAGGACCCATTGACAAGGAATACCAACTTTAAAATGAACTTTAAAAATCCAATTTTTTTTGCAAATATGACAACTCCAATAACATTCAAGCAAATATCAAAACTAAAAAATGAACTCATATGTGCATTTGCCATGGGCAAAAGAACTTAAGGTAGATTCTAGGTTAATTTTTTTCTAAATACAAAATAAAAGGTGCTTTGCTTATAAAAGTAGGAAATTTTCTCGCAAAAATGAATGAATCACTCCAAAATAGTAAAGTTCATCCAAAATGGTCTAGCAAATTATTTTTTTTGGTAAGTTAAGTTGAATTGAAAATGGGTTTTTATCAAGGAGCCCAAAACCTGATTACATTAAACTTCAAGAGGAAACGTCAAAGGATAGACAACAGTAAAGGCTTGAGGAACACCTTCAAGGATGCATTCAGGAAGGTAGTGAGGAAAACCGTGTGAAACAAAATTTGAAAATCTTGCCAGGCGAGAAAAGAGAAGGTGGTAGAAGAGAACAAAAACACCCACCTAAAATAAATTTGAAACTTTCGAAAGGCAAGAAAAGGAAACATGTGCCTAAAATTAAATTTGCAACATACCAGGGGTAGGAAAATGAGAAATGCACCAAACCACCCAAGGGAAACTAGAAACCAAGTGATAAACAACTTCCCATGCAGGGTAAAACTAGTTAATTACAAAAAAACCACCCTACGCCAAAGGGTGGAGAAAAGAAACTAAAATTACAATACATCCTACCAAAAATAGGATAGGAAGCAACCAGGGATGCCATAGGATCACTCAAACTAAGAAAAATTGAGTCATTTGTGAGCCTGAAAGGTGGAATATCAATCTAATAATTTCCTTAGGCCATGAAATCCTCATGCAATGGATCACCAGCCTATAGATTGGATCAGCATGCAGAGGAACTCCTCAGGCCATGAAGTCCTCATGTAGTGAAGAAGAAAGCCTTCAAAGGTACCAACCCAGCAAAGGAAGCAATAGAAGCAGAACAACACATCGCAGGAAAAATATGGAAACGTTCTAGAGGAACCCAAGAGGAAGGAGTCACGAGGAAGCCCAACTGTAGATGATAGAGCCCAAATAGAAAGGATGCAACCAAAAATCCTAGACAACCTTCAGAACCACCAACGAACAGCTTAAGGGAAAAATATGAGGAAGTCCTTCAAGGACACAAAAACAAGGAAACCAGAGGCTATCCCAGGCAAGCCACGAAAGAAAATTAAATCCTGCTAGACCTACAACATCAATCCCAAAGAGTAGAGTCATAGAATAAAGCACATGGTCCTCCCCAAGACCAAAAGTATGTTGTGAAAAACTTCTTATGAAGCCACTTTCCCATAGTCCTAGCATTCCACATTTGAAGATACTCCATAGTAAAACATCAAGAAGACCCCTGAAAAAGCTTGGGAAAAACTAGGAAATCCAAGGATAAAACCTAAAAAACCCAAGTAAAGTCCTAGGCAAGAACCCAAAACCATCCCAGGACCTAGGCATCGAAGGAATACCCCACCACAAGACAAGGAAAGGGGCAGAACATTGGATCAGTGATCTCCCTCTCCAAGGAGATCGTCTACAACACCATCTTGCCATGGAGGAAGGGTTAAGGAAGTTCCAGGGAAGCTGGGACAAGATCAGGAACCTGGGATAGGGCCAGGTAAGGGATATAGGGAAGTGGAACAGGACTTCCATAGAAAGTCACTTGCAGAGCCCTTCGGTCTAGCAAATTATTTTCTTGAAGTTTGAAAAGCAATTTTCTAGGAAAGACAAGTTTTTTCCTCTCTCCCATAAAGGAAGGTAATTTGGTCTAGTCTAAAAATTGATTCACTCCAAGCAATCTAATTAGACAACATGCTCTTTTAAAAAATTATCTAAGATTAGAAACCCAAGCAAATTGCTAGAAAAATCAATCAAATCACATACATTTTTGAAGTGAATTGTTCCAATTTTGCATGTAGTAAACTACACCTTTCTAGAAAATTACCTCAAAATTGCAAGTGAATTGTTTCAATTTTGCAAAAAAATCACTCAATAGCCAAAATTTTCAAATTTTAATTTTTTTTGTTGATTTTAACCTCAAATCTTTATTTATGTAGGTACGTATGCACATGCCTAAGAATACATGATATAAAACTCAAAAAAAAGAAAATATCAATAAACAACAAACATCATCATGTGCCATCTAAAGGACACTAAAGAAAAAAGAACAAACCACAATGTGGGTACATCAAGAAGATGAATTTGAAGAAGTTTCCATGTCTAGTGTCACCTTTTCAAAAGGAAAAAGTCCCATGGCTAGTCTAGTTTTCCAAAGCTTTAAAATTACCTAAAACTAGTTACTCAAGCCAACAAATGAGTTATTCTTTAGCTTTAGCAAACCATACTTGGTTGAATCCAATCACTATAGTGACTTATTACAATCCTTTATATCAGATACCCATTGATGTAGACAACCTCATGAATATCCTACTTTTCATGAGCCAATTCTACAACCCACCACCATATTTGGTATACAAAAAATATCTCCTATTAGTACTCCTCTAGCCTAGAACCCACTTGGATCTATTTTATCATATACTTAAACATCCCTCTAGGTTAATACTTGGATCCAATAGGTTTCAAACTAAAAATTAGTCAAAATATGTAAGCAATGAGTAGACAAACGATATCATAGGTATTCTATGGAACATCTAGGGATCAATACTACCTCTATCCAACCAAGCATAAATGTGTAAGGTCTACCTTATCAAAACTAGCAAATCTCATAGATAGGGTTGAACTATTATCCATAATAGAATATATAATTACCTCTTAATAAGTAGTGAACTTACTAAAATCTATCACCTTAGTATCCTCCACATTTTTTACCTCTATATTTATACCCCATACCATTTGTATCCACCTCACTGATACACTATGTACCCTCCTCTCCATCAATAGTACAATCAACCCCCTCCTTAGAAAAATAATTAGGAGCATCCCTTAGACTACAAACCCAACTTCTTGATTGAACCTACCAAGTGTTGTTAAACCTAGTGGCCTATTATTTGATTCTTCTACAAATTGTGAAAGCCTTACCTACTTTTGATGGGAATGGAAACAAGATGTTATTGTATCACCTTAGTGAACTATTAATGCTCAAGTTAATTTACCATATTTAGAAGGACATAATCGTACACTTATTTATTCCCTTCATGACAAAGATAATTTATGGTATAAGGGATTAATATATAATTTGGTTATTAGTTGGGTATCAATAGTAGAACCATATATGCATAAATTTGATAGAAAAGGAAATGGTTACTTAGTTTTGTTTTAGTTAAATACAATGTAAAGACACCCTTAAGAAAAAATATATGATTTACTAGGTTCTTGAGGAATATAAATCTAGTTCCACAAAACATAATGCCAAACAAAGAATATGCATTACCATATTATATCAAAGGCTTACAATTTGTTTTAGCACTAATGGTTAGTAATGTTGATCATCATACACTAGTAGCATTTGAAGAAGTGTCCAAAGGATAAGGTGTTATTGTTTGGAATATTTGGATAGATAATATGACCCCTACCCCTCTAATGGCCTATGCAACCCAAATATATTAGAATACAACTATGCAAAATCCCATGCCCAATTTTTATTCTTTCTCTAATTTTTAACCAAATTTTCCCATACTTTCTTCCATATAACCATAAATTATCATCCATCCTAGCCAGATTTCATCATCTATAGTAGCCTTATAACCCTTACTACTAGTGTTTCTAGCTCCATCCAACCCTAATATCAAAATCAACATCAATTTCATGATGAATGAAATTCTAGAAGTAATCAAGACTTTGGTAAATTAGAATAATGTTGTAAAGCAACAGTGGCAACAACCAAAGAATTAGCAACCTTGAAATACCATGTACCAAATAAAAAATTAAATACCTCAGCAAGGTGCTAATCAAAGAGCTAATTAGATTCATAATCACACGGTTAATTCCAACATAAAGGCTAAACTAACATGGTGCCTTGAAATGATAGACACCATCCTACTAAAGGCATGAGATCTATTAGGTATTCTCAAAATATTCCATACATTTAGTAATTTTAATTTCAACAAGATTCCACCACTGGTCAAGCAAACCTCATAATGAATTTTTCTATATACCAATAGTCCCAAGCTCCATAGTCAATACTTACTATGTTAAATCCCAACAAGCAATATTGGAAAATTTTAGCACTATGGAAATATATGAAGAGTCAGCTTTCAAATATGATTTCATATTTACCAATCAATAAGGGGTTGAAACTAGGGTAGCTAATAAGTAGATCAACATTGAGAAGGGTACAATAGTACTTATAAGAAGGTTTCCTTTACACTTAAAAGATAAAGGGCCTATCACAATGTAACAAGAAAACAAAATAAGGGAAATACAGGTAAGGAAGAAACAAATACCCCATAAAGAAGGAGTTAAAGAGTACCAATTATAGACACTAGAAAAAATATAAATGGAGAGAACTAGTAACAAGCAATAGGGACAAAGAAACAACCCCCAAATTTTACCAATGAAAGGAGGTATCCTTTTCCAAATTCAATATCATAGAGGAGGTGAAAAGAACACCAAATAAGGTTAGCATGTTGGAATAATTAGCCCTACGATTAAGACCCTATCCTAACATAACTATTATCATGTAATTATCTAATGGTGGTATATATTGCACCTTGGGTGCCTAGTGCATGTGGGCCCATTATGATGTAACTGCTATTTTATTATAAGCAAGAGTGAGTAATGATGTAAATATTACTTTATTGTAAGTAGAAGTTATAATTTTATGATGTAACTTTTACTTTGTTTTAAGCAGGAGCTATTAGAATAAGAGTATGTATAAAGGCAAGGGTGGAAAGGAATGTATCATCTCATATTTCTCAATTTGTATCGAATATCTACTTCCAAGGAGGTTGCCTTCTCAAAGAGGTCTTCTATATATGGTTAATATAACTTTGCTATATTTCATTTCAACTATTTTCAAGAGCACTTCTTTTTTTTTGTTGTATTTTTATTAATTCTTGCATTGCTTTTGTGGTTATGCTTGATTTTAATTATAAGGTTCCAAACAAGTGGTATTAGATCTCTTTCCATGGTTGTTTTTCATAATAGTAAAAAAATTTATTATCCTTCAATCTGTATTTCTAATTTGTAAATTTTTTATCTTGCTAATTTTCCATTAAAAATAGCATGCAAATAAAACCACAAAATTTTCTTCTATTTTTAGTGCATTAGGTTAGAAACCCTATGTCAAGGGTTTTAAAATATCACAGAGGAATTGTCATGTTTGACTAAGTTATATTTACTATAAAGCATCTAGTGAAGTGAGGGGTGATCAAACTCCAATACCCAAGCCTTAGATAACACCCATACATGGTTGTGAGCTCCCATGTACCCTTGAGTATATATGGAGACCCCTTAGGACTAGGAGAAACCTTCATCCATAGGAAGATATTAACCATTTAAGTTTTGTGATGCATGACTAAGTTGTTAGATCTAGGAAGTTACTCTCATAGTACACTAAAAAATGGATAGTGTGGCTATGGGTATGGTGGAACCATCCATAGTTAGAGTTCTGAGATATTGTGCCGATCACTAATCATGATCGAAGATTGTATATTAGAGAGCCCACAAAATCAAACACACCTTGGCTTAGAATGTCTCTATTGTACTTGTTTTTAGTTCATTCCCAACCAAAAATAAAATTAGATTTGAGCAATATTATAGAGACAACTACTCCCATCACAAATTGAAGGGATCTTGAATATCAAGTGTGATAGAATAGAGAATATATAATTGACACTATACGGAATATATTAGAATAGTCAATTATCAAAGCAATTAGTTGTCAAAATAGTTAGGTATCAGTTTTGAGTATGATAAGTGCAAAGAATACCTAGTTTGATAATTAGAAAAATTGGTTGGTAAACCCCCCAAAAGTCCCAAAATAATAAAAAACAATTATTTTGTGGTATAGTCCATTGCGATCCTCTTTTTGAGTTAATAATTTTGCTATATAACACCCATGCACTTTTTTAGATACCCCCTAATTCGCCTTTTTTTTGTATAGTCCATTCTTATCCTCTCTTTGACTTGATAATTTTTATATATAACAACTATATACTTTTTTGGAGACCCCAAAGTGCTTAAATATGGTTGGAGGTACTAGAGCTACCCAAGAGATAGAGATATTAGGTGAACAAGTGAAATGTTTGGAAGATCAACATTAATTCCATCTACTAATATCCAAACTAGAAAAATTTGATGGATTTGATGACATTGAGATTTTTATAAGAGGCCTAGATGCCAACTACTACACACTAGATAGGCTAGTAGGGAGTCAAAAAGGTAATTTCAAGTGAAGAGCCCAAAATACCTTACCCATAGTAGAAATTATAGAATGCCCAAGTTAGAATTTTTCAAATGTAATGGTGAGTAACCAACTAGTTGGGTGTATAGCACTATACAATATTTTTCTCTTCATGAAAGGCTCATAATGGCATTCTTTAACCTCGAGCATAAAGCAATTCAATGGTACCAATGGTTGAAGAATATTCATTTACATCTTACTTGGGCTGAATTTAAAATATAATTACTCATCCAATTTGGACTTAAAGAGTATGAGGATTTTATTAGAGCCTTCACCAAGCTAAAACAAACAATAATTATCCATAAATATTAAACACAACTAAGAAAATTATCTAACCACATGAGGGGATTTAGTGTAAATTTTTTCCAAGTTTTTTCATTAGTGGATTAAAGGAAGATATCTATGCTAAAATAAAAATGTTCAAACCAATTAGCATGATGGTAGTAGTAGGATTGGCTAGGTTGGCTAAAGATAAATTTGTGGTACAAAGGCATGTCTTCAAACCTCCACAAGCTCGAACACAATTTCCATCAACAAACCACCCCAAATCAAATGGCTTGCCTAAGAAGAAATGGATGCACAAAGGGTATAAGGACTATATTTCAACTGTGATGTTAAATATTCTTCAAGCCATAAGTACATATAAAATAAGCTATATTCACTAAATGTGGGTGAATCTTCCACTAGGGAACCACAGAAAGAAAAGGAGGAGCATAGGGAAGCAACCTAAAGAGTCAAAATTGATATAGGACCAACCATTTGAGATATTAGTACATGCCTTAGTCAAAAAATTTACTCCCTAGACCATGAAAGTGGTAGGGCATTTGAAGGGACACAAATTCATTATCCTTGTTGATATGGGTAGTACCTATAATTTTATTGATCAGTGGGTAGCTAAAAAAGTATACAATTACATGTAATCGTGCAATTCTTTTGAAGTCATGGTGGCTAATGGTGGAACCCTACAATGCAAAGGGAAATGTAAAATATTAAGACATAGTTAGATGACTAAATATTAGGGCAGATATGTTTGACCTTCCCTTGGGAGGATGTGACATTGTATTGGGAACTCAATGGCTTCATACACTAAGCCTAATAGTATAGGACTTTTCTAAGATTTGGATTTAATTCGCTAAGCATGGAAAGGAATACACTATTTATGGAATGCTCACAGGTCCTACCCAACTCATCATCTCCCACTAAATGAAAATATTTTAAATAAATTATCTCAAGGATAGGTGGCATAACTATTTGCACTACAAACCCTAACTACCAATGATGTGATTCAATCGAATAAATTATAGGAAGTTATGGATAAGTATGCAATCATATTTATGGAACCCCATAGGTTTCCACCATGATGCACCCGTGATCATGCCATCCAACTTGTTCCAGGAAGCTCACCACCCAACACTTGTCCCTATAGGTATCCATATGTACAAAAGACTAAGATTGAAAATATGGTAAAGAAGTTGTTATAAATAGGGGTCATTAGGCCAAAGTGTCAGCCCAAATTCCTCTCAAGTAATACTGGTTCATTATAAAGATAATTTTGATAGCTATGGGTTGATTTTTGAGAGCTCAACAAAATTATTGTCAAGGACAAGTTTCCCATACCATCATTGATAAGTTACTAGATGAACTCCATGATGTTTACTTCTTTTCTAAACTGGATTTATGATCAAGATATCATCAATTAGATTGAGAGAAGAAGATATTCCAAATATAACATTTCAAACTTATGAAGGCCGTTATGAATTCCTTGTCATGCCCTTCAACCTTACCAATGTTCCTCCCACCTTTCATAATCTCATGAATTTAATATTTTGGCCATTCTCACATAAATTCATTTGGATTTTTTATGACATCCTAATTTATAGTCACACATGGGTGGAAAATTTACATGTGGACCATAATTTGCAATTTCTAGATAATAACTAACTGTGTGCAAAATGGTCCAGATGCTCTTTTGAAATGCAAGAAGTGGAATACCTGGTTCACATAGTTTCAAAGGAGCAGGCCAAGGTGGAACCAAAGAAAATTATTTTCATACAAGAATGATTGAAGCCACACACTCTTAAAATTCTTGGGGTTTCCTAGGCCTCATTGGTTGTTATCAATTTATTTCTTGATTATGGAAATATTGCATCTCCCTGGATAATTATGTTATGGAAAGACTATTTATATGATCAAAACCATATGAACATACCTCTTGTGACTCAAATAAGCTATGTTATCTTCTCTTGTACTAACAATGCCCAATTTCTTCAAGCTTTTGTGGTTGAAAGTGACACATCAAGAAGTGGAATTGGTGTAGTGCTTATGTAAGAAGGAAGGCCATTAGCTTTCACTAGTAAGGTATTATCAGGAAAAAACATAGGAAAATTGATGTATAGGAAGGAGATGATGGTAATATTACATTCTATAAATCATTGGACTTATCTTATTAGGCAATATTTTCCCCCAAAAATATATAACTACAGTATTAAATAATTTCTTGAGTAACGTTTCTCCATCCAAAATAGCAAAAATGGGTTACCAAATTGCTCGGATATGACTATTAAATAATTTACAAGAATAAAAAGAAAATTTAGTTGTTATGCACTATCTCGTTAATATGAGGATTGAAGTAAACTATGCACCATCTCTACTCCACTTTCTCAATGGATCCATTAGCTTCAAGGAGATGTGACCCAAGATACCACCTTGCAATCCTTGATTTAGTAACCTCAAAATGATCCCGACTCTCAACCAAAATATACATGGGATGGGCAACATTTGTGGTACCAAGGCCACCTTGTTATTCCTAAAAATTTACCACTATGGGAAACTATACCACAAGAAATGCATGCTTCATCGACTACAAATATTTTAGGTTCTTAAATACATATAAGTGGGTTAAACATATATATTTTTAAGGTAGGGGTGAAAAGGGATCTTCAAACATTTATGGCATAATGTGATACTTGTTAGTGTATGAAGGAGAAAACTATTTGCACACCAGACACACTTTAGGCTCTACCTATTTTGAATACTATTTGTATAGATATTTCAATGGAATTTATTGAAGGGCTCCTAAAATTTTAAGGTAAAATAGTCATTCTCATCATGGTGGATTGTCTCTCTAAGTTTGCTCACTTCATTCCTCTATCCCACTCTTACAAGGCCTCAATGATCACTCAAATATTCCTTGACTCCATTTTTTGCCTTCATGGTATACCCTACTTCACTAGTAATTTTTGGTAGGAACTATTCAAGCTACATGACACACAACTTAAGATGATATCAGTCTACCATCCTCAAATGGACCAACAAAAATTGTTAACACATATTTAGAAATATATATTTGTTCCTTTGCATATGAGCAATCAACTCAATGGATCAAATGGCTTATGTTGGCTAAATTATGGTATAATACTACATATAAATCCACCACTAAGATGGCACCATTTTAAGTAGTTTATGTACACCCTCCACCATCACTTTTTTCATACATCCTCGATAATTCCAATGTTTAAGGAGTGGACTCTGCTCTTAGAGAGTGCGCACAACTCCTCCAATATCTCAAGAATAATTTGGTTGTGGCACATAATCATATGTGACAACAAGTTGATCAAAACTTCCTAAAGCGTAGTTTTAATATTGGGGATATGTTATTCCTACATTTGTAGACGTACATATAGTCATCATTGAAACTTTATGGTCATCAAAATCTAGCAACCAAATTATATGGAACATATAAAGTGCTACAATAGATTGGCCTTGTGGCCTACAAGCTCAAATTGTTGGGTTTTCTCCTCTATACATCCATTTTTTATATATCCTCTTTAAATAAGGTCATTGGCATCCGTACATAGGTTAAATCAACACTACCCTAGTTGAATGAAGAATGCTTGGTCATCTTGGAACCTGAGATTATTCTAGACTAACAAATATACACACTTAAAAATCGTACACTCATTGATGTTTTCATGCAATGGTGGGAATTATAGCTATAAGATGCCACTTGGAAGTTGATCCATCAACTCTAGCAATAGTTCACTCATCTTAATATTTGAGTACAAAGCTTCTTGAAGTGGGAGAGCATGGTAGGACCCTATCCTTAACATAACCATCATCATGTAATTATCTAGAGTTGGTATATGTTGCACCTTGGATGTATAGTACATATGGACCCATTATGATGTAACCACTACTTTTATTATAAGCGGGAGTTAGTAATGACATAACTATTATTTCATTGTAAGCAGCAGTTATAATTTTATGATGTAATTGTTACTTTTTTGTAAATAGGAGTTATTATAATAAGAGTCTATATAAAGGTAGGGATGGAAATAAATGTATCATCTCATATTTCTCAATTTGTATCGAATTTCTACTTCCAAGGAGGTTGTCCCCTTGAAGAGGTCCATGATATCTGATTAATATAAGTTTTCTATATTTCCTTTTAGTTATTTTCACAAGCAATTATGTTTTTATTTCTATGTTTCCATTAATTATTACACTGCCTTTGTGGTTATGCTTGATTTTAATCATAATATTCCTAACATCTACCTAGGCATTGGGACTTGCTCTAAGAAGCTATAAAATAATAAGAGTAGATTTATGCTAAAGATAAGTAAGCAAAATCCACTATAGTTCATGTAGTAGAGCAACATAATCTAACAACAAAACAATTGAAAAACATCCATGTCAACACATATAATGTACAAAATACTCCAAAACCAAAAAATCTATAGTTGCCCACATTCTATGTGATGCTTAAGATAAAAAATATCTATTGCCTTTTTAAGCCTTACTACCACCGAATTTCACAGGTCCTAATATAAAATAGCCACAATATTAAAGGTCAAATTATAAATAATGAAGAGTAGAATAATATATGAGCAATTTAATATGTATATCAAGGCCTATATAATACTGAAAATAACATTCACTTATATAATAAAATATGAATGTAAATTGTCTAAGTCATTCATGAACTATGCATGAAAAAACTTACAATATTAATTGCTCAAAATATGTATACAAGCTTTATCCCTTCTCTATAACTCTTCTTACAATCAGATAAGACCTTCTTATCTTCACCTTCATGTATGGAGCTTTTTCTTCATAATATAGACATAGTAACGTGACTCTTCACATACTTGACTATTGCTCTCCATATGAAAAATCCCATGATCTTTGGCTTATCATATTTCCACTTGCATACTAGACTCTTCACTTTCTTCTTACATGCACACTTGACTCTATGACACATCTACATGACTCTTACACTTCTACATGCACTCCTAATCTAAGACACTTGTACACATCTTCACATTACATATTTGCACTCTTACATACAAGACACTTGTGCACATTCTCTTAATACACTCTTGCACTCTAACTTACATGACACTTGTGCATTTCCTGCACATTGGCACTTACAATAAAGGGGAAATATAAAACACTCATCTAAACTAAATACCCATCCCTAATCTATTACATATTTACAATTGTATCATGAAGGTGCCATGGGGTACATAAGCATGTACCAAATAATATAATATTCCTCAACATTATCTTCTAAGGAGTGGTAGTGAATTTAGGTGCAACAATCACAATTATGCCCAAAGATATTTGTGAAGAAATGGCCCTCCCTTACAGTAAGATGACTAGGCATCCAATGCAAATGGATGTTACAAGAATTAGTGTGGTAGGGATCCTCAAAGATCTGATCATGACTCTAGATAAATATCTAGAGTTTAGATTGGTACAAGAAGTGATAGTCATGGACCTACCCACATACTTTGGGATGTTATTGTCCAAATAATGGATGCGTAAGTTATCAGGGGACATTTTTCTAGCAATGGACTATACTCATATGAAGGTGCCCAAAGATAGAAAAATAATGAAGATGGAGAATAAACTATCTTGCAACATAAAATTGAATATGAAAGCATGGTTAACTAGAATGAATTTCTAGAATACATCAAATATGATGACTATCAAGAAGGCAACAAAGATCTAGAAGTGGATATGATAATTTGCGTGTTACAAGATAATGGAGATCTATAAGTGGAGTATGAAGAAACTAAGTTAGGGAACTACTAATTATGGATACCCCTTTAAAAATACCTACCCTAAAAGTCATGAAACTAAAAATACATGGACTATTTACTTTGATGGCACCAGGACCAGGAATGAAGCAAGTGCTAGGGTATAGTTTATTGATCCATAATAAACATAGATTTACTATGCTTATGGTTTGTTGTCTAACTGTACAAACAAGATGGTAGAATATGAAGTACTTTGTATTGGTTTTAGGAAAGTAGAAATTATGGGAATCAAATACATAAGAATATATGACATCTTTAAACTAGTAAATCAGGTTAAAACAAGCACCTAAAGTATTATAGGCATTAAACCTTGAATTTGCTTATAAGTTTTGACTCATATGAAATAAAAATAATCCCAAAGGAATTGAATATAAAGGTAGATGATTTGGAGAGAATGGCAATCTGATTTAATCCAAAAAATGATATGTGGGATAGACCAAAAAAATTAGAAATTGTTTAGATGGGAAATACATGATAACTCTTAGTATTGGCAAGTCTTCAACATTGATGATAAAATAATAGAATTCCTAGTTAAAGAGGATTAATATTCCAAAGAATAAAATAAAAATGTATATGAAATAAAGGATGGAGTCACGCAAATAAAATCAAATTAGCCATCCAAAGGTCTGATCATGTTGGAGAGTGTTTAACTTAGATGATACTTGAAGGAAAAGTTGCCTTAAGGTGATATCTTCTTTATATCATCCAGTTGAGGTAGCTAAAGCTAAGAGCCTACTTCTTGGGAAAGATTACACTTCAAAATAAAAGGACCTTTTCAAGGAACTTTGTGGTAAATACAAAGACTTTATTGCCTAGTCATACAAATGTCTTAAAGTATATGACTATAAAATCATAGAGCATACAATTGAATTAAATAGTAATTCCAGATATTTCAAATAGAAGCAAAGACCAATGAATCCAAAAATATAAGCAATGATGAAAAAGATTTATTAAAGCTTCTACAAGCTCATATTATATTCCCAATCAAATAATCCACATGGGTTGTCAATTTGGTTCTAATACACAAGAAAAATGGGGATATAAGACTATGTGTTGACTTTAGGAAATTGAATAAGGAATCTTTGAAATATCACTACCCATTGTTTACCATCAACCAAATACTAGAAAATGTAGTAGTATTATAGATATTAATTCTCTTATATGGATTCCATGGATATAATCATATTTGGTTTAAGGATGAAGACCAACATACAACAACCTTCACTACTAAGTGGGGGACTTTTGCGTATCAATGAATACATTTTGGTTTATCAAATGTAGAAGTAACTTTTCAAAGAGCAATGAACATAGATTTTTTTAGGCTCATAGGAGAGACTATTATTATATACCTTGATTAATTGATAGTATTTTTCAATATCAAGAGTTATCGTATCAAACATATTTAATCAATATTCTAAAGGTGTAGGGAATTTGGTATTTTTTGAACCCTAAAAATTCTATTTTCATGGTTCATGAAGTAAAATTACTAGGTCGCATAGTATCAAAAAAATGTTTTGCCATAGATCCCAACCAAATAAAATCCATCCAAGACCTACCATTTCTCATCTAAGTTAAAGGGATCATGTCATTCCTAGGTCAAATCTAGTTTACAACCAATTTCATTACCAATTTTACTCAAATGGTTAGGCCTATAACCAATATGTTAAAGAAGGATGCATTCCTAGATTGGAATGAAGAAGAAAATAGATTATTTCAAGAGGTCAAGGATGCCATTATAAAAGTGCCTATCTTAATTAATCTAGACTTTTTCAAATAATTTAGGTTGTATGTGTTTGGTATGGATGAGAGCATCACAATTATCCTAACTCAAAAGAACAACTAAGATAAAAAAACAACCCATATCCTTTATGAGTCGAGTCCTTCATAACTATAAATAGAGGTATACCTTGATTGAGAAAAAACTATTTGTCATCGTGAAGGCCTTAAAGAAATTTATAAACTACCTTTTACAAATAAATACTACTATTTGTGTAGGATAACTTAATGTATGGTTTGTTGTGTTACATGGTGAACATGGATTGAAGAAATTTGGGTGGATCAATAAAATATAAAAATCAACATTGAGATCAAACCCACTGAGTAACAAAGGGATGGGTTTATATGAAAGGTTGGCAAGAACAATATCTAAAGAACAAGTTGTAATAGTTGAAGAGATAAATATAAATGAAGGAAATGGATGGATGGGTGATATGTGTAGATACATGGCTACAAGATAGGGTTATGCACAAGCACGAAATATCGCAAATTGGCTCTATTTAGGATTTTTAAAATTTTGAAAAGGCTAATTTTGGATCATTTCATTGGGGCCCATTCACCCGAAATATACGAGATGAAATTTTTTTGGGGGCAAATTTTCCTATCGTTGATAATCAGGAACCTAACTTTATTTTAATTTGCCGACCTCAAATTACATATGATTTTGATTTTCCTGCTCAATTCGCCTTCAAATTATAAATGATTTTATATTTTCCGCCCAAATCGCCTTCAAATTATAAATGATTTTATTTTTCCCGCCCAAATTGCCTCATATACTACGTGTATATATACTATACTAGGTACCGATAAACATACATCGAAAATACTCTAACTCAAAAATAGCTCTAAAACAAAAAAAAAATTTAGAAGGTTGTAGAGGAGTGTCGATCGGAGTAAGACGATCAGTTGCAGAGCCGTGACTATCAAAATAAACTGATCGGTTGCAGATGAGTGTCGATCGATGTAAGATGATCAGTTGTAGAGTTGTGTCTATCGACATAAGTCTATCGATTGTAGAGATGTATCTCTCGACATAAGTCAATCAATTGTAGAGTCGTGTCAGTTGGCATAAGCCGATCGGTTGCAGAGTCGTGTCTATCAACAGAAGCTGATCGGTTGCAGAGTCGTGTCTATCGGTATAATTCAATCGGTTGCAAATTCGTATCTATCAACATAAGACGATTGGTTGTAGAGCCATGTCTGTCGATATAATTTGATCGGTTGCAGAGCCGTGTCTGTCAACATAAGTCGATCGATTGCAGAGTTTATCATTTGACATTTATCTATCGGTTGTAGAGGTGCCACTCGACATTGGTCTATCGGTTGCAAAACCATCTCGATCATTTTTAGTCGGCTGATTGTAGAGGTGTCGATCAAAATTTGTCTATCTATTACAGAGGTTTCGATCGGCCTTGGTAGGTCAATTGCAGTCTCATGTCGATCGACATTAGTCTATCGGTTGTAGGGTCGGTCGATCGACATTAGGTTGTTGATTGTAGTGTTGTCGACATAAATTTTTTGATTGCAAGGACATGTGGTTGGCATTCTATTGCTTGTAGTGACTGTCGATTGATATAAGCCGATCGGTTGCAGGGAAGTGTTTATCGATAAAAGCGTATTGATTGCAGAGGATTCACAACTGAACATCTAAAGTTTTTTTTTATAGATACAATGTCACCTACTGAAGATGGAAATAAGGGAGGCCAATCTTCTTGTAAAAATATAATTCTAAAATATTTTACACCAAAATGCAATGAGACATCAATCTCTATAGATTCTACACAAATTGCAGGTACAAACACCTTTTACCATCAGTTTTCTAAAATTTATGTTCTTCTTAAATGTAAAACCTTTCTTTATTAATAGATAAATGTTTTTCTACTTATCTACCTCTTTTTAAATGCTTTCTAAAATTGTATTATGTTAATTCTTTAAAATAGTGCATTTTTTACAACAAAAAATGATAGAGAACACCAAACATTGAATGTAGTTAACATTGTCGACCCTGATGTGCATTCACTCGAAGATATTCCAGAATATGAGATGGGACCACATGATAATTTTCCTAATAACGACATTCAACAACCACTTCAGGAGATTTTAAATTCAGACACATCAACCGAAAAAGAAAAAGATAGTACAATTAAAATTCAGACCTCTGGGGAATCTTCTAGTCAAAAATCTAAACATCAAAAGATAAGCGAATGGACTATTGGAAGGGATTTTAAAAATGAATGGGCACGATTATACCCCTTTATTGAGTGAGATGAGAAACTGAATGTGTGTAAATGTATTATTTGTACATGGAAGCTGGGAAAGGATCATTTATTACAAAATAAGAAAGACACAATAGAAAAACACTGTGGGAAATTTTACATCAAAGAAATACGAAGTGATGGAACAATTAATAGAATTTATAGGTGGAAGGATGCAACAGAATGTGTGCATGTGAGATATGCTCTTGAATATGATAAAGCAATGAAACAAAAACAAACTCTCATTGAGAAGGGTGGAACAATCGAGGCACAATTTCAAAAAGTTAATAATACTTTATTAGCCTCAAAGAAATTGTAGTTTGCTATTGTATACAGTATTCTAAAAAAAGGTTGACCCATATCTGATTTTGCTGATTTTAAGGAAATACTTCAACTAGCCAATGTACAAAACCTTACCAGTTCACATTGGTCAGATCGAAGTGGTTGGGAAATGGAAAAATGTCTATCATTGGTTGAGAAGGAAGACCTGAGAGAGAATGTGAAACAAGCCAAATTTATTTCACTTTCCATTGATGAGGTAACAACTATTGACAACACATCTTGGATTTGCATACATGTTTACACATTCAAAAATCATTTGAGACAACCTCATTTACTAGCACTACATAAGATGATTGAAAATTGTAATGCGGAAAACATTTATAATGTTGTTGTAACCAGTTTAAAGGATATTGTCGAAATGGATGAAAAGGAAATTGCCACAAAGTTAATTTGTGTTGGAGTTGATGGTGCGGCTACAATGCAAGGACAAAGGAATGGTCTTTGTGTTAGGCTTCAGACTTCCATTGCCCCATATGTGATTCCTATTCATTGCATGGCTCATCGAATGAATCTTGCATACAAAATTGTGAGCAATTTTGATAATGTAGCCAGAGTGGAAGAACTCGTCCGTGATATACACTCATACTTTTCATGCAGTCCAAAAAGGTTTGCAGAGTTTCAACAGTTTTCTCTAGGTGTAACGGAAGGCAAAAAAATGTTAAAAGATGTGGAAACCAGGTGGATTTCACTGTTTCTTCCTGCAAAAAGGGTATTTTCAGAATATCAATCCTTGGTTGGGTTTATGTATGCACATCGTAGAGATGTTGACAAGGCAAAAGATTTGCTTTTTCGTATGACTGACTTGGAAACTCTTCTCACATTATGTGGTATTCTACCAATGTTACAAGAAATGAATACTATGATTAAACTTGCACAGGAAAGGGCAATTTATATTGTCGATTTCATGAGGATGAGAAAACAAATATGTATGGTTATTGACAAGATTTATTTATCCGAAAAACATTTTGAGGATCCCAAGTTTGATAGTTGGAATACATTAATTAATGTCAATGAACCGAACAACTTTTTAAAGTTCAACATCAATGATAATATTTGTATTGCTATCAATGGAAAGTTGATTCCTGTATATCATTTTGAAAAGCGATTAAATACTCTGACAGATGATGTTGAACAAGTGTCCGTTACCCATTCCGGATTCGATGAGGTTTTGGATAACACTAAGAATAAATTGAAAAGAATTGCAAATGCATTAACAAGTGAAATAAGAGATCATTTTAAGAGAGATGAGACACTTGAGGCCATGGTTGTTGTTAATCCTAATTTCTGGAATCCTTGTGGTGACCAAAGTAGTAGAAGTGAGTTGTTTGTAAAATATATGGGTAATCTTATGAAACATTTCTCTAAAAGTGTGGAAATAAATGGCATTGAAATCAATGGTATTCTAAACAAAGATCTTTTGAGACATCAGTCAACCAATTTTGGAATAACAATGGATAATCAAATTGCACAATTCAAAAATCCACATGAGACTGGTTCAATCATGCGTTTTTGGCAAAAATTGTATCGAAGTAGTGTCTTGCAAGATACTATGAGTGAATACTTTGTTTTATATGAATTATGTCAGACAATGATTTTGGGATCTGTTGAAGACGAAAGGGTTTTTAGTGCATTAACTTTTGTTAAATCAAAAGTTCATAACAGGTTGGACAGAAATTTGGAAAATTGTTTGAGAATGTATGTGTCATCGTACGAGGTGGGTAACTTTCCCTATGACAGAGCGTTGACATATTGGAAGTCCCTAGCAGAAAGAAGAGGTCTCTCTAATATGGTTGATAATGACGAAAATGATTCAGCTAGGAGTGATGATGAGATTATGGAAACGCAGAATTCACAGATTCTCAGTTCTTGTGGAGAAGTTGATAAAGCTTTGTATTACCTTCCATAAATGTAAAAATTGCAATGATTATATGACAAATTCATATAATCTAAGATTTTTTGGATTTGAAATCATTTTGTAAAATTTTAGTGATTTGAATAAATTCATATTAATAGTGATTTTCCGGATTTGAAATATTTCATATTATCAAAGATTTTTTGTATTTGATTTGTTGTAAAATCTTATAATAATTCAATTTTCAATGATTATGCATGTTTGCTTTTTAATGTTATGGATTGTCTATGTTTTCAAAATTTATGATGTATGCTATAGCTTTGAGTAAGTTGAAAATTTGAAAACCATGTATACGTAATGATGCTATGTTATTGAACTAAATGTATATGTTGACAAAAAATAGTTATTTTTCCTTTGAATTTAAATGTATGTATGTATCATTAGTATCATTAGTTGTATGATATGACAAAATATAGTGATTTTTTATGATTTATGCTTTGTCATTGAGTAAACCATGTATGCATATTAAAAATTTCTGTACATATGTATGAAAAATGCATGTAGTATATTACTCTAGATATGGAAAACGAAAATTTAAACCCATTCATAGATATATCCAAATTACCATATTCATTTTTATACAACTATAATGACTAACTATGAGTATGAATGCACTGAAAATTGAAACCCATTCATAGATATATCCTTCATAAACTCACTTGAAAAATAAAAACAATATAGCTTAATAGAAATGAAAATACTCACTTTTATACTACAACAGGAATGAATATGAATAAACTAAAATTTAAACACATGCATAGATATATCATTCGTAAACTCATTTGAAAATTGAAATATAAAAACAACATAGCATAATATAGGGAAATTGAAATTTAACTCTTACATAAATATCTCCATCGTAAACTAACATTGAATATGAAAACAATATAGCATATTAAAAAAGAAAAAACACTTTTCTATACAAGAACAAGAATGAATATAAATAAACTCAAATTTAAACACATGCATAGATATATCATTCGTAAACTCATTTAAAAATTGAAATATAAAAACAACATAGCATATTTGAAACACCATAATACTTAAAAGATGAAAATAACACACAATTATAAAAGTGTATTTCTTAAAAGAAAATAAAGGAAAGGAAGAAAAAAAGAAAAAAAGGAAAAGGAAAAAAAAAAAGTAAAATAATAAAAGCAAGTATCTTGTTTTCATACGAAAACATATGAAATGTCATAAAATTGTCTTTCAAAATATCAAATTTTAAAATTCAATTTCTTGCTCCAAAATATTTTCCCGTTGGTAGTGGACGTAATGCAGCCCCAGGTGGGGGTTGTCAAAGATCAGGAGAACTAGATGTTCTAGGTTTCCTTGTTGATCTTCTCCATACAGGTAGTGTTGTTTCCTTCGAAGGTGTTTCGGAGTCTCCTGATTCCTCTTGATTATAACCTTTGATAGCAGCACCCCGCTTTGAAGAGAAAGATGATGCCTTTTTCTGTGTATATATAAAATGTCAAAATTACAAAAAGACAAATAATGGAAAAATAAAAAAAATTATTTAAATATTGATTAAAAAATTACCTGAACCTGTTGTTCTCTCATGGTTGCATTGTCCAGGATTGAGTGCCATGATGTTGGTACTGGAGTGTTCTGCAAATTGTAAAAAGATTCATAAAAAAAGCAATAATATAATTACATGTGCTAACTGTCGGCGAGGGTGAAGCGTGGGTTATCACGTTCTCTATTTCCAATCTGATCCGATGTGAGACATAGGTGGACCAATCAAATTTTTGGTGTGAAAAACAACGGACCAAATACGCTAAGGCCCACATCGGAATTTCTATCGGCCTTCCTTGCAGAACGAGTCTGGCAAGGAAGAATTCGCACCATGCCCGAAGAAATTTATTTTCAATCGCTAGTACGGTCAAACCCCTTCTAGACTTGGTGGACGTAACTACAAAAAAACAAAATCAGTAATACACCAATGACTAGAATTTAAATTCAATTAAATAAAAAAATAGTTATACCTTGAAAATATTCCAACTGCACATTGAAGTTGGTCTCCAGGTAGAGTTTATCTTCATTAGTTAATTGGTATTTGGAAGTGATAGGCTCAACACCAGCGTGGGGTAATGTTGTCAATCTGGTGACATCTGTGGCTGTGAAAGAAAGAATGATGTTTTTGTTGTCGATGACAAGATTTACCTTACTCGAATCCATATCATAAGCTGCAATGATCCTCTCCACCAATTTAACGTCCGTATCGAAATGGGGCATTGAAACAAGACCCCGAAGACCAGAGTCCGTGACCCAAGACATGTCGTAACCCGGTGTTGATAAAATTTCTAAAATCAAGGGGTAAACCAGGTTCTTATAATTAACTTTAAACATTCCAGGGGTTGTAGGGGATGCCATAGGGTGTACGGGTATGGATAAGAAGACACAGAGAATGGTACGCGACACTTGACAGAAAAGGATTCAAAATGGAGGAAAAGGGTTAAAACTGGCTTAAAACTTATGGTAAAAGGTTAAAACTAAGATAAATCTGGAGGAAAAGGGTTAAGAATGCATTAAAACGAGAGGAAAAGGGGTAAGAATGCGTTAAAAAGGGAAGAAAATGATTAATACTGTGATAGAATAGACAAAAAAATGATTGATAATCCCTTTATATAGAATTCTCTACATACAATCAGCTTCTGGATGGGTGACACGTGGCCTCTGCATGCAATCATTTCATAGAGGGTTGACACGTGGCCTCTGAATGCAATCGTTTCACAGATGGTTGACACGTGGCACAGATGCAACGCTATGCCTGCAACCGATCGACATGTCTGCAGTCGATCGACATGTTTGCAACCGATCGGTATATCTGCAGTCGATCATCTTGCCTACAACCGATCGGTACCTCTAGCCTATCGACATGTCTGTAGTTGATCGATATGTCTATAGCCGATGTACATATCTGTAGCCGATCGACATGTCTGTAGTCGATCGGCATGTCTACAACTGATCGGCATGTCTGTAGTCGATCGACATGGCTACAACCGATCGGCATGGAAACCCATGCGTAGATATATACAACTATAATACAAATGACCATATTCACTTGAAATATAAAAACAATATCGCAAAATAGAAATGAAATTACTCACTTTTATACTACAACAAGAATGAATATGAATAAACTAAAATTTAAACACATGCAACAATATGAAACAATATAGCATAATAAAAAAGACAAAACACATTTCTATACAACAACAAGAATGACTTTGAATAAACTAAAAATTCAAACTCATTTGAATATTGAAATATAAAAACAACATAGCAAAATCCACAAGACAAAACTCATTTTTATATCACAACATGAATAACATTGAATAACATGTAAATCTATACCTATGCATATATTCTACGTAAACTCAAGCATATTTGAAAGTTGAAACACCATAATACTTAAGAGATGAAAATAACACACAATTATAAATGTAAATAGTGTAATAGTAAAATAATAAAAGCAAGTATCTTGTTTTCCAATGAAAACATATGAAATGTCTTAAAATTGTTTTTAAAATTCATTTTTTCCCCTCAGAATATTTTCCCCCTTCCTCCACTAATTTTGCCTTCTCATTGGCTTCCGCAGTCTCCATAGCAATGGCCCCTCCCTCATCTTTCCCTTGTTCAGCTCCTTTTTCCACATCCACTACTTCCATGATTACCACATCCTGCATTTCGATAGCTCTTTTCTCGGGCTGGGTAATAGTACTATCAATTGCTCCAGAATTGACAAGGATCATCTCAACATTTTGCATTCCATCGAGAAGGGTTTTTTCTTCTTTGCCAACATCTTCAGATGTTGGTCCTTGAACTTCTTTACCCTTCTCCTTAAGCAGAACATCAGGATCCAATCCATTGCGGATAATGATTTTTTGCAAAATGTTATTTTGTCGAACTGATTCTTGTGCTCTTTTTTTCATTGCCATGGAAGCGTTTAAGAACTCCTTTGCCATCCTGAGATAGTCTTGTAGGTTTTGAACCTGCTTCTTGAGATTTTCATACTTTACCTACAAAAGGAAAAAAAGTTAATCAACATGAAAAGATAATTACATTTTAAAAAAGAGAACAACAAATTTTTGAACACAAAAGCGATTGAGTCAAACCTCAGCAACATTCTTTGTAGCTACAACAACAACAACATTTTTCTTATCATTTGCCCATTCATTGTAATAAGCTTGGGCCTCACCATTTATATTCTCCAATCTGTTCATTATAAACTTTAAAATTTCATCTGTGTATGATGTATTCAACTTCAACATGCCAGATTTTACTTGTTGTAGTAGAGCCTCCATATTTTTTGGTTCATTTTCAACAATAGAAAATTTTCTTTCTCTTTTTGAAAAATTATTGTATCGGGCATTAATTTCCTTTATCAACACCTTAGCCCGATACTCCCATTTTTTCATTTATGTTATATCTGGAAGTAGCAAATCTTTAATTGTAGATTCAACGTTATCAAAAACCAAATATTTTTTTGAAAAATTTATTATATCATCCTCTTGTCGAGGAGGAGCCTGACGGGTGCTTCTTTCCCTTGGAGGAGATTTGCTTGAACATTCTGCACCTTCATTTACTTTATCTTGAACCAATTCCGATAGTTGAAATTGAGTGTGTATGTTATCTTGCAAAAAGTAATCTTTATCAAGTGGAACATCAACCAACCCAGTACCAGAAGCTTCCGGTATATCCTTAAAAGTAAAATTATTAACAGATATACGGTCGAAACCGAAAAAAGTCTTTGATGCTTCTCTCTCTGAAATTTGTTGTGTTGCTTCTCTCTGTGGCCTAGATGGAAGAAAGTGTTTTCCAACTGGGAAGCATTGACCTCGCATTTGAGTTGGGCGTTGTGGAGGAGGGGGCAACATTTGTTGATTTTGTTGACGACATTGTTGCGAGGGACCTTAAAACATAAAAATAAAAATTAGTTAAAATTTTTGTGAAGGTAGAAAATAAAAACTAGTTATAAAATTACATTATGAAAATTGGTTGCAAACATTGTTATAACACTTACCGGTAGAAGAAAAAACATCTTGCATAGATGCTGCTGCAAATGGAATGTGGTCATGTTGTACATCTGAAAAAAAAACAAAATTAATTAAAAATAGTAAAAATATTGTAAAAAAATTGTTTCGATAGTAATTAAAACTTACTCCCAGAAGATGAAACCTCATGCGTAACTACGCCCATTGGCAACGGACGTGCAACAACATGTGGAGATCGTCGACAAACAGGAGAAATAGATCTTCTACGTTTCCTTGATGATATTTTCCTTATCAATGGTGTTGCTTCCTCTACAGGTGTTTCGGAGTCTCCTGATTCCTCTGGATTATAACCTCTGACAGCAGCATCCCACTTTGAAGAGGAAGAGGATGCCCTTTTCTGTGTTTGGTATAAAATGTCAAAATTACAAAAAGACAAACAATGGAAAAATAATAAAAATTACTTAAATATTAAAAAAATTACCTGAACCTATTGTTCTGTCATGGCTAAATTGACAAGGATTGAGTGCCAAGATGTTGGTACTGGAGTGTTCTGCAAATTATGAAAATATTCATAAAAAAAGCAATAATATAATTACATGTGCTAACTGTCGGTGAGGGTGAAGCGTGGGTTTTCACGTTCTCTATTTCCAATCTGATCCGATTTGAGACATAGGTGCACTAGTCAAATTTTTGGTGTCCTATACAATGGACCAAATACGCTAAGGCCCACATCAGAATTTCTATCGGCCTTCCTTGTAGAACAAGTCTAGCAAGGAAGAATTTGCAACATGCCCGAAGAAATTTATTTTCAATCGTCGGTACGGTCAAACCCCTTCTGGACTTGGTGGAATTAACTGCAAAAAAACTAAAATTAGTAATTGTACGTTCAATCACTGATAAGAATTTAAAATCAATTAAATAAAAAAATAGTTATACCTTGAAAATATTTCGATTGCACTTTGAAGGTGGTCTCCAAGTAGAGTTTGTCGTCATCAGTTAACTGGTATTTGGAAGTGACAAGCTCAACACCAGCGTGGGGCAATGTTGTCAATCTGGCGACATCAATGGCTGAGAAAGAAAGAATGATGTTTTTGTTGTCGATGACAAGATTTACCTTGCCCGAATCCATATCATAAGTTGCAATGATCCTCTCCACCAGTTTAACGTCCGTATCAAAATGGGGCATTGAAACAAGACCCCGAAGACCAGAGTCCGTGACCCAAGACATGTCGTAACTCGGTGTTGATAAAATTTCTGAAATCAAGGGGCAAACCAGGTTCTTATAATTAACTTTAAACATTCCAGGGGTTGTAGGGGATGCCATAGGGTGTACGGGTATGGATAAGAAGATACAATGGAAAAGGTTTCAAACGAGAGAAAAATGGTTAAAAACTGCTTAAAAATTAAGGTAAATTGTAAAAACCAAGATAAAAGTGGAGGAAGAGGGTTCAGATCGCATTAAAACGAGAGGAAAAGGTGTAAGAAAGCATTAAAACGAGAGAAAAAGGGTTAAGAAAGCGTTAAAACGAGAGAAAAAATGACTGTTAATTCCCTTTATATAGACTTTTCTGCATGCAATCGTTTAACGAATGGATGACACATGGCCTCTACATGCAATCATTTAATGGATGGATGACACGTGGCATAAAGCACCGCTGCTACCGATGGGAACTCGACTGTTGTAGCACATCGGAATGGCTACAACCGATCATCATGGTTACAACCGATCGTCATGGTTGCAACCGATCGACATGGCTGCAATCGATCATCATGGTTGTAACCGATCGACATGGCTGCAATAGATCGTCATGGCTACAACCGATCATCATGGTTACAATCGATCGTCATGGTTGTAATCAATCATCATGGCTGTAATCGATCGTCATGGCTACAATCGATCATCATGGCTGCAACGATCATCATGATTGTAACCAAATGGTATGGCTGTAATCGATCGTCATGGCTGCACCTAATCGTCATATCTACAATCAGCATGGCTACAATCAATCGATATGGTTGCAACCGATCGACATGGCTACAATCGATCGTCATGGTTGCAACTGATCATCATGGCTACAACCGATCGTCATGGTTGCAACCGATCGTCATGACTACAATCGATCGGTATGGCTACAACCAATCATCATGGTTGCACCTGATCATCATGTCTGCAACTGATCAGTATGGTTGCAATTGATTGGCATGGTTGCAACCAATTGGCATGGCTACAACCGATCAACGTGGCTACAACTGATCGACGTGGCTGAAACCGATCGACATGGCTGCAACTGATCGTCATGGCTATAATCATCCTCATTCTCTTTCAACCGATCGTCATGGCTACAACTGATCGTCATGGTTGCAACTGATCGTCATGGCTGCAATCGATCATCATGACTACAACTGATCATCATGGCTGCAACTGATCGGTATGCTTGTAACTGATCGTCATGACTGTAATCGATCGGCATTCCATTTATTGTCATGTTGGCCTGATGTCTTTCATATCGGCCTAAAGCTTTTAAGTATGTCATACTTTTTTAGATTTTGCAAAACCGATATTCATGGCCCCAAAAATAGAAAAAATCACCACGGTTTGAAAATTTTTGGAGAAAAATTATTGCAATTCGCCATGGTTTGAAATTTTTTGGAGAAAAATAATTGGAATTCGCCATGTATACTTCTCCATTTTTTGTCGAGATTCCAAGACAATTCACCTTCAATTTATAAATATATTTCGGGGCCGACCCCTTATGCATAACCTTGCTACAAGGCAAGTCCCAAAAGGATTATCATACAAAGAAAGAGGTAGGTTTAGACAAAAAATGACACACTACCAATGTATAGATAATATAATTTAGAAATGGATACAATGATATTCTACTCTATTGCATGAAATAAAATAAACAATGGGCCCTAATCAAGCAATATCATGATGAAGAGAACTTCTCTACACCCATAATATGCCATAATATCTTAAATATTAAGTATTATTGGCCTATCATTTTTATCAATTATTACCAATGGGTCAAGGATTGCAAATCTTGTTGCATGTTTTAAGCTAGGAAGAAAATAACTCCAATGCCTTTGAAGCCTATTATCATAATTGAACCATTCCAATAGTGGGGCCTTGATTTCATATACAAGTTCAACCCATTATCAAGTGTAGGCCTTGGATGGATCCTTACCATTATAGACTAGTTTACCAAATGGGTTGAAGTAGTTCTAGCTATAGTGGCTAATCAAGAAACAATGGTGTAATTACTTGAATATACCATTACTAGGTTTGAAGCTCATGTCTCCATTGTCAGAGATAATACCACCTATTTCAACAAAACTAAAATGATGAATTTTACACTCAAATATGAATTCTTGGTAAAAATACCATCCAATTATTATCCTTAAGAAAATAGGTTGGCCTAATTGACCAATAAAAATATCACAAGATTATTGAAAAGGACCATTTCAAAATGAGAAATGGACTGACATACAAATTTTAGTAAAGAGTTATAGGCAGTTAGAGTGATTCCAAAAGCTTCTATCAAGTCATCCTAAATAATTTAGTATACAACAAGGAGGTGGTGTTGTCAATTAACCTCAAAATCCCTTTCCTCCAATGGAGGACATAGATGTAGAATGCATGCAAGCAAGATTGAATACATTGTTGGCCCTATAATAAGAGAGAAAATATTTTAAGAAGATCGTAGGACATCAAGAGGTCATCAAGAAGTGGTTTGATAAAAGAGATATAGAAGTATAATATAAGGAATGAGACCTTGTGCTCAAATAGAATGAAGATCATGCAAAACTAGGGAACTATAATAAATTTGACTCATTATGGAGTAGACCTTTCTAGATTATTAAAATTTTAGATCTTGAATTTATGGAAGGAGTAATGCTACCTATCTTAATGAATGGGTAGAACCTCCACCTGGTATAGCAACAAGAATTATAGCTAGAAGAATATGTATGCACATAGTATCAACTATAAATTTAGTATCTTTCCCCCTTCTAAACTTCTCATTTTTTATGAAAATTCTCTTTCCTCCAATCCGACAACACACCAAGTCTATCAATGACACAATGATATTAATTTAAAAATTTAATCAATTAACTCCCTAAAATGAGTGATTCACTTACTAAAGTGAATTATCAGCTCACCTAAATGAGTAGCACACTTACCCCAACTATATTTTCTATGTCAAATGCAAGTTCAACCCAATCAAACCTTAATAGGTCAATCACCCTACCTCGATGGCCTCATGCCTTATGCACACTAATTAGGGCTTATAAAGCCCTAGGGGTCCCATGGGGCCTCACTTTAATTCATCACATACTCTATCAAATGTAACACACCCCTCCATGAAGTGAACTAAATTTTTTTGAGCGAATTGCATGTAAGATACTAGCCAAGTCATAGCTCCATAGGAGATCCTCTATCACTAGAAAATTGGCACATCACTTGTAAAACTATTACAAGGAATAAAACGCAAAATTTTCCTAAGCTCCCAAATGTGAGTGAATGCTTAAAAATTATAATTGAATCACTTGAACCCTTTGAGAGAATCATTCCCCCCAACAAGCAAGATGCTCATTCTCACCAAGAAAAACCTTCTATTTTTTTGAATAAATTGGCCATTATTTTCTATTGCTTCACCTTCCTCTAGCAAGCAAATTTCTCTAAATTTTCAAGTGAATTACTTTGGCCCTAAATCATCAAGTTGCCCAAATTTTTGGTTTTTGCCTAATTTTTCACCATTTCCTCACTATGGATCCTACATCCACATCCACTATCCCTTCATTATTGGTAGCACAAGTAGTCTCACTTCCTTCCACTATTACCACCCCACCCTTGTCATTCCATTATAACCTATTGTAGTCACCACAACAAATATCGAGTTGTATGGAAAGCAAGCATAAAATAAAAAAAGAAGAAAAAGAAAGAGGTAAATCTCCTTGTCCCTAAGAGACTAGAAGAGTATTTTAAAGGCTCAAACCAGAGGATGGTGGAGGGTAATTATATACATCCTATATAACAAGTAAAAAAAGAAGACTTAAGGAGGTACAACTTAGGATCCTAAACTAATTCATGGAGTATAATTTTTATTTGGACCTTGGGTATGATAATGAATTTGATGCTATAGGTGTGGAGCTATCCAAACTAGTAGAGGTGGTGGCTAGGAAGTATGATTTATCCACTAGGAGTTTTAGGTTATCCCTATAGACAAAAGATGCTTTCCAAAGCAAATTGGAAGTGATAAGAAGTATGCTTAAGGACACTAATGACCCATCCATGTGGATATCTTATAGTCCTAATACCCAAAAGGATTTCTATTATAGATAAACCAATGACTATTGGTAAAATTTTCTAACCCCTTACATAAAGAAACAAGATACACCCTCCAACTTTAGTGTCCTATTGGATCTAAGATTAGATCACAGAGGATGTACAAATGGTCATGTTAGGGATAGACATAGTCCTAGAGGATAAGAGTGACAAGAAAATCTACAAGGGACACCTAGCATTACTCCATGCCATTATACCTACCCAAGACAATCCTAGATGGTTGACTATGTCAAGTACATATCCGATTAAATGGATAGTGAACTAAAGAGTTTCAAGAAAATAGGAAGTTCACCTATGCTTCTTATTTGGTTTGGTTAATATCATACTAGACAAAAAGTTTATTTTCACGTTCCACCTAGACTAGGTAGGGGAGGATGAATGACCCCTTAGTATTGTACAATGCATAAACATACCCCACCAAGAAGGAAGAGAGACCTCCTATCGTTTCTATGATAAGGTGTATGAGGTCATAACGAAGAGATTTAGGGGAAAAGTTCCAATACTAAAATATGAGGCATAATAACTACTGACTAAGATAAAATGGACTAAGGAAGACTTTTATTTGGGGATTACCAAATCCTTTATTTACCTCTATAGCTTCTCATCCATGTCTTTTTAGTTGCCTATGAGAATCCCAAACTACATGTTCAATCTAGAATATGTAAAGCAACTCGATTATGTGGATCTAAAATACTTTAAGAGGTACAAGAAAACCACCTTTTATCTACTCAAATAGAAAATCATGAGCATCACTCCTAAGATGCATGGGTTCCATACAACAATAGAGGTAATATTAAGGGATATGGGTCTCAAAAAACTTAGAAACTACTAGTCCTATGACCCAAAATATTTTTTAGAAAACCCTCAAGTACAAGAAATTAACTATATTTCTCACACATGAGAAAGGGTACAATGTCCAACAATAGGTTAACCTGGACATAGATACAACCTTTACCACTTTAGGATGTAACAAGGGATATCAATATGAAATCCAAAGCTAGTATGATAGCACCCTAGAGTGGCATGTATTTTATAAGAAGTAGAAGGATGTATTTGACCTGGAAATTAAGTTAAACCATCAAAGATTGGGGCACTCCAGAAGCTAGGGTATATAGATGAGAAAATTCTCACCTGGTAGTGAATAAGGTATAAATAGACATAATAACTAATTCTAAAAGAGATGGTTTGTTCGTTGTTAATGTTTTGCCACTTGGTAAAAATACACCCAAAGGCACTAAAAGGGTTAGGCTAATAATGGAAGCAGTAACAGTACCTTGACCCAATACAAGAAGAAGCCCAAAAAGTAGGTAACATTGGTGATTACAATTTTAGTTGCATCAACGACTTTGGTAGTAGTTAGTATAGCAGTCAGGTAGACAACTATTAAGGGGAAAAAGAGGTTTAATAAGTATGGGTTAATTTTTAGCAAGGTGGATGCAATAGTGAAGCAACAACAATAGTGATAAAAACCTAACTTGAGAAGAGGGAAATTCCTTAAGAAGGCTTCCCTCCCAAGTTAAAAATGACTAGCCCAATGGTTGTGACTACACACACTCCCTCTTCATCTTCATCATACATTGATATGCCTTCTCTCTCCACCATTTCTTCTTCTATCTTTGACCCTCTTTCTCTCTTTGCCCCTTCTTCCTCTATTCCCACTTCTTCTCCTTCCCATTCTTTTTTTGTGCTTATCCTATCATCCAACATAACAACTATTTATCCAAAGGAACCCTACCTCACGGTTCTTCTAGGGTCACATTATCTCCAACAATCATGGTCATAGCAGGAACCACTCCCATCACATCATTTCCATCCCCACTCATCTAAGTCCTCATGTCACAACTATTTATTCCATAGATATGTCATCCATTTGGTCACTCTGGATGAATTGGCAACACATCCTACCCCTACTAGTTCCATTCCATTTCCCATCATCACCACTCAATTCACACCTCTTGCCATACCATCCACCTCTACTTTCCCACTATCCTAAGCATGACAAATTCTCCTACAAGTGACAATGCCTACCATCCCTACCCAAGAAATTGATTTTGCAAGAGCTCCCCATTAACAAGTACATCTAGAGGACTTAGACCAAGCTATTCTTACATGGCCAAATAATTTGACTTTATCAAGGCATTAAATGTCCACTTTCCTAAGGAGAAAGGCTTGAAGAAATAATTGTAAGCAAAATAAGACAACACCAAGCAAATAATAATGAAGACACAAGCGATTGCAATGGAATAATTTTTGTATTAAATTTATATTCAAATACACAGGAGCCTTGGCCTCATTTTCTTTTATAATTATTTACCCCAAAGCATGAGGGTTATGATTACAATTCTTACTTGCTTCATGATATTAAAAACAAGGCCAAAGAAATGAGGCTTCTTTGGCACATCAATGAAAGGGGATGTCTTCGGTCTTCTTTTGCTCCAATCCAATTGGTGAGTGGGCTTTGGTATCCAATGTAGGCACCACTCCTAGCTTCAATAGCACTTCAAATACCTTCCTCCTATACACATGGAAGTCAAAAAAGGGTTAGTAGCACCTGTATACATGATTAGAAACAAGTACAAATAAAAACCCTTGAAGAAATGCTTGTAGAAAACATAGAAACTAAACTAAAAATGCCTTACTAAAAAATAAATAACTTACTAATATATACTATTCCAAATGTCCTAAAAAATTTTATATATGTTCTTGAGTATATTAGGAACCTACCCTTAAAATTTTAGCTCAATTCGAGTTCGAACGAGCGAGATATGGCCAAAACAAGTTTGGCAATTTTTGCAGAACCGTGGGTCCACGGTTGTGACTGTGTAACCGTAGGTGTGCAATTTAGGAACCATGGGACTGTGGTTGTGCAGAGATGGTATAAAACCTTGAAACTCAGATCTGAGACCTCGATGTCTCAAACTTCGTGATAGTTGGTGATTCCCTACAATGATTTTTACAGCATGACGACGTATTTTTTAGCCCCCCCTGCTTTATGGAATGGTGTTGCTTTTATAGGCAATTTTAGATTTTGGAGGGAAATGAGAGGTGGCAAGCCAGAGCTGCCAATTAGCAATCCTGGGCTACCAAATGGAGGGGGTAGTTAGAATGAGTCACCCAGGGTGTCTCACTTAACTGAGGTGATGTGGGTGCAAGTGGAGTGAGGTGTAAGGGTTGTCCCATGTGAAGGGACAAATGGAAAAAGGGTGTATGATATGTGGCAAGGTGGGGTAGTGAGGTGCTTGGGACACATGTCTAATGGGTAGGTAGGGTATCCTAGGGGGATTTTCCAGATTTATTAAAATCTGGAAAATAGGATAATGTACAGGATTTTTATGCCTAATTTTAGACTTAGGCATATATTATTATGTAGAATTGTGGTGTGCAATATGGGTGAAGTGTACATGAATTAATATACCTAAGTTTAGACCTATGCATATATTTTATCACGTAGAGTTATGCGGTGAGTTGTAAATACCTATATTTTGGTGTCTACAATAATATTAGCAACTTAGTAGAAAATACTTTTAGGCCTTAGTGAATTTTCATTCATAATTGTTAAAAGGAAATAACATGTACTTCATTAGGGCTACAAAAACTAACCCCACCAAGGTAGCATCAAATCCTATTGAATTAACTATTAGAGCATATTAGCTGGATCTAGACAATATGAACCATACCGTATGGTCTATTTGGCTAACCGGCTCACACTTGGTATGGTAATAAAATATGATAAACTAGCAGTTAAGGATGAAGAAATGCAAATCAAAAATAAAAAACTAGAGTTAGAACTAGCATAACTAAAAGTAGAAAGATACCAAATCCAATAAGAAAATGGACTAAAGAAGGATATTATTAAGAAATACTAGCCAAAGAATCAAGTTGAGGGTCTTTAAACCCAACTTGTTGAGAATGAAAAACTAATGCAAGAAATTATTGAGGAACAAAGTGGGCTTCTAGAGAGACTAAAATAGAATGATCAATAGTTAAAAGAGTTGATAGCTTTAAGACCTATAAAAATAGTTAGAGATTCAAATTTTGAATAATATATTTAGAAGGTCAGGTTCTTTTAGGATTGAATCAAGGAGGAAATGCAAAATTTTATAAATATTATTAATTGACATCCTTCATGGAAGATATCCTAGAATAGGTCGACAAGACCACCAAGCAAGTGGAAGGGCAACTATCTATTAGACATGAACATCAAGAAGTATTCAAACTCCTTGCATCCATGACCATGATTCAAACACAAAAATAAGGGATAGATCATAATCAAGAATTTAAGGAATATTTCATATGTATAAATAAACCTAAAAACCTAGAAAGACAACCTAGCATCCTTGAACACCCAAGTGCAATAAAAGGACATGGTGATTCAAGGGTTTATTTTTTGGACATTTTGAGATCATTTAGTTGTCATTGATATAAATGGGAAAAGTTGTCATTGATGCCAAAGTGAATAGATGAAGCTATCATTAACACCATGGAGTACATCATCAATGCAAAGAGATGGAGAAAAGTTTTCCAATGCTTTTATAAGGGTTTTTGTTAAAACCATGATGGTACATTAAAAGGTTTTTTTATTAAAAACATAATGATAGTTCTCTAATATTATGATGGCAGAATTAATGTTTTTATTAAAACCAATGTGGCGAAATTATTTTTCATCAACCCACTGAAGTGCAAATGAAAATTTAATATTAACTCAAAGAGGGCTTTAATTTTAATTAAAGTCTAAAGTTTATAATATTTAAATTCTTTTGAATTTAAATTAATTATAAATTATAATTTATACAAGCCAACGTCATCAAGTCGAATCATCCGCCGACATTGTATGCAAAGCAAATGCAGGGTATTTAAACCCTAAGACAAACCTTAGGGAAGATGTGAAATATCAAATTCGAGCAAAGTGAAAATCTGAAGCCTCTAAAATTTGCAACTGGTATAATTGTCGAAACAGAACAATGCATTGTAATCAGGGCAGAGCATCGTGATCGAGGTAATGCATGGTGTTCAAAGCAAGGGACAGTGTAAAGGGTGAAGCACTCACAGTCTAGCTTGGTGCTAGATGTAGGAGAAGGCCAAAGGCTTTGAAGCCTTTGTGAGAATGCTTAAGAAACCTTAGGTCTTAAGCTAAGCATGTGGAGCACTTTGCTCACACGACTAGCTTACCGCAGCTAAGACGCCAGTTATGGAGAAGGCGCAGGTTTGAAACTCCAAAAATTGTGGAAGGGGGATTCACCAAAGGTTTTTATAATTTGATTTTTTATTTTTGCATAATACTAAGGTTTAGGAGGAATAAGGGAATATTTATGGTATTTGATTATTGTGCTAAGGTTTTAGGGGTGTATGTGGAATTTGATTAATTATGCTAAGGTTAGGGAGTTATAAGGTGATATTAATTTATTTACCTAAGTGGTAAATAGGTGCTTTATTAAGGTAAATATTATTTTACCTTAGGAGATAGAAATTAAGTTGGAATATCAATTTTGTGAAATAGAAAAATTGAAGGGGAAATTTTTGTGAAGATATTATTATCAAATATTGTTATTGAGAAGGAGATATAAGGTGTATTATGAAATTGATCTATTCTTGTATTTTGTGAAGTATAAAACTTTTTATCTAACCCTTGGCACTTGGAAAAGAAGAAGATATTCTTGAAGGCAGTTTTTGAAGATCATCCTCCAATCAAGAAAAATAAAGTGATTGAAAGTATTTGAGCATATTGGACAAGTTCTATGTGGACTTGTTGAGCAGATTGGACAAGTTCTATGTGGACTTGTTGAGCATATTGGACAAGTTCTGTGTGGACTTGTTGAGCAGATTGGACAAGTTCTATGTGGACTTGTTGAGCATATTGGATAAGTTTTGTGTGGACTTGTTGAGCAGATTTGACCAAGTTTTGTGTGGACTTGTTGAGTAGATTGGACAAGTTCTATGTGGACTTGTTGAGCATATTGGACAAGTTCTGTGTGGACTTGTTGAGCAGATTTGACCAAGTTCTGTGTGGACTTTTTGAGCATATTTGAGAAAGTTCTATGTGGACTTGTTGAGCAGATTTGAGCAAGTTCTGTGTGGACTTGTTGAGCAGATTGGACAAGTTCTGTATGGACTTGTTAAGTATATTTGAGCAATTTCTATGTGGACTTGTTGAGAATATTTAAGCATGTGTGGACTTGTTGAGCAGAGTTTTAGTGTAGATTCAAGGATAGATTTGTACCAAACCAGAGATAGAGATTGAGCAGATTTGTGCTAGACCGAAGGATTGTGTTTAGTGCATATTTGAGATAGAGCTTTGGAGGTGACAAAGCATAGAGGAAATAAATATCCAGTGGATAGATATCCATCAACCAGGGCAGTGAGGATAGGTCTTATGATTGATAACAAGAGTCTTTAGTGGAGAGAGATCCACAAGCTAGTGTAGTGGAGGCAGTTGTCTTCAAGAGGATCACCATCCAGAGCAAATGGGAAGGAGTTCTCCTGTGGATAGAGATCCATGAACTTGATTTAGGGGATTGGTGTCTCCTTTGGAAAGAGGTCCATAAACATTGTAATAGGGAAAGTGCAAGAAAATTTTAGTGAAATATTTTCTCCGTGGAGTAGCCCACATTGGGTGAACCACGTAAATTGTGGTGTCTCTATTTGTGTGTGGTGATTTATGCATTGCTTTGAACACTACTATTGATATTGCTATATTTACATTGCATAATATTGATTAGAAAAGAAAAATTAAAAGTGGTCTTATATTGTTCACCCCCCTCTCAATATAAGCTTGTTTTCTTCATTATTACTACTAGAAGGCCTAGAATTTTTTATGAAAGGAAACACATCTTGGATGATGACATTGTGAGCACTATGATTGAAGAAGATATGGCCAAATTCAACCAAGGGAATGCAATCAAAATATATGAGAAGCTAGAGTCAATTCATGCCAAGTTGAAAGAGCTAGCTACCAAGGGAGAAAAATGAGTAGAAAATATGTTGGAAGGTTTTATGGGGGACATGGAAGACCTCAAGATAGTACAATTGTTGAATAAAATTGAATGGAAGAAGTTGCTAGGACTGATACCATTGAAGACCGACTAAGGGAAGAAAGAACAATTTGATAATTTTGTAGCTTGCATCTCAATTTTGTAGACTCCATATCCAAATACAAAGCTAGAATATAGGATTTGATGCCAATTGAGATTGGTGTACAATGAACTCACCATAAATGTAGTACCTCGACACTACCTTTGCAAATTTTGTTAAATTCAAAGGAGAAACACAACAATATAAGTAGTCAGACAATAGAAAACACCTCAAATTCTTTAAAATTTGGCCAAATTTAAGAGGGATAAATTTGCTTGTAAAATTCTTCTAATTGGCTCATAGGAGCATTTGCTTACTTAAGGGTGTCGATTGGCTCAAGAGAGTGAATCATTCATTTAAGGGCATCGATTGGCTTGAGGGAGCGATTTTCTCAACAAAGGTAAAAATTTGCTTGCTAAATGCAAGCAAATCACTTGAAAAATATAAAGGTAAAAATTAATATGGATCATGAGGCAAATATTTCAAAAAGCAACCTTTTTGTATCTAGTGGCACAAGTTATTTTTGTATCCTTCCAAGCCTATTAGAGGCATAATTAAAGATATGTAACATTTAGAGGTGTAACATTTTGCTAAAATTACCCTCAAATTTTTACTTTTACTAGGAGTAATTGTTTTTCACCCTAGGTAACTTAGGGGTAAACTTTTCCTATAAATAGGGACCTATGACCCTCATTGTAACCATATTTTGGCCATGATAAATTAAATCTATAATTTATGAAACCCATATTATGCCTAGTACTCATGATGTAATAAATTGACAAGTGATTATGCATCCCATCAGTGACAGTGTCCTCCTAGTTTGCTAAGTGCACGATGGTTTTGGCATGCCCCTTCTAGCCCATCTTGTCATTTTTTTATCAATTTTATAAAATGAATGAATGGGAATTGATGTTATTCAACTTCCTATGTGTTTATTTATCAAATTTTATCCGCTCTATGATGATGTTGTATTTGTGTTCAATTTTTGCACTCTAAAATTCTCATAATTTTATTTTTTGCACTTCACCTTTCATGCAATTTTTATTTGTACTTTATTTTCATAGATTTAATTTAGATTAGTGATCTACATGAGGACAATGGGGAGACAACCTACATTTATAGGTCAAGGAATTTTTTTGGCAAACCTATTCAACCTTTATAAAAATTAGATATGGGGGCACAAAAAACCTAATTTATAACTAAGGAAAATTCATTGGATCAATAAAACCTTAACATTTTATCAAATGTTATTAAATCAACCAGTTAAATTTCTCAACTTTCAAGGAGTAGACCCAAGTTGAATCTTGCCAAGCAATATATGAATAATAGTCATTTGGTATTATACCAATATATGGTGATTATATAATATGAGTAAGTCTCATTTAAATCCCATATAACCAATTAAAAAAAATAGTATATATAGAAGCATGAGTTTTCTTGAAGATAAGCTAGCTCCTCTTTTTGATCTTACAACATCCTATATATGGAACTCATTATATAAAGCATGTTTTTAAATTTGAACTATTTTACTTGTTTTCCTTCTTGATTTTTAAGATTTCATATATATGCATGCACACACGTTTACAGTTCTTAGAATAGTTTAAATCATTATTCTAAACTTATTATTATCAAGAGATAATATTTTTGGAATTCAAATGAGTGTAGAAGCATCAGGGAACAACAAGATAAATCGTTCAAAATATCATAGCGGAGCAATATAAGCATGGAGCCAACAAAGGAGTTATGGATATTCAAGTGGCACAATGATAACTTGGCATTATCAAATACCACCACAAATCAAGATTTCACTTAGATGGATGGATGAACAAGATTGAAAATTATCAACAAAAAAGACATTGAATATTTTTATTTACAAAAAAACTAAAAAATATCTAGAAAATAAATATAAAAAATTTAGACTTTTTATGAAAAAAGATATAGGTATCTAGTTATAGCATCTCAATTGAGATGATAATTGAATATATTTGTAAACTCTCAAGATTTATAGAAGATAGTTGTGATTTGTCAAGGTTGGGGGACCCAAGCACAACCCCTTTTTCTCAACCCAAAAAAAAATCAAGAGATTATGTTCAATGCAATTAAAATAATCACTTATATTTTCTATTTATTTTCTTTAGAAAAACCAATAAATCAAATTTAAAATAACAAAGTTTGTAAAGGCTAATTATTATCCTAAACTGCATTCAAATATGGATCAAGGTTGGTCAATAAGCTTCACTAAACATCAATTAAACTAATTGACATTTGAAAATGTTTTCACCCCTTCGATTAAGGCTAGGTTCAAACCAAATTATAAAAATAGCTTATAATATATAACAATAAAATTTGAACAAAATCACATTACTATATTTTCTTTGTATTGTCCTTGTCTCTATAGTCAAGGACTTTGCATTCATAACACCTTATTTTTTCTAGAGCTATCTATTTATCAAAAACATAGAAACATATGTCAACATCATGTCAAAGGTAAATTTGTAATTTACATAATAAATTATAACATAATAGTTAAAATTAATTTAATAATAAGTATTATTATATTTTGAAAACTTTAAAACTGTTGTTTAGTTTTACTTACATTAATTATTATATTATTTACTATACATATACGAGACAAGGAGACATCATGATTTGTATTGATCCTTATTTTTTATTACTCTTAAATATAATTTAATGTTTATTTCTTCATGTTCAATAATGACAATGAATCTTAGAAGCACTAAAAAATAAGAGTGCATGAGTCAATTACATAAAAGAGTTTACCAAAAAATTAAATGGCATGAGCTTAAGTGATTAAAAATATGGGTTCTCAATACAAACACCCAAGTACAGGTATTGTCTACCAATATGTGATGTCGTGGTAAAATGGTTTATTTTAATGCCTCTATGTGGATCATTGAAATACCATGGTGACATGTTCATGATATAATATATGTGGAGATCATTCGAATCCTATATTAGATCTTACTAACATCAAGTTGTGGCATGTCTAAGGGTAACTAACCCTTTTTCTTTCTAAATGGATCATGGTGATGCATGCTTATCCATATATTGTTTCTAGTGGCATGTTCTATCAATGGAATTTCAATAAACTCTTAATACCCAATTCTCTAAATTACGATTAAATTTAAACTAGAAATACAACTTATCTACTAAATATATGGCTATATTCAAAATATTAGAACATGGATAAGATTCGACTAATTTAAGATGTCTTTAAAAGATATGACTTGACTAATGTTTTTCTTCAATGAGTTTACACGAGTTTTTATGAAGGATCCCAGTCCCCTCATACTAAGTGGGGTTTGAACCTTGGACCTCTCAAAGAGAGGCCAAAGACCTTGACTACTTATGTTGTTATAATCTATAAAATAAATATTATATTTTGTGTTTCCAATTTTGTCTCATAACTAATCAATAATTGATTTATTAAAATACACTAAAATCCCTTTTAAGATTAACTTGGAAAGAGAGGAAGAAGGACTACAAGCTATCTCCTTCTAAAGACTACTTTTGTAACAAGGACCTAAAATAAAGAACATGTCAATTGTTAAGGGATGAATAAATATGTATACCATATATTTTATTGTATAACAATTATTGAAGATGATTGTGATGGTGATTTGACAAAAATAAATAAAAATAAGATTGTTAAATGTTGGAATATATTACATTATTTGGTACATGCCAATGTACCACTTTGGGTACATCTTTATATTAGGATTTTGTCTTAGATTAGGGTTTGAGTATTTACTTCATGTAATGTAATAAATGCACAAGTAATATCAGAATGTGCAAAGTATTCAATAATATAAATGTGCATCATAGTCCATGTGCACACGAGTCCATAGAATATGAAGGTGAAGAGTCATAGGAATATGGAAGGCCAAGAGTCACATCCCATTATATATTGGCCTTTGTGTGAGCAAGTAGGGAATCCAAGTCATATCATATCTTATCATATCATATTAGTAGAGTAGAGTAGAATACAAGATTGATACGATGTAGAACTTGTATGAAACATGGAGTATTTTGAAATCTCCACATTTTGTATGAAGATCCTATATTCATGAAATTTCATTAATGACAGTTTTATGAGTTATTACATAATTTTATTATGAGTTTTATCTGCTTAGTATATTTCCATTATCATATATTTAATATTGCATGCTCATTTTAGTCCTTGTGGTTGCATTTCACTAAATATATATCATCAAAATCTAATAGTGGTATCGGAGCTCAACGTAGATTGATAGGATATAGGGAGAGCCACAAGAGATATTGAGAGGAGATAGGAAGATCTGAAGTCAAAATTTGACGAGAATATTTGAGGAGAAAGAAGCTAGAAGAGACCACTAGATTTGAGAATTTTGAAGACAACCATAAAGAATTTGAAGGCTGATTTATGAAGGAGAAGATTACTGATTTTCAAGGAAGAAGTTGAAGGGTCACATGACAAAAAATTGAAGGTGACATAAAGCTACAATTTGGAGAAGATTTGGGTAGATTTTTAAGTGCCCTTGAACATCCAATTGAAGTAAGGCTTGACAACAAAAGAAGGCAACAATTTGAAGGAGATAAAGGAGATTCTTGGACAAAAATATAAAGGAGGAGAAAGCAAAGTTTTGGAGCAACAAATTAAGAGATTAGGGCTGCAAATTTTATAAATTTGAGGCAGAAAATAGGTGAACCAAATCACCAAGAAGACTAGCTACAAAAGAAGACCAAAAGGTATGCAATATTGGTGCTATAAAGGTTCATTATTCGAATGTTCACATTAGTTTATTATAAAGGTTTTTGAGAGCACCATATTAGCTTTATTAAATTCAAAAAAAGAATTTGAAATAGAGAGTCTTCTAGCAAAGGAAGGTGGTAGCATTCTTGTCCTAAAATATTCAAAATAAAATAGCAAAGATCAAAGTTAGATTTTGCTTGAAAAGGAGAAAAAAGGAGGAAACAATATTAATAAAAAATGCTATTCTTTACAAGCTTCTAAAAGTGCAGATTTATTGAAGTGAAAAGAAACCGAATAAGGGTAGATTTACTAAGAAAATAGAAGACCAAATAAGGGTTCAAAATAGAGCAAATTTTAGAGTGTCTAAAGACACCAAGGGAACCACTAAGTTGGAAGAGCCACCACAACCCAAGGAAGAGCCACCAACAAGCCACCAAGCTGAAGTTCCAACATCATAGCTCCACTCAAGGAGCTCAAACAAAGGCAAAGTTTATAAGGAAGGCAGCATAGAGTTTGATAACAAACGTAAAAAGAGTTCCTATTAAAAGGAAGAAGCCAATTATGGGTATTTAGAGAATATACGATTGAAGGAAGGAGTTGATTTGAGAGCATACTTATTTGTAAAGTGTAAATCCGATTAACGAGCCGATTCAGATAAGCCAACCATCGAAGCACCACCTAGGTATCATGAGATAGAAACCAACAAAGCACCAACAAGATATTCTTAGGATAGCACCATGAATGAAGGAATGAAAGCACCATTAGCACCACCATAATGCCATTAGGGAGTTGAAGCACCACCATCTTGAAGGAGGAGCCACCAAAGCCAAGAGTGAGCAACATTACAAAGAAGTGGAGAATATCAAAACAGTAAGCCGTTGAAAGAAAAACTAATGTCATTTGTTGTTACGAAGACATTGAGTATAGAGGAACTGAAAGTAAGGGTGTTTGAGGAAAATAATCAAGTCACTACTAGAGGAAAATCAATACGTTACCAAGATAAGGGAGTAAAGAAGCATTACAAAGGAAAGGAAACACACTATGTAAAGGAGGTAGTGCATTATTGAGCAAAGAAGAATAGAGGAAGTGTTACAAAGAAGAGAAAGTGCCACCACTTGGAAGGATAGAATATAGTCATAAGAGGAGTAAAGAGATACATTTCCAAGTGTCATAGTATAGAAGGTAACTCTAAGGGAAGTGAAACATCTTCTTTGCATGAAATACAAGTCATACAAGCCTATTCATGAAATAAGAATGTAATGCAAGTGAAGTAAGCGCAATAGATTCAAATGTAAGAGAAACCAACCAACACTATATGGATAGTCAAAGTTTTTGAGAGCACCATAATGAATAACATTAAAGGCACATCGTTTTGCATTGAAGTCTGGGAAGTGGACAACACATAATTATAACACAAGTTACAAGGAAAAGAAGTCACAGGAGAAGCAAAACAAATATGTAGCACACCATAATAAAGAAGGTACATAAAATATTTAAATCAATTTGCATTTTCCATAAATGTCAAGGAGGTATAAGAAATATTGATTCTAAGGTTAAGCTTAGATAATCTATTATGCTTGAAATTTATTAGATTATTGGAGATATAAGGAATTGCATTGATGAACTATAACCTTAGATGATTTATTAAATAATTTGAAAGTTTTTTGAAGTAAGGAGGATTTAATTTGAAAGCTTTTGGATTTATTTTATTCAAGCATAAAATATTTGCAAATAATTTGACATGAATGCATAAGGACTTCTACATAGAAATTGAAATATTAAATTTGTAAATATCCTTATTTTTCTAAATTTCTAATTAGGGATTTATAAGGATTTCAACACCAACTTAGTCTCTTGAAATTTAGAAACCATATCATTGAAAATTGAGAGACATAAATATAAACAAAGTTTTTTTAAAAGTTGTAAAAATATATTGGAATTAGTATCTTGCTCAAATTAATGAGACATAAGGAATCCAACTTAAAGATATTGAAGATAAAGAATTTTACCAATTAAAATTGCATTAAAATTATCTTTTTCTATTAATAAATAGGGAGAAATAAGGTGAAGAATAGTAGTTGAACATTAGGGATACAAAAGGGATTCAACTCAAAGGAAAACTAAGAAAGCTAAGTACTTTATCAAAACCATTTTATATTCAAAACACTTGGGAGATACAAGGTATTCTACAAAACTTGAGAATTAAAGGCTCTTATCAAATTTGATCAAATACTCAAAACTAGGGAGATATAAGGTAGTCTACAAGTATCATCATGACAAAAAATAAATTCATACTTTTAGAATCCCAACTTCTTAAAGGACCTAATTACACTTCATGGAAAAACAAAGTGAGGTCAATATTGATAGTTGAAAAGCTTTGGTATATAGTTAAAGGAGAAAAACTAAACCTACTACAGATGCTAGAGAAATTCAAAAGTATGAAGAAGATGAAGCAAAAGCACTTATGATAATAACATTTGCAATTACAAATGAAATACAACCATACATTAGTTCAGCAACAACTTCTACAAAATCTTGGAAAACTTTAGCCAAGATATTTGAAGGAAGGAACAAAGCCACTATCTTGAATCTCTAAACTCAATTGCATTCTCTAAAAGTTAACAGTGGTGAAAGTATAGAATTTTTTCTAAGGAAAGTAGCATTTATAAAAGGAAAAATTTTAACCTTGGGAGAAAAGGTAGAAGGCAAGTTTCTTGTCCAAGTGATCCTAAGAGCACTTTTAGAAAGCTACAAGCATTTAGTCACATCTTTACAAATTCTAAGTAAAGATACATTATTTGATGAGTTAGGCAATATACTATAAGAAAATGAGGTAGAAATTTAGTGAAATATGAAAGTATAGAATTGTTTCTAAGGAAAGTAGCATATATAAAAGGAAAAATTTTAACCTTAGGAGAAAAGGTAGAAGGCAATTTTCTTGTCCAAGTGATCCTAAGAGCACTTTTAGAAAGCTACAAGCATTTAGTCACATCTTTACAAATTCTAAGTAAAGATACATTATTTGATGAGTTAGTCAATATACTATAAGAATATGAGGTAGAAATTTAGTGAAATATGAAATGACTAACAATGCATTAGTATCAAAATATAACTCACAAGGAAATGTTACTTAATTCTCAAAGTGTAGATCAATATAGAATAATAGATATTGTCAAGTATGCAAAAATAAAGGACATAGTACAGATTATTGTAGATTCAATCCAAGAAATTAGTATCAAGGAACCAAACAAATTTTGGAGTCCAATCAAATAGGCCATTCCCACCAAGATAATATTAGAATCAATATAATTCGCATCAACAATAATTTCAACGTCTATATACTTCTCAGAATCAATACAATCATCCTCAACTACAACATAGAGAAGGGAAACAAAAAGGACTTTTAGTTCAAGAGATTTAGGAAATTCAGGGAACTAGAAGAACCTACAAATGAACATGAATTTAAAACTCTTTCATCAAAAATAGTATCTTATGAAGATACTAATTATTTACTTGATCAGGATACAGACATGGAGCAAAAAAAAGAAAGCAAAAAAGAAGAGCTCAAGTTCCAGAACCAAGATGAAGATCCATATTGAAGACTAAAGTCTTCAATAACTAAATAATGTAATTAGAGGGTGTTGGAATATATTACATTATTTGGTACATGCCAATGTACTACTTTGAGTATATATTTAGATTAGGAGTTTGTCTTAGATTAGGGTTTGAGTTTTTACTTTTTGTAATATAATAAATACACAAGTAGTATTAGAATGTGAATAGTATTCAATAAGGTAAATATGCATCATAGTTCATGTGCACATGAATCCATATAATAGGAAGGTGAAGAGTCATAGGAAGATGGAAGGCCAAGAGTCACATCCCATTATATATTGGCCTTTGTGTGAGCAAGTAGGAATCCAAGTCATATCATATCTTATCATATCATCTTAGTAGAGTAGAGTAGAGTACAAGTTTGATACAATGTAGAACTTGTATGAAGCATGGAGTATTTTGAGATCTCCACATTTTGTATGAAGATCCTATTTTTGTGAGCTTTCATTAATGGCAGTTTTATGAGTTATTACAGAAGTTTCTTATGAGTTTTACCTACTTAGTATATTGTCATTATCATATATTTAATATTGCATGCTCATTTTAGTTATTGTGCTTCCATTTCATTAAATATATATCATCAAAAACTAGCATTAAACACAATTTAAATTGCTCCAAGGAATAATTGTTGCCTACCTACACAATTGAAATGCTTATTCAATCAAACACTATTGCTAAAATAGTTATATATATCCTCAAAATCAGGTCATTCGCTTACAAATTATAACCTCCATTATTTATGCACCAATTAGAATATGAAACTCCAAAAGTATGCAACAAATTGATTTACACAAAATATAATCATTGTATCAAGGAGTAGTCATGGTGAGGGAACATCTTGAATGTGGATATTTAATAGTTATAAAATGTTTATAGTGTAAGTTGCAAATATCACCATGACTTCTATTCAATCCATATACAAGAGATTTTGATTGTGAAAATAAAAAAAATACCACTCCATTTTGTTGTTAGAAACATAAAATACACATTACTAAGAAGGATACCACAATGTCAATCCTAAGAAAAAAATATAAATTCTCATTTGTAACGGAGTTTGAAATCTCTACATCTCCTATAGTTGTCAATAGTAAAATATAGGAGTCCATTCAAAACATGGTCATACTAAAGACAACCAAGGCCTAATTAAAATGCTCATAATATAAACACAATAGGTGTAATAGTTTCTTGACAATGTTTGCCAAGATCATACTAATATAGCCAATTTAACAAAGTTACCAAGATCTTTCTTAGTTATGGGTTGCTCGTTATAACCAATAATATTGTTGGCTTGTGAAGTAATAAGGGTTTGACGTAATGAAAGGTCATAATTCAATGTATCTTAAATCAAATGCCCCATTTCAATATTAGTCTACCTCATTTGTTGGATTCTTAAAAGTTGTTATTGTGTTGAATGAATAATCATTTTCATATTTACGATGACAAGAAATACATGTTGTCAAGCCTTAATTGGAAGACCATACTTGATAAAAGGGATTGATTTCTCTTCTTAAATGTGTTCTCAATTTTTTTTTTTTTTTCATGCATTTGCACAAAAATAAAATAACTTTCTTTGTCAATCAATCCCATTAGACCTTCCAAAAAATGACTCCACTTTAATACCTCTTCTACTTAGTGTAGTGTGTGCGTGTGTTAATAATCCCACACTGACTTGGTTGTGGGACTTGAGTGGTTTATGAGCCCCAACACTTCCCAAACTCTTTGCAAATGGGGTAGCAGGCTTAAAGGTGGAATCCTTTGGTCCCGCTTATGTGATAGTCCTCACCCCTATTAACATCGAGTTGTGGCATGTATGTGGGGGATAGTTGTCCCTCTTGCTTTCTAATCGGTTCATGTGATGTTGTTCCCATACAAGCTATTTATTTCCATTGGCATATTCCTATATTGGAATTTCGTTCCACTTTAATACCTCTTCTTCTTTTGATGCTTAGGACTTTTAATTGGTCCCTTAGAAAAAATTGTGGCCATATATTAAGAATATCCTAAATCTATTATCTATTCATGTTTAACAACAAAAAAATATATTGAAAGCTCAAAATATGTGGCCTTTACCTTGAGAAGAAGCGAAAGAAGGGTCTAGCTTGAGGTCACACTTATATCATTGGTGTCTTATATCAATTTCTATCTAAGTATATTACAATATAAATAGGCCTACTTTTTAAATTTGGTTTTGCTTGAGATTTTGTTGGACTTCTTTGAATAATCACCAATTTTAATTATATTAATAGCGTAGAAATGGCTCTTGGATGAGCATTTGTGCATGATTGAGTCTAGCTCACTAGTACTCTAATCCTATGAAATAATTTTTACTCCTTCAAAAAGGTTAAAATTCAAATCAATATAAAAAAATTAACTTATAATTAATTTATAAAACCCCCAAAAGCAATAATCATTCAATATATTTTGCTTTTATATGTGAATAACAAACCTCCTATCTTCATGCTTAAGAATAAATAACACTTTAAAAAAAAATGCATAAGATAGTAAAGTGAGAGTCTATGAAAAATAATTCTTTTTACCAGATAAACATAAGCAAAAATTTAGGATGAACTATAACTTAGTTAAGCTAAAATTAAACAAGACAATGAAAAGGACGTTACTATTTGATTTGTCAATACTTTATCTTTATTATGATTGCATTATTATTCCGATGTAGAAGATAGATGAGGTTTGTCATATCTAGGTTCAAGGTGAAGATTTTTATGGTTGTTTATGCTTAGATGACATCTCACCAACGAATACTTTCATCATTTTTTTTTTCATTTGTCTTCAAGCCTGTTCATTGATGGGTGCATGAAAAGGCAATAAATTATATAGATGGACATTGTTTTTTTGAAGTAAGATAAAGTACAATAGGTGGTATAATTGGAGGTCACACTTCTTAAGGTACAATGGGGTCTCCTTCCCCGCGATTTGAACTTAGATAGCCTGAATAACAGTCTAATGACATACCACTAGGGTGTCCTTAGGAGACTGTAGACGGATCTTGTTGATCCTCTTTATTTTTTGAATTTTTTTTATCGTATTTCTTTTTTTTACCGTTTGACTTTATGATAGGAATATCATACATGAAATTTAGACTATTTTTTTAAAGGTTGAATTCCTTTATAGAATACTTAAAACCTATTACCGCAATGGTATATCTTTGGTCTCTCATCTAGGAGACTTAAGTTCAAACCACGACAGAGTGTGTGAGTGTGTATAAACTAATAATAATAACATTTATCTGGACTTAAATGCAATTAATCTACTTGGTTTATGGTTGCAAGATAAATGAAACTTAACCAACTCAAAGTAGCTCCAAATAAAAAATAAAAATGAAGACTTGACATAAACTCTAATTATATATATATATATATATATATATATATATATATATATATATATATATATATATATATATATATATATATATATATATATATATATATTTTTTTTTTTTTTTTTTTTTTTTGAGAAAAAGGGTTGTACTTGGATTCTCCACCCTTGATAAAGTACAACTCTCTTCTACAAAACTTGAGAGTTTACAAACATATTCAATTCTCATTTCAATTGAGATGCTATAACTAGATATCTACTTTTTTTTCACAAAAAGTTAGAAATTTGTTATATTCATTTTTTTCATCTTTTTTAATTTTTTTTAAATACAAATTCTTAGCATCTAATATCTTTTTTCTTGGCAATTTTCAATCTTGTTCATTCATCCATCTAAGTGAAACATTGATTAGTGATGGTCTTTGATGATGCCAAGTTGCCATTGTGCCACATAAATATTTATAACTGCTTTGTTGGCTCCATGCTTCTGCTGCTTTGATCTAATATTTCGAACGATTGGTCCTATTGTTCCCTAATGTTGTTGCACCCCTTTGAAATCCAAAAGCATTATGCTCTTTTTGTCAAACACTGTCATACTTGATGTCTTTCTAACTCCATGTAGATCTAAAATATTTATGCCTTAAGCCATGGCTCCAAGATTGTTTCTGCTCAAGGTGGTGTGGGTGCCAATATATTGCAACTTTAACCTAACATTCTGTTTCCTTTGATTCAACAATTTGTTTTTTATTATTATTTTAAATTTTTCTTCACAATCTTCTCTTATACCTTTCTTTTGGTGCATCCTTGTGCACTTCTGACAAGGCTTCCTTGGACTTTGTTGTTGCTTCTTCTATGGACTCTATTGTTGTTGCTACTATAAATTCAACTTTTGAGTTTTCTAATGGTTCTTCAACTTGTTCCCTTGCCATAACTTTTTCTTGTTTTTTCTTGGATCCTTGCTTCCTAATATTTTATTTTTGAATGCAACCATGAACTTGCACATTGTCATATGTATTTTTTTCTTCTATTATATCCTCTTTATTCATTTCTTTTAGTTCCCTCCGAAGCCTTTATATTTCTTCATAGCCTTTAATGGTGACATTCAAACTATCTTTTTATATAGGTTCTATTGACTCAAGAATGCATGTTCCATTTCATCCCAAGTGAAACTATGTTTAGCAATACTTGCCACCAATCATGAACTTCCTCTTTTAAAACATAGAAAAGTTTGCAAGTCCAAAAATGGTCACTAGAATATAGAGATTTAAACTTCATCCACCATTCTTGAGCATCAATGTCATCCTTTCTAGTGAAAATTGGTAACTCAATGATTTCAACCCAAAAATTTTCCAAAAGCAGCTTAGGTTTTAGAAAAAAAAACTACTGTTTTTTATTTTTATTTTTTAATCTCCTTTAATCTTTGCTATAATCGGCAAAACAATTTAAATGCAAACTAATTGACATAAAAAATGAATGCAACCGTCCATTACGATTTTGCATTAATCCATTACCAAGATTCTCCTCCAAAGGAGTTAATATTGTTGCACAAACTGTTGTTGTTGTTGTTGTAAAGAAGCATGGATGATTTTGATGGCGATAATGACAATGCTAAAAAAATATTTTTTCGATAAACAAGATATTGCAGCTAAAACTTAGATCGCTTCTCTTTGTCGATAATATTCAATTTACTTCTCTTTGCTGGTAATATTATCAGTAATATCCTCTTGCCCTTAATCTTCTCTTGTCAACAATCTTCTCTTTCGCCTTCACGCCCTCATGTCGTTGTTAGTTGATGAAATATTTTTGAATCAATGCAATTAATGAATTAATTAAAGGGTGGTTCAATTGAGATAAATGTTAGGGTAAAGCACGGGTTTTCGAAAGGCGTCCTGGTCCCCTTGTACTGGAGTTTGAACTTGGGTCTCCTGGATGAAAAACCAAAGACATACCACTATGGTATCCCTCACAAGACAACTCTCATAATTTCTTAACATAAAGATCAAAGTTTTTTTTTATTCCTAAACACATTTAAAGCTTAGGTGCATGATTTAGTAAGATGATTAATTTAAATACACCATCAAAATTTTGTTTAGTGTATACACACATATTCATATCTATATTAATAATGTATATTTTTTAAATTGGTTATATGGGATTAAAACCATCCCCACCTATATCGTGAGACCATATATTGGTATTACAACATTTTGGCAACCAAGTATTTTTTTTTTTTGTGGAAAACATCCCAGAAGGGATGCCACTTTCGGGTAAGACCCAAGGAGGCAGGGGTATCCATTCCGCCAAAATCGCCCAGGGCTCGAACCTGGCCTACCACCTTTGACATACTCAAGGAGCAAACAAACACACAATAAGATTAAAAATAAATAAATAAAAATAAAAATAATAAAATAAAATAAAAAACATGCTCCTTGAGTGTGTCAAAAAGATAAAGCACAACCAAACACACACACAATAAGATAAAAAAAACCACAACACGAACCACATAGAAAAAACACAAGAACAACAAAACAAAACACAAACATGACAAAAACAACATAACACTACAAAGACATAACCAACAAAAACATGAAAAACAAAAACAACCAAAACCTAAAAAATAAAAATAAAAAAACAACCAACAACAGACAATAAACAAAAACAAAAAACATAGAAAACACTCACACACAAAAACACGAATTAACACAAACATACATAAACACAAGAACAAGAACAACAAAAACACAAGAACAATAACAAAAAACACAAAAACAACAAAAAAACACAAAAACACAAAAACAAAACAAAAAAACACACACACCTCAAAAAACTAAACAAAAAAAAAAAAAAATTGAACATAACAATGACCTTTCTAGACCAAAAGACTTTTAAGGCAAGAATCAACAGAGGAAACAAAAGAAAGAATAGTTTGAGCTAGGGAACTAAAATACCCTGACCGAACCAAAGAGAAGCAAAAATAAAGCAAGAAGAAACTAGGTACCTTCAGAACTGGAGCCATCCAAAGAAATGATAGAAAGAAGAGCTTCCCTTATTTGTGAAGCCCACCATCTAGGAGGGTGGCCATAACAAGTAAGATCACCTTTGTCCAAAGCCCAATTAGCTAAAGCATCAACACTCTTGTTTTGATCTCTGACCACATGATTGTAATCAACTTTCAAAAATCCCATCTGGATTAATTGAATCTTCTCAATAATTCTTTTTATTCTCCAATCAACCTTATGATTCTTAGAAGGAGTCTTCAAAAGATTAATCATGAGTTGAGAGTCGACTCAACTAACACCTTTTCCCATCCAACCTTAGTAGCCTCTTGAAGGCCTTCGAGGATACCATACCCCTCAGCAAGGTTATTGGAAAGAATACCCAAATTCTCAGCAAAAGTAAAAACCAGGGAGCCATCTGAAAGTCTACCAATTCCTCCCGCACTAGCTTTTCCAGGGTTCCCTCTAGAGGCTCCATCAGTATTGACTTTTCCAAAATCCTTAGGAGGAGGTTGCCAATTTCTTGTCCTATCCATCTTACAAATACTCACATTCCCTTTAAGTTGGTTGCCCTTAGAAGATTTAATCTTCAATCTTTGCATCACTTGATCCCATCTTTGGTGGGAGTTTTGGGGGTGATTAAGGAGTTGATGGACTGATTCAACTAAGTTGGCTATGGTCTTTTGCCAAATATAGTGAATATCCTTCCTATCTTGATTAAAAATTTGGTTGTTCCTTTCATTCCAGATATTCCAAAGAAGAATGGTAGAACCCATCCAAACTAACTGCCTAATAAAATGATCAACACCCTCTTGTTTAGGCCAATCCCTCCAAAGTTGTTCAAAAGTAAAAAAATTGGACCATTGTAAGCCAAGTAAAGTGGCCATTCTCCTCCATAGCTCAGAGGCTAAAGTACACTCAATAAAAATATGGTTGAGAGTTTCTACATTCTCTCCACACATTTCACATCTAAAAGGGCCATGAAAACCACGCTTCATAAGTTGCTCACCAGTAAGCACCCTACGATGCAATAAAAGCCAAGTAAAGAACCTCACCTTAGGCCAGAGCTTTTGAGCCCACAACTGAGAAAAGATGTCAGAAGATTGGTTGGGATTATTATGGCATAAGGTCAAATAACCTTGAGCAACTGAATACTCACCCTTAGTAGTGTTGTTCCATCCAAAACAATCTTTTTCATGGGACCAAGAGAGAGATCTCATATGAAGGATGCCTTGGATATCTTGTCTTTGCCTTTCTGGGATTTGAATAGGCCAGTCCTCAATAGGGATCCAATATCTACCAACCTTTGAATTACCAGTATGGTACCGACAATAATTAGCCACCTTTATCCAGTTAGCTCGGTGAAGCTCCTCCATCCAAGGCCTCCAATCGGGAAACTGAGTTATCAAAGGCTTGTGACCATCCCAAGAATCTGTCCAAAAATTTATCTGTTGACCATTATGAATGATCCAAAATAAATTTTTCTTTATCAAATCCTCACCAGTCTTAAGAACTGCTAAAATGGGAGAACCTTTGGTAGGAAGTTGATAGCGAACAAGGTCTTCAAGACTTTTGTTCTCAACATATTTAGCACGGAGATTATTGGCCCAAAGAGCATTGGGGTTATGCAACATCCTCCAATATAATTTAGCAGCTAAAGCTTTGTTGTTATTAATAGAAGACCGGAATCCTAACCCCCCTTCATTCTTAGGAAGACATAAAGTGTCCCATTTCACCAAGGCCCATTTTCTTTTCTCCTTAGTACCACTCCAGAGGAATCGATGACTGATTTGATCCAGTTCTCGAAGAACAACCTTTGGGATATTCAACACGGAAGAAACATAAATAGGAATAGCTTGAAGGACTGATTTTACCAAGGTGATTCTACCCCTAGAAGAAAGCCACCTGTTGGTCCACTTTCCAATTTTCTTCTTGACTTTGTCCAACAACCAATTCCAATATTTTTTTTTGCCTTTGAATATTGATGGGAATACCTAAATAAGTGATCGGAAGGGAGGTCTTCTTATATCTTAATTTATCCAAGACCATGGATTCCTATCTGGCAGAGCAATGAAAGAAAATAACTTTAGATTTGTCTTCATTGATCAACTGCCCAGTAGCCTTAGAAAAATAACTAATGATTTGCTTAATATTAGAAGCTTCCTTAACTGTAGCTTTACCTAAAAGAGTAGAGTCATCAACAAATTGAAGATGAGAGATAGGTCTAGCTCCATGAGCAATGGTAACTCCCTCAAGGGTTTTGTTTTCCCTCTTTTTGGTTATAGTCCTACCCAAGCATTCAACAAGAATGATGAATAAATAAGGGGATAGCGGGTCACCTTGCCTAATACCTCTGGAAGCTGGGAACGACCGAGAAGGCCTGCCATTGATAAGAACTAAGTAGGAAACTGAAGAGATACATCCCATAATCCAATCCATCCAATCCTTAGAGAAACCAAATTGCCTCAAAACTTTGATAAGGAAGTGCCAATCCACTCTGTCATAAGCTTTGGATAAGTCTAACCGAATGAACATGGAAGGAGATTTTTGCATATCCATGGAATGGATGGCTTCCTGAGCAAGAACTATCTCATCTACTATTTGACGCCCTTCCACATAACCCCCTTGTTCAAGGGAAATAATCTTATGCAAAAGAGGCTTCAACCTTTCTGCCATGATCTTAGTAATGATTTTGAGAAGAACATTACATAAAGCAATAGGTCTAAAAGCTGAGATATGATCAACCTCTTGAGCTTTTGGAACAAGAGTAATATAAGTTTTATTGATAACCTTCAAAATTTCTTTGGCTTTCCTGGCTTCTTCCACCACCTCTAATAAATCAGCATGAAGGATATCCCAGAACTCTTGGTAGAACTCAATGGGAAAACCATCAGGACCTGGGGTTTTCCCTTTTTGCATTTTAAAAACTACCTGTTGAAGCTCATTGATAGTAACAGGAGCAGTCAAAATAGAGTTCTCCTCAGAAGTGATAAGAGAAGGGATTGCTTGAAGAACATTTTGTTGAGAAGTCGAGTCAAGAGGAGTAGCAACAAAAAGATTGGAAAAGTAATCGACAACAATAGAGTTCATGCCATCCCAAGTATAGACAACATCTCCAGAATCTGATTTCAGGGAAGAAATAAAGTTGTGAGATCTTCGAGCTAGAAGAGATTTGTGGAAGAAATTTGTGTTTCGATCTCCTTCTTTGAGCCATTGAATTCTAGATTTTTGCTTCCATAAGAGTTCTCTCTTTTTTCCCATTCCTCTAACTGAGTTGTGAGTTTAATTTCATCTGCACTTCTATTCTCTATGAGGCCATCTAAACGGATTTTCTTATTCAAATTTTCAAGTTGAGCAATAACTTCATGTTTTTTTTTATGAACATCCCCAAACTCCTTCCAGTTCCAAGTCTTGATTTTGGATTTAATGTATTGCAGTCTTTTGGCAAAACAGAACATCTTAGTCCCATACCTAGGCTTACCTTCCTTCCACCATTGTTGCACACGAGGTCTAAAGGAACTCTCTGAGCCACATTAATTGAAAACGAAAAGGAGAGAAACTCACATTGGTTTTCCACATTTCCACCATGATTGGCCGATGATCCGAACCAGCATTGTTAAGAGTCTTCACTTTAGGAATGTGACCATGGATTAAGAAATTTTCAGAGAGCAAAAACCTATCCAATCTCTCCATTATACAAGCTAAGCCTTGCCTTCGTTAGACCAAGTCATAAGGCCATTATCTCGGTTGGATGTCCACAAGATGGAGGTTTGCAATATATTCGCTCATGAGGTCAGTGCTTTTGTCCAAATTTCTATTTCCCCCCATTTTCTCATCCAGAGAGAGGATGGTATTGAAATCTCCTCCGATCAAGATCCAAGCTTCAAGAAAATGAGAGATAATATGAGTTATATCCTTCCATTGTCTTCTTTTTTCCTCCAAAGCAGTCGGAGCATAAACAGTAATGCAGAGCATAATTTGGTTGGAATGTCTACTTTGAATAGCTATAGCCAAAAGACCCCAACTGCCAACCATATGGTGAATAACTACCTCTTTTGGGTCCCAAAGACAAGCAATGCCACCAGAAGTCCCCTGGGAACTGAGGGAAACCACTTTTCCAGCTGGCCAAATTTTACTAGCAATTGAGTCCATATCCTCCATTGACATCTTCGTTTCTTGAAGGAAAACAAGATGTGGATGATTTATCTGAATCATTCTTCTAATTTCATTTTGTTTTGAAAGACTCCCTTTGAGTCCTCTAATATTCCAAGTGATGATCTTCATTAATACCAGGGCTAAAAAAGTTGGGAAGGGCATTAATCTTACCTTCCTCTACAAGCTTTTCACCTTCTTTTACCATATGATATTGATTGGTCTTGCGACCTGCCTTTTGATTAGAATCCATCTTCAATTTTTTTTCCCTGTTTCTTGACTTACTCCAATTGAATCTGAGATGGCTTCTAACCTTGAAGAATGCTCGTACACAGCCAAAATTTTACTAGAGGGTTCAACAGAGTCTATATTGGGACCTCGTATTATTTGAAGTTTTGACATTTAAAAGATTGTTTTTCTTGTGTAAATTTTCTCTCTTTTTTCTCGTTGAAAACCTTTGATTTGTTGGTTTGTCTCTGAGTTCTTCCCTTCATCTTTAAATTGTGTTTCTAAGATTTATGTTTCCATTATTTCCTCTTCCTCACTTGGGACATCATTTGTGGAAAGGATTTCAAACATATTAGCAGATGACTTTGATTGATCCTTCATAACTGGTTTTTTCTGAGTGTTCTTCTTCTTAGGCATTTGGAAACCTGCTGAGTTTATATCTTCTTTCTTTTGATCAAGAATTTTATTTGGGCAAGCACTAGCCAAATGACCATATTCATGGCAAATTCTACAACGAAAAGGAATGTTCTCATAGTCCACTACTTGCTCCCAAGTGTCTTCCCCAAATTGTAATGTGATCTTTTTAGGTAGGGGTTTGTCAAAATCCATTAAAACACAAATCCGAGCATAAATAATATGTTCAAAATTTTGAGTACAATCAGTAGTCATCATAAAAGTTCCTAAAGAGTTTCCAATTGAAGAAAAAATAGTAGGATTCCAAAATTCAATAGGGAGGCCAAAGAGTCTAACCCACACGGGAGCTGTAGAAGGCATCTCTTCTTCGGCTTTAAATTTAGTATGCCAGGGCTTCATGAAAAGCCCTGCCCTTCCAAAAAACCAGGGACCCCCTTGAAAAGTTTTCTCTCTATCTTCATTATTAGCAAATAAAACAAGAAAATAACCATTTGGATAAATAGAGATTTGTAACTCACCTTTAGTTTTCCAGCTTTTTGCAGCCCAGACTTTGAAAGCAGATAGGCTCGGACGAAAACCCACGAACCGACAAATTAGTCCTCTTTTTTCCAGATCTTCAATGCCAGTCTGAATGTTACCCATATCAAGCTTAACAATAGGAGTTCCATCAACTGCTTTAAGACATCCTGACTCCGTTTTCCTGGGATCAATCTTAGGCATTCTTAGAGGTTTATGGGAAGCCCTAAGATTAATATTAGCATTGGGCTGAGGCTGTCCACCACGGAGGGCATCCCTAAAATTCATTTTTGGGGCTGAGTCTTCGAAATTCTTACCCTTGACAAGGGTTTTCACAAGTAGATTTATTTTGTGGGTGCACCTTAGCACCAGATTCACTTGAGATCCGAGCCATTTTTTGATCAGTTGCTTGAAACTTGTTTCGTGATCTCTTTAATCCTTGCCCTAGACGTCGTGGAAAGGTATGGTTTTCACTTTTATTTTGTGCAGCAAATTGGAAGTCGTTGTCACTCAAGTTCACAACATGATCTGTTGAAAGACAGATTTCTAACCCATCTTGGATCCCCTGCAACATATCCTGCTAAAATATTGAGTATAAACCACAAAAATATTGGCCGCTAGGGCCCGAAGGCCCTAAAAACCAACCTCTGGAGCTGCTTGCACTCAACCCAGATGAAACCCTCGCACAACCGCTTGCCAAAAATCTCGTTCACACATAGGGATGCGCTAGGATCTGTGTTGCTCCAAATGATCTGAAAATTGGTGGAGACGTTCTAGGGTTTTTCAGGCATCTACCCTCAAAATTTCAGCTCAATCCGAGTCCGGATGAGTGAAATATGGCCGAAACAAGTTCGACAGTTTGGGCAGTCCTGCGAAAAACGTCCCTCCTCAACAACTAGGTATATATTAACAAATTATTAATAAAAATTATTTTTTTTTGTTAATTGCGATGGTTTAATACTTAATTTATCTTCAGCACAACAATAATTTATTTATTTTAATCATATGACATGTTCTCAACCGATTAAATCATTCGAGACCTAGGTTTATATCTTACCAAGTGATGCATGCATAATTGACAAGTTGTAATACCACAAAGTGTTCATGATGTAATAGGGGTGGGGCCTGTCTCAATATCATATAACCAATTAAAAATAGAAAAAAAAAAAAAAAATCAATACAAATAAAAGCACTCTAATAATTGCAAGTACATTTGACATTTCAAACAAATCCTCTAAACTCAAGAAATAAAATCTAAAATTTGGGATATCTTAATTAAATTTTATAACTTGCTAATTGCTAACTAGGATAAAATCTAAATCAAACGACATGAGCTCAATTGGTTAAGTAGCTTAACTTTCAATGAGGGGATCCACGTTCAAATCTTGCCAAATGATATATGCAAAATTGCCAAAAATGCTTTTGCAATACCATTCTTTGAAGCATAAATTAAATAGAACCTAATGGTAATATTTCAAAATATAAGCAAGAAACACAATTTAAAATTGGATTGGACATTCTACTCGGCTAACCAAAACCTAATGGAAGGAAAGCATTTATGTATTTACGATACTATGGCCTTGTAGATGACCTCAGATATTTGCACAAAATAAAATACTTATCCTCCAAAGCAGAGTATAAACTAATACATTTAAAGTGTTTTGCTAGCTTGCTATTATTATCAGCATACTCTGAGTCCAATCTACTATTTTTGGATCAAGTGATCATTAAATACTTCCTATTTTCTTCCTTATCAATATTCTCCTTATCAAATTATAAGACAATTATCAGATCTGATGGTGAGAGAGTTCAAGGGAAAACAAAATATGCAAGTAACACTTAAATTTAATATGGCATCCTCATATGAAATAAGATTAAATAAAAAAATTTCATGTTGAACCCTTATAATTATAGAAGAATGCAACTCAAATTCAAACATGCACCTAGCAAATCTTTTTTCAATGAATATAAATCATGTTTTAAATAGATATGTATAGATTTTATCAAAAAGATTTTGTGATGAAAATAGATCTTTCACTGTCCCACGTGCACTGTGGTGGCAGTCACATGCAGGAAACAATTAGCTACCAGTGTTCAACCTGTGCACGGCATCACAGATTAAAATGCTTAATTTTTCTCTGTTCAATTGCAATTTTGATCCATGATGTGATGACGCCGATTTAGCATCAGCATCAGCTATATATAATTCACTTTATTCCAGGTATCCAAATGTTGTGAAGCTGACTTAACAAGGAGAGAATCATATCATTCATTCATCTTTTTTTCTTTTTTATTTTTTTGAGAAATAAAGGGCTCACTGAAGATGGAGAGAACCAGTGTTTATCTGATTCCAACCTCTTAACTACATACATAGACGAAACCATCTAGGGAGAACACAATGCAAATCCACGAACTAAATTTTATGGATGTCACTACTCACTCAGCAATACGAAGTATTCAGTTGCCTTAAAGACCTACTTGGTCCTGACTAGCAACCACTGATCTACTCAAGAATGATTTTCATGAGCATCAAGAGCCACAGAGGTTAACTTTTTACTGGTCTACTAATTGTTATTCTCTTCTTATTCTTATTGTCTTGTTCTTATAAAAAAATGAAATAACCTAATGGATGACACAAGAGATGACAATGCAGAGATAGCATTTATTGCATTACAACAACTTCATTACTCTACAGACATATTACATTACAGCACTGTTTGTTATTTATAAGCTAAATTCTTCAATATTACATTACAACAAAATATGTGGTATACCTTATATAATTTCTTTTTAGGCCCTTGACATACAGTCTTGCAGGTTTGAATTTTATTATTTCATTTATCAGCAAGTTGTAGTAGAAAGCAAAATGCTATGTCCTTGTTTCCAATTTATTGGTTCTTTCACCACCCAAGGACTATAGATAAACATTGAGGCAGGTAGTTGCCAACATATGTAAGGTTCACTTCATTCTTCCAAAGAGATTCCAATGAGGTATTTCCTCTAAAAACTGGTTAAACTCCCGTAATTCCAACAGATTTGATCTCTATGTAGTCCAGCTTATTGACAAAATGGCTTAACAATATGAAGACACATGTAAAAATTTACGCTTACTTCAATCTCATTTGTCCCCGAGTGTGAAACAGTCCTAGCACACTAAGTCATATATTGTATGAAAGTAACATAAATGCATATTGTATTTACAATATTGTTAGGCTTTCGCCCACACTCTGATATTACAGCCTTGTGTATATTCTTCGATCCTGAAATTGAATATTACAAGAAAACAATAATGCAAATACTAGATATGGCTCAACTTTTATGGATTTAGTTATTTCTGCTATGAGAATTTTTAGCTGAGATTCTTGAATTATCTCTTGATTGCATTCTTGTAACAACTTAATAAATGGAAAATCATTTAACACCTTATTGTCAAGTTTCTGCTGGTCTTCAAAATAAAACAAGCCATTCAACAAATTCATGGGGCCATAAAGACATATGTAGTGCACATATTGACAAGATTGATATAATACTCCGGGAATCCATGGTTAAAGCGTTCGTGTTTGTTAAACCACAAACACTTTTTTCACATCAAGATATGTATGCATATGGCCACATATCCTACATATTCCTTTGAAATGAGCTGCATAAATTAGCGAATTTATGTTGCAGTTAACATATTTCAGGTGGAATAGAAAAAGCAATTCCTATATTGCAGAAAAAATAGGAATAAAATAATGTTTCAATGATATATTATTTAAACTGCATCTCTCTCCAACAATGATCCTTCAAAGTCGCCTCAATCTTTGTCTAGATTATAGGCAAAAAAAACAAGAGAATCAATGCAGACTTCATAACCAACGTAGTTGAAAATATTGATAAATTAACCAAGTATACCAAGACATAACAGAAGACCAAGCCACATTCTATAAATCTTGAAACAAGAAACATCACACATTTATTTTAATCCAGACTATCCAGCCACTACATTTGCAAGTTCCTGTTTCAAACAAATCAGTGGACATTAAGGTAGTGAAATGTTATAAATTACAACCAGGATATCAGACACACCAAAATCCCTGATCAAAGTAAGTGTCAATAAGCAACGTTGTTATAAAAAATCTTTGGCCTGTTTCATGGGCATGTCATGCAGCCGGTCTCTCACAAATGATTCTGATTCTTCAGCATCATGCTCTCCATCACTCTCCAGTTGATCTTGTATAGATCTTGTCTCAGAACCATCTTCTGTAGTGGTAACTTGAATTATCCAATAAGCCATTACTAGAAAACTGAAATTTAGGGTATTATTATCATTTTGAAAAGGCAAACAAGCTGATAATTCAGTTCACTAACCTGAAGAACCCTGATACTCTGCTGTCTGCCTTACAGTTGTAACTTGTATGCTTTCAGGTAACAAACAATTGCAGAAAGCGCCTGTCAGTCAAGAACATTAAGTCTCAGAAATAATCCCACTTGGCAAACTAAGAAAAGAAGTCTAATAATATTTTGGAAGAACAGTTAAGAAGCCTTCCATGTCTTGTAATTCCCTTCTACGAGGATCAACTTTTTTAAAGGAATATCTTGTTGGATGCCTTGAGAAAAAAAATAAGCATTCAAAGGCTTCAATAACTCATGGTTCATCAAAGCTATACATGCCCTTGAGTTTGTCATAATTAAGCCAAGTAGTTTACCACCTAACTGGACTAAACAAACCATCAACCTAAAAAGAACCCTATTCATGTTAGAACTTATTACCATCAAATAGACAAGAAGTTTCAAGGTTTGGAGCATTGAAAGACAACAGGTCTCTAGACCTGAATGAAATTTAATGCATCCCTCTAAACATCATCCAAAACAAAAGGAATCAGGACATTTTCCCAAAAAGTGTCATATTAAATGCAATTTATAACTTAATATATTACAGTATGTTTTTACTTCATCCTTCTGTACAAGTTACAGTTTGAGAGAACATTCATACAATATCTCAAAAATGGCAATATTCCTAGCAGATGACCAATTTATCATTACTATTCAAATCACCTCCCAGGTGCAAAAATCGAATAATAACATTAAAACAACCAGTACATGTATTTCTGTCAGCCTTTTATCTACTGGCAAGCTGATGTAATTGATGTGCAACAGACCCACGTGCAGGTGCCAGCTGGCATTTTCCACTCACCTATTAAACAATCAGAATTGGTGTCAACCCCTTGACCTTGACTACTTACATTCCTCTCTGCCCTCCTCCCCCCCAAAAAAAAAACCCAACAAAAATAAAAATGCTCAAGATACTCTGACAACAGCCAAAGCAGGAGTTATCCTCCGAACCAAAAATGTCCAAGGAATGCCAGTACAAGTTAATTGCATAGTCATTTAGTACATGCACTCCATGTTTTGAAAGAATAATATAGCATTCTTGGCATGTAAAATTTATGGACATGTTGAGCTGAAGCCTGCCCATATTAAACACTAATAGCATAGAACCTTTACGCTTATTTTTTGCAGGATTAGCTACAACTGCATTGTTTCCACCATTTTATACGGAAAGCAGCATGTTCAGCTTTCTTGAACAAAAGTTGAATAGGTAGAAACATCATAGAGCTATCTACTTTTCAAGGGCTAATAAGAGTTACTTTTAAAACTACATATACCTGCCCAATATCTAGATGCCCTCTATGAGCACTAATGTTCATCCAACAATAAGGCATAGTGAAATAAGGTATAGCCAGTAGGAGAGTGACTTAAGCTCTTCAGAGTAAGAAGAATAATGTAATGTCCCTTTTGTGGATGACAGCAGGCTGTGGGTCCCACTCACCTATTTTGCGGAGCAATTGTGGTGAGTGGATGTTCGAGTGTAGGAGGCATAAGTATGAGTGACTATATGCATTTGTTTTATATTGTTTTCTTGGTGAATAAAAGGGAAATTCCTATATTTTAGGGATCTTCCTAATTTTTAGGAGGTAGTACTGAGTTTTGGAGTGGCCATGGCGATTCACCTAGATGTGTTCTATTTGACTTTGGCTTTCGTTTGGAGTAATTCGGAGTCATAACAAAGATTTAAATTGATGATGATGGTTAAATTATGGCCCTAAGAGGTCTAGTCCGACTTTCTAGGCTACATTTGAGGAGAATGGACACTTCGGATGGTGGCATGCATATAGTCGTTGGATTTGACTTTGAGTCTTTTGAATTGGGTCTTCGACACTTTAGGTATTTGAGATGCCAATCTCAAGTTATGATGTGATCTTTGGGCAAAGGTCTAGTATTTCTAGACTTTGTGGATTTAATTTAATTTCATGTCAAAGGAAAGGCTCTAATGACTAGTGTCATGACATTTAAAGTTAAGGGGTGTCGCTTTTAATACATTAGAATTATTTCTGTTGTGTGGAGTTTCAGAAGCACTTATTATTCTAGCCTACGGTTGGGGGCTAAGTAAAACAAAGGGGTGGTGGCTTTATAAAAGGGGATTTTTTGGAAAAAAACATTCATGGCTTGGAATTGAGAAAAACCCTATTCTACATTTTGGCAACTGTGTTCTAGCAGCAAGCTTGCGAAATTTGAGGACAAAATCTTGAATTTCAAGATTAGAGGATTTAATTCTTTGATTTCAGTTGGTGGATATATACAGGGTCAGTACTTGGGCATTCAAGCAGAGATTTAGAGCAGTTGGCTCTTCTTCCAAGATGGCTTTGAGCATCTATTTGGCAAATCATTCACTGCACTTTGTTTAGGTATTGATTATTTGGCAAAGGGCGGCTGTTATCTTGTTTAGAGACCGTGACCAGCGATTGTGGCTGAGGGAGAGAGTATGAGCATATTGATCTTGACCCTCACTTCTACAATTGTTCATATCTCTCCATTTATGCCTTCTTTCTGGGTTCTTAAGTGGTGTTAGTGAGTGGCCAACTCTTCCATTGTAATATCTCTTTATCATTCAATGAAGGGATTTCCAGGTGCATTCCTCTCAGTTTATCATTCTATTTATATTTGTGTGAATTTCTAGGTATTGTTTCCTATCGACAAGAAAAACTACTGCTGTTCAGGGATTCTATGTGCTAGGAATACTGGTGTTTTGTTTTGGAATTTGTATGTGAGTTTGTATTTTGGTTAGGGGATTTTATAGTGGTATCAGAGCTAAGTTCCTACCAGCCTGAGGGGTTATAAGAGTGTTGATTCTTGAATGTCACTTAGTGAAAGGGGAAACTTCAGCAAACCCTTATTCCACCATAGGACATAGATAACAGTGTGAAGATGTTGGATGAGGATAAAGAGAAGGAAGTCCTTGAAAGATAGACAACAACAGCTTATTAACCTTTTCACCCAAGCATTTTAAAGTCCGGGTTCTATCCCCATTGCTATTCCTCTTGGTAACATTGATCGAGGGGAATCCTCCACTTCGGAAGCAAATCATAAAACTCAGCAAGCATCTAGGACAATTAGTGGTCCCGGGCTACCTAGAGTTACCTTCTTATAGAGAGAGGCAACACAGCCACAGGAGGAGGTGGTAACAGCAGGATGATGATTTGGCAGCTCTCCATGCGGTGTATAGAGCACAGAGTGAGGAGTTTTGGGCTGACATATCTTTCTTCAATTTTTGTACCTTGAAGAGAAAAACCAAACCTAAGAATGAGAGAAGACCAAATTAAATCATACTCAGACGGATCTGCAGAACAGATTGGAAAAATTCACAGTTCCTTCATTTGATGGGTCCAACAAACTGCTGGAAAACATAATACTGTGATAATTTATTCATGTATAGGAGTATTTATACATTACATAATTTGTTATTCACAACCAACTTGGTTGTCTTCAAGCTATTACTTGGAATAACAAAAGCTCACATTGAACACCCAAGAATAGACTAAAACAAACAACTATAACAACTCTAACCATTATTCCTATGATGTAATACTATTTTCTAACACCCTCCTTTATTACATCAAGTTCCTCATAGGGGTATGAATACCAATAGCTGGATTGGGACTAACACAACAGTCCAAACAACCACCTGATGAACTAGGACAAACTCAAAAGTTCACCAATACATAAGAATCATGGACTAGGACAAACTCTATGATCCATGACTTACAATAATGTGAACATGGACAAACACAGTTGCTCACACCTCACTGATTTCTTAATCAGGGATAAGTACAAAACTATCCGTGATTTTACAACCAATGTGGGTAAGGACACACACACTATCCATCAAACCGGTAGACAGGGACAAACACACTGTCTTCAACATTTTGTGACCAATGACCAACAACTAGTCATATATTCAACATACCTCTTGTGAACATTGGACATACTCAACCATTCACAAGAACATTTGCGAATAGGGACACTCTACCATTCGCAACAATTTTGTAATCAACCAATCACAAATACGTCAATTTGTGAATAGGGACAAACACTACTATTCACAAGCACATGTCTTGGATTTTGTTTAGAAGAGATACTCCTCCTCACTTTCCTTGTGGGAAGGGTCTACATCTACAAAACCACATTCTTCGTCATTGTTCTCACTTATAAACAATGTATTAAATGAATCCAACACTTCTTTTGCCGTCTTCGTGAGATCAATGTGGTGCATATATGAATCAGTGAGACCGATTCCAATTATCGCAATGGACTTCTAATCTTTACTGGTCCACTTTGCTGCTAAATCAAGATCTTGTGGATTTGGTGTGGTTCCCGTCATGACATCCCATACATCTTTTTCAATCGGGATCAATTGAAGTTTAACTTGCCAAGTATAGAAATCTCGCCTAGCAAACTTTTCAATACTAACCAACTTTTCCATGGTAAAAAAATCTACCCCCCCTCAATCAAAACAAGTTATAAGGGTGTCAGGTACCACTAACAATGCAACCAAAAGACTTGACAAATGACTTTATAATTTACTCAGCCGATCGAATTTAACTCAATATCCTACATTGAAATAAGAAAAAGTGCTAAAACAAACAATGCATATGGCAATTAGACAAGGAAGGTGAAACCTATGAGAAGGCCGCTCCAAACATAACGTTGGTTGTGGCAAAGGTGGCAGAAGAACCAAAATCGTTGTCACATGCCAGAGCTCTTGCCAAGCTGTTTGAGGGAGTCGTGGATTCCATCAAAGGAATGTAGGCAAAGAAGATGGAGCATTCACTACTGCTGGAGAAGAAGCCTCTGGAAGAATACTACACCTTCAACACTTTTCAGATTTGACAAGAAAGCACAAAGACCCATGGCTCTGATACCATGTTGAAAAACGTAACACTATGATACTTTATTCATGTATAGGAGTATTTATATATTACATAATTTGTTATTCACAACCAACTTGGTTGTCTTCAAGCTATTACTTGGAATAACAAACACTCACGTTGGACACCCAAGAATAGACTCAAACAAACAACTACAACAACTCTAACCATTATTCCTATGATGTAATACTATTTTCTAACACAAATCTTCTGCTCATGCTTGGATTTAGAAGCTAAACATCTATTTTTCCTTGATTCCGATGTATGAGAAGGCGATTAAGTTTGCTACCCTTCACTTAGAAGAAGTTGCTCACGAGTGGTAATATCATGGTCTGATTACCCAGGAACATAGCCTTACCACCGCTTATGAGTTTTGTAGGAGATTGATTGACAGATTCGAGAGGTAGGATCTTGAGGCCCACTTTCGTGAGTTGGCATAGTTGAGGCACAACGGTACAATAGACGCTTATGTGGCTCATTTTCAAAGGGTTGCAATGATGGTTGTAAAATCCCCTAACCAAAATACAAACTCACATACAAATTCCAAAACAAAACACCAGTATTCCTAGCACATAAAATCCTTGAACAACAATGGTTTTTTTTTTATAGGAAACAATACCTAGAAATTCACACAAATATAAATAGAACGATAAACTCAGAGGAATGCACCTAGAAATTGCATTCATTGAATGATGAAGATATATTACAATGGAAGAGCTGGCCGCTCACTAAAACCACTTAAGAACCTAAAAAGAATGCATAAATGGAGCGAGATGAACAATTGAAGAAGTGAGGGTCAAGACCAATCTGCTCATTAACTTTCCCACGCCAAAATCCAACCAATCAGCCACAAGCTCCAACTAATTTGTGCTGATCACACTCTCTAAGCCAAATAAGAACCGCCCTCTGCCAAATAATCAATACCCAAACAAAGTGCAGTGAATGATCTGCCAAATAGATGCTCAAAGCCATCTTGGAGGAAGAGCCAATTGTTCTAAATCTTTGCCTAAATGCCCGAGTACTGACCCTATATATATCCTCCAACTGAAATCAAAGAATTAAGCCCTCTGATCCTGAAATTTGAGGCATTTGTCCTCAAATTTCACAAGCTTGCTTCTAGAATATAGCAGCCACCAAGAAAATCTAGAATAGGGTTTTTCTGAAATGCCAAACCGTGAATGTTTCTTCTAAAACTCCCCTTTTATACAGCCCCCCTTCCCCACTTTTTTTTAATTTACTACCAACACTAGGCTAGAATAATAAGTGCTTTGGAAATTTCACATATTAGAAATAATTCAAATGTAATAAAAGTGACACCCCGTAACATTAAATGTCATAACATTAGTCATTAGAGCCTTTCCTTGGGTCTTAAGTCAAAATTCTAATGCATCCAAAATGATATGAAATTAAATTAAATCCACAAAGTCTAGAAATACTAGACCTTTGCCCAAAGATCACATCATAACTTGAGATTGGCATCTCAAATACCTAAAGCGTCGAAGACCCAATTCAAAAGACTCAAAGCCGAATCCAATGACTATATGCATGCCACCATCCAAAGTGTCCATCCTCCTCAAATGTAGCCTAGAAAGTCAGACTAGACCTCTCAGGGCCATAATTTAACCATAATCATCCATTAAAATCTTCGTTACGACTTCGAATTACACCAAACGAAAGCCAAGGTAGAATAGAACACATCTAGGGGAATCACCATGGCCACTCCAAACTTGGTACTAACTCCTAAAAATTAGAAAGATCCCTAAAATATAGTAATTTTCCTTTTATTCACTAGGAAAATACAAACAAAGGCATATAATCACTCATACTTATGCCTCCTACACATGAACATCCACTCACCACAACTGCTCCACAAAAATAGGTGAGTGGGTTCCATAGCCTGCTATCATCCAAAAAGGGACATTGTAATGCTTCCCAATGTGTCAGAGGGGCGATTGACTTATCTATTCATGGAGGGTTTGAGAGAGCCACTACGAGGCTTGGGGTTAAGGCTTTTGATCCAAAATACTTACAGCCTGCCATTAAGAGGGCCTTAACTTTGGAGACTACTACACCTAGCTGGTCTTTCCAAGGTACATCTACCATAGGTAATGGTACAAGAGCATGACAACAACAACAAAGCATCCCTTATAGACCTTTCCCACAGAGATTGGGAGTTGCTCCATCTAGACCCCCGGGTCAACAGGTTATAGGGCAAACATCTACTAGGCAGCAACATGGTGACATGACTCGCAATGAGACGAGGAGGAAGCAATTAAGATGATGAGAGTGAACCGGAGCAGTTTGCAGAGGCACATGATGATGTTGGGAATGAGAACACATGTAGGGGAGAATATAGAGGGACCTCCATCAAAAGGGAAATATCATCTACCCACTATAGCATCTTCGTCAGGAGTACAAAGATTCCATTCTTTCCGAGTCAAGGGAAGGATTGGAGGAAAGTGTATTGTAACTCTTATTGATGGGGAAGCCACCCATAATTTTATTGATCAAGGTGTGGTAGCACGATTTAGATTAAAGACAGAAGAGTTTGCAGGTTTTGTAGTAGTGACAGATGGATATTGGCCTATAAGCAGGTCATTCGCCAGCTACAAGTGGTATTAGATGGGCATCCTATTAGACACGATTTTTATGTTATTCCTTTAGGAGGAGCTCATATGGTATTAGGGATTTAGTGGTTGCATTCACTTGGTGAGTTCACTCAGAACTACTGGACGATGACACTATGTTTTGTTGAGCAAGGGCAAGAGAAAATCATCGAAGGCATAATAGGTGGATCAGCACAACAGATATCTACACGCCGTTTGTAGAAGCTTTTGAGATGAGACTAGGTGATTTGGGTTGTTGATTGTTATACCATTAAGGGTATACCCCAGGGTACTACTACTTCCGAGGAGGTTGATTATGATTTTATTGATCAAGGCGTGGTAGCACAATTTAGATTGAAGATTGAAGAGTTTGCAGATTTTGATGTAGTAGTGGCAAATGGATATTCCTTGGCCTGTAAGCAAGTCATTCGCCAACTACAAGTGGTATTAGATGGGCATCCTATTACACACGATTTTTATGTTATTCCTTTAGGAGGAGCTCATATGGTATTAGGGATTCAGTGGTTGCATTCGCTTGGTGAGTTCACTCAGAACTACCGGACAATGACACTACGTTTTGTTGAGCAAGGGCAAGAGAAAATCATCGAAGGCATGATAGGTGGATTAGCACAACAGATATCGACACACCATTTGGAGAAGCTTCTGAGATGAGACTAGGTGAGTTGGGTTGTTGATTGTTATACCTTTAAGGGTATACCCCAAGGCACTACTACTTCCGAGGAGGTTGAGTATCATCCAAATATTCAAGTCCTTTTGGATACGTATTCGGAGACATGCCTCCAAGGCTTCCACCAGACAAGGGTTTCCAACATACTATTGAGTTAGAGTTGGGGACTAGACCCGTCATGTTATCACCTATCATCATCCTCATGCTTTTAAGGACGACATAGAGAATACTATACAAGAGTTTCTAGACTTAGGGCACATTAGACCTAGCACAAGCCCATTTGCTTCTTCAGTGGTGTCGGTGAATAAGAAAGATGGGACCATGAGAATGTGTATTGATTACTGGGTCTTGAACAAGAAAACTATCAAAAACCGTTATCCAGTACCCTACATTGATGAGTTGTTAGATGAACTACATGGCGCAATTTACTACACAAAGATTGATTTGTGCTCTAAATACCATCAGATTTGAGTTAAATCTGAAGATGCCAATAAGACTACTTTCCGATGTCATTGTGGACACTTTCCTAGTGATACCTTTTGGGCTTATTAATGCACCAACTACCTTCGAGTCGGCGATGAATGAGATATTCAGGCATCAATTGCAAAGATTTGTGTTAGTTTACTTCGATGACATTCTCGTCTACAAAAAAACTTGGGGGGAGCATTTGGTACATTTGGATACAGTGTTAGCCATTTTGCAACAGCAAACTTTCTTTGTATATTATCAATATTTAAGTGTGAGTTTGGTTTGCAAAAAATCCTTTACCTTGGACATATTATCAATATTTAAGGTGTACAAATGGACTAGACCAAGGTACAATCTATTTAGGAGTAGCCTACTCCTAGGACATCAACACAACTATAAGGTTTTCTGGGCCTATGTATCTATTATAGAAGATTTATTAGGAGCTTTTCTCAGCTAGAAGACCCTTTGACTGAATTGACTAAGGGTGCTTTCTCTTGGTCCACAACTCAATAGGCATTTGATCGACTGAAGAAGGAAATGTGCACTGGACCTATTCTTGCTATACTTTATTTTTCACTACCTTTTGAGGTTGAGTGTGATGCTTCCAAAGAAGGCATCGGTGCTATCCTTAGGAAAAAAAGGGCAACCTATTTCTTTTGAGAGTCACAAGTTAAGTGCAATTGAGGGACAATTTTCCATTTATGATAAGGAGAAGTTGGCAGTGATGCATGCACTAGCCAAGTTCAAAGAGTATATGGTTTGTGGACGTTGTGTGGTGCGTAAAGATCACGACAGCTTGAGGCCTTTTCTATTAGAGTGCAATTTTAATGAACGGTAGCTAAAATGGGTGAGTAAACAACAAGCCTATGACTTTGACATTGAGTATGTCAAAAGGAAGAACAACCGGGTTGCAGACATCATGTCCAAAAAACCCAAATTATTGACTATTTCTTCAGTAGAAGTCGATTAGAGAGAGGATTTGATGGCTGAGTAAGCTAAAGACTCTTTTCCTATAGGATTGATAGAGGGTACTATTGTTGCCAAAGACACCAAATGGGAAGTTGTGTCCATGGACTTCATCACAGGTTTACCTCAAGTTCGAGGGAAGAGTTGTATTTTTGTGGTTGTAGACCGATTGACGAAATATGCACACATTTTCTCCATATCCAGTGATTTCAGGGTGCCATAGGTAGCAAATGTTTTCTCCAGAGACGTCTTTCACCTACATGGGTTACCTCAGACCATTGTTAGTGATTGGGATGCATGCTTTATGAGTGCTTTTTTGCAGGAGCTATTTAGGTTGATAGGGAAAAATTGACTCCAAGTACTAGTTATCATTCCCAAACTGATGGCCAGACTGAGTTAGTATATAAGTGGGGTGAGGGATACTTACAAAGTTTTACCACCGATCATCATACAACTTTAGTGAGATGGTTCTATTTAGGGGAGTATTGTTACAATAATACCTATCACATGTTGATTGGGATGTCTCCATTCATGGCACTATATGGGTATGATGCACCTACCTTTGATGAGTTGACTCTTTTAGAAACATGGGTACCTGCAGCTGGTGATTCCATAGAGTGTAGTAGGCAGATCTTAACAAGTTTACACGACCATTTGCGACGTGCTTGGAACCAGCAGAAGATTTATGCTAATAGGCATCGCATTGAGAGATACTTTGAGGTGGGTCATATGGTTTTCCTTAGGCTGCAACCCTACAAACAGTCTTCTTTGAATAAGAGTGGAGCAAAGAAGCTTAAGCCCTATTTCTATGGCCCCTATAGAGTGGTACGGCGTATTGGCAAGGTGGCATATGAGTTGGAACTCCCTTCTAGCAGTCGGATCGACATCTTTCACGTGTCATGTTTGAAAAAGGCAGTGGGTCAGTGTGGATACCTTCAGCCAAGCCACCACCCCTCGATGATGAGGGAAGATTAGACCTAGTGCCGAAGAAAATCTTTAAGGGTTGAGGAATTGTGTGCTGACGGAGAATCTAATACAATGTTAGGTCCTGCCTTGTGAGGATGCTACTTGGAAGACATTTGCTATCTTGGATCATCCCGTTTTATCTTGCTTGAGGGCAAGCAAATTTGATAGGGGAGGACTTGTAATGTCCCTTTTTGGATGATAGTAGGTTGTGGGCCCCACTCAACTATTTTGTGGAGTAGTTGTGGTTAGTGGGTGTTCAACTGTAGGAGGCATGAGTCACTATATGCATCTGTTTTGTATTGTTTTCCTAGTGAATAAAAGGGAAATTCTATATTTTAGGGATCTTCCTAACTTTAAGGAGGTAGTACTGAGTTTTGGAGTGGCCTTGGTGTTTCCCCTAGATGTGTTTTATTCTACCTTCGCTTTCGTTTGATGTAATCTGGAGTCGTAATGAAGATTTTAATGGATGATTATGGTTAAATTATGGCCTTAAGAGGTCTAGTCTGACTTTCTAGGCTACATTTGAGGAGGATGGACACTTTGGATGGTGGCATGCATATAGTCGTTGGATTCGGCTTCGAGTCTTCTGAATTGGGTCTTTGACGCTTTAGGTATTTGAGATGTCAATCTCAACTTATGATGTGATCTTTGGGCAAAGTTCTAGTATTTCTAGATTTTGTGGATTTAATTTAATTTCATGTCATTTTTGATGCATTAGAATTTTGATTTAAGACCCAAGGAAATGACTAGTGTTATGACAACTAATGTTAAGGGGTGTCACTTTTAATACATTAGAATTATTTCTAATGTGTAGAGTTTCCAAAGCTCGTATTATTCTAGCCTTGGGTTGGTGGCTAAGTACAAAAAAGAAAAAGGGGGTGGTTGTATAAAAGGTGAGTTTTGGAAGAAACATTCATGGCTTGGCATTTCAGAAAAACCCTATTCTACATTTTCTTGGTGGCAGTTGTGTTCTAGCAGCAAGCTTGTGAAATTTGAGGATGGAAACCCTCGAATTTCAGGATCAGAGGGCTTAATTCTTTGATTTCAGTTGGTGGATATATACAGGGTCAGTACTTGGGCATTCCGGGAGAGATTTAGAGCAGTTGGCTCTTCTTCCAAGACGGCTTTGAGCATCTATTTGGCAGATCATTCACTGCACTTTGTTTGGGTATTGATTATTTGGCAGAGGGTGGCTGTTATCTGGCTTAGAGAGTGTGACCAGCACAAATTCAGTTGGAGTTTGTGGCTGATTGGTTGGGGTTTGGCTTGGGAGAGTTTATGAGCAGATTGGTCTTGACCCTCACTTCTTCAATTGTTCATCTCTCTCCATTTATGCCTTCTTTCTGGGTTCTTAAGTGGTATTAGTGAGCGGCCAACTCTTCCATTGTAATATCTCTTCATCATTCAGTGAATGCAATTTCCAGGTGCATTCCTCTCAGTTTATTGTTCTATTTATATTTGTGTGAATTTCTAGGTATTGTTTCCTATTTAAAATTAAATGAAAAACTACTGCTGTTCAGGGATTCTATGTGCTAGGAATACTGGTGTTTTGTTTTGGAATTTGTATGTGAGTTTGTATTTTGGTTAGGGGATTTTATAAATAAAATGATTTAATTGTGACAAATCACTACCTTGGAAATGAGCAATTGACAGAGGTTATTTAAAAGTGAGAAACCATTTGGCATTTTCTATGAATTGGCTGTTGGACCTATGATTAATGCATGCTCTGCTTGCTTCTCTTCCTTTTACTGGTTTGCAAGGAGAAATTTGCTAATCTAAATATTCTATAGAAAATAAAACATCAAGTCACAGCAGCATCTCCTTGGAAGTTGCAGCTAGATAAATTTGTACAAGGAAGCTCTTGGAGGGAAAACCTTCACTGCATATTTGAATAAAAATTTTAATTATACAAAATTCCATCCAAATCATTTGCCAGATTCAACCTATAAACCCGGCTCCCATACAGGACAGATCTGGAGGACAAACCAAAACCTAGTACCCAACCGAGGAACCAGCATCTTCAAAAACTGAAGGATACATAATTTTATTTTATTTTATTTTTTAATTACTAATAATCTTAGGGGAAGCAGACACCCATCACATCCAAACTATTATGCGTTCTATGGCTATTCATTAAAATAATGAAAGGGGATTTTTTTTTTAATTAATGTTGACAAATGACCAAAATAGGTCAATGGGATTCAAATATTACACCTGGTTACATTAGCCTAAGGGCGTTAAAGAATAGTGCTCCAAAGAACCAAAAAAAAAAAGTACAGAAAAGGTACAAAATACAAACTCCAACCTAAATCAGGCAGAACATATATGTGAGTAGATGGCATTTTCAAAAGGAAACTATTACTGTCCGATAGATGTAATCATAATTATACGATAAAACTAGAAAAGAGAATGGAAAAAGAAACTTTAATATTATGACTATATACTGGAGCTGCCATAAGCCTGTCCAATCCGCATGCCATTTCTTGTTCCATGCATTCCCAATACCAGAGGGCTTTTGAAGCTTTAATTCCACATAACAGCATTCGCATTACCTGCATTTCAAATGAAGTCCAGTAAGCCTTTTTCTAACTCTGCTATTGACACCATGTTTGCTCTCCAAGATTTGCAAGCGACTCACTAATGAAGCAAGCACCAAGGGAATGTATTTTTCATGCCTCAAATATTTTGATGGAAGCAGACATCCAAAAACATACAGGCCTACCGCGGAAGTAGAGGTCCCTTAGCCATCTTTCCAAAAAAATAATTATGCCACCTTTCTCCAAAGCCCAATAATCAAGAATCTCAAATGGTTTTTCACATGTGAAAAAGAAGACCTTTGTCAAAACAAGTAATCTTATGCCTCAAAATCTCAATGCAGCTCCACAAGCGATTAACAAGCACAAAAACAACTAGAAATTTAATACATCAAGAATATTGCACAAGAGATCAGAATATGGTAGTACCAAATAATATGACAAACATTGGAATTGGTAATGATGAGATGAGAAACAAGTGAGTCTCAAATAGCAATAGGCACAACCTTCATTTTAATATATGATAAACACTAACATTGAATATACCCCATAGTCGGCCTAACCATATTTTAATTAGTTCATATTATATTAAAATATAATATGTAGGCCTCATCATTGATTCTCGCAATCACTAATGGTCCAAATAAACACCACCTCATAGCATCACACACAAACATGCTAATGAAGAGAACAAGTACAATTTACCCAAGCAGTGATCCTTAGCCACAACACACAACAGTAGCACCACGCTCCCACTTTTTACTACAAAACTGATATCTCATAGGCCTGTGATTTATCCTTGAATATACAGAAGGGCCCAAAAAGATGGGATCTACTAAAATGCCGATGTGCACCAAAAGCCTTCAGGTAGCCACATGACTTTCTCATAGAATGAGTTTAAATGCTTCCATATCCTTTGAGGGGAAGGCTGATCTCCTATGTTTCAACCTTGTCCAATCAACCAATGAGTTGCTTTGATTCTCTGTGTTGTTCCTGCACTTCATCAATCATGCACTGACCAGCCACGAGATGCAATGATAAAATTGTTTCCGGATTGACAGTATCCTAAGTCAAAAAAGATCATTGGCTTGATGTTATCCTTCCAAATATGCTCATCATCAAATTCGGACTCAATCCACAGCTAACCATGGACTTTCCTCTTCTAAGCAACGATTGGTGCTGCATCAAAAAATGAACTCGCAGATTAGATTTTTGCTTTTTATACACAGGTCTCTCAGAAATGCTTACATAAAAAAAGGACTTGTGTGATGTTCATTAACCATCAGTCAAGTCACATCCCTCAACTTACAAACTGTCTTAACACACTGTCATTTACCACATGCTCCTGACAAAGCACCACTCTTACAACCACATGCCAACAAAACGTAACACATGTTTCGAACATATTGTTTTTTATATTAGATAGATTAAACCTTTCCCATTTTAATCCTTAAATATATACCACTTAACATTTCATTGAATATAGTAGCATTTAGCACCAGCCATAGATTATGTCCTTCATGGCAGCATATAAATTAGGGAACAAAAAATGGAGCAAGTTAAGGAAGAACAATTGATTTCAGTCCAATTCCAGCCAGATCATCAGGGCAGGTTGAGATACCAAAACAAGTTCAACAAATTGTCGATAAGGTCATGCTTCTAATTTTACTTTAAGCTTAAGTCACAATAGTTCAACTTTGTGCCATGTCATAGGGGTTATATAAACAAATAGATTATTTTTATGTGACATGCCCATTAGGGTAAGTGGAACTAGACGGCCTCCCCTTTTGTATAAATACCACCATATTCTATGGATCGAAATTTAGTTTCCAGGTTTTTCTCATTTCTGCAATGTAGATTTAAGCGTGCTTTGTATCACCCAATTGGATTCTGCTAGTCTAACATTATGAATCTCTGTTCTAGATTAATGGTCTAAGACAAGGTTTACCCTTGTTGAGTTTTCCACAACTCATTCTAGTGTTCAATGGCCATTTTGGCCTGTCTTAAATGCTTATTATTGATATTACTTGTTTTGCTTTTTATGCTTGTATAAGCTCTTTCACGTGTTTTCAGGCATCTGATCACTACCTAAGCTGGCAGGCACTCTTCACATATTCTGAACTTCTTCTCAACTACAGAAGATATGGACTCCATTCATCTCCACATCATCATGATCGCCAAACCCTGTGCAGCAAGCCACTTCCACCTTTGCCAATTTTGCGACCTTATTAAAATAGTTGTAGTGTCTTCTCATGCATTTCCTTAGCTTTCGTGAAAACTGCTTTCCAAAGACTTCATTGTTACTAGGCAAGACTACAGTATTATTCAGGACTTCAGCATCAACATAATCAATGGTCCATGCATATATGGTACCTTCATTTGGCATGCAGACAGTCAACTTTCACCAATTCATGAAGTCGAGAGATGTCGTTGTTATTGTCAGGCAAGTTGCTTCTTCTAATCAATTTTACTTGTTCCATCATCCATTTTAAACCTTTGATCTGCAGCCCACCTAACAGTTTATTTGTAGGCACAAAGTACCATAGTTGAGAAAATCTGCAAAAAAATCCCGATTTTTCCCGATTCACAGGCTAGCCGATTTTCTCCTAATCTTGCTGATTTTTTCCTGAAAAATTCTGATATGCATGAAAAAAGTTTTTTTCAATGAAAAATTGCATTTTCTTCGGTTTTTTCAATAAAAAATGCCGATTTTTTCCCTGATTTTTTGCCGATTTTTAAACCAGCCGATTTACTACCCGATTCCGATTTTCTCAACTATGCAAAGTACTATCACTGACACTGCAATCCTACTACTTTGAAGCATTTCCTCTCCCTGATGCCACTACTACCAAAGGCAAAGAGCTCCACCTGACCCAACAGCCTTAAATATAAGACTCGTCAATCCTCAAAGCCACAGTACTAGGAAAGTACTATAAAAATATACTCACTCAAACAAATATTGCAAATAAACATAAATACTTGAAACACAAACTATTGCAATACGGAAATTAAGTGCAAAAATGAAACAATCTCACAAAATGACACAGAATCGCAGGCCTCTTCGAGGGGGCAACCTTCTTCAATACTTTCATTAATTTGGCAAAAGATACATTCGTTCATAGACCCATGTCTTTTATAGATACACTTCATGCAACCCTAACCTAATGCTCAAGAGTTGGCTTACATGCAAAATGTTGCTCGATAGCTAGAATCTTGTCCCAAACATTGGTTACATTCTTGAAAACGGTTACATGAAATGGCCGCACTTGTCTAGGCGCCTTACTTGCCACATACCATTACAAAGTATTACAAAAATAACATTATAAAGGGATCCCCCTATTGGAAGGGGGTCATTAAATAATCATATAAGTATTACAAAAAGTGTTAGGATGGGGTCCTAACATACCCTTCCCCTTCAAAAAGCTTTCTACTCAAAGTTGTAGAAGAGGAAACTGATGTTGTAGCTGTTGGAGATACTCCCACGTAGCATCTTCTGGTTGTGGTCCATGCCATTGCACAAGAACCTCAGTGATTACCCGGTTGTGAAGAGTGCGCGACCTACAATCCAACAATTGTTTGGGCTCGAGCAAGATATTATCCTCTTCATCCAGTTTTGGTAAAGCAGATTGAACCTATACCTAACTGCCCACAACCTTCTTGAGAGAGGATACATGAGAGATGGGGTGGAGCTTGGATGTAGATAGTAGGGATAATTTGTAGGCCGTTGCACCAATCTGCTGTAAGACCTGGTAGGGACCATAAAATCTGGCAACGAGTTTTTGGCACCTACGAAGTTGGAGTGATGACTGCTTATATGCTTGCAAGCGGAGGAAAACCATATCACCAACTTCAAAGCTGCACTCAGAACAGTGTTGATCAGCTTGTTGGTGCATCTGATTTTGGACCAATTCCAAATTCAACTTCAGTTGATGGAGAACTTTAGCATTTTGGTGGAGTGTAGTGTCAACAACATGGACCTTGGAGCTGCTTGGAATGTAGGAGGAGGGTGTTGATGGAGGTCGGCCATAAACTGCTTCAAAAGGGATGACCTTGGTCGCAGTGTGATAGGAAGTGTTATACACCACTCGATCAAGGGAAGCCACTTCGCCCACTATGTAGGATGATTAGAGGCAAAGCAATGAAGGCAGGTCTCCAAACATATGTTGACAATCTCTATTTGAACATTTGTTTGCAGATGATAGGCTGAACTCATTTTGATCTGAGTTCCCTGCAACTTAAACAATTCTTGCCAAAAATTACTATTGAAGGTAGGATCACGATCGGAAACAATGGATGTGGGCATGCCATGAAGGCGAAAAATAGAATCTAGAAAAATTTGGGCAACTACTAAGGTCGTGTAAGTATGGGAGAGGGAACAAAAATGAGCATACTTCGTGAGACGATCCACAACCACGAAAATAACTGATTTGCCTCCGGACTTAGGTAATCCTTAAATAAAGTCCATGGAAATATTTGTCCATGCTTGTTTGAGAATAGGCAAGGGCTGAAGAGTTCCCGGAGAATGCATCGTTTCTCCTTTCATCCACAGGCATATGTCACTCTCTGCTACAAAAGTCAGTATATCCTCCTTCATTCCCTTCCAGAAAAAGGTATGTTTAATCCTTTCATAGGTCTTGAGGAACCCTGAATGACCTACAATGGGTGAAGCATGCATCTCCTTCAAGTGGAGTTCTCAAAGTTGAGAAGTGTGGGGAATAACAAGGCGGTGGAGGTATCGCAAATCTTGTCCATCCCAAGTGTATCCTGGACACGAGGTAGGCGTTGTTTGAAGTGTAACAATCAAAGCTTGCAATCTTGAGTTCTTAAGCACATCCTCGCATAGAGAATTTATCCACTGAGGTATGGGCGAAGAGATGGCACATAACATACTTTGAGCCTCAAATTGGCAAGAGAGGGCATCCGCCACAATGTTCTCCTTGCCTTTTTTGCGGACAAATTTGCGGTAATAGCCTGTGAGTCTCAAAAATCCACAAAGACCCTTATGAGTGTGGGGCTTCGTCCAGTCTTGAACAGCTTGAATCTTATTAGGGTCAATTTTAACTCCATCTTTGGTGACAATGTGTCTCAAATACTCTACTTCGGTCAAACCAAAACCGAAGAACACTTGGACCTCTTAGCATAAAGCTGATGCTGTGCCAAAAGCCGTAAAGTCTGCTCCACATGGATGAGGTGCTCTTCCCAAGAGTGACTATAAACCAAAATATCATCAAAGAAGACTAAAATGAAATTACGAAAGAATGGGCGGAAAATGTTGTTCACGGGGCTCTGAAATGTGAAATAAAACACGCATTAGTTTTTCATTATTCAGCAGCGGAATAAATAAGTTTACAAAGGCCGGGAATAGCACTGAGCTGAACGGCGTAAACAGAGAACTGTTACAACAGTGTAACAGTATGCCAAAATGTAAATAGGGACAAAATAATATTAGTACGCTAACATCCCCCTTTATTACATTATTTGGGTAATGTAATAACTAATAGCTATACTAGACTACTAACATCCCCTTACATCATTTTGCAATACAAAGTGAGCTGCGAAACAATTCAAATTTGACACGTCCAAGTGCCTTAGTGAAAATGTATGCAACTTGAGCATCGGTGGGAATGTCTGAAGCTGAATTCGGTGCTTTGGAACTTCATCTCGAATGAAATGACATTGTGTGTCAATGTGCTTTGTTCTTTCATGATGGATTGGATTCTTGACGAGGTTCAGAACACCCTGATTGTCGCAAAACAAGTGTATTGGAGATTTTGATGGATGGCCCATACTTGTCAGAATGCGACGTAACCATATCACTTCGCACACAGCTTCACGTGCGGCGCGATATTCTGCCTCTGTTGATGAAATAGCAACCACCTGTTGCTTCTTGCTGTGCCAAGAGACAGGACCGGATCCCAGATGAAAAATGTATCCAGAAGTTGACTTGCGATCATCAAATGATCCGGCATAGTCGGAGTCCGTGTATCCTTGCAAGAAGAATTTGTTGTTCCTCTTGTATTCTAGGCCATATTCCATAGTACCACGGACATAGTGAAGAACACGTTTTCCTGCTTTCCAATGAGTGGTCTTAGGCTCCTGCATGAACCTCGAAAGATAGTTGACCACAAATGCGAGATCTGGCCTAGTATTGGTCAGATATATGAGACTCCCAATCACTATCGATAGAGAGTACCATCTACCTGAGGTGAATCATCATATCGTGATAACTGAAGTCCATTCTCCATTGGAGTTGCCATTGGCTTGCGATCAGTCATGCGATATTTTTCCAGCAATGTCTTGGCATATTTTTTCTGAGACACTTTGATGGAGTGCTCCTTCTGGCTGAATTCCAGACCAAGACAATAATGGAGAAGTCCGAGATCTGTCATCTCAAAAGATTTGCACAAGTTTCTTTTGACAGTAGAGATCATAGTTTACGAACTCCCTGTAATGAGCAGATCATCCACATAGAGTACAAGCAACACTATCTCAGAACCCTGTTTCTTGAAATAGAGGTTTGCATCTGACGGACATCTCTTAAATCCATGCTGCATAAGGTGATTGTCCATTTTTATATACCAAGCTCGAGGAGCTTGTTTCAGACCATACAAGGATTTGACCAATTTGCAAACTTTCTGCTCTTGGCCTTCCACTTCAAATCCTTCAGGCTGAGTCATATAGACTTCTTCTTGGAGATCACCATTTAGAAAGGCACTTTTGACATCCATCTGGTGAACTTTCCACCCATATTGTGCTGCCATAGCACACATAACCCGAATTGTGGTCATCCGAGCGGTAGGTGCAAAAGTTTCCTCGTAGTCAATGCCTTCTTTTTGAGCATAGCCCTTTGCAACAAGACGGGCCTTATGCTTATCAATTGTTCCATCTGCCTTGTACTTGACTTTATATACCCATTTGCAGCCAATGGGTTTCTTTCCATGCGGCAGATCAACAAGCTTCCAAGTTTTATTCTTCATCAAAGACTCATACTCTGTATCCATAGCGGCCTTCCATGAGGCTCACTGAGAGCATCTTGCATTGATGCAGGTTCAAGACCATCTATGGTAGACATGAATGCCCTGTCATCATCAATATCCATATCCTCTACTTATGTACTTGGAGTCACAGAAAGTTCCTCAAAAGATTGACAAAGATCATCAACCTCACCAGTTTCTCTGGCTTCTCTTTCCTTTTGAGCCATACTGCGTGTACGAGGTCTATCCAAATTCAAATTGGGAGGAGTGGATAAATTTGCATCTCTGATTGTATTTGTACACCATTTAGGATTCTTCTTCGGTGGAGTTGAAGAAGATGTAGAAGGACCTCCTGTCTGTGTTGATGAAGGAATCTTCTCTTCCTTAGTTTCCACAATATCTTGGTGTACTTTAGATGTGCTCTGTGATGTGAAAGCTTCATCAAAGACAACATCTCTGCTGATATGAATTTTCTTGGTCAAAGGATCTATCAACCGATATCCTTTAGAGTGCTCAGAATAACCAAGAAAAATACATCTCAGTGTTTTCTCATCTAGCTTCTTCCTTTTCTCTTTCGGTATGTGCATGAAAGCGTGACATCCGAAAATACGTAGATGAGATATGGAGGGTTTTCGACCACTCCATGCTTCCTGTGGAGTCATTCCTTTTAGGGCCTTTGTGGGTGCCCTATTCAACGAGATACATCTGCGGTGGTGACGGCTTCTGCCCAATATTGTTGCCCAAGAGTAGCTCCTGTGAGCATACAACGAACCATTTCCATGATAGAACGGTTCCTTCTCTCGGCAACTCCATTTCTTTGAGGAGTATAGGCGGTTGTTAAGCTGTCTCTTGATTCCATGCTTATCTAGGAATGCAGAAAATTCATTAGAGGTAAACTCTCCCCCTCGATACGAGCGGAGGGTTTTAATAGAAGCTCCGACTCCTTCTCAACGGATTTCTTGAACTGCTGGAAGAATGCGAAAGCTTTAGATTTCAGTTGGAGAAAGAAAACCCACATCTTTCGTGAGTAGTCATCTACGAATAACTGAAAGTACCTCTTCCCTCCACAAGTGTTGGGTGTGAAAGGACCGCATAGATCGGTGTGAATTAACTCCGAGAGGTTTTCGTGCTCTTGTAGAGCTCTTCTCAAATGGTACTCTATCTTTGCTTTCCTGCCAGCAGTCAGAGCACACTGGCAATGTGGCAGAAAGGGAAGGAAGACCCTTTACCATCTCATACTTGCTGAGCTCAAGTAAGTAGCCAGAACTAAGATGCCCATATCTCTTGTGCCATAGGGAAGTTGCCTCCTTGGTAGAGACAGTCATGGCAACATGTGGAGTAGAGATAGCATCTAGTGCAAATAAGTCGTGCTTATATGAAGCTGTTGCAATCTGCTTACCCTTCCTGGTAATGGTACAACACTTCTTTCCATTCTCAACACGAAAGTTGACAACCATATTTCTATCCAGGATTTGTGTCACTGACAACAAATTGTTGGCCAATCCCGGAACATAGAGGACTTTGTCAATCTGACACTTGCCATCAGGAAGAGTGACTGAATCTGTACCCTCTCCACTGAACCACTGTAGGTTTTATCATCGGCAATGGTGACGAGGTTTGCCCTCTTTGGCCACAAATGATTCAAACCACGATCTGTCGCCGGTCATATGTTTGCTAGCTCCAGAATCGACATACCAAATAGGATCCCTCTGTGTGGAATCTGTGGTAGTCATGAGCACCTTGTGTGCCCATTCGAGAATATGAGTCAGATTCTTCAACAACAACATTCACCTGGGGTTGCTTGTTTTTATTTTGTGGTTTGTTTTGGCCTTTCTGCTTGTTCTTATGCCAACACCTGTTGGTGTCATGGTTGTCTTTCTCACAGATCTTGCACCACCTCTTCTTCTGTTGAGGTTGTTTGCCTTTTCCTTTCGTATCCTGTTGAGAATTTCCTCCTTTATGAAAGTTGCCTCCTTTTTGCCCATTACCTTTCTTCCTAGAACCCTGCTTGTTGGTGTATAGGGCTGTATTGGAAGAATCATCCTTGTGAAGTTGGCGTGCCTCCTGTTGTTGAAGCAGATTGACCAACTCGATGTAGGTAATTTGTCGTTGAGACACCTGGATGGAGGTTATCAACATATCAAATGAAGAAGGTAAAGCTCTCATCACAAGTGAAATGAGAAGCTTTTCGTCCACGGTATCTCCCAAAGAACTCAATTTCTCTTTCAACTCAGACACTCTGCACAGAAAGAGTTCAACTGTTTCACCCTGCCTCAAACTCGGGTTATGAAGTTGTTGTTGAAGATGAAGAATGGTGGATTCATTCTTTCCCTCATAGATGGTTCTAAGGGCATCCCATGCCTCTTTACCACTTGCTTTGTCAGCTATATGAGGTTGCACTTCATCTGAAACAGCAAACAAAATGAGCACCTTTGCTCGATTGTCTTTCTTGTCAAAAGCTATCTGATCTGCTGAAGGACCTGTGGATCCTGCTTTTGGTGAAGGCCTAGTTGCTACTCCAGTAACAATATCCCACAAATCTTCCATTTGGAGAATAGCCTTCATCTTATGTTTCCATGGTGTATAATTTGGACCTTTCAATAACTGATGCGGATCAGTCATCAACTTTGCAACAGCGGCCATAGTGAAGGTTCCTTATATCACCAATTGGTCCCCCTTTCGATATACCTTTTGCTAGGCCAATATACCGTACAAAATACCCGCCCTTACGTGAGGGAAACTATAGGTATTTAGAAAGATCAACAAAAATCACCCGCCCTTACGTGAGGGAGACTATAGGTGAGTTTTAGAGATCATACGATACGTGGAACATAAGCGGTGCTGAAAGGGAATCGCCTTGTTGATGGCACCTACCATAGAAGATTCTTCTCATGCGTGGGGCGTAACTTCCCCTAAACACTATGAAGAATACTTCGTCAGGATTTACGCCTAAACACAAGTGCGATAAAGGGTAGTGGATGGAGTAAAAAAATGCAAAAATGGCTAACTTATCTCTCCCAGACGATTTATAGAGAACAAGCTCGGACGTCGTTGTAGCAGCTATATTAGGCGGCGGATACAGTAGCCAAATCACGACGGCTTTACCTGTAAGTGCTGGCCAGAGGTATCACAAATACCGAACGTTGCAGTGCAATAAATTGCACGGATGGGTTTTAATTATTCCGGGGACTTAGGGAGTGTTTTGATTTTAAGTTTTTAATGTTATAGTGCAAAAATGAAATATGCAACATACAACATAAAAAAACTGCCCACAAGAATAACCCACAAGGTGTCGGTCACAGCCGAAAATGCACCTTTTACAATTTGCCAAATTGCTATTTTTCAAAAAATTACTCACTATCCCCCTTTGATTTTTTGAAAAAAATATCCCCCCTTAAAAGGCTTTCTTTAACAAAGCATTTTAATAATTATTATTTATTTAAAGTTAAAAAAAATAATTTTAATTTATATAGTTTTTAAAACTTTAAAAAATAAATTAAAAATAAATTTTAATTTATAAAGTTTAAAAACTATTAAAAAATAAATTAAAATTAAAAAATTTAACTAAAAATAATAATAATTAAAAAACGTTTGAAAAAAATTATACCTTGGGGGGAGTCGGCGGGATTTGAACCCCCGACCTGCAGGCTCCCTGAGCCTTACCGCACAGCTCACTGCCAAGTGAGCTAGCGGGCTGATCCGAAGGGATCACTGGAGCCCTCCCTATTTGAGCACCTGGTTCCTCCTCCTCTGCAAATCGGCCTCCGATATGCTGCTCCGTCGCGCTTTTGCTTTGCAGCTTCCGTTTTGTTTTTTGCGAAAAAAAATTTCCGGTCCTCCTTTTTCTTTCTTTTCTTTTCTTTCCCGGAAAATTTCGGGGGGGGGGGGGGGTTTATACCCCGCGTGGGAGCGCGAGCGGGAATTTTAAATTTCCCGCTCAGCGTCGCCCGCGGGTGGGGGGAGGGGATTCCCCGCCTCGCGTGTCTGCCCGCGACGCGAGCAGACTTTCTCCCCCTGGACGTCTGCGTCCAGTGCGGGGCCCGCGTGGGAGCGCGAGTGGGAATTTTAAATTTCCCGCTCAGCGTCGCCCGCGGGTGGGGAGGGTGGGGGGAAGGGATTCCCCGCCTCTCCTCTGCGTGTCTGCCCGCGACGCGAGCAGACTTTCTCCCCCTGGACGTCTGCGTCCAGTGCGGAGTGGGGGGGGTTGCGCAGGGCCCACGACGGCGCTGCGTCTGGCCCGCGTCGGCCCTGCCTCCTCCAACGCGCAGGGCGCGCTACGTCCAATGCGGACGTGGCGCCGCTGCGTCCTCCAGCGGACGCATTGCGTCCAATGCGGACGTGGCGCCGCCGCTGCGTCCTCCAGCGGACGCGCTGCGTCCAATGCGGACGTGGCGCCGCTCGCTGCTGCATCCAATGGCAGCGCTGGGGATGCAGCTTCCTGTGTCTAGCGGGGATGCTGCGTCCTGCGCGAAAATTTTTTTTTAAATCACGATTGCGTGATTATAAAATTTTTCGCGCTCAGAAAAAAAAAAACGCACCAGCCTTCTCCCAGCTGAAAACACAGTCCTCGAGCCTTTCCCTTCACGCCTCCCAAAAACGTAGCTGGCTTTGATGCCATGAAATAAAACACGCATTAGTTTTTCATTATTCAGCAGCGGAATAAATAAGTTTACAAAGGCCGTGAATAGCACTGAGCTGAACAGCGTAAACAGAGAACTGTTACAACAGTGTAACAGTATGCCAAAATGTAAATAGGGACAAAATAATATTAGTACGCTAACAAAATGTGGAAGGTGCATTTGTCAAGCCAAATGGCATAACTAGAAATTCATAATGGCCCTCATGAGTGCGGAATGTGGTTTTGGGGATATCCTCCTCCTTGAACCATATCTGATGGTAACTTGAGCAAAGAACTTGGAGAAAAACATAGCACCATGCAACTCATCCAGTATTTCGTCTACCATGGGAATAGGAAATTTATCCTTAATGGTGAGCTTATTGAGCTCACGAAAATCTATACACAACCGCCAGGACCCATATTTCTTTCGATCCAATAAGACTAGAGAAGAGTAAGGATTGTTACTAGGTCAAATGACTCCAACTTTTAACAATTCTTGTACTAATTTCTTGATTTCTGACTTAAGGGCATGGGGGTATCGGTAAGGTCTAATATTAGGTGGCACACTACCAGGTACCAATGGTATGGCATGATCATGGAAGCGACGGGGTGGTAATTCTATCGGCTCCGCAAAAACTGCATCATGCTTAGTCAGAACGAGTTGCAAATATTCAGGAATTTTGTCCTCTGTTGACGTGGTTGGTTGGATTGCAAATATCTAAGCAATTACCCCACGAGAAGATCTTTTTAACAACTCCATCCTGTTTGAACTAATAATATGAGGAGGTCCTACTTGTGAACCACGAAGAGTGTAAGACCTACCATTTTGTGAAAACTGCATCCACAACTCTACAAAATTCCAGGTGATGGTGCCCAAAGTACCTAACCATTGAGCTCCTAGCACCATATCACATCCCCCTAGTTGAAGAGCAAACATATCCGTTTTGAGTTCATAGTCCCCTATTTTCAACTTAACATTGCGGCATTTGCCTTTGCAAGGCAAGGTCCCTCCATTTGCCACCATAACCTCAAAGGAGTTGCAGGTATGTATGTAACAATTGGCTTGCTTAGCGATTCGGGGATCAATAAAGTTGTGTGTGCTTCCTGAATCAATGAGGATTGTAAGACATTGGCCTTTGAAAAAGCCTATGACTTTCATGGTCTGTGGAGTAGTAATCCCGGCAGAAGCATGAACAAAAAATTTTGGTTGTGGCTCTTCTTGTGTGTCACCCTCATCTTGTGGTGGTTCCTCTGATGCCTTTGCTTCATCCTCAAGTTGTTCATTCTTTGTTGGCTCCTCTACATCAATCAAGAATAGCTTCTTTTGGACGCATTTATGCCCTCATGTATATTTTTCATCACAATTCTAACATAAACCTTGGGCGCGTCGAGCATCCATCTCTTCAGTAGTCAAGCGTTCGTACGAGGTAGATTTACTTTCAGTATTGGATGTGAAATTAGAAGGAAAGGAAGGTTTGGCCTGTGGAAATTTAGGTGGCCTCCTTTGAGCTGAAGATTTTTCTTCGACCAACCCGGCCAAGCTTACGGCCTGCATCATAGTTTGCGGTTTGAACATCTTGACCTTAGCCTTGAGATCATCCTTCACGCCAATGACGAAACAGCTCAAAAAAAATCCTTCATTCAACCCCTTGGTCCTATTAGCGAGTTTCTCAAATTGGGTCTGGTAGTCACGAACTGTAGAGGTTTGTCTCAGTTTAATTAATGCTCCTGTGAAGTCCTCATACTCACTAGGACCAAAACAAGTGAGTAATTAAGACTCAAAAGCTTCCCAAGAAGGGTCGGGAACTGTGTGTTGTAACCACCAATACCACTGTAAAGCTTCAGATTCAAAGTTGAAAGATGCCATTGTGATCCATAAATATTTAGGGACATTGTGAAGTTTGAAAAACTGATCCGCACAACACAACCACCCATCTGCATCCTTTCCGTTGAACTTAGGAAAGTCCAATTTAGGCATCTTAAAGGGAGCATCCTGGTCAAAAAGAGTGTGAGAGCCTTCCTTGTCCCTATGGAGTCCTTTGTCATGATGCTCAAATACCTTTGGGCCATCCTTAAGCAGTGCATCAACCTCTAAGAAGTGTTCTTCAAAGTTGGCTTTGGAGCTGAAATAGTCACTTCTCAAACATTGTATGTCATCCTGCACGCTTTGAATCGCATCGACAAGGTTTCTATGTGTGGAATTTATTTGCTCCAAGGAGTTGGCTTGTTCTACCTCCTTTTGGTGTCCGCAAGTGTCACCAGCCATTTTGGTGTGATTTGAACAACTTTTAATGACTTACTAAAAATAGAAGTATGGTTCTAGGAGTTACTAATTTTAGTAAGGAGCCATAAAAAGTGCTTGGGTGCTATATATCAAAATGATCAGCTCAAAAAGATGGTCACAATGAGCTATATCCCACAACACTGGTTTTGGGCACCCTAGACTTTTTTTATCTGTTTTGTTGTCGAGGTTGTTGGTGTGGTCAATTTTCCTCTTGGAGACTTGGTTCAAAAGTTAGGTTTTTTGTCGGCCAACCCCTTATGACATTGTCCCTACATTGTCGATTACTAACACTGTCTGTCACTAACAACTCTCAACTCTCTGCCTGCTGTAAATTCTGACTATCACAAAAAACTGTTACTGACAATCCCGACTCGACCATTATCGTTCTCAAACTGAAATGATACCCAATTGTTACTCTTTCATCCGTTTCAAGCAATATTTTTGTGATAGGGCAGTCTCCTTTGTATGCTCAATTTTTGTGGGAAGATTTTTGGTTGCAGGTTAAACATTCAACAGAACAGGGAAGTTTTTGCAAGTTTAACTTTTAATAGAACCAGGGTATGCTAAGCCAAGGTGTATGTAATACCCATAGGCCCTCTATTATACCCAGGCCATTACTCAAGGAGGATTCCACGCATACCCTTGAGCACACTACCTGCCTTTCTAACTGTACAGGAGTGTAATCTTTCTGGATGTTGTGATCGGTGTATTATGGTTACTACAAGGCCGAAAAAGCTTCTTAGGGCTAAAGATTTCTCTTAATCCTAGGTTGTCTCCCAATATACTAGAAGATACGTGGGAGCTCAATTCCGTAGATGAATGTTGTCTGAGGCCTGGGTATTGGAGCTTGATCACCCCTTACTTCACTAGACGCTTTACAGGCAATCTAGCTTAGCCAATAATGACATCTCCTTTGTGATATTTTAAAACCCCCGACACAAGGTTTCTAACATAATAAACTATTGCAAAAAAAAAGGACAATGTTTTTGCTGGTCTTTTTTTAAGATAAAGGACAAGCAGAAAATGGAAAACCCGGAAAAATTATACCTAACAGTCGTAATGGAAAGGCAAGAACTGTCGCAATCGCAGTGAAACTCGGCCTTGAAAAGCGCTTTGATACCACTTGTTAGGAACCTACTAATCAAAATAAACTAACTCAGACAAATATTGCAAATAAACATAAATACTTAAAACACAAACTATTGCAATACAAAATTTAAGTGCAGAAATGAAACAATCTCACAAAATGACACAGAATCGCAAGCCTCTTTGACGAGGCAACCTCCTTCAATACTTTCATTAATTTGGTAAAAGATACATTCGTTCATAGACCCATGACTTTTAAAGACACACTTCATGCAACCCTAACCTACTACTCAAGAGTTGGCAACATGCAAAATGCCACTCAAGCTAAACATCAGTTACATTCTTGATAACGGTTACATGAAATGGCCCCACTTGTCTAAGCGCCTTACTTGCCACATACCATTACAAAGTATTACAGAAATAACATTATAAAGGGATCCCCACGTTGGAAGGGGGTCATTACATAACCAGATGAGTAAAATAGTGTTAGGATGGGGTCCTAACAAAAACTGATTTGGTCAGGCCAAAAAAGACTGAACTGGACCAAACTTGGTCCTGTCTGGATGAATCTGGTAACTATGATTTTAACCCTATATAACTAACAAATGTTTAGTCCAAAGGCATTGTGGAGCAACAATTAATGGGAAGCAATTGTATGAGCATGCCTTAAGTTCAAATCCCCATGTTGTGATGGACACTCCCGTGATAATGCCACTCGTGATAACATGGTTTGTTGTAATAAAAGGATTAGTAATTGATTCAAACCATTAATGGGGTGATGATGTAATACAGATGGCTGAAGCACCTTCTCATAAATGCTTACACATATTTGCCTCCAATCCTCTTCATATCTTCTAAAGATGCATTACCAGATTTTGCAAGACCCATTTTCTTCCCACTAATTGACTCATTTCTATTCACCTTGAGTGTAGTTTGTCGTAGCCACATCAACTACCCTCCAAGTCCCTTGGCTCAAAATTGCTTTTGGAACATTACGAATTCCTCATCCGAAGGGTTCATGTTTGATCTGCTATTATGGCCCAAAATTTTCTTTGTAGTTCTTCTAGGTCACCTTCTGCTTCTGGGAATTCCTTTTGTCAATTGACAGTTTCTGGCATATTCTTGGCATTTAAGGGAGAGTGCTCTAGAATTGTTCTCTATATTAGGTCTTTCAATAAACTCTAAGGCCTTTTAACATATTATAGCAGACTAGATAAGAACATTTGTTTTATAGTTCTTTTGATGTACATGAATGGTTTTTTTAAAATAACATGGCAGACCAAAGAAGAATATATTCTTTGTAACAAAATCCTGACCATTCTGTTTATCTTTGCAAACTCATGTTGCCCTTAGGCATGTTAATAACGTCTTACTTATTTCATGAAAATAACTTACATTTACTGAAATAACAGCATTCATCCACAAATGTTAAGCATAATAATAATGTTACAATAAGACAGAGATATAAACATAGATATTGATTAAATTTTTAATTCAAACCCTTGAGGTAGGGCAACACCGTACAATGCTCCTTATTGCAAGGAAGCCACTCCTAAATATATCTCAATAATGAGTTCCCAGGCCTACATTATAAAATGCTCAACTACCTATATGTGGGATGATTACATTAATTATATTATTATAATATTAATTACTATAGTATTAATTTCCTATCTTGTGTATTTAACATTCCATCCCCCCTAACAAAATGTTTCGTCCTCAAAACATAAGAGACTAAATAATATGATCTTTTGAGCCTTGCTGTGAACTGGTGTCAATCTTGATCATCCATCCATCCATCCCAGTGAAACTCTAATTGGCGGTGGTCTTTGTTGATGTTGATATGTCATTCTACCATTTGAATTTTTGGAAGCAATCCCTTGGTTCCATGTGTTGAAGATATTTTTTTGCTGGCAATAAATATCACTCTTTCATCCCTGCTTGCTTTTGCCACTTGAGTATCCAAGATTGTTTTGTTGGCTCCACGCTTCTGCTGCTCTACTCTGGTATGATGGGTCCTTTTGTTCCTTGATGCTGCTACACCATTCTGAAAACTAGAGTCACTATGCTTTCTTTGCCACACATTGTCGTAGTTGGTGTCCTTCTTGGCTCCATGCTTCTGTTGCTTTACTTTGGTACGATGGGTCCATTTGTTCCTTGATGCTGCTACACTATTCTGAAAACCAGAGTCACTATGCTTTCTTTGCCACACACTGTCGTAGTCGTTGCCCTTCTGATTTTATGTAGAAACATAATATTGTTGCCTTAAGCCATGCCTCCAAGATTGTTGCCGCTCCTAGTGTAGTGGATGGTGATTTGCTGCAACTTTACTGTAATGTTCTACCTTCTTTGTCTCCTCCACATTTTGCTCCTCTGTTTTAATTTCTTTTGCATGATGTTCTTTTACGTGCCCTTCGTTTGATGTGTCCATGTGTTCTTTTATCTCTTTCTTGTACTTTGCTATTGTTCTCCCACGGACTTTGTTGTTGTTGTTTCTTCCATGGACTTTTGTTGTTGCTACTTCTTTCTTGGATTCTATTTTAGGTTCTGGTGTTTTTTCCTAAATTTGTTTCCCTGCAACAGATTTTTGTTTTTCCATCATAAAAAGAGATTCTTGTTTTTCCTCAGATCCTTGCCTCTTACGCTAGAAAATATCTTGTATTGAAATTGTTTTTCTTGTACCAAAACTTCATAAACTTTTATTGTACATTAATATTAATAGTACCCAAAGAATTTAACCAAGGATAACCAAAAACAATGTCCACATCATCCACCTCAATAGCATGAAAATCTAAATGTAAAATATATTTGTCCATGGTGATCTTCAAATTATTTAAAATTTGAACATTTGTACCCTCAAGTTGTATGTCTTTGATTTTCTTTGCCTGAACCTGCAAACTCTTAGCCAAAAACATATTATTGACATTGTATCTATTGTTAGGGTTTATAGAAATAATAACTTTTTCCTTTTATATGCAACCATAAACCTGCAAAATACTTTTTTATAATTCAAATAATTCTTCCTAATCACTGCTTGACTTATCTGATATCAAATATGTGCTTCCTTCTACCTACATATAATTCCCCTTTTCTTTTCCTGCTAATTTCTTCAAATTCTCCAACTCTCTTTTTTATTCCTTTTGTTCCTTCTGGGGCCTGTTTAATTTTTCTGCATAGCTTTCAATATATTATTCAAACTAGCTACTTTTTCATCTCTCGTATTCCTATTGGCTTAAAAAAGCTTGCTTTGTTTCTTCCCAAGTCAGTTGATAATTATGGGCACTAACAAAATTATGAAGCCAAGGTTGAGCTTCTCCTTCAAGATATTGAATAAGCCAATAGACCCAACATAAATTAGTAGAATACACAAATTTAAATTGCTTCCACCATTCCTTAGCATCAATATCATCCCTTCCAATGAATATTGACAACTCCATGGCCTCAAATATTTGCAAATTTCCTTCAAAACGAAATAAACTGCAACTGATTTGCTAATCTTGAGTAACAAATATTTGCACTCAACTAGCAACTATTAATCGACCTGCAGGCTTTTTCTTATTGGCTGATAACGGCCTATGGACTACGTATTTCCTACACTCAGCCTAGCTACTCTAAACGGCCTGCAAACTACCTACTTCTTGCAACTGATAGTGGCCTGCTTTGCAGACTACTTTTTTTTTTTTTTTTGCAGAACACTACCAAACTGCAAACTGGGTATTTTTGCACTCAGATAACTAAAAATTTAATACGGCCTCTTGTGCAAAAAAAAAATTCTTTCTTTCTTTAATTTCTCATAACGGCTTGCTCTATGGACTGGGTTTTTTCTGCACTCAAACTAGCATTGATAATGGCTTGCTCGACAAACTTTTTTTTTTTTTTTTTGGCAAACTGCTACCAATTGTAGACTCTGTATTTTCTGCACTAACTTGCAATTGTCTAGACTATGGAAACTGTGCAAATGTTGAAGCTGTTGCTGACGGCTGTATGGCATTTCTATGGAAATCCTAGCAACGAACTAGGCCTCAGACTTCAGCTTCCTAGTGGCTTAAGGTAAATATCACCAGCCACAAATTTGTATTGTTGAGAAACAGCCACGGGTTTACCTCTAAATGACAACTCTTTGTATACTCTCTTAGGGTAAAAATACTATTAACAGGGTGTGGGGCCGTTGACCCTTTTCATTGGCGACACACTCAAACCAATTACTTTGGATTTTTTGGGGTACTCCTCAGAATGAGTTTTAGGGCAAATATTAGCCCAAGTACTTCCCCTAGTTAAGCGGCCAAGACTTACACCCAATCCTCGAAGAGGTTATTAGCCTAATGCAGACGCTTATTAAGCATCCAAATTTGGATCTAAATACTGAATAGACGACTGAAACTTCTACAGCGGAACACGACCCTGGAAAGTGCTTTGATACCACTTGTTATGAAACTCTTACTTATTTCATGAAAATCATTTACATTTACTAAAATAACAGCATTCATCCACAAATATACAATAAAACACAGATATAAACATAGATATTGATTCAATTTATAATTTAAATCCTTGAGGTAGGGTAACACCGTACAATGTTCCTTATTATCCTTCTCCCTCTATATGAGCTTCTTACCTACATTATCAAATGCTCAACTACCTACCACTACCACTTATCTATATATGTGGGATAATTACATTTATTATAATATTAAGTACAATATTATAATATTAAATTCCTATCCTAGATATTTAACAAGGCATTTATGCAATCTCTTCTATGCACTCTTGTTTTTTCCCAATGATATGTCAGATGGGAGCATCCGGCATCAGGATTAGATCCTACTTTTAAGTTTTGTACATCAGGAGTCCCTTTCTGATGCCCACTTCCAGCAGCCTTTGCCTAGCATAATTCTTGGAAAATTTGATTAGAAAACATCTTGTATATTGCAGAGCACATCATAGGAGTCTTTGACTCTTTACAACCAGATTTTCTTGCACAAAAGATGTGAATTAAAGGTCCACAATCACATATTGGCAAAATTAGCAACAAGGCAGAATAAGGGATGCTTTGAACTACAGTGTAGAAATGAAATAAACCTTGACTCTAAATTTTCATTCATAGTTTGTGGCATATTGATGCAAAAGAGAGTTGAACTTCCACCCAGATGGATTAATGTTCTGCATATTAATAACTCAGGAAATGGTTTAATGGACTTAATAAAATGTGCCATGACATAATTTATATGGTAGGGTACAGACTATTTGTTGTCAATTTCAAATCAAAGGCCCGTACCAATTCCCATCTCTGTGAGGGCAGTTACCCTTCATCCAATAGGAGAAAAGATCAATTATTCTCTCAAAGGTTGTGAACTTGTGAGTAGATCACACATATTGGAGATTGGTTATTTTGTAACCCAAACTAATGGTAATGGCAGTGGCAATGTGTTAGGACCCCATCCTAACACTATTTTTGTAATACTCATATGATTATGTAATAACCCCCTTCCAACGTGGGGATCCCTTTATAATGTTATTTGTGTAATACATTGTAATGGTAAGTGGCAAATAAGAAGCCTAGACAAGTGGGGCCATTTCAAGTAACTGTTATCAATAATGTAACCAATGTTTGGTAGAAGATTCTAGCTCGAGTGGCATTTTGCATGTTGCCAACTCTTGAGTAGGAGGTTAGGGTTGCATGAAGTTTATCTTTAAAAGTCATGGGTCTATGAACGAATGTATCTTTTGCCAAATTAATGAAAGTATTGAAGGAGGTTGCCCCCTCAGAGAGATTTGCGATTTTGCGATTCTGTATCATTTTGTGAGATTGTTGCATTTTTGCACTTATTTTTTGTATTGCAATAGTTTGTGTTTTAAGTATTTATGTTTATTTGCAATATTTGTATGAGTGAGTTTATTTTTATTAGTACGTTCCTAACAAGTGGTATCAGAGCGCTTTTCAGGGCCGAGTTCTACTGCGATTGCAACAGTTCTTGCCTTTCCATTACGATTGTTAGGTATAATTTTTCTGTGTTCTCCATTTTCTGCTTGTCCTTTATCTTAAAATAAAAACCAGCAAAAACACAGTCCTTTTTTTTCTGCAATAGTTTATTATGTTAGAAACATTTTGTCGAGGGTTTTAAAATATCACAAAGGAGATGTCATTATTGGCTAAGCTAGATTGCCCGTAAAGCATCTAGTGAAGTGAGGGGTGATCAAGCTCCAATACCCAGGCCTCAAACAGCACCCGTCTACGGAATTGAGCTCCCACGTATCTTCTAGTATATTGGGAGACAACCTGGGATTAAGAGAAACCTTTAGCCCTAAGAAGCTTTTTTGGCCTTGTATTATCCATAGTACACCAAACACAACATCTAGAAAGATTACCCTCCTGTACTGTTAGAAAGGCAGGTAGTGTGCTCAAGGGTATGCGTGGAATCCTCCTTGAGTAATGACCTGAAATATTGGTCCGAGCACTATCATTCATCATTGCGGTATAATAGAGGGCCTATGGGTATTACATACACCATCGCTTAGCATAAAACATCGGTAACAATACAGATAAAAAAACCAGTTTGGGTTGCCCAAAACCAGTGTTGTGGGATATAGCTCATTGTGACCGTCTTTTTGAGCTGATTATTTTGATATATAGCACCCAAGCACTTTTTCTGGTTCCTTACTAAAAATAGTAACTCCTAAAACCATACTTCTATTTTTAAGTCGGTAGTAATTGTTCAAATCACACCAAAATGGCTAGTGGCACTCGCGGATACCAAAAGGAGGTAGAACAAGCCAACTCTTTGGAGCACATACATTCCACACTTACTACCCTTGTTGATGCAATTCGAAGTGTGCAGGATGGTGTACAACGTTTGAGAAGTGACCATTTCATCTCCATAGCCGACTTTGAAGAACATTTCTTAGAGCTTGATGCACTGCTTAAGGATGGCCCAAAGGTACTCAAGTATCATGACAAAGGACTCCATAGGGACAAGGAAGGCTCTCACACTCTTTTTGACCAAGATTCTTCCTTTAAGATGCCTAAATTGGACTTTCCTAAGTTCAACGGAAAGAAGTTTCAAATATTTATGTTTATTTACAATATTTGTGTGAGTGAGTTTATTTTTAATAATAGGTTCCTAACAATTTCGTCTTGTTTTTTTTTTTTTTACGAACCAAGCCGAACCTCCAAATCAAACCATACCTATTAACTATGGTTAAAATCCCCCCCTCACCTTCCCCCTTCCTTCCCTAGACAAACTTCTTATGTTTATTTAAAGGAACTTGGCATACAGACTCCACCCTTCCAGATTCAAACCTTAGATCTCCAATTTGTAGTAACTAATAATCCTTCATCATTAGGCCCACTCAAGCTGTACAAAAACTTAGTTGTTATATGCGGTTGAAACAGGCCCTACCCCTCTTACAGTTTAAACTTGGTGTACAGAACTTTAATGTGCAATTTATAAACGAAAAGAATTGTCTATGTGAGGATATAGCAAGAGAATGCTATTTATTTGATGACTTGTGGGCTTCATGCATACTCTATCAGACAGCAGCATGATTGCTCCCCACAAATTGGTGGTACCATGCAGTTTTAGTCATTAGTAGAGAACCTATAAGACAGACTTTTTCCACCTGGTTTTTTGGGGTTAAAACAGACCCACCTGTATTACATCATGAGCATATTACTGTGATATTTCAACAAGCAACATTATGTAGTGTTACAACACTATATTATCACGGAACTTAATACCACGGAGGTGCCCATCACAATGCAGAGATTTAAAGGCGGGCCACACTCAATGATTGCAACCCATTAACAATGCTCCACAGAACCTTTGACTATGTGCAGAATAGACATTTTTTAGTTTTAACTTTTGATTAAGCAAGGAATTTTAGGTGATCAGGTCCAAAGAAGGTCATGAGAATGAATGGTTTACCTGCTTGGATGTATAACATTGAATAAGGGAATGTAAATAGCAGGGATGTGGGTGACAACCAAAACTGACTTTCTACAATGGATGTATGACATAGCAGAAGGATGACAAATAGCAGGGATGTGGGTGACAACCAAAACTGATCTTCAACAATGGAAGCGTATAAACAAGGTAGACCATGTGGCTTTTGTTTTATAAAGAACAATATAATCTTATGTTTAGGCAAGCAACTGTGGTAGTTGATTCCCACAAAATTAAAAGCAGTGTAATTGATTAAATACTTACTTTGCACTCAGATACAATATGGCATGACACTTAACATGAAAACCAAAAGGCATACTGTCATGTCTCATTGGCAATCTCATATGGCTGTGAGAATTTGGACATAGTTAAATACTTGATGAATAAAGATGATCGATCTGACATTCTGTCTTGTATAAATTATATAATATTATGTTAGTATTTTCCTTAGTGATGATTCTGCTCCCTTTGATTCTTATAACTTCCCCTTTGTTGGTGAGTCTAATGACATAACAATAGGTAAGTAAAGGAAATGGAGAAAACAAGGTAAGGAAAAGAGAATTAGGAATAAGATAGAATCATAAGTGGTTTAGAAAATCATGTATGACATCAAAAAGGCATTGCTTTGTTAATTACATGTAGTTGCATCGCATTTAAGCCTAACTGATGAAGATAAATAAGCATGTTCAGAGAGGATGCTCTTTCCCTGAAAGAAAGAGGTACAACAATATCTTTTAATTACAGAAATCAAGAGACAATTAAAGGATAGCTTCCTATAGCCTACAAATGGTCAAAGATTTTTGAGCACATAAATGTCATTTTGTCACACACTAAATGGTCCTTTTTTTGTTGTTCCAGTAGAAAAGAAGTTGGAATGCACCCAGGTTGTATTAAAAGGAATAGTAAACTTGAAGCCACCAAGATTTTATATCTGGTCTCCATTAAAAAAATTCTACAATTATGCAAATATGCTGTTAGAGATATGGCTTTTCACAAAAAGCAAAGAATACAGTTAAAGGAACTTCAAGATGTGGAGAAGGGCAATTATGGTGGAACTTAACAGCCTGAATTGATGGAATCTCTGAATGGATTGGCAAATTATATTACTGAATATTGACTACCATATGAGGAAGTCTTATAATCAAAATTTAAACCAAGCTTTGCAATCTATATGTAACGAGAGTGAAAAAGACACAAATAAGTTGTGAGGGAAATTTTGGGATGCCTTTTTCCACAGTTTATTTTCTTTTCTATTTTTATGCTTCTTACTTTCCACGTTGAATCTATGTCATGGTCATTTATTATAAAACTATAAGTTGTTATTGTGTTCAGCTGCGCTTAGTGTAGGGTCCATAATAACTACCATCGAGCAGTTAAACCATTGTTTACATCCTACCACTATGACAGATGTTCTGAAAGGAGATGATACCCAAACATATGCCATTGATCATATCTCTGCTTTTGATAAATTACAAGCTGTGGAACAGATCTTTGCAACCATGCTAACTAAGATTAGGTTGATAAAATTCCACACAAGTATCCCCACAAAAGTCAGACAGTCACTCTCCTGTCTAATGTTCCAAACATGGAAGAAAGACAAAAGAAAGATTATTTATTTATTTTAAATAAATTAATTAATGTCTATGGGTGACCAGAGTAGGTTAATGCGGCTCAAATAACACAGTTGGTTACAGTAGCCTAGGGGGAGCCATAATTAGTGCTAAGAATACAAACATACAAGAAGAGCATAGAATAAAAACTCCAACCTGAAATAACCAAAACATGTTTCTCTGCAGATTGCATCATGTAGAACGTATACCACTCATACAGTATAGTTATAACAGATGAATGGCACAATGGGGGCTCAAATACTTGTAGAAGATTTATAGTTAAGAAGATGTGGTCTTTGAGTGGAGGTTGTAGAGAGGAATCTATAAATGCATGCCTATTTGGGCTCACTAGGTTGTGGGTATGGGTGACATTGATTTCCAACTGTGTGAATAAGATCCCTGAGTAGCCACCCTAAGGGGAAGTCAGTGTCTCAGCCCATATAAGGAGGATGCAACCATATTGTCCAAGGGTGCATACTGCCATCTTTTACTAGAAGAGGATGAAAGGAGGTAATCAGTTTGGTAGTTTGTTGAGGCTCTCAAAAGCACTATATGTCCCATCCTCTAAAGACAATTACGTCTCAGAACTATAGAGCCAAACACTTCTCATTGGAATATTAAAATAAAGTAGAAGTGCCTGAATCATTATATGAACACTAGTACCTCCATCTGATCTCATAGTACACAAGGCACCTAAACATAAAGTGATCCTTTGTCTCTGACTCTTGTATGGAACAAGGACGACAAATACAACCCCCTAGGAATGGGATGGGCAGCCTCAATCCTAAGCTGACAGAAGTGTACTATCATCGAACTGAGGGCAATCTTGAGGGTGAAACTTAACTTAATCAAGGCTTATGATGATGCCATCCACAGTCCACATGGTCAGCATAGATGGTCATCTCAGAGCCAAGAAAATTCTATTAATTCTATTAATGTCCATAGATCGCCATAGTAGGCCAATTGGACTCATTGAAAAGAGCTGTTACAAATTACAATGCACTGTAGTAAAAAAAAGTAATACAAAAATAAGCTAAACTAGAGTAAAGAATCTAGTGTAAACTACTCTAAAGTAGAACAAATGTATGGCATAAAATTATAGCCTCAAGGGTTACCCAAAATAGATAAACCCTAACATGCTAAAATAAATATTAAGAGAGAGCTAGAAGTCGAGGTACAATAGAGATAGAAAGGAGCTTCAATGGATCCAAGCACCAACATTAATCTATTGTGGGATGTAAAGTACAAGCACAATTGTCGTCATCACCAACTGTTCCAAAAGGGCCAACACAAGATCTAATGTTTCTCTAGGAGAATGGACAGGACTAAGAGGGCTTGGTTGAATAAACCTGGGAAGACATGGAGTTTGACCCCTCAAGACTCTTCTAGCATCCATGGTTGTGGAACAAATAGAACAGGACAAGAAACTAGTAAGTTGTGTCTATCTACAACTCGATATGTGAGGGGTGGCCAAAACCAACATCGAAGAACTGCAGTCCTATCCTGCCACAAACAAGAACTAAAGCCCTAGTAGCCTCTCTTGTATGCAGGCAAGGAAACATAGATCTACCATTAACATTTTGGATAGTTGTAGTGTCAAATGAGGGCTTATTACTCTCAACTAAAAAGATAGAGTGAAAGAATGAGGTGATTAGTTTAGTCGTCTATCTCCCTTGTAATAACTGACGTCGAAGAGTGATAGCTTCCTTGAGGTAAAGAGCCAAGCTTCTCTGGTTAGGATAACTGAAAAATATGGTAAGTGATCCACCTGAATCTCTATACAAGCAATTGTACCTCCCTTGAATCTCATAATAAATAGGACACCTAAAGATAAAATGTTCTTTAGTCTCCACCTCCCAAATAGAGCAAAGAAAACATACCCTATCCTCTTGAGAAATATGGTGGTCCATCTCCACCCACAACTAATGTAAGCATACTTCGAGCTGATCAAAAAGAATCCTAAGGTTGTGTGTCTAGTGACGCGTAGCATACTTATGATGAGTACTAATGCCATTTTCAATCCTCATGAAATTTTTAGTGTAGAAGGCCAACTTAGGACTAGAGGTTGAGATAAAGCGACCCAAGTGATCTGAATATATTATCGATAAATATCATCTCCAACTGCTTGATTAATTACCCTCCTATTAGGGAGAAGGCAAGGATAAGCATTTTAAAATTATTTGAAAAAAGGTAACTAATCTATGGAGATGCCAATTGAGTAAAGAAGAAAAATAACTTTTGAGTACCATCCATGATGACGACCAAAAGAGCCCCTAGAAGTAATGCATTCTAAGAAGCAAAAGCACCACCCTAAAGTGCAATCACCCACAGATCTAAGGCAATGAAGATGAAAAATAATTCTGAAGATGCTCTCAAGGCGAAGAGGAAGAGTGCAAAACTCAACCTGAACAATACATTTGGGAATTATTCTTTTACATTGGATAACTCGTTAAAGCAAAATAGTCTGGACCCTCTCAATGTGAGACCCATCAATACACCCTAGACTTCAACCCCAAACCTCAAATCTATAAAGGATTGTTGATTTGAAGATGCAATCAAAGAGGTATATCTTTGTGGGTATGTCATTGAAGTGATGTTGGAAGCATTGAATTTTTACGACTGAAAGAGATGTGTATCCCTTGCAAAGACATGACTGTGAAGCTGACTGAAGATTAAGAGGACATGTAAACTACACTCCAAATTAGGTCTAAGCAATGGTGATCTCAATGGACTCGCCCTTATAGAAGAATTGAAACTTTTTTTTTTTTTGCGTATACCAGAGGAATTGGTAACTCGTTACATTTTTTCATCGCCTCATCGTGGGTTCGAATCTAGCTCCTGGCTACCACTATAAACTCTAGTTGCATCGGGTAAACTTTTTAATGTAGCCGAAGACACTGGCGCGACATGCCCTTCAGGTCTACGAGGCCCTGATATTTGAACCGGGTTTACAAACGCCAAATGATGCGCTTTACCAACCGACCAAACCCTCGGACCTGTTGGCATTTTTGCCACATTAATTTTTTTCACAAAATTTTGCCTAAGTGTGGAGCTTCAAGGCGGCAAAGAGCATGCAGAAGTGTTGGCATTTTCGCAGGCCCGAAAAGAGGATGATAAAGTGGATGAAATGATCTTTGGATACTTCATCATTGCAGATCTTTTCGCAAGCTTTCCGGCGGTATATTATAATAGGCAATCGGGGCAGCGGGTCAAAAGTTATGACCACGGGAAGCAGGGCCAGCAAAAGCCCATTTCGGGCTGTAAAATTCCTCTAAGGCAAAGTCACCTCGAGTTTGCTCCATTTTTGAGCGATCCTCGGTCTCGCTCCATAATCCAAGCGAACTCTAGCAAGCGGGCACAAATAACGTCTAAGGCAAGGATTCCCGAGTTCGCTCCAACTCTCCAGCGACTCTCGAGTTCGCTCCATTTCCGAGCGACTCCCGCGATCGCTCCCATCAGCAAGTAAACGTCAGCCAGCGAGCAAACGTCGGCCAGGAGAAGCGAACGTCGGCCAAAATGTCGGCCGAAAATCTCAAGTTTGCTCAAATTTCGAGCCATTCTCAGAATCGCTCCCCTGCGTCAACGAACCTCGGCGTCGGCAAGATTCCCAATGTCGGCCAGATTCCCAAGGTCGGCTAGATTCCACATGTCGGCCAAAATGTCTATGTCGGCCATATGTCGGCCAAAACAGCTGCGAACTTCATCCGAGGGGCACAACTTGATAAAAATTGGCTAAGTCAAGGTTTTTCTCAGAATTCGCTCTCAAGGGCAGCGATTCCCGGGAGTCGCTCCAGCTTCCTGCGACTAGCGAGCAAGGATGAAGGCTGCCCAAGGTTCGCTCAGCAAACAGCGGCAAAAGGTGCTTAAAATTTTTCTAAGGCGTTAAACCCCAAGATCGCTCCGTTCTGAAGCGATTCTCAGCGTCAACGCAGCAGCACTGCGACCCCCGTCTTCGCCCCACTCTCCCGCGATCACCGGCAGAATTAAAGTCGGAAATTTGTCTAAAGTATGCACCGCAGTTCGTTCATTTTCATGAGCGACTCCCGGGTTCGCTCCACTTTGGAGCGACTCCCAGGATCGCTTCTACTCCAAAGCGACTGTCGGGTTCACTCTTCAATCAAGCGACCCTCGTCATCTCCCCCCCCATTATGGCGAACCCCGGCTATTGGAAAGTTGAAATCAGATCCTCCCAAGCTCGCTTCGTCCCCCATCGATTCCCAGCATTGCTTCCACCCCGTAGCGAACCTCAGATTCAAGCTAAAAGCAAGCGATTTTGGGGATTTGGTCCAGTCTTAGCATAGCTGCAAGTAAACTTCAAAAGCAGGGGTAGGTGAACATTGATGGCACGTATTCAAGGGCAGACTGTACTACACCTACCACATTAACACGACATGCCTTCTCAACCACCAGATCAGCCCGGAGCTGTACGAGACCCAGGTGAATCATGTTGCAGGTACACTCACGATCGGAAAGGGTCAAATCTCACCTACTTCGGCAGTCTTGGGGTTCCGTGCTTCAATATAATTTGGGGGGAAATTTTTGCTATAAATAGCAGTGAATTTTCATTGTAAAAGGGGGGGAACATATTGCAAGAGAGCTACTGTAATCAGACGTTTGCATCAATACAAAGCATCCTTGGCTCTAACTCTTGTCTCTTTCTTTTATGCTGCCTGCTGCAAGCATTCCTGCTTCATGTTCATTTATTTTTCTAATTGTTGTAATTATGCACTATGGATTAGGGCATTGGACATTAAGTGAATCTGGAATTCTGGCTGGAGGATACATAGGGAAGAATCGCGGTGTTAGTTTTTGTTACATGTTTTGTTTTGATTACTGTTAGTTTGGGCATTAGTTAGTAATCATGTTGCTTGTTCTTCCCCACCATTATTGCAATGCCATTTACATCTCTTTCTGCAAATCTTTTAATCTCTTTCCAGTTCCCTTAGCTTTTTCCCAATATCTTTCCAGTTCTCTTATCTCAAACCCCAGTAGTGTAGTATAGGAGTCGGCCTTCTCCGGAGATTGGCACGGGAGGCATCCCTTCCTTCCGGCCTTTCAATCTGTTGGGCGGGTCTAGGGCGCAAAAGACCAAATCCTTTCCTACGTGGCAGATTCGTAACCAACAGTTTTTCTGGTTTGCAATTTTAAGGAAGCCCGAGTTTGGTGAATCTCTGGTTTGCCTTCATCTGGCAAAATCACCTGGCAACTCTGACTGAGATGAAGATCCAGATTTCTTCATTGTAGGCGCCTTTTAAAGCTGAAAGAAGACACCACGGAGGAATCAAGGTTTGGTGAGCAGCCTTGACCTCACAAGCGGAGAGAAGAATGTTCACCTGGCGACTCCGACTTAGTGGCGAGAACCGTGATCTCTGCAGACCACTGCTATAATGGCGAATGTAGGTTATCCCAGCTGGGATGATCATGGCCCTCTGAATCTCCAAAGTTGGCATGAGATTCCCAAAAGTGCCTTGAAACCCCTGACAATGTACAATGGCACTAAGGGAATGGCCCGAGAGCACCTAGAATATGTTGTTGCTCTAGCAAACTTCCATGGCATAACCCACAAAGATGTCATGATCATACTTCTGGTCCTGTCTCTGGAAGGAAGGGCGCTTCAGTGGTACAGACTACTCGAATGTAAGAGCATTTGCTCATGGGGCGACTTAGCTAGAGTGCTCATCAACACATTTGACGGCTCTCAGGATCCCTTCCAACTCTTGATGCACATCACGAGAGCACCTCTAGAGAGCGTCACGGACTTCAATGTCCAATTTTGGAGGAGTTGGAAGAGAATTCCAGGGGAGATCCAGCCAACACCCGCCCAGGCCCACCTCTTCTATGTTCGGGCTTTCCACCCGGACATAAGCCTCCTCCTACTGCAATCAGGTGAACAGAGATTCCCTCAAATCTTTGAGGAAGCAGTACATGCGGAGCAGCTTTTGCTCCTTTCAGGAAAGTGGCAGTGGGGAGAAACTCCATCACTTTCTCCGGTAGTTGCTGCTCCAGCTCCTGTCTATCCCGCGCAGTATTCACCATGGCAAATCCCTCATACTGTGCAGAGACCTCGAATGCAGTCGTGTGGAGCTCAAGAGGCAGATCTCATCCAAGGCCTACAATGGGAATATGTAAGCACTGCCCTAGCAATGAATAAAATGGTTGCTTGCAGTTTCCATCAGAAGATGGGCCAAGAAGGGGAACAGGCTCAAGTGGCAAATTTTGAGTACAAAGAGGGCACACTTTTGCACCCTTTTTGTGTCCCAGGGCACAACACGCAAGCATTCAGCCAAAGCCCAATAAGCATGCCTCACCAGGAGGCTGATCCTGAGGAGATCCTGGAAGAAGGCCTATCGTCGAAAGAATCCTGCTGTCGCATCAAGGAATTGGAGGAGCCAATACTCAAGAGTCCGCAACCAATGGACTCTCTAAAGTGGTGGTATTGGCTCCAACCATCACTGCAACCGGTACCCGAAGAGGGCTCCCATGTGGCAAATCTCCTTGCCACATTATTCATCAACTGTATGGGTATTGGCATGCATGATAACCTGCCACGTTGCACCCTGTTCGCAACCTGGAAAACTTTGGGAGGCCATCCGGACTTCAAATATCAACTCAAGTACAATCAGATCTAGTCCGGACATTGCAGGTTCACCGGATAGGCACCCGAAGCTAGGTTTGTGGTGGCGGCATGCCAATCATGTTGCAAAATTTTGTGTAAATAATGTAAATAGGTCGGCTAATAAGTAAAGTTTCAGTTGTTTTCTTAGTTTAGTTTGTGCAGTTTTTTTTTAGTGCGCCAAAAGGGGCCATGAGTGCCAAGGAGTTGGAGAAAGAGTTTGCTGCCGGCAGTGAGCATCAAGAGGAGGACAGCGAGGATGACTCCGTTGCCCAATGGATAAAGGCTTGGGTCCTCACATTGAGGCGAGCTCAATGCCCCGCGAGCCGCCAGGAATGTTGGCATTTTTGCCACATTAAATTTTTGCCTAAGTGTGGAGCTTCAAGGCGGCAAAGAGCATGCAGAAGTGTTGGCATTTTCGCAGGCCCGAAAAGAAGATGATAAAGTGGATGAAATGATCTTTGGATACTTCATCATTGCAGATCTTTTCGCAAGCTTTCCGACGGTATATTATAATAGGCAATCGGGGCAGCGGATCAAAAGTTATGACCCCGGGAAGCAGGGCCAGCAAAAGCCCATTTCGGGCTGTAAAATTCCTCTAAGGCAAAGTCACCTCGAGTTCGCTCCATTTTCGAGCGATCCTCGGTCTCGCTCCATAATCCAAGAGAACTCCAGCAAGCGGGCACAAATAATGTCTAAGGCAAGGATTCCCGAGTTCGCTCCAACTCTCCAGCGACTCCCAAGTTCGCTCCATTTCTGAGCGACTCCCGGGATCGCTCCCATCAACGAGCGAACATCGCCCAGGAGTAGCGAACATCGGCCAAAATGTCGGCCAAAAATCTCAAGTTCGCTCAAATTTCGAGCGATTCTCAGAATCGCTCCCCTTCGTCAGCGAACCCCGGCGTCGGCCAGATTCCCGATGTCGGCCAGATTCCCGATGTCGGCCAGATTCCAAATGTCGGCCAGATTCCAAATGTCGGCCAAAATCTCCATGTCGGCCAAAATCTCTATGTCGGCCATGATGCTCAGGTTCGCTCCCCAAATCCAGAAATCCTAGGCTCGCTCCAAAAATCAGCGAACTTCAGCTCCACTCAAGTTTTCAAGCGAGATGCAGCCCAAGGAGCAAAAATGACCAAGTAAGGAGTCTTCCCGGTATCGCTCCCAAAGAAGGCGAATCCCGGAATCGCTCGGGTTTTCGAGCGAACTACAACATGAAGCATTTCCTAAGTTCGTTCAAATTTTCAGCGAACTCCGGTGAGGTCTGGGAAAGGGCCCAAAATTTCTAAGGCATGGGCACTCCCGGGTCGCTCCCCTTTTGAGCGATTCCGGGAGTCGCTCCTCTTCTCCGGCGATTCTCAGCCTCGGGAGCAGGGTTTTAAAGCGGCTAAGTCAAAGCTCCAAGGTTCGCCCCTCTGCTGGGCGAACCCCATCCTCGCCCTCCCCTTCCAGCGACCGTCGTCTTCGCCCGGGTTTTCAACGACCATCAGCAAGTTGAGAAAAAGGAAGAGTGGCTAAGGCATGAAAGTAACCCCAAGTTCGCTCCATTTCCGAGCGACTCCCGAGATCGCTCCCATCTCGCAGCGAACGTCGGCCAGCGAGCGAAACGTCGGCCAAAAAGTCAATGTCGGCCGCGAATCCCGATGTCGGCCAGAATTCCAATGTCGGCCACATGTCGGCCAAAATGCCTATGTCGGCCATATGTCGGCCAAAACAGCTGCGAACTTCATCCGAGGGGCACAACTTGATAAAAATTGGCTAAGTCAAGGTTTTTCTCAAAATTCACTCTCAAGGGCAGCGATTCCCGGGAGTTGCTCCAGCTTCCAGCGACTAGCAAGCAAGGATGAAGGCTGCCCAGGGTTCGCTCAGCAAACAGCAGCAAAACATGCTTAAAAATTTTCTAAGGCGTTAAAACCTAGGTTCGCTCTGTTCTGAAGCGATTCTCAGCATCGCCACAGCAGCACTGTGACCCCCGTCTTCGCCCCACTCTCCCGCGATCGCAGGCAGAATTAAAGTTGGAAATTTGTCTAAGGTATGCGCCGCAGTTCGTTCATTTTCATGAGCGACTCCCGGGTTCGCTCCACTTTGGAGCGACTCCCGGGATCGCTTCTACTCCAAAGCGATTGTCAGGTTCACTCTTCAATCAAGCGACCCTCGTCATCTCCCCCCCCATTATGGCGAACTCCGGCTATTGGAAAGTTGAAGTCAGATCCTCCCAAGCTCGCTTCTTCCCCCAGCGATTCCCAGCATCGCTTCCACCCCGTAGCGAACCTCAGATTCAAGCTAAAAGCAGGCGATTTTGGGGATTTGGTCCAGTCTTAGCAGAGCTGCGGGTAAACTTCAAAAGCAGGGGTAGGTGAACATTGATGGCATGTGTTCAAGGGCAAACTGTACTACACCTACCACATTAACAAGACATGCCTTCTCAACCACCAGATCCGTCCGGAGCCGTACCAGACCCAGGTGAATCATGTTGCAGGTACACTCACGGCCGGCAAGGGTCAAATCTCACCTACTTCGGCAGTCTTGGGGTTTCGTGCTTCAATATAATTTGGGGGGAAATTTCTGCTATAAATAGCAGTGAACTTTCATTGTAAAAGGGGGGGAACATATTGCTAGAGAGCTGTTGTAATCAGACGTTTGCATCAATACAAAGCATCCTTGGCTCTAACTCTTGTCTCTTTCTTTTATGTTGCCTGCTGCAAGCATTTCTGCTTCATGTTCATTTATTTTTCTGATTGCTGTAATTTTGCACTCTGGATTAGGGCATTGGACATTAAGTGAATCTGGAATTCTGGCTGGAGGATACATAGGGAAGAATCGCGGTGTTAGTTTATGTTACATGCTTTGTTTTGATTGTTGTTAGTTTGGGTATTAGTTAGTAATCGTGCTGCTTGTTCTTCCCCACCACTATTGCAATACCATTTACATCTCTTTCTGCAAATCTTTTAATCTCTTTCCAGTTCCCTTAGCTTTTTCCCAATCTCTTTCCTGTTCCCTTATCTTAAACCCCAGTAGTGTAGTATAGGAACCGGCCTTCTCCGGAGATTGGCATGGGAAGCATTCCTTCCTTCCGGCATTTCAATCTATTGGGCAGGTCTAGGGCGCAAAAGACCAAATCCTTTCCTAAGTGGCAGATTCGTAACCAACAGGACCTAGAAGAATTGAAACTTAGATAGGGTACTTTTTTATGTGTTGAAGATCATCACATTAGTCTTGCTAAGTTTGACTACCAGTTATTTTAAGTTACAAAGCCAAGCAAGAGCATCCAACTGTCTTTGTAGGCGCTCGGAAGTATGAGCGAGAAGAACATCATCTGCAAAATGCAATATAACTATCAAGACATGATGTAGAAGGCAACCACTGTCAATATGTGTGCTTTGGATAGATTCTTCAAGCTCGTCAATGTAGATCCCAAAGAGTGGAGAAAGAGGACAGCCTTGTTTAAAACCAGTGGTGCTCTGGACATTCTCTAAGTAGTAAGAAACCAAAAGTTGTCGGAAAACAGCGAAAAACTACCTCATATAGTCTCTCGATGGTAGTGATGAAGAGGTCTAAGATGTTGATGTCATCTAGTCTTTGAAATAAAAAATGTCTAGGAATGGTGTCAAAGGCCTTTCTAAAGTCCACAAAATAACAAAATACTTTAAGAAGTCTGTTGGCGAGCCTCCTCATTAATATAGCCCTAAGAGTGAAAACATGGTTAATAGTCTAATGATCCCTTCTAAAACCAGCCTGCCCTCTCGCTCTAAGCTTACCGTAAAGCTTAGCAAATGTGTGCCTAATCATGATAATTCTGTAGTTATTTGAATCTGAATAGTCCCTAGATTGGTGGACAGGGTGGATAATATGCTATGACCAAGAGACAAGGAACCCAAGACAAACAACCTCGTTGAATAATTCTGCAATCGGATAGCCAAGAGCTTTAGCACCATACTTCAAGAACTCAGCCTGAAAACCCTCAAAATCAACAGCCTTGGTAGTGCTTGATTTATGTATAGCTCTTTTGATGTCTCCTGAAGAGAAGAGGTGAAATGATGGTGGAGGGGGAAGAGATATGAATGGTGAGCTGCCTTGGGATATCATATAAGGAATTAGCATGAGAGACCCAAGACTTGTCATTAATACACATGGGATGGGGCTTCCTAGGAAGAAATGTGTGCCAAAGGGCTTTGGGAGAGTGATGAAGAGCATCTAGAAGCTCACAACATGTAGAGACAAGAAACTCACTTCTTACGCCGAATGAGGCATTTATATTCCCTTCGAGTGGAAGATATAGCTGTAGGCTCATGGATAAGAGCAAACAAAGCTTTCAATGCACGGACTTACATCATATCAACAATTCATGGGGCAAGCATCAATGCGACAAACAGGCTTTGGCTGAGGAAAAGTATGGGAAAAGAAGTCAAGAGCTGCATCCCATAACCTATGAGACAAATTCATATATGGTTGTTGTTGTGGTGGAATTAAGAGAGTAGTATTCGAACATCAACTGGGAGAGACAAGCAGCATAATCATTGGCCAAACACAGATCAAAATGAATCATGGGATGGTTGGTAGGACTCGATGATGGAGGAGGAAAAGAGGAGGAACTCAACGAGGAAGTCAACCTTACATGATCAACCACCCTTGCATATCGTCCATGCGGAAACAAGTGAACCTTGAGGAAACAAAAAACTAAGAAATCCCATTGAGAAACAAGAGGCCACGTGACTCAAAATTGAATCAGGTATTTTCCATAAATTATAACAAGATGCTTCTCATCTACAAAGATCCTACTGAATGCAAGATCCCTAGGGTTGAGTTCGAAGAGACAAAAGTCATCCTCTATAACATCATGAAAATGTGCTTGGTGGGTCTTAGTGTGGGCATTGATGTCACCTAAAAAAATGACATCACCCAATGACGAATATGTAGGAATCTTCGAGAAGAGACCCAATTATGGGTCACCATCAGAGTGGATGGCAAAAGTTGATGACACTGGAGGAAAAATAACATACTACTATGAAGATGTCTCTAAGAGAGGGTGGGCCCTTGATCTGAAATCACATATACTGGGAGTGCTCATTTGATGTAACAAATGACACATGTTGACGAAGGCAGTCTCGAGTGAGGTAGGCCACACAACTCGAACTACGAACATCACTTGGTCAACGTGTCCCATGCCTAAAAGTAGAAACCCAAAAGTAACCACTAATTGGTGGATTAGATTGTCTTGGGCTCTATGAGTCTTTGTGATAAAAACAAGATGTGAAGAAATAATATCCTATAATGTACCAAAGGAAGACCAAATCACCCCATTACAGTTCCAACAAGCAAAATAGAGGCTATTGTACCCTCTAGGACCCAAGATCACCTTCATTTTACAAGCCAAGAAGTGACCACCATGAAGGAGGGGAGTCACACATCAGAGCTTTCCGGTCACAGATAACTGCCCACTTGTCTTTTCAAGTAGCTATCACTTGCACACATACTTTTTGTAGTTCCTCCATACGAAGATATATGAGGTCCTCATCAAAGTAATTTTTTATGGACAAAGTTTCTTCTTGGCTCTCAAAGCCCTCAACCATTCCTTAGATGAGTGAAATTGAATCAGAATAGTGCCATCAAAGGCTACCCAAGCCTGATTGAGGATAATATCCTTGATGTCCAATGTGTTATGCAGAATATCATGGAAATCCAAGAGGAAAGATCCACATGGTCTAATTGTATTTCCAGTAGATATACACCCTAATAGTCTTATGAATCACTCCTTTCTCTAAGAAGAGATGGGGTTGTCCCACGAAACATCGAAAGGGAAAATATTATCTATCGAAATTTCTATAAATTAAAGATATAAGCTACTATCCAGGTACCAACCTCTCCTCTAACTATGGAGATTTATAGAGGCAATTCTCTATGAAGAGCAAAGGGCTAGGAATAGCTATCTCTATTGACCTAATGCAAAAATCACCATGCACATGGGTGATGGACATGGAGAACGATTCTGAAGATGATCTCAAGATGAAGCAAGTGGGTTGCAAAATCAGTTTGTACAATGCATTGACAAATGAAACGTTGCAAACACAATTTGCATAATCCATTCGGGAACCATAGACTTGTAGCAGATAACATACTAAATCAAAAGAGATTAACTTCTTTCAATGACTACCAAATAAATAAGTTCCAAACTTGACCCCTAGACCTCAAACCTGTAGAGAACTGTGGGATTAATGATGCAGTCAAATAACCACATCTTCCTGAGGCTATCCTAAATTGCATTTGGAAACATTAACCTTCAGGAACAAAGAGTGGTGCATATCCATTGCAAAATTATAATTGGGAAGCAAACTTCAAATTAAGGGATACACTCGAGAGTCAAACCACCAAATAAGTGTGTAGAAAGTTGTGATCTCAATAGGCTCGCCATTGAAAGAGAACTTGAACTTGGAAAGAGTGTTTTTGGAATTATTAAAGACCATAATCGTAATCTTACCAAGGTTGAACTTCAGCTTCCTAGGGTCACAAAACAGAGCAAGTGAATCTAATTGTCTCTGCAAACCCTCATCAAAGTAAGCAAGGAGAACCATATCATCAACAAAGAGTAATATTGCAACTAAAACATAGTATAGAAAACATTTGTCCTTTGCATGAGTGTGCTATAAAAATGAAGTTGTCACATTCATCAACATATATGCCAAATAAAGTCAAAGAAACAGGACATCCTTGCTTTAGTCCAAATACAATCTTGATCTCCCATAAGATTCCAACAAGATCTTGAGGTTGACCAACCATTGTAACATAAAGCAACATGATAATTGTGACAAAAAGCTCGAGATGCCTATATCCCATAGTGTCTGCAATAGCAAGCGATAAGGGACCAAAGACCTTCTTAAAGTCAACAAAACAATAAATACCTTAAAGGACCTTGCTCAGGCCCCCTCAGTAACAGCATTGAAAGTGAATATATAGTCCATAGTTTGGAAACCTCTAAAAATACGAGCTTTTCCTCTAGCTTTGAAGCCATTGCTCTCAAGCTAACCAAAGAGCTTCATATCATATGTCCTACCATATATATTGGCAAATATGTGCTCAATCATAATAATCATGTAATTTTTTGAACCAATGTAGCCTCCAACTTTATGAGGAAGGTGAACAACAGCGGAAGAGAAAACCAATGTTGTGCAGGAGCTGTGACCAACATAATTTAGGCAACCAAGGGCGTGTCCAGCCTAGAGGAGGAGAATCCTAGATCACTGCCCTGTGATTTGGAACCCCTGCCCATTTGTTGCCTTTCTTGGTTGCAACAACTTGTGCTCAGGTTTGCCTTCAATTCTCCACCTGGAATCATCTTAGGTCCTCCTCTATGAATACTTTATAAAGGAGTGTAAATGGTTTCCTTTTGGCATGTGAAGCTCTCAGTCTTTCATGGTGCAAAAGCGGATGAGAAGAATGCCATCAAGAATCACTCATCATCATCAGACCTGGCTTGTATTGCAAGCTCAATAATGGAAGTGTGTGCTTTCTTGCCTTACGACTTAAACCCATGAGCTATATTAATAAGCTTGCTCCATCCATGTGGGTTCAGCAAAATGCTTCTCATGCAACTGTATTTATTGTTAAAGATCAGCATTGTTATCATCCTTTTCACACAATTTGGGAAGCTGGACTAATTGTCCCTATAGCATGTACCTAATTGCTCTAAAGCCTGTATTCAATCTAATTAGTTACATATACAGAGTTTTCAATGCTAAAAAACTTTTGGATCAAAATTGTCTACAAGCATCAAGGAATCTCTATTTGGATCTGAATGAGTCAAAGTTTAGCAGGTGTGCACATGCACACACACAAAGTAACAGCGTTCATATTTGTGTTTTGAGTTAGGCAAAGGATAAAATTTGAAAAAATTTCGCCACAAAAGAATTGCTCATGAAGTTCTTCACAAAGTTTAAAAAGCTATATATTCATATTCATATACATACATGCTAAGTAACCGTGTCCATGTTTGTGTTCAAGTTTGACGAGGATAAAAATTGAATAAAATTTGCTGTCAAAAAGGCAAGTTCGGCATTTGGTTCAACAAAGAAAAATATTATTTATATATTAAAATATAAATTCTATTAACATATATTGAAAATATAGTTTAATATAATGTGATACACATTATATTTATAATGGAAAATATGATATAATTGTCATATTATATCATAAAGAGCATACTATTTTTATTATACAATATAACATATGCTTCTTATATTATATTACAATATAATATACTCATGGTATTTTTATTATATATATCTTATAATATATGATACATAAAATAAATCAAATAGCATGAGCTCAGTTGGTTAAATTCCTCAACTTTCACAGAGAAGACCCAAGTTGGAATCTTGCCAAACAATACACACATAATTGCCAAGCTTTTATAATACCACTATCTGGTCATGATGTAATATTCATGCCAAGCTTATAATAAAGTACGATAATAAATATTATATAAGACTTATATTATAATATAAGCTTCTTATAATCCAATAATTACATAAATTATAACAAGTCTTGTATCATATATTAAGAGGCATTAGCTCAATCAGTTGAAAAAAAAATCATCAATTTTCATGTAGGAGACTCAGGTTTGAACCTTGCCAAGGATACATGCACAATAGCCAAGCTGTTGTAATACCACTGTGTGATCATGATGTATACAACTGGGGCCCATTTCTATCCCATATGATCAGTTTAAAATATATATATTATAACACATAAAAACCAACATCAAATGGCATGAGTTCAACCAGTTAAATTCCTCAACTTTCAAGGAGGAGACCCAGGTTCGAATCTTGCCAAGCAATACATGCATAATTGCCAAGTTGTTGTAATACCACTATATGGTCACAATGTAATACAGGTGGGGCCTGTTTCAATCTCCTATGGCTATAACCCATTTAAGAAAAAGAAAAAAAAAACATATAAAAAAACAACATGAATGCATTATAAAATATCTCCATATATTATTATTAATATGAATGGGGTATAAATGGCAGAGCACATAGTGGTTTGGCAATTTCAACCAACAAGGGAGTGGCATAGAGTTTGAAAAGGTCGGGTCAGTCTTGCAATGAAATTCTAGCAGCAGCGAAGGTATTTAAGCCATATGTTATAAAACATTTTCCCATCACTATCTTAGTTAAATTCCTCGATTTTCAAGGAGGAGACCCAGGTTCGAATCTTGCCAAGCAATACATGCATAATTGCCATGTTGTTGTAATATTACTATGTGGTCACAATGTAATACAGGAGGGGCTTGTTTCATTCTCCTATGGCTATAACCCATTTAAGAAAAAGAAAAAAAAAAACATATAAAAAAACAACGTGAATGCATTATAAAATATCTCCATGGGGTATAAATAGCAGAGCACATAGCGATTTGGCAATTCCAACCAACAAGGGAGTGGCATAGAGTTTGATAAGGTCGGGTCAGTCTTGAAATGAAATTCTAGCGAAGGTATTTAAGCCATATGTTATAAAACATTTTCCCATCACTATCTTTGTTTAAAATTCAGACCTCTGGAGATGGAACAAATAGCAAGAACATCACTTTGAATGATTTGGAGGCAACAGTCCCCCAGGTGTCAACGGCATTGACAAGGAACAAAATGGAGGTAGGGCATCTATAGTAATAGTGGTGGCCACAAACAAAGGCAAACTTCTGCTAATTTATTCGAAGACCTTGGAAGTTCGCGGTTTCAAACTTTTCCGATATTACTTTGTGAACATGGTTACTAAGAATATATACATGAGTGTGAGTTAATTTAATGCCTTGATAAACATAAAACATAATCAGTAAAAATAACTTTAAATTTATGTATTGGAACAAATATCCAGACAATATACAGTATAAATGTAAATAAATTTTTTTAAGTTGGTAAATTCTGCCTTCAACAAGGACAACCTTTGGCATAGTTATAATGACCATGGGATGTCTCCTCCACTAAATTTGCCCAAGACTTGCACCTATGCATGTCCAGTGGGGTACGCTCCACCCAAACTTGAATGCAGTAATTTACCTAACTTTTCACTCAACATTTTGGCAATCATGCACATATCAACTTGCAAGATTTAAACATAGGTCTTCGCATTGGAAAATCATGTTTTAATCACTTGAACTCATGCCATTTAATTTAATTGTAAATAACCTTCATAATAAGGAAAGACCCCACCATTGAACTAATAATAATATGGATTGCATAAAAGAACAAAACTGATTGATATTTGTTTTTCCTCCAAACATATTTTTCAAAAACCATCAAACCCTAAACCATATTTAAACTAGCTTGTAGTTTTCCTCCTTTTCCCCTAAAGGACGGGGCTCTTGAAAAGCCTTACCATACGAATGAATCATGCAACATATAGAGTCTATATAATGCATTCATCAGATTTGTGCTTCAAAACGGCACTCACATCAAGACTTTCCATGCCAATAAGAATTCTTCTAGAAGAAGTTGAGGGCTTCATGTTAACTAGCATAGAATTTTTTTTTTTTTAAGGCTGCAGCTCACCAATGGTGATAGACAGAAATAGTGAAGAGGCTGGAGTTTCACCTATTGAACTGAGACAAGGATGACTAGTTGCAATTCATAAAGGTCTAGATTCACCTTCGCTTCAACCATGTCAGACTGAAATTCCCCCAAGATTTTGACATTGGCAGTATTGAACCTCAAAAAAGTGATGCACAGAAGATCTCATCCAATAGAAAATATAAAAATATAGTGCATGGCGCACAAAGAAAATAATAGAGATATGGTGCATAATGCAGAAAGAAAACAACCACCAAAAGAAAAATTTCAGGACAAAAAATGTCTTCTTTTTTTTGGAGTAATACTTCTTATAAACATCCTCCGTGGGGATTGAACCTGGGTCACATCACCGATAATGCAAGTGGCATCCTTGCCGGTAGACCACACTCATGTGGATAATTTTTTTTTTTAAATTAAAGATGCAAAGAATTCCATTTAAATCTTAGCTTGCTACGCCTTTTATATGTTACAGTATCCAGCAATAGATATCCTCTTTTTAGAGAGCTAAACACATGCAAAACCTTGCATGAGTCCGACAACCGCTTCTCCCAAAAATAAAACAATTTTCTATAAATACTCCAAAATATGAATTTTCTATCGTGGTGAGTAACTACCACTCCTATTTATTTCCAAATAAGATTGTCTCCTTCTTTATTTATCCCCAGAACTTTCATAATAAAATGAATTTGTACATAACTTTCAGAATATCTGTCAAGAAAATGTTCAGAGGAATTATATGGCTTTTATTTTTTAACGGAATTTCTAAGAATATCAGCAACAGAAATTCCAGAAAACTTTTGGAAATTCTTTCCATAAAAAAAAAGCCTCAGAAGGTACAGCTGTGTTCAAAAATATTTCCAGAAATTCCAGCAAAGAGAAAAACCCAAAATTCAGAAAATAAAAGTGTCACTAGAAGAATCTCTAAAATTCTCAGCATATCCCAGAGAATTTCGGGATTTCCAAAAAGAAGATCAGCAGCAGAAAGATAATGTTAACGCAAGTTTGATCAGCAGAGGTATTTCTTCAAGAAGATTTTGAGAAACAAATGAAGAACAGCACCAAATGATGGAGAACATGATGTGGTGTTCGGTCGCATATTCTTCTATTAAAATCAGAACCTTCAACAAAGTACTGAGATTGGCAAAAGAAGATGAAAATCAATACCTTTGGGGTCCCCCCCTGTCATAGTTCAAATTATCAGTTATCTAGCACTAGCACTTAATACTTGAGATTTGATGTACAGTTCTATTTTTGTTGCACTCTAGCTGTAAATTTTCTCCATTAAATCATTATTATGACAAGATAAGTTTTGTACTTCAGATATACTGATATGTTATGTACAATTTTGTAATCTACCTTTTGCATGCATTGTTGTGGCTTGTCATCTTATACTACTGGAATTTTTCAGAATATATGGCCATTGTTTTCCATGTATTAGATATGTTGTATACATAGTTTTCCAAAATGAAATGTAACTATATGAGCAAGCCAAGTATCAGCAATTCCATAATATGTCTATCAATGACCATAATTACAATGTTTGGAAAGTTCAGTCTGAATGGAGAGGCAAAACAGTTCAATTTGGGAATTTTTTAAAATAAAAAAGTTTGGTTCAGTTCAGAATAATACTAATAATTAAAATTTTAGATATACATATAAAGACATAACAAAAATAGTTACTGAAAATCAAATGGTATTAACCCAACCAGTTAAATTTCTCAACTTTCAAGGAGGATACCAAGGTTCAAATCTTGTCAAGTGATACATGCATAATTACCAAGCTGTTGTGGTACCAGTATGTGGTCAAGATGTAATACAGGCGGGACCCATTTCAATCCCATATAACCCTTAAAAAAAAATAGTTAATGAAAAAAGTATTTTCTTTAAAATCATATAAAACGTAGACAGTACAATATTAAATATATTAGGCAAAAATAGTTACTAAGTTCTCTTTTAAATTTGCTTTTTTAAATCAAAAATCTATTTTTTATATATAGAAAAATATTTTTAAAAAAAGGTGGATAGAACCAGGCCAGTTCCAGCCATTTGAAAAGTCCATATCACACCAAACCTTGGAAGTACACTTATGACCAACAATCAGAAGACACAGAAACTGACTTGTAAAGAAGCAACCCAAATTGTTCAGAACATGGACCAAGCTTTTGAAGGTATAGAGAGTCTCAACATGTCTTTATGGCATTTAACGGAATTCTCTTTAGAGAAGAGTTTTTACCAATGCTTTTTGTCATATTGCAGAACAACATAATACGTGCAGTAGCACAATCCATACAATATTTCAAATGGCAATCATCTTTGCCTTAACACCCTGTTTATGTTTTAAATATGCAGACATTTAAATCTTACAACTTCATCTTTTGCATGCACAATTTTGACACATTTGAAGAGAACTAAACCTGAAATTCTCAGTACATTTTTCAAACGACAAGGAGAACATCTTGTTGGTCTGGAAATTAGTGGCCAGATTTAAAAGATTAAAAAAATGGAATAACTTGGAGGTCCATTTAATTTCAAAATGACGGAATGCATTATGTATTGTCCCTGGATTCAGGATATGATATTATTGATCATTTCTAAATGTCTTTCGCTTCGCTCTACCTAAACTAATTGAAACCGACATCAATATTACATAATGTTGCCATAAACAAGTTAGAAATACGATTTGCTATTATAAAGGTCTCTTCCAAATGAGCTTAAGGCACCTTCAAAAACATCCAACGAAATTTATTCTCTTGAAAAATACATTAATGAAAACTGCATTCAATTGATATGATGTAGGCCACATGCAAATGCTCGTACCTAAACGGGCAAGTCTGTTCACCCATGCGGGCGCTGGCTTGTTCAACAACCGCATACAGACATCATCAGTGAAGTGATTACAATTTTTTGTAATAAGATGATATGAATCACCATAATAATTTCTTGCCATTTGTTCCATGAATTGCTGGAATTCCAAGCAAGACATAGTTATTGTACCCAACAGAACAGAGTGCCTGAAGATAAAGCCTGGGCACTTCTTTGGTTGAACTGTAAAGACACCACTTGCAGGATAGTCATGTGCTCCGAATGCATATTCTATGCCATGAGCTGTAAAAGACAGGAAAGAACACAATAAATTATTTGATTATTCAGATCAAATAAATGAGAAAATATGCATCAAAACTATTAATGACAACAGAGACCACAGAAGAAATGTCTGCTATATCCAAGTAAAGAACACGAGAAAGATGGCATTTGAGGTAAAGTATAAATGGTAAAAGGTAATGATAACAGCGTACAATATTGGTTAAACTAAACCATATTTAATTTTTACAATTTTGTATGAGTTGGGTAGTAAATTAATCTAAATCTCAAATGTACAATCTACAGTAAAAAACAACAAAAATCAGAATAAATAAATTATCTGAGATCATCACGGCTAGTTAAAAGTATTATCTTTATCCACACATGAAATACCAGCCCAATATCATAAGCAAGCAGACTTCTAAACTATCAAGAACTTTGTAAATAGCATTGGAAACATATCTTTTAACCTTTAAGAAAAGTTTATTGGCCTCATGGGTGTAGGCAAGTTGATCAGGCACTGATGAAAATTGGGCTTGGTCCCTTGTTCAGATCCTACGGAGTAGAGTAGGCGCATCTCTCCAGCAGATCTCATACACCAAACCAGGAGTGCTGGGCTAGGCCTGTGACCTAAAATTAGGTTAACCCTTATATAATGTCCATTTCATATGAACATTATATAAGTCAAACTTATTGAGGTCTATAACAATTATAACTTCATTGAATAAATATCCCATCTAAGGGTATTTAGTTCAATTAGGTGAAATATCTTGGTGGCTATACACCCAGCTATTTGGTGATTGTATGCTTAAGTTTAATTATGTGAACGAAAAGTTTAGAAGTGGAATGTGGAAAAATGCAAGCAAGAAAAGACAATACTATATTACAAAGTTTAACCCAACGTATGACCACAAGGAAAAAGCATATATAGGCGCTGAAATTAAGTGGAGGGAAAAAATCCTCATTGCTCAGATAAGGACTAGCTCTCATAGGCTTAGATGTGAAACAGGGAGATGGACAACGCCCAAGGAACAATGGGAAGAAAGGATATGTACTCTATGCAGCACACTGGCAATAGAGACAGAGGAACATTTCATCTATGAATGCCCGAGTTTTTCGGACATCCATGGCAAATACAAAGAAACGCTTGGAAAAGGGTCTATGACAGAGTTATTTGAAAACAGTAAAATAAAAAAAGTTGGGGAGTTGCTAACCCAAATCAGTAGGAGAAGGAACAGCCTTCTCAAGGATATTAATGGTCATATGATTTGAATAACTATGTTTCCATATTTGGAGGTCCCATAGGCCATGTTTTGGGTCTCGCAGACGTAATTAAAATCTTTCTTTTCATTTCTCCCACTTCCTTCGAATGGTGTCTCTCCTTTAGGTTGAATGCATGATACAACTGTGGTTTCAGAGGTCATGGTGGTGGGTCATTGGATTGAGATCGGAATCCAGGCATACATATTTGGGATGAGAAAAATTAGAACATAAGAAGCAAAGTAACAAGAGAGTTAAAGGATACTGACTCTAAAGGCCAAATATTGGATTTGTGTAGGAGAAAGATACCCTACCACATAGGAACGAATCCATGCAGAATTTATCTTAAAATCTATAGACCACAATCTTGTGTGATAATTGATGACAGATGCATCAGTAAACTAATGTTCATGGCAAATGTTTATTCTATTCAAACAGTCCTGCATTTTGCATAGAAGAACGATAACTGAATCTGAAGAGAAAATAAGAATCCTGAAGTACTGAAGTTTGTAGGTTGATTTGAAATAAAAATGGAGGCATTCATGTCCTAATTTTTCAAATGAAGATGTGCAAACTGGCCCTCATTGTTACAAAAATCCCGATTAAATCGCGAGCTGATCTGATTTTATCCAATTCAGCAAGAATTCAGATTCAAATTGCAGCAGAAATTGATTTTTTGGAAAAATCGGAGATTTCTGCCAATTTTTTTCAAAAATTGCCAATCACATTTTTTTCAAAAAACCGTGATTCCTGAGGAAAAAATTGGCCACAGCCACACTGGTAGAGAAAACGCTATATATATATATATATATATATATATATATATATATATTTTTCATTTTGCCTCATTTTTACCTGTTCCAAACTGGAGAAAGGGGTCTGCCTACCTACTACCACACCAAACAAAACATACTAGTGCATCCTAACAGCCGACTTTTTGCAGTTTGAAGGAATCCAGCAGCCACCAACAGCCGCCCAAAGGATTCATCTGAGATAAGAAAAACTTTTGCAAACTCTTTTTTTTTTTCCTTTTTCTATTTCAAGCATGTTTTTGTTTTTTTTTTAAGATTAAAACCAAATGCAACAGCCACCCAACTGTTGCATTTGAGCTAGAAATTTGAAAAACTAGGTCAAAGTTTGAGCTGTTTTTTTTCCCTCTTTCAGTTGTCTTTTTTTTTCTCCTTTTAAGTAAATATTGCTGCCTGATAACTATGTATGCAAGCCCATTTTTTCAGCTGTCAATGTTTAAAGTTTAAACCCTAGTTTAAATTTTAATCTAGAGTTTAGGGGTTTTTTTTCAAAGCAATTGTTTGTAACTTTGTTGTTACTTGTTTCCATGTGCAGCGATAAAAAAAAGTCGAAAAGAGATCCAGCATGGGAGTACGCAAAGGAATGGGGAAATAAAGGGGAAGTTCATTGCAATTATTGTGGGTCTCTTATTCATGAAGGCATATAATGCCTCAAATTCTATTTAGCAAAGATAGATATGCTGGTAAAACTCACAGGTGCTGGATGAAGTTAGGAATGCATGTGATACCATAACAAAGAGGAGGAAAAAGACCTCAAACGAAGACAAAGTGAGGCCATGTCAAACTCCCCTTCTCGACCTCGTATAGACTATACCGATGGCACCTTTAGCCAGTTTCACCACAAGAGATTGAGTCCATCAGTTGCACACCTAGGGAGTGGGACGGATGAGTCCCATTTTGCAAAACATTCCATGCTAGGGGCACAACCCACGCTTGAGGGTATGGCCACGTGGAACCAAGAGAGGCACAAGGCAACAAGGACGGCCATTGCCACTTTTTGGTATTTTTGCAACCTTCCCTTCAATATGGTAAGGTCTTCATACTGGCAACGCATGGTAGATGCCATCGCAAGTTGCAACACAGGATTTAAGGCGCCAACTTATGATGACCCTAGGGGCCCTCTCCTTCAACAATTCTTGAACAACATTCAAGTTGTGTTTGAAGCCCGGCGCAAGGTGTGGAGGAAGAAGGGTTGCACTATCATGTATGATGGTTGGACCGATGGGAGAGGAAGAACTTAATTAATTTTTCGGTTGCTTCTACAGGAGGAATTGCTTTCCTCAAGTTAGTAGATGCATCGACACAAGTTAAAGAGTGTCAAAATGCTTACAAGGTTTTTGGGGGAGGTTGTGTTGGAGGTCAGGGAGGAGAATGTTGTCCAAGTCATCATAGACAATGCAGCAACGTATGTAGCAACCGATAGGAATTTGGAGGAGAGATTTCCCACCGTTTTTTGGACCCCATGTGCAATCCCTTGTCTCAATTTGCTCCTCGAAGACATTGGGAAATTACCTTGGGTGTCAAAGGTTATACAAAAGTCCAGGGCTATCACAAAATTCATCTACAACCATACATGGGTTCTCTAGCTCATGAGGCAATTTACCAGTTGGAGGGAGCTAGTGCGGGATGGAGTTACACGCTTCACCACAAATTTTGTGACATTGTAGAGCATCTATGATGCAAGAGGGTCATTGAAGTAGATGTTTGTGAGCAATGAGTGGAATTCCAAACAAGCTACTAAATACCGACTCTCCAATCAGAGGATGAAGGTATATTGATGTTTGTTTGAGGAGACCTTCTAGATAGCCATGAATGAGGCCATCCAAGTACAAGACAGTTTTTCAAGGTTCCACGAGCCTAGGAGACGGGGGGACGGGTTTCGGGGGAGGGCGGGGGACGGCAAGCCGATTTTAAGGGACGTCTCGAGGACAGCTGGGGGGGACGGCTGGTATAATACTAAGAAAATTGAAATTGTTTGGAAATTTAGAATAATCTACACATTCAGAATTCTACACACAACAAAAATGATATTAGGATATTCATATTGATATTAGTTACTAAGTGCAGCCATTTAATTGTTTCAATAAATATAACTTGAAGGTTCAGCCAAGGATATCAAGTGCAATCTGCCATGCAATCTGCCGATCTCTAACAGTTAACCAAATTAGTTGCTATTGATCAAGTAATGAATGCCACATTGTTCAGCTTTTAACTTTTAAGTTTTAACATTTAAACAATAAGTATTAGTTATAACAGCCATCGTTTTTTCAGTCATCATAAGTTATAAGGAAATCAAAGTGCAATGGCATCTCTGCTTTTGTACTCTTGGTCATATTGTATGTGGTCAAGTTCAAAAAGAAACGGAGTCATAGTCACAACCCATAAAGTTAAGTTTCCATGAAAGGCTCTTGTGCCAAAAATAATAAATCTATGCCAGTGTGGAATCAAGAACAGCCAATTCAGATGAATGCCATAAGGAAATCAAAGTGCAAAATGGATGGCATCTCTGCTTTTGTACTCTTGGTCATATTGTATGTGGTCAAGTTTAAAAAGAAACGGAATCATAGTCACCAACCATAAAGTTAAGTTTCCATGAAAGGCTCTTATGCCAAAAATAATAAATCTATGCCGGTGTGGTATCAAGAACAGCCAATTCAGATGAATGCCTCTAATATTGATTTCTATTTCCCTAAGAATTAGTCAAGCATCAACAGCCTCCACTTGCTTTTGTTTGCAATTGCAGGTGGTAATAGGATGGCTCAGGTGTTAATTTCACTTACAGCAACAGCTGATATGTCTCTGATCAGTTCAAAATCAGCATAGAATTGTATTGGTTTACAGACTCAAGATTGTAATCCAGTTCTGGTTTAGTGACCATAGTAAGCATGCCTTAGGTCTTCTTCAATGGTTCAGGATGGAGGGTTGCAAGTCCGCTCAAACTCCTTTTGTTTTAGAATTGAAGCTTTGAGCAAATTGCACAACTCCTTTAGTGGGTGTCACTTTATATCGATCTCTTGTGGGAGGTCTTCTTTACATCAATCATACAAAACTAAATATTGCATTGGCTATCAGCTACTATTCCAGGTACATGCAAGCACCTCAACAGAGTCATTGGACTACGGTCAAGAAGATTCTTTTGTACATCAGAGGTACATATCAGAAGGATGTTCATTATTCCGGTGGTACATCTTCGATTTTGATAGGATTTTCAAATGTCTATTGGGTTGATGATTTGGATCAGAAGCACTCTACCATAGGTTTTGTCTTCTATCTTGGTTCCAACCCTGTTTTTTGGTGCTCTAGACAACAGTCCCCTACTTCTCAGTCTTCCATGAAAGCTGAATATTGTGCTGCCAATGAGGCAACCAAGCACCTTCAATGGATGCTTATGATTTTGGAACAAGTGGGCATTCCTCAGATCTCCCCAAACTCTCTTCGATGTGACAATCATAGCACCATTCAGCTTGTCCATAATCTAGTGTTCCATCAACAAACAAAGCATATCGAGATTTGAATGCACTATGTGCAATGGTTTTGTGCCTGTGGGATGCTTGATCCAATGTTTGTACCGTCAACAAAGTACGCATCGAATATCTTGACTAAGGTCATGCCTGAGGACCCTTTTGTGCACATGCAAGAGCTACTTGGCATAGGAGAGTGTCCCTTAAGGGGAGATGACTAATAAGGGTCTCTCTCCATGTCCCTCGTTCAACTTAAGGCAGGATGTTGAAATATATGGTGGTTAGGCTTCACTTGAGGCCACGGCTGACATTGTATTGTATTGTATGTATAAGACCTTTAGGCCTTGTAATCCTTGTAAAGGTATTTTTTGTAATATTTTTATTATTTAACCTAAGGGTCAATTCCTTAACCTTGACCTAAAAGTCATTTGTAATTGGGTATAAATATTCCCTCATACCAATCATTTCATAATCAGTTGGAGTTAAATTCAAAATAATAATAATAATAATAATCAGTTGGAGGGTATTCTATTTTCCTTTAGTGACATTATTTGGTGTCCATAAACACCCTCTTCTATCATGTGTATTGCTATATGTCTGTTACTTTCAGCTTTTCTAGGTAATGTGTTGATTCCATTCATTTCTGAAAACTACTATAAAATCCAACAATTTCAACTTTCAAACACTAGTTGTTTTCCTCAAAAAAAAAACTTTTTGAAGTTAAAACCATATCAATTAAAGTTAGACAAACAAAAATGGCCCATGAAAAGAAAGATCTAACATGAATTCATGCTGACGATCTTAGAAAGGACAAAATGGAATCATTCACGTTGGCAGCTATAAAAGGAAGAATTAACGGGTTAAAATATTACCTTGCAAGAATTATGGGACTTGACATAAGGCTATGTAAACAAGTTCATAAAGAGGTGACACAAGAGGTAACTGTCCTCTTCAAAACATAGAACAATAAAAGCAATAGAGAAAAATAAAATTGGAAAGCTATCATTCCTCAAGGCTAGGCCTAGATGTGAAGCAAACAGTACAAACCATATGAATTGATTAATTCCAGACAAGTCATGAGACAAATATTCATGTGGTTGTCACACTAACTAGCCATTGTACTCCAAAGTCCGTGAACTTCATGCATTTATTGTCCCAGTACCCAGATTCACAACCATTCATTGTAGAACCTATTGGAATCTAACACGATATGAACAAAGCCAGTAAAGCAATGGAAAATTTCGCTTCTATGTCGATTTGTCCTTCAATGTGGCCATACCTCCATTTTGGCAATCAAGGATACACATTGTTGCTATTTGCAATACTAAGTTCAAAACCCCCAGTTCTAAGGCTCTTAATGGGGAAGTTTTTTATGGTTTTGTGGAGGATGTAAGCAAAGTTCGTTCAAACTTAAAGCCACACACAATCTAGATACGGAAGGATGCACTATTTTGTCTAATGCATGGACTAGGGATATTAGAAAAGGTGATATGGAAAGCAGTCATTTTGGCAGTCATACATTGGAGACTCAACAGGTTAAAGTATTACCTTGAGAGAATTATGTCACATAATGGAAAAATGTGTGATGCCCTCTATCTAAAATTTTTTTTTTTTTAAAACCAGAAAGAAAAGAACAATGTACCACACCAATATACCTAACAAAATAAACCATACAATAACCCTGGAGCTGTATTTTATTGATAAAATCTGCTGGAATACATCAATAGAATAATAATAAAATGGAACTAACTAGAAGTAAAGCATTTGATAGAAGATCTTTTCCAAAATCAGAACTGATGCTGCTGTATAATGCTGCTCCAACCACCCCTCAGATCAGTCCACCTGTAAAAAAGAAAATGTTTTCAGCTCAATGCAAACCCTCGATGAGATTGCCCACAAGAAACCAAAAGGGTTTCGTCTTCTGATCTCTGGATCCAAGGGTTTTGGTCCCTGAATCAGTAGATGGGTGCTGCCTGGAGTAGCCGCCCTCTGCAGGTTTGAAAAATGTGATATAAGTATAGAATGAATCTCGTAAAGGTTGGGCAGTCTCTATTTATTCATTGTCATGCCCCAAACCCTAGGCACCTAGCTCAAGTGTCAATAGAAATGAATAGAGATTATTTTTACTTGATATGACACTAATATCACTTAGGACATATTGTTATTAATCGTAGCACATAACATGGCTCTAGTGTAATAACATTAAATTGCCTAAGTAGCCAATAAACTCTGACACCTCATCAGTAAATACTAGTCATATCTAGAGAACCACTCGCCCAAAAGACCTGAAATAAAGAATGAATAACTGACTCACAACCAAATCCAACAACAAAATGCATGACATGGTCCTGTCCGCGGAAGCCCTCCAAAAGCACCAACGAAATAGGAACAAGTTTTCCTCGAGGCACTTATAATAAACATGAACACTTAAAAATTTCCAAGGGTATGAACAATGTCAACAATAAAAAGGTCCCAAGTCCCCTTGGAGTAAATCCCCCATGAGGAAACTAATGGTGGGGGTCCCGCCTCCAACCGACCTCCTAAAATATAGGAAATGGTTAAAAATATTAGGGACAAATAAATGAAACCAATCCTCACCAATATATACTTCTCTAGCAATCACCCATCAAGAAGTATAGAAATGGGCTTGTGGGTCCCACACATGTTGACTCAGTGAAAAGGGGACATTACAAACTGCAAAAGTCATAAAGTGGCAACACATGGAGTGAATGCACTCTTTATAACATAGTGAATAAAAGCAAAAGAGAAAAGAAAGCCAACCATTCACAAACAAGTTAGTAGGTGGCTCATTACGTTGCAAGAGTTCATGTTTTAGATGGTAGTCAAAGCGGAGAAGAAAAATATGATATCGGATCATTTGTCAAGGATACACTCGAGAGACCCTGAGGAGGGAGGAGTGTCGGAAGAAATTTTAGGACGGTCAAATATTTTCAATCACTATGCTACCATCGTGGTACAAGTATGTGGGAGAATACTTGTCGACAGGAAAGCTATCAAAGGAGTTGACGACAACAAAAAAGAAGATAGTCATCAAATCAGCATTGTTCCAATCATTTGCTAGATTTTTGTACAAAATTGGACTAGACGAAATTCTACGAAGGTGGGTGATGGACGAGGAGGTGAACGCAGCATTGAAGCTCATGAGGGATTGACAAGAGGACAGATGGGGCCAAATGCAACCATGAGAAAGGTGCTTCTAGTAGGGCTATGGTGGCCCTCCCTCTATCATGACGAAATTGAGACCCAATGAGCCAGGAAGCCGCTGAGGACTAACTTCATGCCATTGCATCCATCTTAGCCGCAGGAGTTATTCAAACGATGGGGTCTCAATTTCATCAAATTGTTGAAGACCAATTGAAGAAGCTGCAAGCACATTGTGGTGGCAACTGAAGACTTTACAAATTGGGTGAAGGCAAGGGCATTGCCAGATAACTCCGCAAAGAGCACTACTCGATTCTTGCACGAACAAATTATTACTGGGTTCAAAGTGTGTCTTCAGTTAATGAGTGATCGCGGAAGACACTTTGAAAATGAAATTATTTAGAAGCTAACAACATAATTCAAAATCTTGCACTCATTGTCAAGTTTGTATTACCCCAAAGCAAATGGGCAAGAGGAAGCAACAAACAAGGTTCTGGTTTCCAAAATGTACAAGACATGTGGAATCGAGGATGCTGATTGAGTGGAGCATTTATCAACAATCCTGTCGGCATACAAGACAATGTACAAGCCAACGACAAATCATACACCTTTCCAGTTGATGTGTGTTCAAGAGGCAATTATGTCAGTCGAGTTTCTCATGCCAAGTCTGATAATGGCGGTGCAAAACCATCTTGTCGACCAGGAGAGCCTAAAGGAGAGGGTAATGGCACTCATCAAGTTGGATGAGAAGAGGGTGATGGCACAATGGGCCATGAAGGTTGCCCATTGTTGACGCAAGTCTTGGCACAACAAACACCTAAGGAAGTTGAAGTTGAAGGCAAGCAACTTAGTGCTTAAGTACAATGGCAAACATGAGATCAAGCCAGGGAAGTTGCCGGCTTTGTGGCTTGGACCCTTCCAAGGAGATGAAACATCGGATAATGGTGCAGTGAGATTGAAGAGACTGGACAAGAAGCAATGTCCTAAGACAATCAATGGTTTGAAGATGAAACTGTAAAAGGTCAGCGCATTGATGAACCTTGTCAACCTCAAACTAAGTGATGAAGAGTCAAGTAGAAGTAGTCTGACAATCACAACAAGTCAGTCTTTGGGATCCTTTCAAGGAATCTCGATAAGAGAAATTGGAGAAAGTAGTTGTACAGTTAAGCAAGAAGAGTTGGTGCCTGGACCCATTAAACGCAAGAGGTTGCGTGCGCATGTCATATTTTCTAACATTGAAGAAAAGTGGAGGTTGCTCGACGAACAGAGGTCACTTGATGACAAGAACATGCAACGGATGGCGGTGATGCATGTTGGACAAGAAGAATTGGCAAAACAATAACCTAGAAGTGAGGGAAGTGAATTTGAAGGAATGAGCCTGTTGGCAGCCATTGGATGCACATAGCAAAGAATGTGTGCTAAAACGCAGCAATCGCGTGAAAGAAGTGAACAATTGAATGTCTGAATGGGTGAATTGTAGAGAAAATGACAAAAGGGCTGCTGTGGTTGCAACAAGATATACAAGCAACCACCAAAAGGAGTTTTTGGAGAGAAGGGACAAATCCAAAAGACACTCCAGGAAGAGCACAGTAGACAAGCAAGTGTTGGGAAATGCTGACGACCGTGCAACAAAAGCTGATTTTCTAGAAAAGAATTGTCGAGAGCACCAATTTGGCAAATGGAACCCTACCACGAAGAAGAATAGCAAAGGTCAAATGGAGAGACATGCATGAAGTGCCACATGCACCAAAACAGATATTACCAAATGGAAGAGCAAATGATGGCAACTTGAAAGATGAAGCAATTAACAGTGTGTCCCTGATAAATCCGACTAATGAGGAAGATTGAAGCAACACCAGTCCAAGCCCGGATTTCAAAAGAAGGATCAATGGGGAACACCAAGAAGGGTGCTAAGAGTTGCGCAACATTCCGGTAATGTCATTCCATTGCCAAATGATGCTTTGCGAGAAGAATCTGGAAGAGAAGCTGAAATCACTTCAAAGGACAAGGAGGTTGTAGTAGTACGGCAGATGAAAAAATGAAGGTTAAACAAAGCAGCCAAACTTAGGTGGAGTCCATGTCGAAGATGAAGAAGAGAATCCAAAAAACGACTAAGTCCCAGATGGATTAGGCTAGGACAAGTGTTGGTTGCAATCGTCCATCAAACTTGAAGGATTCCTTGGGCAGTCTGAGTAGGTCGTTAGGTCCATCAAAAGGCTCAAGGTTTGCTTGCAAAGAAGGCTACTCAAGTTGTATGGGTGGTTTGTTAGGTCCCCTGAGCTGTCTTAGATAGCCCATCCAAAGGGGGAGGTAGTCTGGCTTCTTTCCCGGTTGTCTAGGGGGAGCAATCTACCCGACATCCCATAGGTCATCCAGCTAGCAAGGTGGGTTGTTTGGGCCAACCCCTGGCTATCTGACAAGGACAACGTGTTCTTGAACGGCCCTTAGGCCGTCAAGTCCAAGGGGAGGGTTGTTTGGGCTCTCCTTAGGCCGTACAGGGAAGTCGTTTGATTCTCAGACTCTCCTTGAGTTGTCAAAAGAACCAACCAAGTCACCAAAAAGAGGAGGGTCATCTAGCAATCACAAAGAATCTATCGCAATGCAAGAAGCTAATACCAAGCCATTTGGGGAAGAAGTTGAGGAACCATCCAAGGTCCAAGATGGAGGCAGATTGGCAGAGGAACAGGGAGGGTCGTCTAAGTAGGAGCTGAGATAAAAAGGACTGCCAGCCAGCTTGTTTAGCCCCTTGGGTCGTCTGGGCCAAGTGAGAACTAGTCTGTTGAGATGGCCAAGTAGGTCATCTAGCCTCTTGGACCATCCGAGACAACACAATAGGTCATCTAGGTGGCCAAGTAGACCTTTTGGCCTCTTCGGTCGTCTAGGCCAAAAAAGAGTAAGGTCTTCTAGACGACCCAACAGGTCATTTGGCCACTTGGGCCATCCAAGACGAACCATAAGCATGGTCCGCAAAAGGGCACACATGCCTTCCCAGTAGGCTCGCCATGCGCAAGAAGGATCCAAACAACCAAGAAAAAACAAAATTAGCATGCTAAATGAGTAGTTGCATGCAATTCAATTGAGGGAGTTGAAGTGGCAATTAAGGGGGAGTTGTTGCATGCAAGCCAAGCGTCCCCCCACCTCCCTCGTCTTATAAAAATGTACCAGGAGCTCTTATTTGCTCACTTGAACACTCAAAGTCAAAGAGAAGCAGCAAGGAGGAGCACAAGGAGAACAACCTTGGTACCCAAGACTGTAATAGCTAGGGTATGGCCTAGGGCACGCACCAGAGCACCAAGGAGTTAAACCAAAGAACTGGCACAATGTAAACTTTTGAAGGAAGAGCTCGCACCAGTAGAATCCAGCTATGACACGCCAAAGAAGCAACAATAAGAATTTTGCCCGAAACCCTTGCCCAACAGCCAAAGATTTTAATTTTTTTGTGTAAGTGAGGAGTGTGCAATAGAAGAAAAGCATGGCTGGAAGCAGGGGATGAAGAAGAAAGGGTTTCGACAAAGAAAGACTTACACATGATGAAACAAGGAAAGGAAGCAGAAGGGAGGGTCGTCCAGACCCTACATAGTGTCATCCAAGTGTTGCGCATTATTGTATGAGTTGTACACAATATCGTCCAAAAGCAAGAGCAAAAGGGAAGGAAGCTGGATCAGATTTCAAGGTAGAAGGGAGGTCGTATAAGCAGAGGAAAAAGTCATATGAGCCATTGGAAGGGCAGTTTGGCGAAGGGAAAAGACCATACAGATGACTGAACAGGCCATCCAAGCATAAGGAGAAACCGTATGGACCGTTTGGAAGCAGGCCATCTGGAGCTAGGTCGTCTAGAGGCAGGCCATCTAGAGCTAGGTCGTCTAGAGGCAGGCCATCCAAGGCAATTTGGTCAAGGTCGTCTAAACTTGGGTCGTCTGAGGCAGGATCATCTAGAGTTGGGCCATCCAGACCTAGAGCCGAGTCGTTGAGACAAGGAGGAAGTCGTCTGGACGAGCTACAAAAAGCAAAAAGGCACACACTTCGAGAAAGAGAGCAGCACAAAGGACAAGAGGTGTGCCATATGGAGTTGTAGGAGAAAGCCAAAGTAGTCAGAAAAAGTTAAGACGGTTGGAAGTAACTGTCGTTGGAGTTCAAAAACCGAAGCCTGCGGAGCTAAGTACAATGAGAATGCAACACATGCCAAGGATTGCAAAACCTGAGGAGTTGAAGAGGCATCCTTCAAGAGTTGTGCCAATAGCTATGTTGCAGCAAGGACCCCGAACAAGCAAAGGAGTTAACATTAGCTTTGTCAAAAGTCACGAGGTGCGTGCACACCACCAGGAGTAGGAATAGCACGAGATGGAAGCCAAATGAGAGAGGATGCAACAACAAAGAGGAGGAGGTGATTCAAGGTCATGGTCGTAGACCGGAACTCCAACAAACCGAAGGAAGCAAGAGAAAAGAATCGATAGCTTTGCTACTACAAAAGACAAAAGGGAAGAAATGGATGCAAATCCCCTTAGATGAAATAACCTGGACAACTCCTGCAATGAATCTTGCAAGTTATGGTTTCTCAACAACCAACAGGCCCATCCACTAAAATCGACATTTCAAAGCGTGAGTACACCACATCTTGCAAGTTCCTAGCTTCGACAAAGAGTTTTTCAACACTTACCTGTTGGAGATGTTAGAAACATGATGTAGAGAAGAAAAGAAGCAAGGTGGTGTTGGGTAACAAGAAGGTGCATGTGTCTTTTTCATCGAATAATTTACAGAGGGTATTTGGGCTACGTACTGCTAGCATTAGCAGATAGGTGTAGTGGAGCCAAACCGGTTGAAGACATATATGGATAAGGTTATTAACCTCAACCCAACAGAAGTTGCAAGGTTGACAAAGCATGGTAGCTGCAAACTAAAAAAATGCAAAACCTAAAGTTTGAAAAACTATGTTGTGCAATGAATGTAGTAATGTCCAAGTTGTCCGACGAACAATGAGCCTCGTATATGCCCACTTGGCTCATACCATACATGGAAGGGATGATGGTCGAAGTGTAATATGATTGGGCAACATTTCTGTCAAACCAAATATAGAGTTTTTGTTACGGTTTATGAAGAATTTCTCTATGGCATTTTACACCATTGCATTGTATTTGGATGTTGTGGCATATGAGAAGAATCAATTTTCCAAGACTAGGTCTACCTCAAGAATTGCCAAAAGGAGCACCACCTATTTTCCATTGGGTTTACGTAGCCCCTCTAACCAAGACAGGACTAGTGGAAAAAGTAGCGAAGACTAGGAAGAAGAAGGCCACAACGACAAAGAAAAGGAAGGCACCAAGGGTGCTTTTACTTGAGTCATCGGACGAAGAGGCGGAAGATGACGACGCTGATGCATTGGTCGAAGAAGGGTCAGATTCAAATAGGACTTGGGAGTGATTGTCGATTGTAAAGTTGGCAAGAGAAGAAAAAATGCAAAAGCAGCAGCAACTAGAACAGCAGTGGCAACCAATGGGACAGTAGCTACAACATCAACCTCAGTCTTTGTAGCAATATCCTCGATACCAACTGATGAGCTACAGAATTGCTCATTTTTTGTACTCTTTTCCCCATAATGTGCGGCATATATTCTTGTAGATATAAATGTTTTATGGAAATTATATATATAATTGACAGTTTATTTTGCATGTTCTCTAATATTTGTCTTTAAGTGTAATTTGTGTAGATTTAGTGGAAATCGTTGCATTTTGGCATGTTTTCGTCGAGGTCCAACTCGGACCTGGCACTTACAAATTAATGAAGGAAAAACATCTGCAGAATATCGGTAAAAGGGTACGAAGTCAGGCACCCAAGTTCTTTGAAGCGCCCGACTTCCGTTCGGCACCTAACTGTTAGGCGCTTGACTTTCGTTCGGCACCTAATTGTTAGGCGCTTGACTTTCGTTCGACGCCTGCTTCTCGTTGTACGGCAGAAGGCGCTTCCTGTTGTACGACGGAAGGCGCCTGCTTCCCGACTTCTTCAACCACGACGCCTGCTTCCCGTTAATGTCAAACTTCAACACGGCTCTGTGGTCGACAGAACAGAGCGAAAACTTCGGCAACCAACGTGAAGGGATTTCCAGCATCACAACCGAACATGGGACAATGTCAAAGGTGACTCGTCACCTATTTTTCAGCTGATACGTAAATTAATTTTGTAAGTCGGGCAAATCAAATATCAGCGTATTAGGAAACAGAATACGTTGAAATATCATGATATTTTGCCCGATTCCTCTAATCAAGCAAACAGCTGTAACAGCAAATCATGTGTTGATTCGTCCTGAAAATTGTAACAGGGCTAGCCGCATACCTTATAAATATGCAAGCCACCCCTGAAGAAGACGTTCCCGGACTTTTTATGTAATTTTCTCTGCTGCAAACTGTTAATAAAATATCTGCATTGTTCCTGTAAAAACATCTTCTAAGCGTCCGGTGATCATTCTACCACGGGCAGAACCTGCTGGAAGCGTGGGCCCACTTACAACAAAGTTCTTCCCTATTTCCCCTGTTTTCTGTAATTGTTTTAATAGATTAATTTATTTCCAATTATTTTCCTTGTTTTCTATAATTTCCAGCAAGATAGTTATTTAGATTTTGAATGTTTTCAGTCCTGTTTCTTAGACTTAGCATGAGATTATTGGTTTAAACATAAACTTCAACGAACACCAAACACCCCCCAAACCATAATCCAAGGGACTCATCTCCGAAGGAGAAATTACAAGCATAGATTTTGCACGGCTGCTCACAAGACTACGAGCTACCCCGGGTTGACAATTAAATGGAGGCAATTAATTGAACCATAGAAAAACTAACCAATGTTTTGCCCAACATTTTGGCATCGTTGCCAGGGAGTAGCCATTGTAATTTCCTGTTCTGAAGAAAGCATAGTTACAGTTTAGGGTGTTTTCTTCAAAAACATTCATCTGGAACTTTGTATGAGTCCACCTAAGAACAGGGGACCAGACGGTCGTTTTGTCAAAAACAAAGAAGTTGTTTCTCAAAATCCTTCCGCTTCAGTAGAACCTCAACCTGAGACTGAACTCTCACCATCTCAATCTCCACTTGTGCATTGGTGGGAACACCCACTATTTGCACAAGATCCCTCTGAAACAATCCAGCAGAATCTCAGAGCAGAATCAAAGATAAGTAGAGTTCAATCTGAGGAGGATCTACTGAATGTTGAACGTTGGCAAGTAGTGTTAGACGGAACTATCTCAAACGCTGACTTATCCATCCTTCTGAAGGATAAAAGAAACGAACTAGAAGCATTGACAACTGCTTTGAACGAAGCAGGGGTAGAAACACCAGTAGTAGGCAGAATGGCAGAAAATCCAGAGGAAACATCCACTAGTTTTAGTTTTCCAATAGGAGAGGCAGGAGGAGATCACAAGATGAAACACATCTCTCCTGCCCACCTTCCAACTTTTAGAGGACTACCAACAGAAGATCCAGACCTGTTTCTATTCAAATTTGATGTTTTATGTAGATCCGTGGATTACACCACAGATCCTTAGAAACTGAAATTATTCCCTTCCACCCTTGATGATTCAGCTTTGCGCTGGTTCATCAGCTTGGGGGATAAACGGATAACTACCTGGGAACAGTTGAAGAAACTTTCCTGGATCGGTATCAGGATTTTAGCAGAGCAAGAGATGCGAGAGAGGAAGTCCTAGATATGACCCAAAAGGAAGGGGAATCTGTGGAAGAATACTGGGATAGGTTCAACTTCAATTTGCAAAGATCACCCCATTCAAAACTAGGAGATAGGTCCCTAAGAAGTATTTTTCTAAAAGGACTGACAAATGAATCCTTGGAAGCTTTAAACATGATCTCTGGGGGAGACATTTACCAACACCAAATGGATGATATTCGGCAGTTGTGTCGAAATTTCTCAAGAAGAAAGGGTAAATTAACCTCTAGAAATGTTAAGCAGTCAGCCACTGTCACTAAAACAGAAATAGGCAACATGTTAGAAGACCTTAAGAGCGAGATGTTATCATCTCTGGCTCTTCAAATGGATACTCTTCTGCTTCAGAGAAAGAAGCAGGAGAATGAGGCAGCATTGGCCTACTTCTGTCCCAAATGCAGAGGCAAACACCCCAAAAACGAGTGCCCAGAAAACAAAGTTCGTGTATGTGTTGTTTGTAAGAAGGATCATAAAACGAAGTTGTGTCCACAATTAATGAAATCTAAAGAGGAACCTGAAGTAGCAGAGGCATACTTCATGGGTAATAGGAGGAACTGGCAACAGTCTCCTATGGGTAACAATATGCAATCAGGAATGTCATCCTATGGGGGCAGCAATTACCATAATCAAGGTCAAAACCAGCCACCCAACATGGGTTGGTATGGTCAACAACCTTGGAATCCATTTCCCCAAGGAGCAAATCCTTACAACCCTTATCCTTGGAACCAATATCAGCAGCCTGGGCAGCAGTGGAGAAATCAGAATGCTTGGAATCAGTATCCACAGCATACTGCTCCAGCTCCACTACAGCCAAGTCTGCCAACTTTACCTGCTCCAAGGACTCCTCAGTTACCAGCACAGCCAACAGCAAACCCAAACAACAAGCAGCCAGCCTATCAGATGGAAAACGAGATGTACCCTATGTATAATATTAAGGTAGATTGCGATCCTATCCAGTTAAGGTCAGGAAAGCAAGTAGGTGTAGAAGTCACTCCTCTTGTAGAAGAAGAGGAACCAATAGAAATAGAGAAAGGGGAATCACCCCTTATAGAAGAGATAGAAGAAGAATCAACACCTGTACATAACAAAGAGGAGGTTCCACCTTTTCCACAAAGGTTGCAGGAACCCAAGAAACCAATACAAACAGAGTTTGATATCCTCTCCAGTTTAAAGAACTTAACAGTCACAATTCCTCTCTTTCAGGCCATTAGAGACATACCTATCTATGGGAAGGCCATAAGAGAGTTGTGCCTCAAGAAACCAGGGAGGAAACCAGCTAAATCAATCAGTTTGGTAGGTCAGTTAGCTGACCTTATGTTAGGGAATACCTACAGCCAGAAGTATTCAGATCCAGGAAGCCCTGTGCTGACTATAAAAATAGAGGGCTGTATTTTACCCAACACACTAGTAGATTTGGGGGCTGCCATCAATGTCATGCCCCAGGAAACCATGCAAAAACTGAAATTGACCAACCTGAAGCCCACTAAAACTGTGCTGCAGTTGGCAGACAGGTCTACAGTACTTCCTGATGGAATATTGGAAGATATCACTGTTACAGTAGATGCATGGGAGTATCCAGCAGATTTTTTAGTGTTGCAATCTAAGTCTAGACTAGGTGGATACCCATTAATCTTAGGTAGACCTTGGCTGGCAACAGCTGATGCCTACATAAGCTGTAGAGATGGGCAAATGACCATTTCAGATGGTCAGAATATAAAGAAACTGATCATACATCCACCTGCACAATCTGCAGATTTGTTGGGAGAACTTGAGGATGAAAATCAAAATATTGATGGTCTATCAATGATCCAACCTGTGATGACACTTGAGGAGTTGGAAGATGAAAGTGATGAGGATAAGATGATCTCCCACTTTTTTCAGGGAGAACCTTCCTGTCCTCCTCCTGAGTTGCCATTAGTAGGAGGAAAAGACCACCATATTCAGCAAATAGAAGTTGCACCTGGTAGAATGTTGAATGTAGATAACAAGTTGACAACTGAACAGCAGACCAAACTGAAACAAACATTGGAAAAACATCAAGATGCCTTTGCTTGGGAGTATTCTGACATGAGAGGAATAGCTCCTAAGACCTGTACACATAGAATATATCTGGAAGACCAGGTCAGACCAGTAAGACAACCACAGAGGAGAATGAACCCAGCCATGAAAGAAATTGTTAAAACAGAGTTACAAAAGCTCCTCACAGTTGGATTCATCTACCCCATTTCAGATAGTGAGTGGGTATCACCATTAGTGGTGGTGCCCAAGAAGAATGGAAAGTGGAGAATTTGTGTTGATTACAGGTTGCTGAATAAAGCAACCAAAAAGGACCACTTCCCCTTACCATTTATAGATCAGGTCCTTGACACCTTAGCAGGCAAGAAGTACTTTTCTTTCCTGGATGGGTTCAGTGGATACAATCAGATCCAAATAGGGGAGGAAGATCAAGACAAAACCACCTTCACTTGTCCATGGGGGACATTTGCTTACCGAGTTTTACCATTTGGCCTATGCAATGCACCTGCCACCTTTCAGAGGGCAGTTCTTAGCATTTTTTCAGATATGATTGGAGAGACTGTGGAAGTATACATGGATGATTTCACTGTATATGGTGAGACTTTTGAAACTGCCACAGAAAATCTGGAAAAGACACTTAAACGTTGTGAGGAAACTAACCTGTCCTTAAGCAATGAGAAATGCTATATGTTGATGCAGGAAGGGATAGTTTTAGGACATCACCTTTCTGCAAAAGGGATCAAAGTAGACAGAAAGAAAATTGAAGTCATCCAAACCCTGCCTACTCCCAAAACACAAAAGGACATTCGTAGTTTCCTAGGATCAGCCGGTTATTATAGGAGGTTTATATCAGACTTTAGCAAAACTGCTAAACCTCTTACCACATTGTTAACAAAAGATGCAGAGTTTGTCTGGACTGAAGAATGTGAACAAGCATTCAACACCCTGAAGGAAAAATTGATTACTGCTCCAGTGCTGAGAGGTCCAAATTGGACCATACCTTTTCACATATATGTTGATGCATCTAACAATGCAATAGGCTCAGTACTGGGACAGAAATATGGTGATGATTTTTATGTCATCTATTATGTTAGTAAAAACCTCATAGGTGTTGAACTAAATTATACTGTCACAAAGAAAGAGTTTCTTGCAGTAATACATGCTCTTAACAAATTTCGTCATTATATTACAGGTTATCAGGTATTTGTACACACTGACCACTCAGCAATCAGATACTTGACAAACAAACCTGGGATTAGTGGCAGAATTATCAGATGGTTGTTGCTCTTGCAGGAATTTGATGTGACAATAGTAGACAAGCCAGGAAAGGACAATGTGGTAGCTGATTTCCTGTCCAGATTGACACCTCCAGACTATGCAGCTACAGAAGATCAATTTCCAGATGAGCATTTGTTTGCTCTAAATGATCAGATACCTTGGTACGCAGATATGGCTAATTATTTAGCCACTGGTAGAGTATCCCCTGCACTTTTACCTCGTGAAAAACAGACTTTAATTGAGAAAAGTGCAGATTTCTCATGGATTGATGGGTGCCTGTTCAAAACAGGACCTGATCAAATCATGAGAAGATGTGTTGCTGGAGAAGAAATAATTGAAATACTAAAGGCTTGCCATGATGAACCTTGTGGTGGCCATTTTGCAGGAAAAAGGACTGCATATAAAGTGTTGCAGGCTGGTTATTACTGGCCTTCACTATTCAAAGATGCAGCCAAGCATGTGAGCCAATGTGATCAATGTCAGAGGATGGGCAGACCTACTCTCAGAGATGAGATGCCACTCCAACCACATGTTCACATTGAACCATTTGATAAATGGGGGATGGACTTCGTAGGACCTATTAATCCATAGTCAGGAGGTAAGAGGTATATCCTAGTTTGTACTGACTATGTGACAAAGTGGGTTGAAGTACAGGCTTTGCGTGATTCAAAGGAGAAAACTGTAGCAGATTTCTTGTATTCAGCAATTTTTACAAGATTTGGGGTCCCAAGGGAGATCACAACAGATCAAGGACCTCAGTTTACTTCAAGGATGATCCAAGAACTCATGCAACAATACAAAATCAGGCATAACAAAACCACTCCCTACCATCCACAGGCAAATGGGCAAGTTGAGGTGACCAACAGAGAATTGGAGAATATCCTGACAAAGACAGTGCAGCAACACAAGAAGGACTGGGCTACTAGATTACCAGAAGCAATGTGGGCCTACAGGACCACCTGGAAGACTACTACTGGTTTCACACCATTTCAGTTAGTCTATGGGAAAACAGCCATGATGCCTATAGAGTTTGAAGTTAAAACACTTAGGACTGCTATAGAATTGAATATCAATCTGGATGATGCACAAAAAGATAGAATTCAGCAGCTTAATCAGCTGGATGAATACCGCCTTGAGGCTCCGTAGAAAACAGAGATCATTCAGAAACAAAGGGCCAAGTGGCATGACCGCCACACCAGGCCAAAGCAGCTTAAAGTGGGAGAATGGGCATTACTCTATGATTCTCGGTTCCAGGAAAGAAAGGGCAAGCTCATGCAACGTTGGATGGGGCCATATGAAGTAACTGAAATCATCAATAATGGGGTTGTAAGAGTTAGAACAATAGATGGCAGCAACATTACATTAACAGTCAATGGCCACCGCCTGCGTCCATACTATGTGTTTGAAGCATACATTATTGAGTCTAGATTAGGCATGGGGGAGACCCCAATTGATTCTGATTTTATCTTGAGTCAGTGAGATGTGGACCTAGTCCACATAGTCCCAAAGACAATTATTCTTTCAAAATTTTCTTTTTTTTTAGTTGTGTTTTTGTTTTGCAGGAACAATGCCCTTTGTGCAGTTGTTAGGCAGCCTGGGAGACCTAGGCCTAACAAGCACAGGATCCATGAACCTGCGCTTTCCAAGCTTTCTAGGAGAATTTGTTTGCAGTAGGAGTAGTTAGTCCCCATTCAAAGAGGGGAATACTAAACCTAAACCTGCACAAGAGTGTTTGGATTGGTCTTTTTGGACAATAAAACACTCAACTGCTGGTTCAAGGGCGGATGCTGATTCTGTACATGTTTTTCAATCAGAAGCACTGAAAGGCCTGATCAACCTGGCAGCGCATATACAAGGACAAGTCAACACCCGTTGAATAAAAGAAAAGTACCATGTTTTTGTATTTGATGGGGAGGCGCCTACTTCCCGTTATTAGAGAAGGCGCCTGCTTCCCATTGTACGGTGGAAGGCGCCTGCTTCCCGTTGTACGGCGGAAGGCGCCTGCTTCCTGTAAGCAAAGCGCCCGATTCCTACGGTGCCTGTTTTCAGTTTCCAAGGCACCTGCGCGCCATAATTCGAGAAGAAGGCGCCTGATTTTCGTTTACTGCGACCGTTTTTTGCCTTGACAGAATAACACGTCAGCCTTGGGATGTGGCCCGAGCCACGTCAGCACCCCATACATGTGCAAATTCAAATCCACCGCGGACAAAATTAAAAGTTGACGTCAACCAACTTCTAAGGAGGGGACGTTTGTCGTCCCAAGGCGATACGTTTTTCTAATTTTTGTTTTTAATTTTTGAAGGATTTTTTGAATAACCCACAGTGCAGCTACCAAGAACCAATCACGTCGAAGGATATTCATTGCATGGGAACCATGGCCATCGCTGTCTGTTGCGGTTTGCCCCATCATCAAACGCCAGCCAATAACGATGCACCACGGACATCTACACATATGCACCCACATAACGAATTTAGGTGCATGTTTAAATTTTATGTTTCTTGTCTATATTGTTTTCATGAACATGTGTGTCTATGGAAATGTGTCGGCACAACCCCCCATTATTACCTTAACCACTCAAACAAATCCACTTGACATGGTGCTGCATGGCAAGCCTCTAATTGGTCAAGAGTTTATGGTTATCATCTCCGCACAATCGGGCACATGCTCAAAGGAAATTTACTGCGGATAACCCTAATCACTGTTGATTACGGTAATTAACCGCCTACGTGCATGAACCCAGTTATTTTAAAAAGTTGTTTACCAGCTACTGTGCAGCCAACTTCAGCAAGAAAAACATAGAGCAGTGAGGCACAGTGGTAATTCGAAGGGGAGGTAGTAACATTGTTGAGTGAATTGTGAACTAGAGGCAAAGTATGGGGGGGGAAGTCGAAAAACCACGACCTTAGGAAGAGTGAGCCGATCGATTGCTGGGGCATTTCTGCAAACATCCAAACAAAGTTGGACGTTGCAGAATGGATGGAATATTGTCGACTGGTCAGTCAAGGCCAGGATGCGGCAGTAGCAAATGAATTTGTGGCGTCGATGAGCGATGGGGTCGTGTGCATGCGGGGGCTAGAGATCCCAGTCACTGAGGACTATATCGCCAGAGTTACGGGCCTCCTCTTACAGGGGAGCGCACATACAAGGAGGATAACCTTGCCCTCTGCGCGCAAATATTTTTTGGGGCACCAACTAAGTACCTTACGTGCGCTGGCTTGCCAAAACGGCACATTCCCGAGCTCTGGAGGGCCGTTTTCGAACAGATCGCTCGTTTCTTCACATGCTCTGGTAGGTACTCCCACCTGAATGCCAAGCACTTATGTTTCCTCAATCATATTCTGCATGGGGACAAAATCAACGTCCCCCACTACCTTGCATGCGCCTTGAATTACGAGGCCAAGCGATACCAGGCAGGCACCACCTCTGCCCTGGCTCACCATGGCCTAATTTCTGCCTTGGTGAGATATGCAGTCACATAGAAATGTGACAATTGAGGAAGTTGTGGGCACTAGTGCAGCGACAGGCTGCTCTGCCTGATTTCCGTTAAGCGCCTGCTTCCCGTTGTACGATGGAAGGCGTCTGCTTCCCGTTGTACTGTGAAAGGAGTCCGCTTCCCGTTATGCGACGGAAGGCGCCTGCTTCCCGACTTCTGCATATAAGGCGCCTGCTTCCCGACTTCTGCAACTGTGGCGCCTGCTTCCCGTTAACGCCAAACTTCAACACGACTCTGTGGTCGGCAGAACAGGGCAAAAACTTTGCCAACCAACGTGAAGGGATTTCCAGTATCAGAACCGAACATGGGACAATGTCAAAGGTGACTCGTCACCCATTTTTCAGCTGATATGTAAATTAATTTTGGAAGTCGGGCAAATCAAATATCAGCGTATTCTGGAAACAGAATACGCTGAAATATCATGATATTTTTCTCAATTCCTCTAATCAAGCAAACAGCTGTAACAGCGAATCATGTGCTAATTCGTCCTGAAAATTGTAATAGGGCTGGCCGCATACCTTATAAATATGCAGGCCACCCCTAAAGAAGACGCACCGGATTTTTTTATGTAATTTTCTCTGCTGCAAACTGTTAATAAAATCTCTGCATTGTTCCTGTAAAAACATCTTCTAAGTGTCCGGTGATCATTCTACCACGGGCAGAACCTACTGGAAGCGTGGGCCCACTTACAACAGAGTTCTTCCCTATTTCCCCTATTTTCTGTAATTGTTTTAATAGATTAATTTATTTCCAGTTATTTTCCCTGTTTTCTGTAATTTCCAGCAAGATAGTTATTTAGATTTTAAATGTTTTCAGTCATGTTTCTTAGACTTAGCATGAGATTATTGGTTTAAACATAAACTTCAACGAACACCAAACACCCTCCAAACCATAATCCAAGGGATTCATCTCCGAAGGAGAAATTACAAGCATAGATTTTGCACGGCTGCTTACAAGACTACGAGCTACCCCGGGTTGACAATTAAATGGAGGCAATTAATTGAACCATAGAAAACCTAACCAATGTTTTGCCCAACACCAACCAGTGACCCAAAAAATCAAAATCATTTTCTCTAAGGGACCACATCTCACTACAGTGGTGGAAACAATTGGAGGAAATACACAAAGACTAGTAAAAGGGCAACACTATCAGCTATGAGAGATGACATATGTTGTGGTGCAACAGGGCACTACAATGCATTTCGGAGGCCAAATTGTGAGATGCACCATAGGTGCCATTGCAAGTAGTAGGGAAGAGGCTTCATAGGAGACTGCAAGAGGATATTAGCCAAAGAAAACAAAAGCAATTACGTACGAAGTAAGGCATGTGGAAGAAACAGCACAGCCGCTAGAAAGTAGAAAGAAGAGAAACTTTGCAAGAAATGGTGCAAGCGACACTACTAGTTGTAGATGTCGATGAGGAGGTGCAGATCGTAGTGGATACAATGGAGACTTCACCACCGTTGGAAGGATTTGAGAGGAGAAAGCGGAGGTTCGATCTAGGGACACTTGGATTGGATGGAATTGTGGGGAACACCCCAACTTTCCAGCAAGAAAAATTTGCTACAACACCATTGCAATAGTTTGTGGAGGAAGTCGAACGATGCAATTCACCACCTTTGCACAAGGAGACACCAATGGAGGTCGCGTCTACAACAATGCAAGAAACAACACCAACTTCATCAATGTCAAAGGGAGGAAAAGAGAAGTTACCTGCATCATAACATGTGTGGTGCCAAAAAGGGCAAAGCAGCCAATGCCAACAAAAGAACCAAAGGAAGGGAAGAAGACAACAGACACTGCAAGAAAGCAGACTCATGCAAGACAACAAATTGAGCCATAGAAGACAGCTGCAAATTCCAGAAGGGAAAGCCGCCAAAGCCAAGACCAACCTAAAGGGCCATGGGGTTGGGAGGAGATTGAAGAAGCTACCACTGGTGACGATGAAACGAAGATGAACCTGAGCTTGGGGAGGAAGGAGAAAAGAGTGAGCAATTCCTCATAATAGAGGTGCCAAATTTGAGGCAGCCCCCAATTCATGGTGCCAAAATAAAAAAGCAGGTTGATGGATTTTTTGAGGTGAGTGGGTCGTTCAACCAGGTACAAAGTGAATTTCAAGTAGGTTGCATTGGAGAATGGCAACTATGGTAGTTGCGGGTGGATGCTAAGTTGAGCAAACTGTTGAGTTGAGCTCAAGACGAGAAAAGAATGAAACGCTTTGAAAAATCCATTAACTTTTTGGAATGGCAGGGGAAATTCTAACTTGTTGGAATCCTATTAGAACCTCCTGTGTAACCATTCATAAAACTAGGCATTGGATAGCCTCTTTAGTCACATGCTACTTTGCAAATATTTGTTTCATCCTTATCAATGTCTATGGACCTACAACTCAGTCAGGCAGATTAGAAGTTTGGAGTGGGATTGAAGCCTTTATGAGAAGTAAAGACCAAGAAACCCGATTCATGATCATAGGAGATTTTAATGCCATAACCAAGCTGGATGAAAAATTTGGGGGAATTAGGAAATTAACCCAAAGTATGAGAGATTTCTCAGCTTTTATTCAAAACAATAATCTATGGGAGGTTGAGTTTGAAGAAGACAACTATACATGGACCAACAACAGGAGAGGCCAGAACCTAATAGCAGAAAAATTAGACAGATGCATACTCTCAGATCATTGGCTAGATGAAGGGACTTGTGCTAAAATTAATACCTTGACAAGGATTGGTTCAGATCACTGGCCAATAAGAGTTAAAATGGTGGTAAGTGAATTCAAAAAAAGATCATATTTTAAATATGAGCAGATGTGGGAAGACCATCCTCAATTTGTTGATATGATAGCACAAACGTGGAATTCTTCAGGAAACGGTGGGTTGTATACACTTCCAAAACAAATTAAATCAATGACATCTAGATTAAAAGAATGGAACAAGAACACTTTTGGAAACATTTTTGAGAAGAAAGAAGAACTAAAAGATAAACTTTCAAAATTCCAAAAAGGTGATCATAATAATCCAAGCTCGGAGGAAAGGGAGTTGCTTAGTGAATATCATAATATTTTGAGTAAGGAAGAGAAATTTTGGAGATTAAAATCAAGACAGACTTGGTTAAAAAAGGAGATAAAAATACAAAGTTTTTTCATAGGATGGCAATAGTACAAAGATCAGCATCCAGAATTAGTAGAATTAAATCAGTAGAAGGGGTTTGGATTGAAGACCAGAGTGAAATCAAAAAGGAGGCAAGGTTTTTTTATCAGAATATTCTAGGATCAGAGGAGTTTGAAGTTCTTAATGATAAACTTCTACAAGAAGTACCTTCAATTATAACAGATGAAGACAATAGGAAACTGATGGAGCCTATTACTCTAGAAGAAGTTCATTTAGCTCTTTTCTCTTTTGATAAGGATAAATCCCCAGGTCCAGATGGGCTCTCTACAACATTCTATCAACATAATTGGGATATAGTGAAGGATTCTTTATTGGTGGCAGTGGAACAGTCTAGGGTAAAACAATACATACCTTATAAAATAAATGCAACATATCTTACCCTGATTCCAAAAAAGAAGGATGCAGAATTGTTTGATTCATTTAGACCCATAAGCCTATGTAATATGGCATATAAGATTATCTCCAAAGTGATGGCGAATCGGTTAAGACCACTATTAGACAAAATTATTTCAGAAGAGCAAGGAGGATTTGTGAAAGGGAGACAGATTCTGGACGGGATCATAGTAGCTCATGAAGTTATGCATTCAGCAGCTTCAAGAAAAGAGAAAGCAATGATCTTAAAACTTGATATGAGTAAAGCCTATGATAGGGTTAAATGGGATTTTCTTTTTGCAGTATTAGAAAAGTTTGGATTTGGGAAGAAATGGGTCAGATGGATTAAAGCTTGTGTCTCTACAGTTTCATATTCAGTGTTGGTCAATGGGTTAGTAACAGAATCATTTAAAGCCAAGAGAGGTCTTAGACAGGGAGATCCTCTATCACCATATTTGTTCATTATTATGGCAGAGGTTTTGGGTAGGAACTTGAAGAAGGCTAACAAAGATGGGCTTATAAGTGGACTTAAGGCTAGTAATAACATCGACAACATCACCCATCAACAATTTGTAGATGATACAACCCTTTTGGGAGGGCAAGGATAAACGAGGCCAGAGCTTTGAATAACTTATTAAAGGAATACGAAAGAGCATCAAGGCAAAAAGTTAATAGGACAAAATCCAAAATTTACTTCCTAAACACCCCAGCTAAAATCAAAGCAAGGATATGCAAGTTACTTCAAATGGAGGAGGCAAATTTGCCAGCAACTTATCTAGGGATGCCCTTATTTGAGGGGAGAATGAGGATAGAATTATGGAATCCAGTTATAAGTAAAGTTCAGAATAAACTACCGGCATGGAAAGGTAGATGGTTATCGTTAGCAAGAAGAGTGCAACTAATTAAATCAGTCTTACAAGCCATTCCAACATATTATATGTCCTTGTATACTATGCCAAAATCGATAGAAAAAAGTTTAATCTATATTATGCGGTCATTTTTGTGGTCAGGATTACATGATAAAAGGAAATTTCCTTTGGTGAAATGGAGCAAGGTGTGTGATGATAAAACTAGGGGAGGTCTCGGTTTAAGAGTTCTTACGGATGCAAACTTAGCTCTTAGGGGAAAAGTAATTTGGAGATTGTACAAAGAGAGTCAAAGACAATGGGCAAGAATTCTTCTAAGTATGTTGAGCCCAATGACCCAAGCTTAATATTTACTGCATTCTCTCTACCAAATGGTTCTGCACTATGGAACGGTTTAAAAAAATCAATTGATCTAGTGATTAAAGGTTTAAGATGGGTGGTGGGAACTGGAGAAAAATTTTCTATTTGGATGGATACTTGGTGTGATAAAAAACCACTCAATCTAGATCCAATTTTGAAACCATGGATGAGATTACTTCAAGACAAATATGGTGATAGGGTTTCAAACATTATGTACAAGGATCAAGAAGGAAGATACAAATGGAAAGAAGATTTTTTTACAAGTATACAAGACATTGATGCTAGGAGGCAGTTGAGTAGAAAGATAACAATAATGATTATTCCAAGGGGAGCCAAGGATAAGTTGATTTGGGAGTTGAATAGCTCAAGAGAATACACAACAAGAAGTGGATATAATGTAAAGCACCAACAAAATAGGAATATCACAAGAATATGGAGAGATATTTGGGATAGCCCAAGCATTCCTAAAGTCAAAATGTTTGTTTGGCTAGTAGGTCATAGAAGAATTTTATCCTAGGATAACCTTATGAAAAGGGGTTTTCATGGCCCCTCACAATGTGTTCTTTGTAAAAGAGGAGGAGAGTATAGACCATCTCTTGGGACACTGCTCAATAGTCTGGAAACTATGGCAATGGATTCTTAATATGTTTGGTAAATGCATGGTGATGAATGGCAGAATTGAAGAATGGTTAAAGCAATGGCAGAGCACTTTTAAAAGTGAGGCTTTACAGACAATCTAGGATATATCAAAAGATACAATACTTTGGACTGTATGGCTAGAAAGGAATAGAAGAATATTTAAAGGAAAGGAAAGCAGTTTAGAGGTAATGAAAAGGAAGATTTGTTTAGCCATAGAGGAGTCTAAACCAACCCTATCAACTCACCCAATCCCTAATCTAGAAGCAGAGAGCCTTGATAGATGGAGTCAAGTCATCAAATGGAATTATGATGTTGGGTACAGGAGAAACAAAAAGAAGGCAAAGAATATAAAGTGGAAACCACCAGATGTGGAGTTGGTCAAATTGAATTTTGATGGAGCATCTAAAGGAAATCTAGGACCAACAAGAGGAGGAGGAATAATTAGAAATAATAGAGGAGAGATTTTGTCTCATTACGCTTTCAATAGTGGATTTAAGACAAATAATGAAGTTGAAGCTTGGGCAGCTTTGGAAGGGTTAAAAATATGCAAACAAATGAAATGGAACAGAGTATGGATGGAAGGTGATTCACTCATAGTAATAAATGCAATTTTGAGGAAAGCAAAGGCTCCATGGAACATACAAGAGATAATTGTGGAAATTCAAGACCTTGCTATAGAGTTTGAAGAAATCAGGTTTACACATACATTAAGGGAAGGAAACAAATGTGCAGATAGGCTAGCCAATAGAGGGGTTTTAATTGAGGATCGTGAAGTTAAATTCTCTTTTCCATGGTTAGAGGAAGTAGTAAGTTTAGCTGAAGCTGACAAGAAAATGTTGACTGCCTGAATCAAATAATGATTAAGATTTACTTTAATGTTTTCCATTGGTAATATTTGCTTTATTTTATAACATTAATGTGTTTTCATATAAACTATTTATTATAATTTTTGTGGTTGCACTTGTGCTTCAGGAAGGAAACTAGCAATCCAGATCTGGTAAAGCGGACTATGATAGTGCGATGTTTTGGAAATATTACTCTACTAAGATGCAATGCATAGATAGTAGAGGTGAAGTTTTGGTATTGTGAAGGCTGCTGTAGGAAAATGTCAAGAAGGATGCTGAATTCTGGAATATTTGTATTCACACAGAAAATTGAAAAAGATCCAAAAAATGAAAATCAAGAATTCAGACATTTTATGTAAAATGATGTAGGTTTCTAGCTATAGCAACTCAATTGAGATGAGAATTGAATCTGTTTGTAAACTCTCAAGCTCTAAAGAAGAGAGTTGTGATTTGTCAAGGGTGGGGGACCCGAGTACAACCCCTTGTTCTCCAACAAAAAAAGGACCCATGAAAATTTTGCTTCTTTTCCATTCAAACCTAATACTGTAACATAGGCATATGTGGTACATGTTTGGAAGTTTCTTATGACTATTTCACACTTCTCTACTCAAGATTCTTCTCTAATTCTTCTCTACAAGAGAACAACTATGATAGGGTAAGGACCACAACAATTAAGCAAGTTTCAAGATAGAAGTGGACTAATAGCCTGATCATGATCCCCAACATCACTTCCCTTATACAATGCAGTGATCTTTGACAACCCACCAAATCTTTTCTACATTAGCAACCTTAATAGACAATAAAGATGATACGCAATAAGTGCCCCTTAAAACCTGGAACATCTAAGCTGTGAAATAACCCATTAGGCTGATTTTTATGGTCCTCAACTGTTTTTCTGCTGATATCTCTTTCCATACTTGTTCACACCATCTACAGGATTTATTTTCTAAGATCCAACTGATTTCTGCATTCCAAGGTGTACTCCGTTTATAACATGAAATTATCCTTATATTTCAGTTGTCTTGTGATTGCGGCAAACTTTGTTGAATGTATGAAATAAACTTTTGATTATCCTCTTATCTATGTCCACCTAGGCCATGAAAGTGGCTCCACTACCACTATTGCCAGACAAATCCAAGAATAAACTAGAAATCTAGAAATTTGAAAGTTTCAAGAAATTCATACATATTTGTGAACAAGAATAATTCTCAAATATTTGACAAAACCCTCAAGCAAGCCTTTAATCTAAAAATCTGAAAATTCCAAGATATTTACACCTATTTGTGAACAAAAAATTTCAGATATTCAAGAAAACTGCCAAGCAAAACTTTATTTTTAGCCATCTCTAAGAGCTATGGCTGTCACTTAAGCCTCAAGGACTTCCAAGGACAGTGTGGACCTTGCATTTGACCACAATCATAAATTGACTATATAAACCACTTTCAAGAACATACATACCATAAGGTTATGTGTATTTTATCTTTCCCGTTAGTGCAAAAGCATTTTCCTTTCATGGGTTAATTACTTTTCATGAGAGAAGATTTATTTGAAAGACACTACAATAGCTTCTCCACTTCTAGGGGTTGAAAATTTTTCAGGCAGGATAAGTAACTTTATAAATCTTTTAACCTTGCATCCTAAAAGTAAACTTATTATCTCAAAAACTATCATAAAGCTTTTATTGACATCCTAAATCACAGCATAACCCAAAAAAAAATTAAATTCAAAAAATTGTGATTATCATATATATCATGATTTTTCCAGCCCTCTTATTGATTCACGAATAGCCAATTTTTAACAAAAAAATTGCCAATATTTGCAACAAAAGGGGAAAATTCACAATTTTTGCTGATTTTTTCCCGATTAATTGCAGATCCATTTTTTCTCTGACCTTGCCAATAAATTGCCTATCATGATTTTTTTAACTTTGCAAAATCCTTTGATTCTTAACATTTCTTCAAAAATGGAAATAGTAGATAGCTTTCAACTATTTTTAAACCTGCAGGTAAAACAAACTTAATAATAATAAAATAAAAAATTCCAATAAAATTTGAGTTTTTGTATTAAGCATTTTGAGTTGTTAGCTGTAGATGACAGAAAACCTATACTATTGTTCAGGAAAACTCAAAATATATTAAGTCTGATTTTATGCCACAAAGAATATTTTTCACCATGAAAGGCTCCATAAAAATTAAACATAAAAATGTTGGTTGGATCTCTAACTTGAGGAGTTTTCCCTAGACAGCTAATTCATAGTTTCCTAGCCAACTTGCCAGGATCTTCTAAAAAAAATACAATGAATTTAAAACATTAAATTCTCCTAAATTTTGCCAGAAAGTCGGGATTTTCCCTTCCATGACAAATTCATTTCATACATTTGAATTAGGCATCCAGTCATCATGTGCAACTGAGAAGTAAAATCAAATATATATAAAAAATTAAAACAGAAAATCAAATTATTCAAATAGTTTTTGGTCAGAAGATCCAGAATTTTGTATGTACAAGAGTCTAAACTATGGAAAACCAAACTGTATTGATCCAATCCAAACTTGGATAAACCAAAACACCTTTTTTTTGTAAAACAAGTAAGGGGAAGTGTCGTTTCCATTATATTTGTTATCATTATAACAGATAGAAGCCAACTATTGATATCATGATATATATCAAATGTTTGATGTGTGTCCCTTATTGAGAAATCTTGGTGGAGAACCATAGTGGTGATGCTGAGATGTAAAAAGAGAAAGAGAGTCCTCAAAATCAGTATAGACTCTAGAAGCTGACACAAAATCCTCCAGTAGCTGAAGATAGAAAAATATTTGTAGCAAAATGTTGTACACATGTACATGGCATATTTCTTTAAAGAATTTTTTCCTTTAATGTATTAAAGGATTTTTTACTTTAAGTACATTAACTCCTTCAAGCTGAATAGTTTCTGCAATCACCAGAAGCACCAACAAAGGGAGACTAAACTTTGATGAATTGACATCAAAGCATTAAAAAGCTCATGATAACTAGATCAGTTATGATATCTAACGCTACTCTGCTCTATATATTATGTTATAGGCTTATAGCTACCAATAATTAGATTGCTGCCTTCGTTTTCTTGTACACCAAACACATGAGCAAAAAATTAACTTTGATACATTGTCAAGAAGTTGTGGGTAAACATCTAAAGGACAAATTCATCATTTATAGAGATTATTCAGAATATACTTAGCATTAGAAACCGGATTTCTTATTAATAATTAAACAGTGGCATCTACGACCTAAAGCTACAAGAACGCGATCAAACAGCATAGATTTTTAAAGAGCTTATCAAAGATTTTCACTGCATCTCTTCGGCAAGTTTTTGGGTGGGGAGCGTGGGGTAGCCTGTTTTTTTTTTCCTTCTTTCTTTCTTTCTCCTTTTTGGTGGGCTTGCACTCATGCTCCTGTTATGGACATGCATAAACTCGGTAGTCCAGCAAGAGATACTTATCTGTATAGAATATTTATGGATGTGTCATCATTGATCACTCATGCCTTGCATTTTGCACTCAAAATAATGGGTATGCAGTGCAAGACCTCATGCAAAATCTATTATATAGTGCACAAAGTCATGCAAAATGTAAAATCTATTGAGAACAAACTTCCCTTTACTACAACATGCTTGTATGGATGGGATAAACTAAGGTACCACAGTCTTCGTCTCACAACTCACAAATACATAAATTTATGGATGGTATAAATTAAAATACCACTGTCTTCCTTTCACAAATACAAGAATGCATGGATGAGATAAATTAATATACCACTGTTTTCAACTCACAAATACATGAATGTATGGATTGAATAAATTAAGATACCACTGTCTTCATCCCACAAATACATGCAAATACATTCTTGTATGGATGGTATATATTAAGATACCACTCCTTTCGTCTTACAAATACATGATTGTATGGATGGGATAAATTAAGATACCACTGTCTTCGTCTCACAAAACATGATTGTATGGATGGGATAAATTAAGATATCATTGTCTTCGTGTCACAAATACATGATTATATGGAAGGGATAAGTTAAAATACCACGTCTTCTTCTCACAATTACTATAAATAGAGGTTGTTGGGATTATGAGATTGTTACTCTCTCCAATTCACAAGAAGAAAACTTGGGAAACTAGAGTGGTTCTTTTCTTCTCTCCTCTCTTAGCAATCCTGATTACAAGGTAAACTTAAAATAATAATGCCTTATAGCAAATAAATCCATTCCATCCCAAATAGAGCAAATAAATCGTTTCCATCCCAAATATCCAAATAAATACATTCCATCCCAATAGTCGGAGAATGCAATACCTTCAATTCCAGTGTGGAAGATACCAAGCCCAAACCAGCAGAGATAGTCGTTAAGGGGCGTGAGATCATACACGTTCAAGTACAGCGGTTCACCGTACCTCGAATTGTTATTATTGTTGTTGCTGCTGCCGCCACTGCTCCTGCTACTGTCCGATTCCAAATGTTTAGATAACAGAGACCACATACTCATCATTTACCTTTTTCTCTATAGCAGAATCGAAGTCATAACCTCGCCCACAATTGATAAAATATTTCTCCCCCAGCCGTTTTTCCCCCTCTCCGACCCTTCACCCCACGCCCTTCCCCCTCTCCGACCCTTCAACTCCCCACCCGCCACCCCCGGCTTCAAGGATATGAGCTGAAGAAAGTAATCACGCAACAATAACCACAAACCATTGCCTAGGAATGGGAAAATATGCAAATCTCAAATACATCTCCGTCTGCGTGTTCGAGCTTTAGAGCAGCCCAGAGCAGAGGAAGGAGGATTGCCCACCTTAAAGTACCAAGTACCAAAGGAAGGTATCTAGATTACAAAAAAGCATCTGGCCTTTAATGTGAGAATGGGAGGACCAGTACCTAAGGAAGGTATCTAGATTTCAAAAAAGCATCTGGCCTTTAATGTGAGAATGGGAGGTCCAACCAACCCTTCTTTTATTCTTGCGAGGGAGGGAGAAATGGGAGAAATGAAATGAAAGATTTTAATTACGTCCGCGAGACCCATATGGTCTATGGGACCTCAATATCGTTGACAGAGTGGACACCTCGATAAAAGACAGCGTGGACATGGTGAGGCGAGAGAAGGTCAACCCTGTAAAGCTTACGGACGAATTGAATAGAGGCTTTTCACCATGGAAAGGGAAAAATAAAAAATAAATCAATTTCAAAATTTAAATCTTAAATATTTTTAATTATTTTTCTTTATTGTACCTTTTATTTAAAAAAATTAAATTAATAATTTTATAATATTTATTTATTTATGTTAGTCTAAAAATAACTTTAATTGATGTTGAGGGTTTGGTATTTCCATTTCAACCATCACCTTATTAAGGGTGAGAGTTGAGCTTATCAATAGGGGCTAAACACAGTCATGCATACACCCACCCCTTCACACACTCACCTATCCCTTTTAATAAGGGTAAGAGTTGAGTTTATCAATAGGGGCTAAATACACAGCCATACATATACCCACCCCTTCACACACTCACCTATGCCCCACGATTTGAACCTTTAACCTCTTAAAGAAGAACCAAAGCCCAAACCATTGTGTTATTTCCCGGCACACAAAATGTATATATAAATAAGTTATAACTTTTTTCTAACAAGTTCATTTTCTATGGTACACCTGTTGTGGTTTGAATTTGGGCCTCCCAAAAGAGCTCAAAGCCCAAACCACTTGAATGTCTTGCCAAGTTATAAATTATCTTTATTATATTATTTTTCAAGTATTTACAAAGAATGTTAAGTGAATATAAAATAAAATAAAAAATTAAAGAGTTGCTTAATTTGAAAAATATTTTTTTTTTTAATTTAGAAATTAAGTATAAATATAATGAGTAATTGTGATTTATGCATAAAAAATAAATAAAGTGGAGAAATGTGAGCCAACAGAGAGTAGGAAGTGTGAATAAAAAGTAGAAAGCAAAGTACAATCATGGAGTAAATGTCACTTCTTTTTGTTCTAGATTTTAAGAGAAACTCAAAATTATTGATGTGAAGAAAATTTAGGTAACATGATAAAATAATCATTTTTTAAATTAAAAATACCTTAGTTGAAAGTAAGGATGTTTTACTTATACCAGGAAAAGTGAATCTATGGTAAACCTTATCTAAGTAGTAGATACTATACCAAAGTGATTATCAAGGATGAGATGATTCGATATGATATAATGGTTCTTAAAATCAAAGGGTTAATATGTAAGTTCCACGAACACACTGGCTGGGTTTTTCTGTGATTTAAAATTTGATCAAGTGGAAGTGGGAATTGAATTCAAATTACTCCATATATTTTCTTTCGAAAGGATATTTTCTCATTATCTTCTCTTGTTCATATTTAAGGGATAAAATAATTGATGGAGGCCCTTGGTTTAGGGGCAATATGCATTATATTTAAGACCATGGAGTGAGAATTTTTTGTGGAGACAATGACTATTAAAAGGCTTCCAATGATTAGATTTTTTGGACTTCCTATCAACTCATTAATAAGGAGGTTTTGAAGAATATTGGCAATACTTTATGTGAGTTCACTCAAGAGGGACCAACTAGTAAGGAGAGAAGGTATGTTGTAAACACTTGAACATGTGTTGCCAAGGATATTTAAAAACCTTTACTATAGTTCATTAGTATTAAATTTAAATAAAGAGATTGGAATTAACAAGTGGATTATGAAAGCGTTGCATTTTGATGTCACAAATTTCATGAAATCAACAAGAGATTGCAAAGTTAAAATGATGGAGAAAGAGATGGAAAATTTTGGGTATGAGGGAAACTTCAATATGAAACAAGGATATCTTATCATAGGAGAAACTAGGTCAAATCAATAATTTCCTCTACTAAGAAAGTGCAAGAAAAAATCCTCTACATAGAAAAACAACAAACGAAGTTGGAAGCAACGGTGGCGGTGAGCAACAACAATGGCAAAAAATTTTGCTCGGACCTAGTTGATGGGAGTAGCAGGCAGGGCGAATAACCAGCGAGGGGTCAAAACCTAAAAAGGGAAAAAAAGGAAAACCCAAAAAATAGGGTTTTCAATTATTTTCAACCCATAAATGGGTGTTTGAGTTAAAAAATGGAACGGACGGGAAAAGGAGCGGATGAACCAAGGTTTGGAGTGATCGAAGATAGACGAGGAGTGGTTGGCGCAGGAATCGGAGTAGGGCAGGGCCATACTAGGGCCTTGGAAGGTACGTCAATGGATGGGGCCTTGGATGAAGAGTTGGAGAATGGCTTTCTGGGAAGAAAAATCCAAGAACCTCCCGACAAAGTGGTCCTAGAGAAGGGGCAGGATGAATCAGAGGTAGACAATGGTCAGGAGAATCGGGCCCCAGAAGTGGGACAGAAACGCTCTTGGGCCTAGGTGGTACATGGTTCTAAACCTGCTACTACTCTTCCTCCATTGGTAAGCCACTTAAACTTGAGAGTTAAAGATGGCATTCTCAACATTCCCTCGGAGATAATTTTGAACATGAAGGCGGAAGGGGAACACAATTTGGTGGGCAAGTTTTTTGGGGCAAGGCCAGATATAGATACTATTCGAAGGTGGGCCTTCGCTAGATGGAAACCAATGGGCTGCATGGAGATTGTGGCGCTCCCAAATGGGTTCTTCATGATCAAACTTACTGAGGTAAGTGACATGCAAAAAATTCTAGATGGAGGACCATGGTCGATGGGGAAGCGTAGCCTGTTTCTCAGAAAATGGGATGTGGATTTTAATCCTCACACCCAAAGTCTCAACACAACTATTGTTTGGGTAAGATTACCTCACCTTCCCTTTCAATATTGGCAAGATGAAGTTTTAATGGCTATTGCAAATGGTATTGGTACCTTTGTTACCATTGATAGGGTAACCAGGCTGAAGTCCCGTATGGTGTTTGCCCAAATTTGTGTTAATGTTGATCTGGATAGCAAGCTTCCAAAAATAATAGACCTAACATCCCTAGTGGGTACCTGGACTCAGAGGCTGGAGTATGAAAATATTCTACCCCTTTGTGATATTTGTAAAGGGAGAGGTCATATCTCAAGCTTCTGCCCGAAGAAGAAGAAAGCTCCCAATAAGAAAGTTTGGCAGAGGAAGGAGAGTAAAGATGTAGAGCAGGGTAAAGGCATGGATCTCATGGTGGATAATCAGAAGGAAGCAAGCACCTCACACCAGCCGATTGTGGTGGTTGAGGAGGAACACATGGAAGATCCCTCTTATGGAGTTGTGGTAGTCCAGCCCCCTGGAGTTGTGGAACCCCTTGACTTTGCAGACCCTAACTCTTTTGCTTGCTTGAGAGGAGTTGAAGAGGATGAAATGGGAGACCCAACCGAAGTTGTGGAATTTGTGGAGGAGACACAATGGGTGAATCATGAGGGGGTACAATAGGAGAGTCTAAAACCTCTAGAAGTGGATGTAGAGGTTAACCCTATTGACACGATTCTTACAAATTGGGACAGGCAAGATGAAGCTGGAAAAGCGTTAAAGGAAGATAAGCAGATCCTAAAAAATATAGAGGTGAAGCCTGTAGCTCCAATACGGGAGGATTTCGGTTCAGAGGAGGTTTCGATGATGCCCTCAAGGGTGACTAGGAATCAAGCAAAGAGAACTCCCTTGGATGTTGGCAAGGAACACATTGTAGGTAGACCCCCTTTAACAGAGGTAAGGAAGAGGGAAACAATAGCAGAGATAGCCAGAGGAACACAAACCATCATCAATCTGGGTGGGGGAGGGAAGAAATCAGCTAAATCTAAAAAATGAAGGTTTTGTCATGGAATGTACGAGGTCTCAATGGGACTAGAAGACATAGATCAATACAAACATTGAGAAGAGATAATCACCTAGACATTTTGCTATTACAAGAGACAAAGGTGGTAGAAGCAAACTTAGCAATGGTTAAAGACAAGATTTGGAGAGGAGCAGACTTTGTTGCTCAACCCTCAATGAGCTCCTCAGGAGGAATGATGTGTATTTGGGACCCAAATAAATTGGAAGGACAAAAAATTATCTCAAATGATAGATTTTGTGCTATCCACTTCTTTTCGAAGGAGGATAATTCCCACTGGATCATTACAAATGTCTATGCACCCACTACTATGGTTGGAAGATGAAGGTTATGGAGGGAATTGAGTGAACTCAGGCATGTCTTTGTAGGCATCCCATGGATCATTGCAGGGGACTTCAATACCCCTTTGTATCCATCTGATAAGAAGGGAGGTGTTGAAGGATATTCAGAGAGTATGACTGAGTTTGGTGATTTTATAAATTCAAATGCTTTGATGGACTTGGAGCTTAGACAAGCAAAGTTTACCTGGACTAATAGGCGGTTGGGGAGTCAATTGATTCAGATCAGAATGGATAGGGTGTTGATTTCTCAGGAGAGCTTAGTGTTGTTTGGGGACACTACTCTCACGACCCTCCCAAAAACTGGCTCAGACCATAATCCTTTGATTTGGGAAACAACGGACAGGAGAAGGCTCTTTGCTACCCCTTTTCGGTTTGAAAAGATGTGGATCCTTCATTCTGATTTAGAGAGCAGGATTCAATCTTGGTGGCAGCAAGATTTTTCTGGGGATAGATTGACTCAAGTAGCAAAGAAACTGAGATTTGTTAAGCGAAACTTAAAACTGTGGAATAAAGAGGTGTTTGGAGACATTATGGTTAAAAAGGCAGCTTTACAACAACTCATGGAGTTAGAAAACTCTTTGCATTTGGGGGAGTATTCGGAGGAAGTTCGGACTAGAGAAAAGGATCTTCTATGTGATTGGCACAATACTCTGGCATGTGAGGAGGCTTTCTAGCGGTAGAAATCAAGAGCTTTGTGGTTAAAGGAAGGGGACATGAATACGAGGTTTTTCCATGTTTCAACTCTCAAGCACAAAAGTTTTAATAAAATCCAGGAGATCAAGATTGTTGATGGTTCTTCTACAAGGGATCCTTTCCAAATTAGAGGGGAAGTTGTTCGATTTTTCCAAGACATGTTAGGAGTGGATTCGGAGCTAGATGAAGAGGCGATGAACCTATTGTTAGGCCATATTCCCTTAAATATTACAAACTAGATAAATGACTATCTCCTCAGCCCCTTTACGGATGAGGAAATTAAAGAGGTGGTCTTCTCCATGAAGGGAGACAAATATCCTAGTCCAGATGGGTTTCCGATGCTCTTCTATCACAAGTTTTGGCACATCATTGGCAATGAGGTCACCTTGGCAGTTAAGGAGTTTCAAACCTCTAAAAGGATCCCTTATGATGTGAATTGTACGTTCTTAGCCCTCATCCCGAAGATTGTAAGTGCTAAATATTTTGTAGATTACCACCCAATTAGCCTGTGTAATACTCTCTACAAAATTGTGTCCAAAGTCCTTGCAAACTGGTTGAAGATGGCTCTCCCTTTTGTCATTGACAAACACCAAAGGGGTTTTGTTCAGGGATGACAGATTCTTGATGGGATCATTTCGATCCATGAGATCCTGCACTCTATCTCTAAATAAAAAAAGGAAGGTATTTTTCTTAAATTGGATATGAATAAAGCATATGATAGAGTTTCTTGGGATTTCTTGATCAAAGTGCTCCAACATTTTGGTTTTCATGAGGATTGGATCTCTATGATGAAAAACTGCATCTCCACAGTGATGATCTCCATCTTAGTTAATGGGTCTACAGTGGGTTATTTTCCTAGCAAGAGGGGGTTAAGACAAGGGGACCCCCTATCCCCTTATCTATTTATAATTTTAGTTGAAGCTATGGGTAGAGCCTTCACAACAACCACGAATAGAGGAGACATAGAAGGTATCAGGCCAACTTCCACTCTGGAACCGGTCTCTTTTCAACAGTTTGTGGATGATACTCTAATTTTGACAAGATCATCTCTTCCACAAGCAAGACATATTAAGATGATTTTGCATTTCTATGAGCTTGCAGCAGGCCAAAAGGTAAATTTTAATAAAAGTAAGTTTTTTTCTTGAATACCTCTAGAGCTCTCCAACTGCAGATAGCAAGAATCTTCAACTGTGGCATAGGTGATTTGCTAGCAACCTATCTAGGGATGCCTTTATTCCATGGGAGTATGAAGGAAGCCTTGTGGGATCCGATTATTGAATGTGTTACAAAGAAACTATCTTCCTGGAAAGGCTCTCTTCTTAGTCAGGCAGGAAAGGCCCAACTTGTGAAATCCTACCTTCAAAGTATACCTATTTACTTCATGTCAATTTTTAAAATGCTAGTATCGGTCTGCAAAAATATTGAACAGATCCAAAGGATTTTTCTGTGGTTTAGGGCTGAGGAAAAGAAGAGGATATCTTTACTTGCTTGGAACAAAGTTTGTACCTCTAAACAATATGGGGGATTGGGACTGAGAACTCTTCCCAAAATGAACAAAGCTCTAATGGGAAAGTTGGGTTGGAAGTTGGCGAAGGAAGAAGACACTCCCTGGGTCAAAATTGTAAAAGCTAAGTATTTACGTAATTCCTCCTTCCTAGAAAACCTCAACCCCCCTAAGGGGTCTAGTTTCTGGAATAGCCTTCAACAGGTAAGACCTCTGATCCAGCAGGGTTGTAGATGGCAGATTGGAGATGGTGCTAACGTGAGATTTTGGTAGGATACTTGGCTCTTTAACTCTCCCCTTTGTGAGATCCCAAGGTTTGCAAACTTAAGAACAATCTTGACTCCTATTTATGGATTGTTGGTTCGGGATTATATTGTGGAAGAAAATGGCATCAAGAAGTGGAAGTGGCTTTATGCTGAGAACATCAATGAGGACTTGCGTCCACACCTGGAAAGTCTTAATAGATGCCTTAATGCCTACATCCTCAGCCATTGGCGACCGAATGATATATTTATTTGGATGAAAACGAAGAGTGGAGATTATTCTGTGAAGTCTGGTTATAACTTGGTTGAAGGTGTAGGGGTAGTGTGGCCCCATGTAAAGGTTTGGGACAAAGATCTCATCCCTAAGATTACTATTTTTCAGTGGTTGGTTATGCATAATAAAATTATGACCCAGGATAATGTGAAAAAATGTGGTTTCTCCTTACCAAATAGATGTGTTTTGTGTGAAAAAGAGGAGGAAAGCATTGATCATCTACTTCTTAAGTGCTCCTTTACCAAAAACTTGTTTGATCAGCTCTGTAGTGAATTCCAAGTTCAGTGGGTTTTCCCTAGAACTATCTCAGATTTGAACTTGCAATGGGAGCCTCCTTTTAAAGGCAGAAGAATCAGGAAGTTGTGGCTTCTAAGCCTTCCACATATCTGGTGGAGAGTCTGGAATGAAAGAAACCACAGAATCTTTGAGGACTTGAAGATGGACTGGGAAATGGTTTGGAACCGAGCAAGAAGTCTCCTGATGGAGAATTTTAACACTATCCGCTTCAAGGAGGGATGGGAATCAGAGCAGGAAAGGCAGATATTGGAATGTTGGGGAGTCAGAGAGAAATTACCAATACCTCGAGTTCATCCCAGAACTCATGCAAAATGGATACCACCGTCGGTTGGATGGTTCAAATTAAATTTTGATGGGGCCTCGAAAGGTAATCCTGGGCTGGCGGGAGCTAGAGGGGTGATCCAAAATCATCTGGGTAAGGTAATCAAAGCCTTTGTTGAACCACTGGGTGAACAGACAAGTCATTTTACTGAAGCAAGAGCAACTTATGTAGGAATTTCTTTGGCTATCAATTGCAATCTAGATAAGCTCATAGTTGAAGGAGACTCACAAAATATTGTGACCATTTTAAAGGGAGAACAACCAACCACCTGGACTATTGATTTAATGATGGTGGAAGCTTGAGCACTTTTGGATAGACTCGAGAATGTGTCTATCAATCATATTTATAGAGAAGCCAACAGGGTAGCAGATGGTCTTGCTAACGAAGGAGTTATGGCAGATGCCAGAAAGGAATGGGGGAATGATATCCCAGTGCACATAAATAATTTAGTTGACAATGATAATGCCACAAGAATTGACAATGGGGATCAGTAGGAAGAGGCTGCCAGGAAAGCATAGAGTATATGATATTTAGATATGTAAGGTGTATGCTGATTTTCTAGTTTTGGATGTGGTTAGTGAAGTGTGTTTGTTGTTACACGGTTGGTATAGGCTTTATGCCAGTGGGAAATCCTTCTTGGTGAAATGGACAGTGATTGGCCATATCTGTTGATGTAAAAGGTTAGCATTCCTTTCAAAAATGCACTTTTCCAACTTAACAAAAAAAAAAATTCTACATCATTAAAGGCCATTATAGTTCAATCAAATCAACCATTAGAAAAAAAATGACACAAGGGACCAGGAAGTACAATGTGCAAGTTCAAATACATGAGGAGTTAAATGTGCAAGGGAAGATGAGGAGGAAAATTTTAAAACAAAGGAAGATGGGGAGGTAAAATTTAAAATGAATGAGATGAAGGAAGTCAAGCTTAATCTAGGTAAATAATCTTCATTTTCCTTAAATAGCATAAATCTTCTCCTTGCACTAAAAATGATAGTATAGAGTGTATTTGTTGCACTTTAGGGTTTCAAGAGCAGCATAATAAAAAAAACATATGGAAGATATCCAAGGAAATTTAGGGTCTCTAAGGCAACATAAGGAAGTAACATATGGAAGATCATTTGTATGCTTTAGGGTTTTGGGGGCAAACGAAGAAAGAGTTAATGAGGTTGTTCCCTGCATTCTAGATTATTTAGGACAACATAAACCTTGAGAAGATAAGTCTTATCATGAACAATATGGAAAAATATAAGAGATTTATGAAGATGAAAGTGTTGATGGGAATGGAAAAATGAGAGGAAAGTCATCAAAGTATGAACAAAGAGAAAAACATACTCAAAGGATATCATTTTGGAAATCCAAATAATAATATCACAAGTGTTGACAAGAATTGAAGCTAAACCCACTAATAAAAATAAAAAGTGATGATGAATATGATATTGTGGAATATTAGGGGTATGAATAAGACCCCTCAAAAAGAAGTTATTAATGAATTAATAGGTTTTATAGTCTTAAGTTTATTTTAATACGAGAAACAAAACTAAGTAACGAGGAATATAAGGATGCTTACAAAATATTTGTAAGATAGGTGATTTTCTAGCAATTTCTTCTACATGAGCTTCATATGGTATTGCAACAATATGGGATAAACATAAATGGGACGAGCAATTATTAAAATCAAGAAGTAATTGGGTTGCTAGACTATTTTGCAAGAAAGAGGGAAACATAAAAGTTGATGTCATAAATGTATATGTTTCAACTATAGTTACTCCTCATGGAATATTTGGAAGGACCTCAACATGTTTTTGTCAAACACAATGATGATTCACTATGATCTATGGATTCTTGGGGTGATTTCAACACTACTCTATCTCCTTTAGAAAAGAAGGGTGGTATTCCAAGACAATCTAAATCAATACAAGATTTTGCTTTATTTTTCAATCCAAATGGCCTTTGAGATGTTAGTCTTTCAAGTTCTCAATATACTTGGGATAATAGATGCATTGGATAAAATCATATAGCAAAAAGATTGGATAGATTCGTGATGTCCGATAAATGGTTGCAAATAAAGTATACAATCTCTTTTGATATTTTATTGAGAATGGGATCGGATCACAAACCCATTATTTTGACTTGTGATTTACCCAATAATGGTAATTTAAAGCCATTTCGCTTCTAGTCAATGTGGTACCAAGGCCCTAATTTCTTCCATATGGTTATGTTATGGTGGGGTGAAGGAAATTTTGAAGGATCATATATGTACAGGTTTGTTCAAAAGATTAAATATTTAAAGGAGCAAATGAAGATTTAGAATGCCAAATCTTTTGGTAACATTTTTGTGAACATACATTATAATATTGTAATTTTTGAGAAAATATCTTTTGATACAGATCGACCCTTTTAGGGTGCCTTTTACAATCAAATGTGCCAAAAGGGGGTAATCCCTTTTTACAAAATAATGATGGTGTCTTCAGCTTTTCATGCCACAAGCAAGTTGGATGGTGGGTTTGTTGTTGTGACCATCGATTGAAGTAGATTTGATTTACACCTTTGTAGTGAGTGAAGTTGTGAATCCTGCACACATGGAAGCAATAGAAGATGTTAGTAGCACCTGCTAAAGTGAGTATAAATGATCAATGTAGATTAAAAATGGAAATATTATTGCATACATAAATCATGATTTTAGCAGCATAATAGTAGCATTCTCTCTCTCTCTCTCTTGCCTTTGTCTTTGTTTGTTCGTGTCGTCTCCTTTTTTTTTTTTTTTTTCCTTCATTCACAAAAGTGAATGATATTTTATAACCTCTTTGAAAAGGTTAGGGTTAGGGTCGGATTGTGGCATTGTTAAATCTGATCGTTGAATTTTGATTCGTGACATTATACTTTGGATTAAATCTAACCATTGAAACACACTTTTTATTGATTAAATTTGGTCATTGGATTCTTGATGTTTATTTATATATATTTATATATAAATGTATAAATATATAAAATATTTATATATTTATATATAAATATATAAATATATATGAATAACAAATGACTAAAATTTGGTGTCTACAAATGCCCCTTTTTGTATTGCATTGTGTAGAACACAATGCGGTGCAAAAATAAGAGACACATGGTTTTATTGGATGAAGAAATTGATTTTTTTTTGTTGCCTCAGTGCGATGATGGAATGATGTATGATTTTTTTTTTATTTTGGCTTACCCCCTCAATTGGCGAATGGGTGAAAGATGAAACCCACGAGTTGATTGACCAAATGTGGATGATGAAAGGGGTGTGATTTGATGGATGCAAATGTTTAAAATCAAGATCAAATTGGTTACCCCAAGTTTGAGGTAGATTTGTGTTGTCAAAACTTTGCTTTCAACATAATGTGCAATTTTGTTGTTGTTTGATGAACCAACCAGTGTAGGTAAGCATATGGTGGAGGTGGAGGTCTGTTTTACCACCTCACTTATGTAGACCACATTTCAAACCCGTATAGTGGCCTGGTTCATACCATTTTGTAATTTGTGAAAGGTTTTTGCTTTTACGATACCCACGGAAAGGGCTTATGATAGCTTTGAGCAAATTTTCTTGAACATAGTTGCACTCAAAAATTGAGGGACCAAACTGATTTGATTTTGAACATGGTGACGTGGGATGATGATTTGGACGTATTGATGTGTTGATGTGATGAATTTGTGAATTTTTGAGGCTGATTTGGTGGTATTTTTTTAAAACAAGCATATTTATGGTGATCTACCCATTCTATAGGATTGCATTGATAACCAGCCGTTGGAACCGCCATGTATCTAGAGTAAATCACTATATACGAGGTTCACTTGAGACTCTAATCTATGATCGAAAAGCAAATTCTAAGCTATTGTAGGAAAGAAAAAGTTATTCTAAATGTTGACCAGAGGGATTTGGTGCCTCTGGAGCTTTTTAAGGTGACCAAAGAAGTTCAATTCTCTTTGGAGCTTTTTGAATTGTAATGTGACCAAAGGGGTTAAGTGCCTTTGGAGCCTTTTGATTGAAACTATGACCAAAGGGGTTAGGTGCCTTTAGGACTTTTTGAATTGATTTGACCAAAGGGGATAGATTTATTTGGTGCCTTTTGAAATTTATTGACCAAAGGAGCATTTCCTTTAGAGCTTTTGAATTGAAAATTTGACCAAAGGGGTTAGGCCCTTTGGAGCTTTTGAATTGAAATTGTGACCAAAGGTGTTAGGTGCCTTTGGAGCCTTTTGAATTGAATTGACCAAAGGGGATAGATTCCTTTGGAGCCTTTTGAATTTAATTGACCAAAGGGGATAGATTCCTTTAGAGCCTTTTAAATTGAATTAACCAAAGGAGCACTTCCTTTGGAGCTTTTTGGATTGGATTGATCAAAAGTGTTTCCTTTGGAGCCTTTTTAAATTTTGGTATGCATTATGAATGAATGCAATTGGTGGTGATGTATGCAAATGAATGAATGATGTTGCCTTATTAATTATCATTTGAATAGGTTTGAACTATTATTTAACAGACTTTGCCTTTATTGCTTCATCAAGTTCACCCATATAGTAGTAATGGTTTTGGCCATATGTTGCAAGATGAAATGGACTAGGATACTTGTCTAACAATGCGATGGTGGTACAAAATGGGAGCTCAATTATGACTTTGTTTTCCTTATGGATAAAGGATCTAGAGTTTTTTTTGCAAAGACTCAAACATCCTAGTGATTTCAAACAAACTCATCCTAGAGTTGTTTTAGCATAGTTAAATTTCTAAAAGACCAATTATGTGTGCAATGGATGTTTATTTACCAATCATGAGCATGGTAATGACTCAAGCCAATCAAGAACCATTGTGTGTGCAAATAAATTAATTTACCCATCTTGAGTAAGGTGAGACTAAAACAGACATAGATAAAACCAGAAAGCTATATTGTCCTTATGTGCGTTCAGAGGTCTCTTCAAGAAAGACGTGTCATCATGCATGAGCATAGTCTAATGTTAGGACTTTCAAGCTTTGGGGAGTTGGATTCTCAACCACTCGAATCGATTCCTAATGAGAATGAAACCCTATCCTTACTACTTGAAGCCCAGTTGTTATTATGTGTTTATAAATTGAATTAGAGCTTTGGGGAATTGGATCCTCAACCACTCGAATCGAGTCCTGATGAGGATTTAACCCTATCCTTACTACTCATGCTATTATGGTATTTTTGTTGTGACAAGAATTAGAGCTTTGGGGAATCAGATTCTCAACCACTCGAATCGAGTCCTGATGATAATGTTACCCTTATCCTTACTACTCTATCTTGTGTTTTTGTAAAGTTTTATCAGTGGTGAAAACCACTATTTTTATTGTTACTTTGGACTATGTGCATAATTGGACAAGCGAGAAGAACTTTTCACCTCAAGGTTCAACCCAAATCATGGTGTCATCCCTCTTTGACACAAGATGTTATTAATAAGTGTAATATGTGCTAGGTTCAAACATGGCCGAGTCAATTCTAGAACTCAAGTTTTTCTTAGTGAAGAATTGTGCTTTGGTCTAAGATAAAACTTGACATTCAATAGAGGTTGTTTGAAACACTAGGAGTGAGTGACTGAAAACATTTTGATGTTCATGAGTTTTGGATTGCTAAATGGGACTAATGCTAGACCAAAGTACCCATGATTAAGGCGACAAGACTTGTTGGACTAACAATTATCCAAATTGAGCGAATGACAACTAGTATGGCAGGTGACATGAATGGATGCAAATGATACGAATGTGTGAATGTAGTGTAAGTGGAATGAATGAGTTATGAATGCATGAATGGATGCACAAAATGCAATGTGAATGAAATATGATGATTATTTGATGTGATGTTGATTGATGAGGAAGGTGCAATACCTTAAGCACCCCCAGTTTATTGATTGTTTTATTGGGGAAGGTGTGATACCTTGAACATCCCTAAGTGGATTGTTTGCTTGATTGATTGTTGATTGTTTTGCATGTTAGATTGCTTGATTGATTTGAATTGATTGATTGGTGGGGAAGGTGTGAGACCTTGAACCTTCCCTAGTTGTTTGATGATATGATGTGATTTATGGGGAAGGTGTGATACCTTGAGCACCTTAAGTTGCTTAATGTCGGGAGCAACCCTGCACTTCTTGTAGGGAGTGACCTCTATGCTAAGGACATGGAAGGTAAATTGCTTGATGTAGGGAGCAACCCCTTGCTTCTTGTAGGGAGTGACCTCTATGCTAAGGACATGAAAAGTAAATTACTTGATGTAGGGAGTGACCCATTGCTTCTTTTAGGGAGCGACCTCTATGCTAAGGACATGAAAAGTAAATTGCTTGATGTAGGCAACAATCCCTCGCTTCTTATAAGGAACGACCTTTATGTTAAGGATATGAAAAGTAAATTATTTGATGTAGGGAGAAACCTCTATGCTAAGGATATGAAAAGTAAATTGCTTGATGTCGAAAGCGACCTCTGGTTATACCCCTATTGGAGTGACACTTGGTTGTACTCATGTTGGTTTGGTATTGAAATATGCTCTAGTTATTGTTGGGGCACCTAAGTGTACCCGTGTCATGTTGGCACCTGAATGTGCATTTGTTGTTGAAATTTTGATGTTGTTGATTTTTTTTGACAAGCTTTTGTGCAAAAATAATTTCTTTTGTTTGACAAGTTTTTTGTTTGATAGTTTTTGACAAGCTTTTGTACAAAAACAATTTTATTGTTTGACAAGTTTTTCTTTTTGACAAGTTTTTTGTTTGACAAGCTTTTGTGCAAAAACAATTTTTTTTGTTTGACAAGTTTTTGTTTTTGACAAGTTTTTTTGTTTGACAGTTTTTAACAAGCTTTTGTGCAAAAACAATTTTTTTTGTTTGACAAGTTTTTCTATTTGACAATTTTTAACAAGTTTTTGTGCAAAAACATTTTTTTTGTTTGACAATTTGTTGACAAGTTTTTTATTTGATAGTTTTTGACAAGCTTTTGTGCAAAAACAATTATTTTTGTTTGACAGTTTTTAACAAGCTTTTGTGCAAAAATAATTTTTTTTTACCCCTTATGTTAAGGGGAAAGGGGTTGCGTCACTCTTTGGGATTTTACGGGGTCGTGTGGCCAATATGTTTTATTTTATTTTTGTTTTTTATTTTTATTTTCTAAATTTTGTTTTTAACCCCTTATGGTAAGGAGAAAGGGGCCGCATGGCCCGTATGTTTTTTTTTTTTTAAACCCCTTATGGTAAGGGAAAAGGGGTTGCATGACCCCTTGGTCTTTTAGGGGGTCGTGTGGCCCCTGGGATTTAATGTTTGTTTATTTATTCTAAAAATATAAAATTTAAGGCTATGTGCAACCCTCGCTTAGGGTTTGAAGGCTGCGCTATGCACAACGCTCACAAATATGAGAGGGCAGGGGAATCAAGGGGACCCCCCTTTGATTTTTTTCAAAAATTAAAACAAATTAAAAAAACGTAAAATAGAAATGTTTTTTTTATTAATTTATGTTTTAAATATACACAATTTAAAACATCTAGAACATTGAAAAACAACTATTTTTTTTTGTTAATTTCAAAAATGAATTTAAAACGGGTAAAAAAAACTTAGAAACGTAGAACTTTTTTTTTGAAAAATTAAAGAAGAAAGGTTTTTAAAGACACTTACCTGTATTGCTCTTTTATGAAATTGTGGTTCGTACATAATAGAAAACCCTGATCAACAAAGTTGTTTTTGTTTGTGGACAATAACCCCTACAATCATAAAAAAAATAATGTGGGAAAGAACCGTGATCACCATTTTGTGAACATAAAAAACACACCATTTGCAATAATAGTAAAATATTGTATTAAATTCAAGAAAATCCCTTTTGATATAGATCGACCCTTTTAGGGTGCCTTTTACAATCAAATGTGCCAAATGGGGTAATCCCTTTTTACAAAATAATAATGGTGTCTTGGGAAAATCTTTTTTGATACAGATCGACCCTTTTAGGGTGCCTTTTACAATCAAATTTGTTAAAAGGGGGTAATCCTTTTTTACAAAAGAATAATGGTATCTTCAACTTTTCATGCCACAAGCAAGTTGGATGGTGGGTTTGTTTTTGTGACCATTGATTGAAGTAGATTTGATTTACGCCTTTGCAATGAGTGAAGTTGTGAATCCTACACACATGGAAGCAACAAAATATGTTAGTAGCACCTGTCAAAGTGAGTATAATGAAATGATCAATGTAGATTAAAAATGGAAATATTATTGCATACATAAATCACTATCTTAGCAGCATAACAATAGCATTCTCTCTCTCTTGCCTCCGTCTTCGTTTTTTCGTTCATGTCGTCTCCCTTATTTCTTTCTTTTTTTTGTTTCCTTCATTCAAAAAAGTGTGATATTTTTTAACCTCTTTGAAAAGGTTAGGGTTAGGGTTGGATTGTGGCATTGTTAAATTTGATTGTTGATTACAAAAGAATGTTGATTAGATCTAATTGTTGGATTTTGATCCGTGGCATTGTACTTTGGATTAAATCTAACCATTGAAATGTACTTTTTACTGATTAAATCTAGTTGTTGGATTCTTGATGTTTATTTATATATATTTATATATAAATATATATGAATAACAAATGACTAAAATTTGGTGTCTACAATTTTAAAGAAAATAAAGAAATGAATCCAAGCTCAAAAATTTACATGAAATACTAGAAACTAATGAAATGGATCAAGATTCTTATGTGAAAAAACAATTACTTTCTTATTATCATAATGCATTGAAAAACGAGGAGTCATATTGGTTCAAAAATTAAGGGAGAAATGGCTAAAGGGAGGAGTTAAAAATACAAAAAAAGAAATCATGCAACAACAATATATTTTTTCTCATCACATCAAAATTTTTTTAACTCCAAATGGAAGAAATATTGAGAACAAAGAAGATATAAGGAAGGAAGCAATTAATTATTTCAAAAATATTTTATCAGATTCTAGGCAAGATAAGAAGGCACAAGATAAGCTTTTGCAAAATATTCCATCAATTATCACATGAGGACAAAATAAAAGCTTGATGAAGAAGATACCTATAGAGGAGCTACATGAAGCAATTTTCTCTTTCCATCTTAACAAGGCACATGACCCCAGTGGATTTCCTGCATTTTTTTATTTTGGGATTTATTGAAGAGTTATATGTTAGTTGTGGTTGAAGAGGCCCAAAAAAATAAGGCTATAATAAGTTGTCACTTTTATTACATCGATTTCCAATAAAGGCAAGACAAAATATTTTGATAATTTTCGTCCAATAAGCCTTTGTAATAAGATTTATGATATCATTTAAAAAACATGGCAAACAAGTTATAAGGCATTATAGATTGTGTTACCTCTGAGGAACAAGGTGGTTTTGTTCATGATAAACAAATTCTTGATGGTATAATCATTTCCTAAGAGGTTATACATTATATTCATTCTATGAAAAAACCAGTGTGCTTATGAAATTAGATATGAACAAAGAATATGATAGATTTTTTTGGAATTTTCTACATGATATTCTCAAAAATTTTGGTTTTGATTATAGTTGGTGTTCTTTCTAGAGTCAATTAAACTTTTGCCACCATAGTTTAGAAATCAGGCTAGTTCACCCTTGAGTGAATATTGGTCTACTAATGATAAATTTTGCCACACAAGTAGACATGTCATCAATTACTAAACTTTTATCCACTACTAGTCTAGCATTTATAGCCCTATCTTTGATCCCACTATAGACCTTGATCTATGTTAGAATTATTGAGTTGTCATTGATGTCAAAGGCAGACTTGGAAGGGTGATTTAATTATATGCTTTAATATTTAAATGAAATATTTAAATATTAAAGTGGAAGGTTAATCAAAATATTTAAATAGATTTTGAATAAAAGTTTAAATATACAAATATTATAATATAAAAGCGTTTTAAAAGAAAGTGAGCCGACTTGAGCACCACATAAAAGGTGAAAATTTTTAAATAAGTATGGGCCGACCTCCTTGGGAGAAAATAGCAAAAAGAAAGCATATTAATACAAGGTAAATAGTTTATTTTGGGATGTGGAAGATAATTTTGAATATCCTTCAATATAAAAATGAGTAGAGAGTTGAATATGGGGGAGGACATCCCGGAGACGAGTGCATAAACATTGAAGGAGTCACTTTCAACGATGATAAGAGAACAGTGGCACGGACGAGGTGATAGTCGGGTACTCAAAAATGGAAAACTTGGACAATGTACTATTGGCATGGTTCTTGTGAGCATTGTTGAGGGAAATAACTTGCAATCACAATACAAACTCACGAAAAAACAATAGAGTCATTTGCATTGTTTGCGGAGTGGCGGTCTACTAGCATATGAGCACAAGAGTGAAGGTTGAATCCTTTGCGTAAAATATTTGATCCTGGCCAACAAGCAATGATAGAGGTAGACATGTATGAAGTTATAGATAACGTGAGCAAATAGCGAGAGATACATTCATCATGGTAGAGGTAGACACATCCAATTTGTGCAGTGAATTAAGTGTATGTGTGAGTGAAAGATCAAGGGACATACTTATGTAGCATTGAGTTTCGATTCCATCAAAATTCAAATAGCAACGTTGTGAGACATGTAGATATTTTGAGGTAAAACGACAAAATATTTAAATAAGATATTGTGCTTTTTAGTGTCAACCGTTGGGTTAGCCTAGTCGGTTACTAGTACGCATTTGGGCGCTATGATGTAGAAGGTTCGAAGTTTGAATCTCCTCGATGACCTATTTTTGCTAAGCGATTAATGTGCAAGGTATGGAAGATTTAAATAAAATATTTTACCTTTTAGTGTCATCCGTTTGGTTAGCTCAGTTGGTTACAAGCCTGTGTTAGGGCACTACGGTGTAGAAGGTTAGAGGGTCGAATCTCCTTGGTGGCCTATTAAAGTTTTTCTATGCAAGGTAAAGTTTTTTAATTATATTTGATTAAAGGGAGATATAAGGAGTAAAGTTAATCAAGAAGAGAAAAAGAGAATTATTGATTAGATTTTGGAGCAGACCTGAGAAAAATTGTAAATCATATTTTAGGAACAGATTTGTGCAGTGTTGTTGATCAAATTTAGAAGCAGTGTTTGTGATCAAATTTAGGAGAATATTTGAGTAGTATTTGTGATCAGATTTGAGAGCAAATTTGAGTAGAGTTTTGGACCACATTTGTGAGCATAAGGTTGGTGCCTTCAAAGCTATGGTTTGGTGCCCACAAACTTGCAGAAGGGGATTGGTGTCTCCTATGGGTTGGTGCCCATGAACTTGTAGAAGGAGATTGGTGTCTCCTATGGGTTCGTACCCATGAAATTGCAAGAGGGGATTGGTGTCTCCTGTGGGATTAGTGTCCACAAACTTGTATAAGGGGATTGATATCTCCTGTAAATTAGTGTCCATGAACTTGTATAAGGAGATTGGTATCTCTTGTGGGTTGGTACCCATGAACTTGTATAGGGGATTTTTGTCTCCTATGGGTTGGTGCCCACGAAATTTGTTGAAGAAAATATAAGCAATAGTTTATTGTGGTTTTCTCCCGAAAGGGTGTTTCCACGTAAAAGCATTGTCTCTTATGTATATGTAAATTGTGCATTGATTTATTATTGCATTCACATTATTGCAGTTATTGGTTTAAAAAAAAGTTTTATCTTATATTGTTCACCCCCTCTCAGTGTAAGCTTGTGTTCTTCAATATACTACCAGCAAAGTGTTTATAGCCTTAACATAGGTTATCTAAATCACCCAAGCACTTGAGCCTCTTAAATTTTTTCTTCTTTTTAAAAAATTTATAGGCACTAGGGTTTGCTTTGGTTTGGAAATCACTATGGAAAACATGAGGGTGAACATCAAATGACTTTTGCCTAAGAACTAAACTATAATGGTTTTAGATTAATTTGTTTTACCCCAAAAAAATGGATATACACCAAATAGTTGATTAATCCAATATTAGCTTCCTTGAGCTCAAAGTAGGACTTTTTATCCCCAAAATATGTAAAAACACTTCCTCGTCAAAGTAACCAAAAGTTGGTTGCACTTGACCAGTCTTAGCCAAAAATAGAAAAGTGCAAGAGCAAAACTAAAGACAAAAAGTAAAGCAAATAATAAATGAAATAAAACAAGACCAACACACCAAAAACTCAAAACAATAAACTATGTGCAAGGATTATTTATAAGGCAAGACTAGAATCTCTGATACTTGAAAGAGTCCTAGCCAAAGGGGTCAAATTTTATTGTCAAATTTCCTAGGGTCCCAAACACAGTTATGGTAATTTGGGAGATGCATGTGATAACAAGCATACTCATTTTGACAGCGAGGTCGAGATTCAAACAAGCAATTTCTCATTAATTTGCAGTAAATTTCATTAATACAGTCCTCTGTTACAATTTTCCCAGCATACTTCTTCTCCCACAATCCCGAACTCACCATCCCTTCTATTACAATTTTTTGGGTTTTTATCGAGGCCCCGATCCTCTCGACCATTAATGCCGCTGCCTAACAAATTCAATTTCGATTTTCCCTCCTTCGGCCGAATTTTCAAATTTCTATCATAAATGGGCCACTGCCCGATCTGCAATGAAATCTTCATTAATGATCTTCCTCGACCTGCAACCGCCGCCTTGGTCAGGTCGTCCTTCTGAGCCTCTGTCTCGCCCATACTGTCGTCCTTCTGAGTCTCTGAGATTGCTGTGATGGCTATCTCCATCTTTAATACACGCGGCTACCAATTCTAACTTTAATTTACGTGACAGCCCGCGCGTCTAATTTTCGCTTTGTCTTCAACTGGCCGAGTCACCTTAACACACGTGGAGGCCACGTGTCACTATGGCTTGTCTTCTTGTCTGTCCGCGTGTTCTCAAAAGCTTGTCTTCAAATCGTGACATGTCGCGATATCGCGACCCACTGTCCCCCTGCTTTCACTTTGGCAAATAAAGCCGCGATATCGCGACATGTCACGATATCGCGACCCAACGGTCACCTCTTTTCATTTTGCAATTGATGTCGCGATATCGCGACCAAACCTTCCCCCCTTCTTAGTCTGCACCGTGCCTTTGTTCTCAATTGACAACTCGTCGCGATATCGCGACGGAAACTCATTGCTGCTGAAGCTGTTAACTATTGTCGCGATATCGCGACGTCGCGATATCGTGACCCAAACTGGTCTTTGCCCTTGCCGAAGCCTTGGGGTCACGATTTCGCGACCCCAACCCAACCTTAGCCTTTGCTTTAAAAACTTCCCCGAAACTTCCCTTTCCTTTTACAAAACTTCCCCGCGGGAAAGGATTGGAACCACACTAAATTCAAAGTACTTAGAAAATAATAATAAAAATAAAAAAAGAATTTGGAGGATGCAAGATTGCCCTTCTCTCACCGGATGCTCCTGCATCAGACACCCGGGGTAGATTAGAAGTGATCCTCACTTCTGTTTTGTTGGGGGAAGACCCAGGCGGTCAACCTCCATTTTCGACAACCAAGTCGCATCTTCAACAGGCCTGCCCTTCCACTTTACCAAGTATTCAGAATATTGTCTATTTCTGGTGCTTCTGCCCTCACGAGTGTCTAATATCTCCTCAATCTCGTTAGTGGTTGGAGTAGATGCTGGAAATTGCCACAATTCTGCACTTGGTACCTCTGTACTTTCCCCTTCATGATATTCCACCAGATCTGAAATATTAAAAACAGGTGAAATATCCAGCCAACTTGGCAATTCCACCTCATATGCATTTCCTGACTCCCGTTTCTCCAATATTCTGCATGGCCCAAATTTCTTCATCTTCAATTTGTTATAAGTCTTGGCAGGAAATCTCTCCTTCCTGAGATGCACCATGACCTCATCTCCTACTTTGAACTCCTTGAACCGCCGCTTTTGGTCTGCCCTTGTCTTATATTGACTATTCATTTTTATAATTTGTTTCCTTACTTCCTCATGCAGACTTTTCATATGTTCTACAAATTCTTCTGCCTCGGCACTGCATTTTTCTCTCTTGTCCAACTTTCTCAGTTCAGACACATTTCTCGGGCTGTTCCCGTATATTATCTGGAATGGAGATTTATTGGTGCTCTTATTAACTGAACTGTTATACGCAAATTCTGCCTATGGTAAAACTAAATCCCATCCTTTGGGCTGATCTGCTATCAAACATCTCAATAAATTACCCAGGCTTCTGTTCACCACCTCTGTCTGTCCGTCAGTCTGTGGGTGGTATGCTAAACCGAATTTCAGATCTGTCTTCATCTTCTTCCACAGAGTTCTCCAAAAGTACCCGACAAACTTGGTATCTCTCGTCGAAACTATGCTTCTTGGTAGACCGTGAAGTCGTACCACTTCCTTGAAGAATAATCCCGCAATGTGAACCGCATCACTTGTCTTCTGGTAGGGAATAAAATGTGCCATTTTGGAGAATCGGTCAACCACCACAAATACAGAGTCATTTCCCCTCTGTGTTCTCGGCAATCCAAGAATAAAATCCATGCTTATGTCTTCCCATGGCCTCTCAGGTACAGGTAATGGCTGGTATAATCCTGTGTTTTGCCTTATGCCCTTTGCCATCTGACATATTCTGCATCCTTGCACAAACTTCCTCACATCTTGCTGAAGTTGTGGCCAGTAATAATTTTCATCCACTAGGGCAATAGTCTTATCCCTACCAAAGTGCCCAACCAGTCCTCCGCTGTGCTTTTCCTTGATCAAGTTCTCCCGCATGGAGCTCCTTGGAATGCATAATTTACTTCCCTTGAACAACATTCCATCTTGGATTAGGAAATCCAACCAGTTTGTCCTGTCCACAGTAACAGGTATCGAGCAAGCCGTCCAGGCTTCTGCAAAATCCGGATCTTCAGGGTACAAACCCTTCAGTTCTTCAAATCCCACTACTTCCACTGTCAATCTAATCAGTAAAGTCTGCCTTCTGCTCAAGGCATCTGCAACTCTGTTTGACTTCCCACTTCTGTGCTTCAGCACAAAGGTATAACTTTGGAGGAACTCCACCCATTTCATGTGCCTTTGATTCAGTTTTGTCTGACTGTTAATGTATTGTAAAGCCTGATGGTCAGTAAATAGAACAAACTCCTTTGGCAATAAATAGTGTCTCCACTTTTTAAGAGCCTGAACTATAGCATAAAATTCTTGGTCATAAACTGAATACTTTTTTCGAGCATCATTTAACTTCTCACTGAAATAAGCAACCGGTTTGCCTCCTTGACTCAGTACAACCCCTATTGCACCGCCACTGGCATCACGGTCCACTTGAAATACCTTGTCAAAGTCTGGGAGTGCCAAAACAAGCTGTTCCGTGACCTTTCTCTTTAATGCATCAAAGCTCCTTTCAGCCCCTAATGTCCACTTGAACTCTTTTTATCCCCCCTCATTGTTTCTGTGAGAGGTGCACAAATGCTCTCTGAAGTTCTTTATGAACTTCCTGTAAAAGCTGGCCAGACCATGAAAGGATCTTACTTCCGTTGTGCTTCTTGGGGTAGGCCATTCGATGATGGCTCTCACCTTCTCTGGGTCCATTTTCAGGCCTTCTGCTGAGATTACAAATCCCAGGTATACTAACTCCTTCTTGACAAAATTACACTTTTTCAGATTTATTAATAACTGCTCCTCCCGCAGCTTTTCAAAAACCCTCCTAATATGTATTAGGTGTTCCTCCAGGGTTCTGCTGAAAATTAATATGTCATCTAAATACACAATGACAAACTTTCCCAGAAATTCCTTCAGCACTTCATTCATCAGCCGCATGAAGGTACTTGGTGCATTGGACAGCCCAAATGGCATGACCAACCACTCATACAAGCCCTCTCTTGTCTTGAAGGCTGTCTTCCACTCATCTCCCTCCCGGATACGGATCTGATGATAGCCACTTTTTAAGTCGATCTTTGTGAAGTATTCAGCTCCACTTAAACTAGTCCATGATATCATCCATCCTTGGCAACGGGAATCTGTATTTAATAGTGATTTTGTTGATGGCCCGTGAATCTGTACACATCCTCCATTCTCCATCCTTCTTTGGCGCCAGCACTGCAGGGTTGCGCATGGGCTCAAACTTTCCCGAATCAATCCCTTCTCTAACAATTCCTGGACCTGTCTATTTAACTCCTCAGTTTCTACAGGTGTCATTCCGTGTGCAGCTTTATTTGGCAAGCTTGATCCCGGTACCAAATCTATATGGTGGCTAATTTTCCTTATTGGGGGTAAACCCTCAGGCACATTGTCAGACACAATATCTGGAAATTCCTCCAGCAGATCCAGGACTTCTGTTGGGGTATCCTGGCATTCCTTCTCCCTTGCTCTAGGGATTATTGCATAACATAAATGTTCATGCTTCAACCCGTCCGGGAACTTTCTCCCCTCAACTAAACAGATTCTGGAATTGTTACATACCTTTTCATCCGCATCCTTCAAGGGCTTTAGTTTATGGCGTACACCATTCTTTGTCAATGAGTAGGTGTTGGCACGGCCATCATGCACGGCACTCCGGTCAAACTGCCAGGGCCTCCCCAAGCAACATGTGGCAAGCATCCATGGGCAGGATGTCACATAAGACCTCATCACAGTAATTTCCAATGTTAAATTTAATGGAGCACTGTTCATTGACCAAAGCTCTGTGGTCCTTCTGTAACCATGCGACCCGGTATGGATGCGGGTGCTTCTTCCTCTCCAACTGTAGCTTTGTAACCATTTCTTCTGAAACCAGGTTATCCGTGCTACCATTATCAATAATAATATTGCAAACATTGCCCGCACATTTACATCTTGTGCGGAATAGACTTCTTCTCCGATCTCGTGTCCTTCTCCTCATTCAACAAGACTCTTCTTACAATCATTGCTTCCCCTCTCTCCGCTTCTTCGAATGTTCGGACTCAAGCATCTTCCTCTCGCCACAGCAGCTCGGCCGGACCCTCGGGCCTCTTGTTCGTCCTTTCTCGGTGTTGTGGACACTCAAATGCCCGATGTCCTTCTTCACCACGGTGGAAACATGTTCCACGAAATACTCCTCTTCCAAATCCTCGTCCGGATCCACCCCGTCCTCTTGGGTAGTCGTTTCGATCTCGGGGCTGATAAACATCCTCTTCCCTTTGATCCTGGTTACTACTGGCTTCACCAGTCTTCTTCGGGTCTTTGTACTTTTCTCCATTGGTCCTCCCACCAGTTCTTCCACCATGGCCCCTTCCTCTTTGCTTGCCTTCAAACCGCCTATTTAGCTTTTCTTCCACCTTTAAGGCAAATTGGTAAGCATCCTCAATGGTGCTTACCCGAACCAGGCTCAGTTCTTCCTGGATACCGAGTCTCAACCCATTGATATAACGGGCCACCTTTTCTTTGTTTGCCTCTAAATGCCCAGTTCTAATGGAGATCTTGTAAAACTCCTCGGTGTACTCTTGGACAGTTTTGTTTGTCTGTCTCAAACTCTGCATTTTTCTTAGCAGATCCAACTCGTAATCTGTCGGGATGAACTGTCTTTTCAGCTTCTCCACCATTCTGTCCCATCTTGTTATTCTCTCCTTCCCTCTTCTGTTCCTCTCCAACTGTATTCCCCTCCACCAAATGCTGGCATGACCCTTCAACTTGGTCTTAGCAAATCTGACCCGATTAGGGTCTTCAACCTCCTCGTACTCGAAATACTCCTCTAAATCATTTATCCAGTCAATCACTTCTTCTGGATTTAAGTTACCCGAGTATGTGGAAACCTCCATTTTTGGTTGCTTTCCAATCTGAGAGATGGCCTTGTATAACCGGGCTTGTGCAGGATCCATAGCCTCTTCCTCTTCCTCAGATTGGTCTTCTTCTTCAACTTCGTCCTCACTTTCCTCATCCCTTCCGAGCTCGTGCCTTCTGCGTAACTCTGCTTGCAGGGCTTGAACTTGTCTCTGCAAGGCTCGGAAGTCTTCGACCGGCACCACATTTCCTACTCCGCCACGGTTTCTTCGTGGAGGCATTATATATTTTTTTTTTTATAAAATCCTTCCACAGATCCTGGTGTAACTGCCTCTCTCCGGCGATCTGTTACACGCTCAGGAGCTCCCGCTCTGATACCACTTGATGGCGAGGTCGAGATTCAAACAAGCAATTTCTCATTAATTTGCAGTAAATTTCATTAATACAGTCCTCTATTACAATTTTCCCAGCATACTTCTTCTCCCACAATCCCGAACTCACCATCCCTTCTATTACAATTTTTCGGGTTTTTATCGAGGCCCCGATCCTCTCGACCATTAATGCCGCTGCCTAACAAATTCAATTTCGATTTTCCCTCCTTCGGCCGAATTTTCAAATTTCTATCATAAATGGGCCACTGCCCGATCTGCAATGAAATCTTCATTAATGATCTTCCTCGACCTGCAACCGTCGCCTTGGTCAGGTCGTCCTTCTGAGCCTCTGTCTCGCCCATACTGTCGTCCTTCTGAGCCTCTGTAATTGCTGTGATGGCTATCTCCATCTTTAATACACGCGGCTACCAATTCTAACTTTAATTTACGTGACAGCCCGCGCGTCTAATTTTCGCTTTGTCTTCAACTGGCCGAGTCACCTTAACACACGTGGAGGCCACGTGTCACTATGGCTTGTCTTCTTGTCTGTCCGCGTGTTCTCAAAAGCTTGTCTTCAAATTTGTCGCGATACCGTGACATGTCGCGATATCGCGACATGTCACGATATCGCGACCCACTGTCCCCCTGCTTTCACTTTGGCAAATAAAGCCGCGATATCGCGACATGTCGTGATATCGCGACCCAACGGTCACCTCTTTTCATTTTGCAATTGATGCCGCGACGTCACGATATCGCGACGTCGCGATATCGCGACGTCGCGATATCGTGACCAAACCTTCCCCCCTTCTTAGTCTGCACCGTGCCTTTGTTCTCAATTGACAACCCGTCGCGATATCGCGACGTCGCGATATCGTGACGAAAACTCATTGCTGCTGAAGCTGTTAACTATTGTCGCGATATCGCAACCCAAACTGGTCTTTGCCCTTGTCGAAGCCTTGGGGTCACGATTTCGTGACATGTCACGATTTCGCGACCCCAGCCCAACCTTAGCCTTTGCTTTAAAAACTTCCCCGAAACTTCCCTTTCCTTTTACAAAACTTCCCCGCGGGAAAGGATTGGAACCACACTAAATTCAAAGTACTTAGAAAATAATAATAAAAATAAAAAAAGAATTTGGAGGATGCAAGATTGCCCTTCTCTCACCGGATGCTCCTGCATCACATTTTTATGGGCCTCCTCCCACAACACCATATCTAAGATCCTAAAGGCCTTTGTTTTACCTCTCTCACCCTACCAACCCTTTTGGATAATCAATTCAAACCCAATGCCAATACCATGATTGAACTTTGATCTATCAAAATTGAGGACCCACAATTGATTTTCAATTATTTTTTGATTAATATTTGGGGTGTCTTCTATTGGGGTGTCTGCTATACCATTCCAAGGAATCCACATATGCAAAATCTTAGTAGTCATAACCATTCAATATTCTTAACCAATCATGAGTGAGCAACATCTCATATGCATTTGGGATATCCATAACCTAAATATTGATGCATTCTTGTATTCTAGATTCAGCAGCCAATTGTGTATAGATCTGGTTTAGCACCCCAACCTCATTTACCTATATCTCATACAGCTGGGCAACCTTCTTGTTTGAGGGAGTAGGGGTTAATCCTAATTTTTGTTTGATTGTATATGGAATCACATTCCCAGAAGCACCTGAATCCATAAGGAAATTATGTAAACTTTTACGAGCAACTCCAATAGTCAATAGAAAAGGTGGAGATTCAATTTCTTCTTTGTCTATAGCAACCTAATCATTAGTAGCCCTTTTCAACTTCTTTTTTTTGTTTGAGAGTGTTTTAAGTAATAAATCCTTTTGGTCAGTCAACTGAGCTTTCTCAAATAAATAAATGTTTGTCTTGGTTTTCTTAAGGTCCTCAATGATATTGTATCTAGATTTGTTTTGCTTTGGATTTTTCTCTATTTGTCGTAATGGCATATTAAATTTTGGTTGTATAGGCATTGTGGGATCCTTAGGTGAGATAGGGATTTTGTTAGACTACTCATTGTGTGGGATAGAATTTTTATAAGGAGATGTGGAATAAGTCACTGGTTCTTTTCTTTTACTCTAAATAATATAATTGTTCTCTTTGAAATTATTGGTGATCTTCCACCTCTTTGTCCAAGTATTCTTTAGGTTCCTCTTCATCCACTCCTAAGAGCTCATATGTTTCTAAAACTAAGGATATCCTTGCATTATGATTAGCTTGATTCCTACAATACTCATTAGTAGGAACTAACTCCAATTTTTCCATCTTTTTCTAAACAATATATAAATAAGATATTATGCTTTTTAGTGTCAACCATTGGGTTAGCCTAGTCGGTTACTAGCCCACTTTAGGATGCTACGGTGTAGAAGGTTTGAAGTTCGAATCTCCTTGGTGACCTATTTTTGCTAAGTGATTAATGTGCAAGGTACAAAAGATTTAAATAAAATGTTTTGCCTTTTAGTGTCATCCGATGGGTTAGCTCAGTTGGTTATAAGCCCGCATTAGGGCACTATGGTGCAGAAGATAAGAGAGTCGAATCTCCTCAATGACCTATTAAAGTTTTGTTGTGCAAAGTAAAGTTTTTTAAATTAAATTTTAATAAAGAGAAATATAAGGAGCCATTTTGTTGTTAATAAAGTTTTATTTTGTAAGTTTTAAAAGGGAGATATAAGGAGTTATTTTTAATTAAGCTTTATTGTGTATGTTTTTAAAAGGAGTGATAAGGGTTTAAAGTGTTTGATTTGATATTTAAATCAAGAAGGGAAAAAGAGAATTATTGATCAAATTTTGGAGTAGACCTGAGCAAAGTTATAAATCAGATTTTGGGAGCAGATTTGAGCAGTGTTGTTGATCAGATTTGGAAGCATATTTGAGCAATATTTGTGATCAAATTTAGGAGCATATTTGAGCAGTATTTGTGATCAAATTTGGTAGCATATTTGAGTAGAGTTTTGGACCAGATTTGTGAGAAGAAGGTTGGTGCCTTCAAATTTGTGGCTTGGTGCCCATAAAATTGCAAAAGGGGATTGGTGTCTCCAATGGGTTGGTGCTTGTTGTAGCCAAAATTGATACAACATGAATGTACCCATAATTTAAATTTTTTGAAGGTCTTAAGAAGGTACACCTTTTGTGAAGAGTTCATGTCTAAATAAATGATTTATGTCTTCATAAAAATCTCCAACCCCTAAGCAACTAATATTTTCCTTTTATTAAAATTTAAGGGTTTCCCTTGGTTTTCCTTGCAAAGATTTCACCCTTTGGCTGACAGGAAGAAATTTTTTGTCGATGAGTGAAAGTTGTCAGAACTAAAATCTTTTCGACCAAACTTTGAAAAATAATCGGCCAATAGAAAAGAGCGATCAACCGAATCCAAGTATTGTTGGAGAATTTTTCAACTGATCCCATCAGAAGAAAAACCAACTTTATTTTATAAGTAAGTATTTTTCGATCAACTGATAGAAATTTTTGGCTGACCACTCAGGTCGAAAAGCTAAAGCAATCAAAGTGTGCAAAGTTAAATCGACCAATGAAAAGGAGGGTGTTGTCGAGGATTTTTTCGGTTGAATGAAATTCGGTCCATTAAAGAAACCCTTTTTGGGTCATCAAGAAGAAAACAAAGTCGAAAGTAAAAAGTATTTTAGACCGATACGAAGGAAATTGCTGCCAAACTTCATCGATCGACAAAAAGAAAACGATGACCGATCGTTCGTAAAAAAGATAAACTTTTTTGGCTAACCATGGTAACTAGTTGGCCGAAAGTTCTATTGACTAAAAAATACATCATGTCGCTTGACATAAACATGTTGTCGATAAAAAAGAATGAAAAGGGGGCCAAAAATTCAAAATTTAATATTTCTCCTTTCGGTTGGTGATAACCAAAGGTCGATCCTCGGTGAAAACGAAGATGTTTTTTTCGATCGAAGCAAAGCTTTTATTGACTGAATGGATGTAAAGATCGACTGAAAATTTAGAGAAAAGCGCTACCATTAAAATATTTTGGTCAAAAAATGAAAGACACTTAAATACCCACGGCTGAACGTATCCTTGTCATCTAAAGACCATTGGTCGAACGAGATCAACGGATGAGATCAACCCATCCAATCAAAGGTAAAAACGATTTGATTTAAAGCACTGCAACTCTCTGACTTGTATGTATTATAGTTAGTCGAATATTATTGAACTAATTATCGTGTAGAGCAAAACATAGCTTAAATCATACATGCACTGAATAAATGATGAGGCCAGGAATTGCCTCATCCATAAACACTTTTTGATACATTCTACTGATTTGAATCACCCTTTTTATTATGTTTTTATGCTGATTTTGGGTAAAATGCATTATGTATTTATGTTTTGCATATTCTGAAATGTTAAGTGCATATATTCTATTTTACTGTTTATTTTTGTAGTTTCACCTGTTTTCAGCTAATTTATTAATAGGAATTCAGAATCAATAATCATTGTTGAATGTTTGGTGCTTAGTAATAATGTTCCTCTATTTTGAACTAATTCAAATGCAAAAGGCACCAAGGAACTTGTCCCCTGTAACTGACTGTGCAGAAAAACAGGGTAAGACTATGACAGTTCCAGCCAGTTGTACATTTACAGCAGGGCTTGGAAACAGTCACTTCCGCACATGTCACCTATGCAATAGGATAAGGGAAGACCATCCAGGTGGTCTAAAACTTCCTCCTTATGCGTTTGAAGCACGAAAAAACAACTGAAATTCACCTCCTTGTTATTCCGGAGCAGTGCAGGAATAATAGCGCAGGAATAAGGAATAGCGCAGGAACAATAGAAGACGGTCAAAAAGTGACAAATCGGTAAAATAAATTAATGGAAATTGACCAGAAAGTTGTCCTAGCTCATGTTAACTGATTTCCTCAATGAATGCAGCTTAATAAGGTTGAATGGATCAAGTTTTGACAAAGCAAGTTCATGCATTTCAGGAAATAGTTGTGCAAACAGTTGTAAATCCCTACAAATCAGCAACCAAGCATATCAGCACTGCATTATAAATAAGAAAGCTCCCAGCACGATTGAGCATATAGAGATATAGGCATTTAGGCATATAGGAGAGAAATAGGCAATAGAGTACAGTTATTTCTATAGCAAAACAGTAATCTGCAGGTTTTTCCTGCATTACTGTAATGCATTTCTAGATTTAATAAAAGGTGTAATTTTTCAGTTATCAATTAACATGATTGAGTTGATGGTTGGCATTTAAGTTTCCTTAGCATAACTCTTCACCTTCATCTAGTTCTAGAAGCAAGGGCCACTTGCAGGACTAGAGGAAGGCAACTTTTGACAGAATATCTTGCTAATTTTCTGCTGCAGCAGATTAGCAGAATTCTGCCAGTCTTTTTCATTTCTTTAGCAGCTTTAAATTCAGATTTTAGCATTTGACAGTATTTTCCATATTTCCATGCAATTTTAGTATTTCTGTTTCAGCTTTGCAGCAACTTCAGGTTTTCTATCATTTGCCAGATTTGTAGCAATTTTTAGTTTTCTGTAATTTACTGCAATTTCCAGATTTGTGGCATTTCCAGTTTGCAATAGATGATAATTTGATTTTATAGATTTATAACATGCTCATAGAAATTGTAGTTAGTTTATCCTTCAGCAACTATGTGTGATTTTCTGTAATTTGCTTTCTATCAATTTCAATTCAGCAACATTTCATTTCCTGCTCTTTCAAATTCTGTAATTTCCATTTACTGTAGTTTTAATTTAGTTTTTATCTTCTGCAATTTGATTTTCAGTTGTAGGAATTAGAGGTCACACAAAAACCCCCAAAAACACTAATTGTTCCACCAATAAAACCCTGTTCTTGAATGAATTGAACCTGCAATTGTGACACCTTCTATCGTATACAGCCTTTGGACACCGCCCTGGACTGACACATATAATGATTAAATGGTGAATGAACAACGACACTCATAATTTTTGGCACCATTGTCGGGGACATAATAGGTGTTGTTAGAAAAAGTAAAATAGGTCAAGAATTGTGTTACAATTCTTGAAATACTGCATTTCAGTTTATTTTGTGAATAGGCATAAATGCATAGGCTAAGGGACAAAAGAGGGAGGTTTATCCGGAGTGGCTCTGAACCACCAAAGAGACCTGCTCGGTCTGATGAAGATTTGCCTTCATTTGAAATCTCTGAGGAAAATAAGCCAGACATACCTTCTTCATCAGATGCATTTTTGGAAAAATTAGAAAGAGAGCTTTTTGAAGCACTAGCTGCTAAACACTCCCCTCTGACTAAACTATTCCCATCATCCTTTAGAAGGAAAACAACTATGGCTGCAGCAGCAGCACCTCCAGGTGGATATGATAATCTTGATGATCCTCCTAAAACTTTTGAATATCCCATTCGGTTGGATCCACTTCTAGATGCCCCCATGAAAACAATCTCCCCATCCATATTGCCAATTTTTATGGGAACTGTTTCAGAAGATCCTGATCAATTTCTGTTTGAATTCAAAGTGTTATGTCAGACTTATGACTACATAAATGATAATCAAAAATTGAAATTGTTTCCTTCCACACTTAAGGACGCTGCTCTCCGATGGTTCATGAGCAATCTTGAACCTAACTCAATCGACACTGGGATGAAATGGAGACTGCATTCTTAAATAAATATCAGGATTATTGTAGAGTAAGAAACAGGAAAGATGAGTTGTTTAGGATCAAGCAAGAAGAAGATGAGAGTCTAGAAGATTATCTTGATTGCTTTGCCTTTGTCCAAAAGAGGTGTGGTGCTGTAGAACCTGATTTATTAAAGCCTATCTTCTTAAGAGGATTGCATGATGAATCTAGGGAAGTGTTAGATTTAATGGGAAAAGGAGACATAGATCAACTTGAACTTGAAGATATTGTGGAGTTATGTAAAAACTATTCCCGCACTCACCACTGGAGAAAGAAAAGGAATTCTGGCAATAATGGTATAAAAGAGTTGATGGAGGAAATGGCCAATTTAAAAACTGATATCCTTGTTCAACTTAATACTGCATTAGGTGAGAAAAACACAAGATCTAATTCTACACCACCTTTAGCAATTTATTGTCCAAGGTGTAGGAATAAGCATGCCTTGCAAGACTACCCCTTAAACAAAACCTCTATTTGTGGAATCTGTTCCAAGGAACATTCAACAGATAGATGTCCTTTGTTACCTCATCTAAAATCTGTTTTGGGCACCCAAACAGAAGAACTTAATGCTATTGAGTAGAGAACTGGTGGTGGTTATGCATAATATCCCAATGCTCCTAGATTTCCAAATTGGGCACAATCTCCTTGGAATATGAATATGCCATGGGGATAAGCAGAAGCTTCTGCACAACCTTGGAACCAACCTTGGACAGCTCCTCCAGATTGGTCACAATCTGGGTGGATGAACCCACCTTGGCATACCATGCCTCTACAATGGACACAACAAAGACAAATATGGGGACAACAATATCAGGGACAGCCATTTCCACCACAACAATATCAACCCCATCAAGGACAACAAAGGTATCAAGGGCAAACTCAAAACTTGCTGCCAGCTCCTAATCCAAATTTTCAGGGAAGAACACAACATCAACAAATGCAACCAGTAAAACAACCTCCACTCCCAGCTCAGCCTGTGACTAACCCAAATAATGCCAGACAAGCAGCCCTTGTTTATGAGGCTGAGTCTAAAGACACTGCTGCAGTTCATGTACTTGACTGTAGTAACATCCAGCTGCATTCAGGGAAGACTTTACCTAAACCTATTCCACCCACCATTGAAGAAATAAGTGAGAAACAAGAACCTCCAAATCAAGAGGCATTGCAACAACAACAAAAAGAAGAAAAAACAACAAAAATGCAGGAATCTTCTCCAGTAGCTTTGCCATATCCTGAAAGGTTTGAACATGTTGCTACTACCCCTAAATCAGAATTAGTAACAGAACTCAAAAAGGTGTCAATTTATCTTCCTTTGCTGCAAGCAATAAGAGATATACCTTTAATCAAAAAGACTATTTAGGAGTTATGTATCAAGAAACCTGGTAGAAAAAAGAAAGCCTTTCCTAAAACTATTCAGGTAGAAGGGAAATTAGCTGATCTATTGGCTGAGACACTAGTTCCTCCCAAGTATAGTGACCTAGGCAGTCCAGTAGTAACAGTTACTATTGGAGTCATGCAAATTCCTAATGTGCTAATTGACCTTGGAGCTGCAATTAATGTAATGACTAAAGACACAATGCAAAAACTGTAGCTCCATAATCTCAGTCCTACCACCACAGTCTTGGAAATGGCAGATAGGTCAGTAGCTAAACCGGAAGGTATCTTAGAAGATGTGGTCATTAAAGTCTCTTCGTGGGAATATCCTGTAGACTTCTTGGTGTTGCAGCCTAGGACTTCGATCAATGGATACCCTACCATTCTAGGATGACCTTGGTCAGCTACTGCAATTGCATTTATAGATTGCGGAGTCGGGGGAAATGACCATTTCCAATGGTATTGACCTCGCAGAAAATTTCTTTGTATCCACCAACTCAACCATCAACTAAATTTTTTGGACAAATTTGGTATCCCGAATCGATGAAGAATCTGAACAAGAAACCATTGCTACTTTGGCTACAATCATAGTGAAAGAACATATTGAGGAAATCACAACACCTGGGAGAGAAATATTTAAGAGTGAAACTGTTCTAATTAAAACATTACAATCATAAGGACTAACTGATGATCAAACTCTTGTTCATCGATTGTTGTGGCAAGAGGAGGAAAAAAATTTTGAGCTTCTGTCATACGTGCCCAGTCAAACGAGATCATTCACACTACCACATGGATGGCATCATCATCTCCTTAACACATTCAAATGTCCTCTGATTCCATCGAGTATCACCTCTGAGTCAGATTCTAGAACATTTCATACTCTATGACCACATCATTGTCCATTAAATGCATTGATCAGTAGCTATGAAGCAGTTAGTTCTATCTATCCAGGGATCAAACAAATTGAAATCCATCTAGGTAAATTTTTGAACATTAATAGCTAGCTAACTGAGGACCAGGAAGCCAAGTTGTTTGCAGTATTACAAAAACATGTTCAAGCTTTTGCATGGAATTATAAAGACATGACAGGCATTCATCCTGAGGTATGCACACATAGGATATACACAGAAAACGTAAAACCAGTAAGGCAACTTCAGAGACGTTTGAATCCTGCTCTAAAAGAAATTGTGAAAGAGGAAATTGAAAAACTCTTAGATGTTGGATTCATTTATCCAATATTCGACAGTAAATGGGTTTCACCACTAGTCATTGTTCCAAAGAAAAATGGTAAAATGAGAGTGTGGATTATAGGGAGTTGAATAAGGCCACACATAAGGATCATTTTCCATTACCATTCATAGACCAAGTATTGGATACCCTTGCTAGAAAGAAATTTTTATGTTTCCTTGATGGTTTCAGTGGGTATAACCAAATTCAAGTTGCCCCAAAAGATTAGGAAAAGACTACTTTTACATGTCCTTGGGGAACCTTTGCTTACAGAGTTTTACCCTTTGGGTTATGTAATGCTCCAGCAACATTTCAAAGAGCTTTTTTAGCAATTTTTTCTGATTTAACCAATGAAAGTGTTGAAATTTATATGGATGATTTCACAGTATTTGGGGATAATTTTGAATATGCATTAGAACAGCTCAAAAAAGTGCTGATTCGTTGTGAAACATACCATCTCTCTCTTAATCCTGAGAAATGTTTTTTAATGATGAAGGAAGGAATTGTTCTTGGACATCATATCTCTTCTTATGGAATCAAAGTTGACCCTAAGAAGGTTGAAGTCATCAAAAACCTTCCCCCTCCACAAACTCAGATTGATGTACGCAGTTTCTTAGGACACATTGGTTTTTATCGTAGATTCATTGCTAATTTCAGTACCATAGCAAATCCCATGTTTGCTTTGCTCATGAAAGATTCTGAATTTGTTTGGTCTTCTAAATGTCAAAATTCCTTTGAAAAGTTAAAGGAGAAGTTAACCACTCCACCTATTTTAAGAGGTCCTAATTGGGAGTTACCCTTTCATATTCAAACTGATGCTTCCAAACTAATGCTTCCAATAATGCTATTGGAGCTGTGTTAGGACAGATTGAAAATGGGGAACATTATGCAATATATTATATCAGTAAAAACTTGACAGGAGCTGAGAAAAACTACACTACCATTGAAAAAGAATTCTTGGCTGTAGTCTATGCTATTAACAAATTTTGACACTACATCACAGGGTATCAAGTATTCATCCATACAAATCATACTGCAATCAAATACTTGATGAATAAACCATTGGTTAGTGCAAGAATTATTCGTTGGTTGATTCTATTGCAAGAATTTGATGTTACCATAGTAAACAAGCCTGGGAAATCTAATGTCGTTGCAGATTTCTTGTCAAGAATACCAAATGCAGATACAGGGGAAGTTGTAGAAGATACCTTCCCAGATGAAAAGTTGTTTGTTGTCTCTGTACAATCTCCATGGTTTGTAGACATAGCTAATTACTTAGTTATAGGGAAAATTCCTCTTCACTTTACCCCTAAACAAAGGAAACAGTTAATCAAGCAAAGCTCTTCTTTTAAGTGGATAAAAGGATTACTGTTTAAATGCAGTCCTGATCATGTTTTACGCAGGTGTATCCGCCAGGATGAAGCATATGACATCCTACGAGCATGCCATGATGAACCATCAGGAGGGCATTATTCAGTCAAAAGCACTATTCGCAAAATCTTGGGTACCGGATACTATTGGCCATCTTTGCACAAAGATGTAAAAAGGTACGTAAGACATTGTGATGCTTGCCAACGAATGGGAAAACCTACTTTTACTAGTGAAATGCCATTACAACCTCAAATAGGAACATAACCATTTGAAAGATGGGGTTTAGATTTTGTAGGACCCATTAATCCTCCTTCCAAAGGCAAAGTACATATCTTGGTATGTACTGATTATGTTACCAAATGGGCAGAAGCTCGTGCCTTTAAGCATGCTCATGAAGAGAAAGTTGCTGATTTTCTGTATTCCACAGATTTTTCTGTGTTTTGGAGCCCCACAATCCATCACAACTGATCAAGGACCCCAATTTACTTCAAAAATTGTTGAAGCCTTCACTCAACTCTATCAAGTCAAACACAGAAAATCCTCACCTTATCATCCACATGCCAATGGCCAATTTGAAGTGACCAATAGAGAATTAGAACGAATTCTGACCAAAACCATAGCATTCCATAGAAGGAATTGGCTAGACAAGTTACCAGAGGCTATTTGGGCTTACAATACCATGTGGAAATCCACCACTGGATTTACCCCATATGAATTAGTTTATGGAAAACAACCTCTTTTGCCTATTGAATTTGAATTACTAACTCTTTGAACTACTTTGGAAGTAGGAATTGATTTGTCACAGGCACAAGAAGATCGCATTCTGCAACTTGATGCATTGGATGAACTACGCATGGATGCCCTACATCAGACAGAGGTGATCCAAGCACAAAGGAAGATGTGGCATGATAGTCACATTCAGCAGTGGAGATTTCAGCAAGGTGATTGGACCTTGTTGTTTGATTCACAATACAAGGACTTTCCTGGAAAGTTGCAGACCGGATGGCTTGGGCCGTACCAAATTGAGGAAGTGTTTGACAATGGAGTTGTTCGCCTTACACCTATCGATGACTCACAACGCAAATTGGTGGTAAATGGACATCGTCTTCATATGTACCATAAACCACAAAACAAGGAGGAATTTCTCAAGCAATTGGGAAGTTTGGATGTACACATTTGGGAAGAAAGCTCTTCTTCCATCTCGAATTCAGTAGAATGATACAAGTTAAAAAAAATAAAAACAAAAAGAAAATATAAAAACTCAGAAAGTGAAAACCTCTTTGAGGCGCTCCTGAGTTGGGTTTACATGAAAATTGGGGTTCCGACATGTTTACCTAATTGGTTTCACCCTCATTGTCCTATGACCATTGTTTTACCTATTTTCAGATTGCACCTACCTCAGTTCAAGGACTGGTTAGCTGGAAATTTCAGTAGGAGCACCCTGAAATGTAGATAAAATGGTTTTAACAGGTATGTGCCTTTTCATTTTTTGAATAGTGTAAATCATTAGTATATAGTGTATTTATCCGTGATTAGTATAAAGCATAAAAAAGGGGAATCAAAAGTAGAAAGTGTTTTACAAATGCCTCTGCCTAATCCTGCTCTAGAATGCAAAAGAGAAAACTGCGCCGAAACTAGTAAAAAGAGAGCGCAGGAATAAAACTGTTTATTTCAGAGTGCAGGAATAAACTGTTTTTATTCCAGAGCGTAGGAATAAAACTGTTTTATTTCACTAAGCGCAGGAATAAGTCATTAAGGGCAAGAATGAAATTTTGGGTAAAATTTGATGACACGTGGCCAACGATGATTTATTTGGTTGGAAAAAGGGATTATGAGTCTCGAATTCTGTGTAGCATGTGAAAGGTGGCAACCATAATGAAATTAAGCAACATTTAACGACGTTGTAAAAGCTGCCACGGCATTTTGCATGTTTCGAAGCAGTTTCGATGCTGGTAAAAGGATTGAAAAGCCCTAAAAATAGAAAACACAGCCGCAGGTTGTAAAAATTCACAGTCATCGACAAAAAGCAGTAGACGATACCATGGGCAAAAAGAAGGTTAGAGCTGAACCTGAAAACATTAGTTACCTGCAAACCGATGCTGCATCCCTGCAAATTTTTATCGATGGAGGATTTTTGCCGTTTTTGCGTAAATTCGATGATTATTCTGAGGGCCTGGCGGTAGAATTTGCACGCACATTTCGAAACAACAGAGTGCATATTGGCGGGATGTCTATCTAGGTAACCCCCGAAATACTCAGTCTGGTTACTGAATTTCCCCTTCAAGGTGTGCAAATTATTAAAACTGGCAGAAATATTTTAACAGACCTAGTGAATCAATTTAAGGAAGAAGAGGACAGGCAAATAGAAATTTTAATGCAAGATTATAGATTTGATTTTGGAATTAGGGGAAAAACTTGGATAAAATATTATTCAAAGGTGAAATAAAAAGTTTGAATAAAATACTGTAGCAGCCGACATTGTAGAAGCCTGCATACTATAGCAGCCGCCACTTTAGCAGTCCGTGCACGGTAGCGGTCACAAAAATTTTGGCCCTAAAAAAAAAAAAAAAAATGGCAGATTTTTGAGGCAACAAGTTGTGACAGATGGAGCAGCAAGGAGGAGGAGCGAGAGGTCTAGGGGCATCAAACCCTAGGTGTGGGACTTCAGAGGGCAGATCAACAGACGCGGCAGGTGGGGGCTGCGGCGAGATAGCGAGCCCCTAGCGAGAGGATGTGGACAAGGAAGTTCTATTGTAACCGGTCCAAGGGCGTTGGGCGGATGCGATTGAAGATTTCTCTGAGGGGTACCAGGACTCTATGCATCAGGATCAAAGGAAGACCCAAGAAGGAGACAAAGAGAAACCTGGCAACTGGAGACCTTCATATCTTAATGCTCTTCGCGGTAAGCAAAAATTATTCGACTCTTGTTTTAATCTAAAATCTGTCAATGGTAGGTTGCACGTCCCGGATTCCTTAGCTCAGCATGTGGCTATGGAGGGCAGAACATCTCTGGTGGCTAAATTTATGGGGGTGAGGCCGGACATGGAAGTCATAAGGAGATGGGCCATCCAAAAATGGCAACCAAGGGCCGGTATGATGATTAAGGCTTTACCCAAGAGTTTTCTTTTGGTGACATTTCAATGTGAACAGGACATGGAAAGGACTCTCCAAGGAGGTCCTTGGTTTTTTGGGAAAAGGGGCTTGTATCTGAAGCGTTGGTCCCCCGATTTCAACCCCAGGACTCGAGTCTTGGATTTGGCTCCTATTTGGGTTAAGATGCCGGGATTACCTCTCGCTTTCTGGAACGAACAAATCTTGGCTGGGATAGTTACAGAGATTGGAGAACTAATAGCTATTGATCCTGCAACCTTGAGCAAAACAAGACTCCTGTATGCTCGCATGTGTGTGTTGGCGGACCTAAGTAAAGACCTCCCTAAATCCATTATTTTGTCGTCTATGTTTGGCCTTCATACTCAGGTCTTTGAATATGAAAATATGTCTTTTAAGTGTAGTGTTTGTGGGAAGGTAGGGCACCAGGGTATCCACTGCATTTCCAAGAACCAGCCCCCACTCCAGAATAATATCCCTCCCCCGTAGATCTCCATTCCTACCCAACCTGGGCCTCAAGGACGTGGAGCTCGAAATCTGAATATCAGAGACCCTGTTCGCCCTATTGTAAGCAAGAGGCAACGTTTTAACCCTCCTCCCAAAAATTCCTATGCCCCGAAACCCTCTCACAGGGGAGCTGGTCCCTTTGATGGGAACCCTCAAGCTCAACTTGCTCCTAAGATGATACAGTAAGCCTCAGAGCCAAATCACAAAGGAAAGAACCCCATAGATCAATGCCCTGGGGCAAGTAAGTTTGATTGGATGATACGGGAGGCCTATGGAGGCTCGGTGGAAGTGGTCCCATGTACTGCAGAGGAATTTATGGGAAGAAATTCCAGGGAGATCAACATCCCAGTGGAGAACATTTTTGATGCATTAAATCATTTGAAGGGAGATCAGATGGACAGACCAAGAAGTGGAATCCGAGGTAGAGGAGACTCAAGAGAAGGATTTAGAGGAGAAAAATCGAAGGAAGGAGCAGGAAACTAATAATACGAGGCAAGGATACTCAAGAGGAAGAGGTGAACCACCAAGATCAGTGTAACCCCAAAGCAGGGAAAAAAGAATCTACTAATCAAGAAGCTAAGAGCACGGAATCATCTCCACTCGTCAAAAAGACCAGTTAACCTGGAAAGCCAGATTGTTACCCCAAAGACCAAGACTGACCTACCCAAGATGGTTACTAGAAGCCAAGTGAATCCCAAGGAACTTCAACCTAGAGCGAATGTATGGGGATATGGTTCGGTAGGAAGAGGGAAACCTAGCAATGCTGCCTTAAGGCAGAAAGAAGCAGAGCGAGGAGTGGTTGATGGCACTCAAGCAATATTGCTCTTTGGGGCGAAGGCTCGAGGATCCAAAGCCCATAAATGAAGATTCTTTCATGGAATATTCGTGGGAGTAATCCTGCAAAAATAAGATCTTTGTATGCTCTTAGACAAGAACACAAACCAGATATGATTTTACTGTAAGAAACTAAAATGGAGGAGAGTAGAGATATTCCTTTTAAGAATAGGACTTGGCGAGAAGCTGAAGTAGTAGGCCAAGAGGCCACCTGGAACAGCAGGAGGGTTACTCGGTTATGTGGAACAAAAATGTGATTGATAGTAGATTGATTCTGATGTCTAGTTTGTTTATTTGTCTCTTATGTGTGGATAAAACCACGCAGGAAGAGTGGATCTTAACGAATGTATATGCTCCAGTTAGACAGGGACTGAGAAGGGTTCTTTGGAGTCAGCTAGCTGAATTAAGGGAGACGGTCCCCAACTACCCTTGGATTGTGGCGGGGGATTTCAATTGCTACCTTAATCCTGTAGATAAATTGGGGGGCTCTCAAAGAATAACTGCTGATATCTACGAGTTTAGAGATTTTGTTGAGCAACATGAGTCGATGGATGTGGACTCGCGTAGATTCTCCTATACATGGTCTAACAAAATATTGGAGGAAAACCAAATTCGGATAAGATTAGATAGGTTTCTTCTTTCTCAAGAATGCCTGGAGAGGTTTGGGGACTCTTCATTAACGGCACTCCCAAGAATCGGGTCTGATCACAACCCAATTTTGTGGGAAACATGGGAGGACTCTAAGAAAAGATACATAAGACCCTTTCGATTCGAACTTATGTGGTTCCAACATCAGGATCTCAAGGATCTTGTTGCCCAATGGTGGGACAAAAAGTATAATGGTTCGAAACTGGCCCAAGTGGCATGTAAACTAAGGAATGTGAAGGCTAACATTAGAGAGTGGAACAAAACTTCCTTTGGCAATATTTTTGTTAAAAAGGCAAAACTAAAAGACAAGATCAATGAACTACAGGAGAAGTTGAAGTCGGAAGCGACTTACGGAGGATCCGAGAAACCGGGAGAGGGAGTCGTTAGCCGAATACCACGCGATGCTAGGATTTGAAGAAACCTTTTGGAGGCAGAAATCCAGACTGCGTTGGTTAAAGGAGGGTGACGAAATACAAAGTTCTTCCATGTCTCTACTCTTCGCCATAGGAGTACTAACAAAATTAAGGAGATCAAGATGGCCGATGGGTCTAACACCAAAGATATGGAAGACATAAGGAGGGAAGCGGTTGAGTACTTTAAATCGTTGCTAGAAGATGTAAATCCGACTATTGAATAAGAGGACTCTCTGTTGGCAGCCATTCCACCCCTCGTAACTAATAATCTTAATGGATTCTTACTTAGTCCTTTCACAAAGGAGGAAATCAAGAAGGTCATTTTTGACATGGATGGTAACAGCTCCCCAGGACCGGATGGCTTCCCTGCAGCTTTCTTCCAGAAGTTTTGGGATATCCTAGGCAATGATGTAGTGGAAGCTATAATTGAGGCTCAAAAGGACATGGAAATCCCAGAAGGAGTTAATGCTACTTTTTTAGTCCTCATCCCTAAACTAGTGGGAGCAATGGAATTTTCCAATTTTCGCCCTATCAGTTTATGTAACACTCTGATGAAGATTCTCACAAAAACAATCGCCAATAGGCTGAAGGTTATCCTTCCTTTCATCATTGATATGAACCAAGGTGGCTTTGTGAAAGGGCAAAAAATATTGGATGGTATCATCACAATTCATGAGGTTATTCATTCAATGGTGACTAGTAAGGAAGCAGGTATGTTACTAAAGCTTGATATGAATAAAGCCTACGACCGGGTCTCATGGCGGTTCCTCACCAAGATTTTGGGTAAGTTTGGTTTCTGTCCCCAGTGGATTAAGTTGATTTTTAGTTGTATCTCTACTACAAGATTTTCTGTCATGGTGAATGGGTCACCCTTCGGTTACTTTAAGAGTGAAACGGGGTTGCGACAAGGAGATCCTTTGTCTCCATACTTGTTTATTATTTTAGCGGAAGCATTGGGTAGGAACATTTCAGCAGCGGTGGCAGATGGTCAATTGGAAGGTTTTAAACCAGCCTCAACAGCAGAGCTAGTGTCTCACCAACAGTTTATGGATGATACAATCATTGTGTCCAAAGCCTCGGTGCCTCAAGCTAGGAAGTTGAAGAGAATTCTAACCAAGTATGAGACAAGACGGGACGAGTACATAAACCATAAGAATAGTAGCATCTATTTCTTTAACATGCCTGATGGGAGGGAGGAAAGAATAGCTAACCTCTTCGGTTGTGGAAAGGAGCTTCTACCAACAACTTATCTAGGCATGCCTATGTTCAAAGGAAGAATGAAGGCTACTTTGTGGAACTCGATCATTGACAGGATCTCCAAAAAGTTAGCGAGGTGGAAGGGCGACCTTCTCGACTCCGCGAGAAAAGCCTTATTAGTTCAAACTACTTTACAGAGCATTCCAATTTCTCGCATGTCTCTATTTAGAATGCCCGCAAAGGTCCAAGCTACATTGGAGCTAATTCAATGCAACTTCTTGTGGTCGGGTTCAGAGGAGAGAAAGAGAATTTCGTTGGTAGCATGGAATCAGGTGTGTGCAAGCAAGGATCAGGGGGGCCTGGGGTTAAAGAGAATGAAAGAAATGAATCAAGCTCTGATTGGCAAACAGGTATGGAGATTTATCAATAATGATCAATTGGGATGGGTAAAACTTCTTAAGGCAAAATATATCAGAAATAATCAGGACTTCCTAAAAGCTGATAATCTTCCTAGAGGATCCTATTTTTGGAATTGTTTGCTCGAATGTCGGGAGGTAGTTAGGAAAGGCATCAGATGGAGAATTGGTAATGGAAGACAAGTGGACTTTTGGAAAGACCCGTGGTTGGAAGAGGCCCCTCTGAAAGATAACTTAGACCTTCAGGTCCTCCAACATAAACTTTCGAAGGAAAGGGGATTTTATTGCTGTAGCACAGGAAACTTCTTCTTGGAAGAAAATCACAGTTCATAATCTGTCAGATCAAGAGAAGGTGGCCCTAACCAAACTCAATGATGCTTTAAGGGTGTTCCCGATCATTCCCGGGGGAGGAAGAGACAAGGCGATTTGGGGCAAAACTACAAGTGGGATCTATTCAGTAAAAACTACCTATAAGTTAATCCACTCAGGATTCAATGGTTGGACTCCGACTTATGTTATTTGGTTAAATAATTTAACCCCAAAAATAGCTTTCTTCTTTTGGTTGGCAGTTCAAAATAAGATCCTGACAACAGATAATCTGCAAAGGAGAGGTTTCCAATTCATCAATCGATGTATCTTGTGTGAGAAAGCAATAGAATATGTAAGTCATATATTTCTAACTTGTGATTTTTCTTGTACAGTCTTCCAAATGATCCTGTCCAAATTTCATATAGATTGGGTCTGTCCAAATAGCATGTCTGACTTCTGCATACAGTGGGCTTCCCCCTTTCGGGCAAAGCTTTTGACTTGGCTCTGGAAGCTCAACTTACCCTATTTTTTATGGGGGATATGGAATGAGAGAAATAAGAGAGTATTTAAAGGACGTAAGAAAGATCCCAGGTTATGTGGTAATAAAATAATCAGAGCTTTGAAAGAAAACTGGAAAACTTTCTTCTTAAAAAATGAGACTATGTCTCTAAGGGAAAGGAGGATTTTACGGAACTGGGGAGAGGAACTTCCAGACCTAGACATTACAACCAACCCACGGGATGGTGTCAAGTGGATACCCCCCACACAAAAGTGGGTTAAGTTTAATTTTGATGGGGCAACTAAAAGGAAATCCGGGGCTGCAGGAGCGAGGAGGAGTTTTGAGAAATGAGGAAGGAAAAGTGGTCCTTGCCTTTGCGAAACCTTTGGGAACTCAAACAAATCATTTTGAGAAGCCCGAGCCTGCATGCAGGCAATGAGAATTGCCAGACTTGAGGGTTATAAGGAAGTTATCTTTGAAGGGGATTCGCTTAATATAATCAAGGCAATTATGGAGGATAAAGACCCCAGATGGACCATATTGGAGCTTATACTAGAAGCAAAGATTCATAAATCTCATTTGGTTAATGCCCGAATCCAACACACCTTCAGAGAAGGGAACCAGGCGACGGATCTAATGGCAAATATTACAGTTTTGTTGGGGAGATGCAAATTTGGAAGGATAACTTCCCTCAAGATCTATTGGTGTTGGTCGCTAGAGAAGAGCTAAGATCAAACTCGTTAGAGCATTAGGAGATCGAGAGGGGCTGATGATGAGTAATCCGACGGATGGAATTAGGCGAGAAAAGGCATCCCATTTGTTGGGGCCCGGGAGGTGACAAGTGTACGATGCTGACAACCTAGTGTTAGTAAGTGCTAGGTGTTGTTTGGTTTTTGTTTTATCCTGAATAGTCAAGCGACAAGTATAGGACTCTGGACTCTAAGTATGGCTTAATGTGAGTCTTAGAAAGATCCATTTTGTATTTTGATTATACGGGCTTGATGCTAGAACCAACCCATTTTGACTTTGTAAAAGGTTTGTGGACCTTATAACCACCTCTACCTTATACCAAAAAAAATAGAAATTTTAATGAATAAAAATGTGTGTAAAGGGGTCAAAAGGTCTAGCTTGCCGGCTCCTTGGGATGATGTAGCAATGTGGGTTATGAGGTATCTTACCTATGACGGCCAGTTTCCTGTTGTGTCTGGCCCACACCTCCGTCTCCTCAACCACCTACGCCATGGAGCAGCCAAACCTGAACTTAGGGTAAACATTCCCTTGTATCTTTATCAAGAACTGAAAGCCATGGCCCTAAAGTATCAAGTAGGGAAGGGAAGCCCTAAACATCATGGGCTAATTAAACTCATATGCAAATACCATTTCAGGGGAAACCCTAGGAACTTTGATCGATTCTTCTCTCCATGGGCAGAAATTGATGATTCAAACCCTACACCAGAGGAAGAGGAAACAGAGAGAGAATCAAAAGAAAATCCTCAACTAGAGCCCTCTAAACATAGAAGTCCCCCTTTACCTGACAGTACCCCATCTTCCAGAACTAGGAGTCAACATGCATCAACATCTGAATCCCGATTAAAAAGAAGAAAAGTGACATTTGCCGACAATGTGCAACCCAGTAGAGAAACTAGGGGTTCCAGTGGGCAGGCATCTGCTTCAGAATCAACAGTAGAACCCATGTTTGTCCCTGACCTAACAGAACAATCTGCAGCTGCTCCAGAACAAGCAGAAGCTGCATCTACTCAGGAACGCCAAAAACCAACAGGGTTGAGAAGGTCTGCACAACTTCAGAAAGCAAAAATTTTGTCAGAAACACCAGTACATATTGCAGACCTAATTAGTGTGTCATAAGAAGAAGAAATTGGGACAGATGGTTCACAGGAAGATGCACAAGAAATAAAAAGTACAGATAGAGAATTACAGCCAATGGAACTAGACCTAACCATGGAAACAACTATAATAAGCCCTGTCTATCCATTGGTTAATTATACAGACTTTGAGTCTGAAGAACATCTAAACTTCGATACTGAACCAGTTAGGATTGAGGAGCAGACTCCCATGGATTCTAAGTCTGAAAAATATTTTGAATTTGAAAAATATACTGATTCTAAAACACATTTTGAGTCTGAAACACATTTTGAGTCTGAGACACATTCTGTGTCTGAAGAAGAAGTTGACATCCACACTCAGTTGCATGCTGCAAGGAGTGTGATTAAAACCTAGACCAAATGGATTGACCAAGCTGAAGAAGCCATAAAAGAAAAAGATCAGCAAATTTTTTTGCTGTAGCAGCAAGTTCAGGAGTTGCAAGACAAATTACTACAGTAGGAAAATCAGTCTACAAGAGTAACAGAGACAACACCTGTTGAGTGGGCTCAGATTCTCCTAGATTTGGCTTCCTTAGAGGATGACATAGCACAAGTGTAGAGATCACCTGTTGCAGATGAAGTAGGAGTAGAAGCAGTTGATGGTATGCCTCTGCAAGGAGATCCATCTGACATTTTGATGCAGAATGACAGTCCTTTTCAACAGGGCATTCAAACATCTTTTGTGCAGGACCACACAGTTGTAGCTCAAGAACAAGTGTCTACACTCTCTCCTCTGGCACAAATACTTTCGCTTGATGATCCAGTAGTTACAGTAGTTACAGCAGAACAGGGGATACAGACAGATTTGCCAGCTACAACATCAATTGTAGAAGTTGGTGTATAGGTGAATATAGTGGCCTAGATGCAACCTATTATGAGGCCCCCAAACACAGTGCCTTTAACTAAGTATAATGAGGACCTAGACTATTGGATGACTCAGTGCCATCAACTAGAAGGGAAAATTGCAACTTTGAACTCTGCCACAGCCAAACTAGCAGAGAAAGAAACAAAAATCAATAGGTTGAAAAAATAGATAAAATATGTATGTCAAATTGCAGAGTATGCAATACAATGCAGAAGACCACCTAGGTTCTACAGCTTCCTACTCAAGGAGAAGTACCTACGTTTGCAGATTATGAGACTAGTTTATGAGCTTCCTCACCAGTTGACCACTCCTGTAGAATTTGTGGAAGCCTTTGTGTAGAGTCCAGTAGAGCAGCAGAACTTAATGTGTGAGTTATTCTTACATAACTTTTTTTTGCCAACAGAGAGTATGTTTCTGCCTCACATGTATACAGGAGATTTGCAACTGAGGGCCTTTATGTCCACCTTGCAAAATAATATTTATTGGGACTCAGAGAAGAAGATAGCCAAGGACTTAGAATCATAGGCAGTTTTACTTATCAGGCCTGCTCCTCTCAATCACAAGGATTGCATCAGTACTCACTACTCCTTTATGAGAGATCCCAAGATGAGACAACTTTATCTAGGAAATCTGCAAAAAGGTATAACGCAATTTCAAAATTTTTGTGTAGATTTCTTTGATGATGCTATGGCAGCATGCAAGAACAAGTGGGGTGAATTATCTATTTCCCTACAGAAATGGGAGCCAATTTCTCCCACTAACCTGTTTTGGTCAAGGAGAAGGGCCGAAGGTATTATATACATTATTTTAGAAATCAAAGAACAATGGATAGGGCTAAGATACAAAATGCCTTTGGTTATCACTCCTGTCCCCTATTTCTTTGACAGTGATCCACAGCCTAATGAGGACTTCCAACAATGGTTTTAGTCTATGAAAGCAGTCAGTGGATTCTACAAAATTGGTGGTGCATTGTTAAAATTTTGAGAAAGATGTGTAGATCTGGACCTGTGTGCTTCAGTAGCTGCACAAAATGCATGAGGACATGCATTACAATAAGTTGGGGGAAAATGATGAGGCCAGGAATTGCCTCATCCATAAACACTTTTTGATACATTCTACTGATTTGAATTACCCTTTTTATTATGTTTTTATGCTGATTTTGGGTAAAATGCATTATGTATTTATGTTTTGCATATTCTGAAATGTTAAGTGCATATATTCTGTTTTACTATTTATTTTTGCAGTTTCACCTGTTTTTAGCTAATTTATTAATAGGAATTCAGAATCAATAATCATTGTTGAATGTTTGGTGCTTAGTAATAATGTTCCTCTATTTTGAACTAATTCAAATACAAAAGGCGCCAAGGAATTTGTCCCTTGTAGCTGACTGTGCAGGAAAATAGGGTAAGACTATGACAGTTCCAGCCAACAGTACATTTACAGCAGGGCTTGGAAACAGTCACTTCCGCACATGTCACCTATGCAATAGGATAAGGGAAGACCATCCAGGTGGTCTAAAACTTCCTCCTTATGCGTTTGAAGCATAGAAAATCAACTGAAATTCACCTCCCTGTTATTTCAAAGTAGTGTAGGAATAAATGCGCAGGAATAAGGAATAGCGCAGGAACAACAAAAGACGGTCAAAAAGTAACAAATCGATAAAAGAAATTAATGGCAATTGACCAGAAAGTTGTCCCAGCTCATGTTAACTGATTTCCTCAACGAATGCAACTTAATAAGGTTGAATGGATCAAGTTTTGACAAAGCAAGTTCATGCATTTCAGGAAACAGTTGTGCAAATAGTTGTAAATCCCTGCAAATCAACAACCAAGCATATCAGCACTGCATTATAAATAAGAAAGCTCCCAGCACAGTTGAGCATATAGAGATATAGGCATTTAGGCATATAGGAGAGGAATAGGCAATAGAGTATAGTTATTTCTGTAGTAGGACAGTAACCTGTAGGTTTTTCCTGCATTACTGTAATGCATTTCCAGATTTAATAAAAGGTGCAATTTTCCAGTTATCAATTAGCATGATTGAGTTGATGGTTGGCATTTAAGTTTCCTTACCATAACTCTTCACCTTCATCTGGTTCTGGAAGCAAGGGCCACTTGCAGGACTAGAGGAAGACAACTTCTGATAGAACATCTTGCTAATTTTTTGCTGCAGCAGATTAGCAGAATTCTGCCAGTCTTTTTCATTTCTTTAGCAGCTTTAAATTCAAATTTTAGCATTTGACATTATTTTCCATATTTCTATGCAATTTTAGTATTTCTGTTTCAGCTTTGCAGCAACTTCAGGTTTTCTATCATTTGCCAGATTTGCAGCAATTTCTAGTTTTTTGTAATTTACTGCAATTTCCAGATTTGTGGCATTTCCAGTTTGCAATATATGATGATTTGATTTTATAGATTTATAACATGCTCATAGAAATTGTAGTGAGTTTATCCTTCAGCAACTGTGTGTGATTTTCTGTAATTTGCTTTCTGTCAATTTCAATTCAGCAACATTTCATTTCTTGCTCTTTCAAATTTTGCAATTTCCATTTACTACAGTTTTAATTTAGTTTTTATCTTCTACAATTTGATTTTCAATTGTAGGAATTAAAGGTCACACAAAAACCCCCAAAAACACTAATTGTTCCACCAATAAAACCCTGTTCTTGAATGAATTGAACTTGCAGCTGTGACACCTTCTATCGTATACAGCCTTTGGACACCGCCCTGGACTGACACATATAATGATTAAATGGTGAATGAACAACGACACTCATCAATAAAGGCAGGTAGCCAAGAACACACAGTCAGCACAAATTGATCGTTCGAAGGAATAACACTTCAAACCCGTTGATCAGACTAGGATCAATGATCACGAGTGCCTACGCAACATAAGTACTAAATGACATAGGTCGATCAATTGATGGCATGTGCATATAAATATCACTGACTTCAAGAAGATCAATGTTACATCAAAATTGACTATGATTAAAATTACTCAAGGCTAATTAAAAGATCGCACGAATGCAGGATCCCCTACCAGTTTCAGTATTTATATTACATAAATCCACCAAATAGAAAAATAAAATGTGATAGGATGATTCACTAATAAAGAATGATATGGCAAAATAAAATAAGTAAGGTAATTAATGAATTATCTCGACTTAGACAAAAACACTGATTTATTCGTACTACAATAGAAGAATATGAATTCTCATGTGCTAAGAGAGGATGACCTGTAAGCCACATCATAATAGTATAATACCATATTAATACAAAGATCGTCAGATTAAAACGAATCGAATCACCTTTCGAATCAACAAGATCTGACTACCCCTCATCAATTGATAGCGTGATCCACCTCAACTCATCCTCTATATGAGAACAATGCTCATTCTAAAATCTAAGATGTAGTTCAAATATGGATCAAATGTAGTTCAATTATGCATATCCAAAGGGTTCTTATCATCAAATGTAGAAGAAAAAATAAGTGTAAAACAAAAGACTGTCCATAGAAGACTCTCGCACCCCGATGGAATATCATTAGCATATTATCACTTCGATGGAGTATAGTTATGGAAGTACCATGTTGTTGGTGGTTTTCTTAACTTTTATACTTCCATTTCCTTATTCTTCACCACTGTTATAGAGAGCCTGATGCATCAGGTTGCTGTAACAAACCCTTATTTCCTTACATACCAAGGCAAGCACCATACGATTAAATAAATCCCCTACTTTAGGATGATACCCTTAAAGTCCAACACCTTCTTAGTCAATAAGCATCAAGCTATAGTGATAAAAATATGAGAAGGTATTTGGGAGCTCACTTCAAGACAAAATCCATGAGCGGTAAATAGGAGGTGGCAAAAATTAGGTCGAGTTTCAACCAAATTTTGCTAATACATTTTTGAGGTAGTTAGATAATAGACTGTACAATACTCGATCGATAATAAGACAGGAGATGGTGTTAGGTGGACAATTCAAATACAGATAGTTCAGGCAATTACACAGTTGTTGTGACTATAAGAAGGTCATCTACAACTAGAATAAGAATCGAGTTTTGACATAGTATATTTTTGCTAAGAGGTATACTCGAGTGCCTGTTCTTTGCTATTGTATTTTCTTTATTTTCTTTCCCCTTTTTCATCTCCTCATTCCTCCCATTGCTATGCAGGTTTTTGATAGAAAAGTACCCAATAAGCTGTGAATATTTCCATATTATTGAGCCAAAGGTCTAGAGACTTGATTGTTACGATATTCAAACATAATGAGTGAAAGGTCCTTGTTATGATATTCAAACTAGGATCTTTATTGTATTAATATTTCTAAGAGTTAAACGACGATTCCATGCCAACTCTTCATGTAATATCATTCAAATATTAATACAATTATGGGCTTCTTTCTTGTTATATTTCTTTGTTTAGCTCTGTGTGTGTCTTTGTTATGGGTTACATTATTTGAACGCATAATGAACGCTTCTTTTCGTTGGTCAACTGTTATGTTTATTACGATATTTGAATGAATATAATTGCACCGATTATTTCATCTCCCCTTATTTCTATTTTTATTGAAATATTATTAAATCTTGTTACAATAGCCCAAAGGATTAAAGCATCGATCATACATAAGGCATAATATAACTGTCATTATTTTAGCTCGATCAAATTTTTAATTGTTAAATCATCACCATAAATATGGAAGAGCATGAAATTAAAGTATTTAAGCTCACCTCAAGGGTATCCTTACCTGTAGAGGGGGAAAACTGCTCTACCGTGTACAATTCCCAAAAAGGTTGGATCCACAAAGATAGAAAGCCTTATGGGGTGAACCGCGGGGGTTGTGTTATTCTCTACACTCGATGCTAGGGGGATGGGTTCACTAGGAATGGTTTAAGGACTCGCTCCAAGTCCTCAGGATTTTGGGATAGTTTGATGTATTCAGTTTCAAGCAATCACCTAAGTTTGGCCTTTCTAGATCTATGCTATGAAATATAAAGGACAATGCAGAAAACAGAATGCAATAATACAAGAGCTAACCTAATATGATTCTTCCTTTGAATGCTTGCTAATCTAGGGTTTTATCCAAAAAATCTTTAAAGCAAGGGCACAAGGTAAATGCACAATATTAACCCTAGATGCACACTATATGCTTTTCACTTTTCAGATGCCTATAATGGATATCCAAATCAGATTTATAATCAATAGGACAAATAGAATACTTATCTTGATCGGTGGTTGATCTAACCTTTTTGCCTCTTGTCCAATGATATCAAAAATACCTATTTTTGCAAGATAACTTATGAAACACTTGAAAATAGGATTAGCATTAGGGGGCCTGCTTAGGTTATTGTACAATAATGCTTGGAGGTGCAACAATCAAGCCCCCTAGGTCCTTTTAGATGACCTTTGAAAACAAAAGCAAAAATTGACCTTTGGAGAATTAATCATAAAACAACAATGCAACAACAGAGAAATAGAAAACATATTATGCTATCATGCCCTAGATGTAATTTAGAAAATACTCATGCAATCAAAATTTGACAAATACCCCCAGTTTAGTCCTAGGTAAAATCGTGCCTCGTAGATAATCGATGCGATAACGCTATAGGCGAAATCACGCTCCGTCAGAATGGGGTGCGATTTCGCTTATGTGAGAAAAACCCTAAATTAGGGTTAGCGAAGTCGTACCTCATCGGGACAGGGCACGATTTTGCTTTAGACACATAAAAAATAAAAGATAGATGTAGAACATAAATAAATGTAAAAAACAAAGTACGTAGAACCTGATGGATGGCACAAAAGCAGATAGAAGAGATCGAGGTATCCAAATGGGCACTCTCTTTCCTTTCGAACCACAACACGAATCCACCAAACCACACAACAATCCAAATCAATGTAGTAGAAGATCAAATCCAAAATTTGCACTTCGAGGTTAGCTTGTAGAAGAAACAGGAAGCAGAGTGAAAGTAAAAATGCGAGCACAAGTCAATCATAAGAATTTTGAGCTTAATCGTGTATCCAAAAATCATTCGTTATGAAAGAGTGAGATTAACCCCTCCTTTTATAGATGAATATCGGGGTGAAAAGAGCGGGAAAACAACACAGGCCGATGCAAAAGCACGCTAAAAATGTTAAACCTAGGTTTTAATAATTAAAACCCTAAAATAGAAAAATTGTGCCCCATGCCAATGGGGTGCGATATCGCTTTCGTGAAATCATGCCCCATCGCAACCGGGTGCGATTTCACTAAAAAGGCTAAAGAAGGTAAGGTAGGGGAAAAGAGGCTTACCCTTGCCTAGGGCAAGGGTTAGGGACCTCTTAGGGGCTCTAAGGAAGATTGCTCACTGAAAGTGGGTCAATTTTTTGTGTCTACATTTTCCCCCTCTTTGATGCATTTAAGGCCAAGTAAATGCATCAAATAAAGGATGTAGGCACACTCACTGGAAGAAGACAACAAGAAAAAATGGGATGGCCAATTTAGAAGAAAGGGATGGTGCAAAAATGGTATCATTCTAGACACTTTCTTGTTTTACATGCAAATCGAGGCATTAGGGACATTAATGCCTTTGTAGGCCAAGGTGCCCCCTCGAGTTTTTATGAAGATGACATATCTCATAAAAACTTGAAAGAACTGACATAGAAGAAGAAAGAGAGAGAAATAATGAAAACTAGAGAAAACAAGGGTAACAACAGAGTTTAAAAAGGGTGAAAAAGGGTAAAACCCTAATTCATTTTCACCGTGCATTGGCAGAGAAAGGGCTTTGAGGAGAAAAAGAAATGGCATTACTAGTTCATCGAGCAGAGGTCATGAGGGGCGAAGCTGGGGCACGAGAGCAGGTAAGTACCAAATTCCTCCCCCTAATGCAAAATTTTCTCTATTTTTCATGAATTTTGAGGGCAGAATCTGGGGAATTTCACCATTTTTTATGGTGAAATTTGTGCTCGACCCGGGCATGATTTTGTAGTCTGACCATGATTTCATTTTGGATGAAGTGTGATGAAATCAGGCCTAGATAAAACTAAGTGCAATCTCACAAAATCACACCTCCTAAAATGGAGGGCACGATTTCACCAAAAATTGAAAAAAAGAAAAGCAAAAACAAATACAGGAGGATAAAGTGGAAAGGACAAACAAAAACGAAGTACAAATTTCAAAATTGTGATCAACTTTATGTTTTGACTTGAAATTATAGATTTTATTATTTTTATTTTAATTTATGAAACTGATTTGATTTTATTTGTCTGTGGATGTAGCTAGGTATCCTCGAGAGTCGAGAGTGGAGGGCAGAGCGCTCTGGCGGTAGAGCTGAATGCACTAGGATAGGCGGGGAGGGATCGACTAGAGGCGGTGGGGCTAGACCACCTGGTGAGGATGCCTCACATTGAGATAGATAGGGCTATGTTGATAGCCCTAGAAGAGAGGTGGTACTCGGAGTCCTCTACTTTTTGGTTACCCATAAGAGAGCTCACCATCACACTAGAGGATGTGTGGTGGATCTTGTGGATCCCTATCAGAGGGATAATAGTTTATGGAGCACGAGGATGGGTGGCCACACTATAGTGGTTCTCAACAGGTTTTATCCACTAGGTGCGAGAGAGCACCATATCAATCGATGATCTAGTGGGTCGCTATGGGGTAGATCCTCTAACCATTATGCTTTGTGGGGTTGTGGTTGGGCTACTGATGTGCCATACCAACAGGTGGCACTTACCATGGGTGATGGTGGGAGTAGTGGTAGACATGCATGATCAGGAGGTTCAATTCGCATGGGGTCCATATGTGTTGGTCTACCTATACAGGATATTGTACAATGTCATGTATAAGTGATGTACAGGGTTGGTATGTATGACGTTGCTCTAGGTGTGGTGTTGGGAGCACATCGTGATACAAAGATCGGAGGCACTACTAGGCCCACTACCCATCCTGGAGTGACCAATAGCATACAGGTGGTCGAGGTCCTTAGAGAGGACCACGAGGGCCTATGCAGGGAACCTACCACTAGCGAGGTAGGTGATTGATGAGATTCGAGAGGTAAAGATCATCTAGTGGCCATGGTAGCTTCACCTTAGGTGGGTTGAGGACAGGATAGAGCTAGCTAGGGTACGGAGGATCAGGTGGCATTGGTCAAAGAAGGGGGAGCCAGAGGTCTTCAGATTTGATCGAGTCCTTCAACAACATGATATTTTATAGGGATTCCCTGACCTAGGGGACTACTGGTACCGAAGGGTGACCTAGGACCTAGCAAGGGTGGGAGGTGAGCCAAACCTCACTAGATGGGTCGAGGAGGATATGGATGATCCTCCTTATGTCGACCCATGGGTGGACAATGCAGGAGTGGTTATTGAGTACAGGCAGTGGTATAGAGGAGTTGTGCCCCAAAGGATCTCCCCACTAGTATCGATACAGAGGTACTAGGTGATGGACTTGGGCATGTAGTGAGCATTCTGAGAGGTAGCTCACCGAGCCATAGAGAGGGCACAATAGAATCCCATCACTTTGAGATAGATATCAAATCATGTTCAGATCCTAGTGGTAGAGGAGGCCATCCAGGTGGTAGGGACCAGAGAGGGGGGTGAGGTATGCCCCCACAGACAGGGAGGCTATAGATCAAAGATCCTAGAGAGGCCTCCACATCTATAGCAGTGGTTGGAAAGAGCTAGGAGAGGAGGGAGATAGAGGAGCTATGAGCATAGGTAGCCTCTCTATAGAGCCAGATGGCCCAGGTCTAGGAGGATAGGGCCAAGAGGCTAGGGGAACTACGAAGTTCATTGAGCATCATAGAGGCTAAGAGGGACGTAGCTCGAGAAGAGATCGATCGGCTCCAAGGAGAGATGGCTCATCTAGATGGAGAGCACCAGAGATCCAGGGTAGAGGGGATGGTTGTTATTGAGAGCAGCCAGGCAAGAGGTGCGGTGCAACTTCTTTAGGTGGAGCTATGGTGGATGAGAGAGAGGTTGGAGATAACCCTTCAGTGGGCTATGTTTTATGAGATGGCTTACTATGTAGCTATCCCACCAAGTCAGAGGATGCCACTTCCTCCATCCCTATAATCAATGAGCAGATCATAGTCTCGATCATGGATGGCATCGGTATCACGGTAGTCCATGTCACAGCCTAGGTTACCTCCTCCTTAGGGTGGACCAGAGGGAGCTAGCTCTCAGAGCTAGGAGAGAGAGAGGATTGGGGATCAAGATGATGCACCAATTTTTGGATTGTGGTGTGCATCCCTAGGTTGAGTGTACCGAGTCTGGATTGTGGTACACCAACCTGACATGGGGATGATGTACTCTTGTTCTCTCGAGTAATATATAGCTGCTTTTGTTGTTTTATTGTATGTGTAATATGTTTTTATTTATGTGTTTTCATGTATGCAAACTATATTAATGCAAACTATATGAAAATGGATGGATGCAAAAGGAAAGAAAGGAGAAGAAGGAGAAGGATGAAGGAGACAATAGAAAAAAAAAAGGAGAAGAAAGAAGAGGAGAGAAAAAGAGGAAGAAGAAGAAGAAGAAGAGGAAGAAGAAGAGGAAGAAGAAGAAGAAGAAGAAGAAGAAGAAGGAGGAAGAAGAAGAAAATCCAAAGGTCAACCATCTAAAAAGGAGAAGAACTAATGACCCATAGCATGGAACTAGCATAGGTTGCGAGGAACCAGTGTAGTTAGATACCATAGATCATTTCAAAAAGAGAGCTAGACCCGCTATAGGTTTAGCACTTGCAGTAGTGTAAAAATATGTGTGGAGTTTGACCTGCTATGGGTGGTTGCTCCCTTATTGACTGCTATGAGGCGTTTACCTACTAGGATGTATGTCGAGGTCTACTGAACTGACCAAGGAGCTTATCCTATAATGGGGTGTTAAGCCTGCTGAGTCAAAAGAGAGTATGACCCGATAGAAGATCATAGATAATGTAATACCCTCTAGGATGTATAAGTATCCCATGTGGGGTGTAATATGTAGATAAATAGTATGCAAGTGCTATCCCAGATAGGGATCTTAAAAATACTTTGTGAATGAAAGCATTATCATGATAAATAAATTGAGAGAAGGAGAAGAAGCAATCATAAGAAGAAAGAAGGGAAAAGTCCCTAGGGGGATCTTGCTAGGCATCAGAGTCCTAGTGAGAAGTGCAATGCATGTGAGCTACGCCCTAACTAGGTATCATCACATGCCATTGTTGCAAAATCCTTGAAAATCTATATGAGCAAGCAGTCATGAACAATAAATCATGCAATTATGATAGGAAAACATGCAAGGTGTTCTTTAGATGTCAAGCAATCATGCAAGGATGACAAGCAACAGTGCAATATGAGCAAACAGGTGGATGCAATGGAAATGCAAATGCAACTACATGATAATTTTTTTTTATACAGAATTGAAATCAATGCAAACTCTAAATGCACCATTCATATTATTAAAATAAATGAGTGTGCCATGGGGTGTTGGATCAAAGATATCCCCAAGGAGTGCATTTTCTCGATGATAAAAATCATGGGAAAGTTCCTCTAGGGCCCTTCTTTGGACATCCATGGCATGATAATCACTACATTTTCTAACAACACCATTATTTTTAGTAAAACAAACATTATATAAAGATCCATCACTCTCTCGCACATAAGTAATGTCATCTTTAGAACAAATAGAATCAATCATATTACAAGACATTAGCTTTGGAGGAGAAGCAAAATTAACACTTTTATTTTCAGCTATTATCATCTTTTGATATTCTATATATTCTGCATAAGTCATAAGATGGTCATCATCCTCAAAAGGCAAAGGTTGATTTTTATTAGGTATAAAACCTATACCACATCTCCTAGGCCAAATCTCAACATCCAAAGGTTCTTGAATACCTTTCTGTTGTGGTCCCAATCCTTTACTTGCATATCCCATACTATATAGGATCTGCTTAGGAAGGGGATAATCATTAGTGAGATAACATTGAGCAAAAGAGTGCTCACTAGGAGATGGGTTGCTACCACGAATATTTTCTTTGAAGGTAGTCCCTCCGAAGATAAAGGTACACATGCCAATGTGTACAACATCACCCTTCCTATGGGGCAAACCCATAGTTCAAGGTGATGGTGGTAGCTTGGCTAGATCCAGAAGAGGCTCTTGAAGAAACTGATTATCTTGATCCCATGATGAAACTTTGATTAGAGGTTCCTCACTCACTTTTAAACTTTGAAGATGCTCTAAAATTTGAGATGAGGAACATGGAGAAATTGTTGAAGAGATAGAAGGACAAGAATAAGATTCAGATTGAGCTAACTCTATATTTGAACAGAATTCAAATGGTCGAGGATCACCCGGAATGGTGACAACTTGATTCTTGAATTCAAATTTGAGACATTGATGAAAAGTAGAAGGGACGACCTTCATTGCATGAATCCAAGGTCACCCAAGAAGAAGATTAAAGGATGTAGGAAAATGAACCACATAAAACAAAGTATCCAATATTCTAGGCCCCACCTTTAATGGAAGAGATATGACACCACAAGCCTCTTGGGACTTATTGTTGAAAGCTTTAATAATGATATCAAATTTTGTTAAATCTTCCTCTTTTAATCCAAATTTTCTGAAAGAATTGATATGTACACAAGTTGAGGGATGAGCCATTATCAACCAAAACTCGCTTGATAAGGGTATCCCCAATAAGTGCAGTGATGTAAAGTGATGAATCTCCATGTAAGTTTGAGGAAGGTTTATCATCATCCGAGAATGAGACATGATGTATCCCAAAAGAACCTATGGCATCAACTATGGCATTAGGGGCAATGTCTGAAGAAACTGATTGTTGTTTTAAGAATTCCATTAAAGCATTTCTATGATTAGGAGAAGTCTGCAAAAGTTCTAAAACTAATATTTTTGCTGGAGTATTAGCTAGTTGTTTTTGAAGATCAAATGAAATCTGTGGTTGTGGTCTCAACACTATAGGTGGAATTCTTGTAGCTGAATATTTTCTTTGATTCTCCTTTAAAACTAAACTAGACTGTGATGCTGACTAATTTTGCTTATTTTGAGCTTGTTTCCTTGTAGTTACCCCAACCATACCAACCACATTACTATGGCATAGGGAATCATCTTGATGAGCCACATGATTGGCTGCTTGTTGATCATGCTTTGGTAATGGATCCTTGAATATCCCCATATCTTGATTTTTTGTTGGAGCTTGTTGAGTAGGAACCTGATTACTTGGAGTTTGGGAATTTCTTAAATCAATGCGTCTTGCATCAATCAAATCTTGAACCACATGCTTCAACTTCTTACAAGAGTTTGTCCAATGTCCTTCTACTCTGTGATATGTGCAATATTGACTTACCTTATACCAATGAGCTGTAGTATCTGGTTGTCTTATAGGAGGTAGTTCAATTGCCTTAGCTTCCAATAGTTGCTTCAAAACTGCTTCCATAGGTATATTAAGTTTGGTAAAATTCCTTTGAGGAGGTTTTTGAAGTACAATATTTTGTAGGCTATTGGTGACATTATTAATAGGCCTACTATCATTATCACCTCCTGTATGCTTATTCTTATGTTGAGACTTAGTAGGCTTTTCTTCTTTAGTCTTAAGCTGACCTCTTCTAATGAGAGCTTGTTCCACTTTTCTTGCTAACTCAATTGCTTGATCAAGAGATGTGACAATAGTAGTTTCTAGTGCATAAGATATTTGTTCTTGCAAATTACTAATGAATATATCAAGCATATCTTTCTGAGACACAGGTTGTCTTAATCGGCCAACTAAACTTCTCCAATGAGCTAAGAATTCTAAAAATATTTCTTCTTTACTTTGCTTTAGATCATATAGATCTCTCATTGTCACTTCTTTTTCAATATAAGCACTAAATTGATGGACAAACATCTCTGCAGTCTTCTCAAAGCTCTTTAAAGAATAGTTGGGCAATCGATAATACCATTCTAATGCAACTCCAGCAAGACTCTTTGGAAATATTTTCAATAGAAGCATATCATCATAAACAAGATCATGGCAAGCTATCCTGAATCCTCTTAGATGCTCTATTGGATCTTTCATCCCTTTATAGATTGGTAAAACTGGCATAGGAAAATGCTTGGGATAAGGTCTAGCAACAACAATAGGATCCAATGGCTGACTACACATTTCCTTATAACTATATGTAAACCTTGAAGGCTGAATCATATCCATCCTTGAAACCAACTGATTCACTATATTTTCCAAGTTTTGCATTTCTGGATTATGTGTGTTTCCAATATTCCCTTGACTTAGGTTGGACATGAGAAGGTTATTGTTATATGTGGTGCCTTGTGAGAATGGAATATTAACTTGTGGTGGAACAGAGGCAATAGTGTTGACATTAGAAGATGAAGGAGGAAATTGAAAATAATTTTGGGTGCCACTACTAGTTAGAGGAACAGGTGGATTCCATCCAACATTGGTGGTATTAGTAGTAGCACAAGTCACTTGGTTCTTCAGATTACTGAGATGCACAGGTTGAGATGTGGGATTATCATGATTAAGCACAGGAGACCTAATGGGAGGAGAAGGAGTAGCATCCTCTTTTTCAAGATGAGCTTCTCATTCTACATATTCCAATAGCTTCTCCTTATGAGATTTCATGAATTCCCAAATATGATCAAATGATGAGAAGACAAAGCTACCATTAGGTCCAACATAAGGATCAGGATTGGTTTTAGTTTCTATATCTACCTCTTCTTGCTCTTCTGGACCTACATTAGGGTCTTCCCTATCAATCTGATCATCTTCCAAGGGAACATAATCAAATTCTAATTGTTTCCTCTGACTTCTACGGAAGGGAGCCATTAGTAGTAGTGGAAAACAACTAGGGAAAAACACTAACACACAGATTTTAATCTATTAAAAGTTTTCAAACATAATTAATGATCTTGCTTAGAGTTTTCAAAATAAAGAAGGTGTTCACGTCGGGTTCACCAAATATGTAGAGGGGGAAAACTACCCTACCGCATACAATTCCCAAAAAGGCTGGATCCGCAAAGATAGAAAGCCTTATGGGGTGAACCGCGAGGGTTGTGTTGTTCTCTACACTTGGTGCTAGGGGGATGGGTTCACCAGGAACGGTTTAAGGACTCGCTCCAAGTCCTCAGGATTTTGGGATAGTTTGATGTATTCAGTTTCAAGCAATCACCTAAGTTTGGCCTTTCTAGATATATGCTATGAAAGATAAAGGACAATGCAAAAAACAAAATGCAAGAATACAAGAGCTAACCTAATATGATTCTTCCTTTGAATGCTTGCTAATCTAGGGTTTTATCCAAAAAATCTTTAAAGCAAGGGCACAAGGTAAATGCACAATATTAACCCTAGATGCACACTATATGCTTTTCACTTTTCAGATGCCTATAATGGATATCCAAATCAGATTTATAATCAATAGGACAAATAGAACACTTATCTTGATCGGTGGTTGATCTAACCTTTTCTACCTCTTGTCCAATGATATCAAAAATACCTATTTTTGCAAGATAACTTATGAAACACTTGAAAATAGGATTAGCATTAGGGGGCCTGCTTAGGTCATTGTACAACAATGCTTGGAGGTGCAATAGTCAAGCCCCCTAGGTCCTTTTAGATGACCTTTGAAAACAAAAGCAAAAATTGACCTTTGGAGAATTAATCATAAAACAACAATGCAACAACAGAGAAATAGAAAACAAATTATGCTATCATGCCCTAGATGTAATTTAGAAAATACTCATGCAATCAAAATTTGATAGATACCCCCAATTCAGTCCTGGGTAAAATCGTGCCTCGTAGATAGCGAGCATAATAACGCTATAGGTGAAATCATGCTCCATTAGAACGAGGCGCGATTTTGCTTCTATGAGGAAAAACCCTAAATTAGGGTTAGCAAAGTCGCGCCTCACTAGGAAAAGGCGCGATTTTGCTTCAAACACACAAAAAATAAAAGATAGATGCAAAACGTAAATAAATATAGAAAAAAAGTATGCAGAACCTGATGGATGGTGCAGAAGCAGACAAAAGAGATCGAGGTATCCAAACGAGCACTCTCTTTTCTTTTGAACCACAACATGAATCCACCAAACCACACAACAATCCAAATCAATGCAGTAGAAGATCAAATCCAAAATTCGCACTTCGGGGTTAGCTTGTAGAAGAAACAAGAAGCAGAGTGAAAGTAAAAATGCGAGCACAAGTCAATCATAAGAATTTTGAGCTTAATCGTGTATCCAAAAATCGTTCATTATGAAAGAGTGAGATTAACCCCTCCTTTTATAGATGAAGATCGAGGTGAAAAGAGTGAGAAAATAACACAGGTCGACATGCAAAAGCACGCTAAAAAGGTTAAACCCGAGTTTTAATAATTAAAATCCTAAAATAGCAAAATCGTGCCCCGTGCCTACGGGGTGCGATATCGCTTTCGTGAAATTGCACCCTATCGCAACCGAGTGCGATTTCGCTAAAAAGGCTAAAGAAGGCAAGGTAGGGGAAAAGAGGCCTACCCTTGCCTAGGGCAAGGGTTAGGGACCTCTTAGGGGCTCTAAGGAAGATTTCTCACTGAAAGTGGGTCAATTTTCCGTGTCTTGGTCTATCTAGAAAATATTAAAAGAACTCTATTCCCAAGTTAAAGAGGCAGGTCGACCAGAGCCTGTAATAGCTCGTTGGTAGTAGGTTTTCCTGTAGCATGACAACTCATCCTACGGATGCAGGAAAAATCCCCAACAGTTTTTTGGCACCGTTGTCGGGGACCGAATGCGTAATTTTCATTACAGTTTGGAACCTAACGACAAATATTTATTGGCAATAGTTAGCTTAAAGAAGGAATCAGAATATCAATTTTTGTTTCCCTTCTATGCTCGTAGTTTCCAATTTTCCTTTTTCAAGAACGTTCAGTTATATTATTTTCTTGAGTTATTTTCTAATTCTTGAAAAAGTTTATACCCTGAGTGAACGAGAGTGTTTTAAGTTGAGCAATCTCAACCAGACGTTTATTCCTTCTGCACACATTGTGTTGGCGACTCTGACTGGACAAATCCAGAAATATCATAAAGATTAAAAGAAGAAGAAGAACGTGTTGGCATGAACGAGAAGAACCGCTCAGGAGCTGTACCCCAAACTCTCAGATCTAGAGGTATTTTTCAGAACTAACTCTTCTTATTCATCTCCAAAAAGTTTTGATGCCAATATTGTTACATTAGGAAGTTTATTTGAAACACCTCCCACTATTCCCAGTGGAATTACTAACACACCTCCTACTATAATTCAAGTACCTCCTATAGTTAACATGGCTAACCCACCATCGGTTCAGTTATGGAGGACCAATAGATATAGACCTTTTCAATTACCAACTCCTTTACATGATCTCCCTAGTAAAGCGCACAAATATTTACCTAAGTTTCAAGGAAACAATGCAGTTACTGGAGAAGATCACATCAAAAGCTTCTTGTATGCCTTAGACAGTCTAGAGGTAGAACATGAAGATGTGGTGTTGAGATTATTTTTACAAACTCTAGAAAAATATGCTAGAGAATGGTTTAATACTCTTCCTAATAATGACATTGCTAATTTTTCCAAAATGGAGACTATATTTTTAAAGAAATTTGGTGAAAGGAAGAATGAACAGTCATTGCTAACAGATCTGGCAACAATGAAAAAGAAAGAAAATGAATCAGTAAGTGATTTCAATAGAAGGTTTTCTAAAGCCAAAAATAATATTCCCACTGCTCTAAGGCCAAATGATATCCAATCCATCTATTTTTATAAAAATGCCTTCCTTGGAGAATTCAACTACGAATTAAGACAAGAACAGGTTAACACAATAGATGAATGCATGGATAAAGCCATAGACATTGAAAGAAATATGTTAGATAGTGGGAAAATGAAACCATACTCTCTAGAAGATAATCATCCTGATAGGAAGCCTAAGAAAGTGGGATTTAACCTACAGAAAAGAACTGAACATGATCCCATGGAAAAGTTGACCAATCAAGTAACATAAATGTTCAACACAATGAACAATAGGTTGGCCAGGATGGAAAGAAATAAAGAGAGTAACGGTGAAACTTCTCACCCTCAGGTTGACAGACAACAAGGTGACAACAGACCACCTTTCAGGAGAAAATTTAATAGAAATTGGAATAACAATAATCCTGATAGGAATAATGGAAATAACTAGAAAAAGAGAGAAATAGAGAAGGACCTGGACTTGGTTCCAAATCCTATTCCTACTATAAATTTGGCTGAGAATTTCCCTTATTACTATTTGGCCTGTGATGCTCCTCATAATCCAGATTGTTGTGGTATCTATTTAGGTGTCCACCATCCTATAGACTTAGAAGAAGAATCCGAAGAGGATATCAGAATTAATGCTTGTTGGACCCTTGAGGATGAATCTAGAGAAAGGTTATTCGAAGAAGATATGGATTTATATGCTTCGAATCACCACCCAAAAATCCTAGTTGCAGAAAATACAAAGATCCTACAAAGAGGACAAGAGACTAGGTATGACAAAATGAAACAGGGTAAACTAGTTCCAACAACTCAAGAGGTGGAGGAGCTAGAAGCAAATGCCTTGAATTTAAGGAATAGGACTGTTCCTAACAAAACTGATAAGAATTCAAACAAAGATATTAGAGAACAGTCCATTGAGAAATATCAGAACAAAAAGGTTCCTAAAAACATAGGAACAAATGAACCACCCTCTCATGAAGAATGCTCCAAAACTTTAGATATAAAGAAAATGGAATTTGATGTTGGTTCAGAATTGAGTAAACAGAAGGTCAACATTACCTTTGGTGAGTTAATGAATATTCAAAAGTACAGAGAACAAGTCTGTAAGGCTTTTGGCTTAATTGAACAAAAAGGAACTCAGTCCTGTAATGTTGTCAAACCTTCCAATCATGAAACTAGAACCCCTTCATCTGTCAGACCATTTTATGTGTCACTCAGGTATAACTCAGATGAAGGAGAAAGGTATGTCATTCACAACTGCATGCTAGATAGTGGTGCATCCCATAACATCATGCCCAAGAAAATAGTAGACCAATTAGGGTTGATTTGCACTAGAGAGTCTCCCCCTATATCAGTAATGGATAGTAGGCAGATACCCTATGTAGGTATTATCACTGGTTTGCTAGTCTACCTAGACCAACATCCTAAGAAGGGTATAGTTATGGATATTATAGTAGTTGATGTAGATCCTTTCTTCTCATTACTGTTGAGTAGACATTGGGCAGAATAGTTGGGTGGCTCCATACAATTAGATTGGTCTTATGCCACAATCCCTATTTTAAGAAAAGAGAATGTTACCTTAAGGAGAGAACCTTTTAACAAGTACTCAGTCAAACTGGTTAGATCAGATGACACCATGATCAATTTGGTTAGCTCTATAGAAGAGAAAGAAATAGGAGTGTACTCTATCTAGCATAACCCTTTCCTAGCCAAAGTCCCTGAAGCCAAAGATATGGATCCTAAAACCAGAGAACTAGTAGATGCAGAATCTGATAGGATTCTTACCCAAGAGATGTGGACCATGTCCTTTGATGGGGCTAAGTCTCAAACAGGGGTAGGTGTTGGTGTCAATTTAATAGATATTAAGGGAAACTATCTTGGAATCCCTTATAGATTAGAATTTCCATGCACTAATAATGTAGCTGAGTATGAAGCCTTACTGTTAGGTCTGAGAAAAGCTAAAGAACTAGGAATAAATTTTTTGACTATTATTGGAGATGCTGAACTGATTATACAATAGATCAAAGGTAAGTATCAGATAAAACATCCTAGATTGAAATAATATAAATCTGCAATTCTAACAAAAATTGACAAGTTCCTAGCCTTTAACATCTCATACATTCCTAGAGAACATAATCACATTGTAGATTTGTTAGCTATCAATGCTTCAGGTGCAGATTATCTAAAAATAGACACTGAGTACATGGATAGGTTCCCAACTATATCTGTATACAAACCTTCTATGCCTGACAACATTGTGTATCTACAAGTTTTCCAAGATGATGTGGATATCAAAGACTTCATGACCCTCCAGAATATGTATTCAGATGTTATATGTGAAGAGGAGGATGAAGAAAAATTGAAAAACATTATTGGAGAGCCAGTTGAAGTAATTCAACTCAAAACCAATAGGATCCCTAAAGGATTAGTCTCTTTAGAAAGCTTATTTGATGATTTTGATAAAGCTTACAAACCACTCCTCAAAGAAACAAAAACTGATGATATAAATATTGGAACAAAAGAGGAGCCCAGGTTTGTCAAAATTGATAAGGCTTTGCCAAAAGAGGAAAAAGAGCAATATATGAGCTTTTTGAAGAAAAATAAAGAATATTTTTCCTGGAGTTATGAAGACCTAAAGATATTTAAAATAGAGGTCATGACTCACATCATTCCCCTGAAGGAAGATGCTAAGCCTTTTAGGTAGAAGCAAAGAAAATTCAACCCCACATTGCATCCAATCATGCAAAAAGAAGTTCAGAAGCTACTGGATGCCAAGATAGTCAGAAAAGTGAGATTTTCTTCTTGGATAGCAAACTTGGTACCAATAAGGAAGAAAAATGGAGAGATCAGACTTTGTGTTGATTTTTGAAATCTAAATAAAATTTCTCTCAAGGATAATTATCCCTTGCCCAACATGGAACAGCTGCTGCAAGTTGTAGTAGGCTCATCCAGAATGTCATTACTAGATGGATTCTCAGGATATAATCAAATTCAGGTAAATCCTGAAGATAGATATAAAACTACTTTCACTACCCCTTAGGGTACCTTTGAATATCTGAGAATACCATTTGGATTAATGAATGCAGGAGCCACCTTCCAAAGAGCCATGGACTTTGCTTTTAAAGGTTTGATGTTTAAAATAGTGGTTGTCTATTTGGATGACATAACAGTGTTCTCAAAAAACCCTGCAGATCATTTTGAACATTTAGCTACAGTTTTTGCCAGGTGCAAGGAATTTGGGATATCCTTGAATCCGAAGAAGTGTATATTTGGAGCAACACAAGGAAAGCTCCTTGGCCACATAGTTTCTGAAAAAGGGATTAGTATTGACCCATCAAGAATTGAAGCTATTGCCAAGATACCTCCTCCTAAGAATCTGAAAGGAGTCAGATCATTCTTTGGTAAGATTAATTTTGTAAGAAGGTTTGTGCCAAATTTTGTTGAAATAGCTCAACCTATCAATAACATGATTAAAAAGGATGTTGACATCAAATGGATAGAGGAAAATCTAGAAGCTTTTCAGAAAATCAAAGATGCTATCACCATTGCCCCAGTCTTGAATTGCCCTAACTACTCAAAGAATTTCAATATATATTCATTCGCTTTTGAACATACCATTGTTGTAGTCCTTTCTCAGAAGGATGATGAAGAGAATGAAATACCTATAGCTTTCATGAGTGCAGGACTCAAAGGAGCTCAACTGAGATTCAAAATGATTGAAAAATAGGCTTATGTTGTGATTCAAGCACTAGAACATTTTAAATGCATCTTTGGATCAAATAAAGTTATATGTTGTATCCCTTTCACTACTATAAAAGATATTTTCACCCAACCTGAGCCAATAGGTAGTCCTACCAGATGGATGGTCAAGTTACTGCAATATGATGTTGAATTTAAAGTAGTGAAAATAATCAGAGGGTAAGGTCTAGCTAAATATCTAGCTAACAAAGAAGGGGAGGACATGCAGAACATTGCCACAGTTGATGACATGCATGATATCAGAAGAATAGATAATGTTGAATGCAAATGGTATGATGATATTCTATTATACCTTCAAACCCTATCATTTCCCAGAGGTATATCTACAAATAAAATGAGGTCAGTAAAACAACAGTCTCAGAAATACTACGTTCAGGAAGGTAAACTCTATTGGAAACATCCAGATGGTATCTTGTTGTTGTGCTTATTTGAAAAAGAGACTTTAGAGGTCATTAAAGAGTTTCATGATGGATTATATGGAGGTCATTTTACCCCAAAAGCAACTACAAATAAAATTATGAGAGCAGGTTATTACTGGCCTTCCTTATTCAAATATGTACATAAGTATGTAAGGGGCTGCCATAACTATCAAGTGTTTGTTAGGAAGAAAAAGTTAGCAGCAATGCCTCTCCAATCAGTAATCATAGAAGCACCCTTCATGCAATAGGAAATTGACCTCATTGGGAAAATAAATTTGAACTCCTTAGGCTGACACAAATGGATCATCACGATAATAGATTATTTCACCAAGTGGGTGGAAGCAGCTCCTCTAAGAAACTCAACAACTGAAGTAGTCATCAATTTCTTGGAGGAAAACATCTTGACTAGATTTGGAGTCCCAAAGAAGTTGGTAACAGACAATGGGAAATACTTTATCTCATTTGAAATGATAGAATTTTGTGCAAAGTATGGAATTGAACTTTCTCATTCAACAAACTACTATCCTCAAGGAAATGGTCTTGCCGAATCATCAAACAAGAATCTGATTACCAGGATTAAAATATCACTAGGCAAGAATAAAAAGGGATGGGATAGTGAGTTAAAGTTTACCTTATGGGAAGATAGATTGTCTATTAAGAGGAACATAGGTAAGACCCCTTATGAAATGGTATTTGGAGAAAAAGCCCTGTTACCTCCTCATACAGAAAGAATAGCATTATCTTTGTTACTACAAGATCATGAAAGTCCTGATGCCTTACAGAGGAGATTAGATCATATTGCACAGCTGCAAGAAGAAAGAAGGAATGCATTGGATAAGATGTTTGAACAGACTCATAAAACCATGCAGCTCTTTAACAAGAAAGCCAAGGGAACCCCATTCTTTGAAGGAGACATAGTCTTATATTGGGATCCTAAAAATGATAAACATGGAGAAAAGGGTAAGCTTGAGCCTAGGTGGGTAGGTCCTTACCAAATAATTCAGATTTTTGGCCCTAATACTTATAGGTTGCAAACCTTGCAGGGAGATCTCATGGAAATCCCAATCAATGGCCTACACCTGAAGTTATACCACCCCTATTGGGGAACCCAAAAAGAATAATAAAAAAAAATTTTGTTTTCTATTGTTTCTTTTCCTTCTAAGCCAATTTGCTTATCTGTTTATTGTTTTCAAGTCTGTTAGAAAGTTGTTAAGTTCTCTAGTTATGTTTTTGCTTGTCTATAAGGGAGTTATCTTTAGTTTGATGAATGAAGAGAATTTGAGATTGAATACAAGTGAACTGACAAAACTCAGGAAGCAGAGTTTTAGTGATCATCTTGTAAGGATTGGAATACAACAAGAAATCTAGGAATGCTGACACATCAAGCCAAAGCTCATATAATATCATGATCTCAAAAGCAATTCCAAAAATCAAGGAATATAATCAACTTTGGTAAGGTAGTTGGGCTAAATACAAATACACTCAATATTATAGCCTTGCAGATATTTAACCCAGAAAGCACTCTCAAACAAATTTACAATTTATCAAAATTCTTCCTAAAAGAAGAAAAATCTCTATAATGCAAAATGAGCAAGTGCTTGGGGCTATCTGGATAACCTCTACCGAGGCTATAGATGCCTGTCTGGTAGTAGAGCAGGTCCAAGGGATCAAGGTCAACTCCACCAAAGCTATAAATGCTTGATTGGCAGTGGAGCAATGACAAGGTAAAAATATTTAAAAGAGTGAAATCATTAATAGGCCCAACTCCTTTCAAATTGATGAAAATTATGCTTGATCTGAGAAAGTAATAAAAGAACATCTGCACACACACTGGGCATAGGCTTGATGTGATAGTTATTTCTGATTAATTTTGTTTGATTCTCCCTTAAAGATATTGCTAGAACATCTAAAACTTCAAGAGTAAAAGGTTCATTTGTTTTGAAGAAACATAATCTCTGATTTTATCTGATTAAAGATTGCTTTCTTATCAGACTGATTTTATTTTCTTTACTATTTTGTAATAATCTGGTAAAAATAAGGTCATATCCTTGTCATCACAGTCTTGTCATTAACCAGAGATTCTAGAGTTCTCAAATACCTCATGTTTTCACCATCTATCCTAGTCAGAGCCTATGTTGTAGCCAAAATTGATACAACATGAATGTACCCATAATTTAAAAATTTTGAAGGTCCTAAGAAGGTACACCTTTTGTGAAGAGTTCAGGTCTGAGTAAATAATTTTTATCTTCATAAACATCTCCAACCCCTAAGCAACTAATATTTTCCTTTCATTAAAATTTAAGGGGTTCCCTTGGTTTTCCTTGCAAATATTTCACCCTTTGGCTAACAGGCAAAAAGTTTCGACCGATGAGCAAAAGTTGTCAAAACTAAAATCTCTTCGATCAAACTTTGAAAAGCAATCGACCGATAGAAAAGAGCGATCGACCGAATCTAAGTATTGTTGAAAATTTTTCGATCGATGCCATCAGAAGAAGAGCCAATTTTTTTACAAGCAAGTATTTTTTGGTCGATCGATAGAAACTTTCGGTCGACCACTCGAACCGAAGAGCCAAAACAAGAAGAGCGCACAAAATTTTAAATCGATCGATGAAAAGGAGATCACTACCAAGGATTTTTTGGCCAAGCAAAATTTGGTCCATTAAAGAAACCCTTTTTTGATTGACGAGAAGAAAACAACAGCCGAAGGTAAAAAGTATTTTTGATCGATACAAAGGAAATTGTTGCCAAACTTCATCGATCGACAAAAGGAAAATGACGATCGATCGTTCGCAAAAGAGATAAATTTTTTTGATTGACCATGGTAACTAGCCGGTCAAAATATCTACTGACCAAAAAATACATCTCATTGCTCGACATAAACATGCCGTCAACCAAAAAGAATGAAAAGGGGGCCAAAAAGTCAAAAGTCAATATTTCTCCTTTCGGTTGGTGATAAACAAAGGTCGGTCGCTCGACGAAAGTGAAGATTTTTTTTTTTTTGGTCGAAGCAAAGCTTTTATCGATCGAACGGAGGTAAAGATCGATCGACAATTTGAATAAAAGCGCTACCATTAAAATATTTCGGTCGAGATGAACCTGATTGAAAAAATAGAGAGAAATTGATTAGACGTTTTTCGTAGGACTGCCCAAACTGCCGAACTCGTTTCGGCCATATCTCACTCATCCGAACTCGGATTGAGCTAAAATTTTGAGGGTAGATGCCTGAAAAACCCTAGAACGTCTCCACCAATTTTCATATCATTTGGAGCAACACAGATCCTAGCGCATCCCTATGTGTGAATGATATATTTGGCAAGCGGCTATGCGAGGGTTTCATCTGGGTTGAGTGCAAGCAGCTCCAGAGGTTGGTTTTTAGGGCCTTCGGGCCCTAGAGACCAATATTTTTGTGGTTTATGCTCAATATTTTAGCAGGAAATGTTGCAGGGGATACAAGATGGGTTAGAAATTTGTCTTTCAACAGATCATACTATGAACTTGAGTGACAACGGCTTCCAATTTGCTTGCACAAAAGAAAAGTGAAAACCATACCTTTCCACGACGTCTAGGGCAAGGATTAAAGAGATCACGAAACAAGTTTCAAGCGAGTTGATCAAAAAATGGCTCATATCTCAAGTGAATCTGGTGCTAAGGTGCACCCACAAAATAATTCTACTGTGAAAACCCCTATCAAGGGTAAGAATTTCGAAGACTCGGTCCCAAAAATGAATTTTAGGGATGCCCTTCATGGTGGACGGCCTCAGCCCAATGCTAATATCAATATTAGGGCTTCCCATAAACCTCTAAGAATGCCTAAGATTGATCCCAGGAAAATGGAGTCGGGATGTCTTAAAGCGAGTGATGGAACTCCTATTGTTAAGCTTGATATGGGTAACATTCAGGCTGGCATTGAAGATTTGGAAAAAAGAGGACTAATTTGTCGGTTCGTGGGTTTTCGTCTGAGTCTATCTGCTTTCAAAGTTTGGGCTGCAAAAAGCTGGAAAACTAAAGGTGAGTTACAAATCTCTATTTATCCAAATGGTTATTTTCTTGTTTTATTTGCTAATAATGAAGATAGAGAGAAAACTTTTCAAGGGGGTCCTTGGTTTTTTGGAAGGGTGGGGCTTTTCATGAAGCCCTGGCATACTAAATTTAAAGCCGAAGAAGAGATGCCTTCTATAGCTCCCGTGTGGGTTAGACTCTTTGGCCTCCCTATTGAATTTTGGAATCCTACTTTTTTTCTTCAATTGGAAACTCTTTAGGAACTTTTATGATGATCTGTGATTGTACTCAAAATTTTGAACATATTATTTATGCTCGAATTTGTGTTTTAATGGATTTTGACAAACCCCTACCTAAAAATATCACATTACAATTTGGGGAAGACACTTGGGAGCAAGTAGTGGACTATGAGAACATTCCTTTTCGTTGTAGAATTTGCCATGAATATGGTCATTTGGCCAGTGCTTGCCCAAATAAAATTCTTGATCAAAAGAAAGAAGATATAAACTCGGTAGGTTTCCAAATACCTAAGAAGAAGAACACTCGAGAAAAAACCGAGTTATGAAGGATCAATCAAAGTCATTTGCTAATATGTTTGAAATCCTTTCCACAAATGATGTCCCAAGTGAGGAAGAGGAAATAATGGAAAGTGAAATCTTAGAAACACAATTTAAATATGAAGGGAAGAACTCAGAGACAAACCAACAAATCAAAGGTTTTCAACAGAAAAAAAAAAGGAGAAAATTTACACAAGAAAAACAATATTTCAAATGTCAAAACTTCAAATAATGCAGGTCCCAATATAGACTCCATTGAACCATCTAGTAAAATTTTGGGTGTGTATGAGCATTCTTCAAGGTTAGAAGCCATCTCCAGATTCAATTGGAATAAGTCAAGAAACAAGGGAAAAAAAATTGAAGATGGATTCTAATCAAAAAGTAGGTCGCAAGACCAATCAATATCATATGGTAAAAGAAGGTGAAAAGCTTGTAGAGGAAGGTAAGATTAATGCCCTTCCCAACTTTTTTAGCACTGGTATTAATGAAGATCATCACTTGGAATATTAGAGGACTCAAAGGGAGTCTTTCAAAACAAAATGAAATTAGAAGAATGATTCGGATAAATCATCCACATCTTGTTTTCCTTCAAGAAACAAAGATGTCAATGGAGGATATGGACTTAATTGCCTGTAAAATTTGGCCAGTTGGAAAAGTGGTTTCCCTCGGTTCCCAAGGGACTTCGGGTGGCATTGCTTGTCTTTGGGACCCAAAAGAGGTAGTTATTCACCATATGGTTGGCAGTTGGGGTTTGTTGGCTATAGCTATTCAAAGTAGACATTCCAACCAGATTATGCTCTGCATTCCTGTTTATGCCCCGACTTCTTTGGAGGAAAAAAGAAGACAGTGGAAGGATATTACTCATATTATCTCTCATTTTCCTAAAGCTTGGATCTTGATCGGAGGAGATTTCAATACCATCCTCTCTCTGGATGAGAAAAGGGGGGAAATAGAAATTTGGACAAAAGCACTGACCTCATGAGCGAATATATTGCAAACCTCCATCTTGTGGATATCCAACCAGATAATGGCCTTATGACTTGGTCTAAGAGAAGGCAAGGCTTAGCTTGTATAATGGAGAGATTGGATAGGTTTTTGCTCTCTGAAAATTTCTTAATCCATGGTCACATTCCTAAAGTGAAGACTCTTAATAATGCTTGGTTCGGATCATTGGCCAGTCATGGTGGAAATGTGGAAAACCAATGTGAGTTTCTCTCCTTTTCATTTTCAATTAATGTGGCTTAGAGACATTTCCTTCGAGACCTCGTGTGCAACAATGGTGGAAGGAAGGTAAACCTAGGCATGGGACTAAGATGTTCTATTTTGCCAAAAGACTGCAATACATTAAATCCAAAATCAAGACTTGGAGCTGGAAAGAGTTTGGGGATGTTCATAAAAAAAACATGAAGTTATTGCTCATCTTGAAAATTTGAATAAGAAAATCCATTTAGATGGCCTCACGAGAGAAGAGAAGTGCGAGATGAAATTAAACTCACAACTCGGTTAGAGGAATGGGAAAAGAGAGAAGAAATCTTATGGAAGCAAAAATCTAGAATTCAATGGCTCAAAGAAGGAGATCGAAACACAAATTTCTTCCACAAATCTCTTCTAGCTCGAAGATCTCACAACTTTATTTCTTCCTTAAAATCAGATTTTGGAGATGTTGTTTATACTTGGGATGGCATGAACTCTATTGTTGTTGATTACTTTTCCAATATTTTTCTTGCTACTCCTCTTGACTCGACTTCACAACAAAATGTTCTTCAAGCAATCCCTTCTCTTATCACTTATGAGGAGAACTCTATTTTGATTGCTCCTGTTACTATCAATGAGCTTCAACAAGTAGTTTTTAAAATGCAAAAAGGAAAACCCCAGGTCTGATGGTTTTCCTATTGAGTTCTACCAAGAGTTCTGGGATATCCTTCATGTTGATTTATTAGAGGTGGTGGAAGAAGCCGGGAAAGCCAAAGAAATTTTGAAGGTTATCAATAAAACTTATATTACTCTTGTTCCAAAAGCTCAAGAGGTTGATCATATCTCAACTTTTAGACCTATTGCTTTATGTAATGTTCTTCTCAAAATCATTACTAAAATCATGGCAGAAAGGTTGAAGCCTCTTTTGCATAAGATTATTTCCCCAGAGCAAGGGGGATATGTGGAAGGACGTCAAATAGTAGATGAGATAGTTCTTGCTCAGGAAGCCATCCATTCCATGGATATGCAAAATTCTCCTTCTATGTTCATTCGGTTAGACTTATCCAAAGCTTATGATAGAGTGGATTGGCACTTCCTTATCAAAGTTTTGAGGCAATTTGGTTTCTCTAAGGATTGGATGGATTGGATTATGGGATGTATCTCTTCAGTTTCCTACTTAGTTCTTATCAATGGTAGGCCTTCTCAGTATTTCCCAGCTTCTAGAGGTATTAGGCAAGGTGACCCGCTATCCCCTTATTTATTCATCATTCTTGCTGAATGCTTGGGTAGGACTATAACCAAAAAGAGGGAAAACAAAACCCTTGAGGGAGTTACCATTGCTCATGGAGCTAGACCTATCTCTCATCTTCAATTTGTGGATGACTCTACTCTTTTAGGTAAAGCTACGATTAAGGAAGCTTCTAATATTAAGCAAATCATTAGCTTGTTTTTCTAAGGCCTATTGGGCGAGTTGATCAATGAAGACAAATATAAAGTTATTTTCTTTCATTGCTCTGCTAGACGAGGAATCCATGGTCTTGGATAAATTAAGATATAAGAAGACCTCTCTTCCAATCACTTATTTAGGTATTCCCATAAATATTCAAAGGCAGAAAAATAAATATTGGAATTGGTTGTTGGACAAAGTCAAGAAGAAAATTGGAAAGTGGACCAACAAGTGGCTTTCTTACGGGGGTAGAATCACCTTGGTAAAATCAGTCCTTCAAGCTATTCCTATTTATGTTTCTTCCGTTTTGAATATCCCAAAGGTTGTTCTTCGAGAATTGGATCAAATCAGTCATCGTTTCCTTTGGAGTGGTACTAAGGAGAAAAGAAAATGGGCCTTGGTGAAATGGGATACTTTATGTCTTCCTAAGAGTGAAGGGGGGTTAGGATTTCGGTCTTCAATTAATAACAACAAAGCTTTAGCTGCTAAATTATATTGGAGGATGTTGCATAACCCCAATGCTCTTTGGGCCAATAATCTCCGTGCTAAATATATTGAGAACAAAAGTCCTGAAGACCTTGTTCGCTATCAACTTCCTACCAAAGGTTCTCCCATTTTAGCAGTTCTTAAGACTGGTGAGGATTTGATAAAGAAAAAATTATTTTGGATCATTCATAATGGTCAACATGTAATTTTTGGACAGATTCTTGGGATGGTCACAAGCCTTTGATAACTCAGTTTCCCGATTGGAGGCCTTGGATGGAGGAGCTTCACCGAGCTAATTGGATAAAGGTGGCTAATTACTATCGGTACCATACTTGGTAATTCAAAGGTTGGTAGATATTGGATCCCTATTGAGGACTGGCCTATTCAAATCCCAGAAAGGCAAAGACAAGATATCCAAGGCATCCTTCATATGAGATCCCTCTCTTGGTCCCATGAAAAAGATTGTTTTGGATGGAACAACACTACTAAGGGTGAGTATTCGAGTTGCTCAAGGTTATTTGACCTTATGCCATAATAATCCCAACCATTCTTCGACATATTTTCTCAATTGTGGGCTCAAAAGCTCTGGCCTAAGGTGAGGTTCTTTAATTGGCTTTTATTGCATCGTAGGGTGCTTACTTGTGAGCAACTTATGAAGCGTGGTTTTCATGGCCCTTTTAGATGTGAAATGTGTGAAGAGAATGTAGAAAATATCAACCATATTTTTATTGAGTGTACTTTAGCCTCTGAGCTATGGAGGAGAATGGCCACTTTACTTGGCTTAGAGTGGTCCAATTTTTTTACTTTTGAACAACTTTGGAGGGATTGGCCTAATCAAGAGGGTGTTGATCATTTTATTAGGCGATTAGTTTGGATGGGTTCTACCATTCTTCTTTGGAATATTTGGAATGAAAGGAACAACCGAATTTTTAATCAAGATAGGAAGGATATTCACTATATTTGGCAAAAGACCATAGCCAAATATGGGATCAAGTGATGCAAAGATTGAAGATTAAACCTTCTAAGGGCAACCAACTTAAAGGGAATGTGAGTATTAGTAAGATGGATAGGACTAGAAATTGGCAACCTCCTCCTAAGGATTTTGGAAAAGTCAATACTGATGGAGCCTCTAGAGGGAACCCTGGAAAAGCCAGTGTGGGAGGAATTGGTAGACTTTCAGATGGCTCCCTGGTTTTTACTTTTGCTGAGAATTTGGGTATTCTTTCCAATAACCTTGTTGAGGGGTATGGTATCCTCAGAGGCCTTTAGGAGGCTACTAAGGTTGGATGGGAAAAGGTGTTAGTTGAGTCTGACTCTCAACTTATGATTAATCTCTTGAAGACTCCTTCTAAGAATCATAAGGTGGATTGGAGAATAAAAAGAATTATTGAGAAGATTCAGTTAATCCAGATGGGATTTTTGAAAGTTGATTACAATCATGTGGTCCGAGATCAAAACAAGAGTGTTGATGCTTTAGCTAATTGGGCTTTGGACAAAGGTGATCTTACTTGTTATGGCCACCCTCCTATATGGTGGGCTTCTCAAATTAGGGAAGCTCTTCTTTCTATCATTTCTTTGGATGGCTCCAGTTTTGAAGGTACCTAGTTTCTTCTTGTTTTTTTTTTTGCTTCTCTTTGGTTCATTCAGTTTTTTTTAGTTCCCTAGCTCATTCTATTCTTTATTTTGTTTCCTCTGTTGATTCTTGCCTTAATAGTCTTCTGGTCTAGATAGGTCATTGTTTTGTTCATTTTTTTTTCTTTTTTCTTCTTTGTTTTTTTTGTTTAGTTTTTTAAGGTGGGTGGGTTCTTTTGTTTTGTTTTTGTGTTCTTTGTGTTGTTTTTTGTTGTTCTTGTGTTTTTGTTGTTTTTTTTTTTTTTTATGTTTTTTGTTATTGTTCTTGTGTTTTTTTCGTTCTTGTTCTTGGGTTTCTCTTTGTTTGTGTTATTTCGTGTTTTTATGTGTGAGTGTTTTCTATGTTTTTTGTTTTTGTTTATTGTCTTGTTGTTGGTTGTTTTTTATTTTTATTTTTTTATTTTATTTTTTAGGTTTTGGTTGTGTTTATTTTTCATGTTTTTTTTGGGTTATGTCTTTGTAGTGTTCTGTTGTTTTTGTCTTGTTTGTGTTTTGTTATGTGGTTCTTGTGTTTTTCTATGTGGTTTGTGTTGTGGTTTCTTTTATCTTATTGTGCGTGTTTGGTTGTGCTTTTGTTTTTGACACACTCAAGGAGCATGTTTTTTATTTTATTTTATTATTTTTGTTGTTATTTACTTATTTTTAAATTGGTTTTGTGTGTTTGTTTGCTCCTTGAGTATGTCAAAGGTGGTAGGCCAGGTCCGAGTCCTGGGCGTTTTTGGTGGAATGGATACCCCTGCCTCCTTGGGTCTTACCCGAAAGTGGCATCCCTTTTGGGATGTTTTCCACAAATAAAAAAAAAAAGAAAAAAAAGAAAAAAAAAAAAAATATATATATATATATATATATTTCGGTCAAAAAAATAAATACGCTGAAATAACCAGGATCGAACGCATCCTCATTGTCCAAAGACCATCGGTTGAACAAGATCAATGGATGAGATCAACCTAGCCAATCAAAGGTAAAAACAACATGATTTAAAGTACTACCACCCTCTAATTTGTATGCATTATAGTTAGTCAAATATTATTGAACTAATCATTGCGTAGAGCAAAACATAGCTTAAATCATACAACCATTGAATAAATCCAGGTAGTCAAGAACACATAGTCAGCATGAACTGACCATCCAAAGGAAGAACACTTCAAACCCATCGATCAGACCAAGATTAGTGATCATGAGTGCCTGCGCAACATAAGTACCAAATGATACATGTCGATCGACTGATGGCACATGCATATAAAGATTATTGACTTCAAGAAGATCAATTTTACATCAGAATTGACTATGATTAAAATTACTCAAGCCCAATTAAAATATCACACGAATGCAAACTCCCCTACCAGTTCTGGTATACAAATTACACAAAGATTCCAAATAGGGAAATAAAATATGATAGGATGATTCACCAACAAAGAATGGGATGGCAAGATAAAATAAGTAAGGCAATTAATGGATTGTCTCGGCCTAGATAGAAACACTAATTCATTCATACTACAACATAAGAATGTGAATTCTCATGTGCCAAGAGATGACGACTAGTAAACCACATCATAATAGTAGAAGATCATATTAATACAAAGATCATCAGGTTAAAACAAATTGAATCACCTTTCGAATCAATAGGACCTGACTACCCCCCGTCAGCTGACAACATGATCCACTTCAAATTATCCTCTATATAAGAACAATGCTCATTCTAAAATCCAAGATGTAGTTCAAAGATGGGTTGAAGTGTGCTGTTAGTGAGCTACAAAAAAAAATTCTACATATCTAGAGGGCTCTTGTCATCAACTGTAGAAGAAACAAAAAGTGCAAAACAAAAGACTATCCATAGAAGAATCTCACGCCCCAATGGAATATAGTTAGCGTATTGTCACTCTTATGGAGTATAGTTATGTAAGTACCATGTTGTTGGTAGTTTCCTTAACTTTTGTACTTCTAGTTCCTTATCCTTCACCATTGTTATGGAGAGCCTGATGCATTAGGTTGTTGTAACGAACCCTTGCTTCCTTGCAACCCAAGGCAAGCACTGTACGGTTGAATAAAACTCCTACTTTAGGACGATACCATTAAATTCTAGCATCTTCTTAGTCAATAAACATCAAGCTATAGTGATAAAAATACGAGAAGGTATTCGGGAGCTCACTTCAGGATAAAAGCCATGAGCAGTAAATAGGAGATGGCAAAAATTAGGCCGAGTTTCAACTAAATTTTTCTAATATATTTTTGAGGCAGTTAGATAACAGACTGTATAGTACCCAATTGATAATAAGGCAGGAGATGGTGCCAGGTGGATGGTTCAGATACAAACAGTTCAGGTAGTTACACAACTGATGTGACTATAAGAAGGACGTCTACAACTAGAATAAGGATCAAGCTTTGACATAGCATATTTTTGCTAAGAGGTATACTCGAGTGCCCATTATTTGTTGTTGTATCTCCTTTGTTTTCTTTCTCCTTTTTCATCTCCTCATTTCTCCCATTGCTATGCAGGTTTTTGATAGGAAAGTACCCAAGAACCTGTGAATATTTTTAGATTATTGAGCCAAAGGTTTAAAGACTCAACTGTTGCGATATTCGAACGAAAGAGTGAAAGGTCCTTGTTACGATATTCGTACGAGGATCTTTATTGTATTAATATTTCTAAGAGTTAAATGGTGATTCCATGCCAACTCTTCATGTAATATCATTCAAATATTAATATAATTTTGGGCTTATTTCCTGTTATATTTCTTTGTTTAGCTCTATGTGTGTCTTTGTTATGGGTTACATTATTTGAACGCATAATGAACTCTTCTTTTCATTGGTCAACTATTATGTTTATTATGATATTCAAATGAAAGTAATTGCACCGATTTTTTCATCTCCCCTTATTTCTATTTTCATTGAAATGTTATTAAATTTTGCTACAATAGCCCAAAGGATTAAAGCATCGATCATACATAAGGCATAATAGAACTGTTATCATTTTAGCTCGGTCAAATATTATAATTGTTAAATCATCACCATAAATATGGAAGAGCATGAACTTAAAGAATTTAAGCTCACCTCAAGGGTATCCTTACCATACTTGGTCTATCTAGAAAATATTAAAAGAAATCTATTCCCAAGTTAAAGAGGTAGGTCGACCAGAGCCTATAATAGCTCGTTGGCAGTAGGTTTTCTTGTAGCGTGTCAAATCATTCTACAGATGCAAAAAAAGCCCCAAAAATGCCCATGAACTTGTAGAAGGGGATTGGTGTCTCCTGTGGGCTGGTGCCCATGAACTTACGAAAGTGGATTGGTATCCATGAACTTGTATAAGGGGGTTGGTGTCTCCTGTGGATTGGTGTCCACGAACTTGTATAAGGGGATTGGTGTCTTCTGTGGGTTGGTGCCCATAAAATTGTATAGGGGATTGGTGTCTCCTACAGCCCACAAAATTTGTTGAAGAAAATAAAGTAATGGTTTGTCATGGTTTTCTCCCAAAAGGGTGTTTCCACGTAAAGCATTGTCTCTTATGTGTATGGAAATTATGCATTGATTTATTATTGCATTCACATTATTGTAGTTATTGGTTTGAAAAGAATTTTTTTATCTTATACTATTCACCCCTCCCCTCTCAATATAATCTTGTGTTCTTCAATTGGTATTAGAATAGGTTCCTTCATGAAGGTCTAACATATTGAAGGAAGATCTTACAAGAACACACATGGCTTTCCAAAAAGACTTTTCATCAAATAGGGCTCCATTGTTTGATGGGACTAACTATACTTTCTAGAGCATGAGGATGCGAACCTATTTGATGGCACATGGCTATGATATATGGAAATCCATTGTGGATGGGTTCACACCACCTGATACCCCTCCCACATATCGAGATGATAAGAAACCATTTGAAAATAATGCTAGGGCAATGAATGCAATACTAAGTAGTTTATGTGAATCAAATTTTGTTAAAGTCATGCAATGCACCTTTGCAAAAGAAATATGGAACAAGTTACAATGAACATATGAAGGAGACAAAAAGGTTAAAATGGCAAAACTTTAAATCCACAGGATGAAGTTTGAATACTTGAAGATGAAATATGAGGAAGATATTGTTAAATATCTGCTTTGCGTTGATGAGGTCTTCAACACCATTCGTGGACTTAGAGAAAGTATTGATGACTCTAAGATTGTTCAAAATATCTTGAGGTCACTTCCCATAAGGTTTGATGCAAAGGTCTCAGTGATTGAAGAAATGAAGGATCTTAAAACCTTAATAATGGACGAGATACACATAATTAACATAGCCTATGATATGAGGACCGAAAAAGATCAAACATCCAAACAAGAGGTCGTATTTAAAGCTTCAAAGAAGACAAATAATAAAGAAATAGAGTCAAGTGAAGAATCAAGCAGCGGAGAAGAAGCTAACTTTGTGCAAATAAATAAGAAGGGTCCAAAAAAATACAAAGGTATGCATTCTATGAAATATTTTAATTGTGGTAACATTGGTTACTATGCATCTAATTGCCCACGAGCTGGAAGTAGTAGCAGTGAAGAAGAAAAGGAATACACAAAAAAGAAAGAAAACAAAATTATCATGAAAGGAAAAATAGGCATGATCAAAGCAAGCATGAGAAGAAGATCTTTCAAAGGCACAAGAAGAGTGTTTATGTTGAGGAATCAAGTAGTTATTCTAGCAGTTATGAAAGCCTCTCTGATAGTGAAAGAGAAGACATCCTATTTTTGGCTATAGAGGAGAAAGAAGATGCTCTTGTTTACGAAAATCAAGAAAAAGAGATAGATCTAGAAAATGAAGAGAAAGCCATAGTTGACATAGAAGAGGAACTTGTTGTTGCTCTTGAAGATTTGAAAAGGCATAGATAGAAGAACTAAAGATTGAAGACAAAAGTACAAGAGGATGAGATAACAAAGAAAAAGTTGTCACAAGAACTCATTGACTTAAAAGTTATAGTTGAAGAGGCAAAGCGAATTCAAGAAGGTATGGTTGAGCACTTAAAGGCAAAAGAGTTTGAATGTAAAAAACTGGAACATGATGTTGTCTCTCTAAGGAAGGATGTGAAAAAATTAAATGATAAGCTACATCAAAATATCAGGTTTGCGAAAAACACAAAAATATTGGATGATATTATCAAAGCATAGAGATATTCAGTTATAAAGACTGGATTTAGTTTTGAAGAAGGTCAAAGATAACAAAAGGGGGAGTCATGCTCAAAAGGAACAGAGGAATCAAAGAAAATAATTAAAAAAGAGCCTAAGACCTATGCTGATGTGTTGAGAAGTAGAAGCATCAAGGAGGAAGAAAAAAAAGCATCATCAAGGAATGAAGTCCATCACAAAAACAACAATGAGAGAACCATGTGGCAATATCCTCCAAGGCAATCAAATAGGTTTCAATATTTCTTCCATGGTTATTGTTTCTCATGTAACCAATTTGGTCATAAAGCTGTAAATTGTAGGGTCCATGCTAAGAATTATTTTGGCTTCACCAAGAGGAATTTTAATTCATTTGTTACAAATACAATAATTTTGGGCATATAGCTAGATGGTATAGAACGATGTTCCTAGAACTTCTGAAATCAAGCAAGAAGGAGGATGGTCAAACTGTTCAAAAGAATATGACCTCTAAAGTTTGGAGAGAGAAAATAGAACAAGAAGAGGAGAATAGTAATTTGGGATTTTCACTCCCATATCATCATTGAATGTATCAAGAAGAGTAGTAAGGGGGCGTTGTCAAGTGTCTTATCTTTTAGCCTCGATAAGCCTTTGCCATTGATGTCAAAGGGGGAGAATTTCAGAAGGGGGAGTAGCTTGTTAGGGGGAGCAACTTGTGATCCTGTTTCAGTAAAGGATAGTTTCTTTGTAGGGTTGCCATCAATGACAAAGGGAGATATTGTTAGAATTATTGAGTTGTCATTGATGTCAAAGGCAGACTTGGAAGGGTGATTTAATTATATGCTTTAATATTTAAATGAAATATTTAAATATTAAAGTGGAAGGTTTATATTTAAATCAAAATATTTAAATAGATTTAGAATAAAAGTTTAAATATTCAAATATTATAATATTTAAATCATAGTTTTAAATATTATAATATAAACGTGTTTTAAAAGAAAGTGAGACGACTTGAGCACCACATAAAATGTGAAAATTTTTAAATATGTATAGGCTGACCTCCTTGGGTGCAAATAGCAAAAAGAAAGCATATTAATACAAGGTGAATAATTAATTTTTGGATGTGGAATATAATTTTGAATATCCTTTGATATAAAGATGAGCAAAGAGTTGAATATGGGGGAGGACGTCTCAGAGACGAGCACATGAACATTGAAGGAGTCACTTTTGATGGTGATAGAAGAACAATGGCGTGGATGAGGTGATAATCAGGTGCTGGAAAATTTTTTCTTGGACAATGTGCTGTTGGTGTGGTTCTTGTGAGCATTTTTGAGGAAAATAAACTTGCAGTCACAATACGAACTCATAAAAAAATGATAGAGTCATTTGCATTGTTTGCGAAGTGGAAATCCAGTAGTAGATGAGCACAAGAGTGGAGGCTGAATCCTTTGCACGAAATGTTTTATTCCAAAACACAAGAAATGACAAAGGCAAACATGTATGAAGTTACAGACAGCGTGAGAAAATAGCGAGTGATCCATTCATCGTGGAAGAGACAGGCACATCCGATTTGTGCAGTGAACTAAGTGTATGTGTGAGCGAAAGATCAAGGGACGTACCTATGCAGCACTGAGTTTCGATGCCATCAAAAGTTAGATAGCAGTGTTGTGAGACACATAAAATTTTTGAGGTAGCATGACAAAATATTTAAAAAATATATTATGCTTTTTAGTGTCAACCGTTGGGTTAGCCCAATCAGTTACTAGCCCATGTTAGGGTGCTGCGGTGCAGAAGGTCCAAAGTTTGAATCTCCTTGGTGGCCTATTTTTGTTGAGCGATTAATGTGTAAGGTACAAAAGATTTAAATAAAATATTTTGCCTTTTAGTATCATTCAGTGGGTTAGCTCAGTTGGTTACAAGCCCACGTTAGGGCACTGCGGTGCATAAGGTCAAAGGGTCGAATCTTCTCGATAGCCTGTTAAAGTTTTGCTGTGCAAGGTAAAGTTTTTTAATTAAATTTGATTAAAGGGAGATATAAGGAGTCATTTTGTTGTTAATAAATTTTTATTTTGTAAGTTTTAAAAGGGAGATATAATGAGTTATTTTTATTAAGCTTTATTGTGTATGTTTTTAAAAGGAGTGATAAGGGTTTAAAGTGTTTGATTTGATATTTAAATCAAGAAGGAAAAAAGAGAATTATTGATCAAATTTTGGAGCAGACCTGAGCAAAGTTGTAAATAAAATTTTGGGAGCAGATTTGAGCAGTGTTGCTGATCATATTTGGAAGCATATTTGAGTAGTGTTTGTGATCAAATTTGGGAGTAGATTTGAGAAGTATTTATGATAAAATTTGGGAGAAGATTTGAGTAGAATTTTGGACCAGATTTGTGAGCAGAAGGTTGGTGCCTTCAAAGTTATGGGTTGGTGCCCATAAACTTGCATAAGGGGATTGGTGTCTCTTATGGGTTGGTGCCCACAAAATTGCTGAAGAGGATTGGTGTCTCTTGTGGGTCGATGCCCACAAACTTGTATAAGGGGATTGGTGTCTCCTGTGGGTTGGTGCCCATGAACTTGCAGAAGGAGATTGGTGTCTCCCATGGGTTGGTGCCCACAAAATTGCAGAAGGGGATTGGTGTCTCTTGTGGGTTGGTGCCCATGAACTTATAAAAGGGGATTGGTGTCTCCTGTGGGTTGGTGCCCATGAACTTGCAGACGAGGATAGGTGTCTCCTATGAATTGGTGTCCATGAACTTGTATAAGGGTATAGGTGTCTCCTATGGATTAGTGTCCAAAAAATTGTATAAGGGGATTGGTGTCTCCTATGGATTGGTGCCCATGAACTTGTATAGGGGATTGGTGTCTCCTGTGGGTTGGTGCCCATGAATTTTTTTGAAGATAATATATGTAATAGTTTACCATGGTTTTCTCTCAAAAAGGTGTTTCCACGTAAAAACATTCTCTTATGTGTATGTAAATTATACATTGATTTATTATTGCATTCACATTATTGCAGTTATTGGTTTGAAAAGAAAAGTTTTATCTTATATTTTTTATCCCCCTCTCAGTATAAGCTTATGTTATTCAATCTACTTCCAGCCAAGTGTTTATAGCCTTAACCGAGGTTATTTAAATCACCTAAGCACTTGAGCCTCTTAAATTTCTTCTTCTTTTTTATAAATTTATAGGCACTAGGGTTTGCTTTGGTTTGGATATCACTATGGAAAACATGAGGATGAGCATAAAATGACTTTTGCCTAATAACTAAACTATAATGGTTTTATTCCTCCTAATATGAATCCTTTTGAAGTATTTCATTATGAAGTTACAACATACTTTTGTACTACTTTTAGATTAAATTGTTTTACCCCAAAACAATGGATATACACCAAATAGTTGATTAATACAATCTTAGCTTCCTTGAGATCAAAGTAGGACTTTTTATCCCCAAACTATGTAAAAACACTTCCTCATCAAAGTAACCAAAAGTTGGTTGCACTTGACCATCCTTAGCTAAAAAGGGGAAAGTGCAAGAGCAAAACTAAAGACAAAAATTAAAGCAAAAAATAAATGAAATAAAACATGACCAACACACCAAAAAATCAAAACAATAAATTATGTGCAAGGATTATTTATAAGACAAAACTAGAATCTCTGATACTTGAAAGGGTCCTAGCCAAAGGGGTCAAAATTTCTAGGGTCCCAAACACAGTTACAGTAATTTAGGAGATGCATGTGATGACAAGCATACTCATTTTTATGGGCTTCCTCCCACAACACCATATCTAATATCCTAAAGGTCTTTGTTTTACCTCTCTCACCTTACCAACCCCTATGGCTAATCAATTCAAACCCAATGCCAATACCATGCTTGAACTTTGATCTATCAAAATTGAGGACCCACAAATGGTTTTCAATTATTTTTGTATTAATGTTTGGTGTGTCTTCTATTGGGGTGTCTGCTATACCATTCCAAGGAATCCACATATGTAAAATTTTAGTAGTCATATAACCAATTAATTTTCTTGACCAATCATGAGTGAGAAACATCCCATATGCATTTGGGATATCCACAACGTAAATATCGATGCACTATTGTATCCTAGGCCCAATAGCAAATTGTGTATAGATATGGTTTAGCACCCCAAACTCATTTACCTATGTCTCATACAGCTGGGCAACCTTCTTGTTTGAGGGAGTAGGGGTGAATCCTAATTTTTGTTTAACTGTATATGGAATCACATTCCCAGAAGCACCTGAATCCACAAGGAAATTATGTAAATTTTTTTACAAGCAATTCCAATAGTCAATAGAAAAGGTGGAGATTCAATTTCTTCTTTGTCTATAGCCACCTAAGCATTAGTAGCCCTTTTCAACTCCATTTTTTTGTTTACAAGTGTTTTAAGTAATAAATCCTTTTGGTCATTCAACTGAACTTTCTCAAATAGATAAATGTTTGTCTTGGTTTTCTTAAGGTCCTCAATGATATTGCATCTAGATTTGTTTTGCTTTGGAATTGTCTCTATTTGTGGTAATGGCATATTGAATTTTGGTTGTATAAGCATTGTGGGATCCTTAGGTGAGATAGGGATTTTATTAGCCTACTCATTGGGTGGGATAGAATTTTTATTGGGAGATGTAAAAGAAGTCAATGGTTATTTTACTTTACTCTAAAGAATATAATTGTTCTCTTTGAAATTATTGTTGATATTCCACCTCTTTGTCCAAGAATTCTTTAGGTTCCTTTTCATCCACTCCTAAGAGCTCATATGTGTCTAAAACTAAGGATATCCTTGCATTCTGATTAGATTAATTCCTAAAATATTCATTAGTGGGAACTAACTCCAATTTTTCCATATTTTTCTAAACAATATCTAAAGTAGTTTTAAACTCTGGGCAATCAGTTTCACCATGTTGAGTAGTGGAGTGGACCCTACACCACTTAGGTAGAACAAGGTTAACCAAAATTATGGAAGTGCCTAGGTTGTCATTAGATTTATTATGGTAGCTAGCAATATTTGGGACTTCATAATTTAGGTAAGCATCCCATTGGTAGTTAGTCCTTTGGAAGTTGAAGTTCCTATTTTAAATGTTATTTGCAAGTGGGTTTTGAGGAACTTTACTTTGTAGTTGAAGCAAATCATTACTAAATTTTTGAAGCATTCTTTGTAAGTTATATAATTCAAGATTCAGGTTATTAGCTTGACATGGTCCTAGTTGAGCCAATACATTATTTGCAGGTGGAGATGTGTTCAAAAATATAGGAAAGACTAGTCAATTATTTGTTGGTGTATGATTAAGAATATTGTTTGTAGTTACATAATTACCTAAGAATGTTAGAATGGTTTGTTGAATGCTCACAATAAGCATAATTTGATTTAAGGGTGTCATATTTGAAAGGTTAGTACCGGTTGGGATAAATTATTCTTGGTAATGGATTCAACATGGGAAGGTGTTTTGTAAAAGCCTTATTTATTGATGGTATCTGATTAAAAATTCCTAATTGTCCAATTGAAGATAATTGACCCAAACCAAAACCTTGAGGTATTAATTGTTGTTCAATTGTTAAAGCCTCACTATATACCATTGGCAAGAATGTGATTTGAGAAGCTCTCCTCATAAACATGGAAGTTAATGGGTCTAGAGATCTAAAGTACATATAGATGGTTACTTCCTTTGTAAGGATGTAATGTGTCACTAGTCCGGTGTATAATTTATGGAACCTAGTGTTGAAGTGTCTTAGGGGTTTATTAGGTTCTCTATGGGTAGAAATAAACTGATAATATACTATAGTTGGATCAATAGGTAATCTAAAATGGTTGATAAATGTTACCTCTAATTGAGCCCAGGAAGTGATGAGCCTGAAGATAAGCTGATATACCAATCATATAGAAAACCATTTGATGTGTATGGAAATATTCTATAGGCAAAATCTTATTATGCATGAATATGCTTTTCAGCTAACCTCGTTCTATCATACCTATACCTAGGGAGATATATTTTAGTATTCTTAGGCATATCATGTGTGATCCCTAGTATGTTCAAAGGGATACTTCCTACTAACCATGGATCAAGACCTGTCATTGGTGATGTTGGCTTTTAAGCCTTACTACCATAAAATATCATAAGTCCCAATATAAAGAAGCCACAATATTATAGGTTGAAATATCAATAATGAATAGTAGAACTATAAATGTGAGTAATCAAATATATATCAAGGCCAATATAAGAACCAAATAACTTTAACTAATAATATCAAATATAAATGTAAACGGTTAAAATCATTCATGAATATGCAAAATACTTATAATGAAAAGTGAAGTATAATATTTTTGTTCGGTAATATGCACCTAATGGGAGGATTGTGTGCCTTACGGACTAGACCAACATTGAAAGGTCATAGGATGATGAAATCCTACAACCAATTTCCAAAGAAGACCGGTTCCTTATGAAGTGATAACTATTTTGGTGGAGATTAAGGAAATGGGAAAGAGAAAAAACTAAGCTAACACAATTGAATTAAAGGGGGTAGTTTAGTCACATCAAGATATGTGCAAGATAGAGGTAGGAACACATTTACATATACAAACCATATAATAGACCAACCGAAACATTTCAACTTTTGCTATTAACATTCACCACATGCTTGTAAATTCTAGAATCGATAAATTAACAGTTAAAGTCTATATTGTAGAATAACAACTAGTTCATTTATCGATTTTAGCATAAAATAACAAACATAAAATGCATACATACATACATGAAATGGTTGGAAGGCCAGATAATTATTTGCTTATATTAAGTTATTTCTAATCTTAAATACGAATGGTAATGGCTAAAAGCCGACCCTTTGAATCAGTTACATTTTATTATTTATAGCTAAGAGGTGTTTTCTCCTCTTCCTCTGTCGAACAGTTTTATTAATGCATGATGTACCACTCAGGCAGTGGGTAATTATCATCCTAAAACCTTACTGCATTTGATGAGATCTCTCAATGGACATAATGTATCATTCGAATGATCTTCATTAACTGCATCCCCCATTTCTAGTTTTGTATTTGACGGTGTTGCTATACTCTTTGCACTTATACCCAGGACTGCAGTGGCTGAGCATTAATTTCACCTATGACTTGCCTTCTTTTAACTACTGCATATTAGAGGGAAACATTATTTTTGGGTTTCCAAATGGAGCTTTGGCAGGATTCCTGAAGGGTATAATAACTTGCATTAAATGTGCATGAGGTTGCCCTAGAGATAGTCCTAAAACGTAGGTTAGTATTGGCTTTGACCACTCATCACCCTTATTTATCAAGTACTAGCCATGGGCGAGATGTTCTGAGGTCTTCCTATGGGTGACAACTTACCATCCACCCTTATTGCTTCATTCGGGTGACACTTTTGGAACACTTCCACCCTTGGGAATCTTTACAATAGCCACCCAGTCTAGGGCAGGTATTATTGAACAATTTCATTCTTAATATTCTTCAAATCACCTGCCCAAGCTGGGTTGGGATTTTTAGGATGGCTTTGCCTTTTCTTGTCTTCTAAACTCCTGCCCTGACTAGGGCGGGGACTTCCTTCAATTTATGACCACCCGCTTATTGGATCTTGTTGCCTTGGATTGAGCGATGATTTAGATAGGGTGGATGATATTTTCGTGGGTAAAATTTTTTCCCTTCGCACAACCCACCCAATACATGACTTTTCTTCTTAGCTGGAGCGAGGATTTGTGAAATCTACTTCGGGCCAAGGATGTTGAATTATCTGCCTCACATTCCTAGTGACTTTCAAGGCCATTTTAATTGTGAAAGAGGAAGAACCCAAACCAATGGCTTAATCAAAATCTTAAAACCAAAACTTGAGCCAAAAATTGACCCTAATCCCTATCCATTGGGCTATAGAGTTGACAAAACAAATAACCACAAAACTAGAATAGGCCTATAGGGGCTTTCAAAATTACCTAGAGGCCTATTGTAGTAGTAGACTCATGTCGTTGTTGTTCTCACGCTCCTAAAGACTCAGCCTGAGATATTGATCTCGTAGGAATTTGAATCTTTATATCGTTACAGATGCGCTCCTTGAATTTAGGCGTAAGGAGGGATGCATTCTTAAGTTGGTCACTGAATTCCTCCAGTCCGTTCAAGATTTTGTAGGAGAGATTCAAGTAGTACCTTGCTACTTCCTCTATTTTAGCATGGAGTTCTAAGAACCTTAAGATAACGTCCATCATCTTGTCCACTACCATAGGCTCATAAATCACATCGATCTCACTATGGTCTTGTTTTATAGCCTCAAATAAATTGATGATATCCTGCTCCGTATGAAACTGCTTATTACTCTTCCAAAATATTTCAGATCCAAGTTTCCAAAGCTCTACATTAATGGTGTTCATTTTTCTACTTCCTTATTCAACACCACCTAAATTTCTTTATTCTTATAGTAGAGGTCCATGACTAAGAGCACCTGGTTCATACGGTATCTGGTGTGATCCTTTTCCCATTTTTAATAAGCCATTGGAGTAGCATCGCTCTCCTGAGTAGAGTCTTTATCACCAATGCGTGAGGACCCATGCCATGGAGCACTCCTCTGTTGACTATCTCTACTTTCACTCACTTGGAAATTGATAGTGCATCCACTAGCCTTAATGTAAATGCAGGAAGCACCTTTATCATAGCCTCTTTTACCTTATTTAAGTAAAATTCATTGACATCCATTATCCAGGTTTTTACAAATGTTGATCTGCAAGGCATATTATTCTCTTTCTCAAGCTCGTTCAAAGCATCATACAAGGTGTTTTGTAGTTGCTTTGATTTGGCTTGAGCTTTAGAATCATGTTATTTTGTTTATTCTTAAGCCTTATGCAACTTTTCTTTCCATGCATTGATCTCCTCATCCTTTTCTTGCAACACCTTTTGGGAGGTGACCTTGTTCAATCCCTCTTGAAGTTGCTTCACCTACAGCTCTAAGGCCTGTTGCTTTGCTTTTGCTTTCTTGAGTTGCTCCTATAGATTACTAATTTTTTTCTTGGCTAGTTTCAAGTCCCTTTCCTTCTTGCTACTTTGCCAAAATAGCGTATCAACTTATACATGTAGGCTTCTGAGAGTTTATGCTTTGGGTATTTTTGCAACATCCTTGGAGGTTATCTACAAATCCTAGTCTTTCTTCTCCATCTCCATGAGAGCTTTGTTGAGTTTTGGTATAGCCTTCACCTCATACAGTTTTCCCTCTATAGGATCCAACTCTAGGCATGTCGTGGGAACTACTGGTATGCATTCCTCTACCAACTCTTACTACTGTTGAACTCCATGTATGATCTACTTTTCCTAAGTGCATACATCTATTCCATAACTAGGTATATACACCCCTTCTCATTCTTCTCTTGAATTCGCATAGAATGCCTATCGCAAGGTATATATCAAAATAATTCTTTGGTCACTTTGCTTTGATACTCAGCTGGTTGTTTTTAATATTTTGGGCCAAGAACCCTACCCAATTAAATATCAGAGTCTTATATGCCTAGGAGATAGCATGGCCCATCACCATTTGATATAGCTATACTTCTTCATCTGATGGAAGACCTAACAAGATGACAAGGAGAGACAAGATGGGTCGATCATGTTCTTTAAGTTCTATCAATGGTCGGGGATTATCCACATAATCCTCTGGTAACCCACAAAGAGTTTGATCCACCCACTACTTTGGGCCATCCTTGAGCAACTGCTTTATTGCTCATATTCAACTATATCAACCATCCTCAGCCTCATGGTGCCCTACGGTTCTCAGATCATTGTCATTTAAAAAAAATGTCCTGAATGGTGTTGGCATTAATGCTAAACATCGCTCGTCCTTTAGCATCACGGACCGTATCAGCAGACATATCATAGAATATTACCACTGTATGCACTAGATTTGGGTAAGGTTGGATAGGAAACAACATGAAAGGGCCCAAATGGCTTCTCCAAGACATAGTCATTGGGCCACTATTGGATGGATTCAATGCCAAAACCGTTGTAGCTTCTCGGGTGATTTTTATTTTACCTCTGATTGTTATCCTGGTGTCTTTGAGCTCCTTGTAAGAGTCCTCTATATTTTTCTTCACTTTCGATTTTTCCATTTCAGAGATTTTCCCTCAGAAACTATGAAGCTATCAAGAGCCAAAAATTTTGACACTCATGATTTTGGAGCAAGCCTTACTATCGCTTCTACTTCTACACTAGAAATTTAGATAAGACCGAAAGAAGTTGGCTAGTATCTTCACCTTATAATTTATAGGATGTGATTGGAGCTATGTGTGAGGTGGCAATAGTACCATTGAGAGCATTTCACTCAGACCATATCAAATATCTTAGGATATACTTCCTCTGATGGTTGGCATTCACCAATTTTTTTTGGAGATGATCCAATAACCAATGAAATGGCAACACTTGTCACCTCCGTCAGCTTGAAGTGGAGATATTTAGATGTCCTTCTAAATTAGGGTTTACTTATATGTTGTACCATCATAATTTACCACCACCTCATTGGTTATGGGTGATTAAGGCCCAAGATCTATTGTGCATGTCAGCCAATAACTTGCTTGGAGGAGCGTGCTTTCTCTTAGTAGTGGCTTTAATGTTTGTATTGGGGTGTGTACTCGAAGTCTGTTGCCTCTATCTTTCTAATTGCTATTCCATTAGTAGTCTTGGGATATGTACCATCCTATTCATTTAGTATTGATTGGATCATTTTTTGTGGGACAAGTGACTATGAACGCTCCCATGCTTCACATTAATGACACCAATCTTCAGTTGGAGCATGTGAAGGCACTTATGTTCCTTGATTGGCATGGAGAATTTTTTAGGCCATTATTTCTTTTCAAAAGAGGGGGACAACTGTCATCCAATATTATTAGGCACAAATCTTTACAGTGGAACTTAAGGATTTTTTGGGTAGCAGGTCATGACTTAACTATCTGCCCAACTTCATACGAGGGCAGGTTTTTGTTAATGTTCTTCTCTTTTGCTTGCTACATATTTCCACCCCACCCAAATATCACCCTTTATTAGGGTGACACTTATGAGTTCTGCTTTAGCTCTAAGCCCTTCATTTTCTCCACCCAAAGTGAGCAGTGTTTTTGACCCAACAAAGCATATGATTTTTTACCATTTTTTGCCCCGCTAGACCTCTTTGAATTTTATCCTTTAGCATTTTGATCTACTCTAATGACCATTTACTGCTACGAGTGTAATTTTGGTTGGGATCATGACTTTACATGCCAGACAAGGCTTGGGTCAAAATATAATAGACCACTCTAGAAAGAAAATACTAGACTGCTAAAAAAACTTTATGAACAACACATAGGGACACACAATAATATTTACATATGTACACTCTTGATCATTACTGGGATTAAGCATAGTGCTTGAGGTACTGACCGTCTATAGGAATTGGGAGTTTTTTTCCCTCCAAATCCTGTAACTGATATGCATTTGAATTTTTGCAACTATGGATGAGATATGGGCCCGACCAGAAAGAATCAAACTTGTCATGGGCACCTGGTTTTTCCTGATTAACATCACATTTTAGGACTATGTCTCCTTCACAGAATGTTTTAGGTGTGGCTTTCTTTTCAAACCAATGTTTGACTATATTTTGGTGATGACATAGGTTATTATAAGCCATGTTCCTCTCTTCCTCTAGTCAGAGTAGTTGTATCAACCTCCTTTCCATAATAGGGAAATCTTCTGCCTCTATCTCACTCATGAATCTCAAAGCTGGGAGCTTTGTGTTGATTGGAAGAATTACCTCTTTTCCATATACCAGTGCATAGGTTGATGTCTTCAATGATTTCTTAGATGTGATCCTGTCCACCCATAATCTTGGTCAAGTAGGAGGTGCCATGTCCATGTATATGTACTCAGTGTCTATTTTTTGGACAATATGAACCTTCTGTGCCTGAGAACATTGTGTATTTACAAGTTTTCCAAGATGATGTAGATATCAAAGACTTCATGACCCTCCAGAATATGTATTCTGATGTTACATGTGAAGAGGACGATGAATAAAAAATGAAAAAAATTATTGGAGATCCAGTTGAAGTAATTCAAATCAAAACCAATAGGATCCCAAAAGGATTAGTCTCTTTAGAAAGCTTATTTGATGATTTTGATAAAGCTTACAAAACACTCCTAAAAGAAACAAAAACTGATGATGTGAACATTGGAAACAAAAGAGGAGCCCAGGTTTGTCAAAACTGATAAGGCTTTGCCAAAACAAGAAAAAGAACAATACATAAGCTTTTTAAAGAAAAACAAAGAATCTTTTGCCTGGAGTTATGAAGACCTGAAGGCATTTAAAACAAAGGTCATGACTCACATCATTCCTCTAAAATAAGGTGCTAAGCATTTCAGGCAGAAGCAAAGAGAGTTCAATCCCACATTGCATCCAGTCATGTAGAAAGAATTTCAGAAGGTACTGGATGCCAAGATAGTCAAAAAACTGAGATTTTCTTCTTGGATAGAAAACTTGGTACAAGTAAGGAAGAAAAATGGAGAGATCAAACTTTGTATTGATTTTTGAAATCTAAATAAAAGTTCCCTCAAGGATAATTACCCCTTGCCCAAAATGGAATAGTTGCTACAAGTCGTAATAGGTTCATCCAGAATGTCATTGCTGGATGGATTCTCAGGATATAATCAAATTCAAGTAAATCCTTAAGATAGAAATAAATCTACTTTCACTACCCCTTGGGGTACCTTTGAATATATGAGAATACCATTTGGATTAATGAATGCAGGAGCTACTTTCTAAAGAGCCATGGACTTTACAGTTAAAGGTTTGATGTTAAAAGCAATAGTTGTCTATTTGGATGATATAATAATATTTTTAAAAAACCCTGTAGATTATTTTGAACATTTAGCTATAGTTTTTGCCAGGTGCAAAGAGTTTGGGATATTATTGAATCCAAAAAATATATATTTGGAGCAACACAAGGAAAGCTCCTTGGTCACATAGTTTTTGAAAAAGAGATTAGTATTGACCCATCAAGAATATAAGCTATTTCCAAGCCTAAGAACTTGAAAGGAGTTAGATAATTCTTTGGCAAGATTAATTTTGTAAGAAGATTTAAGCAAAATTTTGTTGAAATGGCTCAACCTATCAATAAAATGATTAAAAAAAATGCTGACATAAAATAGACATAGGAAAATATAGAAGCTTTTCATAAAATAAAAGATATCACCATTGCCCCAGTCTTGAATTGCCCTAACTAGTCGAAGAAGCTCAATAGATATTCATTCACTTTTGAGCATACTATTGTTGTAGTTCTTTCTTAACAGGATGATGAAGAGAATGAAATACCTATAGCTTTCATGAGTGTAGGACTCAAAGGAGCTCAACTAAGATTCAAAATGATTGAAACATAGGCTTATGCCATGATTCAAGCACTGGAACATTTCAAATGCATCTTTGGATTGAATAAAGTTATATTTTGAATTCCTTTCATTGCTATTAAAGATGTTTTCACCCAACATGAACCAATAGGCAACCCTGCCAGATGGATGGTTAAATTATTTTAGTACGATGTAGAATTCAAAGTAGTGAAAATAATCAGAGGGTAAGGCTTGGCCAAATACCTAGCCAAAAAATAAAGGGAGGACATGCAAAACATTGCCACTATTGATGACATGCATGATATCATGAGAATAGACAATATCAAATGTAAATGGTATGATAATATTCTGTTATACCTTTAAACCCTATCATTTCCCAAAGGTATGTCTACAAATAAAATAAGATCAGTAAAACAACAGTCTCAAAAATACTATGTTCAGGAAGGAAAACTCTATTGGAAACATCCTGACGGTGTCTTGTTGCTGTGATTATTTGAAAAAGAGACTTTAGAGGTCATTAAAGAATTTCATGATGGATTTTATGGAGGGCATTTTGCCCCAAAAGCAACTGCAAATAAAATTACGAGAGTAGGTTCTTACTGGCCTTCCTTATTCAAATATGTACATAAATATGTAATGGGTTGTCATAACTGTAAAGTGTTTGCTAGAAAGAAAAAGTTAGCAGCAATTCCTCTCCAATCAGTAATCATAGAAGCACCCTTCATACAGTGGGGAATTGACCTCACTGGGGAAATCAATCCGAACTCCTTAGGTCGACACAAGTGGATCATCACGACAATAGATTATTTCACCAAGTGGGTGGAAGCAACTCCTCTAAGAAACTCAACTACTTAAGTAGTCATCAATTTCTTGGAGGAAAACATCTTGACTAGATTTGGAGTCCCAAAGAAGTTGGTAACAGACAATGGGAATACTTTATTTCAGTTGAAATGATTGATTTTTATGCAAAGTATGGAATTGAACTTCCTCATTCAACAAACTACTATCCCTAAGGAAATGGTCTTGCCGAATCAACGAACAAAAATATGATTACCAGGATTAAAAGATCATTGGACAATAACAAAAAGGGATGGGACAATGAGTTAAAGTTTATCTTATGAGAAGATAGATTGTATATTAAGAGGAACATAGGTAAGACCCCTTATGAAATGGTATTTGGAGAAAAATCCTTGTTACGTCTTCGTACAGAAAGAATAGCATTGTCTTTGTTACTACAAGATCACGAAAGCCCTGATGCTCTATAGAGGATATTAGACCATATTGCCAGCTATAAGAAGAAAGAAGGAATGCATTGGATAGGATGTTTGAATAGACTCATAAAACCATGCAGCTCTTTAACAAGAAAGCCAAGGGAACCCCATTCTTTGAAGGATATATAGTCTTATATTGGTATTCTAAAAATGATAAACATGGATAAAAGGGTAAGCTTGAGCCTAGATGGATAGGTCCTTACCAAATAATTCAATTTTTTGGCCCTAATACTTATATGTTGCAAACATTGCAGTGATATCTCATAGAAATCCTAATCAATGGATTACACCTGAAGTTATACCATCCTTGTTGGGGAACCCAAAAATAATTAAAAAAAAAAACATTTTTGTTTTCTGTGGTTTCTTTTTCTAAGCCATTTTTCTTTTTCGTTCATTGTTTCCAGTCTGTTGGAAAATTTTTAAGTTCTCTGGTCACGTTTTTGCTTGTCTATAAGGGATTTATGTTTAGTTTAATGAATGAAAAGAATTTGGGATTGAATACAAGTAAAATAACAAAACTCAGGAAGCTAATGTTTAGTAATCATCTTGTAAGGTTTGAAATACAACAAGAAATCTAGGGATGCTGACACATCAAGCCAAAGCCATATAATATCATGATCTCAAAAGCAATTCCAAAAATCAAGGAATTCAATCAACCTTGGTAAGGTAGTTGGGCTAAATACAAATACACTCAATATTATAGCCTTGCAAATCTTTAACCCAGAAAGCACTCTCAAATAAATTTATAATTTATCAAAATTCTTTCGAAAAGGAGAAAAATATCTATAATACAAAATTAGCAAATGCTTGGGGCTATCTGGATAACCTCTATCGAGGTTATAGATGCCTGTATGGTAGTAGAGTAGGTCTAAGGGATCAAAGTCAACTCCACCGAAGCTATAAATGCTTGATTGGCAATGGAGCAATGACAAGGTAAAAATCTTTAAAAGAGTGAAATCATTAATAGGCCCAACTCCTTTCAAATTGATGAAAATTTTGCTTGATCTGAGAAAGTAATTAAAGAATGCATCTTCACACACACTGGGTGTAGGATTGATTTGATAGTTATTTCTAATTAATTATATTTGACTATACCCTAAATATATTGCCATAACATCTAAACTTCAAGAGTAAAAGGTTCATTTGTTTTGAAGAAACATAATCTCTAATTTTATCTGATTAAAGATTGCTTTCTTATCGGATTGATTTTATTTTCTTTACCATTTTTATAATAATATACCAAAAATAAAATCATATCCTTATCATCACAGTCTTGTCATTAACCAAATATTCTAGAGTTCTCAAATACCTCATGTTTTCACCATTTGTCCTAGTCAGAGTCTATGTTGTAGCCAAATTTGATATAACATGAATGTACCCATAATTTAAATTTTTTGAAGGACTTAAGAAGGTACACCTTTTGTGAAGAGTTTAGGTCTGAGTAAATGATTTTTGTCTTCATAAACATCTCCAACCCCTAAGAAAATAAAATTTTCCTTTCATTAGAATTTAAGAATTTCCCTTGGTTTTACTTGCAAATATTTTACCCTTTGGTTAACAGGAAAAAAGTTTCGACCGATGAGCGAAAGTTGTCAGAACTAAAATCTTTTCAATCAAACTTTGAAAAGCAATCGATCGACAAAAAAGTGCAATCGACAAAATCCAAGTATAATTGGAGAATTTTTCGACCGATCCCATCAGAAGAAGATCCAACTTTATTTTACAAACAAGTATTTTGCAGGTTGATTGATAGAAATTTTCAGCCGACCACTCGGGTCGAAAAGCTGAAGTAATCAAAGCGCACAAAGTTAAATCGGTCGATGAAGAGGAGGGAACTACCAAGGAATTTTTTGGCTGAACAAAATTTGGTCCATTAAAGAAACCCTTTTTTGGGTCGACGAGAAGAAATCAAATGCCAAAAGTAAAAAGTATTTTCGGTCGATACGAAGGAAATTGTTGTCGAACTTCATCGATCGATAAAAAGAAAATGACAATTGGTCGTTCGCAAAAGAGATAAAATTTTTCAACCGACCATGGTAACTAACTAGTCAAAATATCTACTGACCAAAAAATACATCACAATGCTCGACATAAACATACCATCGCCAAAAAGAATGAAAAGGGGGCCAAAAAGTCAAAATTCAATCTTTCTCCTTTCGGTTGGTGATTACCAAAGGTCGATCGCTTTGCAAAAGTGAAGATTTTTTGTTGGTCAAAGCAAAGCTTTTATCGATCGAACGGAGGTAAAGATCGATCGACAATTTGAATAAAAGCGCTACCATTAAAATATTTTGGTCGAAAAAAGAAATACGCTTAAATAACTAGGATCGAATGCATCCTCACTGTCCAAAGACCATCGGTCGAACGAGATCAACGAATGAGATCAACCTAGCAATCAAAGGTAAAAACAACATGATTTAAAGTACTACCACCCTCTTATTTATATGCATTATAGTTAGTCGAATATTATTGAACTAATCATCATGTAGAGCAAAACATAGCTTAAATCATACAACCACTGAATAAATCCAAGTAGCCAAGAACACATAGTCAGCACAAACTGACCATCCAAAGGAAGAAAACTTCAAACCCATCAATCAAACGAAGATCATTGATCATGAGTGCCTGCACAACATAAGTACGAAATGACACATGTCGATCGACTGATGGCACATGCATATAAAGATCATTGACTTCAAGAAGATCAATGTTACATCCGAATTGACTATTATTAAAATTACTCAAGTCCAATTAAAAGATCACACGAATGCAAACTCCCCTACCATTTTTGGTATCCAAATTACATAAAGATGCCAAATAGGAAAATAAAATGTGATAGGATGATTCACCAACAAATAATGGGATGGAAAGATAAAATAAGTAAGGTAATTAATGGATTGTCTCAGCCTAATAGAAACACTAATTGATTGATACTACAACAAAAGAATGTGAATTCTCATGTGCCAAGAGAGGACGACTAGTAAACCACATCATAATAGTAGAAGATCAAATTAATACAGAGATCATCAGGTTAAAACAAATTCAATCACTTTTCGAATCAACAGGACTTGACTACCCCTCATTAGCTGACAACATGATCCACCTCAAATTATCCTTTATATGAGAACAATGCTCATTCTAAAATCCAAGATGTAGTTCAAATATGGGTAGAAGTGCACTGTTAGCAAGCTATAGAAAAAAATTCTACATATCCAGAGGGCTCTTGTCATCAACTGTAGAAGAAAAAAAAAGTGCAAAACAAAAGACTATCCATAGAAGACTCTCACGCCCCAATGGAATATAGTTAGTATATTGTCACTCCGATGGAGTATAGTTATGGAAGTACCGTGTTGTTGGTAGTTTCCTTAACTTTTGTACTTCTAGTTCCTTATCCTTCACCATTGTTATGGAGAGCTTGATGCATCAGGTTGCTATAATGAACCCTTGCTTCCTTGCATCCCAAGGCAAGCACCGTATGGTTGAAGAAAGCCCCTACTTTAGGATGATACCCTTAAATTCCAGCACCTTCTCAGTCAATAAGCATCAAGTTATAGTGATAAAAATATGAGAAGGTATTCAAGAGCTCACTTCAGGATAAAAGCCATGAGCGATAAATAGGAGATGGCAAAAATTAGGCCGAGTTTCAACTAAATTTTGCTAATATATTTTTGAGGCAGTTAGATAACAGACTGTATAGTACCTGATTGATAATAAGGCAGGAGATGGTGCCAGGTGGATGGTTCAGATACAGACAATTCAGGTAGTTACACAACTGATGTGACTATAAGAAGGATGTCTAAAACTAGAATAAGGATCAAGCTTTGACATAGCATATTTTTGCTAAGAGGTATAGACGAGTGCCCATTATTTGTTGTTGTATCTCCTTTGTTTTCTTTCCTCTTTTTCATCTCCTCATTTCTCCCATTGCTATGCAGGTTTTTGATAGGAAAGTACCCAAGAAACTGTGAATATTTCTAGATTATTGAGCCAAAGGTTTAAAGACTCAACTGTTGCGATATTCAAAAGAAAGAGTGAAAGGTCCTTGTTACGATATTCGAACGAGGATCTTTATTGTATTAATATTTATAAGAGTTAAATGGTAATTCCATGCCAACTCTTTATGTAATATCATTCAAATATTAATATAATTTTGGGCTTCTTTCTTGTTATATTTTCTTGTTTAGCTCTATGTGTGTCTTTGTTATGGATTACATTATTTGAATGCATAATGAACTCTCGTTTTCGTTGGTCAACTATTATGTTTATTATGATATTCAAATGAAAGTAATTGCATCAATTTTTTCATCTCCCCTTATTTCTATTTTCATTGAAATGTTACTAAATCTTGCTACAATAGCCCAAAGGATTAAAACATCGATCATACATAAGGCGTAATAGAACTGTTATCATTTTAGCTCGATCAAATTTTATAATTGTTAAATCATCACCATAAATATGGAAGAGCATGAAATTAAAGAATTTAAGCTCACCTCAAGGGTATCCTTACCATACTTGGTCTGTCTAGAAAATATTAAAAGAACTCTATTCTCAAGTTAAAGAGGCAAGTCGACCAGAGCCTATAATAGCTCATTGGCAGTAGGTTTTCTTGTAGTGTGACAACTCATTCTACAGATACAAAAAAGCCCCAACAGTGCCCATGAACTTGTACACGGGATTGGTGTCTCCTGTGGGTTGGTGCCCATGAACTTACAAAAGTGGATTGGTGTCTTCTGTAGATTGGTATCCATGAACTTGTATAAGGGGATTGGTGTCTCCTGTGGATTCTTGTCCACGAACTTGTATAAGGGGATTGGTGTCTCCTGTGGGTTGGTGCCCATAAACTTGTATAGGGGATTGGTGTCTCCTACAACCCACAAAATTTGTTGAAGAAAATAAAGTAATGGTTTGTCATGGTTTTCTCCCAAAAGGGTGTTTCCACATAAAGACATTGTCTCTTATGTGTATGTAAATTATGCATTGATTTATTATTGCATTCACATTATTACAGTTGTTGGTTTGAAAATAAATTTTTTATCTTATACTGTTCACCCCTCCCCTCTCAGTATAATCTTGTGTTATTCAATTGGTATTAGAGCAGGTTCCTTCATGAAGGTCTAACATCTTGAAGGAAGATCTTACAAGAACACACATGGCTTTCCAAAAAGACTTTTCATCAAATAGGGCTCCATTTTTTGATGGGACTAACTATACTTTCTATTGCTAAATATCTGCTCCGCATTGATGAGGTCTTCAACACCATTCGTAGACTTGGAGAAAGTATTGATGACTCTAAGATTGTTCAAAATATCTTGAGGTCACTTCCCATAAGGTTTGATGCAAAGGTCTCAGTGATTGAAGAAATGAAGGATCTTAAAACCTTAATAATGGATGAGATACACATAATTCACACAACCTATGATATGAGGACTAAAAAATATCAAACATCCAAACAAGAGGCCATATTTAAAGCTTCAAAGAAGACAAATAATAAAGAAATAGAGTCAAGTGAAGAATCAAGCAGCGAAGAAGAAGCTAACTTTGTGCGAATAAATAAGAAGGGTCCAAAAAAATACAAAGGTATGCATTCTATGAAATATTTTAATTGTGGTAACATTGGTTACTATGCATCTAATTGCACATGAGCTGGAAGTAGTAGCAGTGAAGAAGAAAAGGAATACACGAAAAAGAAAGAAAACAAAATTATCATGAAAGGAAAAACAGGCACAATCAAAGCAAGCATGAGAAGAAGATCTTTCAAAGGCACAAGAAGAGTGTTTATGTTGAGGAATCAAGTAGTTATTCTAGCAGTTATGAAAGCCTCTCCGATAGTGAAAGAGAAGACATCCTATTTTTGGCTATAGAGGAGAAAGAAGATGCTCTTGTTTACGAAAATCAAGAAAAAGAGAGAGATCTAGAAAATGAAGAGAAAGCCATAGTTGACATAGAAGAGGAACTTGTTGTTGCTCTTGAAGATTTGAAAAGGCTTAGAAAGAAGAACTAAATATTGAAGACTCAAGTACAAGAGGATGAGATAACAAAGAAAAAGTTGTCACAAGAACTCATTGACTTAAAAGTTAAAGTTGAAGAGGCAAAGCGAATTCAAGAAGGTATGGTTGAGCACTTAAAGGCAAAAGAGTATGAATGTAAAAAACTGGAACATGAGGTTTTATCTCTAAGGAAGGAAGTAAAAAAATTAAATGATAAGCTACAACAAAATATCAGGTTTGAGAAAAACACAAAAATATTGGATGATATTATCAAAGCATAGAGATATTCAGTTATAAATACTGGATTTTGTTTTGAGTAAGGTCAAAGATAACAAAAGGGGGAGTCATGCTCAAAAGGAATAGAGGCATCAAAGAAAATAATTAAAAAAGAGCCTAAGACCTATGTTGATGTGTTGAGAAGTGGAAGCATCAAGGAGGAAGAAAACAAAGCATCATCAAGGAATGAAGTCCATCACAAAAAAAACAATGAGAGAATCATGTGGCAATATCCTCCAAGGCAATCAAATAGGTTTCAATATTTCTTCCATAGTTATTGTTTCTCATGTAACCAATTTGGTCATAAAACTATAAATTGTAGGGTCCATGCTAAGAATTATTTTGGCTTCACCAAGAGGAATTTTAATTCATTTGTTACAAATACAATAATTTTGGGCATATAGCTAGATGGTATAGAACGATGTTCCTAGAACTTCTGAAATCAAGCAAGAAGGAGGATGGTCAAATTGTTCAAAAGAATATGACCTCCAAAGTTTGGAGAAAGAAAATAGAACAAGAAGAGGAGCATAGTAATTTGGGAGTTTCACTCCCATATCATCATTGAATGTATCAAGAAGAGTAGTAAGGGGGCGTTGTCAAGTGTCTCATATTTTAGCCCCAAGAAGCTTTTGCCATTGATGTGAAGGGGGGAGAATTTCAGTAAGGGGGAGTAGCTTGTTAGGGGGAGCAACTTGTGATCCTATTTCATTGAAGGATAGTTTCTTTGTAGGGTTGCCATCAATGACAAAGGGAGATATTGTTAGAATTATTGAGTTGTCATTGATGTCAAAGGCAGACTTGAAAGGGTGATTTAATTATATGCTTTAATATTTAAATGAAATATTTAAATATTAAAGTGGAAGGTTTATATTTAAATTAAAATATTTAAATAGATTTAGAATAAAAGTTTAAGTATTCAAATATTATAATATTTAAATCATAGTTTTAAATATTATAATATAAAAGTGTTTTAAAAGAAAGTGAGACGACTTGAGCACAACATAAAAAGGTGAAAAGGATTAAATATGTATAGGCGGACCTCCTTGGGTGCAAATAGCAAAAATAAAGCATATTAATACAAGGTAAATACTTAATTTTTGGATGTGGAAGATAATATCGAATATTCTTCGATATAAAGATGAGCAAAGAGTTGAATATGGGGGAGGACGTCTCGGAGATGAGCGCATGAACATTGAAGGAGTCACTTTTGATGGTGATAGAAGAACATTGGCGTGGACGAGGTGATAATCGGGTGCTGGAAAATATTTTCTTGGATAATGTGCTACTGGTGTGGTTCTTGTGAGCATTGTTGAGGAAAATAAACTTGCAGTCGTAATACGAACTCACGAAAAAATTATAGAGTCATTTGCATTGTTTGCTAAGTGGAAATCTAGTAGTAGATGAGCACAAGAGTGGAGGCTGAATCCGTTGCACGAAATGTTTGATCCCAACACACAAGAAATGACAAAGGTAAACATGTATGAAGTTACATACAACATGAGAAAATAGCGAGTGATCCATTCATCGTGGAAGAGGCAGGCACATCTGATTTGTGCAGTGAACTAAGTGTATGTGTGAGCGGAAGATCAAGGGACGTACTTATGCAGCACTGAGTTTGGTTGCCATCAAAAGTTAGATAGCAGTGTTGTGAGACACAATTTTTTTGAGGTAGCATGACAAAATATTTAAATAATATATTATGCTTTTTAGTGTCAACCGTTGGGTTAGCCCAATTAGTTACTAGCCTGTGTTAGGGTGCTACGGTGCAGAAGGTCCGAAGTTCGAATCTCCTTGGTGGCCTATTTTTGCTAAGCGATTAATGTGCAAGGTACAAAAGATTTAAATAAAATATTTTGCCTTTTAGTATCATTCGGTGGGTTAGCTCAGTTGATTACAAGCCCACGTTAGGGCACTGCGGTGCAGAAGGTCAAAGGGTCGAATCTTCTCGATGGCCTGTTAAATTTTTGTTGTGCAAGGTAAAGTTTTTAATTAAATTTGATTAAAGGGAGATATAAGGAGTCATTTTGTTGTTAATAAAGTTTTATTTTGTAAGTTTTAAAAGGGAGATATAAGGAGTTATTTTTATTAAGCTTTATTGTGTATGTTTTTAAAAGGAGTGATAAGGGTTTAAAGTGTTTGATTTGATATTTAATTCATGAAGGAAAAAAAGAATTATTGATCAAATTTTGGAGCTGACCTGAGCAAAGTTGTAAATAAAATTTTGGGAGCAGATTTGAGCAGTGTTGCTGATCATATTTGGAAGCAGATTTGAGCAGTGTTTGTGATCAAATTTGGGAGTATATTTGAGCAATATTTATGATCAAATTTGGGAGCATATTTGAGTAGAGTTTTGGACCAGATTTGTAGCAAAAGGTTGGTGCATTCAAAGTTGTGGGTTGGTGCCCACATACTTGCATAAGGGGATTGGTGTCTCTTGTGGGTTGGTGCCCATGAAATTGCATAAGAGAATTGGTGTCTCCTATGGGTCAGTGCCCACGAACTTCTAGAAGGGTATTGGTGTCTCCTGTGGGTTGGTGCCCATGAAATTGCAGAAGGGGATTGGTGTCTCCCGTGGGTTGGTGCCCATAAAATTGTAGAAGGGGATTGGTGTATCCTGTGGGTTGGTGCCCACAAACTTGTAGAAGGGGATTGGTGTCTCCTATGGGTTGGTGCCCACGAACTTGCAGAAGAGAATTGGTGTATCCTATGGATTGGTGTCCACGAACTTGTATAAGGGTATAGGTGTATCCTATGGATTGGTGTCTACAAATTTGTATAAGGGGATTGGTGTCTCCTGTGGGTTGGTACGCATGAAATTGTATAGGGAATTGGTGTCTCCTGTGGGTTGGTACCCATGAACTTGTATAGGGGATTGGTGTCTCCTGTGGGTTGGTGCCCATGAAATTTGTTGAAGAAAATATAAGTAATAGTTTACCATGGTTTTCTCTCGAAAGGGTGTTTCCATGTAAAAACATTATCTCTTATGTGTATGTAAATTATACATTGATTTATTATTGCATTCACATTATTGCAGTTGTTTGAAAATAAAAGTTTTATCTTATATTGTTCACCCCCCTCTCAGTATAAGCTTATGTTATTCAATCTACTTCCAGCCAAGTGTTCATAGCCTTAACTGAGATTATTTAAACCACCTAAGCACTTGAGCCTCTTAAATATCTTCTTATTTTTTATAAATTTATAGGCACTAGGGTTTGCTTTTGTTTGGATATAACTATGGAAAATATGAGGATGAACATCAAATGGATTTTTCCTAAGAACTAAACTATAATGGTTTTATTCCTCCTAACCTGAATCCTTTTGAAGTATTTTCATTGTGAAGTTACAACATACTTTTGTACTACTTTTAGATTAATTTGTTTTACCCCAAAACAATGGATATACACCAAATAGTTGATTAATACAAGATTAGCTTCCTTGAGATCAAAGTAGGACTTTTTATCCCCAAACTATGTAAAAACACTTCCTCATCAAAGTAACCAAAAGTTGGTTGCACTTGACCAGCCTTAGCTGAAAAGGGGAAAGTGCAAGAGCAAAACTAAAGACAAAAATTAAAGAAAAAAATAAATGAAATAAAACAAGACTAACACACCAAAAACTCAAAACAATAAATTATGTGCAAGGATTATTTATAAGACAAAACTATAATCTCTGATACTTGAAAGGGTCCTAGCCAAAGGGGTCAAATTTTCTAGGGTCCCAAACACAGTTACGGTAATTTAGGAGATGCATGTGATGACAAGCATACTCATTTTTATGGGATTCCTCCCACAACACTATATCTAAGATCCTAAAGGTCTTTGTTTTACCTCTATCACCTTACTAACCCCTATGGCTAATCAATTCAAACCCAATGCCAATACCATGCTTGAACTTTGATCTATCAAAATTGAGGACCCACAAATGGTTTTCAATTATTTTTGTATTAATGTTTGGTGTGTCTTCTATTGGGGTGTCTGCTATACCATTCCAAGGAATCCACATATGTAAAATTTTAGTAGTCACATAACCAGTTAATGTTCTTGACCAATCATAAGTGAGAAACATCCCATACGCATTTGGGATATCCACAACCTAAATATTGATGCACTATTGTATTCTAGGCTCAATAGCCAATTGTGTATAGATATGATTTAGCACCCCAACCTCATTTACCTATGTCTCATACAGCTGGGCAACCTTCTTGTTTGAGGGAGTAGGGATGAATCCTAATTTTTGTTTGACTGTATATGGAATCACATTCCCAGAAGCACCTGAATCCACAAGGAAATTATGTAAAATTTTTTACGAGCAATTCCAATAGTCAATAGAAAAGGTGGAGATTCAATTTCTTCTTTGTCTATAGCCACCTAAGCACTAGTAGCCTTTTTCAACTCTGTTTTTTTGTTTGAAAGTGTTTTAAGTAATAAATCCTTTTGGTCATTCAACTGAAATTTCTCAAATAGATAAATGTTTGTCTTGGTTTTCTTAAGGTCCTCAATGATATTGCATCTAGATTTGTTTTGCTTTGGAATTGTCTCTATTTGTGGTAATGGCATATTGAATTTTGGTTGTATAAGCATTGTGGGATCCTTAGGTGAGATAGGGATTTTATTAGCCTACTCATTGGGTGGGATAGAATTTTTATTGGGAGATGTGAAAGAAGTCACTGGTTCTTTTCCTTTACTCTAAAGAATATAATTGTTCTCTTTGAAATTACTGGTGATCTTGCACCTCTTTGTCTAAGCATTATTTAGGTTCCTCTTCATCCACTCCTAAGAGCTCATATGTTTCTAAAATTAAGGATATCCTTGCATTTTGATTATCTTAATTCCTAAAATCCTCATTAGTGGAAACTAACTCCAAATTTTCCTTATTTTTCTAAACAATATCTAAAGTAGTTTTAAACTCTGGGCAGTCAGTTTCACCGTGTTGAGTAGTAGAGTGGACCCTACAACACTTAGGTAGAACAAGGTTAGCCAAAATTATGGAAATGCCTAGGTTGTCATTAGATTGATTATGGTTGCTAGCAAGATTTGGGACTTCATAATTTAGGTAAGCATCCCATTGGTAGTTAGTCCTTTGGAAGTTGAAGTTCCTATTTTAAATGTTATTTGCAAGTGGGTTTTGAGGAACTTGCCTTTGTAGTTAAAGCATATAATTACTAAATTTTTGAAGCATTCTTTGTAAGTTATATAGCTTAGGATTCAGGTTATTAGCTTGACTTGGTCCTAGTTGAGCCAATACATTATTTACAGGTGGAGATGTGTTCAAAAATATAGGTAAGACTAGTCAATTATTTGTTGGTGTATGATTAAGAATATTGTTTGTGGTTACCTAATTACCTAAGAGTGTTAGAATGGTTTGTTGAATGCTCACAATAGGCATAATTTGATTTAAGGGTGTCATATTTGAAAGGATAGTACCAGTTGGGATACATTATTCTTGGTAATGGATTCAACATGGGAAGGTGTTTTTTAAAATCCTTATTTATTGATGGTATCTGATTAAAAGTCCCTAATTATACAATTGAAGATAATTGACCCAAACCAAAACCTTGAGGTATTAATTGTTGTTCAATTGTTAGAGCCTCACTATATGCCATTGGCAAGGATGTGATTTGAGAAGCTCTCCTCATAAACATGGAAGTTAATGGGTCTAGAGATCTAAAGTACATCTGGATGGTTACTTCCTTTGTAAGGATGTCATGTGTCACTATTCCGATGTATAATTTATGGAACCTAGTGTTGAAGAGTCTTAGGGGTTCATTAGGTTCTCTATGGGTAGAAATAAACTGATAATATACTATAGTTGGATCAATCTAAAATGGCTGATAAATTTTACCTCTAATTGAGCCCAGGAAGTGATGAGCCTGAAGATAAGATGATATACCAATCATATTGAAAACCATCCGATGTGTATGGAAATATTCTATAGGCAAAATATTATTATGCATGAATATGCTTTTCAGCTAACCTCGTTCTATCATACCTATACCTAGGGAGATATATTTTAGTATTCTTAGGCATATCATGTGTGATCCCTAGTATGTTCAAAGGGATACTTCCTACTAACCATGGATCAAGACTTGTCATTGGTGATGTTGGATTTAAGCCTTACTACCATAAAATATCATAAGTCCCAATATAAAGAAGCCACAATATTATAGGTTGAAATATCAATAATGAATAGTAGAACTATAAATGTGAGTAATCAAATATATATCAAGGCCAATATAAGAACCAAATAACATTAACTAATAATATCAAATATAAATGTAAATGGTTAAAATCATTCATGAATATGCAAAATACTGATAATGAAAAGTGAAGTATAGTCTTGTTGTTCAATAATATGCACCTAATGGGAGGATTGTGTGCCTTACGGAATAGACCAACATTGAAAGGTCACAAGATGATGAAATTCTACAACCAATTTCCAAAGAAGACCGGTTCCTTATGAAGTGATAACTATTTTGGTGGAGATTAAGGAAATGGGAAAGAGAAAAAACTAAGCTAACACAATTGAATTAAAGGGGGTAGTTTAATCGCATCAAGATATATGTAGGATAGAGGTAGGAACACATTTACATATACAAACCATATAATAGACCAGTCGACACATTTCAAATTTTGTTATTAACATTCACCACATGCTTGTAAATTCTAGAATCGATAGATCAATAGTTAAAATCTAGATTGTAGAATAACAACTAGTTCATTTATCGATTTTAGCAAAAAATAACAAACATAAAATGCATACATACATACATACATGAAATGGTTGGAAGGCCAAATAATGATTTGCTTATATTAAGTTATTTCTAATCTTACATACAAATGGCAATGGCTAAGAGCCGACCCTTTGAATCAGTTACATTTTCTTATTTATAGCTAAGAGGTGATTTCTCCTCTTCCTCTATCAAATTTTTTTATTAATGCATGATGTACCACTCAGGCAGTGGGTAATTATCATCCTAAAACCTTACTGCATTCGATGAGATCTCTCAATGGACATAACGTATCAGTCAAACGGTCTCATTAACTGCATCCCCCATTTCTAGTTTTGTCTTTGACGGTGTTGTTGTACTCTTTGCACTTATACCCAGGACTGCAGTGCATGAGCATTAATTTCACCTATAACTTACCTTCTTTTAACTACTACATATTAGCGAGAAACAATATTCTTGGGTTTCCAAATGGAGCTTTGGAGGGCTTCCTGAAGGGTATAATAACCTGCATTAAATGTGTGTGAGGTTGCCCTAGAGATAGTCCTAAAACGTAGGTTAGTATTGGCTTTGACTACTCATCACCCTTATTTATCAAGTACTAGCCATGGGTGAGATGTTTTGAGGTCTTCTTGTGGGTGACAACTTACTATCCAACCTTATTGCTTCATTCGAGTGACACTTTAGGAACACTTCCACCCTTGGGAATATTTACAATAGCCACCCAGGCTAGGGTAGGTATTATTGAACGATTCCATCCTTAAGATTCTTCAAACCACCTGCCCAAGCTGGGTTGGGAGTTTTAGGATGGCTTTGCCTTTTCTTCTCTTCTAAACTCTTGCTCTGACTAGGGCGGGGACTTCCTTCAATTTACGGCCACCCGCTTATTGGATTTTGTCGCCTTGGATTGGGCGGTGATTTAGATAGGATGAATGATATTTTTGTGGGTAAAATGTTTTCCCTTCACACAAACCACCTAATACATGACTTTTCTTCTTAGTTGGAGCGAGGATTTGTGAAATCTACTTCGGCATAAGGATGAGGATGTTGAATTATCTGCCTCACATTCCTAGTGACTTTCAAGGCCCTTTTACTTGTGAAATAGCAAGAACCCAGACCTATGGCTTAATCAAAATCTTGAAACCAAAACTTGAGCCAAAAATTGACCCTAATCCCTATCCATTGGGTTGTAGAGTTGACAAAACAAATAACCACAAAATTGGAATAGTCCTATAGGGGCCTTCAAAATTACCTAGAGGCCTATTGTAGTAGTAGACTCATCTCGTTGTTGTTCTCGCACTCCTAAAGACTCATCCTAAGATATTGATCTCGTAGGAATTTGAATCATTATATCATTATAGATGCACTCCTAGACTTTAGGTGTAAGGAGGGATGCATTCTTAAGTTGGTCACTGAAATCCTCCAATCCGTTTAAGCTTTTGTAGGAGAGATTCAAGTAGTACCTTGCTACTTCCTCTATTTTAGCATGGACCTCTGAGAACCTTAAGATAATGTCCATCATATTATCCACTACCACAGGCTCATAAATCACATCGATATCACTACGGTCTTGTTTTATAGCCTCAAATAAATTGATGAGATCTTGCTCCATATGGAACTGCTTATTACTCTTCCAAAATCTTTGAGATCCAAGTTTCCTAAGCTCTACATTAATGACGTTCATTTTTATGCTTCCTTATTCAATGCCACCTAAATTTATTTATTCTTTTAGTAGAGGTCCATGACTAAGAGCACCTAGTTCATACGGTATCTGGCGTGATCCTTTTCCCATTTTGAATAAGCCATCATAGTAGCATATGCTATCCTGAGTAGAGTCTTTATCACCAATGCCTGATGACCCATGCCATGGAGCACTCCTCCTCTGTTGACTACCTCTACTTTCGCTGGCTTGGAAATTGATCGTGCATCCACTAGCCTTAATGTAAATGCGGGAAGCACCTTTATCATAGCCTCTTTTACCTTATTTAAGTAAAATTCCTTGACATCCATTATCGAGGTTTTTGCAAATGTCGATCCGCGAGGCATATTCTTCTCTTTCTCAAGCTTGTTCAGAGCATCATACATGGTGTTTTGTAGTTGCTTTGATTTGGCTTGAGCTTTAGAATCATGTTATTTAGTTTATTCTTAAGCCTTTTGCAACTTTTCTTTCCATGCATTGATCTCCTCATCCTTTTGTTGCAACACATTTTGGGAGGTGACCTTATTCAATCCCTCTTGGATTTGCTTCACCTACAGCTCCAAGGCCTGCTGCTTTGCTTTTGCTTTCTTGAGTTTCTCCTCTAGATTAATAATTTTTTTCTTGGCTAGTTTCAAGTCCCTTTCCTCCTTGCTACTATGATAGAATAGCGTATCAACTTGTATATGTAGGCTTCTGGGAGTTTGTGCTTTGGGTATTTTTGCAACATCCTTTGAGGTTATCTAAAAATCCTAGTATTTCTTCTCCATCTCCATGAGAACTTTGTTGAATTTTGGTATAGTTTTCACCTCATGCAATTTTCCTCTATAGGATCCAACTCTAGGCATGTCGTGGGAACTACCGATGTGCATTCCTCTACCAAATCTTACTACTGTTGATCCTTCCACTTTATTTAATTATCTTGAGTCTTCCTCACCATAGAGTAAACCTTTCGTAAGTCTTCCTTCGTAACATGTATGAGGACTGGAGTCATCAAGAAGGATGTCAAAGGAGTTATAAGGTATGAAGAGATGGTGTAGGTCTGAAATGAACTCATAGACATGTTTAATTGCTTTGGATCTAGTGATAAGGGAGGCAACTCAAACAGGTGATTCTGATCGGGTCTATTATGGGACAAGCTGGACAAGGGTTCCCTTTTTGGTGGTGATTGCATTAGTGGGAGGGCTTCAATGGAGGGATTGGTAGGCGGGGGTGGCAAAAAATCTAGTGATTCCTTAGGTGATGAATTTTGGGGATGGGGGGAGACATCATTCTGGCTACAATGGGTATCATTCTAGTAAACTATGTTTGAGACATAGTGGGGGAATCCTCTATTTCCTGTAGTGATGGAGGCCATTGGGAGGATGGTGATCATGAGTCCACCTCCTCTGCTATAATATTATCTTGGGCAACCTTCAGAACCTCCATTGAGACCACTTGCTACTTTTGAATCTTTCCTAAGGCCACCATTCCTTCTATCTTTGGTACCTTCAAAACCAACTTCCTTCCTTCACCTACTACTTGCTACGTCTAAGTTACATCAGGGCTTGGAGCGCATTTTTATTTCTTGCTAGGTTGGGTATTTTGGGATAGGGGGGCTGAGGACTTCTAGATTTCTACCCCACTATATTTGGATGACCTCGTCACCCTGAATTCCATTGGGGGTTCTATGGATGGTGCCTTTTTCCCACTCGTTATCACCCCGAACAAGCTTGCCAATGCCTGGCTGTTGCTCTAGACTTCTTGCTCTTGATCATCATCTTCTAAATACCTTTGGCTCTACATAGGACTAGGGGTATCTTCTCTTTTCAAAACTTAAGGTGTAAGGTCCTCTACCTCCTTGTATTTATTCTTCGATGGCTAGTAGTTGTTGTCGTACTCAATGGAGAATTTCTCATCGGCCCTTCCTAGGAATACCTTGGTATAATCGTGTTCACATCGCATGATCCACCATTATTCAATTTTATGTTCTATCCATTCCCTATTTCTTATTACATCTTGAATTAGAGACCTTCTTATCAGATGGGAGGAGTCCCTCCTGGGATTGAACACCTTCTTATATGGATAGTCGGCCCTCCACAATGCTTGGTTGTGCATGTCAAATCTAGTAAAGTGAATCATTTGATCCTTTGGTAGATTCATGTAGTCTAGCACCACCTTGTTACCCTCATTTTCATGATGCCTGAACTATCAAGGTTTATTATTATCTACCAATTTGACCTGCAAGATATTATCAAGATCGTAATGCCATCTAGGCGTCACCTAAGGAAGTTTCAGAGCGGATAACTTCTCATCTAATTGGTAAAACTAAACCCATTCCTTATTGGGTAGTAGGATGGGTTTAAGAAAATTGATTGAGGTAAAATCACTCTCTTCTTGGCCCCAAGCTCTCATTTCTCTTCAATGTAGCAAAATTTTCGACATACTTCCATGCTAAAAACCCATTCTATAACATAGAAAGAGAGCAGATAGGGAAAATCTGAGATCGTACAATCGAATACATGTTCGTTATTCCATGAAATAGTAATCCCTAATCTCTTGAGAGATGGTCCTCAAAAACTGCTTTGCCCTTTTAGAGAGGCATGGATAGGATTGATAGATATACACAAGGGCAGGTCCTAGGAATTACTTGTTGAACTCCATGTATGATCTACTATTCCTAAGTGCATACATCTATTCCATAACTAGCTATATATACCCCTTCTCATTCTTCTCTTGAATCCACATAGAATGCCTATCGCAAGGTATATATCAAAATAATTCTTTGGTCACTTTGCTTTGATACTCAGCTGGTTGTTTTTGAATATTTTGGGCCAAGAACCCTACCCAGTTAAATATCAGAGTCTTATATGCCTAGGAGATAGCATGGCCCATCACCATTTGATATAGCTATACTTCTTCATCTGATGGAAGACCTAACAAGATGACAAGGAGAGACAAGATGGGTCGATCATGTTCTTTAAGTTCTATCAATGGTCGGGGATTATCCACATAATCCTCTGGTAACCCACAAAGATTTTGATCCACCCACTACTTTGGGCCATCCTTGAGCAACTGATTTTATTGCTCATATTCAACTATATCAACCATCCTCAGCCTCATGGTGCCCTACGGTTCTCAGATCATTGTCATTTCAAAAAAAATGTCCTGAATGGTGTTGGCATTAATGCTAAACATCACTCGTCCTTTAGCATCACAGACCATATCAACAGACATGTCATAGAATATTACCACTGTATGCACTAGATTTGGGTAAGGTTGGATAGGAAACAACATGAAAGGGCCCAAATGGCTTCTCCAAGACATAGTCGTTGGGCCACTATTGAATGGATTCAATGCCAAAATAGCTTCTCGGGTGATTTTGATTTTACCTCTGATTGTTATCCTGGTGTCTTTGAGCTCCTTGTAAGACTCCTCTATATTTTTCTCCACTTTCGACTTTCCCATTTCAGAGCTTTTCCCTCAGAAACTATGAAGCTATCAAGAGCCAAAAATTTTGACACTCATGATTTTGAAGTAGGCCTTACTATCGCTTTTAGTTCTACACTAGAAATTTAGATAAGACCGAAAGAAGTTGGCTAGTCTCTTCACCTTCTAATTTATAGGATGTGATTGGAGCTATGTGTGAGGTGGCAATAGGACCATTGAGAGGATTTCACTAAGACCATATCAAATATCTTAGGATATACTTCCTCTGATGGTTGGCATTCACCAATTTTTTTTTGGAGATGATCCAATAACCAATGAAATGGCAACACTTGTCACCTCCGTCAGCTTGAAGTGGAGATATTTAGATGTCCTTATAAATTAGGGTTTACTTATATGTTGTACCATCGTAATTTACCACCACCTCATTGGTTATGGGTGATTAAGGCCCAAGATCTATTGTGCATGTCAGCCAATAACTTGCTTGGAGGAGTGTGCTTTCTCTTAGTAGTGGCTTTAATGTTCGTATTGGGGTGTGTACTCGAAGTCTGTTGCCTCTACCTTTCTAATTGCTATTCCATTAGCAGTCTTGGGATATGTACCATCCTATTCATTTAGTATTGATTGGATCATTTTTTGTGGGACAAGTGACTATGAACGCTCCCATGCTTCACATTAAGGACACCAATATTTAGTTGGAGCATGTGAAGGCACTTATGTTCCTTGATTGGCGTGGAGAATTTTTTAGGCCATTATTTCTTTTCAAAAGAGGGGGACAACTGTTATCCAATATTATTAGGCATAAATATTTACAGTGGAACTTAAGGATTTTTTGGGTAGCAGGTCATGAATTAACTATTTGCCCAACTTCATACGAGGGCAGGTTTTTGTTAATGTTCTTCTCTTTTGCTTGCTACATATTTCCACCCCGCCCAACTATCACCCTTTATTAGGGTGACACTTATGAGTTCTGCTTTAGCTCTAAGCCCTTCATTTTCTCCACCCAAAGTGAGCAGTGTTTTTGACCCAACAGAGCATATGATTTTTTACCATTTTCTACCCCGCTAGACCTCTTTGACTTTTATCCTTTACCATTTTGATCTGCCTTAATGACCATTTACTGCTACGAGTGTAATTTTGGTTGGGATCATGAATTTACATGCCAGGCAAGGCTTGGGTCAAAATATAATAGACCACTCTAGAAAGAAAATACTAGACTGCTAAAAAAACTTTATGAACAACACATAGGGACAGACAATAATATTTACATATGTACACTCTTGATCATTACTGGGATTAAGCATAGTGCTTGAGGTACTGACCGTCTATAGGAATTGGGAGTTGTTTTCCCTCCAAATCCAATAACTGATACGCATTTGAATTTTTGCAACTATGGATGAGATATGGGCCCGACCAGAAGGAATCAAACTTGTCATGGGCACCTGGTTTTTCCTGATTAACATCACATTTTAGGACTATGTCTCCTTCATAGAATGTTTTAGGTGTGGCTTTCTTTTCAAACCAATGTTTGACTATATTTTGGTGATGACATAGGTTATTATAAGCCATGTTCCTCTCTTCCTCTAGTCAGAGTAGTTGTATCAACCTCCTTTCCATAATAGGGAAATCTTCTGCCTCTATCTCACTCATGAATCTCAAAGCTGGGAGCTTTGTGTTAATTGGAAGAATTACCTCTTTTCCATATACCAGTGCATAGGTTGATGTCTTCAATGATTTCTTAGATGTGATCCTGTCCACCCACAATCTTGGTCAAGTAGGAGGTGCCATGTCCATGTATATGTACTCAGTGTCTATTTTTTGGACAATATGAACCTTCTGTGCCTGAGAACATTGTGTATTTACAAGTTTTTTCCAAGATGATGTAGATATCAAAGACTTCATGGCCATCCAAAATATGTATTCTGATGTTACATGTGAAGAGGACGATGAATAAAAAATGAAAAAAATTATTGGAGATCCAGTTGAAGTAATTTAAATCAAAACCAACAGGATCCCAAAAGGATTAGTCTCTTTAGAAAGCTTATTTGATGATTTTGATAAAGCTTACAAACCACTCCTAAAAGAAACAAAAACTGATGATGTGAACATTGGAAACAAAAGAGGAGCCCAGGTTTGTCAAAATTGATAAGGCTTTGCCAAAATAAGAAAAAGAACAATACATAAGCTTTTTAAAGAAAAACAAAGAATCTTTTTCCTGGAGTTATGAAGACCTGAAGACATTTAAAACAAAGGTCATGACTCACATCATTCCTCTAAAATAAGATGCTAAGAATTTCAGGTAGAAGCAAAGAGAGTTCAATCCCACATTGCATCCAGTCATGTAGAAAGAATTTTAGAAGGTACTGGATGCCAAGATAGTCAGAAAACTGAGATTTTCTTCTTGGATAGAAAACTTGGTACCAGTAAGGAAGAAAAATGGAGAGATCAAACTTTGTATTGATTTTTGAAATCTAAATAAAAGTTCCCTCAAGGATAATTACCCCTTGCCAAAAATGGAATAGTTGCTGCAAGTCGTAATAGGTTCATCCAGAATGTCATTGCTGGATGGATTCTCAGGATATAATCAAATTCAAGTAAATCCTTAAGATAGAAATAAATCTACTTTCACTACCCCTTGGGCTACATTTGAATATATGAGAATACCATTTGGATTAATGAATGCAGGAGCTACTTTCTAAAGAGCCATGGACTTTGCATTTAAAGGTTTGATGTTAAAAACAATAGTTGTCTATTTGGATGATATAATAATATTTTTAAAAAACCCTGTAGATTATTTTGAACATTTAGCTATAGTTTTTGCCAGGTGCAAAGAGTTTGGGATATTCTTGAATCCAAAAAATATATATTTGGAGCAACACAAGGAAAGCTCCTTGGTCACATAGTTTTTTGAAAAAGAGATTAGTATTGACCCATCAAGAATATAAACTATTTCCAAGCCTAAGAACTTGAAAGGAGTTAGATAATTCTTTGGCAAGATTAATTTTGTAAGAAGATTTAAGCAAAATTTTGTTGAAATGGCTCAACCTATCAATAAAATGATTAAAAAAAATGCTGACATAAAATAGACATAGGAAAATATAGAAGCTTTTCATAAAATAAAAGATATCACCATTGCCCCAGTCTTGAATTGCCCTAACTAGTCAAAGAAGCTCAATATATATTCATTCACTTTTGAGCATACTATTGTTGCAGTTCTTTCTTAACAGGATGATGAAGAGAATGAAATACCTATAGCTTTCATGAGTGTAGGACTCAAAGGAGCTCAACTAAGATTCAAAATGATTGAAACATAGGCTTATGCCATGATTCAAGCACTGGAACATTTCAAATGCATCTTTGGATTGAATAAAGTTATATTTTGAATTCCTTTCATTGCTATTAAATATGTTTTCACCCAACATGAACCAATAGGCAACCCTGCCAGATGGATGGTTAAATTATTGTAGTACGATGTAGAATTCAAAGTAGTGAAAATAATTAGAGGGTAAGGCTTGGCCAAATACCTAGCCAAAAAATAAATGGAGGACATGCAAAACATTACCACTATTGATGACATGCATGATATCATGAGAATAGACAATATTGAATGTAAATGGTATGATAATATTCTATTATAACTTTAAACCCTATCATTTCCCAAAGGTATGTCTACAAATAAAATAAGTTCAGTAAAACAACAGTCTCAAAAATACTATGTTCAGGAAGGAAAACTCTATTGGAAACATCCTGACGGTGTCTTGTTGTTGTGCTTATTTGAAAAAGAGACTTTAGAGGTCATTAAAGAATTTCATGATGGATTTTGTGGAGGACATTTTGCCCCAAAAGCAACTGCAAATAAAATTATGAGAGCAGGTTCTTACTGGCCTTCCTTATTCAAATATGTACATAAATATGTAATGGGTTGTCATAACTGTAAAGTGTTTGCTAGAAAGAAAAAGTTAGCAGCAATTCCTCTCCAATCAGTAATCATAGAAGCACCCTTCATACAGTGGGGAATTGACCTCATTGGGGAAATCAATCCGAACTCCTTAGGCCGACACAAGTGGATCATCACGACAATAGATTATTTCACCAAGTGGGTGGAAGCAACTCCTCTAAGAAACTCAACTACTAAAGTAGTCATCAATTTCTTGGAGGAAAACATCTTGACTAGATTTGGAGTCCCAAAGAAGTTGGTAATAGACAATGGGAATACTTTATTTCAGCTGAAATGATTGATTTTTATGCAAAGTATGGAATTGAACTTCCTCATTCAACAAACTACTATCCCTAAGGAAATGGTCTTGCCGAATCATCGAACAAAAATATGATTACCAGGATTAAAATATCATTGGACAATAACAAAAAGGGATGGGACAATGAGTTAAAGTTTATCTTATGAGAAGATAGATTGTATATTAAGAGGAACATAGGTAAGACACCTTATGAAATGGTATTTGGAGAAAAATCCTTGTTATGTCTTCGTACATAAAGAATAGCATTGTCTTTGTTACTACAAGATCACGAAAGCCCTGATGCTCTATAGAGGATAATAGACCATATTGCCAGCTATAAGAAGAAAGAAGGAATGCATTGGATAAGATGTTTGAATAGACTCATAAAACCATGCAGTTCTTTAAGAAGAAAGCCAAGGGAACCCCATTCTTTGAAGGATATATAGTCTTATATTGGTATTCTAAAAATGATAAACATGGATAAAAGGGTAAGCTTGAGCCTAGATGGATAGGTCCTTACCAAATAATTCAAATTTTTGGCCCTAATACTTATATGTTGCAAACATTGCAGTGAGATCTCATAGAAATCCTAATCAATGGCTTACACCTGAAGTTATACCATCCTTGTTGGGGAACCCAAAAATAATAATAAAAAAAAACATTTTTGTTTTCTGTGGTTTCTTTTTCTAAGCCATTTTTCTTTTCTGTTCATTGTTTCCAGTTTGTTGGAAAATTTTCAAGTTATCTGGTCACATTTTTGCTTGTCTATAAGGGATTTATCTTTAGTTTAATGAATGAAAATAATTTGGGATTGAATACAAGTAAAATAATAAAACTCAGGAAGCTAATGTTTAGTAATCATCTTGTAAGGTTTGAAATACAACAAGAAATCTAGGGATGCTAACATATCAAGCCAAAGCCATATAATATCATGATCTCAAAAGCAATTCCAGAAATCAAGGAATTTAATCAACCTTGATAAGATAGTTGGGCTAAATACAAATACACTCAATATTATAGCCTTGCAAATCTTTAACCCAGAAAGCACTCTCAAATAAATTTATTATTTATCAAAATTCTTCCTAAAAGGAGAAAAATATCTATAATACAAAATGAGCAAATGCTTGGGGCTATCTGGATAACCTCTATCGAGGTTATAGATGCTTGTGTGGTAGTAGAGTAGGTCTAAGGGATCAAGGTCAACTCCACCGAAGCTATAAATGCTTGATTGGCAATGGAGCAATGACAAGGTAAAAATATTTAAAAGAGTGAAATCATTAATAGGCCCAACTCCTTTCAAATTGATGAAAATTCGGCTTGATCTGAGAAAGTAATTAAAGAATGCATCTGCACACACACTGGGTGTAGGCTTGATTTGATAGTTATTTCTAATTAATTATATTTGACTATACCCTAAATATATTGCCATAACATCTAAACTTCAAGAGTAAAAGGTTCATTTGTTTTGAAGAAACATAATCTCTAATTTTATCTGATTAAAGATTGCTTTCTTATCAGATTGATTTTATTTTCTTTACCGTTTTTATAATAATCTACTAAAAATAAAATCATATCCTTATCATCACAGTCTTGTTATTAACCAAAGATTCTAGAGTTCTCAAATACCTCATGTTTTCACCATTTGTCCTAGTCAGAGCCTATGTTGTAGCCAAATTTGATATAACATGAATGTACCCATAATTTAAATTTTTTGAAGGTCTTAAGAAGGTACACCTTTTGTGAAGAGTTTAGGTCTGAGTAAATGATTTTTGTCTTCATAAACATCTCCAACCCCTAAGAAAATAAAATTTTCCTTTCATTAGAATTTAAGAATTTCCCTTGGTTTTACTTGCAAATATTTTACCCTTTGGCTAACAGAAAAAAAGTTTCGACCAATGAGCGAAAGTTGTCAGAACTAAAATCTTTTCAATCGAACTTTGAAAAGCAATCGATCGACAAAAAAGTGCGATCGGCAGAATCCAAGTATAATTGGAGAATTTTTCGGCCGATCCCATCAGAATAAGATCCAACTTTATTTTACAAATAAGTATTTTTCAGGTTGATTGATAGAAATTTTCAGCCGACCACTCGGGTCGAAAAGCTGAAGTAATCAATGCGCACAAAGTTAAATCGGTCGATGAAGAGGAGGGCACTACCGAGGAATTTTTTGGCTGAACAAAATTTGGTCCATTAAAGAAACCTAAAACGTAGGTTAGTATTGGCTTTGACCACTCATCACCCTTATTTATCAAGTACTAGCCATGGGTGAGATGTTCTGAGGTCTTCTTGTGGGTGACAACTTACTATCCAACCTTATTGCTTCATTCGGGTGACACTTTTGGAACACTTCCACCCTTGGGAATATTTACAATAGCCCCCTAGGCTAGGGCAGGTATTATTGAACGATTCCATCCTTAAGATTCTTCAAACCACCTGCCCAAGCTGGGTTGGGAGTTTTAGGATGGCTTTGCCTTTTCTTCTCTTCTAAACTCTTGCTCTGACTAGGGCGGGGACTTCCTTCAATTTATGGCCACCCGCTTATTGGATTTTTTCGCCTTTGATTGGGCAGTTATTTAGATAGGATGGATGATATTTTTGTGGGTAAAATGTTTTCCCTTCACACAAACTGCCTAATACATGACTTTTCTTCTTAGCTGGAGCGAGGATTTGTGAAATCTACTTCGACACAATGATGAGGATGTTGAATTATCTGCCTCACATTCCTAGTGAATTTCAAGGCCCTTTTACTTGTGAAATAGCAAGAACCCAGACCTATGGCTTAATCAAAATCTTGAAACCAAAACTTGAGCCAAAAATTGACCCTAATCCCTATCCATTGGGTTGTAGAGTTGACAAAACAAATAACCACAAAATTGGAATAGTCCTATAGGGGCCTTCAAAATTACCTAGAGGCCTATTGTAGTAGTAGACTCATCTTGTTGTTGTTCTCGCACTCCTAAAGACTCAGCCTGAGATATTGATCTCATAGGAATTTGAATCATTATATCGTTATAGATGCACTCCTAGACTTTAGGCGTAAGGAGGGATGCATTCTTAAGTTGGTCATTGAAATCCTCCAATCCGTTCAAGCTTTTGTAGGAGAGATTCAAGTAGTACCTTGCTACTTCCTCTATCTTGGCATGGAGCTCTGAGAACCTCAAAATAACGTCCATCATCTTGTCCACTACCATAGGCTCATAAAGTGCATCGATCTCACTATGGTCTTGTTTTATAGCCTCAAATTTATTGATGAGATCTTGCTCCGTATGAAACTGCTTATTACTCTCCCAAAATCTTAGAGATCCAAGTTTCCTAAGCTCTACATTAATGGCATTCATTTTCTCTGCTTCCTTCTTCAATGCCACCTAAATTTCTTTATTCTCATAGTAGAGGTCCATGACTAAGAGCACCTAGTTCATACGATGTCTGGCATGATCCTTTTCCCATTTTGAGTAAGCCATCAAGGTAGCATCTGCTCTCCTGAATAGAGTCTTTATTACCAATGCTTTAGGACCCATGCCATGGACCACTCTCCCTCTGTTGACTACCTCTACCTTCGCTCGCTTGGAAATTGATAGTACATCCACTAGCCTTAATGTAAAGGTGGGGAGCACCTTTATCATTGCCTCTTTTGCCTTATTTAGGTAAAATTCCTTGACATCCCCTATCCAAGTTTTTGCAATTGTCGATCCACGAGGCATATTCTTCTCTTTCTCAAGCTCGCTCAGAGCATCATCCAAGGTGCTTTGTAGTTGCTATGATTTGGACTGAGCTTTAGCATCATGTTATTTAGTTGATTCTTGGAGCCTTTTGCAACTTTTCTTTCCATGCATTGATCTCCTCATCCTTTTGTTGCAACACCTTTTGGGAGGTGGCCTTATTCAATCCCTCCTGGAGTTGCTTCACCTAAAGCTCCAAGACCCGTTGCTCTCCTTTTATCTTCTTGAGTTGCTCCTCTAGATTATTGATCTTTTTCTTGGCTAGTTTCAAATCCCTTTCCTCCTTGCTACTCTGCTAGAACAATGTATCGACTTGTACATGTAGGCTTCTGAGAGTTTGTGCTTTGGGTATTTTTGCAACATCCTTGGAAGTTATCTAAAAATCCTAGTCTTTCTACTCCATCTCCATGAGATCCTTGTTGAATTTTGGTATAGTTGTCACCTCATGAAGTATTCCCTCTATAGGATCCAGCTCTAGGCATGTTGTGGGAACCGTTGGTGCACATTCTTCTACCAACTCCTCCCACTATTGATCCTCCCATTTTATTTGATTATCTTGAGTCTTCCTCACCATAGAGTAAACCTCAAGTAAGTCTTCCTCTGTAACCTGTACGAGGACTGGAGTAGTCAAGAAGGATGGCAAAGGGGTTATAGGGTATGAAGAGATGGTGTAGGTTTGAAATGAACTCATAGAACTGTTTAATTGCTTTGGATCTAGTGATAAGGGAGGCAACTCAAACAGGTGATTCTGATCGGGTCTATTATGGGATAAGTTGGACAAGGGATCCTTTTTTGGTGGAGATTGCAATAGTGGGAGAGTTTCAATGGAGGGATTGGTAGGCGGGGGTGGCAGAAACTCTAGTGATTTCTTAGGTGATGAATTTTGGGGATGAGGGGGAGACATCATTCTGGCTACGATGGGTATCATCCTAGTAAACTATGTTTGAGACATAGTGGGGGAATCCTCTATTTCTTATAATGATGGAGTCCATTGTGAGTATGGTGATCGTGAGTCTACCTCTTCTACTATAATCTACTCTTGGGCCACCTTCAAAACCTCCCTTGAGGCCACTTGCTACTTTTGGATCTTTCCCAAGGCCACCATTCCTTCTATCTTTGGTACCTTTAGAACCAACTTCCTTCCTTCACCTACTACCTGCTATGTCTAAGTTATGTCAGGGCTTGGAGTGGATTTTTATTTCTTGCTAGGTTGGGCCTTTTGGGATAGGAAGGCTAAGGACTTTTAGATTTCTACCCCACTAGATTTGGATGACCTGGTCACCCTGATTTTCATTGAGGGTTCTATGGGTGGTGCCTTTTCCCCACTCATTCTCACCCCGGATGAGCTTGCCAGTGCTTGGCTATCGCTCTAGACTTCTTGCTCTTCATCATCATCCTCTAAATATCCTTGGCTCGGCCTAGGACTAGGGGTATCTTCCTTTTTCAAAACTTTAGGGGTGAGGTCTTCTACCTCCTTGTCTTTCTTCTTCGGTGGCTAGTAGTTGTTGTTGTACTTGATGGAGAATTTCTCATCAACCCTTCCTAGGAATGCCTTCTTGGTATCATCCTGTTCACATAGCATGATCCACCATTATTCAATTTTATGTTCTAACCATTCCCTATTTATTATTACATCTTGAAACAAAGACCTTCTTATCAGATGAGAAGAGTCCTTCTTGGGATTGAACACCTTTTTATATGGATAATCGGACCTCCATAATGCTCGGTTGTGCATGTCAAATCTAGTAAAGTGAATCATTTGATCCTTTGGTAGATTCTTGTAGTCTAGCACCACCTTGTTATCCTCATTTTCATGATGCTTGAACTGTTAAGGTTTATTATTATCTACCAGTTTGACCTGCAGGATATTATCAAAATCGTAATGCCATCTAGGCGGCACCTAAGGAAGTTCCAGAGTGGATAACTTCTCATCTAATTGGTAAAACTGAACCCATTCCTTATTGGGTAGTAGGATGGGTTTAAGAAAAATTGATTGAGGGAAAATCACTCTCTTCTGGGCCCCAATCCCTCATTTCTCTTCAATGTAGCAAATTTGTCGACATACTTCCATGCCAAAACCCATTCTATAACATAGAAAGAGAGCAGATAGGGAAAATATGAGATCGTACAATCGAATACACGTTCCTTATTCCTTGAAATAGTAATCCCCAATATCTTGAGGGATGGTTATCAAAAACCGCTTTGCCCTTTTAGAGAGACATGGATAGGATTGATAGATATACACAAGGGTAGGTCCCAGGAATTACTTGTTGAACTCCATGTATGATCTACTTTTCCTAAGTGCATACATCTATTCCATCACTAGGTATATCTACCCCTTCTCATTCTTCTCTTGAATCCACATAGAGTGCCTATCGCAAGGTATATATCAAAATAATTCTTTGGTCACTTTGCTTTGATACTCAGCTGGTTGTTTTTGAATATTTTGGGCCAAGAACCCTACCCAGTTAAATATCAGAGTCTTATATGCCTAGGAGATAGCATGGCCCATCACCATTTGATATGGTTGCACCTCTTCATCTGATGGAAGGCCTAACAAGGCAAAAAGGAGAGACAATATAGGTCGATCATATTCTTTAAATTCTATCAATGGTCGGGGATCATCCACATAATCCTCTAGTAACCCAAAAAGAGCTTGAGTCACCCACTACTTTGGGCCATCCTTGAGCAACTGCTTTGGCTTCTCATCTTCAACTATATCAACCATCCTCAGCCTCGTGGTTCCCTACGGTTCTCATATCATTATGGTTTCAAAAAAAATGTCTTGAATGGTGTTGGCGTTAATGCTAAACATCGTTCGTCCTTTAGCATCATGGACCGTATCAACAGACATGTCATAGAATCTTGCCACTGCATGCACTAGCTTTGGGTAAGGATGGATAGGAAATGGCATGAAAGGGCTCAGATGGCTTCTCCAAGACATAGTCGTTGGGCCACTATTGGACTAATTCACTACCAAAACTTTAGCTTCTCGGGTGATCTTGATTTTACCTCTGATTGTTATCCTGGTGTCTCTGAGCTCCTCGTAAGAGTCCTCTATATTTTTCTCCACTTTCAACTTCCCCATTTTAGAGCTTCTTCCCTCAGAAACTATGAAGCTATCAAGAGCCAAAAATTTTGACACTCATGATTTTGAAGCAAGCCTTACTATCACTCGTAGTTCTACACTAGAAATTTAGACAAGACCGAAAGAAGTTGGCTGGTCTCTTCACCTTCTAATTTATAGCATGTGATTGGAGCTGTATGTGAGGTGGCAATAAGACCATTGAGAGGATTTCACTCAGACCAAAGCAAATCTCTTGGGATATACTTCCTCTGATGGTTGGCATTCATCAATTTTTTTTGGAGATGAGCCAATAACCAATAAAATGGCAACACTTATCACCTCCATCAGCTTGAAGTGGAGAGATTTAGATGTCCTTCTAAATTAGGGTTTCCTTAAATGTTGTACCATCGTATTTTACCACCACCTCATTGGTTATGGGTGATTAAGGCCCAAGATCTACTATGCATGTCAGCCAACAACTTTCTTAGAGGAGCATGCTTTCTCTTAGTAATGCCTTTAATGTTCGTATTGGGGTTTGTAATCGAAGTTTGTGGCCTCTACCTTTCTAAGTGTTATTCCATTAGTAGTCTTGGGATATGTACCATCCTGTTCACTTAGTACTGATTGGAGCATTTTTTGTGGGACAAGTGACTATGAACACTCCCATGCTTCACATTAATGACACCGATCTTCAGTTGGAGTGAGTGAAGGCACTCATGTTCCTTGATTGGCATGGAGAAATTTTCAAGCCAGTATTTCTTTTCAAAAGAGGGGGACAATTGTCATCCAATATTATTAGGCACAAATATTTATAGTGGAACTTAAGGATTTTTTGGGTAGAAGGTCATGACTTAACTATCTGCCCAACTTCATGCGAGGGCATGTTTTTGTGAATGTTCTTTTATTTTGCTTGCTACATATTTCCACCCCGCCCAACTATCACCATTTATTAGGGTGACACTTACGAGTTCTGCTTTAGCTCTAAGCCCTTAATTTTCTCCACCCAAAGTGAGCAGTGTTTTTTGACCCAACAGAGCATATGATTTTTTACCATTTTTTGCCCCGCCAGACCTCTTTGAATTTTATCCTTTCCCATTTTTATCTGCCCTAATGACCATTTATTGCTACAATTGTAATTTTGGTTGGGATCATGACTTTACATGCCAGGCAAGGCTTGGGTCAAAATATAAGAGACCACTCTAGAAAGAAAATACTAGACTGCTAAAAAAACTTTAAGAACAACACATAGGGACATACAATATTATTTACATATGTACACTCTTGAGCATTACTAGGATCAAGCATAGTGCTTGAGGTACTGACCATTTATAGGAATTGGTAGTAGTCTCCCCTCCAAATCCTGTAACTGGTATGCATTTGAATGTTTGTAGCTCTGGATGAGATATGGGCCCGACCAGAAGGAATCAAATTTGTCATGGGCACCTAGTTTTTCCTAATTAACATCCCATTTCAGGACTAGGTCTCCTTCATAGAATGCTTTGGGTGTGGCTTTTTTGTCAAACCAACGCTTGACTATGTTTTGATGATGACATAGGTTATCATATGCCATGTTCCACTCTTCCTCCTAGTCGGAGTAGTTGTGTCAACCTCCTTTCCATAGCAGGGAAATCTTCCACCTCTATCTCACTCATGAACCTCAGAGCTGGGAGTTCAATGTTGATTGGAAGAATTACCTCCTTTCCATATACCAGTGCATAGGGTGATGTCTTCAATGCTTTCTTAGGTGTGATCCTGTCCACCCACAACGCTTGGTCAAGCAGGAGGTGCCATGTTCTAGGATTGCACTCTATATTGTATTTGATTATCTTCAAGAGATTTTTGTTGGTAGATTCTGCCAGACCATTTCCTTGTGGATAATAATTTGAAGATGCGCTCCAATAGATACCATATTTTTTGGTGAAATCCATGGTCTTGGTTCCTATGAAATGAGTACCATTATCAGATACAATGGTGGAAGGGATGCCAAACCTGGTTATAATCTCTCTAGGAAGTCTATCATCATCTTTTGATCAACATGTTTAGTGGCTTCCGCTTCACTTCACCTTGTGAAGTAGTCACTGGCCGTAAGAACATATGTGTGACCAGCTAATGAGTTTGGGTTGATATTGCTAATGAAATCCAATCACCACTGTTGAAAAAATTCCTCTGCTACTATTGGATGCAGAGGCATAGCAACATGTTTAGATTTTCCAGCAAATCTTTGGCACTTGTCATGTGAATGTATCCATTTGAATGCATCAGAGAACACAGTCGGCTAATAAAATATAGCTCTCAAGATCTTAGCGGCCATGGTTTTTCCTGAATAATGCCATCCCAAGAATTTGCCATGGAATTCTTCCAGGACTTTCTTGGTATCGTCTTGCGGCACACACCTAAGGAGTACACCATTAAAGTTCTATCGATAGAGGACATCATCAACCAATACATAGTTTCTCGATTGCAATCTGTATCTTCTCCTTTGTGAGGCTGTCAATCCTTCTGGGTACTTTCCAGAATCAAAATAGTGCACCAATTCATCCATCCATGTCATAGGTACTTCCTGAATTCCCTCTTGCCTTGTGGGGCTATCCTCTTCTATACATGCATTTGAATGCTCAACAACAGAGTAAGCTAGATGTTGACAAAGAGCCCTTCCTCTTACTAGTTTTGTTGGTTTGATTTCTACATCAAACTCTTAAATATTTGAAGTCCATCCTGCCCTTCCCTCACCTAGTTCTCCTTGTATAATAAAACTTCTAACATCTGGATGCACCACATACACAAAGATTTTGCTTTGAGATAGAAAATACCTAAATTTCTTGAGAGATTTCATGATGGCATATACCTATCTTTCAATGAAATTATATTTCTCTTCATGTTGCTGTAAGGTTTGACTGAGGAAGGCAATTGGCCTTTCATCACCATCTTCCCCCTTTTGAGTAAGCACCATGGCATAGCTTTCTTCTACCCCGAATACATACAGGATGAAATATTTAGAGTAATCTGGGTTGATTAAAATTGGGGCTCTTGAAATTACCTCTTTTATACCTTTGAAACCCTTCCACCGAGCTTCTATCTATTTGAAGTTTGCATTATTTTTAAGCATTTTGATCATGGGCTTGATTATATTAGAAAATTCAAAAATAAATTTTTGCACAAACTTGATCTACCCGAAGAAGGATTGAAGTCCCTTATTGTTCATAGGAAGGGGCAATTCCAAGATGGCTTTTACCCTATCAGGGTCAATGGAAAGCCCCTATTTTGATATAGCATACCCTAATAACTTACCTTCTTGAATAACAAACGCTGATTTCTTTGGATTCAATGATATTTTGAATTCTCTACATTTCTCAAAGACCTTAGCAAGGTGTTTCACATGCTTCTCCTTCTTGTGAGAGAACACTGTCATATCATCTAAGTAGATAACAATCACTCTATTGACTAGTTTACCAAATGCTACATCCATTTATCTTTGAAAAGTAGCTCTTGCATTAGATAATTTGAATGGTATGCATTGATAGGCAAATGTTCCCCATTTAGTAGTAAAGGTTGTTTTGTATTGATCCTTGTCTTGGATCCAAATTTGGTTAAATCCTGAGAAACCATCTAGCAGAGAAAATCTCTCTGCTCCTGCTACCATGTGTAGTATTTGGTCAATTTGAGGCAAAGGATAGTGATCCTTTAGAGAGACTTTGTTTAGGCTTTGAAAGTCAACACAGAGCCTGATGTCCCCATTCTTTTTTTACCGGGACTAGATTTGCCACCCAAGTTGAGTGTTTAATGGGATAAATTATTTTGGCATTAAGCAATTTTAGGAGCTCTTGTTTCATCAGAGCCTCAATATTTGGGTTAACCGGTCTCTGTTTTTGTTAGACCGACTTTGCATCTGGTTCCAATTCAATGGTATGTTGAATGGTATTTTTATCATAGACTTTTAGGTCATCATATGTCCAGGCTATAATATCATCATACTTCCTGCACAATTCTTGGATTGAGTTTAATTCTTCTTCTAAGTAGTCTATGCTCACTTTCAAATATTTTCTCAGGGCTATTAAGATTTTCTTGGATCCTTCGGCATCAATTTTGATCATGTGGCTTGTTGGGCGGTCATTATTATCAAACAGGATTTCCAGAGTGATCAATCCTTTTGGGATGTGATTATTTTTCAACTGTAGGAATCCTTCCTCTTCTTCCTGATCTTCATCTTTCACATGTTCAGCAGAGCAATTCATCTCCTAGATTAAAAAATCCACTATCTGTTCATCATTTTTGAACACTTACCAAAAGGTGTCTTTATCTAGTACCGAAGGTCGGTATATCAACCTCACTACCTTAGGTTTGTATATGACATTTGATAGAGGGCAATAATTAGCTCCTATGGCTGCCAGGGTGTCAGCATGAGTATTTTGGTCTTTGGGGATAGCTTTGATATTCAGAGCTTCAAAATCTTCCAGTAGATCCCATACTTGGTTTCTATATGCTCTAAGATAGTGTTGCTTACTTACGCACTTCTCAGTAACTTGATTGACTACCAACTCAGAGTCACCAAATATTTGTAGTTGCTTAACTCCCAACTTTTTAGCCTTTCTTAATCCCAAGCACAAGGCTTCATATTTTGTTGCATTGTTAGTGCAGCTCTAGGTGAACCTATAGGAGAAGGTCTTTTGATCTCCTGCTGGTGAAATCAGGACCACTCCTACCCCTGCACAATTCCTACATCTGGCCCCATCAAAATACAACTTCCACAATTGGTCTGATGTAGGCATGATGCTCTTTTCTAGCTTCTTAGCCTCTAGCTTCTGAATAGAATAGGTACCAATTCCTATTTCTATCATGGCATTGAAATCCTTCAAGGAAAATTGATCCTCAGATTGAAGTTCCTCTAGAACTTCCTCCATCAGGTCTTCCTCCTCAGTGACAATACCTACTATTTTTACTTGCTGATCTTCTTCCTCCAACTTTTCTATATGAAATGAAGAGGGCTTTTAGAAGAAATTTTTACCCTTCTACCTTTGAAAGGTATCTCCATGTGGGAATAATCCAAAGATAGGTATCCTCCCAGCTTGGTGGTGAACTCCCTTGATAAGCACATCCCAAAGTATGGCTCCAGATCCACCACGATAATCTCTTGTATCACAGTAACTTGAGGCAGCCTATGTAACACCATGGGGACATCCTTGATCACTCCTATAGTTTTGACTGGAGTGCCATCTAGCTGTAAGACTCTAGGGTAGCTTCTTGTATACTCCATACCCATGATATCACATACCACTTTAGGCATTACCGTGGTAGTAGCACCCGAGTCTATCATGCAATTGTGCACCACCCATCCTTCCATTTCCAGGGACAGATAAAATAGAGAGGGTCTATTCTTACCCGCCCCCATAACAGGAGTGTCTTGAACCAAATTCTGCTCAGGGGGTAACTTATTTTGAGCTTTTATTAGTTGTAGTGCCACCTAAAGCAAGTCAATCTATCTTAGGATCATCAGGGCATCATACATGCTAACTTTTGAAGGGGTCTTCTTTAGTTCTTCAACTATATTAAAAGTAGAGGCCACAGGTTGTCTTTCTTTGTCCTTCTGGTAATATTCATATCTATTTCGATATTCTTGGGTAGCTTCTATCCACTATCGCTTTATCAGGGAAGGGTATTTTAATTTATCCCTAGCCTCCTCCTATGTCTGCATTGCCTTATGTTGATTTGCATTGGGTGCACTTTCCTTCTTTTGGATAGGTAATTTCTGGGTAGGAGCCATCTGAGGGAATTTCCTCCTAACCTCTTCCTTTTCCTTATTGTCATTAGGTACTTTGAGGGGATTGAGGTCCTCTGGACCCACTAGTAGTGGTTTCTTTCCAGATCTGGTTAGGACAGAGACTTGTTCATCCGAAGACATCATGAAATTGTGCTCACTTTCTCGAATCATATTAATATGACCCTTCTGAGCTCACTCCATCCTTTCCACCACTACCTTTTGCACATAGTGTTGGTGCATCATGCATGTATTTTTTGCATGGGGATCATTGCACGTAGAGCACCAATAGTCTAACTAGGATGCAGAAGAGGAGGGCTCTCCTTCTTCATTTGTGAGAATAGTATTTGTTCTTTCAGGGGGTTTATTGGTAGAAGCAGCTTGATCCCTAGATACATAGGGGAATCTTCTAGGTTGAAAATTTCTTTTTACCTCTCTTCTTTTCATAAGAGTCATCTCATTGTTGAGATTCTTCACAGAGTTTTGGAAGTCCATGTTAAGATTTTTCATAGAGTTTTGCAGGTCTAAAAGAATGGTCATTTGAGGATCTAGTGCAGGGAGTGTTGGCACTACAAGAGGAGTCGAGAGGACTTGTAGCATGGGTATTACTGGGAGAACATAAATCATTGGGAGAACATAAATTGCTAGAGAAGTAGGCTACTGCAACATATTTACTGAGGGAGAATTTATAGAGAAGGCTGACATCGAAGACATAAACTATAGCTAATTTTGGGCTAGCTCAGGAAAAATGGGCATAGTAGGCTTAGGAGGTAGTCGACCAACAATTATCAAGAGCTTTTTAGCTTTTATGACTTCTTGAAATATCTGTGGAAAGGTTAGGACATTGGCTTACCTTATCATCAAACTCAAATTTGGACTAAAGGCTCTTAGATAATAATACACAACCTATTCATTGGTTGGCTTGAGACCCTCGGGGACCCTATGCTAGGAATGATTAAATCTGATATTAAAATCACTTATCTCTTCTTGAGGGTGCTTTTGTATAGCGATGAACTGAGTAAGTGAGGAGAAAGGATCAACTTGCTCATTGAACTCAGCAACCAACCTTCCCTCCAGGTTCACCCATGAAGTGATACTTCCATCGGGAAGGGTCCTATACCAATATAACATCTTACCTTTCAAGGAGATAACCAACAACCTAATCATGACATCTTCCTCAATAATATTATGAACAATGGCTAGAGCTGCCACATCTTGGCAATGTTCAAATGCAGTCTTTCTAGTGCCATCATATGTGGGTAATGCTTTTAGGGCTACGGGAGGAATGGTATTCTGATTAGTAAGGTTGAGGGGACCTGTATTGTTCCAGGTGGGGTACCCTAGATTTTGGTTTTGGTTTTGATTTTGAGCCATAACTTTTGTAGGGGTAACCGGATCCTCAGAGTCAGAATCAGATAATTGTTGATCTTTTGAAGGTGTGCGGAATGAGATAGGCTCAATAGAAATTGACAATTGTCATCTTAGGAAATTCAACTCAAAGAACTCAATAGGGTCCTTAGAAAAATTAGCTTTATGCCTTGTAATCATGAAATATTTCTACTACAAGGCTTTCTGGGTTTATGGTTCAACAGAGTCACCAAGTGATTATTGGATAACTGAGTGGAATAGAGAATCACCTAACTCTATACTACTCAAATTGTGAGACTTTTTGGGTCCCACCGGGCATGCCAAAAATTATTGATCGATAATCTGCACCTAATGGAAGGATTGTGCACCTTGCAAACTAGACCAACATTGAGAGGTCACAGGATGATGAAACCCTACAACCAATCTTTGGAGAAGGTCGGTTCCTTATGAAGTGATAACTATTTTGATGGAGATTAGGGAAAAAAGGAAAGAGAAAAAACTAAGCTAACATAATTGAATTAAAAGGGGTGGGTTAGCCGCATCAAGATATATGTAGGATAGAGGTAGAAATGCATTCACATATACAAACCATCTAACAAACCAATCGACACATTTCAACTTTCATTATTAACATCCATCACATGCTTGTAAATTATAGAATAACAACTAATTCATTTATCAATTTTAGCAGAAAAGAACAAACATAAAAATACATACATACATGAAATGGTTGGAAGGCCAGACAATGATCTACTTATATTAATATGTTTCTAGTCTTACATACAAATTGTAATGGCTAAGATCCGACCCTCTGAATCGGTTATATTTTCTTATTTATAGCTAAGATGTATTTTCTCCTCTTCCTCTGTTAGACAATTTCATTAGTGCATGATGTACCACTCGGGTGACGGGTAATTATCATCTTGCAACCTCATTGTATTCAATGAGACCTCTCAACGGACATGATGTATCAGTTGGACGATCTTAATTAACTACATCCCCTTTTTCTGCTTTTGTATTTTATGGTGCTACTGTACTCTTTGCACTTATACCTGGTACTGCAGTGGCTAAGCATTAATTTCACCTGTAACTTGCCTTCTTTTGATCGCAGTATATTGGTGGAAAATATTGTTCTCGGGTTTCCAAATGGAGCTTTTGTGGGCTTCCTGAAGGGTATAATAACCTACATTAAATGTGCGTGAGGTTGCCCTAGAGATAGGCTTGAAACCTAGGTTAGTACTCGCTCTGACCACTCATCACCCTTATTTATCAAGAACTAGCCATGGGAAGGATGCTTTGAGGTCTTCTTGTGGGTGACAACTTACCATTTTCTCTTGTTGCTTCATTCGATTGGCACTTTTGGAACTCTTCCACCCTTAATATTCTTTAAACCACCCACCCAAGCCGAGGTGGGGGTTTTAGGATGGCTCTACCCTTTCTTATATTCTAAATTCCTTCCCTGACTAGGACAGGGACTTCCTTCACTTTGTAGCCACCCACTTATCGGATCTTGTTGCCTTGGCTTGGGTGGTGATTTAGATAAGGTGGATGATATTTTTGTGGGTAAAAATTTCACCCTTCGCACAACCCACCCAATATATGACTTTGCTTCTCAACTGGGGTGGGGATTTGTCAAATCCGCTTCGAGACAAGGATGTTGAATTATCCGCCCCACAAATGTATATAATCTTCACTTTCTTACAATAATATGGAGCTTTGTCTCCATAATATAGTTGTATAAGATGACTCTTCAAGTTCCTAACTATTACAATTCTTACATAACTTTTGGCTTCTCATATTACCACTTGTATGCAAGACTCTTGACTTTCTAATTACTCTACTCTTATGACACTTGTGAATATCCTACACATGGAGAGATGTAAACTATAGACTAAATAATGTAATATTCTCTAACACCCCCCTATATTAAATTATTTGATGTGAACTTCTCTTGATGTACATAGATGATTATGGAATATATGAAATTTATTTTGACCAAGTGCTTTTTTAAAAATATTTGCAATATGATCTTCTATAGAAACATGCTTCAACTAAATATGATGATATTGAACATGACCCCTGATAAAGTGGCATTGAGCTTCAATGTGTTTTGTTATTTCATGAATAATCAGATTTTTTATCAAATTAATTACTCCTTGATTATCATAATTTAATATTTTAGCTCCCCATATTCCTATGTGATAATATATATTATAACCAAAGTGCCTCACATACTCCATTTTCATTGGATGATATTATGCTTTTATAGATACAAGTGCTACTGCATTATGGTACTAAGAGATAGGTACAAATACATGATAGAATACATAACTGATGTAGATTTTCTATCATCTATAGACCCATTATAATCTGAATCTGAATATCCTTATAGATAAAACTTGTTATCATCTTCATTTTTTATATATTAGCCCATATTCTATAGTCTTGCTAATATATTATAGTATTCTTTTTGTAGCTTTCCAATGACTTTCTCTAGGTTCTTGCATGAATCTTGAAAGATAATTTACAACAAAAACTATGTTTGGTCTAGTATTTGTTAAATATAGAAGACTCCCAATTAATTGATGATAGATAGTGGCTAGAACTAGAGTTGTTTCATTTTGTCTAGACAATTGTAATCCTTGTTCCATAGGTGCATCTTTGGATTTACAATTTTTTATTGTCCTTTTTAAGTAATGATTTTGCATACTTTGTTTGTGTTATTGTAATATTGTTTTCACTTTGAATTTTTTCCAAACCAAGACAATAATGAACAAGACTTAAATCCATCATTTCAAAATCATTTTCTAGGTCCCTTTTAACTTGATCTGGGTTTCTAGAGCTTCCTATGATTACTAAATCATCAACATATACTATAAAACCTATTCTATCTAGTCCAACATTTTTTGTATAGAGATTTGGATCTAATAGACATCTTTTAAAATTGTGCTATAACAAATTATTATTAATCTTTATGTACCATTGCTCTTGGTGCATGTTTTAAACCATATAAGGATTTGTTCAATTTACAAACTTTTTTTCTTGTCCTTTGATTACAAATCCTTTTGGTTGTGATATATATACTTCTTCTTCAATATCACCATTAAGAAATGCAGTTTTTACATTCATTTTATGAAGTTCCCATCCAATGTGTGTTGCTAAAGCCCAAATTGTTTGAAATGTAGTCATTCTTGTTGTCGGTGCAAATGTTTCTTCATAATCTATTCCTTATGTTTGAGTATATCCTTTTGCAACTAATCGAGGTTTATATTTATCTAGAGAACCATCTACTTTATATTTTATCTTGTAGATCCATTTACATCGTACTAATTTATTTCCTTGTGGTATATCAACTAGATTCGATGTTTTATTTTTTATTAATATTGCATATTTTGGTTCCATAGTTGGCTTCCATTTTGGATGGTTTAAAGCAACTTGAGTAGTCATAGGTCCTAATGCAGAACTTATCAATCCTCTATTTTTCCTTGTTAAGCTTTGAATTTGTGGTCTTGTAGTAGTAAGATCTAGCATTTTCTCTAGCTTTGAGTCCTTAAGTGTATCTCTAATCCATATTGGTTCTTTCCTTTGTAGTTTTGTAGTAGTTTCTAAATTTTTAACTTCCTCATCATATATTTTTTATTTTGATTCTTCACTTGATAAAACTTCTTCTTCTAAAAGACTTAGAATTGTTTTTGTATCTATTTTTTATTCTTTAATAACATTTTTGTTTCCCTCATTGAATACTACATCTTTGCTTATGTAGATTTTCTTTGTAGTTGGATCAATTATTCTATATCTTGTTGAATCATCATCATAACCAAGAAAAAATCCACACATAGTTTTGTCATCCATTTTAGTTCTTCTTTGCTTTAGAATATGCATGTATGCCTTACATAAAAATATTTTTAACTATTATATTGTTGGTTTTTGTCTTGATCATACTTTCTGTTGAATGTTGCTAATCGCTTGGTGGAAATTCAACTATTAGTCTATCCCCATCCTATACTGCTAGCTTATAGCCATATTTCCCATATCTTTCTATAATTTCCCATTTCTTTCTTGTAACTCTAAGCTTATACCCAGTGTAGGATTAGTAAGGGAGCCAACCCTCTTTGGATATTTGCCCGGAGGACATTTCTTTCCTCCGACCTTTCAATGTTGGTCGGGTCTAGGGCACACAAGGCATAGATCTTGTAACTAGGTGAATTCGTGACCAATAATTTTGGGCATGCCTGATGGGACTTTCAAAAGGTTCCACTTTAAAAAGTATTAAGGTTTGATGTTTGTTGTATGATCAGAACATCTGGCGACTCATCTCTACCCATAACCCTCTGAATGTGAAGTGAGCGAAAGCTTTCTTCATGATCACAAGATCAAAGGCCAAAAATTTTGAAGAGCCTATTGAGTTTTACGAACTTGACATCCAAGAGCTAGGAGAACACCCTAGATTAGTTAACCCATTTGTTCCATCAAGTACAACATCTTCTCAGTTAGCTAGTGTGTTTTCTATTCCTTCTAGTCTTTCTAGTACAACTACTAGTTTTCCACCTCCCCAACCACACACACCAATCCACATGGCTCAAAATCCACCACCACAATAGCCACAACCAAGGTAGTTTCTAGCATGGAATCATTTTGATCCATTAAATTTGCAAGCTCAAAATCTAATTCCACAAGCGACGATGAAGGCTTTTCTAACCTATGATGGTACTGGAAAGACAACCTATGAGCATGTTCAAGATGTAGCTACTTTGGCAATAATTCATAGCATTAATGAGGAAGAAATAATGGTAAGATTACTTGTTCTTTCTCTTCGAGGAAAATTTCTTTACTGGTACCGATCGTTACAAACCACAATTATCACTACCTAAGACCAATTAGCTAAACTAATAATCAAAGGATTAAATGAACAAGCAAATCCATTTTCCTTATTGCATAAGTTTACTACTATTCAAAGGCATTCATAAGAGGAAATCATGGAATTTAATGTCAGGTTTGCTCAAACTTGACATATAGTTCTTGATGGTCTTCGATCGACACCTGAACAAGCAACATTTTACTACCTTTGTGCCTTCAACTCCAATATTAGCATGGCCATCTGATAATATAATTCCAATACATTTCCTAATTTGTATACTGCAGCACAAAAGACCAAAGCTGATTTGATTACTATCGGCAAGCTTTCACCCAAAATGGTCATGCCTATTTTTCTTGATCTTTCACAGTATCTGTATGCCAATACTTCTCAACCCTTGCCCATGTCACCCATGTTCCCAATTTCTTCTTGGAATTTGAGTACATCCCAAACCATAGCAACAGTTTTCGCTTTGCAATTACCTACTCCAATGATTTCGTAATTACCTACTCCACCTGCTATACCAGCATTGCCTTCTCTACCAGTACCCTTACCTTTGTTAGCACCTCCAACGCCTACAAATCCTGATACCCACATGAAATTATTGTAGGATATACAATCACTTAATTCAATAGTAAGGATGATGTCAAAACAAAATCATATCTATCAAGAAGAAGCAAGTTGAAGCTGACTTTCGATCAAGGAGATTTCAAATGCCTTCGATTACTAGAGAGCAAGTAGCTTCAACTAGTAGAGGTGCTGAGAGGAACAATTATGTTGGTTAATGAAGAATCTGGTACATCAGAGTGAACATATTGGTGCTCTACCTATAATGAACCTCATGGTGAAGATACCTACATGGTTCATTTGAACTATGTGCAGACACTGATAGAAAGCACTTTTGGTGGTCAAGTTAACATGATCTTAGAAATTTATCACAACTTCATGGTTCCATATGCTGAGCAAGTTTCAGTTCTCACAAGGTCTAGGAAGAAACTTGTCACTGTACATCCAGTTGAAATGGAGCCATTGAAGGTATCTATCAAACAAGAGACGTAGAATGAAAAAGGTAGCCTCAAGAAAAAGTTCCTATGCTAGAACCCAAAGTAGATGAGCCTATTTTATTGAAAGACCTTTTGCCTACCTCAGAAAAGGATAGAATGCAAGTGAAAGCATCAACTTCACAACCTTTCGCTACACAAGTACAAATTGAAACAAAAGAACAAGCAAAGGAGAGACTCAAATACCCATATTTGACCAAGCGTTAGAGGGTAGAGGCTACACAATAGTACCGGAGAAAATATGAAGTTGTTGGTGAATAAAAGGAGCCCAATGCACAATTGTATAATATTGTTGAAGAAATGAAGAGGATTCCCATCAAGGTGAGTCTCTACAATGCATTACAACTACCTGGACAAGTAGATCTATTGCAGGAATCATTAAAATTTGTGAAGGATAAGAAGAAAAATCATGCACAGACAATACTAGCCTAGATTCTACCCACTTTAGCCACTAGCAAAAATAAACCTCCCCCATTCTATATGTATCTCAGTATGGAGGGTTGGATCATACACAATTGTATGATCAACTCTGGTGCAACAATGACTATCATGCCAAAGGTAGTATGCGAAGTCATGGGAATGGAGTATACAAGAAGTAGCCTAGGTGTCTTGTAGTTGGATGGTACTCCTATAAAAACAATATGAGTAATTAAAGATATCCCAATTAGTTTGTATAACATGTCGTAGATTATTGTCATACAAGAAGTCATTGTGGTAGACTTGGAACCATACTTCAGCATGTGTCTATCTAGAGAATTCACAGCTAAGTTGGGAGGTTACCTATCGTTGGACTATTCTCACCTAGAGATTCCATTCAAAGGGAAGAGAATACGAATTTATAATGAGAAGCCCTCCACATATCATATCGAAAATATTGAAGATGAAGAAAAGGTTGTGGACTCAGTGAACATGGTGATCGAAGAGCTAGAGGAGATGGACCTAATGGAGGAAGCTTTAGATGAGCTTCATTTAGAGGATGAGTTTTCCATGCTTTATTTTAATGTGATTATGGAAACCAAGATCGACTACTATACCATCACTAAGCCTGAGGAAGGTGAGGTAAAAGTGGTTGATGGTCTAGGTTATGCCTCTGATCAATTATGGAAAATGTACTTTGATGGTGCCAGATGCAAGAATGATGTCGAAGATGGAGTAGTATTCATCTCTCCTTCAAGAATCCAAAAAACCTATTTGTATTGGTTGACTTGGAGTTGTACAAACAATACCATCAAGTACAAAGCACTATGCTTGGGCTTGAAGAAAGCAAAAAATCTTGGGATTAAATAATTGTATATTTTTGGTGATTTCGAGTTGATTTTCAACCAAGTGACCAACAAGTGTATTTTAAAGAAGCACTACCTAAAGGAGTATCACAATAAGGTATGGGATCCTTTTTGAATCATTTGATGCATTAAATATTCAAGAAATTTTGTGAGAATGAAATAAGCATGCAGATCTCCTAGAATCCCTTGGTGCAAACTTCTCTCCTATTGAGAGTGTGGTGCAAAAGCCCAAGACTGTAAGGTTGATTTATAGACCTTCAGTCCCTGACAAGAACATATACTAGCAAGTTTTTGATAATGATGAATATATCATAAATTTTTTGATTAAATAAGTCGGTAGTGTAGAGGGAAGAATGCTAGATGAATATGAAGCTGAAGGCTTGATCCAGCTCAAAATAATCATATCCCGAAAGGATTGATTACATTAGGAAGTCTCTTTGATCAAAATGATAAAGCAAAAAATCATTGAATCAAGGTGAACGAAAAGTAATATACTGAGATGAAGTTGGAGCCGGACAAGGTAATAAAAGTCAAGATGGATTACTCTTTGGGAGATCTTGAGAAAATCAAAGAGCTATGTTAAGAGTTCCCCGAAATTGTCACATGGAGCTATCATGATCTAAAAGGATATGAAAAAATGAAATCCAACACACCATCAAGTTGTAGGAAGGGGTGAAGCCTTTTCGGCAGAATTAGAGGCCTGTTAATTCAAAAATTGAGGTGCTTATAAAAGCAGAACTATTGAAAATTTTGGAGGCAAAAATCATTTACCCTATCAAGCACTCAACTTGGGTGGTGAATTTGGTTCTAGTATGAAAAAGAATGGATATATTCACTTGTGTGTAGATTTTCGTAATCTGAACCAAGCATCTTTGAAAGATCACTACCCCTACCACAGATTGATAAGATTCTTCACATTGTCACTAGAGCGCAAATATTTTCATTGCTTGATGGTTTTTCTGGCTATAACCAGATCTAGGTAAAGGATGAAGACCAGCACAAAATGATATTTACTACAAAGTGGGGCACTTTCACCTATCAAAGAATGCCTTTCGGTATTTCCAATGCTGGTGCCACCTTTCAAAGAGCCATGGATGTCACCTTTGGTGAGTTGTTGAATTGAATCATTGTTATTTACCTTGATGATATGACTATTTTCTCACATCACAAGGAAGAGCATGGCTCTCATCTTAGACAGGTGTTCGAGAAGTGTTAGGAGTTTGGTATCTCCATTAACCCAAAGAAATCCATTTTTACTATCAAGGAGGGAAAGCTCTTGGGACACGTGATCTCAAAGGAGGGATTAGCCATTGATCCTACAAGAGTTGAAGCTCTCCTAAAACTGCCATTGCCAACTAATAAAAAATACCTAAAGTATTTTTTTGGTCAAATCAACTTTGTTTGAAAATTTATCATCGACTTCGCTCAAGTGGTGAAATCGATGATAAAACTCTTGAAGAAGAGTGTATATTTCAAATGGATAGAAAATATGAGGCAGGTGTTCCAAGAAATTAAATAGAGGATAGTCCAAACACTTGTATTGATTAATCCGAACTATTCTAAGGATTTTATCCTTTATGCAATAGGTGAGCAAGGGAGTTATGTTGATATTCTTACACAAAAGTAGATGATGGAGAGGAACAACCTACCACTTTCCTAAGCCAAGTTATTCAGCCACACCAGGATAAGTATAATTTTATTGAAAAATAGGTTTATGCAATCATGAAGTCTTTAGATAAATTCTGGCATTTAATCTTTCAAAGCAAAACGATTATCTATGTCATTCATCCGGATGTCAGGAATTTTATTAGTCAAAAAACGTTCAGTGACAAAAGAGCAGGATGGGTTTCAAATATTCGAGAGTATGATGTGATGATTCGGCTGACCAAATTGGTTTGCGATCGGGCACTCTGTCAAGAGCTGGTTAAAAGCATAACTTCTCAATCACTAGCACCATTCCATGATGAGGTTATCAGTCAGAGTAATATTGCCAACCAAGTTGCAGGTGATCACAATTGGACAAAGTACCTTGTCAAATTCTTCACATCTAGAAGATGTCCCCCTCACCTCAACTCCTCTCAAAGGTGAAGGTTTAGATTATAGGCGCTCAGATATGTCTTGTTGCCAACTGGATTATTCCACAAAAACATAAACAAAGTACTACTCAAATGTGTGAAAGAGTTTGAAAAGTAGATCTTGGAGGAGTTCCACTCTGGATTGTCTAGTGGACATTATGTAGGAAGGCCTATGGCCTTGAAGATCATCTAAGCTAGATATTTCTAGCCCACCCTTTTCATAGATACACATAAGGTGAGTCAAAGTTGTGATAATTGTCAAAGGTATGTTGGCAGGAGTAAGAAGGCATCCTTGCCTCTACATCCGATCTAGGTAGAAGCTCCATTTCAATAGTGGGGCTTAGAATTCATTAGGGTCATCGATCCTAACTCTTCTACTGAGCATAAATATATTTTGACAGCAATAAACTACTTTACCTGGTGGGCGGAGGCTATCCCAACAAAGAAAGCAAACCAAGCAACAATCATTTCTTTCCTTGAGGGGATGATTACCCGTTTCGGTGTGACAGATGCCATCATGACTGATAACTAAAATCTCTTAATTGGAAAAAATATTACTGAGTTCACGAGTAGATATGGAATCTATTTTAAAGTATCTTCCAATTATTACCCGCAGGAAAATGACTTAGCTGAGTCTATGAACAAGAATTTGCTTTGGATATTGAAAAGAACACTTGGGAGTAATAAGAGAGGTTGGCACCTACTATTGGACCAAGCTCTGTGGGCCAATTGCATATCAATGAAGAAGTCGATTAAAACCTCCCCTACTCCTTGGTGTATGGTAAGGAAGCATTTTTGCCTACCCATATTGAACTACCGGTCCTCCAGAATTTGCAGTTGCTTAATGATGAGAGTGACGAAATTGATCCCATGAGCACAAGGCTAGCCCAACTCTTGCAACTTGAAGAAGAAAGAAAAAAGCATATAACATTTTCATGGAGCACGCAAGAACAACACAAAAGTGGTTCAAGAAAAAGACATCTAAAAGAGCATTTAAAGTCGGTGACTTGGTGTTGAAGTGGAACTTAGATAAAGCGAAACCTGGCAAGCACCATAAATTTGAGGCAATATGGGAGGGTCCATTCCAAATCTCAGGGGTAAATTCTGTTAATGCTTATTATCTTCGGGACATGGATGGCCGAGAGCTGTCGATCCCAGTAAATGGTCTTCATTTGAAGACTTACCACCACTGAAATTTGTGGGTACAAGTATGTATATATGTACAATTTTCCCTTTTATTTTTATGATATGCTCAATATATATATATATATATATATATATATATATATATATATATATATATATATATATATATATATATATATATATATATATATATATATATAATGGTCTTGTTTTGCCTTCCCCAAGCTAGTACAATTACTCAAAAATACATCTTCGAGGGTAAAATGTGAGTTTCACCCCGAGGATGAATTTTATGGATTGTATTTGTTTTTAAAAAAATTCAGTAACGAAGTTGAGGAAATATAGATGCATTAAGAGAAAAAAAAGAGATGAAAAACACTTTTGCCCCAATTGAAGGGTGAAAGTCATAGTCACCACATGTTGAGGTGAAACAAAAAAAACACTTTCACCCCAAGTTAGGGGTGAAAGTCATGTTCGCCTCCTCCTGAGGCAAAAATAGAAAAAAAAAAAAGGGAAAAGCAAGCAAAAAGATTTTTTTCCCTAAGCTTTCTACCATGTAATTTTTCTAAAAATGGAGTGAAATTTTTATTTTAAAGCACAACTTCTAGAGGTAAAAATATAGAAAGGGAAGGAAAATCTCATGTTAGAAAAGGTGCCGGTTGGAAAGTTTAAAAGGGGTAAAATTGATTTTATTGGGGCTTTCTAAAAAAGTAAAAGCAGAGAAAGCTTGCTTTTCTAAGGATAGCATTTTTTGACGTTAAAAAAAGGAAGAAAAACATTTTAAAAGGGCACTCCAACTATTATTTTCACCAAGCAATAGGAAGGAAGACTTTAGGAGCACAGTTGGTTGGGAAAGAAGCAAAGTGTGGATTGTTTTTGTCCGAAGATATTTTTTATAAAGTAAGGCATGCATGTTGAATATCTTTTCAAGGAACAATTTTGAAAGCGTTTTGACATTGTTTTAAAATTAAAAGCACATAAAAAATGTAGAATTTCGCTTGTGGCACTCCAAAATGCAGTTTTAAAAAATTCAAAGCTACGAAGGTGATTTGTTTTCATCCCGAGATGCGACCTTTGCAGACACTTGGCAGTTTTCTTTCCTGAGGATACCCGTTGAGGTCCATAAAGCACTTTTTAAGATTGGAGGAAACCACAACACAATAATCGAGGAAGATTTTGGGTGAAAGGAGTTTGAAGATAGTTAAAAAATCATTAAAGATCATGCCTGGTGCAAATATTGAAACACACGTTCATCCAACACTTGTGAAAATCAACATGTGCATTTAATCTAGTTAGTGAGGCATAGTTATAAATTTGGTGCTCCCACAAGAAGAAGGAATAAACTTTTTCTATTTTTTTTGAAGTATTGTTGCAAAATTTTCAGAGGGAGGCTTGAGCATTATTGAAAATGGGGAAGAGAACTGTTGAATATGTTAGCATTGAAGAGCCGAAGAAGGTGAAGAAGAAGACTGAGGGAGGAAATAAATGCAAGAAGGCAAGTCACCATGAAAATGGCAACTTGAATTCATACTCTGATATGCTGGCTCAGGTGGGATACTGCGGTATTACCAACAAGGGCATTGAAAAATTGCACTAGGATGTAGATGTTGCAGTCTAACAGGGGTTAACATCGAAGAATCCTTTCATAATAGCATACCATGCCCATATCTTCTAGTACTTATGCACTCCAATTCACCATTGCATAGAATTGGTGGAGGCCATTTCAAACTTTTATAATCTAAAGACCAGGACAATGCAGAATGCAAAAGGTGAGGTATTTTTTGCCATCTTAGATGAATATGTCTGGGAGGCGTTCGCCTGTGGTATTACACTGCCCTCAGATTTTATTTTTAAAAAATTGCACATTAGAAAACAAGAAGAGAGATATCAGTCGACTGTGACACTACACCAGTTCATGGAGACACAGTTGATTAAAACATCCCAGCATGGTGAGTTGCCAATGTTATCAAATTTATTGATGAATTTCAAGAGTCTGGGTTTGTTCTCTATGGTGGCTTGGGTTGTGGGCCTCCCATAAGATTCAATAGTGCATAAGTGGCAGGCAATGTTAGTGCAATGCATATCTCAAAATGAATTCTACGCCTCTAAGGTAATGACAGAAAGGATAAATTCCATTTTCTTTGACTAGGTTGATAATATTTCCAGAAGAATGCATTCCTAGATAAAATGCAAAGAAAAGGAACAAAGGTATTCATCCACACATCCTTTCTAATTTTGTATTTCTTCTTTCACTTGCACAAGAAGTTTTCTTTCATTGCAAGTAGGTAGATTGATAAGGAAAATAGAAAATTGTCGGTGTATATGTGGAATTCTAGTTTGTCAAGGTAGGAGTCTTTCTATAATTTCAATCGAATGTTTGTGGATCTTGCCCTTGAGTTGATTTTTTGTAAAAGTGAGAGGGTACCAAGGGCAATGAGAGAAGAAATCATCTCAAAGCAAAGAGACAATGTATTTTTATTGACACAAGGCATTGTGCTACACATTTTTGGCTATACTAGAAAGCTAGTTTTGCTCCCATATTTCACCATAGAGTATTTGTTTGTTTTGGAGGTTATTCAACAACACGATTATATTAATGATGTGTATGGGGTAGGGTGTGGAAATAAAACCACGTGCGTTATGCCTTTTCACTTTGGAGGCATTGAGGTGAGCTAGGTGGACCAAAACCAGTTAATAACTAAGACCTTTTATGACATCAAAATGGTGGAGTTGCCACAACAATGGAAGTATGACCTTTGGGTATCTTTTCTAAGCACATCAAGGTTAAAAGCTTTCATTGTTTTCCAAGCTCAAATATTGAAAAGCATCGAAACAATCAAGAGGGGCATGACTTGGAGTGGCACGTGGAAAACATGATGTCGCTTCCACATTGGCATGGTTTCTATGAAATGGAAGCCATCCTACAGTATATAAAAATCAGATTCCTCCACCAGGGTTATTTAGTCAGATGAAAGATCGGCTTCTAGGTAGGTCCAAAGAGAAAATTACAAACTGGTGGATCATGAGGGCTCATAAAAGGAAAACTAGATGGCCATATGGCACAGTAATGGATGGAACTTTTTCAAACACCTATGATGAGTTTTACACTAGTTACCAATCGATTACGTTTTCTTGCATTGTACCTCAAAGTTTGCAAAATTCAAGCAGTGAGGAAGATGTGGCTGAAGAAGAGATCCCATGGTCCAAGAAGCGCCATTTGTGCCTAAAAAAAAAGGAGCAATTTCTAGAAAATCCATTGCAGTGTAAGGTAAAAAGTAAGATTGAAAACCATTGATTATAAAAATTTTGAAGAAGTGAAGAACCAGAGCATTTTCATCAAACCCTCCTCTTGCGGTTTTGGTTGAACATACATAATTGTTAGAAGCTATTCCTTTGGTTCAAGTAGTGCCTCTAGTTCAGACTATCGACATTATAAATATTTAGGAGGATGTTACAGTAGAACCAAAGGACCAAGTGAAGAAATATTTGGTGTCACAGCCACCCGCTTCCCCACTGGCTCAAAAGGTATTAGAACCTGAAGGTACATTTTCTTCTCTCTCTCTCTCTCCTCTCCCTGAGTGGTTGGTGATGTTGTTTCCCTTCCTCTATTTTTTGCTTCTATATTCTCGTCATTTGGCATACCCTCCAATTCAGTTTTGTCTCCCATTTCCCAAATGTTAGTCACCACTGCTCCTGTTCCTTCTACTCTCGCTTCTTCCCTTTCCCTTTATTTTAGTTCTTTTGTTTCCACTCCAAATTAATTTTCACTTCTTGTATCATTCGCCCAAGTAACTTATGTTATCATAGTAAGTACACAATCTCCTACCCGAGTGAGTGTGGCTATGGTCGAACCCCTTGCTTTCGTTTCCACCATTGGTTCCATTCTCACTACCGTTTCCACTATGCCAATTTCCACTTCCCTCAAGCCAAATCCATAGTCGACTTGTTTCTATTTCACCCCATTTTTGGAGCTACAGGTGGTACCTTAATTGGTGATAGTAGTTGTGAAGTAGGGAAAAATGGTGCACCAAATGAAGATAAACAATGTGCGTATCTATGCCCTATTGCTAATGAGCGCCAAACGAAAGCATGCAAGTAAAGTGGAAAGATAACAAATAACAAGAAATTATGCAAAGCAAATAAACTTCTTATTAATTAGATGCTTCAAATCCAAGTTACAAAGAATACCCTTTGAGGGCTCAAAATGGGTGATACAATATTTACAACTCGGGTGCCCAAGGATAAAATCCTTCAATAAATTTGTGTGCACATCCAATAGCTTTCATCGTACCCACAATTAAGGTGGGCGGGCCAAGGTTGTCTTTTCTTGTGTCTTTGATCCATATGTCTTATGCTCCTTCCCAATGCACTATAATGACCTGCACTTGCACACAAGGAAACCAAAAATGTCAAATAGCGAGTGCGTGTGATAAAAAGCATGCAATCCCCACAGGGACAAAATGACTAATTGTGAAAAAATGCATCAAACCAACTCCAAATGATAAAATATGAAATGGGTATGTAGAAAATTAGGTTTTGGGAAGATATCACCAGAAATAATGCCAAAATTGCATCCAACTATGTCTCAAAATTGGGGCGACTGTTCACAACCTACAAAATCCAAAGCAAACAAATTATGACCATACGCATATCCAAAACATATGAAAATTGGATAAAATACATAAAATACTATTCTAAGAAAACCCATTTGATTATATTTTTGAGATCGATCATTGTTTGGGTGTTCTCTTAGATGACCGTCGGATACCTACAAGAGACCCTACAAAACACTAAAAATGCAATATCTCGACCAATATAGCTCATAATGACATAAAATTTGAATTGCAACATCATGTAAGTATATATAAAATATCTAATTACAAATATTCAATAAATAATGCACATATCTCTATTCATCATAGAGTGGAATGAATAGGACTGTCATAGATTGGGGGGCGCCCAAGGGTGGGATACCCACAAAATCTGCCTAAATTTTGCCACCAATTCCACTTGGGAATGATGCAAAACCCTATGGTATGTGTTTTAATCAAATTTGGTGAGGTAATTCACTCAATTGGTTCATTTTGTAGCATATTACGCCTCCTAAATCACTCATAAACCTCCTTCTCTAGGTAGATATTTTGAGGGAAAAATGGGTGCTAAAGGGTGGATGGAAATCTTGGCAACACTTCATTACTTTGTCATCAAAATATCCTCTCCCCATTTTGTGTGGAAATTGAATCCACTTTATAGCCACAGGAGGCTCATGGGTTAAAATGCATGCAAGGGCATGCAGGGCCAGGGGCGCCATTTGTCTAGGAGGAGGCATGCATTGGAAGGGGAAGAGAATCTCCATTTTTGGCCTCCATTATGAAGCATGTCATAGGGATGCTACATGCTCTGACTTGCATGCTAGAGTAGGCAGGGCGAATGGTAATTTTTGGGTGCCATTTTTCCAAAATTTGACTTTTTCAGGGTCAAACTTGCTATTCATCCCACCCTGGGATGAATGTTGCTATTCATCCCAGGGTGTGACGAATAGGATATGTATTCATCCTAGGGTGGGATGAATAGAAACAGGGTGTCCAAAAGGTCCTAAAAATGGCCTGAAACCTTCCAAAACCTTGCCAAGAGTGGCTAGAACCACTATATGACCTCTAAGGGCTGCCTTAGGGGCTATGGGATGTTAATTTAGCCATTGCTTATGGATGCCTAATCGAATTGACCATATTTTAGTGTCTACAAGTTATACCAGTACAACCCATTACAGAAAAAATCAGCTAGACTCACTTAAGTTCATCACAATGGCTGAAGAGTAAAAATAGAAGAGAAGCTATGGTGCCAGCGAATCCCTTGAAGTAGGTTTCCTTTGATCCTAACACTATGAAGGTCCATACAAAGAATATGTTTCCCTAGGTTTGGAAGCCTCGGGGTGAGATGACTCTGAATGATTATTATTAATGAGATCGTCACCAAGGACCTCACAAAGCTCAACACCACGGAGATAGTGGGAAAAATTTAAGCAGAGACAAGCTCCTTGTTCCTACATGGTGAACACTATAAGAATCACTTATTTTATGCTAAAGCTAAGATTGCTGATCTAGAGGAGTCTTTGGTAAAAAGTCAAGCGCAATTACAACCCACATAGTTAGAGGTGACTCGATGGCAAAAAAGGGTGGAAGAGTTGGAGACAATGATCCAAAAGCATCAACAAGCCAAATGAGGAGCAAAACAACAAGTTGAGGCATTAAAGAGCCAACTCCAAAATGTGCATGATTAGTTGGCCATGAAAGCAAAACAGGCCATAGTCCTAACGAAATAAAAAGTCAAGGAGGAGCACAACCAGTTGCTTGCTCATTGTAAGATCCAGGCGGTAAAGGCAACACAGGTCCTCATGTACCTTCAAGAAATATATACTATCATCTCATATGGTTAGTATATAGTGTAGCATGGCGAGGAGCACCTAGAGCCTCTCCTGGTAAAGACATTGCAGATGCAGATGTTGGCTAGATTAGATCTCCGATTTTACCTCATGAGTGATATGGCCCGAGCTTGAGCAAGCACCAAAGTTGTACTATGCTAGTATTTCTTCAAGATGGATCAAGTTAAGGAAGCCCACAAGCTTCTTGACATATTTGAGAAGGAGAGAAGAATTTCAACTACCTATTTCAATGCAGTGCTCAAAAATGATTTTCTTAGTATCACTGATGATATGGTAAACATTCTATCAAAGGAGGATTTAGAAGCAGCTTGGGTGGTCTTTGTTGATGATGCCTCCAAAGTTGATGCTTGGGATGATCCACTTATCGAAGATCATGTGCTACCCCTAATGAGAAGGCTCACACGCATCAATTTTGGTTTATTGGAACTCAGTCAGGGGGGGAACTACATTGATATGGGGCAGGTGGATATTTTTAGGTACCTGGTGGATTCACTTAATGGCTTGAAGATAATCACTACAAAGGTTTGGTTCGATGCTATTTCAGTGTATGAGGCTATAGTTGTGTTTCTCTCTAAATAATAAGTTGCAAAAAAAGAGGTCAAGGAGCGATATACTAGAGCAAGCAGCAAGCAGTCTCATGCACCTAGTGGGGTTGACTCTTAAGCCTAATGGATGAAGGCCTGGGTTGATTGCATCCATGCGAGATGGATACCCTATGAGCCACCAATAATGTTGGTAGTTTTGCAGCTTTGCTACATTACAATTTGGTTGCTAAATTGATTGTAAAATTTTAATGAATTTTTTGATGAAGGCGCTACAACATTATAGTTTTAATGCATATTTAATTGTATTTTTTGTCTCTTTTTATAATATTGCATTACTGTAAATAATATGGAAATTATGAAAGCAATGAAGGAATTTTGTTTAAAAATTACTAAGGAACAAAAGCATCAACAAGATATTTATTCTAAAGGGAGAAGTGCTTCAAAGAGTATGAGCAACAAAGTTGTGCACTTTCACCCCAAGTTCCACTTCCAAAGGAAGTTTTTCCCCAGAAATATGGAAATCGTGTTCAAATTTAAAAAAAAATTGAAGGGATGGGAGGCACTTTTGCCCCAATCAAGGGGCAAATATCCCTTTAACCCCTCTTGGAGGCTAAACAAATTTTAAAGAGTGGGTTTGCTTGACGGAAGAGAGAAATGAAAGTCTCAAGTTGAAGATAAACACTTTCACCCCAATAGAGGGGTGAAAACTCTTGTTGCCCCTTTTTGGGGTGAAAGTCATTTTAAAAGCACTGGCTATGTCAAAGTTTGATATTGAAGGTTCTTTCACCCCAACAGAGGGGTAAAACTCCCTGGCGCACCTCTTTCGGGTGAAACATATTATAAAGGAAATATTAAGCAGTGCTATGAGGGTCGAGCGCCCATGAATCAAAGTGAAATTTTAAAAGGTGCTTTTGCCCAAAGTGGGCGGCGAAACTTCTTTGTCACCTCTTAGCCGAAACATATCTTAAGAGGAATTTAAAATATGGTGGGACCAACATGGGTAAGTTAAGGCAACACTTTCATCCCAAGTGAGGGGTGAAGCTCATTGTCGCCTCTCTTTGGGGTGAAAGAGGATTTCAAATATTTTAAATGCAATAAAGGAGGTTGACGTCGTAAAGGCCCACTTTAATACAATTGATGATTTCCTCTACGACTGGGGTAGACGTAAAATATAGCGTTTGGTGTCTAATCTAACATGTAATAAATCAAAGTTGCCTCTATGGAGAGGCACCATGTGGGTTCACCTTTCTAGGGGGTGAATGGGGTTTGAAGGTTTGATTCCGAGCAAATATTTTTGTGCAGCGTTCCACGTCAAATTTAAAAGTGATGTCACCTCTCTAGAAGGGCAAAAGTCTTTGTCACCCTATTTCAAGGTGAGAGTGAAAAGGACAATTATAAAGAAAATAATTAAAGGGTAAAATTGCTCAAACATCAAGCCCAACTATGTTGTCGCTCGTTGCTACCTCGAAAAGGTTGTTTCACCTTGTCCTTAGGCAAAATCAATTTTATGATAGAGATATAGCTTCCAAAGGCCTGATTTTGCAAATTTTTTGGGAAAGAGGTGAGGAAGAATAGAATTTAATTCTTGGAGCAATGTAGGCAGCACATTCAAAGCGTCTGCTTCAAGGTTGTGAGATCAGGGACAATTCTTGTTTATTTCCAATGCATCGACTATCAACCTTGTCAATTTTCAAAGTAGATTTAATGCTCGATGGAATTTCTTAGTGAAAGTGAATTTCCAAAGTGCGAGGTGAAGCGAATTCAATGACCAAAGACCCAAATTTTATATGATTTTGTTACGTCCCGATGCACCGACGTCTAAGGTGTCTTTAAGCATTTACTCCTATTGAATTCTTTGTGTGATTCTACTATCAAATTCGAATCATGGTTTCCTTACATAATATTTTGACTAAAGACGTCACTGATGCCGAGGAGGAAAATATGCACGCTAGTTTTTTATCTACCAACATTTTTTTGTATATGCATTAAATGATAGAGGTGAAATTCCTTTATAAATACTAATCATTTTTCATTGTAAAAGCATGGAAGGATGGACACTTTGCAGAAAATACTCCAAGTTTTCTACATTAATAAAAATAGTTCGGCTTATGGTTCTTTGAACAATTTTGCACTTGATAGTTTTCTATGTATAATTTTTGAAAACTTTTATGCCCATTATTTATTGTGAGTGAATTTTGCTTCTAAATTTAGTCTTTGCTTGTGTGGGGGTGAACACTGAAATGCACTCTGAGGTTTATTTTATTGCATAGTTGTTAGAAGATTTTGCACTTGTGTTTTTTGTTAAATGTTGCTAATTGCTTGGTGGAAATTTGGTTGTTAGTCTATTCCCATCCTATACTGCTAGCTTATAGCCATATTTCCCATCTCTTTCCATAATTTCTTATTTCTTTCTTGTAACTCTAAGCTTATACCCATTGTAGAATTACTAAGGAAGACAACCCTCTCTAGAGATTGGCCTGGAGGACATTTCATTCCTCTGGCCTTTCAATGTTGGCTAGGTCTAGGGCACACAAGGCATAGATCTTGTAACTAGGTGGATTCCTGACCAACATGTCCTAATAGTGCTTAACTAGACATTCTATTAACGTTTAAAATTTATTATTCCACCTTGAAGAGAAGCACCCTAATAGCACTTAAGGCTTGACATCATTTCACTATAAAATAGTTCTTATGGTTGTGCTATTTGTTTATTGTTTTCCAACTCAGGTAGCCTCTATATTGGCATATGTATAATGTCCTCTTGCTTTGAATACTATGACTTCACTATTGCATTGAATATTCTTCTTGCTTCAAACACTAATCCATTACTAGAATGAATTTATATTTTTAGTTAGTCTTGTTCTTCAATATTTCCTTTTCTTAAGAATATTATAATGCTTCCTTCTTCTCTATACTTTACATCTTCTCTGGTCTATAGAAGCTTTGTATTGATTCTCTTCTCTAGAGGTTTAGATGCTCCACTATCTCGTAGAATATATGATTCTTCTCTATCTCTTGGAAACTATAATGCTTCTCAATCTCCTAAATCTTTGATGCTTCTCTATCTCTTCTCAATATTTGTACCTATTTCCAATGACTAAAATCTATCTCCAATGTCTTAGTTCACATTTAAGAATAAAATATGATTCTCCTATTTTCTAGAGAATCCAAAATCAATATCAAGGTGACTATGAATGTCCCCGCACATCCAACTTTATTTTGAGTTGGCTCTCTTAATAACTTATAGTTGAATCACATCCACCTATCTTCTAAATTGGCTCTTAATAAATCTTAGCTAAGTCTTAGTCTTCACTTGGATCTACTAATGATGACTTTAGGTTCTAGCTTTGATAGTCAAGATGTGTAAGATAAACACTATACCAAGAAAAATTAATTTTTAGAGTTAGAGCCCTCCTTCTAGTGCTACTTATATTAAGCATGCAAATGTCACACATTGACTCTTCCCTCAGCCCTTCTTCTTGTGCTAGTTCTATTCAACATGCAAATGATACACGTTGACTCTTCCTTCAAACCTCATCTTAGCACCAGTTTTGTTGATCACATGGGTCTAATGGACTTAGTGAATCATTAATTGAATCAATAAAATTATTGGTGTGTTAAGGGTAAGCCAATGTACTTGGAATAGAGCTTGTTCCATTATAAAAGGAAATTTATTTCCTCCAAGGTTTGGGTATGTCAGTTCTTAGCTGATGTTGATAGTTGTTCCTTCAAGGGGCCTTTGTTGGTATGAATCTAAAAGATAGATTTTCTAGGCACAATGCCTTAAATCCAAACACTTAACTACCTAAAAATAATTCCACTACATTGATATTTAAACATACATTACATTTCTATATAAAATTTTGTTTTGATATGGTAAAGCAATAATTTCAATATATAAAGATATTCATTGAGTACATTGATTCAGATTTGTCCACTTTGATAGATTACAAGAACAAATCTCAAAACAATAGCAACTTGGTTTAGAAATAACATCCGACTACAAACAAAAAAAATTAAGAAAGAAGAAAGCTAAAGAGATTAGCTAAAATATGGTTTTTGACCCTTATAACAGGCTAGTGAGCCACTATTTATATAATTTTTGGCCTTCACATAGCATTACATTTTGTAATAAATTACTATCTTTGATGTTCTCCTCAAGATTGCTTTTAGCCATACTATGGTCATGCCTCATTAAATTTCCAATACTTTGGCCATGCCTCATTAAATCTCCATTCACATGATGCTTGGGGTCCCTAGGACTTGATTGGCTAGTTGATTTAATGCTTGATCTACCAATAATAGTAAATGACATTAATTGTATCATGTTTGTCATTTTGTACCTCTACATTTGTCAGGCTAGCACTTGCCTAGTTAGCACTAAAATCCCATGTCTTCCATCTTGTAAATTTAAAGCAACCCTAGCAAATATCTTGTGAAGCAAAAAAAAATGCAAGCATTAGAAAATATTATTATAATTACTAATTTTTTATATATTATACATTTTATACATATACATTTATTTTGTTTTATTTGTTTTTAATGTGTTTTTATTTCTTTTTTTAACATGCTCTATACTTTTCGAAGATGAGTTTTTTGGTAAAAAATTTGCACTTTTTTTTTAGCTTCCCTTTCTCTCAAATTGCTAAAACATAATTTTTTTTTGGACTTCTAACAAAGCTAGCTTCCAATTGTTAGTTGGGGCAAAATTTTTTAATTGTAGAATAAAATTTTGTTTGCCAATATTTGCTTTTCTATGCTTCCTCGTGAGTGGCTAAGATTTTGGCCAAGATCTTTAATTTTCTCTTTGGTTTTAGAAATGATACCGTGTAATAACATCATCCATTTCTTTGGCATCAATCAAGGTAATTTTTATTAACCAAGGCGATTTTTCAATTGTCGAGGTAAAATTTGCAATTTCCACTTCCTCAATATTTCTCATGAATGTCTTGGTTTCTGCTTTTCTTATTTTTTGTTTTACAAAGTGCTCACCACAGGTGGTTAGGCTATCTTAAAATCATTGTTGAAGTCATTGCCCAAAGAAATCCAATATTCAACATTTTATTTCTACTTAGATTTTTATTTCCCCACAAGTGGCTAGATTCTGGCAAGGGAAGTGTTGACCTCATAGACAAAAAAATTCCTACATCTGGAATTTTTCTTTTTTTCTTTCAATGTCCAACAATTTCTTACTCTTAGATTTTTTATTTCCCTATTAGTGGCTGAATTTCGGCAAGTGTTGACGTCATTGCGAAAAAAACTCCAACTTCTGGCTACTTATGTTTTAATTACCTTTTAATTTTATATTCCCCAAGCTTTCGATATTGCTTTTCCACTAGGTTTTTAAGGCTTTTGGCATTTTCTTCTTTACCAAGCTTTTTAAAGTCATTGCTGACATCATGTTGGAAAAAACTTTGTCCAAGGCTATTTAGATTACCAAAATTTTTGGTGCTTCTGCTAACATCAACAATTGATAAAGTCTAGCATTTATTTCTCTTCACAATTTTTCCCTTAGCCAAATTATGAGTCTAACACTACGGAAAACAGATGGACTTCCCTATCTTAGCTAAATTTTGGGTGAGGAAGTGATTTCCACTTGAGTGTCAAGTTCCATTTGGACATAGCATTTTAAGTTGCCAATAACATTAAGCTTCCCCTTGATTGGCTAGACTTTTGACCATGATAATTTCTTCAATTATTTTATGGGTGTAATGACCTCAAAACTAGCTACAAAGAAAAACACACATAAAAGAAAAGAAAATATATTTTTTTTACTACGGAGAGGGATTCATAAATCTCCTTCTAACCTTTGGTTAAATTACAATTTTTGATTACTAAGTTTTCCAACTCTTCTAAATAGTTACATATCACTTGAAACCATACACAATTCCATCTATGTAGGCATTCTAAGTGATACCACAAATAAGCTTATCCATCTCATAATTCTTGATGATCTAAACTTATCACCTTTAGTACAGTCGAAGGTATACACCCATCACCATAATGTACACAATTATACCTGTGTAGGTATGCTATGCATATTGCAAATTAAGCTACCCATCTCGTCTTCATGATGAGCTATCTTTTTTTGAAGGGGGGAATTTTATTCAGAATCTAAAACAATACATTCCACAAGGATTTCCAAGTGATCCAAGCCAACACATCATACAAAATACAATAAATCCACCAAGGAAATCCATGGATCATTCTGACAACAACTTCGACAGGACACAAGAACCCATGACAATCGGGTTCCTCCACCTTGAAATTATCTTTCCTGGTCCTCATGAATTAACTGATTAAGGAGTCTGGATTTCTCCTGATCAAGATCATTCCAGCTATCAACTTTCCAGTAAGGGAATCCTTTAGAAGCCCACTTCGCCAAACAATCAACCACTCTATTCCATTCTCTTGGGATATGAACAAAAGAAATTTCAACAAAATTCCCAGCCAAGCTCAAAATCTGTTTCACTATTCTAGCCATAAACCAGGAAGCATCCTGAAAATGCTTGTTGTTCAGAAGAGACACCACTATCATGGAATCAGATTCACAAATAACCCTTCTCCATCCCAAAGAAAAAGTTGTTTCCAATGCATGGAGAATTGCCAACGCTTCCATATGATTATTCGAATGAATTCCCTTGTACACAGAGAAAAAGAGGTGGGCCACACCCTCACTATCACGACCAATTCCTCCTATACCAACATTACCTAGGTTGCCCCTGGAAGAACCATCCAGTGTTTATTTTGATAACACCCCTAGGGGGGACTCCACTTCCCAGATCTATTGACCTTCAACGAACCAATCCCCCTAACAGGGCCTCTGTTTGTAGCTGGTGATGATAAAGAAATCTCCAATCTATTGATAATCTGCCAGTCGGAGGAAGTAAGAGGAGAACTCAGAACACACTTGGCCTCAATAGTCTCCTTAACCATCCTTTTGACTCTGAGCCATACCTGTAAGGCTCCAAGTTGACATCCCTAAAAAATTCTTCGGTTGCGTTCCAACCAAATCTGCCAAAAGATGAAGGAAGGACCAATATCCCAGGCAGTTTGAAGACATGAAGCAGAGGTAGGGGGTCTACCCAAGCTTTCCCAAAACTCAAAAATAGAAGTAGCATGGATGATGGGCCTTTTCCAGATCTGCCACCACAAGTTCCAGACCTCCAGGGAATATGAGCATTGGAAGAAAATATGGGGAATGGTTTCCTCATTCTTTCCACAAAGAAAACATAGTGAAGGACCCCGAAAACCTATTTTCTGAATATTATCCCAAGTTGAACATTTCTTCTGACACAGAAGCCAAAGAAAAAAATTACATTTGGGCCAACCAAACTTATTCCAAATCTTCTTCCACTAGGGGGACACAATCTCCTCTCTTCTATACATAATAAGGGTTTGATAACCCAGAGCAACGATGTATTTCCATTTCGAATTATGGCCCCAAGCAAGAATATCAGAGTCTTCAATAGAACAACATGGTCTCTCAACCAAAATAGAAGCTAGAGTGTCACGATCCTCAAGACAACCACCCTCTGGCCAGCCCTGCGAATCCCACCAACAGTGAGTAAAAGAACTGCCAAGAGGACTTTATCGCTTGAAGTCAGCCACCTTAGACCAACCTGCATCAGAAAAAATATCCTGAAGAAGATGAAGGTGGGGGAAAGAAGAAAGGATAGGAGGATGATTATCCCAAGAATCTTCCCAAAATAAGGCATTGTTTCCCTTATTAACAATCCAAAAGAGACCCTGCTTAATAAGCATGGCACCTTTTTTGAGAGTGTCCCAAACAATGGAACCTTTCCCCCTCAGCTCCAATCTCGGAATCTCATCAGCCGAAGCACCACCAAAATATTTGAGGCTAAGAATTTTAGCCCAAAGCTGATCAGGATTACTGCACCACCTCCAATAAAGTTTAGCAGCCAAAGCGAGACTATTCAAATCGGATTACCTCAAACCAAGACCCCCATATCTTTAGGGCAACACACAGTATCCCAACTGACCAGGCTCCATTTATTACAATCCAGGTTTCCTGCCCATAAAAATTTTCTAGAAAGAGAATCAAATTCTTTGAGAAAGCACTTAGGAGCAGCCAAGATAGAAAACCTGTAAATAGGTAAAGCATGAAGGATAGACTTCAAAAGCGTTAATCTACCAACAAAGGATAGCCATCGAAAAGTCCAATGATTAACCCTTGATCGAAATCTATCCAAAATACTTTTCTAGTAAGCCCTTCCAAGATTTTTAGAAGAAATAGGAATCCCCAGATACTCCACTAGCAAACAACCCACCTAAAAACGTAGAATATTAGCAATCCTACGTTGAATCCGACCATCCGTATTGAAGAAGATCTTTGATTTCTCTTCATTAATCATTTGACTAGAGGCAGATAAGTAAATATCTAAAGCCTTCCTAAAATTCACTACTTCCTCAAATTTTGCCCTCCCCATCAGAGCAGTATCATCGACAAACTGAAGATGAGACTGGGATAAAGAATTCTCCACCCAAGACCATCCCTAGATAGCACCACGATTCTAAAAACTCTTGAGAAGTCTGCCCAAACCTTCAGCCATAAGGATGAAAAGATAGGGGGACAAGGGATCTCCTTGATGAATCCCCCTAGAGGTCGAGAAGAAAGTGGATGGTAAACCATTGATTAAAACTGCAAAGGAGGTCGAAGTCACACAACTCATGACCCATTCAATCCAATTATACGAGAACCCAAAAGCTTGAAGGATGTTCTACAAAAAAGGCCAACTAACCCTGTCATAAGCCTTGGACATATCAAGCTTAATGAACATAGCCTTTTCCTTAGAGATATCCATAGAGTGAATAGCTTCAGCAGCAACCACCACACCATCCAAAATCTGATGACCCTTAACAAACCCACCTTGCTCAGGGGAAATAAGAAAACCAAGAACTTTCTTCAACCGATCCGCAATAATCTTGGTAATAATTTTGTAAGTAACATTGCATAGGAAAATAGGATGGAAAGACCCCAATGAGCTAGCATTTTTAGATTTGGGAATAAGAGCAAGGAAGGTTGAATTAATAGCTTTAAGCATTTGCTTATTGACTTGGGATTCCTGAACAACTTTTAGCAGATCAAAAGATAACACTTCCCAAAATTCTTGGAAAAATTCTATAGGGAAACCATCAGGTCCAGGTGCTTTACCTTTTTTCATTTGAAAAACCACCACTTTAAGTTCCTCCATCGAGATGGGGTCCATTAGCATCTTATTCATATCATTAGAGACCAACCTAGGAATACAATCCAAAATAAGCCTCATATTAACAACATCATGAGGACCCTGCTCGAAGAAAAGAGAGGAGAAGAACCTGACTGCTTCATTAGAGATATCTTCAAAGGATGAGAGAGTTTCCCCCTGATCAGAAGTAAGTGAGACTATAGCATTACCATTCCTGTGGTCTTTAACCGAATTGTGAAAAAAAGAGGTGTTTCCATCCCCTTCCAACAACCAGTCAATCCGAGATTTTTGCTTCCAAAAAATCTCCTCACGAAGCTCCCATTCAACAAGCTGACTAGAAAGGGAAGCTTCCATTTCCAATAGATCCTTTGTCAATCCTTCATATTTAATTTGAAAAGTGATCTCCTCCAGGCTATCCTGTAGTTGCTTTTTCTTCTGAAAAATATTTCCAAAAGAAAATATGTTCCATTGCTTGAGTTTGAATTTGACAAACTGGAGGCTTTTGAAAAAAGTAAACATAGCAGTGCCAAATTTGGGTTTCCCTTCGACCCACCACCTCTCCACATATTCATACAAATCATTATCCCTGAGCCACATAAGTTGAAATTTGAAAGGTGGATTTCTTGGCAATGAGAATCTCGAGGACTGAAAGAGAATGGGCCAGTGATCAGAGCCCCTCCAGCCTAGAATCTCTGAGAACGAAGTCCAGCTATCATCAAACCAACTATCTGAAGTAAGGAACCGATCCAATATTTCAGAAATAAAATCCGTTCCACATCTTCTATTAGTCCAAGTAAAGAGCCCATTTCGAGGCTTCACATCAACAAGATTAAGGAAAGAAATATTGTCCCGCATCAAAGTAGAAGAAGGACCCAAACACTCCACACCACCATTCTTCTCCTCCAGGGACATGATAGAATTAAAATCCCTAGCCACAATCCAAGGAGAATTGGGAGCAAGAGATCGAATGAATCTAAGATGATTCCATAAGAGGATTTTACCTGATAAATCATTGGGGGCATACACATTAGATAGAAGAATAGAAGATCCAGATGAAAAGCAGGTAGCAACCACAGAGAGATAGTTCCTGCTACCCACCCACCAAGAGGGAGTTAAGCTTCGTGGATCCCACAAACATGCAACACCACCCATCGAACCCTGGGCTCCAATAGCAAGATAGTGACCACCTTTCCATACCTTAGAAGCAATTCTAACCATATCTTCACAAGATAATTTTATTTCCTGGATGAAAACAATATCAGGTCTATGATCTCTGATCAAATTTTGAGTAGCTTTTTGTCTAGGGCTGCTACCCAAACCCCTAACATTCCAAGATATCACTTTCATTTTGGGGGAATAGAGAAGTGAGAATCTAATGTCTTAACAACACCAGACTCAACTAAGGATTCCCCTATCAATTTCACTTTTTCTTGATCCTTCTTTCTTCCTGCTTTTACCACCTTCTCCACCCCACCTTTTTTGATAGTTTTTGGGTGAATACCTAACACAGAAGAAACTTTCTTTTTCCCTTCCTCTCTGACAATCCTGTCCTGGGAGGGTTCAAACCTAGTCTCATCCTCATTTCCCTCAATCAAGTTTTCAGCCAAAGGGGAATGATCAAGAACTTTATCAAGACAATCCGACACCTCTTTGGACTTATCTTCATTTCCTACAAGAGGGTTATTAGGCACCACCCCTTCCTTATCAGAAGTTTGCATTTCAAAAGAAGGATTTAGGAAAGAACAAGTACCCGACTCTTGAATACAAGCATCCATATCACCTCCATTCCAGACTTGCTCCTCAACATGCGGCTCCTCAAAAGTCTCAAGCACATCAAATATATTACCAGAACCTCCCTTCCCAACACCTTTATTCTGACGAACAAAAGGCCTAGATCTTGAACGAGACTTAACAGGAATAAATCCATCAGAACCGAGCATCTCATTAACCATAGGAGCTTTTCCTTTTGCCTTTGTAGATGCATCTTGAAAGTCAGATGAAGAGGATGAAGGCTGAGAATTCACTTTCTTACAGTTTCTCTGAAGATGCCCATATTCATGGCATATGCGACATCAAAATGGGAGAGCTTCATAATCTAACTGTTGGACCCAAGACATGTTTCCCAGTTTAATCTCCAATGATTCAGGCAATGGATTATTCAGATCTACTTCAACACAGAGCCATGCAAAAGAAGCAAATTTCCTATCCAAAGTTTGGCGAGACGGACCAACCAATTTCCCAATAATCTCTGCAATAGAATGAAGAATATCCGACCTCCAATATTCCATAGGGAGTCATGGCAAATGGACCCACACAGGAATCCTAGAAGGCCTCTCCTCCACCGGATCAAATCCTAAATGCCAGGGTTTGATAAATAATCCAGACTGATTGTGAAAGTAAGGACCCCCCTCGAACACTTTACTACGATCTGCCATACGGGAGAACACCACAATAAAATACCCATTAGCTGCAAGAATAATCTCCAGATCACCTTCAGGGCTCCAATTTCTCCTAACCCAGTTTTCTAAAAAAGGCATAGAAATTTTGAGACCCATGAATTTGCAGATGAGCGCATGCTCAGACAAATATAAAACATCATCCGCAATAGAATCAGGACTGATAACCAAGACAGGATGATCTTTGCTTTTCTCCAAGCATCCATTATTCTTTGGCTTCGAAGTCGAAGAGGAATTAGAAACAGGATCAAGGGTTGCATGCAACAAAAAATTCATGGCATTTGCATGATCAGAAGAAGAGGCATCCTTATTCAAAACAACATCCTTAAAAGACAAATATCGGGGGTCACCAGGACCCCCCAAAGCTGCCATATCTAAAGCCAAACTACAACACACCTTTCACCAGCCAACACGCTGGTTTTCACAAAAATTTTAGCACCGACCTGAAACCCTAGATGTTGCTCCACCATCCCTGGTCATAAATTTCCAGTTGTAAACCTGGCCTCTTCCATCCTTGTACTCCAAAACTTTTCTCATGATGAGCTATCTTAACTCAGATGTAATATTTCAGTTTACTTAACTAGTATTCTCCCCAAGGGGGTCTCAATACCTTAGGTCTTTCTACGTTCACCCTAAGAGGTCTTAATCTATTAGGTCCATCCTAGGTTCACCCTAAGACTCTTTTTCTTTATTAGATTACTTTCATATTTAGCAAGAAGGCAAATTATCTCTATAAACTAAAATAAACAAAGAACAAAATTTATAAAGCACATAAGGATGCTTAGAAAGGAAGCAATATTTAAAAGAAATCTAGCATTGAGTAAAATATAAACCTAGATAACAAAGCAAAGATGAATCATAGCATTAATTTAAATAATTACATCTCATTCATTCAATACATTATTACATATATCCAAGTATGGTAAAACCTTCATACTTTTAAAAGAATAAAGTAATGCATCTATAACATTTAGCAATTTCCCAGATTGACGGGGGGGGCAAGGGAGGGATGGCTCCAGCACCAGGTTCCCTTGGACTGACCAATCCCACTTCTCCATTTCCATGCCCCCCTATCGAGTCTACTCTTAGGCCTAGTTTCTAGGTTCCCTTGTTTTCTCAGGTTTCCCTCTTGACGGGGTTGTTGGTCTGCAAGGAGGGTTTGGTGGTTTCTTGCCCTGAGTTTCCTGGTTCGACGGGTTTCTAGCATGCTTTTGGGGTTGTTGGAAGAGGGTTGGCTCTGGTTTTTTGGTTGCTGCTCGGGATCTTCATCTGCGTTCTTTTGGCTTTAGGGGACGCATTTTCCCGTAGATGGTTTTCCCAGTCGCCCCATGAAACCCTTGTCTTCGGGATCTCCTTGTAGATTCGGGGTTTGTTTGTTCTTGTGGATGGATCTCAGGGATCTTTCTGTAGTCTGATGTTTGGGTTCTGGGGGTTTTTGTGGGTGACCATGCATGCAGCTACATCTCTCCTTGGATCCATTCCCTGACAGACAATGGTGGGGCTAGAAGTTTTCTTGATGGTGGTTTTAATGGCTTGTTTCCTTGCAGGGTTTGATCTTGGGATGGGGGCTCAAGATCTTACAATGCAATGGCTTTCGCTATTTTTTCTACCCGTAAAAATCCTTCTCAGTCATGGACGCTCACGGGACAGCTTCCCTGTCTCTTCTCTGCAGCTTGCATCCCAGATCGGGGTTCCTGTTAGGCAGGGGTTGTGTTCTTCTGGGCATGCTGCTGGTTTTCTCGCTGGGTAGGATCCACGAGTTCATGGGTTTTTCTACAGGTTCAGGGCGTGCTAGTTTTCCTTGATGGGGTATCGTGGGTTTGTCTGCAGGTCTTGGGCGTACTGTTGGTTTTTCCCATTGGGCGGTTTGCCTTCTCTTGCTGGTTTCTCTGAAGGCGGGATTCTGGGCATGCTGCTATTTTTTTCCTGCAAGGCGGGATTTCCTGTTGCTGTTGGGTTTCCCGCGGGGCGGGACCTTCCCTTGCTGCTAGTTTTTTTCCCCGCTGGGCGGGACCCTTCACACCCGATTTAGGGTTGGTTTGGTGGTTTTCCCGCAGGCGAGATCTTCCAATTTTGTTGGTTTTCCCGCTAGGCGAGATTTCTCAAACATGCTGGTTTAGGGTTTGTGTGCCTTTCCTGCTTGGCGGGATTCCTAAACATGCTTGTTTTCCCCTCGTGGCAGGATTTCCAGATTGTGCGGTTTTTTCCCCATGAGGCGGGATTGTAATTTTTTCTATTGTTTTCCCTGTTGGGAAGGTTTTTAAATTTGCTAGGGTCCCCGCTGGGCGGGATTTTCCCTTTTTGACTGCCGATTTTTCCCGTTGGGCGGGATTTCCTTTGTGGTGGTCTTCGGATGTTTCCCGCTAGATGAAATTTTATCTTCATCCTTGTAATAAGTCTCCCACTGGGTGGGATGTGTCTTTTGGGTTTTAATCCTCGGTTTGGTCTTTTGACCTGTTGTAAGAAGGTTTTTGGGATCCTTTCAAAACCCGCTTGTAATATAATTCCAACTTACCAAAAAAAAATTTTAGCGATTTCTCCCTACAAGTATAATCTATTATGAACATAAACAATTCATTGTAAAATTAAGTCAAACCAAAGCATACAATCCAGCTTCCACTTCGAATCTCCTTGTCTTTCCATCTTTCGTTTGAGGATAGTAGGGGATCAGAGCAACTCGTGGTTCTAGGATAGACATGCATCTACTAGTAACATGAACTAGTGCATTTACCAAATATTTGCCAAATTACAACTATACAAATCTAATTAAAGTATTCATCCATAGACTATTTAGCTAAATCATAAAAATATCCTCATTTTTTTTTCCTTCTCATTTAGTCAAGAGAATATTTTCAACATAAACAACTAGATCATAAGTATTACTTAAATCAAATATTGAAAACCTTTATTCATCATTATAAAAGTCACATACCATTAATTATGTAAATAAATAGGTTTTCTTTATTCAACATAATAAAAATCCCATACCCTTAATTATGCAAATAAGTTATGTTTCCTTTATTCAACATAATTAAAAATCTCTCTCTTTAATTAAGCAAATAAACTATGTTTTCCTTTATTCAACATAATCAAAGTCCCATACCCTTAATTATGTAAATAAACTATGTTTTCTTCATTCAACATAATCAAAGTCCCATACCCTTAATCATGTAAATGAACTATGTTTCCTTTATTCAACATAATCAAAGATTCCTTTATTTAATTAAGCAAATAAACTATGTTTTCCTTTATTCAACATAATCAAAGTCCCATACCCTTAATTATGTAAATAAACTATGTTTCCTTCATTCAACATAATCAAAGTCCCATACCCTTAATTATGTAAATGAACTATGTTTCCTTTATTCAACATAATCAAAGATTCCTTTCTTTAATTAAGCAAATAAACTATGTTTTCCTTTATTCAACATAATCAAAGTTCCAGACCCTTAAATATTAATAAACTATGTTTCCTTCATTCAACATAATCAAAGTCCCATACCCTTAATCATGTAAATGAACTATGTTTCCTTTATTCAACATAATTAAATATTTCTTTCTTTAATCAAGCAAATCAACTATTTTTTCCTTTATTCAACATAATCAAAGTTTCATACCCTTAATTATGTAAATAAACTATGTTTCCTTCATTCAACATAATCAAATTCCCATACCCTTAATCATGTAAATGAACTATGTTTCCTTCATTCCCATTAATCAACCAAAATTTCCTTTCTAAAGTTAATCAAATATCTAAAAATGCATTGATTTAATTAACCAAAGTTTCATTTCAAAAGCTAATCAAATATTTAAAAATGCATTGATTTAATTAACCAAAGTTTCATTTCTAAATTTAATCAAATATTTAAATATGCATTTATTTAATTAACCAAAGTTTCATTTCTAAAGTTAATAAAATATTTAAATATGCATTTATTTAATTAACCAAAGTTTCATTTCTAAATTTAATCAAATATTTAAATATGCATTTATTTAATTAACCAAAGTTTCATTTCTAAAGTTAATCAAATATCTAAATATGCATTGATTTAATTAACCAAAGTTTCATTTCTAAAGTTAATCAAATATTTAAATATGCATTTCTAAAAAGATAAACCCTCGGCCAAATATTTAAACAAGCCTAAGCTACAGGAGGGGGTTTGGACTTCAAAGGGCCCGATGGCTTATGGGGAATTGATTATCCCATGGCCGATTGAGCACCGAGACTAAACATCCACACTCTGCTACAAGACGCATGTGGAAGTTTACCCATAGTGATCTTCCTTGACCAACCAATCCTAAGGAAGCTCAATTGGACAACATTGAATGGATGACGTATTTCTAAGGACAACTCCAAAGCACGAGCTTTGAAAACACTCAATCAACATATACGACCCAAACTCGGTATACAATCAAACAAGCTAGCAATGGAAAATAATATCGAAACCCAATAGTTTCAGAATAACTGACGATCGCCATTGTTACCATGATAGACCAACTACAAAGGGTTTGAGCATCGGTATCATGGAGGGAAAAAAATATCAGGTAAAAATGAAAATAGCTTCCCTAGTTTGAACTAGTAAGGACAATCCAAGAGAGTTTAACACAACAGTAAGGAGACAAAAAACAAGTCCTTGCTTGCTACCAGGTGGAGGAAAACATCTAAACAAGATAAGCAACCCATTCGTTTTCCATATTTAAACCAGGTGCAAAACTTAGAATTGATCAAACAACCTCTGTGATACGGGTGTTTCTGCCTTTCTTTTCAAGCTTACTACCCCTCTATGCAACATGTCTCATTCTTACATGATGAGCGATCATCCCTTCCTTCACGTAGTGAGCGATTCTCCTCTCATAGAACAAGTGATCATCTTTTTTTCACACAGTCAGCGATTCTCCTTTCACACTACCAACGACTCTTTTTCAACCCTTTTGTGATCCCTGTTAGAGTTAAAGTAAAGTGCACTATGCCTTCCTTGACACTTGTCAGTTTCTCTTGACAAGTGTCATGTGTTGAATATAGGCTTATGCCTATATATTGTAATCATTTCTATCAATAATACAATCCCTTCAGTTTTCCCTCCTAACATTTGGTATCAGAGCAGGCTTTCCCTGCCCTGTGAAACCCCTTGAGGGGGGATTTCCCTCATGGAAATCCTCCCTCCCCCTAATTTATTTGTTTTCCCTATTTTTTTAAAAATTTTGAAGGAAATCCCCCCTCCCCCTGAATTTATTTGTTTTCCCTATTTTTTTAAAAATTTTACTGAGGGAGTATGCTCTCCATCATTTGATGGATCAGAAACCAGATGTGCACGGATCACAGCGTTCCCTTGTTTATATGTGACCCCAAATTTGGAGAAATAGAGGCAGTTGTTCACTTTTGAGCTTTTGGGGGTCCAACAATGGAGAAGATACTGTTTAACATCGGCCTAAATTGATGAATTTCATTTGGCTTAGAGATCGGCTATCTAGATTGAGGAGATTTTTTTTCCAGTAAAGTTTGCCTGGGACTTGTTCTTACTGCTTTTTTGGGTCAGCATTAACAGAGGTGCAACATACAGAGGAAAAAAGGCCACCCTGAGAACAACGGGCGGAGGACTGGTGGTTCCAGCCACGATCCCTGCAAATGCCACGATCCCACTGCCTTCAACTCAGCACAGATCTGGATGGGGCTGGGCTATTTAGGATTTGCAGAGTGCTAAACAGGGCGAAGCAGACAGTATTACAACGGTCGACAAATCGAAACGCGGGGTCAAGAATCACTATGGCGGATTATTGCGTTTCCAGGCTTAGATCGCTTCCACAGCCATGCGACGAACGCCCTGGGCCGAGTTCCAATCCCCTGGTGGCTGCTCCCCGAGCCCATTATTTACTACCAACACTAAAAATCGTTCCTAGGCCCCAACATCATTGACGGATTTTCGGCCGCAAAATTGACGGGTCCAGGCCGGCGTGGAGGTGAGCCAGGGCGTGGGCGGCATCTGTCGCGATGGCACAGCAAAATCGCTAGTCAAGGGCGGAGCCGCCATCTGAGCGCTGGAGGTAAACAAATTTTTCTTTTTAGGTGGGCCTAGGAGGTTTAATCGCCAACAGGGAGTGGTGGATTTTTTTTAATGCCGCAAATGAAGATGTGGCGATGGCTGTGGCTGTTAGCTGAGCTGAGCTGTGAAAGATTTCGACGGGCGCGGCACGATGTTAGTGTGAGTGGCGGAGGAGACAGATTTGTTTTTGGGTGGGGAGCCCCCTGATAGCGGTCACGTACTCCATTTCATGCCTCTCGAAGTTTTTGTGCGGCGGTGCGGTGCGGCAGCGACGCTCGGCCCGTGGTGGAGGCGTTTCAATCGTTAAAGATCTCGGTCGTACTGCGCAGCGGAAGCGTATGGTGGGCCCCAATTAAAATGGTTTCCTTCTTAGTGGGGGGCAATTATTAAATAGTATGGCCAATTTTTTATATTTTATTTTCATGTACTTTTCCACATGGAAAGTGGAAAATATGAAATGAACATTGTTTTTTTAAGTGGACGGAGACCATTTCTTATGAAGATTTTATTATAGCAATGTTTATGGCCGACAGCAAAACTTTATTGGCCTCTTTCTTTCCACACATAGGAAGTGGAAGTGAAAGGACTGATGGCTCATGTAATTCCCTTGCGAGGGAAATTTAAGACTGTTTTTATTCCGCCTGAGAGCGATGCCGCCATTGAGCGATGTTGTTTATTTTGCTGTCTTGGAGAGGCCTGTTGTTTTTTATTATGATGAAGGCTCTTTTGATGGTGGAGTATAGGGGTATTTATAGTCGTTGGAAACGTTTTTCATGACGGACACGATGGTAGTGTCAAATTGTAATTTTGAGGCTGTTTCATTGACTTTTTTTAGCCTCAAATTTTTTTCTCCCTTGGAGTGCAATCTCGGTTGAACCCGACACTCCCAAGGTAATTTTATTTGTGATCCTTGTAACTAGTGATCTTTTCTATACACTTGGCGAATGCAGCGGCTGGTTACCCATGCATTTCGGTGGGATGACTTGGTCACAATAAGGACACTTATACTAGGGACTACAGACAAAGACACCCTAGATTCTATCCGAGGTTTTTTCCGGATCTACTTCTGAAGACTACAAACGAAGACACTTCAGAAGATTCTCTTCTTTTCTTCTTCTCTCCTCCTATTTTGATCTATGGCTCATTATTATTGTATTGAGTGCATTTTCGACAGAGACCGACACTCTTATATGGCTCGTTTTTCCTTTCATTAGGTGCATTTTTCGGCACATATCGACACCTTCTAGATTGAGTTCACCATGAGGAGGGATTTCATACTCATGGTGAATCTAGTTAGTGACCTTCGAGTGGCAACATCCTCTGAGGATGACCTGCAGAGGCAATAGACCCAGATGTGGCTGACCCTGAGGCACCCATGATGACCCTGAGGCACTAAGACGGTTGACCCAGTGGCAACAGACCCGTTGAAGTGGCTGACCCTGAGGCAACAGACCGAGATGTATACACAGTGGATCTAGCATTATTCATAGTTGGAGAGCCAAGCGCAACAGAGCACGAGCCTAGACCAAAAGAGGATGATAGGTTATCTTTTAGAGAAGTCAACATTAAGGGGGAATGTTACCTAATGTTGACTTGTTTTGTTTTTTCTTTAGTTAGGATAGTGCACTTTAAGGGGGAATGTTAGAGTTAAAGTAAAGTGCACTATGCCTTCCTTGACACTTGTCAGTTTCTCTTGACAAGTGTCATGTGTTGAATATAGGCTTATGCCTATATATTGTAATCATTTCTAATGTTAGGAGGGAAAACTTATGGGATTATTTTATTGATAAAAATAGGTTACATATATAGGCATAAGCCTATATTCAACACATGACACTTGTCAAGAGAAACTGACAAGTGTCAAGGAAGGCATAGTGCACTTTACTTTAACTCTAACATTCCCCCTTAAAGTGCACTATCCTAAATAAAGAAAAAACAAAGCAAGTCAACATTAGGTAACATTCCCCCTTAATGTTGACTTCTCTAAAAAGTAACCTATCATCCTCTTTTTATTTGGTCTAGGCTCGTGCTCTTTGCGCTTGGCTCTCCAACTATGAATAATGCTAGATCCACTGTGTATACATCTCGGTCTGTTGCCTCAGGGTCAGCCACTTCCATGGGTCTGTTGCCACTGGGTCAGCCGTCTAAGTGCCTCAGGGTCATCATGGGTGCCTCAGGTCAACCACTGCGGGTCTGTTGCCTCTACAGGTCATCCTCAGAGGATGTTGCCTCTCGTAGGTCACTGACTAGATTCACCATGAGTATGAAATCCTTCCTCATGGTGAACTCAATCTAGAAGGTGTCGGTATCTACCGAAAATGCACCTAATGAAAGGAAAAATGAGCCATATAAGAGTGTCGGTCTTTGTCAAAAATGCACTCAATACAATAAAATGAGCCATAGATCAAAATAGGAGGAGAGAAGAAGAAAAGAAGAGAATCTTCTGAAGTGTCTTCGTCTGTAGTCTTCAGAAGTAGATCCGAAAAACCTCGGATAGAGTCTAGGGTGTCTTTGTCTATAGTCCCTAGTATAAGTGTCCTTATGGTGACCATGTCATCCCATCGAAATGCATGGGTAACCAGCCATTGCATTCGCCAAGTGTATAGAAAAGGTCACTAGGTACAAGGATCACATATAAAATTACCTTGGGAGTGTCGGGTACAATCGAGAGTGCACTCCAAGGTATAAGAACTTTGAGGCTAAAAAACTCAACTGAAATAGCCTCAAAATTACAATAGGACACCACCATTGTGTCCGTCGTGGAAAAACGTTTCCAACGACTATAAATACCCCTATATTCCACCATCAAAGGGGCCTTCATCATGTGGAAAAAAAAATCATGCCTATCTAAGGAGCAAAATAAACCTCAAGAATATCATATTCCTGGCATCGCATTGTGGCGGAAAAAACGAGACTCAATTTTCAATTTTCCCTCGCAGGGGAATTTTCAAATGAACGAGTACAATAAAGGGGCCATGTGGGCATTCCACTCCCTCGAAGTCTCCTTATAAAAATTCACACTCAATTTTAAAATAAAATTGGCCAATAAGGCTATGATGTCGGAAAATCACTAAATAATCCCCACCATTTAAAATGCCCCCTCTTTTATATTATTTCCACCACCATCATTTAAAAAAAAAAATTAATGTATTAGGTGTGACTGTAAAGACATCCAAATTCGACTTGAGTCTGCCCAGTACGGCTGAGATCTTCGCCAGCCTAATCTCCGCAGCAGCAAACCCCAAAAAATGACGCGTCTCTCTAAACATGGGCGAATCTTTAGGTGGATAAAATCAACAGGTAGTTTTACTGGGAGCAGGATTGCAGAATCAAACGGTCTAAATCACGATGCGTAGCAATCCACTGTAGTGGTAATAAACATCATTGGTAATCATTAACGAGTAGTTTATAGATCTCTCGCTCGTCGTTGTTTCTAATAAATTCACGATCTGATCGACGTGGCGGTCTTCTAGGTGGCAAAGGGACCGTTGGAGGGTGCAAAATACACAGATGATAAAAAAAACAAGCCACGCTAAAAGATAAACTAACACATCACTTTGTTATTGTTGCTGATAACATTCAGTCTAGCTACACGATCTGAATCCAAATGCCGATGCCAGCACCGCATCCTGGCTGCTGCATCCTGTGCCGTAGCTGCCAATCGATGGTTGGGCACACCCACATCTTCGCCACGAAGTCTGCTCTCGCGAAGGGGTTTAGCGGAGAGCGGCAGCTCCTGCATCGAAGAGGACCGTACGGCAATACCGGCACATGCGGCAGCGGCTTCAAAGGCGTGTAGATTGCCGCCATGGGAATTACACATTTTGTTGCTTCTGTTCTGCTGCCTGGCCATACGTTCCAGCTCATTCTTACGCCATCCTGTGCCTCTAACTCTGCGAACTTCGCCATCTCTCTGATCCGACTGCACCGACCATGGATCCTTCTACAACTCTTCCAAGACCAAATTCAAAGCGAATTCGCAGTCAAAAGCAGGCAATAAGAAGCGCCCAATGCTCTAAGCCGAAAGGCCGTCCTTAACACCGGCCACAACCCCCGGAGGAGGCTTGCTTCTATTCCCAAAAAAATTAAGGTAGTCGAGAATCTGGTCCTTGCTACCATCTATGGCTCCTTTGAACACATAGGACTTGGGAATATGAGCAAATCCAATCTCGTGCACATGGACGTGAGTACCGAAAGTTATGAAGCCCACCATAGCCCTCTCAGGAAGAAGGCCAATGGCCTGGTTGAGGGCGGCCTTTAAATGCCCCAGTTCTTCCTCCAGAATGCACGTGTCCACCACGAAGACGAAGACGGGAGGAAGGGATCGCTCTCCCGGAATCGTGTACTCGACCGTGGTGTACTGTAGAAAGAGATCCGTCGATAGGTTGTCCTCTGCCACGGCTTCATAGCAGGTGGGGAAATGGTTGCGCTGAACAGCGAACACAACACCTGCGCGTCGCCTTCCTCCACGACGGCTTCTCGAACATCATCGCCACCACCGAGACGAAGCTCCGCTCGAATGCCATGTACCGGAGGCAAGTTAAAGAATACAACCTGTCAACAGCCTTATCACTCCACTCTGCTACATTTTCTACGCTCCATACAAACTCAACACTTTCATTTATTGAAACTGAACTACGACGTAGAAAACAGGTGCGCCAACGTCAAATCTGGCAGAAAACAAAAATGGTTGGAGATCGACTTTGGTGGAGATAACTGTGATTTGTGTTGAATATTTGACTGAACTTGACCCAACATTAGCGTCGTCTTCTCCAAGAATCAATGCCCGAAAATACAAGTCATTGGTCTCTCAGCATCAACAATAGATGGGGTCCAGATCTAACAACAACCTCACTGGAAGGGTTCGTTATCACAACACTTTATCAACACTGTAAATCAGCAACGTAGCCCACGAAAGGTGTCTCAGGCCACCGACATCCACAATCACTGTGCTTTTAGCTGTGTTGCTCCTCCGATGAATGAGAAAATTATCATATCACTTAACACAACATCTTTATATTACCACAACCCCTAATAAATCAGATTTTTCAGCCATTACTCTTTTGCAAACTTTTGGTTTCTGATCCATCAATGATGGAGAGCATACTCCCTGGTTTGAAAATAAAATGGAGAAAAAAAATGGGAAAGAGAAAAAAAATGAGGGGGAGGGAGGATTTCCATGAGGGAAATCCCCCCTCAAGGGTTTCACAGGGCAGGGAAAGCCCGCTCTGATACCAAATGTTAGGAGGGAAAACTTATGGGATTATTTTATTGATAAAAATAGGTTACATATATAGGCATAAGCCTATATTCAACACATGACACTTGTCAAGAGAAACTGACAAGTGTCAAGGAAGGCATAGTGCACTTTACTTTAACTCTAACAATCCCTCTCTACACTACCCCTTCAACATTACCCACAATCTCCCTCAACACACGGTTTGAGTCCCTCTCTTCCATCATCTTCTATTCCTTCCTATTACTCCTTCACCATTCTACCATCAATGTTGTTCTCATCCATTTGGCGGTAAGGGATAAAAAACATTATCCTGTAATTTACCAGATCTTGCCATCCATTGAATTCAACACCAAGGTCGGTTGAAGCTTCCTCAGATCAAAGGATTTTCTAGGATATTTTTATGAAGTCACCAACCTTATTAATTGAAGATTTATTTTCTTATTATTTTTTCATAAAAATAATCTTTTATTATTAGAATATGGTCTTACTATTATTTAAATAAAAGTTCTATCTTTTAATTAAATAAAGTATCTACCTTGAGTTTAAATAAAATCTTTGTTATTTTTTTAATGAAACTTAATCTTCATACCTAGGTTAAATTCATATTATTAAATTATCAATTTATCGTTTACTCCATATAATGAAAATCTATTATTAATAGAAGATCTATATACAATTCCTTTATTTGAATAAGGTCTTTTTATTTATTAAAATAAGAGTTCACAATTATTATTTAACATAGATTTCATTATCTATTTAAATAAAGCTCCATTATTATTTAATATAGATTTCTTATTAATCATAATAAGCTCCTTTACCAACTAGCAAAATGCTACACTAGAAACAGATTTCCAAGAATTCAAAGGTGACTATATTCATGCACACATTCCAAAAATCAATATGTTGTTAAGTTATGATGTAAAAGATAAACAAACAAATGCAATGAGCAAAGAGGGAGTTTTTTTATCAACCTAGTCACCTGTCTTAGCTGAAGAATTTACAATAGCTACTAGGCTATCAATTGAGGCTCTAGGTGGCTAGCTAATTGACGATTATCTCTAACCAATAATGCATGCTTATATGAAGGTATCCATCCATGTTACCACCGAGTTGCCTTAGTCTCACTTCCCCAACCTCAAGTACCCCATTTCTGGTGGACGATTCTACCTCTTCCACCCACGAGTGTACCTGATTATGCACATTAATAATATATCAGACTTTCCATGTTCTTTCAAAATATTAAACTAAGCATCACATAGTTTGTTCATTTTCATAAAACTAAGCACCAAAGCATTATAAATCAATACATAGTTCTCCATGCCATAAAGCCTTCCAGGGAGGGTCATGACATTGGGCTTACAACAACTTTCTTATATGTTCCCAAGAGTGACCTTGGTCGTGGCAACTTGGATAGTCTAAAGAAAACAAATAATTTTGGGCCTTAAATCTCCTCAAAACATAGGAACATTTATACTTTTTAGAAATATATTTTTGAGGATCATCTAATTGAGTGATTTCATAAATTTTTATCAAGTATAGCAAGAGATACAAGGCCCAAAAGTAAGGATTGTGTGATTAGCTAGGCATTTATAGGTACTCAAGGCAGCTAGATAGATTTCTAAAAATGAGACATCTAGAAGGTTAATTATTTTAAAAACATAGGTAATTTTACACTTTCCAAAAAACTTTTTTTGAGAGAAATCTAATGAAAGTGGTTTAACCAAATTTTATTAAGTATTGAAAGAGATATGCGACCCAAAAGTGAAACCATCTATGTTGCTAAGAGGAAATTCAATTTTGTATTGTTTGATATTAAGCAATTTTAGGGTGCAAAGGATAAGGGAACATAGCCATGTGGGTACTTATTGGTAAGTTTATTCCAAGCCTATTCTAATAGGAGAGGTTATTTACCATTTAAAAAATATATACACACCAAAAAATAGCAATAAGCATCATAACAAACTCAAGGTAAGCAAAAATTGGATACCTATAATTAAAAGCTTTTAGTTAAAAAACTAAGTTTTTTGGATGATTGGCTATCATGCACAAGCCTAAGAAAATAAGAGAAAATTCACCAAATTTTAAAAAATGTGGGTCCTCGATCCATATAGATTGGGGCATATTGTGCTAGTGTAACAACAAGTAGTCCTAGCACAAATGAAGGAGCAACTTTCTATTTTTACTAATTTTATTCTTATTGCTAGAATGGAAGCCTAAGGTTCAAGGAGACAAAGGAAGCTTGGATAGGTCCAAGTCAAATTGATTATTATCTAGATAGGGTGTTCCATTATTATTTATTGGCTTATTATTTTGTGTCTTAGATTCATTATCAAGTGGATTATTTAGAGTAAGAGATCTTATTACATCAATGATAATATTTTGAGAAGAAAAAGAAGACTTGAGAGATAAATTTAGATAAGGATAAAGATGAGCTTTTGGATTCTTGACGTCAATGATCTAACAATATGTGAACGGTTCATGGTTGGTAGCAATGTGATAAGTCTTGCTCTTATATTCAAACTTGATACACTAATAAAGAGTTGAAGGGACAACCAACATCTCATAGATCCATGGCCTTCCAAGAAGAATATTGTATGATAAGTCACATGACGTGATATAGAAGAGAGTATTAAGAGTGTGAGGCCCAAATTTGAGGAGTAATACTATAGTGCCATTAGCTTCATGTTACTCATCATCAAAATCTCTAATAACAACATCAGATTTTTTCAAATCTTGCTTGGTCAAATTGAAAAGACTGATGAACTTTAGGCTATAAGAATTTAGACCAAAACCATTATCAACTTAAATTTTTTCATTAAACTTATCATCAATATGGCCTATAATGTACAATGATAGATATCTAATCATAGAGGATTGGATAATAACATCCTCATGGAATTATATGCTACTATGATTAACCCAAACTGACCCTACTATGGACGTAAAATCATCAGGGTTAAGATCTTTAGGAATGACCTATTTGCTTAAGATTTTGGCTAATATATCTCTATGAACTAGAGAAGATCTAATAAGTTTAATAATTTGGGGTGTTCTCATGTTGTCATAGCAAATCAAAAGCATTCTAAACCTTGGTTCTATGTTAGATTATTAGACCAAGTCCTTTAGGTGGAGAAGTTTTTTTTGAATGAAGGACTAGAAGGGGTCTTGAAGGTTGATTAGATGGTTGCTTTTTGAATTTTTGCCTTGTTAAAACATAAATATAAGATATATTATGAATGTAATTAGAAAAATTGAGCATATACACCATCCCCTTGTTTGGAGGTGATATGTTCTTGTAGTTAATATTGTCACTATATTTTGGTTATGATTGTGACTAAGCAACACATTCTAAAAAATTTATAGATTTTGATTAGAGGAAGGTTGAGAATCAGAGCCTCTAAGAATAATTTGGCCATTGTTGATAAGGTTTTAGACTACATTATTGAGGACCATGCATTTGTTAATCATATAATTATTGATGTAGTGGAAAGCATATTGCTCATTGGCTCAAAACAAATATGATTTTGTTAGATCTTAATGCTTTGAATGATTATATTATGAAAATGAAGGGTATTTAAGTACATAAGATGCCTATTTTAGACATAACAAACCTTCAAATAAACTTACAACTATCTTGTCCTATACTACATGCATGTATCTTATGAGGGGTGGTTATACCACTTGACTTCTCACATGGTCTATAATGTAATAACTCCTAACATTTCCCCCTTATTACATCATAGTCATAGCTCTATTTTTAGCTTATGACTAAAAATAATTTTAGGATGATGTTGAAATTTTAGAGAGAAATTCCCCCCTTAATGTAGACTTTCTACTTTGATACTTAAGAGTATTAGGTTCTATCAATCATCCACTCCAAAATACATATTTCTATTATAAAATACTTTATTCAATGCTTATAATGCATTGAATTGTGTTTCTTCAATGTGGAGGATCTTCATTAAAGATATTAGTTGTTGATTGGATCAAATGTTCTCCTGCCATGTAGACTTGTTCCCAAATCTTGTCTTGATCAATATCTTCTATTGTGGTGAGGTCAATTACCTCTTGTCTCTTCTTCTTTGTGATGGCTTCATTTATTTTATTAGGTCTTTACTCATTATGTGTGATTTATTCCTAATTCCTTTCTATATTTATCATATAATTGACTAGTTTCCAATACTTTTTATGTTGTCATATCTTCTATTCAAACTAGTTTCTATTTCAGGTTGTGATTATCCATTGATGGAATGAGATCATCAATCATATTTTGGTTCTTCTTAGCATTTTTTATATGTAGAAGGTATTATTTGTGGTAACCAATGTATTCATGCTTTCTTTGGTGTGTTAATGATGGTTGAATCTTTAATGCTTGTTGCATTGATTTATCATTTTTCTTCTTGTCTTTTCCTTCAAAAAATTCTACTGATGATGAAGAATCATATTTTGAGTATACTTGTTCACTTTTAGTTCCTTGGTTCTTGATGTTCCTAGTTACATTCTACCAATAGTAATTTAGATGATTTGAATGTATCCAAGTTTCTCAATCTATCATATGTTTGGGTTCATATCAAATATTATTGTGTTATCTTAGCTCTTCTTGTGTGACAAACACATTGTCTTCTTCTCAAACTAAAAGTTGTTACAACAATATGCCCGTAGGCTCATTCTGGTAAAGTGGCAGTTAAGAGAGTATGGGATCTTCAACAGAAAATGGTTGAGATCTTCTTGTTACTGCATATCTTCTTTGATCTTTGTGGAGACATCATGGTCCAGCTGTCTTCCACTTCTTTGCTTTTGGTTCGTCGGTCCATGAAATCATGACATATCGTAAAATCATGATGTTTTTCCTGGAGGTGGACTGTGGATGCCAAAATATCATGATATCATGATGTTTTCTCTTCACTTGGTCTTCGAGCTCAAAAATATCGTGAGATCATGATGTTTTCTCTTCACTTGGTCTTCGGGCTCAAAAATATCGTGAGATCACGACGTTTTCTCTTCACTTGGTCTTTTGAGCTCCAAAATATCATGATATCATGATGTTTTCTCTTGACTTGTCTTCTGAGCTCCAAAATATCATGATATCATGATATTTTCTCTTGACTTGGCTTCTGAGCTTCAAAATATCATGATATCCAACATTTTTCATAACTTGGTCTTCTGAGCTCAAAAATATCGTGAGATCATGAAATTTTCTCTAACTTGTCTTCTAAGCTCCAAAATATCATGATATCATGATGTTTTCTCTAACTTGTCTTCTGAGCTCCAAAATATCGTGAGATCATGATATTTTCTCCGACTTGTCTCCTAAGCTTAAAAATATCATGAGATCATGATGTTTTCTCTTCACTTGGTCTTCTTAGATTTCAAAATATTACAATATCATGATGTTTTCTCTCACTTATCTTTGAGCTCCAAAATATCATGATATCATGATATTTTCTCTGACTTAGCTCTTGAGCTTCCAAAATATCGTGATATCACGATGTTTCTTCTACACTTAGCAAAATTTTGAGAAGACATCTCCTTACTCCCCTTGATGTAGTCATTTTGACCTACATTATTGGTGCCTCCTAGGGGAATTTTGCCAACTAAATGTTAGAATCTAGAGCCTTTATCCATTGGGGAATGGAGTAAAAAGAACAACAAAAAAAAAGGGAGAAAGGGGAGTGATACCAAGCAAAAAAATATGTTTCTTGCTCTATGTGATCATTCATCAGGAGTGTCTTCCTCTATTGATTTCTCTGTGTCTTCTTGCTCAGGTGTCGTTGTACTACTTGTTGAAGCTTTCTTAGCCTTTTCATGTTTCTCCTTTTCCTAGACAACTTCATTGTAAGTGGCACAAGCCCTTTTCCAAGTCTCTTCATCTGGGTCTAAAGTCTCCATGAAAGTTAAATACAAATACTCTAATTCTTCTACTTTGTCATAAGATAGAACTTTCGACCTCATGTATAACTCATGTAGGAGTTGATTTGGGTGAGATCTTGAGCCATACTAAATATTTTTTCTTCTTGGACTGGCTCTTCCCAGCTGTCTATCTCTGATTCATCTTCTATGAAAGCTTTCCAAGAAGCTTTCAGCTCATCTTCCTCCAAGAATTTTGAATCTTTATCCCAGAAGCTCGGCATGCCGTAGTTTTCTGCTATGCTTACATGTTTCAAAATTCCTTTAGCTTCTGCCTTGAGTTCTCATATTATTTTAGCACTCTCTATCACCAGCTTATGTCTTTTGAAGAAACTTCTAGCAGCTATTTTGGCTTGGGACCATTTTTCATCTTGGGCCCTATATCCAAATTTTCCCTGTGTGCTTTCTGCTAGAACTTGGATCTTTGTGGCTACAGATAGCCTTGTTTTTAGGAAGTTAATGGATGTAGTGAATTCATCTTCCACTCAACCCAATGTCTCCTTAATCTTGACCAAGTATGATAATGTAGGCCTTGCTTTTAAGCCCATCTTTTGGATGTCATTGAACATTTCTTTCCTGACCGCCTTGGCCTTTTCTTTGGAAATCCCACTGGTCTTGCCAGTGCCATCTTGGATCTACTTCTGAAGGTCTTCTACCTACTTATTCAATAGCTGGATTTGTTCAACGACTTTCTTTGCTTCTTCCTTATATGGTGTCACTTCATTGAACATTTGTTCCCATTTCTTTACCTCATTTTTTAATGCCTTTTCAATTGTCTTTTGCTCATTTAAGGCTTCTTCCAAATGCTTCCTTGCCTGCTCAGCTCTGAGGTATTTCTCCTTGTAATACTCAACATTTAAGTATATAGTCCCCATGTGAGCTTGGGCTTTTCCCCACTCATCTTCCATAGGTAGTTGAGTGATATCTTTGATGGTTATCTCAGCTTGATAATCTTCCAAGGTCATTTCTCCTTCAAGATTTTGAACTAGTGGCATCATCTTCATAGTCGAACATTGCATATTGATAGGATCTAGGGCTATTCCTTCCCTGGTATGAGCTATGTCCTTGGAACTTTGAGCATTGCATGATTTCAACTAGGCTGAAGCATTTAGGGTTGCTTTCTTCAATTTTTTTAGCTTAGCAATGGTAGGGTGACTTTCAGAAGAGGAGGCAGGAATAGATTGGAAGTTAGGGAAATTGGTGGTATAAGGGAAAGGAATGGTGGCTATTGAGGCATCCACATTTGGTTGTTCTATGAGTGTATCTGGGGGTGCAGCTGAGGATGCTTTTGGGTCAGGTTGGGTTGATGATGGTGATGGTGGAGGTTGTTGATTAGAAGGAGAAGAAGCATCATCTTGATCTATAGAATGGGAAGGGGAATTTCTCTAGGGATGAGAAGAAGAAGAAGATGTAGTAAGATTGATAGGAGATATACCTGATACCTTTTGTGGGCTTGTGCCTCTAGTATCTGGTGCATTCTTAGCAGGGATCGGGTCTTCAGTAGAGGTCTCTGCTATCTTTTGTAGGCTCGTATCTCTAGTATCTAGTGCATATTTGGTAGGGACTTGTTCTTCAACAAGGGCTTCCTCGGTAGGAATAGACTCTTCAGCCATTTTATCCAACTCTTGGTTGCTGGCATCCTATTGTCCAGAGAGTTGTTCTATATTTTCCCCTATATTTCCTTCCTGGTCCCCTGTCTCAAGGTCAACATGTGTTTCTTCTTGCCTTCTTTTCTTTTGTTCCCCTACCTCTACCAACTCTGCTTTCCTCTTTCTCTGGAGGAGAGAAACATCATCATCAAATTTTATGTCTGATGTGGAGGGGGGATGAATTTATGAGCTACCTTTTTTGGGATTTCAGTTTGTTCAACAATAATTTCTTTTCCTTTACCTTGGCTAGTCCCAACCTTTTTAGTGATGAGTGGAACCGAGATGCCATTGATGCCTGGTGGGACTTTATCTGCAAGAGTCTTAGACCATGTGGCATGATATTTGTCATATCTCTCACAAAATTCATTATCAACTTTTATTCCATACCTAGAGTGCATTTCAATTTGGCACCTCATCTGCCACCAAGCTAGGATTTTTGCATGTGTCCAATATTTTCCCTTTTTCTTCATCCTTTTAATGACCTTTTCATCTAACTTGTGGCTCGGATCAACTTTAGGGTTCCAGTCCATCAGATGCTCATAGAAGTCATGCCACGGGGCCAATGGTTACATTTGTTCGACATGCCATTCTAGTGCTTCATCTTCCTCATTATTTCTACCCTGTTTGTCAATTTGTCTTTTTGATGAATGAAATTGTTTGAAAGGAGTCTGGTTGAGGGAAGCCTATTTTTGTGCAAATCTATCAATGGGGTCATACTTCCATTTTTGTGGCAATTCTATTAACTTCAGGCCTTTTAGAGCTCAAGTGATTCGCTCATGGTCTCCCCTTTTTGATACAGTGACTCCTTCAAATTGGAAAGGCATAAGGCATGTGCCGGTTTTGCCAATTCCTATGCCAAATTTAGAGTTTATATATTTAGTTTATCTTACATACTCTAGAGTGAACAATCACTCAGTGACATAGTATGGAAGTAAGAAAGGCTTCCCTATGAAGTCGTATAGTCGGATGACTACTCCCTACGTTAAGATGAACCAATCTCCTTCTTTTGCATGAGTGTGTTGCAGAGTATCCCGCATCTTCTGAGGAATTCTTTGTACTGTGCCATACATAATTCATAAGGCAAGGCCTAGGAATTCCATGTTAAAGTAGTAGTATGACTCTGCTTTTGAGAGTACTATCGTCCATTCGTATACAGGCAAACCCTTCCCATATTTGTCCTTGCTGGTCATAGAGATGAACTCTAGATTCTTTGATTGAAAGAAAAAGAAAATCCATATTAGGTAAGAAGAAAACCTGAAAGCTTCTAGAGAACCCCTCTATATTTTGAATAGGCCTATGTGTATCTATTGAGCCAGATATGTTGGCCAATCAAAGAAAATTGGTACTATATTTTTATCTACACGTGAAGCATCATAGAATTTAGGGTTTGACATACACTACACTACCACAATATACCATACATAGACTTGCATATCAGATTCTAGCCCTACCACCATAGCCAACATGGAGAAAAGCTCCTTATTTTTGAATTTTGATAGGGGAATCGATGATTCTAGTAGGGTCCCATCGGGAGGGGGTTCTGACATATGTTCTTGCAGAAATAACTTTATATTGAGAGTAGGGGTATAGTACTTGGCTGAGATAATTGGGTCAAATGGAATGGGATTTACAATGGGCCTTCTATCACAACTGAAGATGACCCTAATTGCATCAGCATCTAGGGTAAAAATGACATCACCCCTGGAATTCTTGACAATTCTATGCTTTACATCATAAAAAGTTGCCATAGCTCTGACTAATTCAGGGTAGGGATGAACAGGGGTGCAAATATACCAAGAAAGTAGAGAGTGATAGGAGAATGTACTCAGATTCGATGGTGTGATGCGCTTTGCTACCATAGCTTCCACATCCCTTCAAATTTTCTTTGGATTTTACCATGTTATTATGGTATCGGTGATGTGGGAATCTAGGTCTGTGAAACCGCCCTCACTTTTTTTGATCCTACATTTTTCTTTAGTAGCTATAGGAGATGCTATCATGGTTTCTTACTGTGATTCTACAACATAGAAAACCCTAAAATGAACTCAAAGAAGCTAAGAGAACATTAGGAAATTTGAGGAATGCCACAAGAAAATGAAAATTTATAGAAGACATAGAGGCGAGGAAAAAAACTTCCATGACATAAGTAGATGTGCATGCATGCGTTAGGGTACCATGCATTAATTATGGTTGGTGGTACATGCTCTTTGACTAATTTAGAGTGTTTGTTGGATGCTTTGTTTCATGTGCTAGCTTCAAATAAACCAACCGCCATGCATCACCATTTCCTCTAGGCCAATGGCATTACATCACCTCCTCTCTAGACCAATAACTTTGTACGGTGGTACTTTGAGAGGAGCGCATTTAAAATTTCAAGAAAACTAATTTTCCCACCAAAAGTTTGACTTTGACTAGCAATTTGACCAAAATATCATGAGATCACGACAATTTTCTTTGAAGTGGCTGTTGAATGCCAAAATATCATGAGATCATGATAATTTTCTTTGAAGTGGCCTTTGAATGCCAAAATATCATGAAATCACGACAATTTTCCTTTAAGTGGCCTTAAATATCAAATTAGACAAATATCGAATTTTCTTTGAAGTGGCTACCAAATGCCAAAATATCATGAAATCATGACAATTTTCTTTGAAGTGGCCTTAGAAAGAAATGAAACAACATATTTACATATAATACATGTGAAGTGAAGAGAAACATCTTACTTATAGTACAACTTCAGATGGAAGCCATTGATAAGGATGGGTTGGACCTGACCTTATTCATTTCTCAATTGGAAAGAGTTCTATTGTTTTTCTTCGATTATCTCAAAGGGTCCTTCCTAGAAAGCATCAAATTTTTGATGGTTTCTAGGTTTTGCTTTCTTTTCATTCCACCTTAGAACCAAGTCTCCTACCTTGAAATTCCTAAGGGTAGCCTTTTTGTCAAACCATTTCTTCATGGTGACCATATGTTTTTGATAATGGTTGTAGGCTTGTTCTTTCTATTCTTCTAATTGTAGGAGTTGTATCAACCTATTTTCCATCGGCTCTGCTTCCTCTGTGCTAGTTTGATTGAGCAACTTTAAAGCAGGTATTTCTATGTGTATCGAGAGGACTACTTCCTTACCATAGACTAATGAGTAGGGAGAGGTGTTGATAGACTTCTTGATAGTGATCCTATCAGCCCATAACACTTGGTTTATCAAAGAGTGCCAACTTCTCTTATTGTCTTTCAGAGTCCACTTTAAGATTCAGAGTAAGTTTTTATTCATTGATTCAGCTAATCCATTTCCCTATGGATAATAATTTGAAGATGTCTTCAAGTAGATCCCATATTTACACGTAAAATCAATCATTTTGGCACCTATGAAAGATGTGCCATTGTCTATGACCAATGCATCTAGGATACCAAATCTTGTGATCAAACTCTCAATGAATTCCATCACAACTTCCTAGTCTACTTTCTTAGTGGGTACTGCCTCAGCCCACTTAGTAAAATAATCCGTAGCGGTTAGGATGTATTTATGTCCAATGGATGAGTTGGGTTCTATCACCTCAATGAAATCTAAACCCCATTGTTGAAAAGGTTCTTCAACCTGAATGGATTTCAAAGGCATTGAAGCATTTCTATTTCTCCCAACGTACCTCTAGCACTTCTCACAATTTTTGGTCACTCTAAAAGTATCTGAGAAAATGGTTGGCCAATAGCACCCAGTCCTGATAATTTTTAAAGTAGTGGTTCTCCCTGAGTAATGTCCTCCTGATGGACCTCCATGGAACTCATCCAAGATCTTTTGCTTTTGATCATATTTTATGCACCGAAGCAATACCCCATCCAGATTCTTTTTGTACAATCCTTCAGGTAGTAAGGTGTACTTCAAAGCTTGGATCATGTATCTCCTTCTCTATGAAGCATTCAAACTTGTTGGACATTTTCTAGTCTAGAAGTATCTGATCAATTCATCAGCCCAGTTAGTACTCATCCAAGGGTTGATCATCCCTTGGGGCTATTTCTTGAGTTTGGTAGGCCACATATTCTGATGAGGCTTGTTTGGCGAGTTCTTGACATAATGCTCTACCCCTCACTAGCTTGGTTGGGTGGATCTCAACATCGTACTCTTGTATCTTTGATACCCAACCAACTCTTTTCTCACCAAGTTCCCCTTATATAATGAAATTTCTAACATCAGGGTGGACCACATACACAATGGTCCTACTCTATGAAAGAAAATGCCTAAAATTTTTTAATGATTTCATTATCGCATAAACTTGCTTTTCGATGAAGTTGTACTTTTCTTCATGTTCCTGCATTGTCTGACTTAGAAATTCTATAGGTCTCTCTTCATTATCAAACCCTTTTTGAGTAAGTACTACAATGTAACTCTCTTGCTCACCTACAACATACAAGATGAAACCTCTGGAATAGTCTGGATTTACTAAGATGGGTGCTTGGGCTATTTGTTCTTTTATCTATTTGAAAGCCTTCTTTCGTAAGTCTATCCACTTGAATTCAACATCCTTTTTTAACAACTCGGTCATAGGTTTGATAATTTGAGCAAAATATGCTATGAATTTGTGTACAAAGTTGATCTACTCGAAGAAGGATTGCAAGCCCTTTTTGTTTGGGGGTAGAGGAAGTTCTAACAGTGCTTTCACTCTATTAGGGTCTATAGCCAACCCAACCTTAGAAATGATGTGACCTAGTAAAATCCCTTCTTCCATAGCAAAAATGGATTTCTTTGGGTTCAAAGAGATATCGAACTCCCTGCACTTTTCAAAAATACTTCTGATATGGTCAACATGATCCTCTTTGTGATGAGAGAACATTGTCATATCATCTAGGTATATCACTATAATCTTGTTGATGAGTTCTCCAAAATCCACATCCATTGCTCTTTGAAAAGTTACCCCAACATTGGATAATCCAAAAGGTATCCTATGATAAGCGAATGTTCCCCACTTGGTGGTGAATGCGGTTTTGAATTGATCTTCATCTTTGACCCATACCTGGTTATACCCAGAAAACCCATCCAAGAGTGAGAATATTTCTACTCCTGCTATAGTATGTAGAGTCTGGTCTATTTGTGGGAGAGGATAATGATATTTTAGTGAAGCTTTGTTTAGGTTTTGAAAGTTGACACACAATCTAATGTCTCCATTATTTTTCTTGACTGGAACCAAGTTAGCTACCCAAGTAGAATGCTTGATAGGGTAGACAATCTTGGCTTCGAGCAACTTCAGCAGTTCCTATTTCATTAGAGCTTCGATCTTGGGATTCATCAGGTCTTTGCTTTTGTTGAAAGGGTTTTGCACCTTCTTCGAGCTCGATGGTATGTTGGATGGTCTCTTTAGAGTAGACTTTAAGATCACCATAAGTCCAGGCTATGATGTCAGGGAATTCTTTGCATAATCCTTGAATTTGGTCCAATTCTTCCTCTATAGTGTTTACTCCCACTTTAATAGATTTATCTGATTCCATTTGGACCTCCTTGTATCTGTGTTTGTCAACTTTCATTTTATGGCCAGTAGACCTATCATTATTATCAAATAGGCTTTCGAGAGTGATCAATCCTTTTGGGATATGGTTATTTTTCAATTGGATCATGCCTGCATCTTCCTCATATTTAGACACTCTATCATTTGAGCAGTTCATCTCATGGACAAGAAAGTCCACTATTTATTCATCATTTTTGAATACCTACCAAAAGGTATCTCTATCTAGCATGGAAGGCCTATAGATTAGTCTAACTATCTTAGACTTCTGGATGACGTTGTTGATAGGGCAAAAATTTGCACCTACTAAAGCCAATAAATCTGCATGAGTGTTCTTTTCTCTAGGAATTGCTTTGAGGTTTAAAGATTCAAAAGCTTCTAGCAAGTCCCAAACTTTGTTCCTATAAGCTTTAAGGTAATGTTGCTTACTCACACATTTCTCAGTGACCTGATTCACTATTAATTCAGAATCTCCAAAAATCTAGAGTTGTTTAATACCCAGCTTCTCGACTTTCTTAAGGCCTAAGCAGAGTGCTTCATATTCTATTGCATTGTTAGTGCAGCTCCAGGTTAACCGATAAGAAAAAATTTCTCTTCACCTATTGAAGAGATTAAAACAATACCTACTCCAGCTCCATTTTTGCATCTAGCACCATCGAAGAAAAGTTTCCATAGTTGATCGGTAGATGGGTCTACCTGATGGAGAGGAGTGGGGTTGCTTTTCTCAAGCTTCACAATTGAGTAGCTTCCAAGATCTATTTCAATCATGGCATTGAAGTCTTGGAGAGAGAATTGGTCTTCTTCTTGTAGTACATTTAGAGCTTCCTCCATCAAGTTTAAGTCTTCCAGTTCCTTGATCATCATGTTTATTGTAGTGGCATGTTTCCCTTCTTCTTCAAGTTTTTCAATATGAAAGGTTGAAGGTTTCTCATTGAATATTTTTACTCTCTTACCCTTGAATGGGATTTCTAAGTGTGAGTAATCTAATGATAAATATCCTCCTATTTTGGTGGTGAATTCTCTGGAGAGACACATACCAAAATAAGGTTCTAGATCCACTACCACTACCTCTTGTATAACTGTGAGTTGAGGCAATCTGTGAAGAACTATTGGGATATCTTTAATTACCCCTACGATTTTGATAGGGGTTCCATCTAGTTGCAAGATGCTAGGGCTGCTCCTTGTGTATTCCATCCCCATGATATCGCATACGACTTTGGGTATCATAGTGGTTGCAGCTCCTGAGTCTATCATGCAATTGTGTACCACCCATCCTTCCATCTGAAGAGATAGATAGAAGGGAGGAGGTCTATTTTTTCCTATAGTGGATATCAGACTAGCCTATGTAGAATTCAATTGAGTTAGGGTTCTATTCTTATTTTTCATAGATCTCAAGGATTCCTACAATAAATCAATCTATCCTGGAAACTGCAAAGCTTCATACATAGTTGCTTTGGAGGGAGTTTTCTTCATCTCTTCGACTATGTTGAATGGGAGAGGTTCAAAACTTTTCTCTTTTACAACTATGTCATACTTATTTCTATACCCCTGAGTAGCATCTATCCTTTGATGCTTAGTCAATGAGGGGTATCTCAATTTATCTCTTGCTTGTTCTTGCATCTCCACTTCCTTCTACAGGGGTGTTTCTTTACGTGCTTCTACTTCTTTCTGACCTAAACTTTGGGGAACTTTCTCATAGGAGGTTCTTCTCTCAACTAGGTTCCTCACAGGTGAAGGCACTTTCAAGGGATTAAGCTCCTGGGGGTCCACCTGCAAAGGTTTCTTTCTCGATCTAGTTAGAACAACCACTTGTTCAACAGAGGGCATCATGAGATTTTGATTTTCTTCCCTGATCATATTAATCTAACCTTTGAGGGTTTTCTCAACCTTCTCAATAGCTATCTTCTGGACATGATGTTGATGGATCATACACGAGTTTTCATCATGTGGATCATTACATGTAGAACACCAGAAGTTTGACTCTATTGAAGTGTTAGTGGGTTCACTATCTTCATTGGCGTAAACCACATTTGATTTGTCATGATTTCTACCGCTCATGGAGGCTTGGTCTCTTATTACCTATGGAAATCTCCTTGGCTAGAAATTTCTCTCTGCTTCTCTTATTTCCATTGAGGTCATCTTATTCATCAGAGTTTTCAAGGTTGATTGTAGATCTTGTAGAGCTACAAGTTGAGGATCTGGAGTCGGTGAAACTATCACCATAGGAAGTGCAGGGATGATAGGAAGCATTGGAGGAGTGAGAGATACATGTACCACTAGGATAGTAGGTTTCTCAGTCCATTTGGGGAGACTTGCATTAGAAGTGGAAGCAGGACTTGGGAAAGTAATACTGGATGCTTGTGGTAGATCTGGGAAGATAGGCATTATCATATTTGTAGGGAACCTTCCAATAGCGATTAGATCTCTTTCCACTTTCTAGGCTTCTTGGAAAATATCTAGGAAAGTAAATACTTGGGATTACCTGATAGCCATACTTATGTCTAAGTTAAAAGCCCTCAGGTAATAATACATTGATTGTTCATCTATTGGCCTTAATCCATCAGGTACTCTCTACCAAGTTTAATTAAATATGATATTGAAGTCGACTATTTCCTCCTGAGGGTGCTTCTGAATGATGGTGAACTAATTTAGCAGGGAAAATGGGTCGACATATTTATTGAACTCTTCTACTAATTTCCGAGCGGGCCCGGGGTGGGGTTTGGTGGGGGGGGGCTCTCCCTTTTTCAAATGAAAATGACTAATAGTCTTATCATGACATCCTCCTTAGTGATGTTATGTATCGGTGCAAGTGCGGCTACATCTTGATAGTGTTCATAGGTCATCTTCCCAGTACCATCATACTAGGGTAATGCCTTTAAAGCCACTATTGGAATCAGGTGTTGAGCTGCCAAATTTAGGGGGCCTATATGGTTCCATAAAGGGTAAGGCAAATTTAGCTAATTCACGGCCATTGTAGCTACGATTCTTCTTGATATTATAGGAATATGGGTAGTTGGAGTTAACATCCCACTAGCAACAGTACTAGGGAGAGTTGCAAGGGAAAGATTTACAGATCCTGTAGTGATGGTAGAAGAAGTTGTCCTAGCAACTAATACAAGATTAGCTCTGAGGCTACCAAGGTGTAATTCAAAGAACTCAATGGGTTCTTCAAAATTTTTTTCTTTAGATCTAGTTTTCATAAAAAATGGTATTCAACCAAAAAATAGATAAGGATTTTCTTAGGGTTTCTCTCTTGGATGGAGTCGCCAAGTGATTCATAAAAAAAGAACAAGACAAAGATAATCATTAAAACTTTGATCTGTATATATCATGGGATTGGGTCCCATCGAGTGTGCCAAAAATTATTGGTGCAAAATCTGCCTTTGGTTACATTTGCGCCCAAGACTTTGCCAACATTGAAATATCGGGTTCAAAATAGAGTTTACCCGGTTCAATCTCTAGAGGAGGTTGGTTCCTTGCTTTATTTTAGGAAAATGGGGGAGAGTAAAATGCATAAAGAGAGGGAAATATAGCTATTTCTAAGAACATTTAGATGGTGCAGATTAGATAACAACAAAGAAACATCTACAACCTTTTACAGATAAGCATTCTTTGAACCATCAAATTAGAATAACTAGTCCTCTGGTGCAGATTTAATCAAACATAAGCTTATTGGAAACATTAATTTTAGAGCTAGCTAAACTTTAAATGCAAAAATTTAGAATGAGAATTAAGGTGATTTCTATTCAACGTAACTTATACAACAATCAACAATCCATACATACTTGATAACAACACCAGTGAGCCAGAAACCAGAATGAGTAGTCTTTATTTACTTTCAGAAGTTTGTGTACATTGCCTTGTAAACATCCAAGAGCCGACCATTTGTTAGGGTCGCTCATCCTATATATATATTTTACATAATAGAAAAACTAAAATTTGTTACAACAATATGCCCGTAGGCTCATTCTGGTAAAGTGGCAGTTAAGAGAGTATGGGATCTTCAACAGAAAATGGTTGAGATCTTCTTATTATTGCATATCTACCTTGATCTTCTTGGAGATGTCATGGTCTAGTTATCTTCCACTTCTTTGCTTTTGGTTTGTCGATCCATGAAATCATGACATGTCATGAAATCATGATGTTTTTCCTGGAGGTGGACTATAGATGCCAAAATATCATGATATCATGATGTTTTCTCTAACTTGTCTTCTGAGCTCAAAAATATCATGAGATCATGATATTTTCTCTTCACTTGGCTTCTGAGCTCCAAAATATCACGATATTTTCTTTAACTTGTCTTCTAAGCTCCAAAATATCATGAGATCATGATGTTTTCTTTGACTTGGTCTTCTGAGCTCCAAAATATCATGAGATCATGATGTTTTCTCTTGACTTGGCTTTTGAGCTTCAAAAATGTCATGAGATCATGATGTTTTTTCTGGAGGGGGACTGTGGACATCAAAATATCATGATATCATGACATTTTCTCTAACTTGTCTTTTGAGCTCCAAAATATTGTGATATCATGACATTTTCTCTAACTTGTCTTTTGAGCTCCAAAATATCATGAGATCATGACATTTTCTCTAACTTGGCTTTCGAGCTCCAAAATATCGTGAGATCATGATGTTTTTCTTGACTTGGTCTTCGAGCTCAAAAATATCATGATATCATGACATTTTCTCTGACTTGTCTTCTGAGCTCCAAAATATCATGAGATCATGATATTTTTCCTAACTTGGCTTCTAAGCTTCCAAAATATCATGAAATTGTGATATTTTTTTTTGGAGGTGGACTACAGACTCAAAAATGTCATGAGATCATGATGTTTTCTCTAACTTATCTTTTGAGCTCCAAAATATCATGATATCACGATGTTTTCTCTGACTTGGCTCTTGAGCTTTCAAAATATCACGAGGTCACGATGTTTCTTCTACACTTAGCAAAATTTTGAGAAGACATCTCCTTACTCCCCTTGATGTAGTCATTTTGACTTATAATTCATATCAAATATTATTATCTTAGCTCTTCTTGTGTGACAAACACATGTTCTTCTTCGCAAACTTCTTCTTTTCCTCCTTTGACTTGATTCTCTTTGGTTACATTACTTTGTTGAGGAATATTATATTATTTGGTACATGCTAATGTACCCCCATGGTACCTTCATGGTACAATTGTAAATATGTAATAGATTAGGGTTGAGTCTTTATTTTAGATGAATGTTTTATATTTCTCCCTTCATGTAAGTGTTAATGTGCAAAAAATACATTGTTGGAATAAATTACATTATTTGGTAAATACCAATGTACCACCTTGGATACATTATTATATTAGGAGAGTATCTTAGATTAAGTTTTGAGTATTTAGTTTATGCCATGTAATAAATTCACAAGTTTCATAATGTGCAATGATGTAAATGTGCATGTAGTCCACATGTACATGAATCATAGAATAGGAAGATGAAGAGTCACAGGTAGGTGAAAGATGAAGGTTCATCACTCTCTATATATAGGCATTTTGATAGAAGAAAAGAGCATATAGAATAGAGTAAGCATATAGGATAGTATAGAATAGTAATGAGAAGAGAAGGTAGATACAATGTAGATCATGCAAGAATGTTTAGAGTGTTCATGTCCTCCTTTATATTACATCATACTATTTTTGTGAGCTTTCATTAATGGCTATTTTCAGAGTTATTGCAAAAGTTTCTCATATAGTTTTCCTACATATTTTATTGCCATTATCATATAGTTAATATTTCTTACTCATTTTAGATCTTGTGGTTGCATTTCCTTTAATATATATCATCAAAAGTTAACAATGGTATCAGATCACAAGGTATATTGATAGGAAATAGAGAGCCACAAGAGATATTGAGAGGAGATAGAAAATCTCATTTTCAAAATTTCTAAAATTGCATTTGGCTAGAGTCTTTCCATAGAGTTGTAGAAAAACTTATGAAGACTATGACTCAATATTGATTCCATTAGATTGACAAATCAACTAGTGAAGATTTATTATCTCTAGATTAAAAGTTTTTCCATTACAATTTTTCTAATACTTTTTTGCAAAAAAAAGAGATTCAAAAAAATTTGGGAAGCTTCCTACAAAGATATAGGAATAATATTTTCTTTGGAATCAATCCAGCACTTGAAGAAATAAGTTTAAGACTAAATATCAAGGAGAACCAAGAAGGAGGTCCTCATAGAAATCTGAAGATTGAAGACTTCAGAGTGAATAAATAAGAGACTCAAGGAAAAGAGTCTCATAGAATATTGAAGATTTTAGATTACAGAGTGAAATGAGAAAGTAGCTCAAGAAGTTGAAGAGACCCACAAGAGGTCCCATTGAAGAACTTCCATATTTGGAATATTGAAGAAAAATAAGGACTAGCAAAATTCTTATTCCAGATTTCAAAAGCAACAGAATTAGGAGACCCAATAAAGATATCTCATTACAAAACTTCCATAGTTAAAGATTAAAAATATCAAGGAATGTCTCATTGAAGTTTTAATAAGAAGAAAAACTACAAATATTGAAGATCCAAGAGAAGAGGTCTCAAGGAAGGCCTAAAAGGAGAAAGAAGTAAATGGCTAGAAAAGCCTCATAAAAGGAAATTTTAAGAAGTCCATTGAAGAATACTTGAGGAGAACTCAAGGGAGAAGAGTACTAGCAAAGAGAAGCACCTAAGAAAGAAGGATTTGGAATAATTGTTGTCATTCGACAAAAAGCCCAAAAGGAGAAAGATTTGGTAAAAAAAATTCTAAAATTTGGAGGAGATTTATGAAGACCTCAAGACATTCAGATTCTTGAGAAGAAGGCCAAAAAATAGGCCAATATTGAAGTCATAATTTGACAAGGAGGTTGAAGGAGAAAGGAGCTAGAAGAAACCACCAAACTTGAGAAGTTTGGAGATTGCCTTTGAAGGATTTGAAGGCTGACTTGGAGAAAGGATTTTGTTGATTTTTACAACAAAAAATTTAAGGTTTATTAGAGGAAACTTTCAACCACAATTTGGAGGAGTTTCCTACAAAATTTGGGAGATTCAAGAACAACATTTCTAAGGAGAAATTGATTGAGTTATAATATGAAAATTTTAGAGTTAAAGGTAGCAAGTTAGAGGAGCATTAAAGCTACAAATTGGCAAGTTAAATAGTTGTTTTAAATAGTAAGGAAGGGCTATGAATTCATCAAGTTTTACGACAGAAATTAGGTGATCCAAATCACCAAGAAATCTGTCATCCACGAAGGTTATAAAGGTATGCAACTTTGGTGTAAAAGGTTCATTATTTGAACACTTACATTCATCTTATTATTAAGTTTTATTAAGCACCAAATTAGAATTTAAAGTTGCAAAGAGAAAGTTTCAAGTTTAAAGTCTTCAAGGAAGTGCAAAAGATAGTTTCTACAAGGGTTAAAACCTGCACATAAAAAAGAGGAGTTATATATATTTCAAGAGAAATAAAAATACCAACATCCTACATTCTATTGAAAGCAAAGAATATATTATTCTAGAGCATAGTTTACATATACTATAGCGCAAAGCAAGGCCATTTAGAAAAGCCTAGAATCATCATTGCAAAGTTAACCAAGTGTTAAACAAACAAAAGAGACATAGGAGATAGTTTCCTAGAAGAAGAAGACAACATTAAATCCCCATTTACCACCAAGGGATAGGAAAGAAGCCTTCATACTAAAGGAAGGAAGAAAGCTTCAAAAATGAGACTAAAAGGTCTCAAAAATTCCAGTGCAACTTACGTAATTTTATCTTAATTATTGCAAAAATATTTACATTCCATAATAGCACCATACTTGTCTTGTCCAATGTAGCAAAAGGGGGACAAAAGTTAGAGTGTCTTAAGACACTAAAATAGAAAGTAGATTACAGTCATCAAGCTTGAAGAACAAACTTTGAAGTGAAGGGAAGAGAGACAACTAAGGGCTCAAAACCATAATACTCAAGGTGTCTCAAGACACCAAATTCAATGCCATTAGGTTTCATGAAAGCAATACTCACAGTGTAAGAGGAGCCTGCAATTGAAAAGAGACTAAGTAAAGGCAGCATAACAACATTAGCAAGGACAAATAACGTAACAGAGGTACAAGTTACAAGGAGGATAATGTAAGGGAATATAGTAAAGACAAGGTGTAATTTGCATTACCCAAGAAGATAAGGATAAAAGCTTGGACGAACAACCACCTGGAATATAGTGTTTAAACACCATAGAGCCACCTTGGTTGAAGAGGAGCCACCTTAGTTGGAGAAAGCATGTTGTTTTTACAATACAAAAAAACTTGCAAAAGTTAGCAAGAGCTTTAAGGAGATAAGGGATATTGAGAGCATAGTTACATGCAAGAAAAAGAACTTCCACTTGCCACTCCAAGCGAAGGAATCTCGTGCCACTTGGTACAAAGTAGAAGAGCACCTAAAAATACACAAAATACCTCTAAAATATAGCGTTTGCACAAAGAAAAGAACACTCAAGTATGAATTAACACTCAGTCATTATTTCTTCAAAATTCAAAGGCTAGTATAATGCCTACATTACCTAAATATCATTGTCTAAAGTTTGGAACTCTCCTACGCCACCTAACAAGAATATTCAAGGTCAATATCAATGTAAATACCATATGGCATGTGTTCCAACGGGCTATAGAAAACTATTAATACCCATGTCCAAAGAAAGCGCGTAGATCTTACTTACACAAGTCAAATGATAGATAAGAGGAGGAAAATACAGTCATAAGCATGACAGAGAATGAAGAGCATTCATTGCATAGTCTCATACCTCGAAGACTGAAGAAGATACAACATTCAAATACCTTGAAAGTGCAGTCAAAGACAAAATCAACTAGCATGTAGCGCATAACAGAGAGGTATAGTTACGTTGATTTAATATTTGCTTTATATAAAGGATATATAAGGTTCTTTATTTCTAAGGTTAATTAATTATTTCAAGAGATATAAGGAACTATAACCTTAGATAAATTATTGATGATTTAGAAAGCCAATTAAAGCAAGGAGTTTATATCTTTAAGAGCTATTTCAAATTGCATTAGTTGAGATTCAACTATCAAAATATTTGCAAATAATTAAACTAGGAGATATAAGGTTTTCTACCTTGAAATTAAACCATTATTTTACAAATATTATCATTTTCTAAATTTCTAAATTAGGGAGATATAAGGAATACTACATCAAAATTTAGATCATTGAAATTTAGAAAACTAAACCATTGAGAATTAAAGGGTAAAGGAAGCAAAACATAGAATTGCTTGAAAGTTGGAAATTATTATACTCACTTATACAAATTGAAGGGATAAAAGGAATCCAACTATAGAGTCTTAAAAAATAGAGAACATCATCAAATTGAAAGTGCATTAAAATTATTTCTAGATTTCACAAATATGGAGAAATAAGGTGAAAAATAGAAGTTGAACATTAGGGATTCAACTCAAAAGAAATCTAAAGAAAGCTAAGCCTACTATCAAGACATATTCAAAATATTTAGTAAAGACAAGGTATTCCACAAAACTCAAGAATTGAAAGGATATTATCAAATACTAGGGAGCCAAAAGGAATACTATCTAGAAATTTGAAATATTACAAATAAGAAATTACAAAACATACCTCAAAAGGTTGAAGAATTGAAAGGTAGTATTTGATCATACTCTAAACTAGGGAGACATAAGGAAGCCAACCTAATCAATATTAAAAGGTTTATTATTTAAAGCAAGATGGATGAAATAATTAAGAATGCATTTAATGAAAATAGTGAAGAGCTATTTCATGAACTTAGGTTTTATTCACAAAATCTAATAGAAACCTTTGATGGATTCAAACACTTGCCTACAAAGTTGAAAGAAAGATTTGATTTGTTTTTTAAGGAAGAAAAGAAAGAAATTTATGACACTAATTGGATATCTTCATAAAGCACTATTCAAGACTTGGTGGAATACTAAAAATATGATTGTTCTTTCATCATAAGAGTTTTTAATGGTTTGTTTGTTTAATGGTGGAATGAAATTAGAAGAAAGTAAATGTTATTAATGAACCTTTGAATCCAAGTCAATTTTATTGTGATGATCTACTAACTCACCATGTTGAAGATATACCTATAGCAAAGATGCAAAAACAAAGAAGAAGAAACAAGAAGCAAAAGCATGTCAGGAAGAAAATGGAAGAAAATACTATCAAGCTGAATCCAGATATCAATTTACAAAAGGTAGATCAAATTGAATTGAAGGAATCTGATCTAGTTGGAAAATATGAAGATCCATATTGAAGGCTAAAGTCTTCAATACCCAAATAATGTAATACAAGGGGGTGTTGAAATTATTACATTATTTGATGCATGTCAATGTACCACCTTGGGTACATTATTAGATTAGGAGAGTATCTTAGATTAAGGTTTGAGTATTTACTTTATACAATGTAATAAATGCACAAGTGTTAGAATGTGCAATGATGTAAATGTGCATGTAGTCCATATGTACATGAGTCATAGAATAGGAAGATGAAGAGTCATAGGTAGGTGAAAGGCCAAGGTTCATATCTCTCTATATATAGGCCTTTTGATAGAAGAAGAGAGCATATAGAATGGAGTGAGCATATAGGATAGTAGAGCTTAGTGATGAGAAGAGAAGGTAGATACAATGTAGATCATGCAAGAATTTTTGGAGTGTTCATGTCCTCCATTATATTACATTGTACTATTTTCGTGAGCTTTCATTAATGACTATTTTCTGAGTTATTGCAAAAGTTTCTCATATATTTTTCCTGCATATCATATTACCATTATCATATAGTTAACATTTCTTGCTCATTTTAGATTTTTTGGTTGTATTTTATTTAATATATATCATCAAAAGCTAACATGCACAAGTATCATGTAAGAGTGTAATGTGCACAAGTGTCATGTAAGAGTGCAATGTGCACAAGTGCCATGTATGTAAATGTGCAAATATGTAATATGAAGATGCGCACAAGTATCTTAGATTAGGAGTGCATGTAGAAATATAATAGACATGTAGATGTGTGCAAGTGTCATAGACTTAAGTGTGCATGTAAAGATAAAGTGAGGAGTCTAGTATGCAATTGGTAAGATAATAAGCCAAAGATCATGGGACTTGTAATATGGAGAGCAATAGTCAAGTGTGTGAAGAGTCACATTACTATGGATGTATTATAGATAAAATAGTCATAGTATTAAAAAGTCATGTAAAATTATATATTGCAGACAAAGCTCCATGCAATGTAATTATACTGAATCATTCTTATAGTCTTTTGATATTGAATATATTTTTTGAGATATATTTGTAAGATATTATTGTTATTCTAGAAGTGAGATTCATTTTTATTTTATTAGTGGTATTTATTTAATTTATACTTGATCCTGGATTCTGTGATCAAATATAGCTAGAAAGCTATCAATGGTATCAAAGCCATGATAGAAAGAGTTGGGAAGAGACAAGTGACAAGTTTCAATTCAAGCAACAATCATTGAATTGGAGAGTGTTTGAAGAAAAATATTGCATAGAGCATCCAATGAATTATTTAGAAGGTATTTATTAAGGCACACATTTGTAACTCGGGAGATATAAGGTTTATTTAGTTTGCCTAAGTACCTTAAATAGCATAGTGTGGATGTAGTAATGCGAAAAAAAAATCATTAATTTAGTAGTAAAAATAGAGGTTATGTGGTGTTTATTATATTCAAGATTTTTATTATTGATTATTGCATTTGAAATTTTGAAAATTTATTGATTTGTGAAGAAATAATATTCTTGAAAGAAATAATTTTTTTATAAATATATTTTAAAATTTTGGATTAAAAGAATAGATTGAAGAGATAAGAAACCTTTGATTGAAGTAAAGACAATGCAAAGTTATTAAGTTTTATGCTTGTGTTGATAGAGAAATTGAAAAATATCAGGTTGATATATCACCCTAAATTTACAATAGTATTGATGAAAATAAAATCACCAAAGAGATTTTTCATCCCATTAAAGGAGAGCAATAATTCGACCACCTGAGAAACCAGATTGATTTGAGAACACCTAGAAGTTGCAAGCAACATGTTGGTGATTGAGAAGCAAAGAAGAAAAAGTTATGATAAGAAAGCAGAAGCAAAGAAGCAAAGAGTGCTTGATAAAAGTTTTATTTTAATCAAGTTAATATACCTTGATACTTGACTATGAAAAAGATTATAGAGCAGCACTAATTATATTATAAAAAAAAGGTGAGAGTCATTATTTCAAAGAGCCTTCATTGTTGTGATATATGGTCCAAAGAACTAGAAAATAAATATATAAGTTACGCAGATAAGAAAATAGCCCGTGAAAAGAGAAAATTTGCCTATAGAAAACATTGAAGTCAAAGAAAGGTGCATGATGAAGATGAGTGAAGTCAAGTGCAACATAGAAGCCAACCAAAGAGCCTGAGGAGATATTTACTAAAGGAGAGAGGAGTCATCTAAGTGTTAGAAGAAGACCATTCCTAGAAAGAAAGCTTGTTGTGAAAATCAGAGTGTAGAAAACGAATGCATCCTAAAAAGTGAATGTGAGAAGTTTTTTCATTTGGTAAATTATTAAGTCCTTACATTGTTTTGGAATATTAAGACGTAACGTTTGATATTTGTAGAAATATTTTTATTAAAAAATATTTTTCAAAGGAAAACGATGTTTGCGGATGCATGCATGAAAATCTTCTAAAGAATACAAAAAAATGATAGAACAAACAGATGGCTAGATATTACTCCTATAATTGCACAAACTATTTCATCTAGAAGGTAACTTATTTGCTAGAGAGCTGAAGCCATTCATTTTCTTTCCTAGTGAATTTATTTAAATGAGTCGTAAATAGTATAAGCAATAAAAGTGAATAGTGTTGAACATTTACTTGTCTTATACATGATATTTTTTTAATTGGAGGAAGAGAAAGACAAAATAAAAATAAAAATTTAAATAAAGGGAAGAGAGTTGATTTTTACCCGTGTTCTAAAAAATCAAGAAATATTTTAGTGAAAGTTGTGTTGAGGAAAGTTTCTTATTCTTAGAGGAATATTTTTAAAAGTGCAAGACTTGCATTAATATGTGAAAAATAAAAGATTTTTTTTAAAAGGCATTTGAAGGTTTTACTGGAAAACAAGTGGAAAACAATTTGTTTTTTTAGAAGGAATCTTAAATGTTTTCAACAGGAGATATAAGAGGAGATTTTGTTTTTTGAATTTTTTATTTGGGAGTTATAAGGATTAAAAAAAAAAGGTAAATATTTTTTTAATCATGGGAGATATAAGATGAAATTAATAAATATATTTTAAAAAAATTATTATTTTTGAGTGCTAAGGAACTATAATTTTTTTAATATTTTTTAAAGTGATTTGAAAATTATAAAATCAATTGGAAATTATTGAAAATTATTATTTAATTAGGGAGTCATAAGGATTTCTACTTCCAAAGTTTTTTTTTTGAAGTTTTAATATTTTTGAAGATTTGTTTTTGAAGTTTGAAGAGTTAGTAGAAGATTTTTAAGATTTGAATTTTTGAAGTTATTTAAAGTTTTTTAAGTTCTTTAAATTTTGAGAAAATTTTAAAATTTTGCAAATTTAATTTAGTAGGGAGTTAAAACTACATCAAATATTTAGAATTTAGAATTTAGAATTTAGAATTTGTAAATTTCTTATTTGATTTTTGGAGAAATAAAGTTTTTTTCTACTCCAAAGGAATTATTTGATTGAAGTTATTAATTAAATTTGGGAGCTATAAGGTTGTCAACTTCAAAGGAAATGGCAAATACAAGAATTTTCTTTTCTAAATCTCAATTATTAAAGGCCTTAATTTTATCCCATGGAAAAATAAGATGAAGTCAATACTTATTGTTGAAAAACTCTAGGATGTGGTGAATGGACAAAGAAATATTCTAGAAGATAAAACAAGAATTCAAAAATTCAAATATGATGATGCTAAAGCTTTGATGTTAATTTTGTTTGCCATATCTAATGAAATTCATGCACACAGTGTGTACACTCTGCTAGGCTCTGGCCCCCTCTGCTGCTATCCACCGATGTCTGCTTGTGTGGTCACCATATCCTCGTCCAAAGTCATCTTTGTTGAGCCCTCTTCCCTCATCATGTCTGAGTCAGCCAGGGTGTTCATGGACGCCAAGTCCCTTACCCCTTTCCTTCGCAAACTTGCAGGTCCCAACGAGGAGATTAACCAGGCCTTTCTTGACACATGGAACAACGAGGAGGTGGTCGTGAAAGGCGTCCATTTTAAGGTAACCAAGGAATTTCTTTTCAAAGTTATAGGGCTTCACCATGAAGAGAAAGGAAAGTATATTTAGCATGATAGGCACAACTGGAAGCAGAAGCTCGCCCACTTCTCGGAGCACGATTGGGATAAGTCTACCCTCTTCAGAATGAAACTACCCAAACCCTTCAATGAGGCCATTATCCCCATCATGCAATTCATGACTTATGACGACCTTGACCTAAAACTATACAGCTTCCATCTCAGCTTCATCAACCATATCTGTGATGCCACCCTTTTGTGCGCTCCCTGATACTTACTGTATTCCCTCACCCTTGATGTCGAGAATGCCTAGAAAGCCCACATCCACCCCATCCACAAAGGCCTCATGGCAGTCCTTTATCGCCATGCTCTAGCTAACCAACCTCCTGCCCAGCATATCCATCCCCTCTCTGCCAAACCCCTGGGTCTCTGGCCTCTTCCACCCCTGATTCCAAGGCTAGGGAGGGCAGCCCTAGCAAGCCCAAAAAATATCCTCCTCCCAAGAAGCGTAGATCCACTCTCAAGCGACGGGCGTCGGCTCAGGCCCTTGGCGGTAGCAGCACCCTAGGTGGTTTTACTCCTGGTGGCAGCTCCGCCTCAGGGGGCTTGACCCCTGGAGGCCCTAGGGCTCCTAATGAAAGTAGATCTTCTAGCAGGCTCAAGAAGCTAAAAGTGTAAATCAAGGGCACCATCGATATTGGCTCAGACTTTGAGGGTGAACTGGGGGTCTTCTCGATCAGGATTCTCCTAGACATGGTGATTAACTCTCTGACCTTGGTTGCCAATATGGTTTTGACCTCTGTGCACGGTTTCAAGGAGCTTCAACATTGGCTAGGGGCTAGTTTCGATGGGTACGAGAAATAGTCATGGTAGCCCATCCCCGAGACGGGTTTGGTGGTCCAGTTTTGGTGGTAGGATGTTCAGGTTGTGTTTGAGGTGGGGGCTTTTTGTAGGTGGGTGGTTGTTCAGTTACATCTTTGTGGGGTCCTGTCCTATCCTGCACCCTTATTTTTGTTATGGGTGTCCATCCCTGGTCTCTATGCAATTATGCCCTATCCCTGAGATAGGTGACTCTTGTGGGTTGTTTGGGATTTTGGATCCTGGTTTTTGTTTAGGGGTGTCTTCCCCCGGTCTAGTTTGTCTGGTTTTTTCGGTATGATTAATGTTGTGACATCTTTTGTAATAAGGTTTTGGGTCCCTTGAAAAATCCTCTGTATATAAACTGTTACTTATAAAAAAAAATCACGCACACATTAGTGAAGCAAAAAATTCAAAAGATGTATGGAACAAATTGTGTATAATAGTTGAAGGAAATAATGTGGCAACCATTTTACACCTACAATCATAATTGTATGCACTAAAATTTTATGATGGAGAAAACATAGAATAATTTCTTCAAAGGATATCAAAATTAAAATCAAAATTGTATACCTTAGGAGAAAAGGTTGAAGATAAGCTCCTAGTTTCAATTGTACTTAGAGCACTTTCTGAATCATTCAAAATGTTGGTCACATCTCTTCTAGTATCAAATAGAAAGGTGTCATTTGAGGAATTGATAAATATTCTTCAACAATATGAACTTGAAAATAAATTGAGAAATGAGTCATCTAATAAGGCTCTTGTATTAGAAAAATGATCTTGCACTTCATCATAAAATCAAAAATAAAAAAAGTATTATCATATTTGTGAAAAAGGATATAATACAAATTCTTGAGAAAAAGGATATAATACAAATTCTTGTAAGTATAATGCATTGACTAGGAAGAATCAAGACCAAGAATATCCTAAAGAGAATTTGAGAGATCAGAGTAATCAACAAGGACGTGTTGCATAATCAGAATGTGTACACAAGAATCTTATGGTAAACCACATATGTTTGTTATCAAGTAATGAGGAATCCAATAAGGACTTGGAACCTATGACAATAAATGCATGTTGTGACACAAAAAAAGATAGAGTGTAGCTTAGATGATTTGAGTATAGTTCGTGATTGGTCAGAAAAAACTTATGTTGTCATAATTGATGATGATAGAGATTTAAATGATGATAGGGATAGTGATGCTCAAATTTATGTTGATGTTGATAGGGATCAATTTGATGATCATTTTGGTTATTTTGAAAGGTATACTAAAGGAATTGGTTCAAAATTGTTAAATAAAATGGGATACAAAGACACAGGTTTGGGAAAACATGGACAAGGAATGAAAGATCTAATTGTACCAAAAATAAGATCAAAATATGAAGGTCTTGGATATATAGGATAGATGAGCAATAATAAATCCAAAACTAAAATTATGACATAAAATAGTAACAATGAACAACAAAATAGTAAAAGGAATTTTCTAATAGGGAAAAAATGTAATCCTTGTGGAGTTGCAAGCTTACCATAGTGGTAAGGGATTTGGCCTCTCTTTGAGGGGTCCAAAGTTCAAACTCCACTTAGTATGAGGGGACCAAGATCCCTCATAAAATCCTATGTAAACTCATTGAAAAATGTAATTATTGTGGTAGATATGGACATAAGATAAAAATGTTGGAATCTCCATTATTGTGAAACTTGTAGAGGATATAATCATTCTCAAAAATATTATCTATATAAAGAAAAAATAAAATAAAAAATTGATTGTGGATAGATAAGTATGAATGAATGGAATAAGATGAAAGGAATGTTGTATGGTTTCTACAAAAGGAAACCAAGTATGATGAAAAATCAAATTTTATTGAATGTAAAGAATGATATTGGTCTTACCATGAAGAAATGTGAAATGAATAATTATGACCCAAGCACAACTTGGAAGGTGACCTATAGTGAAAGCACCTATAGTGATGATTATAGAAATGATGGTCTTATGATTGTTCTAGTGAATTATCCAGAGATATGATCCAAATAAGACCCAAAGATAATGACCCAATGGGTGTAACCCAAAGGTAGTGACCTAGAGGGAAACACCCAGAGGTAATAACCTAGAGGTAGTGACACAGAGGCAAAGACCCAAAGGTGACTCAGATACATTCATCCAAAGGGAGACCCAATCAAGGTTATATATATTCAGAAGTACCAAAGATAGAGCTAAAGAATGAAGACCAAAGAAAGAAGAATCAAAGAATGAAGGTAAAAATCCTTCTTACCAAATAATGTAATATGGGGGGTGTTGGAAGTATTACATTATTTGGCCCCCTTGTAAATATTAGTTTGGTAGAATGATTTATATTTTATAATGTATGTATCAATATGATAAAAAGTGCAAGGTGTCAAGAGAGATAATGAAGAATCACATTGATATGTGGTAGGATGAAACTTTTGTCTTAATATGAGGAATATGAAAAGATGCATCTCCTGAATGTTTGAGGAGAAAAATAGTCAAAGTACTAAAAAGTCATGTAAAATTATATATTGAAGATAAATCTCCATGCAATGTAATTATGCTAAATAATTCTTGTAATATTTTGATATTGAATATATTTTTTGAGATATATTTGTAAGATATTGTTGTTATTCTAGAAGTGAGATTCATTGTTATTTTATTAGTGGTATTTATCTAATTTATACTTGATCCTGGATAAATATTTTTGTGAGCTAATCTAGCTAGAAAGCTATCAAACCCAACATCCATTGAAGTTAATTTTATTATCAAGGTGAAAAGATAAGTTTACCTCCTATAGCTCCTCCATAGAGATCTTCCTCATCAAGTTTTTCATTCTATCTTTGTGTGATAATTGATGGAATATTTTTTAAAAGCTTAATTGACTTCTTTATCTTACACAACTTTTGAGATAATATTTTGAAATGCTTAATTAACGCCTTCCTAATATCATTCTTCCTTAATACTTCTTCCATTCCAGGTTGAAATATTTTTATTTAATGAAAAGACAAGTCTATTTTAGTAGTAGAATGAAAATATTTGGCATTTATATTCCTTTTATTAAGTCATCTCTCATTAGATTTTAGGGCCCATTATGGATCTTCCTTTTGTAATATATTATGATGTTATGAAAGTGATGTTTTCTTGCACATAAGTATGTTGGTCCATTTCATTGATTTCTACTCTCTTGTTAATCTTAGATTTAATTTCTTCCTTCATTTTAAATATGTTGCTAAGACATTTGATAGTCTAAATATTCATTTTCACCTTTAGATATGCCATATTTTAAATAATCATGTAGATACATGATCCTTCAAATATTGTTTTATCTCACCATAACATAACCAGTTGAAAGATATTAGGATCTTGGGGCCATATGACTATAATTAAGTACAACATATCTCAAGAGAATGAATTTGTGATTGAATATTGATAGCAAGAAAATATTAGAAGAGATTGTATACTCAAGTTACAACCATGTATATTATCCAATATTTTCTCTATATGAGTGTTCCTAATACGTCCATTATCCCATGTATATTAAAATATTAAAGAAACGACATCCTAAAGGCCATTTAAATTGATATATGAATTAAAAGCTGCTATCTATTTAGAGCATCCAAGTATACCACCATTTTTTAAGGAGATATAATTGTGTTGAAGTCCTCTCCCTCCCCCCCAAAAAAAATCCATAATTATAAACCATCATTAAATTTGACATAAATAAATTGAGGTCCTTCTAACATCTATAATAAAGAGTAGTTGCAGTTGAAGCATATACATTTATGTATATAACTTTAATATTTTTCTCTTTGTTAAATAAACTTGTAAATTTTAAGATCCATTCATAGTGGTGGGTTTTTACCTCTGGTAAAATTGAAGGGGGTTTTGCATGGATGTGATTCTTGGAATTAGAATTTATATCTTTGTGAAGAGTTGTCCAATTCAGTTAATTCTTGGACCACTTTGTGCAGAATCTGAAGAGTTTTAAAATGATTTTCATATAAAGGAATCAGAGACATATTGAGGGAGATACGACCGTTTGAAGTCAACCATCCATAACAAGGGCAGAGACAATTTTTCAAGTTGTAAAAAACAAAATTACAAATATTTATCACCCAGGGTTTGGATGAAATGAGGAGCAATGGAGGGCTAGGGCTTTAGTGAGGCAAGACATTTTGTCTAGACAAAGAATGTTTTAGCTAAGTTTCTTTTTCCCTTCTTTATCTTAGAAATTTTCCTTGCAAATTATTATAATTTTTTATCAAATATTATATTTGATGTAGATATTTTGATAAATTTTAGTAGATTTTAAGTTTTAGTTTCTTTCCCATGAATTGATTTATAGATAAATCCTTAGAATCATCTCTAGTAGTAGATGTTAGTGAGAAAACCATAGAGAATCGATCCTTGCTGCTAAAATATAGGGGATTTTTGGTAAAATTAATGGGTATTGGCCAGGGGCTTCAACCTTGGAAAAATGGATTGATAGGAGTTGGAAGTCTCCAAGAGTGATTATATCCTTTCTTCTCAAACGTTTCTTCCTAGTCATTTTTTATTCTAGGGAAGAAAGATATGTAATCTTAAAAGAGGATCCTTGGTTTATGGGAAGAGTAAGAATCTTCCTTACCCGTTGGTATAAATGCTCTTCACCTAAAAATGTAAATCTATCCCTAGTGCCAGTTTGGGTTAGAATGTATGGGTTTCCCATTGAGTTTTGGGAAATAGATACCTTAAAGACAATAGGAAACACTATAGTGGAATTCCTTGAGATTTCAAAAATATAAAAAAGATGGATTCTTGGCTATTTATGCTAAGATATTAGCCATGATTGATATAAGTAAAATTTTACCAGAATCAATAATTCTTAAGTATAGGGATAAGATGTGGATCCAAACCATAGATTATGAAAAAAAAAAAATTGGATGTAGATGTCATGAGGTGGGGCATATTGAGAGATCATGCCCTAAGAAGAGTCCAACAAAATCATATGTAGAAAACCACAAGAGAAACTTACAAATGGATATAGATGAGGATGGTTTTCAACTTCCAAAAAATAGAAATAGATAAATGAAAGCAAATAAATAGTGAAGACCAATAAGGAAGGATATTGGAAGATATACCAACTCTTTTGAGGCTTTGGCCTATGAAGAAAAAGTAGATCAAAACATAGACACAATACAACAAGTTCAACATATTAACAAGGAATCATCTATTCACTATGATCTTGATTTAGGGACATACATTCTTAATGAACCTAAGGAATGTGTCAAATTAGATTTTGAAGACTCTCTTGAAGTACCATGCACCATTCAGGAGAAAAAAAATTGATAAATAAAATGTAGTGTTAGATGTTAATACCTCTACCAATAATAAGAAAATACCAAAAAATAAGTAAGACATGTCAAAATATTTCATAGTAGAGCCAATAGAGGATAAACATAAGGAAAAATAAAGTTGTGAAAGAATATTGATGAATAGAATAATAAGACCTACTATTGATATAGGTAAGGTAAAAAGAGGAAAACCCTCAAGAGAGAACTAGGGAAGCAAAAGCAAACATAGAGAAAGGAACATAAACTAAGTTGGTTGAACTTCTCTTTACCAAATAACAAAATGATATTGTAATTCTTGGTCAGGGCCAATAGACCCTAATGAGACATGATTACCATCTCATGGAATATAAGCAGTGCTAATACCCCCTCAAAATAGAGGTGTATCAAGAACTTCTGTTTAAGTAATAATCCTAATATTCTTTGTATCTAGGAAACTAAAATGATAAAATAACTTTTCAAAACTATGAAATTAGAATGGGTGAGATGTGAATAGGATGCTATAGATTTTTTAGGAGAATAAAGGATAATTCTAACTTGTTGGAATCCTATTAGAACCTCTTGTGTAACCATTCATAAAACTAGCCATTGAATATCCTCTTTAGTTACATGCTTCTTTGTAGATATTTGTTTCATCCTTATCAATATCTATGGACCTACAACTCAGTTAGGCAGATTAGAAGTTTGGAGTTGGATTGAAGCCTTTATGAGTAGTAAAGACCAAGAAACTCTATTCATGATCATAGGAGATTTTAATGCCATAACCAAGCTAGATGAAAATTTTAGGGGGTCTAAGAAACCAACCCAAAGTATGAGAGATTTATCAGCTTTTATTCAAAATAATAATCTATGGGAGGTTGTGTTTGAAGAAGACAAATATACATGGACCAATAATAGAAGAGGTAAGAACCTAATAGAAAAACAATTAGACATATGCATTCTCTTAAATCATTCGCTAGATGAAGGTACTTGTGCTAAAATTAATACCTTGACAAGGATTGGTTCATATCACTGGATAATAAAAGTTAGAATGGTGTTAAATGAATTAAAAAAATATCATATTTTAAATATGAGTAGTTGTGGGAAGATCATTCTCAATTTATTGATATGATAATGCAAACATAGAATTATTCAGGAAATGGTGGGTTGTATACACTTCCAAAACAAAGAAAATCAATGACTTCTAGATTAAAATAATTGAACAAGAACACTTTTGGAGATATTTTTGAGAAGAAAGAACTAAAATATAAACTTTTAAAATTCTAAAAAGGTGATCATAATAATCTAAGCTTAGAGGAAAGGGAGTTACTTAGTGAATATCATAATATTTTGAGTAAGGAAAAGAAATTTTGGAGATTAAAATCAAGACAGACTTGGTTAAAAGGAGATAAAAACATAAAGTTTTTTCATAGGATGACTATAGTACAAATATCAACATCCAAAATTAGTAGAATTAAATCAGTAGAAGGATTTTGGATTGAAGACCAAAGTGAAATTAGAAAGGAGGCAAGGTATTTTTACCAAAATATTCTAGGATTAAATGAGTTTGAAGTTCTTAATGATTAATTTCTACAAGAAGATCCTTTAATTATAATAGATGAAGACAATAAGAAATTGATGGGCATATTACTCTAGAAGAAGTTCATATAGCTCTTTTCTCTTTTAATAAGATAAATTCCTAGGTCCATATGGGTTCTCCATAGCATTCTATCAACATAATTTAGATATAGTGAAGGATTCTTTATTGGTGGCAATGGAACAGTCTAGGGTAAAACAATACATACCTTGTAAAATAAATGCAACATATCTTACCCTAATTCCAAAAAAGAAGAATGCATAATTGTTTGATTCATTTCAACCCATAAGCCTATGTAATATGGCATATTATTTCCAAAGTGATGGCTAATCAGTTAAGACCACTATTAAAAAAAATTATTTTAGAAGAGCAAGGAGGATTTGTGAAAGGGAGACAAATTCTAGATGGGATCATAGTAGCTCATGAAGCTATGCATTCAACAACTTCAAAAAAAGAGAAAGCAATGATCTTAAAATTTGATGAGTAAGGCCTATGGTAGGGTTAACTAGGATTTTATTTTTGTAATATTATAAAAATTTGGATTTAGGAAGAAATGAATTAGATGGATTAAATATTGTGTCTCTATAGTTTCATATTCAATGTTGGGATATGGGTTAGTAACAGAATCATTTAAAGCTAAGAGAGGCCTTAGACAAGGAGATCCTCTATCACCATATTTTATTATTATTATGGCTTAGGTTTTGGATAGGAACTTGAAGAAGGCTTATATAGATGGGCTTATAAGTGGAATTAAGGCTAGTAATAACATCAACAACATCACCCATCAATAGTTTGTAGATGATACAACCCTTTTTTGGAGGGCAAGGATAAACGAGACCAAAGCTTTGAATAACTTATTAAAGGAATATGAAAGAGCATCAGGGCAAAAAGTTAATAGGACAAAATCCAAAATTTACTTCCTAAACACCTCAACTAAAATCAAAACAAGGATATGCAGGTTACTTCAAATGGAGGAGGTAAATTTTCCAGCAACTTATCTAAGGATGTCCTTATTTAAGGGGAGAATGATAATAGAATTATGGAATCCATTTATAATTAAATTTTAGAATAAAATATCGACATAGAAAGGTAGATGGTTATCATTAGCAAGAAGAGTGCAGATAACTAAATCAGTCTTACAAGTCATTCCAACTTATTATATGTCCTTGTATACTATACCAAAATCAATAGAAAAAAGTTTAATCTTTATTATGCAGTCATTTTTGTGGTCAATATTATATGATAAAAGAAAATTTCCTTTGGTGAAATGGAGCAAGGTGTATGATGATAAAATTAGGGGAGGTACCAGTTTAAGAGTTCTTATGGATATAAACTTAGATCTCAAGGGAAGAGTAATTTGGAGATTGTGCAAAGAGAGTCAAAGACAATGGGCATAAATTATTCTAAGTATGTTGATCCCAATGACCCAAGCTTAATATTTATTGCATTCTCTCTACCAAATGGTTATGCACTATAGAATAGTTTTAAAACATTAATTGATCTAGTGATTAAAGGTTTAAGATGGGTGGTGGGAAGTGGAGAAAATATTTTTATTTAGATCCAATTTTTAAATCATGGCTGAGATTACTTCAAGCCAAATATGGTGATAGGGTTTTAAAAATTTTGTACAAGGATCAGGAAGGAAGATACAAATGAAAATAAGTTCCATTTACAAGTATACAAGACATTGATGCTAGGAGGTAGTTGAGTAGATAGATAACAACAATAATTATTTGGGAGTTGAATAGTTTAGGATAATACACAACAAGAAGTGGATATAATATAAAGCACCGTCAAATTAGTAATATCGCAAAATATGGAGAGATATTTAGGATATCCCGAGCATTCCTAAAGTCAAAATGTTTTTTTGGCTATTAGGTCACATAAGATTTTTATCCCAGGATAACCTTATGAAAAGGGGTTTTCATGGCCCCTCAAAATGTGTTCTTTGTAAAATGGAGGAGAGTATAGATCATCTCTTAGGAAAATGCTCAATAGTGTGGAAACTATATCAATGAATTTTTAATATGTTTGGTAAATGCATGGTGATGAATGGAAGGATTGAATAATTGTTAGAGCAATGGCGGAGCACTTTTAAAAGTGACACTTATATGGATATATCAAAATATACAATACTTTGGACTATATGGATAGAAATAAATAGAAGAATATTTAAAGGAAAGTAAAGGAAAGCACTTTAGAGGTAATAAAAAGGAAGATTTGTTTAGCCATGGAGGAGTCTAAACCAACCCTATCAAATCACTCAATCCTTAATCTAGAAGTAAAGATACTTGATAGATGGAGTCAACTGATTAAATATGAGAAACAAAAAGAAGACAAAGAATATAAAGTGGAAACCATTAGATGTGAAGTTGGTGAAATTAAAATTTGATGAAGCATATATTAGGAGGAGGAGGAATAATAAGACATAATAGGAGAAATATTTTGTCTCATTATGCTTTTAATAGTAGATTTAAGACAAATAAAAAAGTTGAAGCATGGGCAAATTTGGAAGGATTAAAAATATGTAAACAAATGAAATGAAACATAGTATGGATGGAAGGCTATTCACTTATAGAAATAAATACAATTTTGAGGAAAGTAAAGGCTCCTTGGAATATACAAGAGATAAATTTGAAAACTTAAGACTTTATTATAGAGTTTGAAGAAATACATGCATTAAGGGAAAGAAACAAATGTGCAAATACCTACTCAATAGAGGGGTTTAATTGAGGATCATGAAGTTAGATTCTCTTTTCCTAGGTTAGAAGATGTAGCAAGTTTAGTTGAATTTTACAAGAAAATTTTGACTACCTTAACTAAATAATAATTTAATTTAATTTAATTTTTTTTCATTTGTAATATCTACTTTGTTTTATAACATTAATGTGCTTTCATATAAACTATGTATTAAAAATTTTGTATTGTAGTTATGCTTTAGGAAGGAAAGTAGCAATCTAAATCTAGTAAAGAGGGCTATGATAGTGAGGTGTTTTGAAAATATTACTCTACTAAGATGCAGTGCATATATAGTAGAGGTGAAATGTTGGTACTGTGAAGGTTGTTGTAAGAAAATGTTAAAAAGGATGCTCAATTTTATAATATTTTTATGCACATAGAAAATTGAAAAAGTTTCAAAAAATAAAAATAAAGAATTTAGATATTTTATGTAAAATGATGTAGGTTTCTACATGTAACAACTAAATTGAGATGATAATTGAAGATATTTGTAAACTCTCATGTTCTAAAGAAGAGAATTTGTGAGCTAAAATTTTACTATAGTGGTATGGCCTCTCTTTGAGAGGTCTAAGGTTCAAACCCCACTTAGCATGAGGGGATCAGAGTCCCCATAAAAACCTATGTAAACTCGTTGAAAAAAAGAAGAAAGTTGTGATTTGTCAAGGGTGGGGGACTCGAGTACAACCCCTTGTTCTCCAACCAAAAAAATCCTCTTTATTGCCAAAAATACTAGCAACCCAATTACTAATTGCTTCTAGAAATTGTCCATCTCATTTATAAGCATCCCATATTATTGCACCTCATGAACCTCCTGTAGAAAAAAATACTAGATAATATCTCATTTTCCATATCTTTTGAATGCATCCTTACATTCTTCGCAACTTATTTTATTTCTCGTATTAAAATGCAATCAAAACCATAACAACCTACTAATATTTTAATAATTATTTTTTAGGAATGTTATGCAACAATAAAAGTAACACAAATTTTGATGATATATATTAAAGGAAATGTAACCACAAGATGTAAAATGAGTAAGCAATGATAACTATATGATAATGGCACTATAATATGCAAGAAAATTATAAGAGAAACTTATGCAATAACTCATAAATATGTCATTAATGAAAGCTCACGAAATTAGTACAATGTAATATAATGGAGGATATGAACACTCCATAAATACATGAAGGAACTACATTGTACTCACTCTAACTACTAATGCAACTAGTCACTATTGTATCTACTATCCTCTCTTCCTATATCACTCACTCAAAGGTATATATAGGGAGATAAGTCCCTTGACCTTTCATCTACCCTATGGCTCATGTACATGTGGACTACATCTACATTTACATCATTGCACATTCTAACACGTGCATTTATTATATTGCATAGAGTAACTACTCCAACCTTACTCTAAGGTAAACTCCTACTCTAGTTATGTACCCAAGGTGGTATATTATCATATACCAAATAATGTAATATACCCCAACACCCCCTTGTATTACATTATTTGGGTATTGAAGACTATAGTCTTCAATATTATCTTTGTCCTGGTTTTGAAATTTGAGCCCTTCTTCATTTTGTTCTTCAAAAAATACTATATTTGCTAAGAGAGCTTTAATTTCATGTTCATTTGTAGGTTCTTCCATTTCCTAAAATTCTTGAATCTCTTGAACCAAGTGACCTTTCTGTTTTCCTTCTTTATATTGCAATTGAGGATAATTGTATTGATTCTAATAAGTATATGGACGTTGAAATTGTTGTTGATGTGGACTATACTTATTCTAATATTTTCTTGGTTGGAATGGCCTAATTGATTGGCTTCTATAATTTGTCTGATTTCCTTGATATTGATTTCTAGGACTGAATCTATAGTAATTGGTACTATGTCTTTTCTTCCTGCATACTTGACAATACATGTTATTCCATGGTCTTCATCCTTTTGTGGATGAGGTAACATTTTTCTATGGATTATCTTTTGAAACCAATGCATTGTTAGTCATTTCATCTTTAATTATATTTTCCACCTCATATTATTGAAGAATATTGATTAACTCATCAAAAGATGTGTCTTTACTTAGGATTTGTAAAGATGTATCTAAATGCTTGTAGCTATCTAGAATTGCTCTCGAGGTTACTTGAACAAGAAACTTATCTTCTACCTTTTCTCCTAAGGTTAAAAATTTTCCTTTCATATCCACTACTTTCCTTAGGAATAGTTCTATACTTTCACCACTATTTACTTTCAGAGAATGTAATTGAGTTTGAAGATTTAAGATAGTGGCTTTATTCTTCCCTTAAAATATCTTGGCTAAAGTTTTCCAAGCTTCTGTAGATGTTGTTGTTGAACTAATGTAAGGTTGTATCTCATCTGTAATAGCAAAAATTATTATCATTAGTGCTTTTGCTTCATTTTATTCAAACTTTTGAATCTCACTATCACCTAAAGTAGGTTTAATTTTTGTTCCTTTGACAATATCCCAAAGCTTTTCAACTATTAGAATTGCCCTCACTTTATTTTTCCATGATGAGTAATTTGGACCTTTAAGAAGTTGGGATTCAATGAGAATGAATTTGTTTGTTGTCATGATGGTCCTTGTAGGCTACCTTATATCTCCCTGGTTTAGAAAATGTGATCAAGCTTGATAAAACCTTTTCAAATATTAGGTTTTGTAGAATACCTTATATCTCCCAAGTGTTTTGAAATTATGGTCTTTATTAAGTGCTTGATTTAAATTTCCTTTTGAGTTGATTCTCTAATGTTTTGTTCAACTCCTATTTCACCTTATTTCTCCCTATTGATATTTGCACTTTTAATTTGATGAAGTTCTCTATTTTTTAAGACTCTATGGTTGGATTCCTTTTGTCCCTTTAATTTGTATATGAGACAAGTATAAGCAATAAATTCCAACTTTAAAGCAATAAATGATTTTGCTTCTTTTATCCTTAAGTCTCAATGGTTCAATTTTCTAAATTCCAATAATTTAATAGTTTGATGTAGTACTCCTTATATCTCCCTCGTTTGGAAATTTAGAAAATGATAATATTTGTAAAATAATATTTTAATTTTCAAATGTAGAAAATTTTATATCTCCTAGTTTAATTATTTGCAAATACTATAATATTTGATTCTCAATCTAATTCAATTTGAAACTTTTCTTAAGGATATAATATCCTTATTTAATTGCTTTCTAATCAACTAAGTTTCTGAATGCATTAATTGAATAGACTTAACCTTAGATATAATGCTCCTTATATCTCCTTATACGTTATGGAAGGCAAATATAAACTCAACGTAAATATACCTTTACCAAAATGTGATACACGATGTGTTGGGCGATGTCTTCCTTGACTACACTTTCAGGTGTATTGAGCATTGTATTTTATACGATCTTCAATGTATGGCAGTGTGCATTAAATGCACTGTGTAATATGATGCTTTATCTCCAATATTAGACTATCCTCTTCACCTCCTTAATGCTTCTTTGATTTGTGGAAGCTCAATCTTCGCTCTCTTCTCAAACACGGCTATTAATATCATTTTGTCTCTACTTCCCTTTGAAACGTATGCCACATGGCATATTTGTTACCTTTGAGCCTTATAATTTTTTCTAGGTGGTGCAAGTAAGTTAAAAATTTTATATAATGTTGATCTTGGTAATGTAGGTGTTATTCTCTCTAGTGTTGAGTAATGATGACTGATCCCTATCAGTTCGAATGGAGCATTACTTGGGTGCTCTTCTCCTTGTGTAAGCAATGTAATTCAAAGGCATTACAAATCTTTCATAGGTACTCTTCTTGTTCTTCTCCTTTGTGTCAAGTGACATGAGATTCCTTCGCTTAGGGTGGCAAGTGAAAGCTCTCTCCCTTGGATGTAACAATGCTCTCAACTTCCTTATTTCATTAATACTCTTGCCAACTTTTGTAAGTTATTTTCACTTGTAACAACAACGTTATTTCTCCAATGAATGGTGGCACTCCTCTCCAATGGTGGCTTCTCTTCCAATGATGGTGGTTCTACTTCAACAATGGTGGCTCTAAGGTACTTTCAATGTTTTCTTCTAGGTAGTTTTTCGTCCAAGCTATTATCATTGTATGCTTGGGTAATGCGCCTTGCTACTTGCACCTTAAACTTTGCTTCTTACATTAATCCTTTACGTTATTTTCCTTGCAACTTGCACTAGCATTATACTGCTTTGCTAATATCGTTATGTTGCCTAACTTGGTCTCTTTTTAGTTGCAGGTTCTTGCACCGTGGGTGCTATTTTCATGAGACCTATGGCACTGAATCTAGTGTCTTTAAACACCTTGACCACGATGATATTGAGCCCTTGGATGGCTCTATCTCCCTTGCTATGTAGCTTGAGCTTTTAACCTATTTAATACTTCTACTTGGAGTTTGTAAATTTATGCTACGTTGGTGTCTTAAGACACTTAACCTTTATCTTCCTTTTGCTACATGGAAAGGATGAGTATGTTGTAAGTATGTAATGTAAATACTTCTATAATAATTAAGATAAAATACCTTAATTTTTACTTTATACTTTGAGACCTTTAAGTCTCCTTTTTGAAGCTTTCTTCCTTCCTTGATATGGTAGCTTCTTGCTCTACTCCTTGATGGTAAATAGTGATTTAATGTTGCCTTCCTTACTAGATAACTTTCTCCTCTATCTCCTTTGCTTGGTTAACTTTACAATAATGATTCCAAGTTTTTCAACCATGCAACTAATATGCCCTTTTGGATGGCTTAACTTTTCACTATAGTATATGCACTCTATGCTTTTAGAATAGTATCTTATTTGCTTTCAATAGAAGGTAGGATGTTTATATTTTTATTTCTTTCAATATTTCTAACTCCTCTTTCTTATATGCAGGTTTGAACCTTGTAATACCTATCTTATGCACTTCCTTGAAGACTTAAATATGAAACCTTCTCCTTTGCAACTTTAAACTCTAATTTGGTGCTTAATGAAACTTAATAATGAACTAAATATAAGTGTTTAAATAATGAACCTTTTACACCTAACTTGCATACCTTTTTAACCTCTGAAGATGATGTATTTCTTGGTAATTTGGACCAACTAATTGTTCCTATGTGTTAGATGAAATTGCAGCTCTTTCTTACTGTCTGAAATAGCTCTTTAACTCACCAATTTGCAACTTTAAAACTCCTTTAACTTGCTGCCTAAAAATGTAGTTTGGTGGCTTTAACTCTCCTTCATGATGCTCCCTTGAATTCTAAAACTTAACAACTATTAATGTTACCCAAATTTTTGCCTTTACCTCTAAAATTTTCAGATTGTAACATAGTTAATTTCTCCTTTGAAATGTTGTCCTTCAATATCCTAAAATTAGTAGGAAACTCCTCCAATTTGCAGCTGTATCTTTCCTTCTAGGAACCTTCAATTTTCTACTGTAAAAGTTAGTATACTTCTTACTTCGCAACTCAATCTTCAAGCCTTCATTGGAAATCCTCAAATCTCTCATATTTGGTAGTTTCTTCTATCTCCTATCTTCTTCAATATCCTTGTCAAATTCTAACTTTGAACTTGGCCTATCTAGTTGCCTTCTTCTCAAGAATTTAAATGTCTTGAGGTCTTTAATATTCTTCTCCAAAATTTGGCTTGCTCCCTATTAAATTCTTATCCTTTTAGGCTTATTGTTGGATGGTGATAATTATCCCAAATTCTATTCTATCAAGAACTTCTCCTTGCTAGCTATATTCTCCAATGAGTTCTCCTAAAATCTCCTCCAATGTCCTTCTCTAAATCTCCTTCAATGGGATTCTCTGAAATCTCCTTCAATGAGGTTTTTCTAGCCTTCTCCTTCTTTCTCCTTGCAATCCTTCCTATAGACATCTTCTCTAGGGTCTCGAATTCTACAACTTTTTAAGTCTTCTTATCAAGACTTTAATGAGACCTTCCTTGATCTCTCCAATATTCAACTATGGAATTTTTGCAATGAGATCTATTTCTTGGATCTTTTAAATTTGTTGCTTCTAAAATCTAGAATAGGACCTTTGCTAGTCCTTATCTATCTTTAATATTTCAAATATAGAAGTTCTTCGATGGGACCTCTTGTGGGTCTCTTCAACTTCTTCAATGTAAAATTTTCAATATTCAATGGAGATCTCCAATCTCCAATCTTATTTATGACTCTTTTTTGGAGTCTTTTCTTCCTTCAATTTGTAGTAAGGTTTCTCTGGTATTTTCCTCTCTTATACGATCTACAAGTATGTAACTCTTGCAATGGGACTTTTTTCTTAATGTCTCCTAGATATTTAGTCTTCTACTTGTTGCTTCAGATACTAGATTGATTTCAAAGAAGATATTATTCCTAGCTCTTGGAGGAAGCTTTCCAACTTTTTTTTAATCTTCTTTTTCTGCAACAAAGTGTTAGAAATTGGAAATGGTAAATCTTTAATTCTAGATATTAATGAATCTTCACTAGTTGATTTATCAATCTAGTGGAATCAATGTTGAGTCCTAGTCTTCACAAGTTTTTTGTAACTTTGTGGAAAGACTTATCCAAATATAATTTCAAATATTCTAAAAATGATATTTCGTATATCCTCTCAATCTCTCTTGTGGCTCTCCCTATTTCCTATCAATATATCATGTGCTTTGATACCATTGTTAGCTTTTGATGATATATATTAAAGGAAATGCAACCACAAGATGTAAAATGAGTAAGAAATGATAACTATATGATAATGTCACTATAATATATAGGAAAATTATAAGAGAAACTTATGCAATAACTCAAAAATATGCCATTAATGAAAGCTCACAAAAATAGTACAATGTAATATAATGGAGGACATGAACACTCCATAAATACATGAAAGAACTACGTTGTACTCACTCTAACTATTAATGCAACTAGTCACTATTGTATCTACTATCTTCTCTCCCTATATCACTCACTCAAAGGCATATATATATAGGGAGATAAGTCCCTTGGCCTTTCATCTAACCTATGACTCATTTACATGTGGACTACATGCACATTTACATCATTGCACATTCTAACACATGCATTTATAATATTGAATGGAGAAACTATTCAAACCTTACTCTAAGGTAAACTCCTACTCTAGTTATGTACCCAAGGTGGTACATTAGCATGTACCAAATAATGTAATATACTCCAACAAAAAATATATGCCAAAATAGGAAATTAAGCATGAATTTTATTAATTGCTTGAAATATTACAATATTGTAGGCCACTTTGAGGGGGCTACCTCCTTCACAACTCCTAATAGAAAAATACAATTATCCCTCCATCTTCTTTCATCACAATCTAATATATAATAAGGAACCACACAATGTCTTACAAACCCTAACCCCAACCCTAAATAGACTTTGGATCCCACTAACTAGTCATAATACTAACTACTACTAATAACATGACTAATTACAATAATTAAATAGTTAGGACATAAGGGTCCTAACATGCCCTCCCCCTTCAAAAGCTTTGTCCTCAAAGCTTAAAATATAGAAATTGTTGTTGAAGTTGGTGGAGTGGCTCCCATGTTGCATCTTCCAACTATAAACCTTGCTAGTGCACCAACAATTCAATGAGAGTGTGGTTGCAAAGTTGGAGGGACCGACGATCTAGGACTGTTGTTGGTGTGAAAATAATTGACCCTTCACTATCAAGATTAGAAAAGTTTGTTTATAACTAAACATGTTGACCAAGGACTTTCTTTGAATAGGAGACATGAAAATTTGAGCAGATCTTAGAGGTGGAGTGAAAGTCCAATTTATAAGCTATTGATCCAATGCATTTCAAAATGCAATAATGCCCATAGAATTTGGGAGTGAATTTGCAACAACCTTTTATCTTCAAGTATGTTTTCTTATAGGGCTACAAACGTAAAAACACAATATCAATTTCAACAAAGGACCACTCAAAGCAATGTTGATCAACTTGTTGCTTCATTTAATTTTGAACCACTGTCAAGTTGTCCTTGAGAACTTAAACAATGATCTCATAAGGGGAGAGAGGAATCCATAGCTTGTACCTTAGATATAATTGGAATATAGGAAAGGAGTGAGGGTGGGGAATGATTGTACACTACTTCATAAGGTGTTATCTTCGTTGTCATATGATATGTTGGGTTGTACCGGTGTTTCTTAGAGGTAAAACGATGCAAGTAGGTCTTAGGAACTTGTTGATAATTTATATCTAGAACTTGTGGTCATTTGAAATAATCCAAGTAGTATTGAGGGAGATATGACCATGTGAAGATAATTTTTTGGAACTAGGGCAAAATTAGATATTTTTTTTTCTAAAAAAATGTCATCTTTTAGAAGAAAAACATTATGTGAAGGGTTATCCAATTCAGATGATTATTAGATAAATTTATGTAGAACTTTAAGAGCTTTAAAATGAGTGTTCATATGAAGGAATCCAAGAGGTATTTATGGAGATACGATCCTATGAAGTCAACCATCCCAAACAAGGGTAATGAGGATTTTTTAAGTCATAAAAATGAAATTGTAGATATTTGTTAGCTAGGGTTTGGATGATGGAAGGAGCAAGGGAGGGCTAGGGTATTAGTGAGATAGGACATTTTGTCTAGGCATATAATTTTTTAGCTAAGTTTCTTTCCCCCCTTCATTATCTTAGAAGTTTTGCATGCAATTTATTATAGGCTTATTCTCAAATAATATAATTGCTATATGATATACTCGTAAATTCAATAGATTTTGAGTTATAGTTTCCATCCCATAAATTTATTTGTAGCTAAATCCTTAGAATCATCCCTAGTAGTAGAGGTTAGTTAGGGCATTATAGAGAAACAATCCTTTTTGCTCAAAGATATGGTAATTTTTGGTAAATTTAATGGGTCTTGGCCAGGGGTTTTAGCCTTGAGAAATTGGATTGATAAGAGTTGGAAGTCTCTAGGAGTGAGTATATCCTTTCTTCTTAAATATTTCTTTCTAGTCATTTTTTTTTCCAAGGAGGAAAGAGATAGAATCCTAAAAGTAGGTCCTTGGTTTATGGGAAGAGCAAGACTCTTCCTTACTTGTTGGTGTGAAGGCTTTACACCTGAAAATGTGAATCTATCCTTAGTAACAGTATGAATTAGAATGTAGTGGTTTCCCATTGAATTTTAGGAAATGCATACTTTCAAGGCAATAGGCAACACTCTAGGAGAATTCCTTCAAATTTTAGAAACTATAAAATATGGTTTCTTAGTTATTTATGCTTGGATATTAGTTATGAATGATATAAATAAACCTTTACCATAATAGATCATTCTTAAGTATGGGGGTAAGTTGTGGATCCAAACCATAGATTATGAAAATATATCTTTTAGATGTATAATATATCATGAGGTGGGACATATCGAGAGATCATGCCCTGAGAAGAGTCCAACAAAAATATATGTAGAAAATCGTAAGAGAAACTTACAAATGGATATGGTGAGGATGGTTTTCAAATTCCAAAAAATAGTTTTATATGGATGAAAGTAAATAAAAAATGGAGACTATTAAGGAAGGATATTGGAATAATTACCAATTCTTTTAAGGCTTTAGCCTATGAAGAAAAACCAAATTAGAGCTTAGAGGACATGGTATAATAGAATAAGAATATTAACAAGGAGTCATCTATTCAATATGATCTTGATTTAGGGATGAAAATTTCTATTGAACCTAAGGAATGGTGTCTCGTTATATTTTTAATACTCTTGAAGTACCATGCACCATTCATGAGAAGAAAAGTGGTAGAGAAAATGTAGTGTTAGATAAAATACTTCTACCGTTATTAAGGAAATACCATAAATGAGCAAGACAAGTCAAAAGCTCCTATAGCAAATCCAATAGAGGATAAATATAATGAAAAGGAAAGTTGTGAAAGAATATTAAGGAATATAATAATAAGACCTACTCTTGATATAGGCAAGGCAAAAAGAGGAAAATCCTCAAATTATCAAACGAGAGCCAGGGAAGCAAGAACAAACATAAAGAAAATAACACAATCTAAATTGGTTGAACTTCTCTTTACTAAACAACAAAATGATATTGGTAATTCACAAATGGGGCTAGTGGCCCCTAATGAGATATTCTTTGTATCCAGGAAACTAAAATGACAAAGGATATTCTTTGTATCCAGGAAACTAAAATGACAAAGGAAGAAGTTTCCAAAACTATGAAAGCAATATGGAAAAAATGTGAATAGGATGTTGTGGATTCTAAAGGAGCGACAAGGGGAATTCACATGTTGAAATACTATTACAACATTTTGTGCAACCATTCATAAAATTAAAAATTAGATAGACTCATTAGTCACATGCTACTTTGTATATATTTGTTTCATCCTTATCAATGACTATGAACCTACAACTCAATTAGAAAAATTTGAAATACAACGTGGGATTGAAACCTTTATGAGAAGTAAAGTTTAAAAACTTGATTCAAGATCATAGGAGATTTTAATGCCATAACCAAGCCAGATGAAAATTTTGGGGGAATTAGGAAAATAATCCAAAGTATGAGAGGTTTCTCAACTTTTATTCAAAATAATAATCTATGGGAGGTTGATTTTGAAGAGGAAAATATACATGGACCAACAATAGGAGAGACCATAACCGAAGAACAGAAAAATTAGGCAGATGAATACTCTTATATCATTGGCTAGATGAAAGGACTTGTGCTAAAAGTAATACCTTGACAAGGATTGGTTCAAATAATTGGCTGATAAGAGTTAAAATGGTGGTAAGTGAATTCAAAAAATATCATATTTTAAATATGAGTAGATGTGGGAAGACCATCCTTAATTTGTTGATATGATATTTTAAACATTGAATTCTTCAAGAAATGGTGGGTTGTATACACTTCCAAAATAAATTAAATTGATGACAACTAGATTAAAATAATGGATTAAAAACACTTTTGGAAACATTTTTGAGAAGAAAGAAGAACTAAAAGAGAAACTTTCAAAATTCCGAAAAGGTGATTATAATAATCCAAGCTTTGAGAAAAGGGAGCTGCTTAGTGAATATCTTAATATTCTGAGTAAGGAATAATTTTTTGGAGATTAAAATCAAGACTAACTTGGTTAAAAGGAGATAAAAACATAGTTTTTCATAGGATGGTAATAATACAAATATCAACGGGAGTGGATGACGATGGGCGGGAAGTCCTCTGCGGGAGAGCATGGGAGTGACAACATTTTAAACCATGGGCACAGCGGAGCAGGTGGAGGGCACCCCGGTTCTGGTGATGCGGAGGCGGCCTTGCCAAATAAAGAAGAACGGATTGACAACGGTGTCAGTCGAGGTAAGGACCCACCAGACAAATGGGGGGTGGGCCACAGAAGTCGTATGCCCAAGCAGCGGCTTCATAAACCCTAAGCGGTTTTTTTACCAAGGAGCTGTTCCCGGCTGGGGATGAGTTGGACATCCCGATGAAAGTACTCTCAAGCTTCGTGGAGTATGAGAAGTATACCCTCATAGGTAAGTTCATTGGTGGTCGTCCCGACATGGAGACCATTCGCAAGTGGGCGGCAAGCAAATGGAGGACCTCTGGACATATGGAGTTGGCTCCCCTATCTCGAGGTTTTTTCGCTATTAGACTGAACAACAAGGAGGACAACTGTAAAATCCTGGTTGGCGGGCCATGGTTTCAGGGCTGTAGAAGTCTGTTCCTTAGGAAGTGGGGCATGGACTTTAATCATGATACCTAGAACATCAACATTGCCCCAATATGGGTTAGGCTCCCGAGTATTCCCCTCTTCGGTTGACATGAAAATGTAATAAGAGCTATTGCTCGCTCCATAGGGGAGTTGGTCACCATTGACCCTCCCACCCGAGCTCGAACAAGGTTCGTCCAAGCCTGTTTTTGCGTGTTGACAGATTTGGAGGCGGATCTCCCATCCTCCATCACTCTCCAATATGGAGGCACCATCCTTCACAAACAAGCTATTGTCTATGAGAATAGGCCAGCTTTCTGCCCCCAGTGCCATTCTCAAGGGCACCTCCAGTCCAATTGTCCTCTTCAAAAATTGGGTAAGCAAAAGCGTGAAACCTGTAACCCCTTGGAACATGGTGAAGGACAGGCAAAACAGTCAAATCTTCCAAATGAGATGGGCCATGAATCTCTAGGCCCCTCCAGGGACCACGGTGATTTCTCCCAGCCTGTTGAGAATTTCACCCACCAGACGGACCCTGTGCAGTTTGGAGCAAAAACCCATCTAGGAGCAGACTCCCATCTGGAAAGCCATTCGCAGGAGGAGAAGGATTGGACTCCCTCCCAAAATATCACTCAATCTGATTCACCCAAGCTCCAGGACCAGGGCCACCCCGATTTCAATTCATAAACATTGCTAGAAGACTACCTCCTAGGTGGGAGGGGTGAACAGTCTGGTCACATTAGCCCTCGAAATACGAGGAGACAAAAATAGAGTGTAGATTTTGATAGTGAGATGAAGCAGGGCCATCCTCCTAAAAAATACAGGCGATACAAAGAGACAGCGACAGATGTTGCTAATGGAACCCAACGTCTGCTGGTTCTGGATGATTCTGATACTCAGACAGACGAAGTGCATGTACCAAAACCTCCCCCCAATAAGGGAGGGGAGGCAAGAAGAACCTCAAGCTGTCCAGATGAAAGTTCTCTCATGGAATGTGAGAGGACTGAACGGAACAACCAAACGAAGGTTAGTGGCTGATCTCCAAAAGAGGACTAACCCTTCCATCCTAATTTTGCAAGAGACCAAGACCGATGCTATCTCCTCTGATAGAGTTGCTAAGGCCATTTAGGCCAAGGCAAAATTTTTGTATAGCCCTACAGTGGGAACAACGAGAAGGCTCATGGTTCTGTGGGATCCAGTGAGTGTTGAGGGCAACTTGTTATCAATTTCCAATAGGATTATCAATGTGTTGTTCCAGTCCAAAACTACCAATTTTTCTTGGATTCTGTCCAATGTTTATGCTTCGAATTCTACCACGAAGAGAGCAGAAATGTGGAAGGCTATTTCCCAGATGAGGGAGAATTTTAGTAATTTTCCTTGGGTCTTAGGGGGTGACATCAACTGTCCCCTTCACCCATCGGAAAAAAAATGAGGGTTTGACCATTCAAGCGGCAGCTTGGAGGATTTTAGAGATTTTGTCTCTACTAACAGCCTGCTTGACATCAAACTCAAAGGAGCATCCTTCACGTGGAGCAACAGAAGGATTGGGAGCAACCTAATTCAAGTCAAGCTCGACAAATTTTTCATTTCCCAAGAAGCTATTCCCATCCTTGGCGGTGCAACTCTCTCGACCCTACCAAGGATTGGGTCTGACCACAACCCTATTTTTTTGGAGGTGAACGACGAGCCCGTTTTTAAGACCCCCTTTAGATTTGAATCCATGTGGATTTCTCACAAAGACTTCAAAGGATTGGTTTCAACGTGGTGGCAACAGGAGGTGGGAGGAAACGCCCCTAAGAGAGTGGCTTTAAAACTCAAAATGGTCAAAGAGAGGCTAAAAATATGGAATAAAGAGGTTTTTGGCAACATTTTTGAGTCCAAAAAGTCCATCTCAGACAACCTAAATTTTTTGCAGGAGAGGATGGAGCTTGAAGGTTACACCGAGGGTCTCAGGGAGGAAGAACGAAGTCTTTTGGTGGATTACCATTCTACTCTTGCAAGGGAAGAAACCTTCTGGCGCCAAAAATCTAGAGACATTTGGTTGAAGAATGGAGACTCCAACACGAGGTTTTTCCACGCATCTACCATGAGGCATAGAGGGGCCAACAAGATCATAGAAGTGTCTTGCAAGGATGGGTGTGTAACCAGGGAAATAGAGGAAATTAGGAGTGAAGCGGTTGATTTTTTTCAAGACCTGCTTGGCACTCCTCCCGACAGCAACATTCAGGTCTAGAAATCATTGCTTGCCAACTTTTCGACTAAAGTCCCACAAGGTAAGCATCAAGCTTCTGGAACCTTTTTCCTCATATGATATTAAAGAAGCTTTTTTCTCCATGGAACCAGACAAGGACCCTGGCCCCAATGGTTTTCCCCCCCATTTTTTCCAAGTCATGTGGGATGTTGTGGGTTTGGATGTGTGCGAAGCTATTCGGGACATACAAGCTTCTAGATCCATCCACCCGAAACTCAATTCCACATTTCTTGCTCTCATTCCTAAGTCTCCAGCCTGCAAGAGTTTCTCTGACTACCGGACCATCGACTCGTGCAATTTTTTTTACAAGATCCTCACCAAGTCTATAGCCAATAGACTGAAACCTGTTCTCCCTCTCCTAGTTGATCCTTGTCGGGAAGTACTGTTAAAGCGGAAATATTCTTGATGGTGTCATCACTGTCCATGAAACTCTTCACTCTGCTTACCACTCCAAGAATGTTGCTCTTTTTCTTAAGCTAGACATGAACAAAGCCTTCGACCGGGTTGATAGAAGGTTCTTATGTGCTGTCCTCCTCAAGTTCGGCTTTCATCCCCACTGGATTGACCTTGTATGCAGTTGTATATCCACTCCCTCTTTTTCTATCCTAATAAACGGGTCCCCAGGCAGGTATTTCCAAAGCGCCAGAGGCCTCAAACAAGGTGACCCTTTGTCTCCCATCCTCTTCATCCTTTTGGCGGAGGTTCTGAGCTGGTCTTTGAAAGAGGCTCTTCGTCAGAACAAGATTTTTGACATTCTGTCAATTTCTAGAGTTGAACCTGTCACTCATCAATAATTTTTGGATGATACCCTCATCTCCACTGGGGCATCTGTTGCCCAGGCCAAATCCCTCAAGCGAATTCTTTTCGGTTACGAGCAAGCTGCCGAGCAAAAGGTTAATTACATCAAGAGCAAAATTTATTTTATTAACACTCCCCTGCGTAGGCAACTCCGGATTGCCAAAATTTTAGAATGCACCATTGACTCCCTACCTACGTCTTATCTGGGGTTGCCCCTGTCTTGCAATGGCCGTGCCAGTGGAGGTATGTGGAACATGATCCTGGAACGCCTTCACAAGAAACTTGGCACTTGGAAGGGCAAACTCTTGTCGCAAGCCAGGAAAGCCACCCTTACCAAAGCTTGTCTTCAAGGGATCCCAACATACTTTATTTCGGTGTTCATGCTTCCAGTTTTTGTTCACTCCAAGATCGAGAAGATTCAAAGGACCTTTCTGTGGTCTGGCAATGAAGAAAAATCCAAAATTCCTCTTGTTGCCTGGGACAAGGTCTGTTCGCGGAAAGACCAAGGTGGCTTGGGGATGAGGAGATCAAGACTTATGAACTCAACTCTGATCGCGAAGCATGCTTGGAGGATCCTAACTAGTGACCCGATGGAGTGGGTTAAGCTGGTCAAAAGGAAGTATCTTGGCTCCAACTCTTTTTTTGACGCTGAGATCCCTCCTGAAGCATCGATTTTTTGGAAATCTGTGCTCCAAACCTGTCATTTGATTAGCTTGGGAGATCGTTGGATTTTGGGTGATGGCAACCTCATCCTCTTTTGGAAGGACAGGTGCACGACTGAAGAAGCCCTTGGCTTGAGGGCGGACCTTGCTGGGCTAAGAGAACAAACCGACCCAAACTCCCAACTCAAGGTGGTGGATTTCATAAATCGGAGCTCCCATATCCCTCGATGGAAACTTCTAGGTGTGGAAGGGTTTAATAATGAGGTTGCCTTTCTGGAAAACATCCTCCAATCAATTTTAATTCCATCTGTTAGGAGGACTGACAGAATCATCTGGAGTGGTACGGAGGATGGTCTTTTCTCTGTTAGATTAGCCTATGAGTTTATTACCAACAAGACTACCCTGGATTATCGATGGAAAGTTGTCTGAAGGAAAGGGGTCATCCCTAAAGTGAACTTCTTTGCGTGGATTGCTTTTCACAACAAAGCATTAACCATTGACAACCTTCACAAGAGGGGTTTTGCCTTCCCCAATAGGTGTTACATGTGTTTAGTAGAGTGCGAGATGAGGGACCATTTATTCCTGCACTGCCCCTTTTCCCACTCGGTCCTCAGCATTGTCCTATCCTCCTTCCAAATCCTCTAGTGCTCTCCTCGATCACTCAAAGATGATGGCCTAATCCTTTCAAGAATCCTAAACTTTGCTTCCTCCTTGAGGCCTCCTTCCACCATTCCATTTGGCAAATTTGGTTAGAAAGGAATGCCAGAGTCTTTGGCAGAGCCCCAAAAGTGCCTCCTTGTGTCGCTCAAAGGGCCTTATCCTATGCCATTGAGAACTCTAATGTTGTTCCCAGTCCCCGCCCCCATCTTCCGATCGAAGAAGCAATTTTCAAAAGGATGAATCTTTGCCCGTTTTTGGAAGCTGTTATAGGCCCTTATCGAAGAAGTGTTAGATGGACCAAACCCCCCGTGGGATGGATTAAATTAAATTTTGACGGAGCGACAAAGGGTAATCCTGGGCCCGCTGGTTCAGGGGGTGTTGTTAGAGATCATGATGGGAATCTTGTGGTGGCCTACTGTGAAGAGTTGGGCTCTTAGAAGAATCACTATACCGAAGCCCGAAGGGCTCTGAAAGGAATCCAGATCCTCTTTGAGGATCCTCGGCCTCTAATTATTGAAGGAGATTCGCTCAACATTGTGAATTACCTCCTAGGCACTAAAGACCCGTCTTGGAGGGTCTTCAACATCGTTCTTGAGGCAAGGTTGCTACTTTCCCAATGTGGTAGGTGGAAAGCAAGTCATATCCTTAGAGAAGGCAATCGCATGGCTGACCACATGGCCAACAAAGGGCTCGCGACTACGTTTTCGATCATGTGGCAGTCTCGCTTCCCTTCAGAGGTGGAAAGAATTGCCAGAGCAGATATCACTTCATGAGGTGTTCCCCGCGCAGATTTCGAAAGGTCAAGAGGACCAGGATTAGCTGTTTCTGGTGTTTGGCTATTGTGCTTTCGATCTCCATGTTCCAGTTTCTTCGGTTTTTTCTTGTTGTTTTTCTCGGTTTTTTTTTTAGTTTTGTTATATGGTTAATCAGGCTTAAATGCCCTTTTTGTAGCCTCATGGCAATCAGTCTAGGGTCTGCTTTTCTTGCAATTCGGCTTATATTTCCAGCCAGGAGGCATGATACATCATTAGAAGTATGGCTAATTTTGTACATAAGGTTTTGGGATTCTCTATAAAAACCCACTGTTAATCTATTAAAATAATTACCAAAAAAATAATACAAATATCAACATCCATAATTAGTAGAAGGGGTTTAGATTGAAGACCAGAGTGAAATCGGAAAGGAGACAAGATTTTTTTATCAAAATATTCTAAGACTAAAGGAATTTTAAGTTAATAATGATGTTGTAGGAAACTATCATGAAGGATGCTAAATTTTAGAATATTTGTATTCACACCAAAAATTAAAAATCCAAAAAATGAAAAATTAAGAATTCAAACATCTTATGAAAAATGATGTAGGTATCTAGATATAGCTACTTAATTGATATGAGAATTGAATTTATTTGTAAATTCTCAAGCTCTAAAGGAAAGAAATATGATTTATCAAGGGTGGGGGACCCGAGTACAACCCCTTCTTCTCCAACAAAAAAAACAATGCAAAAGCTAGGGCACTTCCTATAAGGATTAAAACTACAATAAAAAGGGTGGAAATTGTAGACACCAAAACCTAGCCACTTGTCATCCATCCAGGTCTTCCCGCCATCTTTCATATTTATTTTTATATATATACCTAGGCATGTTTGATAAATATATGTTTAATATTAATATTTTAATATTATATTTTATATATATTTAATAAATATAAATATTATATATATGAATAAATTCCAGCCATCCGATTTAACTTGATCCTAGCCATCCATCTACATCAATCCATGCCACACCCAAAATTAATATCCACCCTCCATTATGTTTTAATCTGAGCCACACAATTTCATGTTGCTCAAACCCTAACATACCCTAGTGTGGATTATTAATAGGAGCTATTTTGATGGCTCAACCCCTGAGTTGAAGTTTTTTCTAATTATTTTGAGTAATTCATGCCCTAGTTCCCTGGAGTATCCCAGTACTCTTGCCTTTCGTCCTCGCTTGCCATCACCCCCACATTCGTAGCCACCCTTTCGCTCAGTCAAATCTGCTTTTGCAGATTTCCCTTCAGCCATCAAACGCCTTCGGACGCTCTCTATCACTACTAAGCACCTCTGGGCACTTCTCATCTACTGCTAAGCACCTCTAGGCACCCTTCACCATTCCCAAGCACCCACATGTGTTTTTTGTTGTTTTCGAGTACCCACGGGCGTCTTACATCAGAGCTCTATAGCCCTGCTAGCCCTCGGGTGATGCTGGGGCATCATCGCACCGATTTCTTGCAACAATATCACAGATGTAATGTCCTACCCCTTTCGAAGGCAAATAAATTTGCCACCCAAAGAGCCAGGTTCCGATCTTGGGTTCCAAACTAAAAACTTGAATGTCTTGTTTTCTGATTGCTTTGATATCACGTGATTTATGCAAATATGAATTTTTTATACTTTTTGCAATAATACACATTTGGAAATAAAAATAACAGCAAACTAGAAATGCTTGTATCTTAAAAACTACTCCTCCAATGACTACGAAATTTAAGCACAAACTTCTTCTAATGATATTGAGCAAACCCAATGAAGGAAATTGTACAAGGATAAGTGTACCTGGAGATCTAAAGGCTTGATATAATTCTGGAAGTTAACACCAGCAACAACAAACTTATATATTCATTAAATATGCTTGTAATACAATTTCTCCATCATACTAATTGTTGTTTGGCTGTCCAACAAAGAGAATACCTCATACAACACAATGAATACTCCAAATGGGAGGTGTTTGGCCTCAATAAGTGCACGCCCTTCATTGCAACTGGTACGACCTGTTAAAACCCTTCACAAATGACATAGATCCCTTCCAAACTGCTGAAGTGTACGGCTGATAAGTGGAAACATCTGCAATCTAAAGTAACTCTAAAAATGGCACCAAGTGCACCCCAAAACTCATCAACAAACTGCCACTTTGAAGCTCAAATCATTCCCCGTCACGGAAATGCCACAATCACTCCAAGGATATCTTGCAATCCCAAAAGTGATGTTCCTGCTGGAGGGTTTCGTCTCCAAACAAGCAAAAACTGCCCTTGCCTGTGGTTTTTCGTCACAAAAAAGCTGGATATCTTCCTGCAAACTCTGCTGCAAGCAAGCTCCTTTCTCCAAACATGAAATGTAATAACCAAATATGTCACAATCAACTCTTCAATGCCACTTTTATCCTTTCCCAAAGCTGGTTGATCCATTCACTTCTTGAATGTGGGATAATTTATCTTTCCAAATGCTACGTTGCACCTTGAAGGCATTCTTTTTACCATAAATTGTAATATATTTCACTTATTACTTTCCAAGGAGACCATACCACTTTTATGACATTAGAAATATGAAATTTATAAAATCCCCTTTAATTCAAGTGGTTACATGACCCCTTCTAAGATTAAATTAATGCCCAACATTAATATATTTAACTTTTATATTTAAATATAACATTATAAATCTTCGGGCATTAAAATTATTGCTCTCCCAACATCCAACCACCAAACAACTTACAGAAACGGATACCCATTAAGCCGAAGATGCCATTCGTACTTTTCGTTTCTCGAGAATCCAACCCTAACTAACTTACTAAAAATAGTAAGTCTTTGAAAATATTGCCAGAAACGGTCTTGAAAGCTGACAACTATGAATGCAGATCGTCCAACAATATCTCCATAACACCTAGTGGTTCCTAAACACTCGACATTGCCTACGGAACCTTATGAATAGGCAAGTCCATATTACGCTCTGTTAGCTGACTAGGATGGGGACATTACAATAGATCAAAAAACAACAAGCATCACAAGGTAAATATTTTTATTATGATTTCATTCTATGCATTTTTAGTTTATGTTCATGCTATGTACATCATATAGCTAGGATTTCAATATTGATTACAGAGGACCTCACATTATGGAGCCCTCATAGTTGCTACTAACCTATTTGTTATTTTCTTGTGTGTAGATCTGGAAGTGTCACATTAGTGTTGTGCAACTGCTTAAGCTGGAGTGGCCCAGTATTGGATAACACGTAGCCCACTCACATCTGTTGGGATCAGAAGCAATATTGAAGACACCATCAACGTTGTTTTCTAGGATTTCGGAGAACCCTAACTATTGTAAAAATTTGTATCAAAGAAATCAATTCTTTCATTGTAACATTGGAGATTTGAGGCTCCTCCCCATTAATAATAAAAATAATTTCTTCTTGTGCAATATTGAGTTTGATTTCAATTTGTCTTTATATCTATTTTTGTGGTGTTTTGCTTTTGCATCTACATAAATATATTTCAATTGAGGGGGATTCACAAATTATCATTAATGCTATCAACAAAAATGGATGTGGGGATCAGATAAAAAATAATATTGTTATTGATATTGATCTTCTATTATTAGAGGTAATCTCTTGGAAATGTGAGCATATCTATAGAGAAATAAATCAAGTAGTAGATAACTTAGCCAATCGTGGTATTGATCTTCATCTTGGTGAGCTTCAAATTTTAAAAAGTAACTAACCGAGCGATATTTTATCTCTTAATGAAAATTATTTCAAGGAAATGATTGTGGAAACATGAGGAATATGATGAATATATTGAATAGATAAGGAAATAAAAAAATTACAATAAAAAGCATACTAGATATGGTTTAATTGACCTATTTTATGGGAGTGGTCTCCGATAAAAACCACATCTAGTTTATTAAAAATATATATATTTATAAAATTGCATGAGCTCAATCAATTCAATCCCTTGACTGTGAAGGAGAAAACCTAAGTTTGAATCTTGTCTAAAGATACATGCATAATTATCAAATTGTTATATTACCACTATTTGATCATGGTGTAACATGAAAGGGATCATTCAAATCCTACATAATTAATTAGAAAAAATCAATTAATCATTATCAAATGATAGGAGTTTAGTTAGAGACTCGTGTTTTAATCTTGTCAAATGATGAATAACACATGCATAATTATCAAGTTAACATAATAATATTATGTAGTCACAATGTAATACAAGTGGGGTCTATTTTAGCCCATATAATCAATATTCTTTTAATAAAAATTAATTAACAATTAAAAAACATCATTGTTTACAATATTATCCTGTAGTTCAACCCTATCAAATTATTTTTGTCTAGCCTACTACTATCATGTCAAAAACATATTTGTATAAGGAATGTGTTAGAGTAATTCTTTGCACCCACCCAAGGTTGACTACTAGACTTAAGCATAACTCTTCATCTCGATAAGCAACCTACACTTACAAGTCCCCCAACGTGACATCATCATCATCATTATTATCTAATAAGTTATGTATAGCTTCTATTAGGACCACTACCATTAAAATCACTTACATTAAAATAACAAAACATTACATTTCTTTTATTATATTTTTATTAGGTTTATTTTTTTATAAGTTATGTCGCTTCTATTGGGGACACTCCCATCAAAATACCAAAATATTATATTTTCTACTTAGTCAATTAAACCATATCCAACTTGCTCTTTTATCAAAGATATTTTTCATTTCGTTTTCTATCAAATATATTCTTCATCTTCCTCAAAGTGTTATGCTTTCACAATCAACTCCATGATATCATTCCCATTAGGAAAAAAATTTCACTTGACCAACTACCTTTTAAAATTTGAATTTCACCAAGAGGAAGATCAACACTACAATTGGCTAAATTATCTACACTCGATTTTCTATAGATATGCTCACATTACTAAGAGATTGCCTCTAATGATGAACGATGAACGTCAAAAATAATATTATCTTTTATCCAGTCCCAAAATTCATTTTTGTTGATAGCATTAATGATAACTTGTGAATGCCCCTCAAATAAAATATATTTCCATCATGTTTCAATTGTATTTTTAATCCCTATAAGAAGTGCTCTAGCCTCTGCATAGTTGTTAGTTGAAGTTCCATATGATTTTGAGTAAGTAAGAAGAATGTTGCCTTCATTATTTTAAAAAACATAACCTCCATGGGTTTCTTCTAGATTTTCTTTAGATGCACCATCAAAATTAATTTTAATAAACCCAATTTTTGGACATTTTTATTTTACCCTATATCAAAGCAGATCCTTTGTTTTAATGCCATTATTGCAGATGAATCTTCCATGTATGTTCAAATCCTGTAACCAAGTTGTTACCACCTCTTTTTCCACACTTGAGACTTTCCATGATGAGCACCATATTTGTAAATATTCTACAAGAGAGGCAATAATATAGTTCCAAACTTGGGTATTATTTTAAGATTTATTTTAAAAAATCCATTTTTATTTGAATCTATAAATTCCAACAAATAATGGTAGGATCAATCCTCCACAAAGTACATAATACTTTAGCTTTGAAATTATTAGTTCAACATTTTATCAACTCTTTCAATGTTAATGAAGCTACCCAGTATATTCTCATATTTTTTAAAAAGTAACCCCAAACATTATGAATAAAGGAATTATGAAAAAGTAAATAGTCTGATGTTTCTAAATCCTTCTCACACAAGGCACATTTGAAATGTCCATGCAATCCTCTTCTTTTATAGACTCTCTTATAATAATCTTACTTTGAATTGCTAACCAAAGTAATGTTGAGCCCTTAGGGAGAGCCTTTAGTGACCAAACATTCTTCCAAGGAAAACATATGGGAAAAGAAAATTTTGACTACACTAAATTCTCATATCCTAACTTGACTAGGTATCCACCATCTTTTGATAGATTTTAAAATAATGCATCATTTAATTTAAATATAGACAAATATAAATATATTAATATAATCTTTGACCTTTGGACCTTTACAATCTAGACATGCCTAAGCCAATGGTTTCCATTTTGAATCAAATATAAGAGTCTAAGGCTTCAACCAAAAATCAAACCAAAAATTGTATAATCCCTCTCATTGATTGACCATATAATATGTTTCTTGATCAATTGAAAACTATTTAATATGAAGTTCCATGTTGGAAATCCTTTGGGTAGGGTTGTTTTCCTAAATAATTTCATTGCATGAAGATAACCTATATATTTTTGAAGTAATATTTTTTCCCAACTCTTTCTTTGATCTCTGAATAATTTGGACCCAATTCTAGCAAGGATCAATGCTATGTGCCCAAGCTCAACCACATGAAACAAGAAAAAAGGAGGAGAAGATTTTTGACAATGGAGAGAATGAAAAATCACATCTCTCCCTTTGTGTTATGGAATTATATATTGAGAAAAATGAGATTAGGGTTAGGGTTCCCAAATCCATATTACATGAAATTCAAATGAACATGAAATGATATTACACATTAAAATAACCTATTCTAATGAGGTCTTATTAAAGCCTCATAACAATTAATTAGGAACCTAACTAATAAACATGACCTTGTAGCATTAACATGTCTTCAATCCCCCCTTAATGGTAGAAGGTCATTTTATTTTAGTAGATGAGTGGCTCAGGTGGCTCTTTGTGTAGCCGATTAGCCAATTGTCCATGAAATGTGGCTCCAATCCATTGGGTCTCCATATACCATTTGGTCATCCCCCATGCCCTTTCAGGTTTTCATAGGTTTCGATTTTCCAAAACTAGTACAACCCTTATCCTTTCATGCCCACAAGGGGTTTTCATGAATGGGATAGAGCAGAGACCGACCAATACTTTTTACCCACATGAAGGTGGTTTTACGAATAAGCATTAGCCTTGTTGGTCCTATTGCATCTCCATTGTTAGGGGGAGATGGAGGCTCTCAAGCCTATCTATTGTCTAAACTATTCAAACTTCACCCTCTAGAGTGGCTTGGTGAAGATGTCGACAATCTGATCTATTGTTGGATAGTAGTGCATTTGTATTGTGCCATCTTGAACAAGTTCTCAGATCCTGTGGACTTTTGTACTGATGTGTTTGGTTCTATCATGAAACACAAGATTCTTTGCCATGTGGATTGTTGATTGATTGTCCACATGCAGTCTTGTAGGACCTTTTTGAGTGATATCGAGAGTGTGTAACAACTTTCTCAACCATACCACTTCTTTGCTTGTCTCAGCTGCAACAATATATTCAGCTTCTACTGAAGAATCTGCTATAGTCTTTTATCGCTTTGATCTCCATGAAATTGGTGTTGAGCCAAGAAACATCAAGTACCCAGATGTAGATCTCCCAGTGTCTTTATCTCCTACAAAGTTTGAGTCTGTGTATGCGATGAGTTTGAAATCTGCATTCTTTTCATACAATAGGCCATAATTATGGGTTGTCTTTAGGTACCTCAACACTCTTGTTGTCGCTTGCTAGTGACTCTCCTTTGGCTTGGTCATGTACCTTTCCAGAATCCCCACTGCATAAGCGATGTCAGGTCTTGTGTTAGTAACATAGATGAGACTACCAACCAACCTTCTATAGAGTGTTGCATCTGCCTCTAGTGTGTCATCATCCATGGTGAGTTTCAGATTTGATTCCATTGGTGTTGTCATAGGGTGTGCATCTTTGAGTTGAAACTTCTCTAGAAGATCGTTGATGTATTTCTCTTGGGTCAAGAATATTTTACCATTTTCTTGAGTTACTTCTATGCCCAAATAGAATTTCATCAATCCTAGATCAGATATATCAAAAGTCTTTGCAAGGTCCTTTTTCACTATGTTGATGATGTGTTCACTATTACCTATTAGAAGCATGTCATCCACAAAGACTATGAGGTATGTGACTTTATCTTTGTTGTGCTTGATGAATAGTGTTGCATCAATGTCTTGGTAATCACACACTTCAAATTCAAGTTGCTTCATCCAATATAACAACTTGTTGAACCAAGCATGAGGGGCTTGCTTCAATCCATATAAAGACTTTTTGAGTCTGCATACCTTGTGCTCCTATCCTGCAATCTCAAAACCTTCTAGCTATGCCATGTATATTTCTTCTTCCAATTTACCATTCAAGAAAGTAGTCTTTACATCTAATTGATGAATCTTCCAACCTTGTTGTGCAACTAAGGCTACAAGAGTCCTAATTGTGGGCCATTTTGTGGTAGGTGCAAATACCTTAGTGTAGTCAATGCCTTGATTTTGCATGAAGCCTTTAGCCACTAATCTTACCTTGTGTTTGTCAAGGGTGCCATCTGATTTATACTTGTTTTTGTACACCCATTTGTTTTGAACTACCTTTCTTCCAAGTGGTAGATCGACTAACTCCCAAGTACCATTTTTTATCAAAGATTCATACTCCTGGTTCATTGCATATCTCCAAGCTATGTGTTTGATAACTTCTTGGTATGTGAGAGGTTCATTATTCAGAGTGAGGTGTAATTTTGTAGGTTCTAGTTCAACAAGTAATGATTCATGCACTCTTGCTCTGAGGGCACCTCTTGTGCCCATTTTGCCTACTTCATCTGGTTTGATGTCCTTTAAGAGCTAGTGAGCTTCATGAATTCCTTGAGTGGGGAGTAGTGTGGATGTCTCACCTACCTCAAAGTTTTTATCATGATCCTAGAATGGATCATTAGGTACGAAGGATGTTGATGAATATGGATGTGAAACAATACTTTTACCATGATCAACATTATTGTGTGAAGGGGTAGAAGGTGTAGAAGATACAAACATCTACTCAGTATCATAGTTTGGTTCCTCTGAACTTGTGGGTTGATTTGTAGATTCTAGAGTTTTGAGTAACTTTTCAATATCTCCCCCCCAAAGGCTGGAATATGAACATCATATATGTTAGCATCTTTTGATCTAGGCTAAATATTGTGTCCCCTAGTATCCAATGTAACCAATTGTTCTTCAATTTTTGCAAACACAACATCACATGTCACAATCACTTTTTAGTGTGAAGGAATGAATACCTTGTATCCCTTATGATCCATAGGGTATCCAAAAAATATGCCTTTAATAGCTCGAGCTTCAAGTTTGTTTTTATGCTCTAGAAGAATATGAGCATAACAGATGGAGCCAAATATTCTAAAGTGGCTGATGGTGGGGGTGTCTAGTCCATTTTTCATGAGGTGATGGGCCGAGTTTTGAGGGACTCACTATGTTGAGTACATGCATAGTAGTGGTGCCAAAGATATGGAGGCACATTTTTGTAGACAAGAAGGGCATGAGCCATGTTCATAATTATCCTATTCATGCGCTCGACAATATCATTTTATTGAGGTGTGCCTAGTATTGTCAATTGATGTTTGATCCCATGTGAGGACAAGTACTATGTGAATTCATTTGAGGTGTACTCACCACCATTGTCACTCCTGAAGGTCTTGATTCTACAACTTGATTCTCATTCTATATGAGCCTTGAATGCTTTGAAGAATTCAAAAGCTTCAGACTTCTCCAAAAAGCTGATCCATAGCTTCTTTGAGAAGTCATCAATGAAGGTGATGTAATACCTTTTGCATTTTAATGAGGGAATAGGCATTGGCCCACAAATATCTGAGTGAACTAGCTCTAATTTTTGTGTGGACTTCCACTAACTCTTTGGAAAAGGCTATCAAGAGGATTTGGCAATGATGCATGCTTCACATTTGATGGGTTTGGAAGAGAAGTGTGGTAGTCCCCTGATGGTGGACTCCATTTATCTCAATCGATCAAGTTTGACATGACCCATGCGAGCATGCCATAATGCATCAACAGAAAGTTTCTTGGGAGTCAAGGTGGCATTAAGTGCCATGTCAGCTTCAACAATGTGAACTTCAAAAGTAGGATGTCCAACAAGTCTGATGAGTTTGCCATCTAAGGAACCGGTCATGACCACTATTTTGGAGGGTGGATGAATGACTCAAAGAGTTTTATCTTTGGTAGTGACACTCAGATCAAATCCATGATAGATGAGTGTGGATAGTGACAATAGATTTTACTTCAGAGTAGGGATGTAGAGAACATCAAGTAGCTAAAAATTAGGTAATCCAAGAAGTTTCAATCGAATAGTTCTAGCTCCTTCAACTAGTTGAGAGGATTTGTCAGCCATGTGAACTACACCAAGTACTTTGAGTTGAATTATTCAAAGAAGTCCTTGTTGGAAGTCATGTGTTGGGTGGCTCTAGTATCCATGATCCATGAACTACTAGTGGAGGCTACATTATGGGTAACTCCAATGGGTTGTGATGTGGGATGAGAAATGTCATAGCCAACATATCTTGAATGTGCCTCAATGAATATTTTGGGATGGTCAAAAGATGGTGATATAGGTGCTCATGTGTTGATGATCTAGGGTATGCATAAATTGAGCACTTTGGAAGATGTCTAGATTAGAGTCATCTTCATTTACATTATGCACACTATGCTTTTGAAACTACTTGATCTTGTGTGTGGTAGTTCGATAATCAGTGGCATAGTGCCCTTTTCTATTACAATATTTGCACATGATATTTGAGTTACCAGTTCCTTGAGAGGTACTAGGTTATTTTATTTATCCTTGACTATGTTGTCCTTGACTAGTTTGATGTCATGAGTGTTCATGTTGACCATTGTTAGAACCTTGTCCTTGTCCTTTACCTTTGCCTCGACCATGACCTCAACCATGACTTTTATTACCTTGACTATTTGAAAAATTTGCATCTTCATCCACCTAAAAGGTTGAGTCACCAGGGTCAAAACTGGTGAAGTTTGTGTCAAAGGTTTTGTCAAGTTCAACAAATTTTTGCTAAGGCTTCAAAGTTGAGAGTTTTTAAGGTTCCACTAGTTGATAAACTAGCAAGCAAGTTCTTGTAGTCTAGAATGTGAAGACATGACTGAATGAGGAAAGCCCATGTGATACATTGATTTTTGAAGTCTTTATCAATGACCTATTTAATAGGGTGAAGGAGGTTGATGGTGGAACTGGAGTGTCCTTTTTGCATATTTATTTGATTCATCTTGAGGACAAGATGAACAAATTCTAGGTCAGATTTGGTGTCAAAGTTTTTCTTGAAGACTTCAAGAACTGACCATGTTGTGTCATGCTTGGCTTCATCAATCAAATTATGAAGGTGATATTATGTGACAAGTAGGATGTCGACATGAATTTGGTCATCATCTATCTACCATTTTTCTAGGGTAGCAACATCTGTGGGTGGTGTGGGATTTGCATCCAGATGGTTGCACCATAGGTTCTCAAATTTTGTAGTTGTCCTAAGGCCTATGAACCATTGATCCCAATTATCCTTACCTTTGAGGGTACATCCAACATTTTATTTGAAGTTGGAAGTCATTATGACCTATGACACTACAAAGACCTAAAAGAGGTGTGTCAAGGTGTGAACAAGGAACAAATGACTAAGTGAGGTAAAATATGCTAGTAAATAATGAGCCAAGTGATGACAATGAATGAATGTGATCCACTAGACCTTGCTCACCATCCAAGTGGAATCTCTTTTACAAATGATGAATTGTACAAGTAAGTGGCTATGAGTCCTGATGCAACAGGATGATGATGTGGCTAAATTTAAAGTACTAAAAAAAGGTGTGTAGCCCAAACTAAAATACTATAGATGAATGTAAAAGCTAATATCTCCAATAGATGAATGTGTAGGCCAATATCTCCAATACTAGATTACACAACTGAATACCAAAGTGTGGGATGTGCAAAACTAGTAACCTCAATCTTATGACTGCAAGTAGGTGAGGTGCTGAAAGTTGGAGAGGTATAATGAGCTTATCTCAAATTAAGGCCTTCACCTGGATGCCCACATACAGATGCTCGATGATGAAATCCAAGCCATGATGGAGCCCAAGTCCTACCAGTCCTCACCCAGTTTACTATGGTCAATGATATACTCTCTGAAGAGAAGTACGTGCTCTATTCCATAACTATGATAGATATTGGATCGACTTAATTTTAATCTTGATTAAGAGTTTTTAGTTTTTTGAGCATAGGTGAAAGGATGATCCCTTTCCAAAGGTTCATGGGTATGGCTAACCCCCTTCACTATGTATTCTCATTAAGTCTAGTCTAGCTTTGACTCATAGGGCCTTTAATGCAGATTTCCCACCACCAAGGAAGTGGTGCCCTATCACGAGGCTAGGCTATGAAATGAGTCATCGGATGCATTCCTTTTAGGGATGATGCAAATATGTGAATCGATTTGCAATGAAAGAAAGCAAATGAAAACTAAAAATAGACTTGGAGTGCAGATGGAGTGCTACTACAGTGCTAATGTGGTAGTATGTATGTTAGGTGTGATCCACTAGACCTTGCTCACCATCCAAGTGGAATCACTTTTACAAATGAGGGCTATAAGTTAGCCAAAAGCAATGTGGAAAATTTTGTAAGCCACTTATACAAGTACAATGGAGAGGCTAGAAGCCTATTGTGTTATCAAAAAAACATGATCAGTTTACATAGAGGTTGATCTGATTGTATGGTTGTGTAAAAACAAACATGATTAGTTTACACAGAGGCCATCAAACTCTATCAGATCCAGATTTTGGATACTGTATGGTTGTATAAAAATGAACACGATCAGTTTACACAGAGGCCACCAAACTTGATCAGATCTAGATTTTGGATATTATATGGCTATGTAAAAATGAACATGATCAATTTACACAGAGGCCATCAAACTCGATCAGATCTAGATTTTGGATACCTGCAAACAGAGATACAAGCTAATATCTACAATAAAAATAAAATCTATGGAGGTTTTATGAAACCTCATGCAACATCCTCATGCTCTCCTTCAACTCAACACATAAATTTGTGGAGGAGGAGAGGAGGGGAATGCAATGCTTCTCCAAGCTTGGTTGTGGGAGGGGTAAGCATCCAAGCTCTGATACCACTTGTAGCAAGGATCAATGCTATGTGCCCAAGCTCAACCACATGAAACAAGAAAAAAGGAGGAGAAGATTTTTGACAATGGAGAGAATGAAAAATCACATCTCTCCCTTTGTGTTATGGAATTATATATTGAGAAAAATGAGATTAGGGTTAGGGTTCCCAAATCCATATTACATGAAATTCAAATGAACATGAAATGACATTACACATTAAAATAACCTATTCTAATGAGGTCTTATTAAAGCCTCATAACAATTAATTTGGAACCTAACTAATAAACATGACCTTGTAGCATTAACATGTCTTTAAAGTTTTGCCCCTAAGACCAAACTCATAAGTTTGCAATTATGCAACTATGCCCCTCCAATTTCTTTCCTTTACAAACCCTAACCCACTTGAAACCTAAATTTTTCCTCACATCCTTTCCAAATAAAGTGTTTGAATTTTATCAATTTTTGATGTTATGCCTACTAGCAATGTTGATAGTGACATCATACATAAGGATGAATTGCAATATAGTTTGTATAGTTGTAGCCTTATTGTCAAGGTTAATAACTTAGATTTCCAACCTGCCAAACATGCTTTCATTCTATCCAAACAAGATGTCCAAATATTATTTTTATTTCCTTTATAATACAAAGGAGTACCCAAATAGGTTGATGGAAATTTTTCAATTTTAAACCCTATGTTTTGTAGTATTAACCATCTAGTAGCCTTCTCATGATAATGTTGATTTCAACCACAAGCCCTCACTAAATAAGGGATGGAAAGAAAAGTATCATCAACAAATTGGAGATGATATTTGAAGGGAACATTTTTTGCAAGATTACATTGACAAAGTCTATGAGTACGAGAACCATTGATCAAAATAATTTTTTTTATAACAAAACCATACTTTTTGAGAATATCCTCTAGAAAACTCCAACAAACCCTTTCCTATATTTTTTCATATCTAATTTCATATGCATACCTAAATTTTTCATGGAATAAAGAGAATGTATGACCTCCTATGCAGTGATTACACCATGAAGAATTTGTTTACCACGAACAATACCACCTTATTCCTCTAAGATAACACAATCTATAATAGTTTTCAACTTGTTTGTCATAATTTTTGAAATGATCTTATAAATCATATTACAAAGGCTTATTAGATGAAAATTATCAAAATATTTTATCTCGCCTTTCTTGGGAACCAATATAATAAAAGTGGAATTGATCTCACTTATTGTAGCCTTCCTTTTCTAGGCCTCTTCAACTACAACCAACATACCACTCTTCAATATATCCTAGATTTTTTGAAAGAAAATTTTAGAAAATCCATCAAGGCCAAGTGCCTTGTTATGATGGAAAGAGAAAATTGCTTCGCATAGATCCTCTATAGATATCTTCTTCATAAAGCTTTCGTTTTGTCCCTGTGTGTTAATTGATCGAATATTTTATAAAATCTTACCTTATGCCAGGATCTTGCTTAATATTTAACAAAATATTTTTAAAATAATTTATTGTTTTTCTTGATATATTTCTTTAATTTGGAGTTAAAATGTTTTTGATGCAACAAAAATAAATGATTTTACTATAGCATAAAAAAATTGGTATTTCTATCTTCTTCCTTAAGTAATTTCTCCCTATATTTTTGGAACCAATATGACTCATTCTTTTTCAACACATTATGATAATCTAAAAGTAATTATTTTTGTTACATATAAAAATTTTGGTCCATTCTATTGCTTTTTAGTATCTTGTAAAATTTTTAGCTTGGATTCAATTTATTTCTTTTATTTAAAATGTTACAAAAATATTTGGCATTCCAAATCTTTATTTGCCCCTTTAGATATTTTATTTTCTGAACAAACCTGTACATACATGATTCTTCAAAATTTGTTTTATCCCACCATAGCATAACCATATAGAAGAAATTAGGGTCTTGGAGCCACGTAGACTATAAGTAAAATGGATTTGGATGACCACTATTGAGTAAATCACAAGTTAGGAGAATGGGTTTGGGATTTTATCCTACTCACAATAAAATATCTAAAAGGATTGTATACTTTATTTGCAACCATGTGTTGGATAACAAGAATATATCCATTTTTTTTGCTATATGATTTTGCTTACTATGTCTATTATCCCATGTATATCAAAATTTTGAAGAAATAACATCTCAAAGGCCATTTTAATTAACAAATACAGTAAAATATTGCATTGATTTAGACCATCTAAGAGTACCACCCTTCTTTTCAAAAGGAGATAGAACTATCTTGAAGTCACTTCCAAGAATCTAAAGATCATAATTATGAATCATCATTGTGTTTAACAAAAATATGCTAAGGAAGCTACAAGCTTACTATAGTGGTAAGGGCTTTGTCCTCTCTTTGGGAGGTCCAAGGTTCAAACCCCAATTGGGGACCAAAACCCCTCATAAAAACTTGTGTAAACTCAATGAAAATTGTGTAAGCTTACTGCAACGGTAAGAGCTTTGGTCTCTCTTTGAGATGTCTAAGGTTTAAACCCCACTTAGTATGAGGGGACCAGGACCCCTCATAAAAACCTGTGTAAACTCATTGAAAAAAAAAAACTAAGGTACTTACAACATATTTCATAGGGAGTAACTATAGTTAGAGCATATACATTTATAACCCCAACTTTGATGTTTTTCTCTTTCCCACAAAATAGTACAACCTAATTACTTTTTGCTTCTGATAAGTATCCATCACATTTGCATTTGTCTTGTATTCTTGCAATACTGTTGGAAGCTCCTATAGAATAAATTGTTAGACAACACCCCATCTTCCAAATCTTTAAGAGCATCCTTACATTCATCACTACTTAATATAATTTCTTGTATTATAATAAACTCAAGACTATAACAACCTATTAATTCCTTAATAACTCTTCTTTTAAAGGGCTTATTTATACCCCTAATATTCCATGATATTATTTTCATCATTATATTTTATTTATATTAGTGGGATTAGCCCCATTTCTTATTAATACCCATGATATTTTTTTTTGGCTTCCCAAATCAATATCCCTTTGAGTTTATTTATCTCGTCGTTCATGTTTTGAAAATCTTCCTCTCCTTTTTCCACTCCCACAACACTTTCATTCTCATAAATCTCCTCTATTTTTTCATATTATTCATAATGAGACTTATCTTCTAAATATTTATGTTGTGCTAAGGAATTTGAAATATAAGTAATAGCCTGATAAACACTTTCTTCTTCATGTTCCCCTAAAAACCCTTAAGTGCGAGGATGATCCTCCATAGCAATTACTTTTTTATATTGCCCTAAATTTTCAAGGATATCCTCCATATGCATTTCTTTATTATTTTTCTCTTGAAACCTTAGAGTGCAACAAATGCACTCTATTCTACTTTTATTTTTATTACAAGGAGAGGATTTTATGCTACTTGAGAAAAATGAAGATGATTTAACTGGATTAACCTTGACCTCCTTCCCATCATTCGCTTTAAAATTTGTCTCCCCATCTTCCTTTGCACCTTTAACTCTTTTTGAATTAAAAATTGCAGAATTTGAAATTGCACATTGTACTTTCTTATCCTTTTTGTCATTTTTTATTTCGATGGTTAATTTAAGTAAACTGTAATGGAATTTGCCATTTGATGATGCAAAGAGTTTTTTTCATCACTTTTTTAGGAGTGGAAAATTCTTTATTCTAAATTATACTATTATATGATCTCCTTGTTACATATTGAAGTTTGTCTCATGCCCAAAAAAACTCATATCTTTCTCCATTATTTTCACTTTGTGATCTCTTACCATGAGTTTGGGCTTGTAACATTTGTGACATTGGAATGCAATGTTTTCATAATCCACTCATTGATCCTATTCTCTTGATTTAGATTTAAACCTAATGGACTATGGTAAAGGTTTTGAAATATCCATAGTAACACATATTTAAGTGTATACAACATTCCTTATTTTTAATAGTTGTTCCCTCCTAGATGAAATCCCCTAGAGTATTGTCAATATTCTTCAAAATATTCTTATTGATGAGTTGATAAGAAAGCCCAAAAAGCCTATTGTACATCATAAACATTTCAATAGTCTCTATCTCCACAAAAAACTCACTCCATTGTCTTAAACATAATGCATCTTTGCCCCTCAACCAAGGGCCACCATCCACTATTTTATCCTTTATTTTTGAACTAGAGAAGTTAATGAGGAAAAATCATTTCAAAAGAAAAGTCATGAAGTAATTTGAATTCAATCTCCACTTCCACTTATCCAATTTTAAATCTCACAAAAACCTAGTTAATATCTATAGAACTTACATATTAATCATATGCTTTATGAAACCATTACATCATTACTTGATCATCTCATCCTTGATAATAACTTATGGTATAGTATATGCTTCCTCGATAGGGTTTGCTATAGATTTGGTCTTCCTCTTTCCAGTAAGGAGTTTCAAAATAACTTTCTTGCCATGTTACCTAGATTTTCTTTACTTTAATCCTTTTGTTTTTGAGTTTCTCGTAAGATCAAGAAAAAGTAGAAGTGGTGCTTGCTCCTTGCTCACACTTCTTGCTTGCACTCGTAACACATACTCGCTTCTATAACAAAAGAAGATAAGGTTGTCTCGTGGCTCATAGTCGCTCCTAGCTCGTAATCACTTCTAACTCACACTCCTTACTATCAGGTCAATTAAACCATATCCATATTACCTTTTATCAAAGATATTATTCATTTGTATTTTTATCAAAGATATTCATCGTCTTCTTCAAATTGTAATGTTTCCACAATTAACTCCTTAATATCATTTTTATTAGGAGATAAAATCTCACTCATCCAGTTGTCTTCTAAAATTTGAATTTTGCCAAGATAAAAATCAACATTACAAATAGCTGGAATATCTAATACCCAATTTCCATATACAAATATGTTGGCAAAAACAAATTGTCCATTCCCTAATACCCCTTTTTTAGGGGTCTTATTCATGCCCCTAATATTTCAAGATATTATTTTCATCATCACTTCTAGTTTTTATTTGTAGGCTTAACCCTAATTACCTTCTTTTTTGTATTTATTAATTGGTTATATGGGATTGAAATGGGCCCCAACCATATTACATCATGACCACATAGTGGTATCACAACAACTTGCCAAGCATGCATGTATTGCTTGGCAAGATTCAAAACTAGGTCTCCTCATTTAAAGTTGAGGAATATAATCAATTTAGATAATGATATTTGATAAAATGTTAAGGTTCACCCATGGGATTGGAACCTAGTTGATAAAATAAATAAATTCACTTTTAACAAATTACCCCAAATCCTATGGGTATAACAATTACCTTCTCATGTTGCCCTAAAAATCCTAAATTGCTATGAATATCCTTCATCCTCGTTTCTTTATTATACTAGTCTTAAAAGGCTAAAATGTAAGGAATAACCTCTACACTACTTTCATTTTTTACTAGTAGGAGAGTATTTTATACTACTTGAAGAAAATGAAGATGAATTACCCAGAATAAACTTGACCCCTTTCTCCTATGTTTTAAAATTTTCCTCCACATATTCCTTTGCACCTTTAAATACTAAATTTGAACTTACACATTATATTTTCTTATCCTCTGTATGCTTCTTTTTATTCTAATGATTGATCCAATGAATTATAACGACCTTTCCATATAATGTTGTAGATAATTTTTTTTGCGTCATCTTTTGGAGTGGAATAGCTTCAATCTAATATAACTTCTACTACAATATGATTTCCTTGCTTCATCTCAAAGTTTGTCTCATGACCAAAATAATATGTCCAGTCTCAACAATTGTAGCATCAAAATGCAATGTTTTCATAATCCACTTGTTGATCCCATTCTCTTGATTCATTTACAATCTTAATGGACTAAGGCAAAGGTTTTGAAATGTCCATAGAAACACATATCTAGGTATATGTAGCACACTTTCACTCCTTATTAGTTTATCCCTCCTTGATGAATCCCTCTAAAGTATTTCCACTATTCTTAAAAACATCCCTATTGATAAATTAATATGGAAGTCCAAAAAACCTAGTCCGCACCAGAAGCTTTTTAATAATTTTTGTTTTGACTAAAAAAATCTCACTCCATGGTCTTAAATAAAGGACATCACTCCCCCTAAACCAAGGGCCACCACCCATTATTTCATCCCTAATTTTTGAACCAGAAAAGATGATGAGGAAAAATCCTTAGGAATAAAAATCATAGAGTAATTTGAACTTAATCACCACTTCCACTTAATCCAATTTAAATCTTCTAAAATCCTGGTCATTATCCATGGACTTCACATATTAACCCTCTACTTTTAAAAACCATTATACCATTTTTGATGATCTCATCCTTGATATTCACATCTAGCGTAACATTTTCTCCCTAGATCCAACTTGCCATTTATTTGCTTTTCCTTGTTGTCTTCAACTTGGACATTCATACTTCTAACTAGTGTATTCAGACTTCTAATTAGGGCATTCAAATATGGTTTTCCTTTTATGCTACCTAGTGAGGCTTTTTTCTAATGTGCACTCTTTATATTTAATGTCCTATTTTTTTAATTGGTTATATGAGATTGACACATGCCCCTCTTGTATTACATCATGACCACATAGTGGTATTACAACTACTTGGCTATTATGTATGTATTGCTTGAAAAGATTCGAACTTGGGTCTTCTCCTTAAAAGTCAAAGAATTTAACAAATTGAGCTAATATCATTCGATTAAATGTTAAGGTTCACCCATGGGATTGGACCTTAATTAGGCTTTTAAAAATGGCTTACCTTCTATGCTACCTATTAAGGTTTGTTCCTAACTTGCACTCTATCTTTATTGTGCTATTTTTTTAATTGGTTATATGGGAATTGACACTGCCCCTCTTGTATTCATCATGACCACGTAGTGGTATTACAACAACTTGGCTATTATGTATGTATTGCTTGTCAAGATTTGAACTTGGGTCTCCTCCTTGAAAGTCAAAGAATTTAACCAATTGATCTAATATCATTTGATTAAATATCAAGGTTTGTCCATGGGATTAGACCTTAGTTGATCTTATGAAATTCTACACCTTCAACCAATTGTCCCAATTCCTATAGGTATCTTTATTATTATTTTATTTCAATTGGTTAAATGGGATTGAAACAAGTCCCACGTGTATTACATTATAATCACATAGTGGTATTACAACAAAGCTAGGATATTATCCATATATCACTTGAGAAGATTTGAACCTGTGTCTCCTCCTTGAATGTTGAGCAATCTAATCGATTGAGGTAATGCCATTTGATTAAAATTTTAAGGTTAAACATGAGTTTTTGAAAGGGGCCCCGATCCCCTTATATTGAGGTTTGAACTTGGGTTTCTTGGATGAAACCCCAAAGATATACCACTATGGTATCCCTCACGAGATTAAATTTTAGGGTAAAGCACATGTTATAAAAAGGGATCCCAGATCCCTTTTATCGGGGTTGGAACTTGGGTCTCCTAGATGAAAACCCAAAGACATACCACTACGATACCCCTTACAGGATAAAAATTTAAGGTAAAGCATGGGTTTTGAAAGGGTCCTAGTCCCCTTGTATCAAGGTTTGAACTTGGATCTCCTGGATGAAAATCCAAAGACATACCACTATGGCATCCCTCATGGGTCTAGAATTTTAGGGTAAAACATGAGGTTTGAAAGAGTCTCAATTCCCTTATGTCAGGGTTTGAACTTAGGTCTCATAGATGAAACCCAAAGATATACTACTACAGTATCCCTAGTGGAACAAAATTTTAGGATAAAACACAAATTTTTGAAAGGAGTCCCAATTCCCTTGTATCGGGGTTTGAACTTGGGTCTCTAGATGAAAACCCAAAGACATACCACTATGATATCCCTCGTGGGATCCAAACTTTTAGGGTAAAGCATGGGCTTTTGAAAGGGGTCTTGGTCCCCTTGCACCAAGGTTAGGGTTTGAACTTGTGTCTCTTAGAAGAAAATCCAAAGACATACCACTACGATATCCCTCATACGATATGGACATCTTTATTATTATTTTATTTAATATATATATTTTTTGATTCATAGGAGAGTTGGTTACAACCACAATATTTTTAGTAACTCTGTCTAAGCACAGGGTTCAAATAACAAGCTGCTCCCACTAAACCTATTCCACCTCGTTATTGTTGACTCAATGTGAGAGGGACCATCGCTCGCTTGGAATTTGGACCATTGTCGTCGATTTGGTTAAACTACTACCTTTGCAAATAGACTGTCTTGGAATTTGTACCATTGTCGTCGATTTGGTCAAACTACTACCTTTGCAAATAGACTGTCTTAAGGTTTGAACCTGGGTGTCTTCTTGGTATTTTATTTAATAAATACAAATAAACACAAATCTTTAATTTATAATTATTTTTAAAATATTTATTTTAATGAGTTATATAGAATCAAAATAAATTTCACCATCATTATATAATAATATTATAACAAATTCATGATAAATAAATTAAATTAATGTGACTTGATAAATTATAATTAATCTTGCTTAATAATTAACTATTAAATTTTTAATTTAATGTTATTATTATTATTTTTGGGCAAAGGAGAGCCGAGCGTAGAGGTAGTAACCACGCATAAATTGATAAACAACAAATATGAATGCATGAATGAATGAAAGATTTTAATTACGTCCGCGAGACCCAAATATGGTCTATGGGACCTCAAATATGGAAGTACAATTACTCAAATCATATCATATGATCTTTAATATCTTTGAGAAGGTTGTTCCTTCTCCCGCTGATTTGTGTTAGCAATTCTCCAACTTTTTTTATTTTCTTGTCTTCAAATAAATCTGTAATAAACTCGTTCCCAAGTGTTTCTTTGTATTTGTCACGGATATCTGAAAAACTCGGGCATTTATAGATGAAGTGTTCCTCCTGTCTCTACCGCCCCGTGTGCTGCATAGAGTACATATCCTTTCTTCCCATTGTTCTTTGGGCGTTGTCCATCTCCCCTGTTTCACATCTAAGCCTATGAGAGCTAGTCCTTATCTGAGCAATGAGTATTTTTTCCTTCCACTTGATTTCAGCGCCTATATACGCTTTTTTCCTTGTGGTCATACGTTGGGTTAAAATTTGCAATATAATATTGTCTTTTCCTTTTCCTGCTTGCATTTTTCCACATTCCACTTCTGAACTTTTCATTCACATAATTTTTAATGTCTTTGTTGACATTTGGGCATTCATTTATGTTGATTTCCCAACGTTTCATCCATTTCTGATTTTGTTTCATCCACGTATTCTTTCGCCTATGTAACTCTTCGTCTCTAACCGTTCTAGGCCATCTATCATTTGTCATGTTTTCTGTTTTTTTCAAGTAACATAACAGCTTGGTCATAGCAATTGCTTCTAAAGGGAACATTCCGGTTTCAGCTAGAATAATTTCATAAGGGGTTGTGGCCTTAATTTTGAGAAAGTTTGTGATTAGATATTTTTGAATCCTTTCTATTTGTCTCCATTTTGCATTTGTTGTGCCACTAGCCCACACCTCGCAACCATACAACGGAACCGGTGTAACAAGTAGGCCAAATAAGACCTTGGTGGTCTTCCAATCCCACAACTCGGCATTCCTACACCTGTTTTGAAGTGCATATAGTGCTCTCCAACCACTTTGAGTTCTTTTCATCCTACATGTATTCCAATTAAGTTTGTCATGAAAGTCTATGCCCAAGTATTTGTATTCTACTACTACATCAAGCGGTTCTCCTGCAAACTGAAATTTGAGTTGTTGCTTCTTCTTTTTTGCTGAAAAAATCATAATTTTTGTTTTGCTCGTGTTCACCCGCATCCCAACTTCTTTACAAAAGAGTTCTAGAGCTTGAAGGTGATCTTCTAGATCTTTGGCTGTTTTGGCCACAAGAATTACATCATCTCCATACATGAGGAGTTTTACCACATATTTGGCTAAATGCACACCCTCTCCCCCAAATTTGTTTATCCATTCTTCTAACTTGTCAATGTACAGCCCAAATAAGGTCGGAGATAGAGGGCAACCTTGTTTGACACCTATGTCACTACCAAAACATTCGGATAACCCTTCCCGTGTTCCCGATTCTAGCTTTTACATGCTCATATAGTCCCGTGAACTGCTGCCCCGTAGTGAATTGGAACCTCTAGTTCTTCCATTCTGCTCCATAATTTTTTCCTAGGCACTGTGTCAAATGCCTTTTTGAAGTCTACAAAACAGCAAAAAGCCTCCTCTTTTTTCTCCCATATTTTTTCCACTATGTGTCCGAGCGTGATACGTTGATCAATAGTTGAGTGTTTGGGCCTCAAACCCGCTTGACCCTTTGCTCTCTTTCCCGTTTCTTCCCGCCCATATGTCTGATCCTCCGCTCTATCATACTCCCAAACAACTTTGCAAAGAGAGGGTTGATCATGATAGTTCGATAGTTTGAGGGATTATTTACATCTCCACTTTTAAACAAAGGAATGGTCAAGCTAGTTGTCCACTCGGTAGGGAAGCCATTTTGTATGACCTCATTGAAAATTTCTTTGATTTGCGGTGCCAAGATATCTACCCCCCATTTTATATGCTCGCTTGAAGATTGTTTATGTCACGGGCTTTTCCAGTTGCTAACTTTTTTATCCCTTGAATAATGTCTTCAATTGTGAAAAGTTCTTTCTTGACAATGATAGTAGGTGGTGTCTCCTGCTGGTTACTACGCTGATACAGTTGTTTTGAATACTCCAACCACTGATTAACTGTTATGTTATTTTCAGTTTGCATCCTTTTCACGCTTAGTTCCTTCCAAAATTTCTTTGGTTCATGCTTCCCTAAATAAATCAATTCTTCCCTCCTTGTTTTAGTGTATTCTTCTTTTTTTGCCCTTACCAGCTTCTCATATGCTTTTTTGTTTGCTCTTGTTTTACCCGTTGGTTCCTTTAGTAATCTTCGCATTTTTTTGCAATCTTCATCGAACCATGGGTTGGTTGGGAAGCTATTCCTTTCTTTCTTTTTAGGTTTAGCTCTCTTGCATTTTTTTAGAGCTTCTTGAATAACTTGCATTAACCATTCACTCTTCCTGTAATCTCTACTACTGTGATGTAGTTCTTCCCTTTCCTGTAACTTATTATTTAATACCGCTCTAAAATTTTGCCGATTTTCATCTGTTAAGAGAATGTTTCCCTTGTGAGGATATTTATTTTGATTGCCTTGCAAGTTTTTTTCCCTTGGTTTGTCTCCATGCATTCGAAGTTTCATAACAATTGGGTTGTGATCTGACTTAAGTTCCACTGGAGAATCTTCCACTTCTAGCTCCTCTATTTTTGGTATGTAATTCCGTGAGCATATTACATAGTCTATTACACTTTGTCCCTTATATGTTTTGCATGTATACTTTCCTGAATTTTTCCATTTGTTCATCCCATTGCAAATAATCAAATTGTATATGCCGCAAAGACCTAACAACTCTTCTCCATATTGCGTGATAGCCCCATGCTCATCTTCCCAAGTCCCGGTCCACTGTTGATTTTCCTCTTCTGGCATCCAAAGAGGATTAATCTCAATATATTCGTTACCTTCTAGAATGTTAGCTTGCTTATTTGCTGTCCTTGCATTGAAATCTCCAATTAATATAATATCTCCCAACTTACTGTATATTGAAATGTCTCTTTTTAGGGAGGAGTATGGGTCTTCTCTCTTAAGGTCATGTTTCTTATAGAATTTAGAATTCTTGGGAGCAAAATAACATGCCGCTATGCTAATAACTGACTTATTTTCTAGGATCTTTATCCAAATGTACCGTTTGTTTTCATCTTGTTTTTCAATTTTAATGACCCTATCCCATTCCTCTTTTATTAAAACCATAATACCCCCATGCCCTTTGCCATTTTCTCGTCGCTTTATTCCATACCCGCTATTTTTTTGTATCCCACAAATTCTGGAGTCCTACATCCATCGTGTTCATGTGTTTCGTCAATATGATTATATCTTTGTCTCTAGCAATGGGCCCTAACCCGGGTCCTCTTCTCCAAGGGAAACCTCTACGAGTTCCAACTTACCATTGTAAGATGTTCCCGGCGAGCCATACTCCCTATTTTTTTTTTTGATTTGTTTAGATGTGATGTATGCCTTTCCATTGTAAGATGTTCCCTTCATTCCTTGCTGCCCTCACCTTTTCACATTCCTTATTTCTTTCTTCCTCTTCGTAAAAATGTTAGGTCATCATCTAAATAAAATTGTGACCCTCTCAAAGATGCCTCTGTTTCTAAGTAACCTTATTTTATCCTCGTAGCTCATCAATGTGACCCGAATATGTCTATCTCTCGCCTCCTTCTCTCAGCCTCGCCAATTCCCGCTTACTTTTTTTATCCGACCCTTCCATTGTAACCGATCCGACAAGAAGTTCCCCGGTTAAACGATTTGTGTCTTCCCCGTCCCCATAATCTTTCAACCCTTTGATGATTATATTTGTTAACTTCTCATGTCTTTCTTTCTCTTCTGTTATTTGAATTTTTACTTGCTTCTCTATCAACTCTTTTTGTTGATTGACTGGTTCTTTTACTACTTGAGACCATGTCTTTGTCTTTGCTAATTCATTTCGTAGCTCATTTTCTCTTGTTTCAATGTTTTGGAGTGTTTTCTTTACCTCTTTTATTTGATTTGCATTTGTTTTTTCCACCTCTATTGCATCATTGATTGGGGGATGGATGGCTTGTTTGAGGACATGCCATTCACGTTGACCCATGTTTGCTAGGTTTTGTAGCTTTGACACTTGCTCCTTGAGCTGGTTGTTTTCTTTTTCCAGCCTTCGAATGGTGTTTATAACCTCATCTCGATTTAGTTTCTCTTAATTTCTCCCTCCTTTCCATGCTTTCAAGTTTCTCTTTCATCTTCATTAGCTCTTGCACACAAAGTCTTGGTGCCCACATGAGTGGTGTAGTTGTCGGACTGTAAGTTTCTTCCTCATCTGAAAACTCATTTTGGTGATTTGCCTTTGATTGTTCCTTATTCTCCACCTGTTTATGTGGTAGAATATTTTTTATTGTTATTTTTTGATATGCCCTTTTCATTGTTGTTGCCCTTGCTCGTGCTTGTCGACGCCTTAATATCCTCCAATACTGTTTCTCATTGACATATATTGGTTCTTGCAATTGTTGCTTCCCTTCTTCCATTTTCAAACCCTTTATAGCCGAACCCTCTGTACTATTGATCCGTTGAAATAAATGTGTAATAAAACCCTCTTGCTCGCAAACCCTCTGCTGCAAACCCTTGCTGATAATAAAACCTTCTGCCGCAAACCCCTATAACGAATGTATTTCTCCTACCTACTTAAATTGTTTTATAAATCGAAAGAGGACAAAAAAATATGCTTACCCGATGAAATAGATGTTTAATACAATACTCCGCCGCAAACCCTCCTTGCTCTGCAAAAACCCTTTGCCGCAAACCCTTTAATTTTTTTTTGTGCTGATATTTCTTGTCTGGAGTGTACAGTTCAAATATTCTTCGTTCTATCGGCTCTGCTTCAGTACGTGCATGGGATTCCCCTATAGAACAAATGCGTAGCCACAAATGTTGTTTTTATCTCGTGCATGAACAGAAGAGATAAATTTATGTGGAAGAAGACGATGAATGTGCATGATGGTGCATCTTCCCTAGGCACGCAAAGTAGGCAAATAGGTAATAGGTAATAGGCGTTGCAGAAGAAAGTCAGATAAATGCCCCACAATCTACCTAACACTGGTTGTGAAAGCACAATTCCAACTCCATTATGTAATATTGTGTAACATGAAACGAGATGAGACTACGGCGGCTGCGCAGCGATCGTCAACTGTTAATACTCATTCAACAAAATGTCCCAAATATGCCTTTGGAGCCTGCTGCCTCTTCACTCCTCAATCCTCTGAAACAGGCGGAAGCCTCAGCCCTTTACTTTTAACCTTTAATGGACTAGGTTCGGCCCACTAGCTAATATTAATTGCCAAACCCAAATCCGTAGAGTTAAATCAACCCTATGCTATTGGCCGACTATAATATAATCAGTCACGCATCATCATTATTATTTGACGAGAAAAGAAAGATACACTTCTCAGGTGGAGGAGGAGGTGGTACCGTCGATTATTTGGTGATAACAATTCTGCTAATTTCCTCTTCACATGCGTGATCGTGAAGGACAAGCAAGGATGAACAATTTGTCTCAATACCCTCCGAAATGGGGAGATATTGTTACCAGAAATCTCAATTCTCAGACGCGGCAGTGTAAGTTCTCATACCTCAATTGACCACAACATTCCTTTCATCATTTTGAATTACAAGTATGATGACCAAATAACAAGTGCCTTCCCTTTCCCTTGAACTGGAGAAAAAGCAGAAGAGAATTGGACTTGAATTGAGTGCTATTTAAGCGGGCAGGTTTTGTGATTTCGAATTCGTAAAATATAGTCTTGTACTGACCATTATGTAAATAATTAGAATGTGCTATGTATCAATAAAGATGAACTTTCTGTACATTCTGTATTAGGATTTTATTTATGCAAGTTTGGTATAGAGGTTTTATGAATAGGATGAAGTTGTGAGGATTCAAGTGATTTGTGCGCTGAATACGATATAACTCATTGAACAAAAGATGAATGCTAAGTTTTAGCTGTGAAAGTTTTAATTTGATGATAAAGAAGTGAAGCCCAGTGCCAGCGCATCTGTCCATTCACTCTTAGAAATTGCGTGGTGATTGTCAGCAGGACTTGCAATTGAGCAGTGAATTCTACGCTGGCATGTGCGAGGGTTTTTATTTGGTGGTGGCCAATGCTTGGAAGAAGGAATTCTAGTGGAAGAGGTCCTAAGGTGAGGCCCGAGTGTGAACCTGAATCTGCACCTGCACCCGAAACTAGTTATTTTCTTTGTGATTGTTCAATAGCCGTATCGAGACCTACATCCGTAATGCTGCAACATTTTCAAGAACATGCGCCAGAAACTGTCTCTGCTTCTGCCTCCAGTGAGCAAAGCGCAGTACAAGGAGACTTGTGCTCTTTAAGAATTCAAAGTCAACCGGAGACTAGAGATGTGCATAGTTTGCCAGTTGAGTGTCCCATTTCGAGCTTAAGCCCAGAGTGTACGACGCTGAATTTTCAACATTGCCATGAGGATGAAATACAGTGCCAGATTGTGAAAGATTTGAGTCATTTTAAACGTGTTCATAGAGTGGAGAGGGATGGAAATGGAGATGGTCACAGGCAGATTTCTTGTCATCATGAAACAGGAGATGGTGGCCAGCAAGGGCAAGATACAAAACAAACATCAGGAATGGGTGACGAGGTGGAAGAGGCACAATGTCATGGATTGCTAAGAGCATTTGGAGAGGGCTCAAAAGGAGGCATGGAACAAGCAGAGAGTGATGCAACTCTTCTGACCATTGCTCGCACTGTTAGTACTGTGAGCACAGACAGTTATTTTGATTGTTGCAGGTATCACTTCTAATATAACTTATTTTCTGTTTGTTATATCCATTATAGAAGTATTTAAATTTGTTTAAGATTGGATTGTAATTCCTAATTCCACCATAAAAGGAGTTTGCAAGTTTGGTAATTTTGCAGTCATAAGAAAAGCATATAATATCGACAAATGCAAATGCTTTCTTTTCCGTCTAATTGTCATCTTGGGCAGAAGCGTGTATTTTCTCTTTTATTTTGATTTTGTTTGTTTGCTTACCTATATTATTATATCCAAATTTATACAAAACCATGCCGACTTAAAAGCCATTGGCCAATCTCAAACTTCAATTGTAATGACATGATTTCATTTTAAAGATTTTTGAATGCTCTATGTTCCCCTAATATAGGATATTGAAAAACAGTTTCTTCCGTGGCAGTTCTAATACTGGAACACACAATCTAAACCTTTTTTGTTTACCTGCTTTGCGATTGTCTTTTGATGGAAATGATGATTCGCAAAAGAACTACATATACAAGAGGGGAAATCAGTTCTATGCAGAAATTGAAACTCAGAGACAGGCTGAGGTAATTAAACTGAGAAAATTTGGAAGGGGAATGTATCCTAATATAAAAAGTTTTGTTAATTTTTTTCCTAGAACTGAGCACATTATTTTTTTCTTCTTTACATTTAATAGGGGTCATCTCTTTTTTTTTCATTGCAAGTTTCATTGGCAGTCACCTAAGGAGTGCATGCAACATAGTGAGAACTGTTGTTAGAGGCTGTGTCATCCAACTGTAGTGAATTCTGTGTGTCTTATTTTGAAGAGTCCCGATGGTCTGGATGTCTGGATGTTTATGTATATTAGTTTCCAAACCATTCTGAAGTGGATTTTATTAGCTGGGTGACCTCCTTTTCTGAGCTCTTATTAACTTTTTATAGATGTTTACATCTTCAGGGAAGGCCACATTTTTGTGAGCACCCTCTTTGACAAATTTATTCATTTTCTAGTCACATGATCAGACGTATATGTAGATTATGAATGTCGGATAATTCTTCAAGATGGTCTAATCTCTGTTTCTTGACATTCCTTTTACCAGGGGTTACCTTTTTCCTTCTTTTCTGAAATTTTAAAAAGCAGAAAAATCTATATGAAAAACTGTTGACAGTCTAACCATGTAAGAACTAAAGACAATATATGCTCGCGAATGCTCTCAAACTCAGTTATTAGAATCAAAAAGAATTCTGTCATGATCCTTATCTATTTTTCTTGAAGCAATGGGTGAACTAGCCCTTCAATGATCAAGGTGCTTGTCTTTGCTGAGATGTTTAATGCTGCCTTGATTGCCTTGAAGGATCTTGGTAATCTGTTTAATCTGTTATTAGCAATCAAAAAGACTATTGTCATAATCCTTATCTATTCTTCTTGAAGCAATGGGTGGACTAACCCTTCGAAGTTCAAGGTGCTTATCTTGACTGAGATGTTTGATGCTGCCTTGATTACCTTGAAGGATCTTAATCTGTTTAATTTTATTTCAAGAATTGTACTTTCTTTCAGCCCTTCTCCAATTGCAATTTTCAAAACTTTTGTCTGGACTTCACCAGTTGCAATTAATTAATCTTAGGACCTATATTTCCTTTAATCTTGTTTTGAGCCAAAATCGGTTCTCTCTCCTTAATTTTTGAGCTATTTAAAAAAATAAAAAGATCTTTAAAAACATTATTGTTGTGTAATTGCTGTTTTAGGCAATATTTTCAGTTTACCCCCACATTTGTTGGATATTATCTTATTTTTGCACATAATATATAATCTCATGAGATTTCACAAAAATTGGTGGACGACCTTCCTTTGCCAATGACAAAGCGTCCTTGACCATACCTATTTGGATGTGTCATGAAGGAAAAATAGCCTACTCTTGTCACTTGTGTTTTTTGACATTTGCCATTGAACCATTCTGGGACATTGTGGTATGTGATGTCACTCCATTGGATTGTTACATTTTGCTATTGGTAATCTGACCATATTGGCCAAGGCCAATAGTGATGATGTAAGCCCACAAGCACTCTTTGTTGAATTTGTAATTTGATTTATGGCCAAGGGCCGAAATTGTGTGATGTCTTGGATAGGCCTAAGGGCATTTCATTGTGCAATGTATTTATTATTTTGTAATATTTTATTATGTAAGCCCAATGGGCCATGGTTAACCTTGTTATGATTAAAATTTATGCTATATTTGAGTTTAACCTAAAGCCCATTTGTTTTTCTTTTTCAATTGGTTATATGGGATTGAAACGGCCCCACCCATATTACATCATCACCACATAGTGGTATTACAACAAAGCTTGGATATTATCCATATATCGCTTGGAAAGATTTGAACCTTGGTCTCCTCCTTGAATGTTGAGGGATCTAACCAGTTGAGCTAATGCCATTTGATATAAAGCCCACTTGTTATGTTGGCTTAGGTTAAACTTTATGATGTAATTAGGGGTTTTGGTATTGCTATAAATACCCCCCTCACACTCCTCATTTCTTATCAAAGTGTTGTGCAATATTATCTATGGATAGTGATTATTTATGGTGCCCAAGGGCACCTACCATATCTTTCTCTCTTTTTACCTTCTTTACGCTTTCTATATAAGATTTGAGTGGATGAAATGCTTTTGTTAGTTTTTGGAAAATATTGTGAATTCCAACATGGTATTAGAGCGGGTATGGAGCAGCATTGCTTGGTCACACAAAAGTGTAATTTGGAGTCTCCGATTCTTCTTCCAAATGCTAGGGCAATTTCTTTCTCTAGGTTTTATAATTTTTTTTTACTTTAAAACTTAGTGAGATCATCCTTTCATCATCTTGTCTTTCTTCTTTCAAAGATAACCTCCTATCCCTTTCTTCTTTTTCGTCTGAGACCTTTTTCGAATTCAAATGGCTGATTCTTGCTCTTGGCGGCGAGAGCAAATATTTTTTTTAAATTTGAATTTGGTTCCCACTAGTGTCTTGGCAGGAAAAAGGCATGAAAATGTGCTCACTTCATTGTCTTGGTCGCTCTCGAACACGCCTTCTAGCTAAGGCGTCAAAAATGCTATGCATCAAGAGGCATGGCCAAAGTGGATAGTGCAGTGTTCTTAAGTCTTGTTGCTCAGACGAATCCGGGGTTCAAATCCCATAGTGCTTTTAGTTTCTTGGTCTCCCTCTGCAAGGGTTCTTGGCTTGATCTGTTCCCTATTGTGTCCGATGCGAAGCCATGGTAGCCCAATCAACAGGGTTTGTGCTTGGGCGTGGGGAATAACGGGTCACTGGTTCAATTCCCATCCTTGCCTCTTTTGCATTGGTGTTGTTACTATCAGAATGGAGCGTGGTCTTCAAGGAGGCATTTCCATTTTGCACAGTTGAGGAATGGGTGCTATACTGGACAATGAAGGCATATTAAGAGCGGGAGGATTATAGGTGAATCCACGGGCTGGAGGATACGGACATATTTCTTTGAGGCAAGGACCAGCTAGTCCCAACGACAAAGTTGCAACATGGTTTGTGCAAAGCTTTTGGTGACAAGCGTGCCCGGGTTTGATTTGCAGTGGTGCTATTTTATGAAAGGTAGAGATAATTCAAAGGCCGACATGGTACTTCTTTGTGCTACAAACCAATTCTTTTACCTATATACCTATCCAACTTTTTAGGAGGAGACAAGTGTCGCAGTTGCATTGGTTCAATATTGTTGAATTGGCCAAAGATAAGTGGACAACATCAACAAATCGTGAATTGCCAAGTGGCAGTAGGTGGTTGGCTCTTTTTTCCCTAAGGTTTGGAGCTTCAATTTTTTTTGGGGGTTCATTGGGGCAAAATTTCCGGAGGCCATAACTTATGCATATGGAAGCATTTTGAGCCATTTTTATTTTTATTTTTTAAAAATCGGATGATTCCACGCATTGGTGGCATCAACTCATGAACCTGCTGCTGTGTTAGGGGTCGAGTTGTGTAAGATGGACCACAAAGCCCTAGTTACTCACCTTAATGGGCGAAATTACAATATTTGGTCAACTCAAATGATCGGCTTGCTATGAAGTAAGAACCTGTGGTGCATCTTTCAGGAGGATAAAGCAATTGTTCTTGATGATGAAGCTCGACACCAAAAGGCAAAAGAGGCTCTAGGTTTGTTTTCCTTGTTGATTGAACCAAAGTTGCTTTTCCATATCAAAGAAGAGAGTGACCCTATCAAGGTATGGTCAAAGTTGCATGAACTTTTTGGAAAGGTTAATACTACTAAAGTAAGTCGCTTGGAATTAGAGCTTTCTTCTCTTAAGCTAGTTGAGTTTGATAACGTTGAGGACTATATTGTGAGATTCAAGGCTTTGAGGGCAGATATTGCATCTTCTAGAGGCAAAAAGAAAGATGATGCAGAATGCATTAAGATTGTCCTTGCTAATCTCTCCCCCTCCTTTTAGATATTGAACCTAATGGTTCATATGATTCCTATGTTCTTGGAATCCCAAAAGACTCTTACTCTTGATCAACTTTTTTCTCTCCTAGTTCACTTTCAGGTTGCAATGCGGAATTGTGGTGGTGGAACTCCTCAAATACAGGCTCATGCAAAGGAATTCCAATCTAAGGAGGCTAAGACCTAGGGGCCCACGAGCAAGGCTAAGTCTTCAAAGAAATCGAAGACCACTTGCGGATACTGTAAAAGGGAGGGACATCCTACGAAGAATTGCTTGCTGAAGCTGCAAAAGATTGAAGCTAAGTTCTTGAAGCAAGGTGGACATCTTTTAGATGATGAGGGAGATTCAAATGGATTTGCCTCAACTGTAGAGGCCCACTAGAGCATCCATTATGGGGGGAAGATATTATTGTCACTAATGTCTTCTCTCCTTGGCCCCTCAATTCAGATTATGGGGGATGTTGAATTTGTAATCTGATTCATGGCCAAGAGCCGACATTGTGTGATGTATTGGATAGGCCTAAGGGCATTTCATTGTGCAATGTATTTAATATTTTGTAATATTTTATTATGTAAGCCCAATGGGCCATGGTTAACCTTGTTATGGTTAAACCTTATTTAATATTTGTAATTAACCTAAAGCCCACTTGTTATGTCGGCTTAGGTTAAACTTTATGATGTAATTAGGGGTTTTGGTATTGCTATAAATACCCCTCTCACACTCCTCATTTCTTATTGAAGTGTTGTGCAATATTATCTACGGATAGTGATTATTTATGGTGCCTATGGGCACCCATCATATCTTTCTCTCTTTCGTCTTTTTTTTTTTTTTGAGTAATATTTCTTCTACACATCCACCATGGGGATTGAACCCGGGTCACATCACCGATAATGCAAGTGGCGTCCTTGCTGGTAGACCACACTTTCGTCTTTCTTTATGCTTCCTGTATAAGATTTGAGTGGATGGATTGCTTTTGTTCATTTATGGAAAATATTGTGAATTCCAACGCTCTTGATGTAAGCCTAAGGGCAAGTGTGATGTACACTTTATGTAAGCCTACAAGCAATTGTTTGATGTACTTACCTTTAGCAAGATTGATTAAACCAATCATGTGGTTAACCTTAATGAGTCAATTATTGAGGGTTTATAACTTATAGTTGAAATTGACTTAACCTTGAGCCTTATGTTAGCCTAGGATAATGTAATATGTAATTGTTATTGTTGGGGATTAGGTATTTGCTATAAATACTTCCTAACCACCGATCCATTGTATCAGTGAGTGATATCAATGTGATATTTCATTGGGTGCCCAAGGGCATCCACCGCTCCTATTTTGTTCGTCTTTCATTTAGTTGCTTTCTTCTTTCATTAGTTATTCTTTTGCATACAATTTGTGATGAATGCTATGCTTTTGAACGTTTCTAGAAAGTATTGTGAAATCTGACATCTTTAATGCCTTTCATAAGACTTACCTGTTGCAGAAGGATGGTAAAGTGTAGAAGTTCACTTCTGTTAATCCTTTGCTTTCTAGTAGACCTTCAAGGAAACAACTTTATTTGCACAAATTTCTTACTCTTTCTATCCTTTGAGAAGATGTTTGTTATCTGACCTGCAACAACCATTCATCCTTGAGACAAATTCTTCTCAATATGCCATTGATGCAGCTCTTAGGGAGGGAGGACACTTAGTCTGTAATAGTTTTCAATTCTTGGCCCTTATTTAAGTAGCTCTTCTGACTTCACATTCATACCACGAACACAAGGAGCAAGACAAAGGTTCTTCCTTCGAACAAAATCCAATGAGGCTTCATGCCAAATTCAAGGGTATTTTTCAGCATTCACAAATCACATTTAAGACACTTCATGACGGACTTCAAGAACCTCATTTTTTCTATATTGGTGACCATGTTTGGCTTCATTTGGACAAGCCCACCTCTCACGGCTATGTCACTTGGAGGAGGTGGTCTTAGTCACTCGTCCTGCAGATTCTCTTTCAGATTTTCATCACTCCTTTGTGGATGATACTTTGCTTAATGTTTGGACTTGTCCCAATTGCAAGAAGCAAACCCCTAGTTACTTGGTGTGCTTCACCGACACTTCGTAAATTCAGGCCAAGTAGTTCTCCATGTTAGCGCTTTTAACAAAGTTTGCTTATCTATTGTAGAAGTTGGAGACAACTTCCACTAAGCAGGGAGGAACTGATGAGATTTATAATGGTCTTTATTATTAATCATCTCCTACTTCATTTCAATTATCTCGGTTAGTAATGAGAGTCCTAATTTGCATGTCCAGCTGGAGTCTTAATTTGTGTCCAGTTCATCACAATTGGACAGAGTGAGGTGTCCATGCACGTATATAGATCAGTAACTGCATGCAAGTTAAACAAATTGAAGCATCCATTCATGTCTGGTTCAAGGGTACTGTTTGATTGATTGGATGTAGTTCTTTCCCTCTACATAGGGTTCACTCTTGGCTATAATCTGTTACTTGGCTTCGTCGTATCACTTCAGCAAATGCTGTACCCAACTTAAAACGGATCTGCATTGTATATACTAATATATATGGCGGCTTTGATGTGATGCTTAGAACATAAGGTTATGGAACTCAGTTTTGGTCATGCGTGCATACCCAGACTTGTATCCCATACTGAAGAGAAAGGTCTTTTTTGCATTCTTGAAAGGAATTTTGCTTGGGATATGAGAGTATGCAGGGGAGAGGTTTTCTTTGTGCCATTGTCTTGAATCTGGTCGTTGGAAGACTATACCAGAGAAGTAAAACATTGATTAGTCCTCATTGATAAGTATCCTTGCTTATAATAAAGAATAATATTTTGAATAGTCTGGAATGGGCCCCACGGATAATACATCGTGACTGTGACCATATCCTTTTCAGAGTATGTTGAGCTTTATGAATCTGATTTCAGAGTATATAGAAGATTATTTTTAATTATAACGTTATACAGGATTGAAATAGGCCCCCACCTATATTACATTGTGACCGTGTTACCACTGTATTTTATAATTTTAACAAACTGCAAAATGGTATTATAACAAAGTACTGGTAATTATCCATATATCATTTGGCAAGATTTGAACCAGGGTCTTCGCCTTGAAAGTCCACGTGTTTAACCACTTGAGCTCATGCCATTTGATATAAGCTTTTTAGCATTTAGCCTCATGCTAAATAAAATCCAAATATTGGATATAAGCTTACTTGCTTTGGAGAAAGTCTAAGCTTGCTTGGTTCTTAGCTTTTTCTTTTTTGTTTATCAAACAACCAATAGCTTAAACTTGAGCTTTAAGCTTGCTATAATAAAGCCAAAGCTCGGATTCTGCATGGAAGCACAATTATTAACAAGAAGATCGAGGCGCGTGAGCCATCAGATCCTTTTCAACCAATGGCCAACATTTGAGCTTGCAGAAGTTTGAGCATGTGCTAGATAGGAGCCTGAAAAGTTATGAACTTGTGTTGTTATCGGCCAAACATATCAGTCTAGAGATTGAGTGATCAAAAGCCTTTGCAAGGCCCAAGCTTGAGTGATTAAGCTTAAGTGCACTGTGTGGGAATCATGACAAGTGGATGGTAGATGCTTCAGCTTACAAACTTAAGAGCTTGTGCTGAAAAAAACTAGAAATGTTGTGAGCTGCTTCAGTGACTGTAGATAGAGGCTTTGGACAGGCAGTGGAGAATGAAATCTTTAGAGAGCCTATAAGCTTAAGGCCAATGACTGATCGTGACCCTCCACAGCTTATCACATTAGCATTCAAAAAGCCACTAAAAGAGGCTATTAAAGAGGAGTTTCCCTGCATAAAAGAGGGGTGAGATTGTGAGAGAGAATGCCTAAGAACTTGGTATGCCATAATCCACAGTATTTATCCTTGTTTAGATTTCTGGTGTCTTCTCAGTAGCTTATTGTGTTTCCTGTCATGTCATAGATATGATATGACAAGCAAGAGCTTCTGGCTGATCAAATGTCTAGCCAGAGTCTGTGCCTGTAGCCAATTAGGTTTGGGATTTGTGAAGCTAGTAGCTTAATTGCCTTATCGTAATAGCTTCTACCTCTCAGAGGTGTTGTTGTATCCAGTTTCATCTTTGGTTTTGACTAATAATAATCTCCTTGGTAATCTAAATGGTTTATCTTCCTATTTTATGCATGAGTTCAAACACATGGAATTACTTTAATTAGTCCTTTGAAGTTTTTCTATGTTTGTGAATGTGTTTCTGATTACACCTTCAACAGTTCTCAGTTTTACATTGTAAGCAGTTGTGTTCTTTGTGGGTTTTTCCTTAATATTATATGTGAAAGTTAGTTGGTGTGTATTTTAAATCTTATATGTTAAAATTTTTGAGAATACTATGGTGTCCAATGGATAATGCTGCTAATTAAAGCTTAAGGGAATTGATCTCATTCATTCTCAAAAATGTACGAAGCAACAGCAAATCTATTGTTAGATATGAGCTATAATGACATATGTTTAGCTTATACCGAGTATTTGTAGTTGACCCTCTCTAGCTGGTGATCTAAGGAACAAGAGGGAGGCATGTTGAATCAGCCTTCCTCTATCTTTTTGAGCACCACACTTGTACCTTCCGAAATTGCACTTGAGGAATTTTTGCAAATCTTCTAATTTTATCTGCAACTAAAGAGACAGCTGCAAAACTGCAAAAGAAGATAACTTTGCATGCAAAGTGAGCAAGCACACTTTGCTTTCTTTATCATTATTTCTCACTTTGCATGCAGATTAGTGTTTCCAATCAAAATTTTGCTTAAAAACGCTTATATATTTACATTTTGCAACTGCCTCATGAAAATCTTGACTCACTGTTTGTTTCTGTTAATAAATATTATCAACCATTACTCTCCTCTCACTGATCTTTTTTATATGGAGCTGGTGAGGCTCAGAGCTTGCATGCTATGCCTCACTTGTAAGGACATTCAAGTTCAAAGCTCAGCCGTGGAAAAATTCCAGGGAGGGGATATGCATTGTTAGTAATTGGTAAAAGCCTTAATTGGGTTTTCCCTACCTGATTGGATGCCATCTCAAAAGAGTAATGGCTGACTTGATCTAGATGTGCTTCAAATTTTACACAAATTATTCTTACATCCTGGCTTGGCTGGTACAATACCGACAACCAACAACTAATCAAATGGGATATTTTAGTATTAATCAGAAAACCAAGTAACATAAAATCTTTTTACTCAGGTTTTATGGTCATCAGCAGCAGATCAAGAAGAATTATGCTAACTTTCAAGAGCAGGGAGACCGATTAGAAGACTAAATTAAAACAGTAGTTTCTTTAGAGAATACACACACACACGCATGGAAAAATCATTCCATTTAATCAAATCCCATGTAGAGTGCATAAGTAAGTTAGTGTTATATCTTATTGCTTTTTGCTTCTTGATATTCAGTAGCCTCTGGCCTGTATCTATTCTTCAGTTCAATCCATGAACCAACTCACAGCTAGCTAAATATCAAGAATGAAAGCAATACATTTGTCCTTCCTTTCAGTGAAAAGTGCCCCCCAATTCTAGCAAGAGGAACACATCATCCAGCTGAAGGTTGTGCCAGATAGAAATGAAATGAAATGAAATATTATTAATGTCCCCGGTGGGCCAAAAAAAGACCTAAACTTTTGCGCCATTTGGGAACCGAACCCGCGTCTGTACCGTGGCAAGGTTCTAGAGCTAAATGCAACATAAAGAATATAAAAAGGGGCTCTTGAGATATTATGACCTTCTTCCAAGCTATCTATGTGGATGTCCTTAACACCTTAACAAAGAAGTTACTATAAGCTAGACAAAATAAAAAATAAAGGTCTTTCTAATTAATGTATCCTTACTGAATGTTTCTGTTAATAATATTCTCAAACAGTACCTTCCTCTCACTGATCTTTCTTTGATGTTGAGTTGATGAGGCTCAGAGCTCACAAGCTATGCATACCTCACTCATTAGGGACATCTAGGCCAAACCTTGGCTATGGAGAAATTTCCTGGCAGGGGATATGCACTGGGAGTAATTGGGATTATGTCTAATCACAGGAGGCATCATATTTTCCCTGTGATGGGTAAAAGCTCAATAGTCTTATCTCTACACACCTGAAATAGGGTTTGCCTGCCTGATTGGATGCTAGCTCAAAGAGTAAGTGCTCACCTGTTCTAGGTGTGCTTCAGTTTTTACACAAACCATTCCTAGATCCTGACTAGGCTAGTACAATACCAACAACCAACTTATCCCAAACAAGCAAATATTCAAATGGGATATATTACCCAGTAACATAAAATCCTTTTACCCAGGTTTTATGGTTATCAGCAGTAGATTATGAAGTATTATGCTAATTTTCAAAAGCATAATTCTTTAGAAACACTGAATAAAATTAGTAGTTTCTTTAGAAACACATACACACACAAATCATTCCGTTTAATTAAATCCCATATCGAGTCCACAAGTTAGTGTTACGAGAAAATATCTTATTGCTTTTTGCTTCTTGATATTTAGTATCCTCTAGGCTGTATCTATCTGCAGTTCAATCCATGAACAAACTTACAGTGAGCTAAATATCAAGAATGAAATCAATACCTTTATCCTCCCTTTCAGTGCCCAGAACAGGGAAAGGTGGTACATCCGAAAGAACAAAGGGAGACATTGCTTCAACAAGGTTTAAATTAAAGTCCAACCCAACCCAGAAACAAAAGGATCAACAGGGTGCACAAGCACAGAAGACTCAAGGAAAGGAAATGAGAAACTTCCAAAAAAGCTATCGGAGACACAAGAAGAATAGGCCCATGAGGAGGGGGAGACACCTCAGGGACCCCGCAGGCACATGCTGAAATAGACCAAGGAGATGTCCCAAAAAACGAAGGTGACATGGACTTTGAGGGTATGGACCCTCTTGACATAGAAGCAATTGTACGACGTTTCACCAATGAGGAAGTGGCTGAAGCAAGAACAGCTGTTTTGGAGGCTGAGAGTCATCTTGACCCCTTTTCTCACGCCCCCCTCACTCCTACTCCATGCAACACTTCTTCTTTGCCAGCTTCTTCTTCAATTCCCTCTTCTAATATTCCTCTTGATTCTTCTTGTGCGCACTCTTACAAGTGAATCCCATGGACCAAGTGCTTCCCCACATAGACCCGCATCAGTTGTACAACCATCGTCCTCTAAATTAAAAAACGACACATAAAAAGAGGTCTGTTCTCCTACAACCTATAGTGATCTTCTCTGATGTTAGCATCGGACAGGCTTTCACACAAATTAAACAAGCCTTTTGTCCCTCCACTTCTGCATCATTACCTCCCTCATCCGTCCATCACACCACAACCTCGCTGCTTGGGTAGATCAAATTGACCAAATTGTATTGACCCTGCAGCACAATTTATACATTCATATGGTTAATATTAGGCTGCATTGTTATAACCAAAAACCAGGAATAGGCTAGTGGTTACAACCAACCAGATATCCTGTGAATTTAACAAGTATGTTCTAACAATGTAATAATTGTTTATCATCCCCTCCTTATTACATTATTTGGTAATATCTAACATCTCCCCTTATGAAACAATTCATCTCTTGTTGTATTGACTTGGACTTGGACTCAGGCTTGGGCTTTCGCTTTTGGCTTTAGCTCTTGGCACTTGGCTCTGGATCGTGGCTCTATTTTTCCCTTCGTCTCATCTAGCTCATTGCTCTCAGGAATAGAATTCTCAATGTGAACTCTGGACTTGCATTTTATAAAGGAGTATTAGGCACTACCGATCGTACACTCCAATCATATTAAAAAACTCTTTATCACACATAACGTAAGTACTTATTCAAAGCCTAATACACACAAATTCACTAAACATCCTCTTGTGAATAGGAACACACACATCTATTCACAAGGATCAAGCTTGAATCATTTAATAAATATATTCCTCCTCACTGTCTTTGTGGGGAGGGTCTTCGACATGTGTTGTCATGCATCCTGTATTGGCAGTCGTAATGACTTGTTGCGATTTCTTGTCTTGAACTTCGCTCGCTGTGGTGAGGTCAATCATCTCTCCCTTTCTCTTTTGCAACTTGGCCTTGTTCATCTAAATAAGTCGTTGCCTATGATAAACGATGTATTCGCTCTTCCTTTGTCTAGCGATGTTGTGTGTCGTTGATGAAAGTGGTCAAATGTTGAGTGCATTATACAAGTACTCTTGGTCCTTCTCGCTGGCCTCCATTTCTAGCCCATTTAGATTGGAATCTATGGATGTAGAGGAATCACATTTAGAATGGACCTCTTCGACTTTGAGTTGCTTCATCTCAAGTTCTTGAATCTATTGCTTTAGAATCTCTAGCAGGTTTAGTTTACCGACATTGCTGCTTGTGTGCTTAAGCACGTGTGTGAATGGTTTTCAAAGTATGAAAATTTTAAAGCAAATATCTTAAAAATTTGAAGGTGTTTGTCATTGCCGAAAATGCACCTTGTACAAAAAAAATTTACTACCTCTCGGAATTTGCAAAAAGTCATATCTTTCTAGGCTAGTAAAAATATCTTTGGTCTTAGTGGATTTTGATCCCTTGACCTCTGCTCTAAAATTTTATACTTTCTTTCAAAGTGCCAATTCTTCTACTTAATTTTATATGCATGAAAAAGGGAAAATTCTTTACTTTTAATCCCTTTTAAAAATAATGCAATTCCAAAGTAAAAATGAGACGTAGTGAATTGAACTTGAGACCTCCACCTTTTTAGAGTCTTCGCATTGGCTTTGACGCCAAACCAGCTAGTCTCCTTTATGAGTCATTTCTCCTTGCATTAAATTTCAAGATGGTTTCGATGGGCACTTTGGCATAGCACATGGCTTTGATGGCATTTTATAATCAATCGCTTATCCACTTGAACTTCAAGCTCTATATCTCCGCCTACTCTGAAATGCCAACCGCTTCAAAATTTGCATTTAATTCAACTTCAAGTTCGTAGTTTCGAATTTCTTAAATAACAAAGTAGACGATGCAACATTGTAATTTCGTTGCTTGCCACAAAAAGGATGACTCCCCTGCCAACTCAAAGCCTGGAACTTGTGAAATGTTTACAGGAAATTTTGGGAAATGAATCTTAACCAGCCATAATTGCTGGCAACAACATATACATGCAAGTCCATGTGTAAATACGTAATCTCCTCTCTTGTTTCGTATACGAGTTCGGCCTCTACAGCGACTATACTCATATCTTGGGCAACTAGGCAACCTGCATTATGGTGATCCTTTTTCTTGCTGTTGAGAATTTATTTCAGGAAAGCCAAGGAAAATGTGGATTCCAATTTTATGATAGAGGACGGAGGACACACTTGAAATTCGAGCAAACATAGCTGCCTAGGTTGCTTTCTGCCCTCTTTCTTTCTTCTTGTTTCTTTTTCCTATTTTTTTCTAACTGTTAAACGACGGACATAAAATGTATGTTTAATGTTCTACTGGGAAACTAGCGAGTGGAGCATGCAACAAATCACCGAGGCCTGGGAGATCTCCAAGCGGCTCGATATGATTGGGTCACATTCACCCAACAAGTAGGAATCATTATATCTGGAACAACACTTTTCTTGAATAGATTGAAAGCATCTCTCTTCTCTCAAAGGACTCTCTTAGGTGTATCTCTAGAAGGAGAATCCAAACATAGGCAGACACAAACCTTGCTTTGATACCAATGTTGGGTCAATCAACT